>OV656867.1:85010579-86310309 GCA_927399465.1 Sarcophaga caerulescens | reverse complement strand
TAGGGACACTTAAATTTTTCAATATATTCTTATATTTTTAATTATTTTTCCATAAATATTACAAAATATATACACTAAATTAAAGGTATTTAAATAGTTTAACTAATAAAATAAAAATATTTCAATAGCTCTGCCAAATTCTTAAAAAAAAATGTAAAATAAAGGCCTGGAAAAATAATAGGGACACTTAAATTTTTCAATATATTCTTATATTTTTAATTATTTTTCCATAAATATTACAAAATATATACACTAAATTAAAGGTATTCAAATAGTTTAACTAATAAAATAAAAATATTTCAATAGCTCTGCCAAATTCTTAAAAAAAAATGTAAAATAAAGGCCTGGAAAAATAATAGGGACACTTAAATTTTTCAATATATTCTTATATTTTTAATTATTTTTCCATAAATATTACAAAATATATACACTAAATTAAAGGTATTCAAATAGTTTAACTAATAAAATAAAAATATTTCAATAGCTCTGCCAAATTCTTAAAAAAAAATTGAAAATAAAGGCCTGGAAAAATAATAGGGACACTTAAATTTTTCAATATATTCTTATATTTTTAATTATTTTTCCATAAATATTACAAAATATATACATTAAATTAAAGGTATTCAAATAGTTTAACTAATAAAATAAAAATATTTCAATAGCTCTGCCAAATTCTTAAAAAAAAGTAAAATATAGGCCTGGAAAAATAATAGGGACACTAAAATTTTTCAATATATTCTTATATTTTTAATTATTTTTTCATAAATATTACAAAATATATACACTAAATTAAAGGTATTCAAAGAGTTTAACTGATGAAATAAAAATATTTCAATAGCTCTGCCTAATTCTTAAAAAAAAGTAAAACATAGGCCTGGAAAAATAATAGGGACACTTAAATTTTTCAATATATTCTTATATTTTTAATTATTTTTCCATAAATATTACAAAATATATACACTAAATTAAAGGTATTCAAATAGTTTAACTAATAAAATAAAAATATTTCACTAGCTCTGCCAAATTCTTAAAAAAAAGTAAAATATAGGCCTGGAAAAATAATAGGGACACTTAAGTTTTTCAATATATTCTTATATTTATAATTATTTTTCCATAAATATTACAAAATATATACATTAAATTAAAGGTATTCAAATAGTTTAACTAATAAAATAAAAATATTTCACTAGCTCTGCCAAATTCTTAAAAAAAAGTAAAATATAGGCCTGGAAAAATAATAGGGACACTTAAATTTTTCTATATATTCTTATATTTTTAATTATTTTTCCATAAATATTACAAAATATATACACTAAATTAAAGGTATTCAAATAGTTTAACTAATAAAATAAAAATATTTCAATAGCTCTGCCAAATTCTTAAAAAAAAGTAAAATATAGGCCTGGAAAAATAATAGGGACACTTAAATTTTTCAATATATTCTTATATTTTTAATTATTTTTCCATAAATATTACAAAATATAAACACTAAATTAAAGGTATTCAAATAGTTTAACTGATAAAATAAAAATATTTCAATAGCTCTGCCAAATTCTTAAAAAAAATGTAAAATAAAGGCCTGGAAAAATAATAGGGACACTTAAATTTTTTTATATATTCTTATATTTTTAATTATTTTTCCATAAATATTACAAAATATATACACTAAATTAAAGGTATTCAAATAGTTTAACTAATAAAATAAAAATATTTCAATAGCTCTGCCAAATTCTTAAAAAAAATGTAAAATAAAGGCCTGGAAAAATAATAGGGACCCTTAAATTTTTCAATATATTCTTATATTTTTAATTATTTTTCCATAAATATTACAAAGTATATACACTAAATTAAAGGTATTCAAATAGTTTAACTAATAAAATAAAAATATTTCAATAGCTCTGCCAAATTCTTAAAAAAAAGTAAAATATAGGCCTGGAAAAATAATAGGGACACTTAAGTTTTTCAATATATTCTTATATTTTTAATTATTTTTCCATAAATATTACAAAGTATATACACTAAATTAAAGGTATTCAAATAGTTTAACTAATAAAATAAAAATATTTCAATAGCTCTGCCAAATTCTTAAAAAAAAGTAAAATATAGGCCTGGAAAAATAATAGGGACACTTAAGTTTTTCAATATATTCTTATATTTTTAATTATTTTTCCATAAATATTACAAATTATAAACACTAAATTAAAGGAATTCAAATAGTTTAACTGATAAAATAAAAATATTTCAATAGCTCTGCCAAATTCTTAAAAAAAAGTAAAATATAGGCCTGGAAAAATAATAGGGACACTTAAGTTTTTCAATATATTCTTATATTTTTAATTATTTTTCCATAAATATTAAAAAGTATATACACTAAATTAAAGGTATTCAAATAGTTTAACTAATAAAATAAAAATATTTCAATAGCTCTGCCAAATTCTTAAAAAAAAGTAAAATATAGGCCTGGAAAAATAATAGGGACACTTAAATTTTTCAATATATTCTTATATTTTTAATTATTTTTCCATAAATATTACAAAATATATACACTAAATTAAAGGTATTCAAATAGTTTAACTAATAAAATAAAAATATTTCAATAGCTCTGCCAAATTCTTAAAAAAAATGTAAAATAAAGGCCTGGAAAAATAATAGGGACCCTTAAATTTTTCAATATATTCTTATATTTTTAATTATTTTTCCATAAATATTACAAAGTATATACACTAAATTAAAGGTATTCAAATAGTTTAACTAATAAAATAAAAATATTTCAATAGCTCTGCCAAATTCTTAAAAAAAAGTAAAATATAGGCCTGGAAAAATAATAGGGACACTTAAATTTTTCAATATATTCTTATATGTATTTTTAATTATTTTTCCATAAATATTACAAAATATATACACTAAATTAAAGGTATTCAAATAGTTTAACTAATAAAAAAAAATATTTCACTAGCTCTGCCAAATTCTTAAAAAAAATGTGAAATAAAGGCCTGGAAAAATAATAGGGACACTTAAATTTTTCAATATATTCTTATATTTTTAATTATTTTTCCATAAATATTACAAAATATATACACTAAATTAAATCTATTCAAATAGTCTAACTAATAAAATAAAAATATTTCACTAGCTCTGACAAATTCTTAAAAAAATGTAAAATAAAGGCCTGGAAAAATAATAGGGACACTTATATTTTTCAATATATTCTTATATGTATTTTTAATTATTTTTCCATAAATATTACAAAATATATACACTAAATTAAAGGTATTCAAATAGTTTAACTAATAAAAAAAAATATTTCACTAGCTCTGCCAAATTCTTAAAAAAAATGTGAAATAAAGGCCTGGAAAAATAATAGGGACACTTAAATTTTTCAATATATTCTTATATTTTTAATTATTTTTCCATAAATATTACAAAATATATACACTAAATTAAATCTATTCAAATAGTCTAACTAATAAAATAAAAATATTTCACTAGCTCTGACAAATTCTTAAAAAAATGTAAAATAAAGGCCTGGAAAAATAATAGGGACACTTATATTTTTCAATATATTCTTATATTTTTAATTATTTTTCCATAAATATTACAAAATATATACACTAAATTAAAGGTATTCAAATAGTCTAACTAATAAAATAAAAATATTTAACTAGCTCTGCCAAATTCTTAAAAAAAATGTAAAATAAAGGCCTGGAAAAATAATAGGGACACTTATATTTTTCAATATATTCTTATATTTTTAATTATTTTTCCATAAATATTACAAAATATATACACTAAATTAAAGGTATTCAAATAGTTTAACTAATAAAAAAAAATATTTCACTAGCTCTGCCAAATTCTTAAAAAAAAATGTAAAATAAAGGCCTGGAAAAATAGTAGGGACACTTATATTTTTCAATATATTCTTATATTTTTAATAATATTTCCATAAATATTACAAAATATATACACTAAATTAAAGGTATTCAAATAGTTTAACTAATAAAAAAAATATTTCACTAGCTCTGCCAAATTCTTAAAAAAAATGTGAAATAAAGGCCTGGAAAAATAATAGGGACACTTAAATTTTTCAGTATATTCTTATATTTTTAATAATTTTTCCATAAATATTACAAAATATATACAATAAATTAAAGGTATTCAAATAGTTTAAGTAATAAAAAAAAATATTTCACTAGCTCTGCAAAATTCTTAAAAAAAATGTGAAATAAAGGCCTGGAAAAATAATAGGGACACTTATATTTTTCAATATATTCTTATATTTTTAATTATTTTTCCATAAATATTACAAAATATATACACTAAATTAAAGGTATTCAAATAGTCTAACTAATAAAATAAAAATATTTCACTAGCTCTGCCAAATTCTTAAAAAAAATGTAAAATAAAGGCCTGGAAAAATAATAGGGACACTTATATTTTTCAATATATTCTTATATTTTTAATTATTTTTCCATAAATATTACAAAATATATACACTAAATTAAAGGTATTCAAATAGTTTAACTAATAAAATAAAAATATTTCACTAGCTCTGCCAAATTCTTAAAAAAATGTAAAATAAAGGCCTGGAAAAATAATAGGGACACTTAAATTTTTCAATATATTCTTATATTTTTAATTATTTTTCCATAAATATTACAAAATATATACATTAAATTAAAGGTATTCAAATAGTTTAACTGATAAAATAAAAATATTTCAATAGCTCTGCCAAATTCTTAAAAAAAAGTAAAATATAGGTCTGGAAAAATAATAGGGACACTTAAATTTTTCAATATATTCTTATATTTTTAATTATTTTTCCATAAATATTACAAAATATAAACACTAAATTAAAGGTATTCAAATAGTTTAACTGATAAAATAAAAATATTTCAATAGCTCGGCCAAATTCTTAAAAAAAATTTAAAATAAAGGCCTGGAAAAATAATAGGGACACTTAAATTTTTCTATATATTCTTATATTTTTAATTATTTTTCCATAAATATTACAAAATATATACACTAAATTAAAGGTATTCAAATAGTTTAACTAATAAAATAACTATATTTCAATAGCTCTGCCAAATTCTTAAAAAAAAGTAAAATATAGGCCTGGAAAAATAATAGGGACACTTAAATTTTTCAATATATTCTTATATTTTTAATTATTTTTCCATAAATATTACAAAATATAAACACTAAATTAAAGGTATTCAAATAGTTTAACTGATAAAATAAAAATATTTCAATAGCTCTGCCAAATTCTTAAAAAAAATGTAAAATAAAGGCCTGGAAAAATAATAGGGACACTTAAATTTTTTTATATATTCTTATATTTTTAATTATTTTTCCATAAATATTACAAATATATACACTAAATTAAAGGTATTCAAATAGTTTAACTAATAAAATAAAAATATTTCAATAGCTCTGCCAAATTCTTAAAAAAAATGTAAAATAAATTCCTGGAAAAATAATAGGGACACTTAAATTTTTCTATATATTCTTATATTTTTAGTTATTTTTCCATAAATATTACAAATTATAAACACTAAATTAAAGGAATTCAAATAGTTTAACTGATAAAATAAAAATATTTCAATAGCTCTGCCAAATTCTTAAAAAAAATTAAAATATAGGCCTGGAAAAATAATAGGGCCACTTAAGTTTTTCAATATATTCTTATATTTTTAATTATTTTTCCATAAATATTACAAAGTATATACACTAAATTAAAGGTATTCAAATAGTTTAACTAATAAAATAAAAATATTTCAATAGCTCTGCCAAATTCTTAAAAAAAAGTAAAATATAGGCCTGGAAAAATAATAGGGACACTTAAATTTTTCAATATATTCTTATATTTTTAATTATTTTTCCATAAATATTACAAAATATATACACTAAATTAAAGGTATTCAAATAGTTTAACTAATAAAATAAAAATATTTCAATAGCTCTGCCAAATTCTTAAAAAAAATGTAAAATAAAGGCCTGGAAAAATAATAGGGACACTTAAATTTTTCAATATATTCTTATATTTTTAATTATTTTTCCATAAATATTACAAAATATATACACTAAATTAAAGGTATTCAAATAGTTTAACTAATAACATAAAAATATTTCAATAGCTCTGCCAAATTCTTAAAAAAAAGTAAAATATAGGCCTGGAAAAATAATAGGGACACTTAAATTTTTCAATATATTCTTATATTTTTAATTATATTTCCATAAATATTACAAAATATATACACTAAATTAAAGGTATTCAAATAGTTTAACTAATAAAATAAAAATATTTCAATAGCTCTGCCAAATTCTTAAAAAAAATGTAAAATAAAGGCCTGGAAAAATAATAGGGACACTTAAATTTTTCAATATATTCTTATATTTTTAATTATTTTTCCATAAATATTACAAAATATATACACTAAATTAAAGGTATTCAAATAGTTTAACTAATAAAATAAAAATATTTCAATAGCTCTGCCAAATTCTTAAAAAAAATGTAAAATAAAGGCCTGGAAAAATAATAGGGATACTTAAATTTTTCAATATATTCTTATATTTTTAATTATTTTTCCATAAATATTACAAAGTATATACACTAAATTAAAGGTATTCAAATAGTTTAACTAATAAAATAAAAATATTTCAATAGCTCTGCCAAATTCTTAAAAAAAAGTAAAATATAGGCCTGGAAAAATAATAGGGACACTTAAATTTTTCAATATATTCTTATATGTATTTTTAATTATTTTTCCATAAATATTACAAAATATATACACTAAATTAAAGGTATTCAAATAGTTTAACTAATAAAATAAAAACATGTCAATAGCTCTGCCAACTTCTTAAAAAAAAAAGTAAAATAAAGCCCTGGAAAAATAATAGGGACACTTAAATTTTTCAATATATTCTTATATTTTTAATTATTTTTCCATAAATATTACAAAGTATATACACTAAATTAAAGGTATTCAAATAGTTTAACTAATAAAATAAAAATATTTCACTAGCTCTGCCAAATTCTTAAAAAAATGTAAAATAAAGGCCTGGAAAAATAATAGGAACACTTAAGTTTTTCAATATATTCTTATATTTTTAATTATTTTTCCATAAATATTACAAAATATATACACTAAATTAAAGGTATTCAAATAGTTTAACTAATAAAATAAAAATATTTCACTAGCTCTGCCAAATTCTTAAAAAAAAGTAAAATATAGGTCTGGAAAAATAATAGGGACACTTAAATTTTTCAATATATTCTTATATTTTTAATTATTTTTCCATAAATATTACAAAATATAAACACTAAATTAAAGGTATTCAAATAGTTTAACTGATAAAATAAAAATATTTCAATAGCTCGGCCAAATTCTTAAAAAAAATTTAAAATAAAGGCCTAGAAAAATAATAGGGACACTTAAATTTTTCAATATATTCTTATATTTTTAATTATTTTTCCATAAATATTACAAAATATATACACTAAATTAAAGGTATTCAAATAGTTTAACTAATAAAATAAAAATATTTCACTAGCTCTGCCAAATTCTTAAAAAAAAGTAAAATATAGGCCTGGAAAAATAATAGGGACACTTAAATTTTTCAATATATTCTTATATTTTTAATTATTTTTCCATAAATATTACAAAATATAAACACTAAATTAAAGGTATTCAAATAGTTTAACTGATAAAATAAAAATATTTCAATAGCTCTGCCAAATTCTTAAAAAAAATGTAAAATAAAGGCCTGGAAAAATAATAGGGACACTTAAATTTTTTTATATATTCTTATATTTTTAATTATTTTTCCATAAATATTACAAAATATATACACTAAATTAAAGGTATTCAAATAGTTTAACTAATAAAATAAAAATATTTCAATAGCTCTGCCAAATTCTTAAAAAAAATGTAAAATAAATTCCTGGAAAAATAATAGGGACACTTAAATTTTTCTATATATTCTTATATTTTTAGTTATTTTTCCATAAATATTACAAATTATAAACACTAAATTAAAGGAATTCAAATAGTTTAACTGATAAAATAAAAATATTTCAATAGCTCTGCCAAATTCTTAAAAAAAATTAAAATATAGGCCTGGAAAAATAATAGGGCCACTTAAGTTTTTCAATATATTCTTATATTTTTAATTATTTTTCCATAAATATTACAAAGTATATACACTAAATTAAAGGTATTCAAATAGTTTAACTAATAAAATAAAAATATTTCAATAGCTCTGCCAAATTCTTAAAAAAAAGTAAAATATAGGCCTGGAAAAATAATAGGGACACTTAAATTTTTCAATATATTCTTATATTTTTAATTATTTTTCCATAAATATTACAAAATATATACACTAAATTAAAGGTATTCAAATAGTTTAACTAATAAAATAAAAATATTTCAATAGCTCTGCCAAATTCTTAAAAAAAATGTAAAATAAAGGCCTGGAAAAATAATAGGGACACTTAAATTTTTCAATATATTCTTATATTTTTAATTATTTTTCCATAAATATTACAAAATATATACACTAAATTAAAGGTATTCAAATAGTTTAACTAATAACATAAAAATATTTCAATAGCTCTGCCAAATTCTTAAAAAAAAGTAAAATATAGGCCTGGAAAAATAATAGGGACACTTAAATTTTTCAATATATTCTTATATTTTTAATTATATTTCCATAAATATTACAAAATATATACACTAAATTAAAGGTATTCAAATAGTTTAACTAATAAAATAAAAATATTTCAATAGCTCTGCCAAACTCTTAAAAAAATGTAAAATAAAGGCCTGGAAAAATAATAGGGACACTTAAATTTTTCAATATATTCTTATATTTTTAATTATTTTTCCATAAATATTACAAAATATATACACTAAATTAAAGGTATTCAAATAGTTTAACTAATAAAATAAAAATATTTCAATAGCTCTGCCAAATTCTTAAAAAAAATGTAAAATAAAGGCCTGGAAAAATAATAGGGATACTTAAATTTTTCAATATATTCTTATATTTTTAATTATTTTTCCATAAATATTACAAAGTATATACACTAAATTAAAGGTATTCAAATAGTTTAACTAATAAAATAAAAATATTTCAATAGCTCTGCCAAATTCTTAAAAAAAAGTAAAATATAGGCCTGGAAAAATAATAGGGACACTTAAATTTTTCAATATATTCTTATATGTATTTTTAATTATTTTTCCATAAATATTACAAAATATATACACTAAATTAAAGGTATTCAAATAGTTTAACTAATAAAATAAAAATATGTCAATAGCTCTGCCAAATTCTTAAAAAAAAATGTAAAATAAAGCCCTGGAAAAATAATAGGGACACTTAAATTTTTCAATATATTCTTATATTTTTAATTATTTTTCCATAAATATTACAAAGTATATACACTAAATTAAAGGTATTCAAATAGTTTAACTAATAAAATAAAAATATTTCACTAGCTCTGCCAAATTCTTAAAAAAATGTAAAATAAAGGCCTGGAAAAATAATAGGAACACTTAAGTTTTTCAATATATTCTTATATTTTTAATTATTTTTCCATAAATATTACAAAATATATACACTAAATTAAAGGTATTCAAATAGTTTAACTAATAAAATAAAAATATTTCACTAGCTCTGCCAAATTCTTAAAAAAATGTAAAATAAAGGCCTGGAAAAATATTAGGGACACTTAAATTTTTCAATATATTCTTATATTTTTAATTATTTTTCCATAAATATTACAAAATATATACATTAAATTAAAGGTATTCAAATAGTTTAACTAATAAAATAAAAATATTTCAATAGCTCTGCCAAATTCTTAAAAAAAAATTGAAAATAAAGGCCTGGAAAAATAATAGGGACACTTAAATTTTTCAATATATTCTTATATTTTTAATTATTTTTCCATAAATATTACAAAATATATACATTAAATTAAAGGTATTCAAATAGTTTAACTAATAAAATAAAAATATTTCAATAGCTCTGCCAAATTCTTAAAAAAAAGTAAAATATAGGCCTGGAAAAATAATAGGGACACTTAAATTTTTCAATATATTCTTATATTTTTAATTATTTTTTCATAAATATTACAAAATATATACACTAAATTAAAGGTATTCAAATAGTTTAACTGATGAAATAAAAATATTTCAATAGCTCTGCCAAATTCTTAAAAAAAAGTAAAACATAGGCCTGGAAAAATAATAGGGACACTTAAATTTTTCAATATATTCTTATATTTTTAATTTTTTTCCATAAATATTACAAAATATATACACTAAATTAAAGGTATTCAAATAGTTTAACTAATAAAATAAAAATATTTCACTAGCTCTGCCAAATTCTTAAAAAAAAGTAAAATATAGGCCTGGAAAAATAATAGGGACACTTAAGTTTTTCAATATATTCTTATATTTTTAATTATTTTTCCATAAATATTACAAAATATATACATTAAATTAAAGGTATTCAAATAGTTTAACTAATAAAATAAAAATATTTCACTAGCTCTGCCAAATTCTTAAAAAAAAGTAAAATATAGGCCTGGAAAAATAATAGGGACACTTAAATTTTTCTATATATTCTTATATTTTTAATTATTTTTCCATAAATATTACAAAATATATACACTAAATTAAAGGTATTCAAATAGTTTAACTAATAAAATAAAAATATTACAATAGCTCTGCCAAATTCTTAAAAAAAAGTAAAATATAGGCCTGGAAAAATAATAGGGACACTTAAATTTTTCAATATATTCTTATATTTTTAATTATTTTTCCATAAATATTACAAAATATAAACACTAAATTAAAGGTATTCAAATAGTTTAACTGATAAAATAAAAATATTTCAATAGCTCTGCCAAATTCTTAAAAAAAATGTAAAATAAAGGCCTGGAAAAATAATAGGGACACTTAAATTTTTTTATATATTCTTATATTTTTAATTATTTTTCCATAAATATTACAAAATATATACACTAAATTAAAGGTATTCAAATAGTTTAACTAATAAAATAAAAATATTTCAATAGCTCTGCCAAATTCTTAAAAAAAATGTAAAATAAATTCCTGGAAAAATAATAGGGACACTTAAATTTTTCTATATATTCTTATATTTTTAATTATTTTTCCATAAATATTACAAATTATAAACACTAAATTAAAGGAATTCAAATAGTTTAACTGATAAAATAAAAATATTTCAATAGCTCTGCCAAATTCTTAAAAAAAAGTAAAATATAGGCCTGGAAAAATAATAGGGACACTTAAGTTTTTCAATATATTCTTATATTTTTAATTATTTTTCCATAAATATTACAAAGTATATACACTAAATTAAAGGTATTCAAATAGTTTAACTAATAAAATAAAAATATTTCAATAGCTCTGCCAAATTCTTAAAAAAAAGTAAAATATAGGCCTGGAAAAATAATAGGGACACTTAAATTTTTCAATATATTCTTATATTTTTAATTATTTTTCCATAAATATTACAAAATATATACACTAAATTAAAGGTATTCAAATAGTTTAACTAATAAAATAAAAATATTTCAATAGCTCTGCCAAATTCTTAAAAAAAATGTAAAATAAAGGCCTGGAAAAATAATAGGGACACTTAAATTTTTCAATATATTCTTATATTTATAATTATTTTTCCATAAATATTACAAAATATATACACTAAATTAAAGGTATTCAAATAGTTTAACTAATAAAATAAAAATATTTCAATAGCTCTGCCAAATTCTTAAAAAAATGTAAAATAAAGGCCTGGAAAAATAATAGGGACATTTAAATTTTTCAATATATTCTTATATTTTTAATTATTTTTCCATAAATATTACAAAATATATACACTAAATTAAAGGTATTCAAATAGTTTAACTAATAAAATAAAAATATTTCAATAGCTCTGCCAAATTCTTAAAAAAAATGTAAAATAAAGGCCTGGAAAAATAATAGGGACACTTAAATTTTTCAATATATTCTTATATGTATTTTTAATTATTTTTCCATAAATATTACAAAATATATACACTAAATTAAAGGTATTCAAATAGTTTAACTAATAAAATAGAAATATTTCAATAGCTCTGCCAAATTCTTAAAAAAAAATGTAAAATAAAGCCCTGGAAAAATAATAGGGACACTTAATTTTTTCAATATATTCTTATATTTTTAATTATTTTTCCATAAATATTACAAAGTATATACACTAAATTAAGGGTATTCAAATAGTTTAACTAATAAAATAAAAATATTTCAATAGCTCTGCCAAATTCTTAAATAAAAGTAAAATATAGGCCTGGAAAAATAATAGGGACACTTAAATTTTTCAATATATTCTTATATGTATTTTTAATTATTTTTCCATAAATATTACAAAATATATACACTAAATTAAAGGTATTCAAATAGTTTAACTAATAAAATAAAAATATTTCAATAGCTCTGCCAAATTCTTAAAAAAAAATGTAAAATAAAGCCCTGGAAAAATAATAGGGACACTTAAATTTTTCAATATATTCTTATATTTTTAATTATTTTTCCATAAATATTACAAAGTATATACACTAAATTAAAGGTATTCAAATAGTTTAACTAATAAAATAAAAATATTTCAATAGCTCTGCCAAATTCTTAAAAAAATGTAAAATAAAGGCCTGGAAAAATAATAGGGACACTTAAATTTTTCAATATATTCTTATATTTTTAATTATTTTTCCATAAATATTACAAAATATATACATTAAATTAAAGGTATTCAAATAGTTTAACTAATAAAATAAAAATATTTCAATAGCTCTGCCAAATTCTTAAAAAAAAATTGAAAATAAAGGCCTGGAAAAATAATAGGGACACTTAAATTTTTCAATATATTCTTATATTTTTAATTATTTTTCCATAAATATTACAAAATATATACACTAAATTAAAGGTATTCAAATAGTTTAACTAATAAAATAAAAATATTTCAATAGCTCTGCCAAATTCTTAAAAAAAATGTAAAATAAAGGCCTGGAAAAATAATAGGGACCCTTAAATTTTTCAATATATTCTTATATTTTTAATTATTTTTCCATAAATATTACAAAGTATATACACTAAATTAAAGGTATTCAAATAGTTTAACTAATAAAATAAAAATATTTCAATAGCTCTGCCAAATTCTTAAAAAAAAGTAAAATATAGGCCTGGAAAAATAATAGGGACACTTAAATTTTTCAATATATTCTTATATGTATTTTTAATTATTTTTCCATAAATATTACAAAATATATACACTAAATTAAAGGTATTCAAATAGTTTAACTAATAAAATAAAAATATTTCAATAGCTCTGCCAAATTCTTAAAAAAAAATGTAAAATAAAGCCCTGGAAAAATAATAGGGACACTTAAATTTTTCAATATATTCTTATATTTTTAATTATTTTTCCATAAATATTACAAAGTATATACACTAAATTAAAGGTATTCAAATAGTTTAACTAATAAAATAAAAATATTTCACTAGCTCTGCCAAATTCTTAAAAAAATGTAAAATAAAGGCCTGGAAAAATAATAGGAACACTTAAGTTTTTCAATATATTCTTATATTTTTAATTATTTTTCCATAAATATTACAAAATATATACACTAAATTAAAGGTATTCAAATAGTTTAACTAATAAAATAAAAATATTTCACTAGCTCTGCCAAATTCTTAAAAAAATGTAAAATAAAGGCCTGGAAAAATAATAGGGACACTTAAATTTTTCAATATATTCTTATATTTTTAATTATTTTTCCATAAATATTACAAAATATATACATTAAATTAAAGGTATTCAAATAGTTTAACTAATAAAATAAAAATATTTCAATAGCTCTGCCAAATTCTTAAAAAAAAATTGAAAATAAAGGCCTGGAAAAATAATAGGGACACTTAAATTTTTCAATATATTCTTATATTTTTAATTATTTTTCCATAAATGTTACAAAATATATACATTAAATTAAAGGTATTCAAATAGTTTAACTAATAAAATAAAAATATTTCAATAGCTCTGCCAAATTCTTAAAAAAAAGTAAAATATAGGCCTGGAAAAATAATAGGGACACTTAAATTTTTCAATATATTCTTATATTTTTAATTATTTTTTCATAAATATTACAAAATATATACACTAAATTAAAGGTATTCAAATAGTTTAACTGATTAAATAAAAATATTTCAATAGCTCTGCCAAATTCTTAAAAAAAAGTAAAACATAGGCCTGGAAAAATAATAGGGACACTTAAATTTTTCAATATATTCTTATATTTTTAATTATGTTTCCATAAATATTACAAAGTATATACACTAAATTAAAGGTATTCAAATAGTTTAACTAATAAAATAAAAATATTTCACTAGCTCTGCCAAATTCTTAAAAAAAAGTAAAATATAGGCCTGGAAAAATAATAGGGACACTTAAGTTTTTCAATATATTCTTATATTTTTAATTATTTTTCCATAAATATTACAAAATATATACATTAAATTAAAGGTATTCAAATAGTTTAACTAATAAAATAAAAATATTTCACTAGCTCTGCCAAATTCTTAAAAAAAAGTAAAATATAGGCCTGGAAAAATAATAGGGACACTTAAATTTTTCTATATATTCTTATATTTTTAATTATTTTTCCATAAATATTACAAAGTATATACACTAAATTAAAGGTATTCAAATAGTTTAACTAATAAAATAAAAATATTTCAATAGCTCTGCCAAATTCTTAAAAAAAATATGTACCATATAGGCCTGGTAAAATAATAGGGACACTTAAATTTTTCAATATATTCTTATATTTTTAATTATTTTTCCATAAATATTACAAAATATATACACTACATTAAAGGTATTCAAATAGTTTAACTAATAAAATAAAAATATTTCAATAGCTCTGCCAAATTCTTAAAAAAAAATGTAAAATAAAGGCCTGGAAAAATAATAGGGACACTTAAATTTTTCAATATATTCTTATATTTTTAATTATTTTTCCATAAATATTACAAAATATATACACTAAATTAAAGGTATTCAAATAGTTTAACTAATAACATAAAAATATTTCAATAGCTCTGCCAAATTCTTAAAAAAAAGTAAAATATAGGCCTGGAAAAATAATAGGGACACTTAAATTTTTCAATATCTTCTTATATTTTTAATTATTTTTCCATAAATATTACAAAATATAAACACTAAATTAAAGGTATTCAAATAGTTTAACTGATAAAATAAAAATATTTCAATAGCTCTGCCAAATTCTTAAAAAAAATGTAAAATAAAGGCCTGGAAAAATAATAGGGACACTTAAATTTTTCAATATATTCTTATATTTTTAATTATTTTTCCATAAATATTACAAAATATATACACTAAACTAAAGGTATTCAAATAGTTTAACTAATAAAATAAAAATATTTCAATAGCTCTGCCAAATTCTTAAAAAAAAGTAAAATATAGGCCTGGAAAAATAATAGGGACACTTAAATTTTTCAATATATACTTATATGTATTTTTAATTATTTTTCCATAAATATTACAAAATATATACACTAAATTAAAGGTATTCAAATAGTTTAACTAATAAAATAAATATATTTCAATAGCTCTGCCAAATTCTTAAAAAAAAATGTAAAATAAAGCCCTGGAAAAATAATAGGGACACTTAAATTTTTCAATATATTCTTATATTTTTAATTATTTTTCCATAAATATTACAAAGTATATACACTAAATTAAAGGTATTCAAATAGTTTAACTAATAAAATAAAAATATTTCACTAGCTCTGCCAAATTCTTAAAAAAATTTAAAATAAAGGCCTGGAAAAATAATAGGGACACTTAAATTTTTCAATATATACTTATATGTATTTTTAATTATTTTTCCATAAATATTACAAATTATAAACACTAAATTAAAGGAATTCAAATAGTTTAACTGATAAAATAAAAATATTTCAATAGCTCTGCCAAATTCTTAAAAAAAAGTAAAATATAGGCCTGGAAAAATAATAGGGACACTTAAGTTTTTCAATATATTCTTATATTTTTAATTATTTTTCCATAAATATTAAAAAGTATATACACTAAATTAAAGGTATTCAAATAGTTTAACTAATAAAATAAAAAATATTTCAATAGCTCTGCCAAATTCTTAAAAAAAAGTAAAATATAGGCCTGGAAAAATAATAGGGACACTTAAATTTTTCAATATATTCTTATATTTTTAATTATTTTTCCATAAATATTACAAAATATATACACTAAATTAAAGGTATTCAAATAGTTTAACTAATAAAATAAAAATATTTCAATAGCTCTGCCAAATTCTTAAAAAAAATGTAAAATAAAGGCCTGGAAAAATAATAGGGACCCTTAAATTTTTCAATATATTCTTATATTTTTAATTATTTTTCCATAAATATTACAAAGTATATACACTAAATTAAAGGTATTCAAATAGTTTAACTAATAAAATAAAAATATTTCAATAGCTCTGCCAAATTCTTAAAAAAAAGTAAAATATAGGCCTGGAAAAATAATAGGGACACTTAAATTTTTCAATATATTCTTATATGTATTTTTAATTATTTTTCCATAAATATTACAAAATATATACACTAAATTAAAGGTATTCAAATAGTTTAACTAATAAAATAAAAATATTTCAATAGCTCTGCCAAATTCTTAAAAAAAAATGTAAAATAAAGCCCTGGAAAAATAATAGGGACACTTAAATTTTTCAATATATTCTTATATTTTTAATTATTTTTCCATAAATATTACAAAGTATATACACTAAATTAAAGGTATTCAAATAGTTTAACTAATAAAATAAAAATATTTCACTAGCTCTGCCAAATTCTTAAAAAAATGTAAAATAAAGGCCTGGAAAAATAATAGGAACACTTAAGTTTTTCAATATATTCTTATATTTTTAATTATTTTTCCATAAATATTACAAAATATATACACTAAATTAAAGGTATTCAAATAGTTTAACTAATAAAATAAAAATATTTCACTAGCTCTGCCAAATTCTTAAAAAAAAGTAAAATATAGGCCTGGAAAAATAATAGGGACACTTAAGTTTTTCAATATATTCTTATATTTTTAATTATTTTTCCATAAATATTACAAAATATATACATTAAATTAAAGGTATTCAAATAGTTTAACTAATAAAATAAAAATATTTCACTAGCTCTGCCAAATTCTTAAAAAAAAGTAAAATATAGGCCTGGAAAAATAATAGGGACACTTAAATTTTTCTATATATTCTTATATTTTTAATTATTTTTCCATAAATATTACAAAATATATACACTAAATTAAAGGTATTCAAATAGTTTAACTAATAAAATAAAAATATTTCAATAGCTCTGCCAAATTCTTAAAAAAAAGTAAAATATAGGCCTGGAAAAATAATAGGGACACTTAAATTTTTCAATATATTCTTATATTTTTAATTATTTTTCCATAAATATTACAAAATATAAACACTAAATTAAAGGTATTCAAATAGTTTAACTGATAAAATAAAAATATTTCAATAGCTCTGCCAAATTCCTAAAAAAAATGTAAAATAAAGGCCTGGAAAAATAATAGGGACACTTAAATTTTTCAATATATTCTTATATTTTTAATTATTTTTCCATAAATATTACAAAATATATACACTAAATTAAAGGTATTCAAATAGTTTAACTAATAAAATAAAAATATTTCAATAGCTCTGCCAAATTCTTAAAAAAAAATGTAAAATAAAGGCCTGGAAAAATAATAGGGACACTTAAATTTTTCAATATATTCTTATATTTTTAATTATTTTTCCATAAATATTACAAATTATAAACACTAAATTAAAGGAATTCAAATAGTTTAACTGATAAAATAAAAATATTTCAATAGCTCTGCCAAATTCTTAAAAAAAAGTAAAATATAGGCCTGGAAAAATAATAGGGACACTTAAGTTTTTCAATATATTCTTATATTTTTAATTATTTTTCCATAAATATTACAAAGTATATACACTAAATTAAAGGTATTCAAATAGTTTAACTAATAAAATAAAAATATTTCAATAGCTCTGCCAAATTCTTAAAAAAAAGTAAAATATAGGCCTGGAAAAATAATAGGGACACTTAAATTTTTCAATATATTCTTATATTTTTAATTATTTTTCCATAAATATTACAAAATATATACACTAAATTAAAGGTATTCAAATAGTTTAACTAATAAAATAAAAATATTTCAATAGCTCTGCCAAATTCTTAAAAAAAATGTAAAATAAAGGCCTGGAAAAATAATAGGGACACTTAAATTTTTCAATATATTCTTATATTTTTAATTATTTTTCCATAAATATTACAAAATATATACACTAAATTAAAGGTATTCAAATAGTTTAACTAATAAAATAAAAATATTTCAATAGCTCTGCCAAATTCTTAAAAAAAATGTAAAATAAAGGCCTGGAAAAATAATAGGGACACTTAAATTTTTCAATATATTCTTATATTTTTAATTATTTTTCCATAAATATTACAAAGTATATACACTAAATTAAAGGTATTCAAATAGTTTAACTAATAAAATAAAAATATTTCAATAGCTCTGCCAAATTCTTAAAAAAAAGTAAAATATAGGCCTGGAAAAATAATAGGGACACTTAAATTTTTCAATATATACTTATATGTATTTTTAATTATTTTTCCATAAATATTACAAAATATATACATTAAATTAAAGGTATTCAAATAGTTTAACTAATAAAATAAAAATATTTCAATAGCTCTGCCAAATTCATAAAAAAAAGTAAAATATAGGCCTGGAAAAATAATAGGGACACTTAAATTTTTCAATATATTCTTATATTTTTAATTATTTTTTCATAAATATTACAAAATATATACATTAAATTAAAGGTATTCAAATAGTTTAACTAATAAAATAAAAATATTTCAATAGCTCTGCCAAATTCTTAAAAAAAAGTAAAATATAGGCCTGGAAAAATAATAGGGACACTTAAATTTTTCAATTTATTCTTATATTTTTAATTATTTTTTCATAAATATTACAAAATATATACACTAAATTAAAGGTATTCAAATAGTTTAACTGATGAAATAAAAATATTTCAATAGCTCTGCCAAATTCTTAAAAAAAAGTAAAACATAGGCCTGGAAAAATAATAGGGACACTTAAATTTTTCAATATATTCTTATATTTTTAATTATTTTTCCATAAATATTACAAAATATATACACTAAATTAAAGGTATTCAAATAGTTTAACTAATAAAATAAAAATATTTCAATAACTCTGCCAAATTCTTAAAAAAAAGTAAAATATAGGCCTGGAAAAATAATAGGGACACTTAAGTTTTTCAATATATTCTTATATTTTTAATTATTTTTCCATAAATATTACAAAATATATACATTAAATTAAAGGTATTCAAATAGTTTGACTAATAAAATAAAAATATTTCACTAGCTCTGCCAAATTCTTAAAAAAAAGTAAAATATAGGCCTGGAAAAATAATAGGGACACTTAAATTTGTCTATATATTCTTATATTTTTAATTATTTTTCCATAAATATTACAAAATATATACACTAAATTAAAGGTATTCAAATAGTTTAACTAATAAAATAAAAATATTTCAATAGCTCTGCCAAATTCTTAAAAAAATTAAAATATAGGCCTGGAAAAATAATAGGGACACTTAAATTTTTCAATATATTCTTATATTTTTAATTATTTTTCCATAAATATTACAAAATATAAACACTAAATTAAAGGTATTCAAATAGTTTAACTGATAAAATAAAAATATTTCAATAGCTCTGCCAAATTCTTAAAAAAAATGTAAAATAAAGGCCTGGAAAAATAATAGGGACACTTAAATTTTTTTATATATTCTTATATTTTTAATTATTTTTCCATAAATATTACAAAATATATACACTAAATTAAAGGTATTCAAATAGTTTAACTAATAAAATAAAAATATTTCAATAGCTCTGCCAAATTCTTAAAAAAAATGTAAAATAAATTCCTGGAAAAATAATAGGGACACTTAAATTTTTCTATATATTCTTATATTTTTAATTATTTTTCCATAAATATTACAAATTATAAACACTAAATTAAAGGAATTCAAATAGTTTAACTGATAAAATAATAATATTTCAATAGCTCTGCCAAATTCTTAAAAAAAAGTAAAATATAGGCCTGGAAAAATAATAGGGACACTTAAGTTTTTCAATATATTCTTATATTTTTAATTATTTTTCCATAAATATTACAAAGTATATACACTAAATTAAAGGTATTCAAATAGTTTAACTAATAAAATAAAAATATTTCAATAGCTCTGCCAAATTCTTAAAAAAAAGTAAAATATAGGCCTGGAAAAATAATAGGGACACTTAAATTTTTCAATATATTCTTATATTTTTAATTATTTTTCCATAAATATTACAAAATATATACACTAAATTAAAGGTATTCAAATAGTTTAACTAATAAAATAAAAATATTTCAATAGCTCTGCCAAATTCTTAAAAAAAATGTAAAATAAAGGCCTGGAAAAATAATAGGGACACTTAAATTTTTCAATATATTCTTATATTTTTAATTATTTTTCCATAAATATTACAAAATATATACACTAAATTAAAGGTATTCAAATAGTTTAACTAATAAAATAAAAATATTTCAATAGCTCTGCCAAATTCTTAAAAAAAATGTAAAATAAAGGCCTGGAAAAATAATAGGGACACTTAAATTTTTCAATATATTCTTATATTTTTAATTATTTTTCCATAAATATTACAAAGTATATACACTAAATTAAAGGTATTCAAATAGTTTAACTAATAAAATAAAAATATTTCAATAGCTCTCCAAATTCTTAAAAAAAAGTAAAATATAGGCCTGGAAAAATAATAGGGACACTTAAATTTTTCAATATATACTTATATGTATTTTTAATTATTTTTCCATAAATATTACAAAATATATACACTAAATTAAAGGTATTCAAATAGTTTAACTAATAAAATAAAAATATTTCAATAGCTCTGCCAAATTCTTAAAAAAAAATGTAAAATAAAGCCCTGGAAAAATAATAGGGACACTTAAATTTTTCAATATATTCTTATATTTTTAATTATTTTTCCATAAATATTACAAAGTATATACACTAAATTAAAGGTATTCAAATAGTTTAACTAATAAAATAAAAATATTTCACTAGCTCTGCCAAATTCTTAAAAAAATGTAAAATAAAGGCCTGGAAAAATAATAGGAACACTTAAGTTTTTCAATATATTCTTATATTTTTAATTATTTTTCCATAAATATTACAAATTATATACATTAGATTAAAGGTATTCAAATAGTTTAACTAATAAAATAAAAATATTTCAATAGCTCTGCCAAATTCTTAAAAAGAAGTAAAATATAGGCCTGGAAAAATAATAGGGACACTTAAATTTTTCAATATATTCTTATATTTTTAATTATTTTTTCATAAATATTACAAAATATATACATTAAATTAAAGGTATTCAAATAGTTTAACTAATAAAATAAAAATATTTCAATAGCTCTGCCAAATTCTTAAAAAAAAGTAAAATATAGGCCTGGAAAAATAATAGGGACACTTAAATTTTTCAATTTATTCTTATATTTTTAATTATTTTTTCATAAATATTACAAAATATATACACTAAATTAAAGGTATTCAAATAGTTTAACTGATGAAATAAAAATATTTCAATACTCTGCCAAATTCTTAAAAAAAAGTAAAACATAGGCCTGGAAAAATAATAGGGACACTTAAATTTTTCAATATATTCTTATATTTTTAATTATTTTTCCATAAATATTACAAAATATATACACTAAATTAAAGGTATTCAAATAGTTTAACTAATAAAATAAAAATATTTCACTAGCTCTGCCAAATTCTTAAAAAAAAGTAAAATATAGGCCTGGAAAAATAATAGGGACACTTAAGTTTTTCAATATATTCTTATATTTTTAATTATTTTTCCATAAATATTACAAAATATATACATTAAATTAAAGGTATTCAAATAGTTTGACTAATAAAATAAAAATATTTCACTAGCTCTGCCAAATTCTTAAAAAAAAGTAAAATATAGGCCTGGAAAAATAATAGGGACACTTAAATTTGTCTATATATTCTTATATTTTTAATTATTTTTCCATAAATATTACAAAATATATACACTAAATTAAAGGTATTCAAATAGTTTAACTAATAAAATAAAAATATTTCAATAGCTCTGCCAAATTCTTAAAAAAAGTAAAATATAGGCCTGGAAAAATAATAGGGACACTTAAATTTTTCAATATATTCTTATATTTTTAATTATTTTTCCATAAATATTACAAAATATAAACACTAAATTAAATGTATTCAAATAGTTTAACTGATAAAATAAAAATATTTCAATAGCTCTGCCAAATTCTTAAAAAAAATGTAAAATAAAGGCCTGGAAAAATAATAGGGACACTTAAATTTTTCAATATATTCTTATATTTTTAATTATTTTTCCATAAATATTACAAAATATATACACTAAATTAAAGGTATTCAAATAGTTTAACTAATAAAATAAAAATATTTCAATAGCTCTGCCAAATTCTTAAAAAAAATGTAAAATAAAGGCCTGGAAAAATAATAGGGACACTTAAGTTTTTCAATATATTCTTATATTTTTAATTATTTTTCCATAAATATTACAAAATATATACATTAAATTAAAGGTATTCAAATAGTTTGACTAATAAAATAAAAATATTTCACTAGCTCTGCCAAATTCTTAAAAAAAAGTAAAATATAGGCCTGGAAAAATAATAGGGACACTTAAATTTGTCTATATATTCTTATATTTTTAATTATTTTTCCATAAATATTACAAAATATATACATTAAATTAAAGGTATTCAAATAGTTTAACTAATAAAATAAAAATATTTCAATAGCTCTGCCAAATTCTTAAAAAAAAATTGAAAATAAAGGCCTGGAAAAATAATAGGGACACTTAAATTTTTCAATATATTCTTATATTTTTAATTATTTTTCCATAAATATTACAAAATATATACACTAAATTAAAGGTATTCAAATAGTTTAACTAATAAAATAAAAATATTTCAATAGCTCTGCCAAATTCTTAAAAAAAATGTAAAATAAAGGCCTGGAAAAATAATAGGGACCCTTAAATTTTTCAATATATTCTTATATTTTTAATTATTTTTCCATAAATATTACAAAGTATATACACTAAATTAAAGGTATTCAAATAGTTTAACTAATAAAATAAAAATATTTCAATAGCTCTGCCAAATTCTTAAAAAAAAGTAAAATATAGGCCTGGAAAAATAATAGGGACACTTAAGTTTTTCAATATATTCTTATATTTTTAATTATTTTTCCATAAATATTACAAAGTATATACACTAAATTAAAGGTATTCAAATAGTTTAACTAATAAAATAAAAATATTTCAATAGCTCTGCCAAATTCTTAAAAAAAAGTAAAATATAGGCCTGGAAAAATAATAGGGACACTTAAATTTTTCAATATATTCTTATATTTTTAATTATTTTTCCATAAATATTACAAAATATATACACTAAATTAAAGGTATTCAAATAGTTTAACTAATAAAATAAAAATATTTCAATAGCTCTGCCAAATTCTTAAAAAAAATGTAAAATAAAGGCCTGGAAAAATAATAGGGACACTTAAATTTTTCAATATATTCTTATATTTTTAATTATTTTTCCATAAATATTACAAAATATATACACTAAATTAAAGGTATTCAAATAGTTTAACTAATAAAATAAAAATATTTCAATAGCTCTGCCAAATTCTTAAAAAAAATGTAAAATAAAGGCCTGGAAAAATAATAGGGACACTTAAATTTTTCAATATATTCTTATATTTTTAATTATTTTTCCATAAATATTACAAAGTATATACACTAAATTAAAGGTATTCAAATAGTTTAACTAATAAAATAAAAATATTTCAATAGCTCTCCAAATTCTTAAAAAAAAGTAAAATATAGGCCTGGAAAAATAATAGGGACACTTAAATTTTTCAATATATACTTATATGTATTTTTAATTATTTTTCCATAAATATTACAAAATATATACACTAAATTAAAGGTATTCAAATAGTTTAACTAATAAAATAAAAATATTTCAATAGCTCTGCCAAATTCTTAAAAAAAAATGTAAAATAAAGCCCTGGAAAAATAATAGGGACACTTAAATTTTTCAATATATTCTTATATTTTTAATTATTTTTCCATAAATATTACAAAGTATATACACTAAATTAAAGGTATTCAAATAGTTTAACTAATAAAATAAAAATATTTCACTAGCTCTGCCAAATTCTTAAAAAAATGTAAAATAAAGGCCTGGAAAAATAATAGGAACACTTAAGTTTTTCAATATATTCTTATATTTTTAATTATTTTTCCATAAATATTACAAAATATATACATTAAATTAAAGGTATTCAAATAGTTTAACTAATAAAATAAAAATATTTCAATAGCTCTGCCAAATTCTTAAAAAAAAGTAAAATATAGGCCTGGAAAAATAATAGGGACACTTAAATTTTTCAATATATTCTTATATTTTTAATTATTTTTTCATAAATATTACAAAATATATACATTAAATTAAAGGTATTCAAATAGTTTAACTAATAAAATAAAAATATTTCAATAGCTCTGCCAAATTCTTAAAAAAAAGTAAAATATAGGCCTGGAAAAATAATAGGGACACTTAAATTTTTCAATTTATTCTTATATTTTTAATTATTTTTTCATAAATATTACAAAATATATACACTAAATTAAAGGTATTCAAATAGTTTAACTGATGAAATAAAAATATTTCAATACTCTGCCAAATTCTTAAAAAAAAGTAAAACATAGGCCTGGAAAAATAATAGGGACACTTAAATTTTTCAATATATTCTTATATTTTTAATTATTTTTCCATAAATATTACAAAATATATACACTAAATTAAAGGTATTCAAATAGTTTAACTAATAAAATAAAAATATTTCACTAGCTCTGCCAAATTCTTAAAAAAAAGTAAAATATAGGCCTGGAAAAATAATAGGGACACTTAAGTTTTTCAATATATTCTTATATTTTTAATTATTTTTCCATAAATATTACAAAATATATACATTAAATTAAAGGTATTCAAATAGTTTGACTAATAAAATAAAAATATTTCACTAGCTCTGCCAAATTCTTAAAAAAAAGTAAAATATAGGCCTGGAAAAATAATAGGGACACTTAAATTTTTCTATATATTCTTATATTTTTAATTATTTTTCCATAAATATTACAAAATATATACACTAAATTAAAGGTATTCAAATAGTTTAACTAATAAAATAAAAATATTTCAATAGCTCTGCCAAATTCTTAAAAAAATTAAAATATAGGCCTGGAAAAATAATAGGGACACTTAAATTTTTCAATATATTCTTATATTTTTAATTATTTTTCCATAAATATTACAAAATATAAACACTAAATTAAAGGTATTCAAATAGTTTAACTGATAAAATAAAAATATTTCAATAGCTCTGCCAAATTCTTAAAAAAAATGTAAAATAAAGGCCTGGAAAAATAATAGGGACACTTAAATTTTTCAATATATTCTTATATTTTTAATTATTTTTCCATAAATATTACAAAATATATACACTAAATTAAAGGTATTCAAATAGTTTAACTAATAAAATAAAAATATTTCAATAGCTCTGCCAAATTCTTAAAAAAAATGTAAAATAAAGGCCTGGAAAAATAATAGGGACACTTAAGTTTTTCAATATATTCTTATATTTTTAATTATTTTTCCATAAATATTACAAAATATATACATTAAATTAAAGGTATTCAAATAGTTTGACTAATAAAATAAAAATATTTCACTAGCTCTGCCAAATTCTTAAAAAAAAGTAAAATATAGGCCTGGAAAAATAATAGGGACACTTAAATTTGTCTATATATTCTTATATTTTTAATTATTTTTCCATAAATATTACAAAATATATACATTAAATTAAAGGTATTCAAATAGTTTAACTAATAAAATAAAAATATTTCAATAGCTCTGCCAAATTCTTAAAAAAAAATTGAAAATAAAGGCCTGGAAAAATAATAGGGACACTTAAATTTTTCAATATATTCTTATATTTTTAATTATTTTTCCATAAATATTACAAAATATATACACTAAATTAAAGGTATTCAAATAGTTTAACTAATAAAATAAAAATATTTCAATAGCTCTGCCAAATTCTTAAAAAAAATGTAAAATAAAGGCCTGGAAAAATAATAGGGACCCTTAAATTTTTCAATATATTCTTATATTTTTAATTATTTTTCCATAAATATTACAAAGTATATACACTAAATTAAAGGTATTCAAATAGTTTAACTAATAAAATAAAAATATTTCAATAGCTCTGCCAAATTCTTAAAAAAAAGTAAAATATAGGCCTGGAAAAATAATAGGGACACTTAAATTTTTCAATATATTCTTATATGTATTTTTAATTATTTTTCCATAAATATTACAAAATATATACACTAAATTAAAGGTATTCAAATAGTTTAACTAATAAAATAAAAATATTTCAATAGCTCTGCCAAATTCTTAAAAAAAAATGTAAAATAAAGCCCTGGAAAAATAATAGGGACACTTAAATTTTTCAATATATTCTTATATTTTTAATTATTTTTCCATAAATATTACAAAGTATATACACTAAATTAAAGGTATTCAAATAGTTTAACTAATAAAATAAAAATATTTCACTAGCTCTGCCAAATTCTTAAAAAAATGTAAAATAAAGGCCTGGAAAAATAATAGGAACACTTAAGTTTTTCAATATATTCTTATATTTTTAATTATTTTTCCATAAATATTACAAAATATATACACTAAATTAAAGGTATTCAAATAGTTTAACTAATAAAATAAAAATATTTCACTAGCTCTGCCAAATTCTTAAAAAAATGTAAAATAAAGGCCTGGAAAAATAATAGGGACACTTAAATTTTTCAATATATTCTTATATTTTTAATTATTTTTCCATAAATATTACAAAATATATACATTAAATTAAAGGTATTCAAATAGTTTAACTAATAAAATAAAAATATTTAAATAGCTCTGCCAAATTCTTAAAAAAAAATTGAAAATAAAGGCCTGGAAAAATAATAGGGACACTTAAATTTTTCAATATATTCTTATATTTTTAATTATTTTTCCATAAATATTACAAAATATATACATTAAATTAAAGGTATTCAAATAGTTTAACTAATAAAATAAAAATATTTCAATAGCTCTGCCAAATTCTTAAAAAAAAGTAAAATATAGGCCTGGAAAAATAATAGGGACACTTAAATTTTTCAATATATTCTTATATTTTTAATTATTTTTTCATAAATATTACAAAATATATACACTAAATTAAAGGTATTCAAATAGTTTAACTGATGAAATAAAAATATTTCAATAGCTCTGCCAAATTCTTAAAAAAAAGTAAAACATAGGCCTGGAAAAATAATAGGGACACTTAAATTTTTCAATATATTCTTATATTTTTAATTATTTTTCCATAAATATTACAAAATATATACACTAAATTAAAGGTATTCAAATAGTTTAACTAATAAAATAAAAATATTTTACTAGCTCTGCCAAATTCTTAAAAAAAAGTAAAATATAGGCCTGGAAAAATAATAGGGACACTTAAGTTTTTCAATATATTCTTATATTTTTAATTATTTTTCCATAAATATTACAAAATATATACATTAAATTAAAGGTATTCAAATAGTTTAACTAATAAAATAAAAATATTTCACTAGCTCTGCCAAATTCTTAAAAAAAAGTAAAATATAGGCCTGGAAAAATAATAGGGACACTTAAATTTTTCTATATATTCTTATATTTTTAATTATTTTTCCATAAATATTACAAAGTATATACACTAAATTAAAGGTATTCAAATAGTTTAACTAATAAAATAAAAATATTTCAATAGCTCTGCCAAATTCTTAAAAAAAAGTAAAATATAGGCCTGGAAAAATAATAGGGACACTTAAATTTTTCAATATATTCTTATATTTTTAATTATTTTTCCATAAATATTACAAAATATATACACTAAATTAAAGGTATTCAAATAGTTTAACTAATAAAATAAAAATATTTCAATAGCTCTGCCAAATTCTTAAAAAAAAATGTAAAATAAAGGCCTGGAAAAATAATAGGGACACTTAAATTTTTCAATATATTCTTATATTTTTAATTATTTTTCCATAAATATTACAAAATATATACACTAAATTAAAGGTATTCAAATAGTTTAACTAATAACATAAAAATATTTCAATAGCTCTGCCAAATTCTTAAAAAAAAGTAAAATATAGGCCTGGAAAAATAATAGGGACACTTAAATTTTTCAATATCTTCTTATATTTTTAATTATTTTTCCATAAATATTACAAAATATAAACACTAAATTAAAGGTATTCAAATAGTTTAACTGATAAAATAAAAATATTTCAATAGCTCTGCCAAATTCTTAAAAAAAATGTAAAATAAAGGCCTGGAAAAATAATAGGGACACTTAAATTTTTCAATATATTCTTATATTTTTAATTATTTTTCCATAAATATTACAAAATATATACACTAAACTAAAGGTATTCAAATAGTTTAACTAATAAAATAAAAATATTTCAATAGCTCTGCCAAATTCTTAAAAAAAAGTAAAATATAGGCCTGGAAAAATAATAGGGACACTTAAATTTTTCAATATATACTTATATGTATTTTTAATTATTTTTCCATAAATATTACAAAATATATACACTAAATTAAAGGTATTCAAATAGTTTAGCTAATAAAATAAATATATTTCAATAGCTCTGCCAAATTCTTAAAAAAAATGTAAAATAAAGCCCTGGAAAAATAATAGGGACACTTAAATTTTTCAATATATTCTTATATTTTTAATTATTTTTCCATAAATATTACAAAGTATATACACTAAATTAAAGGTATTCAAATAGTTTAACTAATAAAATAAAAATATTTCACTAGCTCTGCCAAATTCTTAAAAAAATTTAAAATAAAGGCCTGGAAAAATAATAGGGACACTTAAATTTTTCAATATATACTTATATGTATTTTTAATTATTTTTCCATAAATATTACAAATTATAAACACTAAATTAAAGGAATTCAAATAGTTTAACTGATAAAATAAAAATATTTCAATAGCTCTGCCAAATTCTTAAAAAAAAGTAAAATATAGGCCTGGAAAAATAATAGGGACACTTAAGTTTTTCAATATATTCTTATATTTTTAATTATTTTTCCATAAATATTAAAAAGTATATACACTAAATTAAAGGTATTCAAATAGTTTAACTAATAAAATAAAAATATTTCAATAGCTCTGCCAAATTCTTAAAAAAAAGTAAAATATAGGCCTGGAAAAATAATAGGGACACTTAAATTTTTCAATATATTCTTATATTTTTAATTATTTTTCCATAAATATTACAAAATATATACACTAAATTAAAGGTATTCAAATAGTTTAACTAATAAAATAAAAATATTTCAATAGCTCTGCCAAATTCTTAAAAAAAATGTAAAATAAAGGCCTGGAAAAATAATAGGGACCCTTAAATTTTTCAATATATTCTTATATTTTTAATTATTTTTCCATAAATATTACAAAGTATATACACTAAATTAAAGGTATTCAAATAGTTTAACTAATAAAATAAAAATATTTCAATAGCTCTGCCAAATTCTTAAAAAAAAGTAAAATATAGGCCTGGAAAAATAATAGGGACACTTAAATTTTTCAATATATACTTATATGTATTTTTAATTATTTTTCCATAAATATTACAAAATATATACACTAAATTAAAGGTATTCAAATAGTTTAACTAATAAAATAAAAATATTTCAATAGCTCTGCCAAATTCTTAAAAAAAAATGTAAAATAAAGCCCTGGAAAAATAATAGGGACACTTAAATTTTTCAATATATTCTTATATTTTTAATTATTTTTCCATAAATATTACAAAGTATATACACTAAATTAAAGGTATTCAAATAGTTTAACTAATAAAATAAAAATATTTCACTAGCTCTGCCAAATTCTTAAAAAAATGTAAAATAAAGGCCTGGAAAAATAATAGGAACACTTAAGTTTTTCAATATATTCTTATATTTTTAATTATTTTTCCATAAATATTACAAAATATATACACTAAATTAAAGGTATTCAAATAGTTTAACTAATAAAATAAAAATATTTCACTAGCTCTGCCAAATTCTTAAAAAAAAGTAAAATATAGGCCTGGAAAAATAATAGGGACACTTAAGTTTTTCAATATATTCTTATATTTTTAATTATTTTTCCATAAATATTACAAAATATATACATTAAATTAAAGGTATTCAAATAGTTTAACTAATAAAATAAAAATATTTCACTAGCTCTGCCAAATTCTTAAAAAAAAGTAAAATATAGGCCTGGAAAAATAATAGGGACACTTAAATTTTTCTATATATTCTTATATTTTTAATTATTTTTCCATAAATATTACAAAATATATACACTAAATTAAAGGTATTCAAATAGTTTAACTAATAAAATAAAAATATTTCAATAGCTCTGCCAAATTCTTAAAAAAAAGTTAAATATAGGCCTGGAAAAATAATAGGGACACTTAAATTTTTCAATATATTCTTATATTTTTAATTATTTTTCCATAAATATTACAAAATATAAACACTAAATTAAAGGTATTCAAATAGTTTAACTGATAAAATAAAAATATTTCAATAGCTCTGCCAAATTCCTAAAAAAAATGTAAAATAAAGGCCTGGAAAAATAATAGGGACACTTAAATTTTTCAATATATTCTTATATTTTTAATTATTTTTCCATAAATATTACAAAATATATACACTAAATTAAAGGTATTCAAATAGTTTAACTAATAAAATAAAAATATTTCAATAGCTCTGCCAAATTCTTAAAAAAAAAATGTAAAATAAAGGCCTGGAAAAATAATAGGGACACTTAAATTTTTCAATATATTCTTATATTTTTAATTATTTTTCCATAAATATTACAAATTATAAACACTAAATTAAAGGAATTCAAATAGTTTAACTGATAAAATAAAAATATTTCAATAGCTCTGCCAAATTCTTAAAAAAAAGTAAAATAAAGGCCTGGAAAAATAATAGGGACACTTAAGTTTTTCAATATATTCTTATATTTTTAATTATTTTTCCATAAATATTACAAAGTATATACACTAAATTAAAGGTATTCAAATAGTTTAACTAATAAAATAAAAATATTTCAATAGCTCTGCCAAATTCTTAAAAAAAAGTAAAATATAGGCCTGGAAAAATAATAGGGACACTTAAATTTTTCAATATATTCTTATATTTTTAATTATTTTTCCATAAATATTACAAAATATATACACTAAATTAAAGGTATTCAAATAGTTTAACTAATAAAATAAAAATATTTCAATAGCTCTGCCAAATTCTTAAAAAAAATGTAAAATAAAGGCCTGGAAAAATAATAGGGACACTTAAATTTTTCAATATATTCTTATATTTTTAATTATTTTTCCATAAATATTACAAAATATATACACTAAATTAAAGGTATTCAAATAGTTTAACTAATAAAATAAAAATATTTCAATAGCTCTGCCAAATTCTTAAAAAAAATGTAAAATAAAGGCCTGGAAAAATAATAGGGACACTTAAATTTTTCAATATATTCTTATATTTTTAATTATTTTTCCATAAATATTACAAAGTATATACACTAAATTAAAGGTATTCAAATAGTTTAACTAATAAAATAAAAATATTTCAATAGCTCTGCCAAATTCTTAAAAAAAAGTAAAATATAGGCCTGGAAAAATAATAGGGACACTTAAATTTTTCAATATATACTTATATGTATTTTTAATTATTTTTCCATAAATATTACAAAATATATACATTAAATTAAAGGTATTCAAATAGTTTAACTAATAAAATAAAAATATTTCAATAGCTCTGCCAAATTCTTAAAAAAAAGTAAAATATAGGCCTGGAAAAATAATAGGGACACTTAAATTTTTCAATATATTCTTATATTTTTAATTATTTTTTCATAAATATTACAAAATATATACATTAAATTAAAGGTATTCAAATAGTTTAACTAATAAAATAAAAATATTTCAATAGCTCTGCCAAATTCTTAAAAAAAAGTAAAATATAGGCCTGGAAAAATAATAGGGACACTTAAATTTTTCAATTTATTCTTATATTTTTAATTATTTTTTCATAAATATTACAAAATATATACACTAAATTAAAGGTATTCAAATAGTTTAACTGATGAAATAAAAATATTTCAATAGCTCTGCCAAATTCTTAAAAAAAAGTAAAACATAGGCCTGGAAAAATAATAGGGACACTTAAATTTTTCAATATATTCTTATATTTTTAATTATTTTTCCATAAATATTACAAAATATATACACTAAATTAAAGGTATTCAAATAGTTTAACTAATAAAATAAAAATATTTCACTAGCTCTGCCAAATTCTTAAAAAAAAGTAAAATATAGGCCTGGAAAAATAATAGGGACACTTAAGTTTTTCAATATATTCTTATATTTTTAATTATTTTTCCATAAATATTACAAAATATATACATTAAATTAAAGGTATTCAAATAGTTTGACTAATAAAATAAAAATATTTCACTAGCTCTGCCAAATTCTTAAAAAAAAGTAAAATATAGGCCTGGAAAAATAATAGGGACACTTAAATTTGTCTATATATTCTTATATTTTTAATTATTTTTCCATAAATATTACAAAATATATACACTAAATTAAAGGTATTCAAATAGTTTAACTAATAAAATAAAAATATTTCAATAGCTCTGCCAAATTCTTAAAAAAATTAAAATATAGGCCTGGAAAAATAATAGGGACACTTAAATTTTTCAATATATTCTTATATTTTTAATTATTTTTCCATAAATATTACAAAATATAAACACTAAATTAAAGGTATTCAAATAGTTTAACTGATAAAATAAAAATATTTCAATAGCTCTGCCAAATTCTTAAAAAAAATGTAAAATAAAGGCCTGGAAAAATAATAGGGACACTTAAATTTTTTTATATATTCTTATATTTTTAATTATTTTTCCATAAATATTACAAAATATATACACTAAATTAAAGGTATTCAAATAGTTTAACTAATAAAATAAAAATATTTCAATAGCTCTGCCAAATTCTTAAAAAAAATGTAAAATAAATTCCTGGAAAAATAATAGGGACACTTAAATTTTTCTATATATTCTTATATTTTTAATTATTTTTCCATAAATATTACAAATTATAAACACTAAATTAAAGGAATTCAAATAGTTTAACTGATAAAATAATAATATTTCAATAGCTCTGCCAAATTCTTAAAAAAAAGTAAAATATAGGCCTGGAAAAATAATAGGGACACTTAAGTTTTTCAATATATTCTTATATTTTTAATTATTTTTCCATAAATATTACAAAGTATATACACTAAATTAAAGGTATTCAAATAGTTTAACTAATAAAATAAAAATATTTCAATAGCTCTGCCAAATTCTTAAAAAAAAGTAAAATATAGGCCTGGAAAAATAATAGGGACACTTAAATTTTTCAATATATTCTTATATTTTTAATTATTTTTCCATAAATATTACAAAATATATACACTAAATTAAAGGTATTCAAATAGTTTAACTAATAAAATAAAAATATTTCAATAGCTCTGCCAAATTCTTAAAAAAAATGTAAAATAAAGGCCTGGAAAAATAATAGGGACACTTAAATTTTTCAATATATTCTTATATTTTTAATTATTTTTCCATAAATATTACAAAATATATACACTAAATTAAAGGTATTCAAATAGTTTAACTAATAAAATAAAAATATTTCAATAGCTCTGCCAAATTCTTAAAAAAAAATGTAAAATAAAGCCCTGGAAAAATAATAGGGACACTTAAATTTTTCAATATATTCTTATATTTTTAATTATTTTTCCATAAATATTACAAAGTATATACACTAAATTAAAGGTATTCAAATAGTTTAACTAATAAAATAAAAATATTTCAATAGCTCTGCCAAATTCTTAAAAAAAAGTAAAATATAGGCCTGGAAAAATAATAGGGACACTTAAATTTTTCAATATATTCTTATATTTTTAATTATTTTTCCATAAATATTACAAAGTATATACACTAAATTAAAGGTATTCAAATAGTTTAACTAATAAAATAAAAATATTTCAATAGCTCTCCAAATTCTTAAAAAAAAGTAAAATATAGGCCTGGAAAAATAATAGGGACACTTAAATTTTTCAATATATTCTTATATGTATTTTTAATTATTTTTCCATAAATATTACAAAATATATACACTAAATTAAAGGTATTCAAATAGTTTAACTAATAAAATAAAAATATTTCAATAGCTCTGCCAAATTCTTAAAAAAAAATGTAAAATAAAGCCCTGGAAAAATAATAGGGACACTTAAATTTTTCAATATATTCTTATATTTTTAATTATTTTTCCATAAATATTACAAAGTATATACACTAAATTAAAGGTATTCAAATAGTTTAACTAATAAAATAAAAATATTTCACTAGCTCTGCCAAATTCTTAAAAAAATGTAAAATAAAGGCCTGGAAAAATAATAGGAACACTTAAGTTTTTCAATATATTCTTATATTTTTAATTATTTTTCCATAAATATTACAAAATATATACATTAAATTAAAGGTATTCAAATAGTTTAACTAATAAAATAAAAATATTTCAATAGCTCTGCCAAATTCTTAAAAAAAATGTAAAATAAATTCCTGGAAAAATAATAGGGACACTTAAATTTTCTATATATTCTTATATTTTTAATTATTTTTCCATAAATATTACAAATTATAAACACTAAATTAAAGGAATTCAAATAGTTTAACTGATAAAATAATAATATTTCAATAGCTCTGCCAAATTCTTAAAAAAAAGTAAAATATAGGCCTGGAAAAATAATAGGGACACTTAAGTTTTTCAATATATTCTTATATTTTTAATTATTTTTCCATAAATATTACAAAGTATATACACTAAATTAAAGGTATTCAAATAGTTTAACTAATAAAATAAAAATATTTCAATAGCTCTGCCAAATTCTTAAAAAAAAGTAAAATATAGGCCTGGAAAAATAATAGGGACACTTAAATTTTTCAATATATTCTTATATTTTTAATTATTTTTCCATAAATATTACAAAATATATACACTAAATTAAAGGTATTCAAATAGTTTAACTAATAAAATAAAAATATTTCAATAGCTCTGCCAAATTCTTAAAAAAAATGTAAAATAAAGGCCTGGAAAAATAATAGGGACACTTAAATTTTTCAATATATTCTTATATTTTTAATTATTTTTCCATAAATATTACAAAATATATACACTAAATTAAAGGTATTCAAATAGTTTAACTAATAAAATAAAAATATTTCAATAGCTCTGCCAAATTCTTAAAAAAAATGTAAAATAAAGGCCTGGAAAAATAATAGGGACACTTAAATTTTTCAATATATTCTTATATTTTTAATTATTTTTCCATAAATATTACAAAGTATATACACTAAATTAAAGGTATTCAAATAGTTTAACTAATAAAATAAAAATATTTCAATAGCTCTCCAAATTCTTAAAAAAAAGTAAAATATAGGCCTGGAAAAATAATAGGGACACTTAAATTTTTCAATATATTCTTATATGTATTTTTAATTATTTTTCCATAAATATTACAAAATATATACACTAAATTAAAGGTATTCAAATAGTTTAACTAATAAAATAAAAATATTTCAATAGCTCTGCCAAATTCTTAAAAAAAAATGTAAAATAAAGCCCTGGAAAAATAATAGGGACACTTAAATTTTTCAATATATTCTTATATTTTTAATTATTTTTCCATAAATATTACGAAGTATATACACTAAATTAAAGGTATTCAAATAGTTTAACTAATAAAATAAAAATATTTCACTAGCTCTGCCAAATTCTTAAAAAAATGTAAAATAAAGGCCTGGAAAAATAATAGGAACACTTAAGTTTTTCAATATATTCTTATATTTTTAATTATTTTTCCATAAATATTACAAAATATATACATTAAATTAAAGGTATTCAAATAGTTTAACTAATAAAATAAAAATATTTCAATAGCTCTGCCAAATTCTTAAAAAAAAGTAAAATATAGGCCTGGAAAAATAATAGGGACACTTAAATTTTTCAATATATTCTTATATTTTTAATTATTTTTTCATAAATATTACAAAATATATACATTAAATTAAAGGTATTCAAATAGTTTAACTAATAAAATAAAAATATTTCAATAGCTCTGCCAAATTCTTAAAAAAAAGTAAAATATAGGCCTGGAAAAATAATAGGGACACTTAAATTTTTCAATTTATTCTTATATTTTTAATTATTTTTTCATAAATATTACAAAATATATACACTAAATTAAAGGTATTCAAATAGTTTAACTGATGAAATAAAAATATTTCAATACTCTGCCAAATTCTTAAAAAAAAGTAAAACATAGGCCTGGAAAAATAATAGGGACACTTAAATTTTTCAATATATTCTTATATTTTTAATTATTTTTCCATAAATATTACAAAATATATACACTAAATTAAAGGTATTCAAATAGTTTAACTAATAAAATAAAAATATTTCACTAGCTCTGCCAAATTCTTAAAAAAAAGTAAAATATAGGCCTGGAAAAATAATAGGGACACTTAAGTTTTTCAATATATTCTTATATTTTTAATTATTTTTCCATAAATATTACAAAATATATACATTAAATTAAAGGTATTCAAATAGTTTGACTAATAAAATAAAAATATTTCACTAGCTCTGCCAAATTCTTAAAAAAAAGTAAAATATAGGCCTGGAAAAATAATAGGGACACTTAAATTTGTCTATATATTCTTATATTTTTAATTATTTTTCCATAAATATTACAAAATATATACACTAAATTAAAGGTATTCAAATAGTTTAACTAATAAAATAAAAATATTTCAATAGCTCTGCCAAATTCTTAAAAAAAGTAAAATATAGGCCTGGAAAAATAATAGGGACACTTAAATTTTTCAATATATTCTTATATTTTTAATTATTTTTCCATAAATATTACAAAATATAAACACTAAATTAAAGGTATTCAAATAGTTTAACTGATAAAATAAAAATATTTCAATAGCTCTGCCAAATTCTTAAAAAAAATGTAAAATAAAGGCCTGGAAAAATAATAGGGACACTTAAATTTTTCAATATATTCTTATATTTTTAATTATTTTTCCATAAATATTACAAAATATATACACTAAATTAAAGGTATTCAAATAGTTTAACTAATAAAATAAAAATATTTCAATAGCTCTGCCAAATTCTTAAAAAAAATGTAAAATAAAGGCCTGGAAAAATAATAGGGACACTTAAGTTTTTCAATATATTCTTATATTTTTAATTATTTTTCCATAAATATTACAAAATATATACATTAAATTAAAGGTATTCAAATAGTTTGACTAATAAAATAAAAATATTTCACTAGCTCTGCCAAATTCTTAAAAAAAAGTAAAATATAGGCCTGGAAAAATAATAGGGACACTTAAATTTGTCTATATATTCTTATATTTTTAATTATTTTTCCATAAATATTACAAAATATATACACTAAATTAAAGGTATTCAAATAGTTTAACTAATAAAATAAAAATATTTCAATAGCTCTGCCAAATTCTTAAAAAAATTAAAATATAGGCCTGGAAAAATAATAGGGACACTTAAATTTTTCAATATATTCTTATATTTTTAATTATTTTTCCATAAATATTACAAAATATAAACACTAAATTAAAATTTTATTATTATTATTATTATTATTTTATTATATTATTATTTTATTATTATTATTTATTCAAATAGTTTAACTGATAAAATAAAAATATTTCAATAGCTCTGCCAAATTCTTAAAAAAAATGTAAAATAAAGGCCTGGAAAAATAATAGGGACACTTAAATTTTTTTATATATTCTTATATTTTTAATTATTTTTCCATAAATATTACAAAATATATACACTAAATTAAAGGTATTCAAATAGTTTAACTAATAAAATAAAAATATTTCAATAGCTCTGCCAAATTCTTAAAAAAAATGTGAAATAAATTCCTGGAAAAATAATAGGGACACTTAAATTTTTCTATATATTCTTATATTTTTAATTATTTTTCCATAAATATTACAAATTATAAACACTAAATTAAAGGAATTCAAATAGTTTAACTGATAAAATAAAAATATTTCAATAGCTCTGCCAAATTCTTAAAAAAAAGTAAAATATAGGCCTGGAAAAATAATAGGGACACTTAAGTTTTTCAATATATTCTTATATTTTTAATTATTTTTCCATAAATATTACAAAGTATATACACTAAATTAAAGGTATTCAAATAGTTTAACTAATAAAATAAAAATATTTCAATAGCTCTGCCAAATTCTTAAAAAAAAGTAAAATATAGGCCTGGAAAAATAATAGGGACACTTAAATTTTTCAATATATTCTTATATTTTTAATTATTTTTCCATAAATATTACAAAATATATACACTAAATTAAAGGTATTCAAATAGTTTAACTAATAAAATAAAAATATTTCAATAGCTCTGCCAAATTCTTAAAAAAAATGTAAAATAAAGGCCTGGAAAAATAATAGGGACACTTAAATTTTTCAATATATTCTTATATTTTTAATTATTTTTCCATAAATATTACAAAATATATACACTAAATTAAAGGTATTCAAATAGTTTAACTAATAACATAAAAATATTTCAATAGCTCTGCCAAATTCTTAAAAAAAAGTAAAATATAGGCCTGGAAAAATAATAGGGACACTTAAATTTTTCAATATATTCTTATATTTTTAATTATTTTTCCATAAATATTACAAAATATATACACTAAATTAAAGGTATTCAAATAGTTTAACTAATAAAATAAAAATATTTCAATAGCTCTGCCAAATTCTTAAAAAAAAGTAAAATATAGGCCTGGAAAAATAATAGGGACACTTAAATTTTTCAATATATTCTTATATTTTTAATTATTTTTTCATAAATATTACAAAATATATACACTAAATTAAAGGTATTCAAATAGTTTAACTGATGAAATAAAAATATTTCAATAGCTCTGCCAAATTCTTAAAAAAAAGTAAAACATAGGCCTGGAAAAATAATAGGGACACTTAAATTTTTCAATATATTCTTATATTTTTAATTATTTTTCCATAAATATTACAAAATATATACACTAAATTAAAGGTATTCAAATAGTTTAACTAATAAAATAAAAATATTTCACTAGCTCTGCCAAATTCTTAAAAAAAAGTAAAATATAGGCCTGGAAAAATAATAGGGACACTTAAGTTTTTCAATATATTCTTATATTTTTAATTATTTTTCCATAAATATTACAAAATATATACATTAAATTAAAGGTATTCAAATAGTTTAACTAATAAAATAAAAATATTTCAATAGCTCTGCCAAATTCTTAAAAAAAATGTAAAATAAATTCCTGGAAAAATAATAGGGACACTTAAATTTTTCTATATATTCTTATATTTTTAATTATTTTTCCATAAATATTACAAATTATAAACACTAAATTAAAGGAATTCAAATAGTTTAACTGATAAAATAAAAATATTTCAATAGCTCTGCCAAATTCTTAAAAAAAAAGTAAAATATAGGCCTGGAAAAATAATAGGGACACTTAAGTTTTTCAATATATTCTTATATTTTTAATTATTTTTCCATAAATATTACAAAGTATATACACTAAATTAAAGGTATTCAAATAGTTTAACTAATAAAATAAAAATATTTCAATAGCTCTGCCAAATTCTTAAAAAAAAGTAAAATATAGGCCTGGAAAAATAATAGGGACACTTAAATTTTTCAATATATTCTTATATTTTTAATTATTTTTCCATAAATATTACAAAATATATACACTAAATTAAAGGTATTCAAATAGTTTAACTAATAAAATAAAAATATTTCAATAGCTCTGCCAAATTCTTAAAAAAAATGTAAAATAAAGGCCTGGAAAAATAATAGGGACACTTAAATTTTTCAATATATTCTTATATTTTTAATTATTTTTCCATAAATATTACAAAATATATACACTAAATTAAAGGTATTCAAATAGTTTAACTAATAAAATAAAAATATTTCAATAGCTCTGCCAAATTCTTAAAAAAAAGTAAAATATAAGCCTGGAAAAATAATAGGGACACTTAAATTTTTCAATATATTCTTATATTTTTAATTATTTTTTCATAAATATTACAAAATATATACACTAAATTAAAGGTATTCAAATAGTTTAACTGATGAAATAAAAATATTTCAATAGCTCTGCCAAATTCTTAAAAAAAAGTAAAACATAGGCCTGGAAAAATAATAGGGACACTTAAATTTTTCAATATATTCTTATATTTTTAATTATTTTTCCATAAATATTACAAAATATATACACTAAATTAAAGGTATTCAAATAGTTTAACTAATAAAATAAAAATATTTCACTAGCTCTGCCAAATTCTTAAAAAAAAGTAAAATATAGGCCTGGAAAAATAATAGGGACACTTAAGTTTTTCAATATATTCTTATATTTTTAATTATTTTTCCATAAATATTACAAAATATATACATTAAATTAAAGGTATTCAAATAGTTTAACTAATAAAATAAAAATATTTCACTAGCTCTGCCAAATTCTTAAAAAAAAGTAAAATATAGGCCTGGAAAAATAATAGGGACACTTAAATTTTTCTATATATTCTTATATTTTTAATTATTTTTCCATAAATATTACAAAGTATATACACTAAATTAAAGGTATTCAAATAGTTTAACTAATAAAATAAAAATATTTCAATAGCTCTGCCAAATTCTTAAAAAAAAGTAAAATATAGGCCTGGAAAAATAATAGGGACACTTAAATTTTTCAATATATTCTTATATTTTTAATTATTTTTCCATAAATATTACAAAATATATACACTAAATTAAAGGTATTCAAATAGTTTAACTAATAAAATAAAAATATTTCAATAGCTCTGCCAAATTCTTAAAAAAAAATGTAAAATAAAGGCCTGGAAAAATAATAGGGACACTTAAATTTTTCAATATATTCTTATATTTTTAATTATTTTTCCATAAATATTACAAAATATATACACTAAATTAAAGGTATTCAAATAGTTTAACTAATAACATAAAAATATTTCAATAGCTCTGCCAAATTCTTAAAAAAAAGTAAAATATAGGCCTGGAAAAATAATAGGGACACTTAAATTTTTCAATATATTCTTATATTTTTAATTATTTTTCCATAAATATTACAAAATATAAACACTAAATTAAAGGTATTCAAATAGTTTAACTGATAAAATAAAAATATTTCAATAGCTCTGCCAAATTCTTAAAAAAAATGTAAAATAAAGGCCTGGAAAAATAATAGGGACACTTAAATTTTTTTATATATTCTTATATTTTTAATTATTTTTCCATAAATATTACAAAATATATACACTAAATTAAAGGTATTCAAATAGTTTAACTAATAAAATAAAAATATTTCAATAGTTCTGCCAAATTGTTAAAAAAAATGTAAAATAAATTCCTGGAAAAATAATAGGGACACTTAAATTTTTCTATATATTCTTATATTTTTAATTATTTTTCCATAAATATTACAAATTATAAACACTAAATTAAAGGAATTCAAATAGTTTAACTAATAAAATAAAAATATTTCAATAGCTCTGCCAAATTCTTAAAAAAAAGTAAAATATAGGCCTGGAAAAATAATAGGGACACTTAAATTTTTCAATATATTCTTATATTTTTAATTATTTTTTCATAAATATTACAAAATATATACACTAAATTAAAGGTATTCAAATAGTTTAACTGATGAAATAAAAATATTTCAATAGCTCTGCCAAATTCTTAAAAAAAAGTAAAACATAGGCCTGGAAAAATAATAGGGACACTTAAATTTTTCAATATATTCTTATATTTTTAATTATTTTTCCATAAATATTACAAAATATATACACTAAATTAAAGGTATTCAAATAGTTTAACTAATAAAATAAAAATATTTCACTAGCTCTGCCAAATTCTTAAAAAAAAGTAAAATATAGGCCTGGAAAAATAATAGGGACACTTAAGTTTTTCAATATATTCTTATATTTTTAATTATTTTTCCATAAATATTACAAAATATATACATTAAATTAAAGGTATTCAAATAGTTTAACTAATAAAATAAAAATATTTCACTAGCTCTGCCAAATTCTTAAAAAAAAGTAAAATATAGGCCTGGAAAAATAATAGGGACACTTAAATTTTTCTATATATTCTTATATTTTTAATTATTTTTCCATAAATATTACAAAGTATATACACTAAATTAAAGGTATTCAAATAGTTTAACTAATAAAATAAAAATATTTCAATAGCTCTGCCAAATTCTTAAAAAAAAGTAAAATATAGGCCTGGAAAAATAATAGGGACACTTAAATTTTTCAATATATTCTTATATTTTTAATTATTTTTCCATAAATATTACAAAATATATACACTAAATTAAAGGTATTCAAATAGTTTAACTAATAAAATAAAAATATTTCAATAGCTCTGCCAAATTCTTAAAAAAAAATGTAAAATAAAGGCCTGGAAAAATAATAGGGACACTTAAATTTTTCAATATATTCTTATATTTTTAATTATTTTTCCATAAATATTACAAAATATATACACTAAATTAAAGGTATTCAAATAGTTTAACTAATAACATAAAAATATTTCAATAGCTCTGCCAAATTCTTAAAAAAAAGTAAAATATAGGCCTGGAAAAATAATAGGGACACTTAAATTTTTCAATATATTCTTATATTTTTAATTATTTTTCCATAAATATTACAAAATATAAACACTAAATTAAAGGTATTCAAATAGTTTAACTGATAAAATAAAAATATTTCAATAGCTCTGCCAAATTCTTAAAAAAAATGTAAAATAAAGGCCTGGAAAAATAATAGGGACACTTAAATTTTTTTATATATTCTTATATTTTTAATTATTTTTCCATAAATATTACAAAATATATACACTAAATTAAAGGTATTCAAATAGTTTAACTAATAAAATAAAAATATTTCAATAGTTCTGCCAAATTGTTAAAAAAAATGTAAAATAAATTCCTGGAAAAATAATAGGGACACTTAAATTTTTCTATATATTCTTATATTTTTAATTATTTTTCCATAAATATTACAAATTATAAACACTAAATTAAAGGAATTCAAATAGTTTAACTGATAAAATAAAAATATTTCAATAGCTCTGCCAAATTCTTAAAAAAAAGTAAAATATAGGCCTGGAAAAATAATAGGGACACTTAAGTTTTTCAATATATTCTTATATTTTTAATTATTTTTCCATAAATATTACAAAGTCTATACACTAAATTAAAGGTATTCAAATAGTTTAACTAATAAAATAAAAATATTTCAATAGCTCTGCCAAATTCTTAAAAAAAATGTAAAATAAAGGCCTGGAAAAATAATTGGGACACTTAAATTTTTCAATATATTCTTATATTTTTAATTATTTTTCCATAAATATTACAAAATATATACACTAAATTAAAGGTATTCAAATAGTTTAACTAATAAAATAAAAATATTTCAATATCTCTGCCAAATTCTTAAAAAAAAGTAAAATATAGGCCTGGAAAAATAATAGGGACACTTAAATTTTTCAATATATTCTTATATTTTTAATTATTTTTCCATAAATATTACAAAATATATACACTAAATTAAAGGTATTCAAATAGTTTAACTAATAAAATAAAAATATTTCAATAGCTCTGCCAAATTCTTAAAAAAAATGTAAAATATAGGCCTGGAAAAATAATAGGGACACTTAAATTTTTCAATATATTCTTATATTTTTAATTATTTTTCCATAAATATTACAAAATATATACACTAAACTAAAGGTATTCAAATAGTTTAACTAATAAAATAAAAATATTTCAATAGCTCTGCCAAATTCTTAAAAAAAAGTAAAATATAGGCCTGGAAAAATAATAGGGACACTTAAATTTTTCAATATATACTTATATGTATTTTTAATTATTTTTCCATAAATATTACAAAATATATACACTAAATTAAAGGTATTCAAATAGTTTAACTAATAAAATAAATATATTTCAATAGCTCTGCCAAATTCTTAAAAAAAAATGTAAAATAAAGCCCTGGAAAAATAATAGGGACACTTAAATTTTTCAATATATTCTTATATTTTTAATTATTTTTCCATAAATATTACAAAATATATACACTAAATTAAAGGTATTCAAATAGTTTAACTAATAAAATAAAAATATTTCACTAGCTCTGCCAAATTCTTAAAAAAATGTAAAATAAAGGCCTGGAAAAATAATAGGAACACTTAAGTTTTTCAATATATTCTTATATTTTTAATTATTTTTCCATAAATATTACAAAATATATACACTAAATTAAAGGTATTCAAATAGTTTAACTAATAAAATAAAAATATTTCACTAGCTCTGCCAAATTCTTAAAAAAATGTAAAATAAAGGCCTGGAAAAATAATAGGGACACTTAAATTTTTCAATATATTCTTATATTTTTAATTATTTTTCCATAAATATTACAAAATATATACATTAAATTAAAGGTATTCAAATAGTTTAACTAATAAAATAAAAATATTTCAATAGCTCTGCCAAATTCTTAAAAAAAAATTGAAAATAAAGGCCTGGAAAAATAATAGGGACACTTAAATTTTTCAATATATTCTTATATTTTTAATTATTTTTCCATAAATATTACAAAATATATACATTAAATTAAAGGTATTCAAATAGTTTAACTAATAAAATAAAAATATTTCAATAGCTCTGCCAAATTCTTAAAAAAAAGTAAAATATAGGCCTGGAAAAATAATAGGGACTCTTAAATTTTTCAATATATTCTTATATTTTTAATTATTTTTTCATAAATATTACAAAATATATACACTAAATTAAAGGTATTCAAATAGTTTAACTGATGAAATAAAAATATTTCAATAGCTCTGCCAAATTCTTAAAAAAAAGTAAAACATAGGCCTGGAAAAATAATAGGGACACTTAAATTTTTCAATATATTCTTATATTTTTAATTATTTTTCCATAAATATTACAAAATATATACACTAAATTAAAGGTATTCAAATAGTTTAACTAATAAAATAAAAATATTTCACTAGCTCTGCCAAATTCTTAAAAAAAAGTAAAATATAGGCCTGGAAAAATAATAGGGACACTTAAGTTTTTCAATATATTCTTATATTTTTAATTATTTTTCCATAAATATTACAAAATATATACATTAAATTAAAGGTATTCAAATAGTTTAACTAATAAAATAAAAATATTTCACTAGCTCTGCCAAATTCTTAAAAAAAAGTAAAATATAGGCCTGGAAAAATAATAGGGACACTTAAATTTTTCTATATATTCTTATATTTTTAATTATTTTTCCATAAATATTACAAAATATATGCACTAAATTAAAGGTATTCAAATAGTTTAACTAATAAAATAAAAATATTTCAATAGCTCTGCCAAATTCTTAAAAAAAAGTAAAATATAGGCCTGGAAAAATAATAGGGACACTTAAATTTTTCAATATATTCTTATATTTTTAATTATTTTTCCATAAATATTACAAAATATATACACTAAATTAAAGGTATTCAAATAGTTTAACTAATAAAATAAAAATATTTCAATAGCTCTGCCAAATTCTTAAAAAAAATGTAAAATAAAGGCCTGGAAAAATAATAGGGACACTTAAATTTTTCAATATATTCTTATATTTTTAATTATTTTTCCATAAATATTACAAAATATATACACTAAATTAAAGGTATTTAAATAGTTTAACTAATAAAATAAAAATATTTCAATAGCTCTGCCAAATTCTTAAAAAAAAGTAAAATATAGGCCTGGAAAAATAATAGGGACACTTAAATTTTTCAATATATTCTTATATTTTTAATTATTTTTTCATAAATATTACAAAATATATACACTAAATTAAAGGTATTCAAATAGTTTAACTGATGAAATAAAAATATTTCAATAGCTCTGCCAAATTCTTAAAAAAAAGTAAAACATAGGCCTGGAAAAATAATAGGGACACTTAAATTTTTCAATATATTCTTATATTTTTAATTATTTTTCCATAAATATTACAAAATATATACACTAAATTAAAGGTATTCAAATAGTTTAACTAATAAAATAAAAATATTTCACTAGCTCTGCCAAATTCTTAAAAAAAAGTAAAATATAGGCCTGGAAAAATAATAGGGACACTTAAGTTTTTCAATATATTCTTATATTTTTAATTATTTTTCCATAAATATTACAAAATATATACATTAAATTAAAGGTATTCAAATAGTTTAACTAATAAAATAAAAATATTTCACTAGCTCTGCCAAATTCTTAAAAAAAAGTAAAATATAGGCCTGGAAAAATAATAGGGACACTTAAATTTTTCTATATATTCTTATATTTTTAATTATTTTTCCATAAATATTACAAAGTATATACACTAAATTAAAGGTATTCAAATAGTTTAACTAATAAAATAAAAATATTTCAATAGCTCTGCCAAATTCTTAAAAAAAAGTAAAATATAGGCCTGGAAAAATAATAGGGACACTTAAATTTTTCAATATATTCTTATATTTTTAATTATTTTTCCATAAATATTACAAAATATATACACTAAATTAAAGGTATTCAAATAGTTTAACTAATAAAATAAAAATATTTCAATAGCTCTGCCAAATTCTTAAAAAAAAATGTAAAATAAAGGCCTGGAAAAATAATAGGGACACTTAAATTTTTCAATATATTCTTATATTTTTAATTATTTTTCCATAAATATTACAAAATATATACACTAAATTAAAGGTATTCAAATAGTTTAACTAATAACATAAAAATATTTCAATAGCTCTGCCAAATTCTTAAAAAAAAGTAAAATATAGGCCTGGAAAAATAATAGGGACACTTAAATTTTTCAATATATTCTTATATTTTTAATTATTTTTCCATAAATATTACAAAATATAAACACTAAATTAAAGGTATTCAAATAGTTTAACTGATAAAATAAAAATATTTCAATAGCTCTGCCAAATTCTTAAAAAAAATGTAAAATAAAGGCCTGGAAAAATAATAGGGACACTTAAATTTTTTTATATATTCTTATATTTTTAATTATTTTTCCATAAATATTACAAAATATATACACTAAATTAAAGGTATTCAAATAGTTTAACTAATAAAATAAAAATATTTCAATAGTTCTGCCAAATTGTTAAAAAAAATGTAAAATAAATTCCTGGAAAAATAATAGGGACACTTAAATTTTTCTATATATTCTTATATTTTTAATTATTTTTCCATAAATATTACAAATTATAAACACTAAATTAAAGGAATTCAAATAGTTTAACTAATAAAATAAAAATATTTCAATAGCTCTGCCAAATTCTTAAAAAAAAGTAAAATATAGGCCTGGAAAAATAATAGGGACACTTAAATTTTTCAATATATTCTTATATTTTTAATTATTTTTTCATAAATATTACAAAATATATACACTAAATTAAAGGTATTCAAATAGTTTAACTGATGAAATAAAAATATTTCAATAGCTCTGCCAAATTCTTAAAAAAAAGTAAAACATAGGCCTGGAAAAATAATAGGGACACTTAAATTTTTCAATATATTCTTATATTTTTAATTATTTTTCCATAAATATTACAAAATATATACACTAAATTAAAGGTATTCAAATAGTTTAACTAATAAAATAAAAATATTTCACTAGCTCTGCCAAATTCTTAAAAAAAAGTAAAATATAGGCCTGGAAAAATAATAGGGACACTTAAGTTTTTCAATATATTCTTATATTTTTAATTATTTTTCCATAAATATTACAAAATATATACATTAAATTAAAGGTATTCAAATAGTTTAACTAATAAAATAAAAATATTTCACTAGCTCTGCCAAATTCTTAAAAAAAAGTAAAATATAGGCCTGGAAAAATAATAGGGACACTTAAATTTTTCTATATATTCTTATATTTTTAATTATTTTTCCATAAATATTACAAAGTATATACACTAAATTAAAGGTATTCAAATAGTTTAACTAATAAAATAAAAATATTTCAATAGCTCTGCCAAATTCTTAAAAAAAAGTAAAATATAGGCCTGGAAAAATAATAGGGACACTTAAATTTTTCAATATATTCTTATATTTTTAATTATTTTTCCATAAATATTACAAAATATATACACTAAATTAAAGGTATTCAAATAGTTTAACTAATAAAATAAAAATATTTCAATAGCTCTGCCAAATTCTTAAAAAAAAATGTAAAATAAAGGCCTGGAAAAATAATAGGGACACTTAAATTTTTCAATATATTCTTATATTTATAATTATTTTTCCATAAATATTACAAAATATATACACTAAATTAAAGGTATTCAAATAGTTTAACTAATAACATAAAAATATTTCAATAGCTCTGCCAAATTCTTAAAAAAAAGTAAAATATAGGCCTGGAAAAATAATAGGGACACTTAAATTTTTCAATATATTCTTATATTTTTAATTATTTTTCCATAAATATTACAAAATATAAACACTAAATTAAAGGTATTCAAATAGTTTAACTGATAAAATAAAAATATTTCAATAGCTCTGCCAAATTCTTAAAAAAAATGTAAAATAAAGGCCTGGAAAAATAATAGGGACACTTAAATTTTTTTATATATTCTTATATTTTTAATTATTTTTCCATAAATATTACAAAATATATACACTAAATTAAAGGTATTCAAATAGTTTAACTAATAAAATAAAAATATTTCAATAGTTCTGCCAAATTGTTAAAAAAAATGTAAAATAAATTCCTGGAAAAATAATAGGGACACTTAAATTTTTCTATATATTCTTATATTTTTAATTATTTTTCCATAAATATTACAAATTATAAACACTAAATTAAAGGAATTCAAATAGTTTAACTGATAAAATAAAAATATTTCAATAGCTCTGCCAAATTCTTAAAAAAAAGTAAAATATAGGCCTGGAAAAATAATAGGGACACTTAAGTTTTTCAATATATTCTTATATTTTTAATTATTTTTCCATAAATATTACAAAGTCTATACACTAAATTAAAGGTATTCAAATAGTTTAACTAATAAAATAAAAATATTTCAATAGCTCTGCCAAATTCTTAAAAAAAATGTAAAATAAAGGCCTGGAAAAATAATTGGGACACTTAAATTTTTCAATATATTCTTATATTTTTAATTATTTTTCCATAAATATTACAAAATATATACACTAAATTAAAGGTATTCAAATAGTTTAACTAATAAAATAAAAATATTTCAATAGCTCTGCCAAATTCTTAAAAAAAAGTAAAATAAAGGCCTGGAAAAATAATAGGGACACTTAAATTTTTCAATATATTCTTATATTTTTAATTATTTTTCCATAAATATTACAAAATATATACACTAAATTAAAGGTATTCAAATAGTTTAACTAATAAAATAAAAATATTTCAATAGCTCTGCCAAATTCTTAAAAAAAATGTAAAATAAAGGCCTGGAAAAATAATAGGGACACTTAAATTTTTCAATATATTCTTATATTTTTAATTATTTTTCCATAAATATTACAAAATATATACACTAAACTAAAGGTATTCAAATAGTTTAACTAATAAAATAAAAATATTTCAATAGCTCTGCCAAATTCTTAAAAAAAAGTAAAATATAGGCCTGGAAAAATAATAGGGACACTTAAATTTTTCAATATATACTTATATGTATTTTTAATTATTTTTCCATAAATATTACAAAATATATACACTAAATTAAAGGTATTCAAATAGTTTAACTAATAAAATAAAAATATTTCAATAGCTCTGCCAAATTCTTAAAAAAAAAATGTAAAATAAAGCCCTGGAAAAATAATAGGGACACTTAAATTATATTCTTATATTTTTAATTATTTTTCCATAAATATTACAAAATATATACACTAAATTAAAGGTATTCAAAAAGTTTAACTAATAAAATAAAAATATTTCAATAGCTCTGCCAAATTCTTAAAAAAATGTAAAATTAAGGCCTGGAAAAATAATAGGGACACTTAAATTTTTCAATATATTCTTTTATTTTTAATTATTTTTCCATAAATATTACAAATTATAAACACTAAATTAAAGGTATTCAAATAGTTTAACTGATAAAATAAAAGTATTTCAATAGCTCTGCCAATTCTTAAAAAAATGTAAAATAAAGGCCTGGAAAAATAATAGGGACACTTAAATTTTTCAATATATTCTTATATTTTTAATTATTTTTCCATAAATATTACAAATTATAAACACTAAATTAAAGGTATTCAAATAGTTTAACTAATAAAATAAAAATATTTCAATAGCTCTGCCAAATTCTTAAAAAAAATGTAAAATAAATTCCTGGAAAAATAATAGGGACACTTAAATTTTTCAATATATTCTTATATTTTTAATTATTTTTCCATAAATATTACAAATTATAAACACTAAATTAAAGGAATTCAAATAGTTTAACTGATAAAATAAAAATATTTCAATAGCTCTGCCAAATTCTTAAAAAAAAGTAAAATATAGGCCTGGAAAAATAATAGGGACACTTAAGTTTTTCAATATATTCTTATATTTTTAATTATTTTTCCATAAATATTACAAAATATATACACTAAATTAAAGGTATTCAAACAGTTTAACTAATAACATAAAAATATTTCACTAGCTCTGCCAAATTCTTAAAAAAAAGTAAAATATAGGCCTGGAAAAATAATAGGGACACTTAAATTTTTCAATATATTCTTATATTTTTAATTATTTTTCCATAAATATTACAAAATATATACACTAAATTAAAGGTATTCAAATAGTTTAACTAATAAAATAAAAATATTTGACTAGCTCTGCCAAATTCTTAAAAAAAATGTAAAATAAAGGCCTGGAAAAATAATAGGGACACTTAAATTTTTCAATATATTCTTATATTTTTAAATATTTTTCCATAAATATTACAAAATATATACACTAAATTAAAGGTATTCAAATAGTTTAACTAATAAAATAAAAATATTTCAATAGCTCTGCCAAATTCTTAAAAAAAAATGTAAAAGAAAGGCCTGGAAAAATAATAGGGACACTTAAATTTTTCAATATATTCTTATATTTTTAATTATTTTTCCATAAATATTACAAAATATATACATTAAATTAAAGGTATTCAAATAGTTTAACTCATAAAATAAAAATATTTCAATAGCTCTGCCAAATTCTTAAAAAAAATGTAAAATAAATTCCTGGAAAAATAATAGGGACACTTAAATTTTTCAATATATTCTTATATTTTTAATTATTTTTCCATAAATATTACAAATTATAAACACTAAATTAAAGGTATTCAAATAGTTTAACTAATAAAATAAAAATATTTCAATAGCTCTGCCAAATTCTTAAAAAAAAGTAAAATATAGGCCTGGAAAAATAATAGGGACACTTAAATTTTTCAATATATTCTTATATTTTTAATTATTTTTCCATAAATATTACAAAATATATACACTAAATTAAAGGTATTCAAACAGTTTAACTAATAACATAAAAATATTTCAATAGCTCTGCCAAATTCTTAAAAAAAAGTAAAATATAGGCCTGGAAAAATAATAGGGACACTTAAATTTTTCAATATATTCTTATATTTTTAATTATTTTTCCATAAATATTACAAAATATATACACTAAATTAAAGGTATTCAAATAGTTTAACTAATAAAATAAAAATATTTGACTAGCTCTGCCAAATTCTTAAAAAAAATGTAAAATAAAGGCCTGGAAAAATAATAGGGACACTTAAATTTTTCAATATATTCTTATATTTTTAAATATTTTTCCATAAATATTACAAAATATATACACTAAATTAAAGGTATTCAAATAGTTTAACTAATAAAATAAAAATATTTCAATAGCTCTGCCAAATTCTTAAAAAAAAATGTAAAAGGAAGGCCTGGAAAAATAATAGGGACACTTAAATTTTTCAATATATTCTTATATTTTTAATTATTTTTCCATAAATATTACAAAATATATACATTAAATTAAAGGTATTCAAATAGTTTAACTCATAAAATAAAAATATTTCAATAGCTCTGCCAAATTCTTAAAAAAAATGTAAAATAAAGGCCTGGAAAAATAATAGGGACACTTAAATTTTTCAATATATTCTTATATTTTTAATTATTTTTCCATAAATATTAAAAAATATATACACTAAATTAAAGGTATTCAAATAGTTTAACTGATAAAATAAAAATATTTCAATAGCTCTGCCAAATTCTTAAAAAAAATTTAAAATAAAGGCCTGGAAAAATAATAGGGACACTTAAATTTTTCAATATATTCTTATATTTTTAATTATTTTTCCATAAATATTACAAAGTATGTACACTAAATTAAAGGTATTTAAATAGTTTAACTGATAAAATAAAAATATTTCAATAGCTCTGCCAAATTCTTAAAAAAAAATGTAAAATAAAGGTCTGGAACGATAATAGGGACACTTAAATTTTTCAATATATTCTTATATTTTTAATTATTTTTCCATAAATTTTACAAAATATATACACTAAATTAAAGGTATTCAAATAGTTTAACTGATAAAATAAAAAATATTTCAATAGATCTACCAAATTCTTAAAAAAAAAAATAAAATAAAGGCCTGGAAAAATAATAGGGACACTTAAATTTTTCAATATATTCTTATATTTTTAATTATTTTTCCATAAATATTACAAAATATATACACTAAATTAAAGGTATTCAAATAGTTTAACTAATAAAATAAAAATATTTCAATAGCTCTGCCAAATTCTTAAAAAAAATGTAAAATAAAGCCCTGGAAAAATAATAGGGACACTTAAATTTTTCAATATATTCTTATATTTTTAATTATTTTTCCATAAATATTACAAAATATATACACCAAATTAAAGGTATTAAAATAGTTTAACTGATAAAATAAAAATATTTCAATAGCTCTGCCAAATTCTTATAAAAAATGTAAAATAAAGGCCTGGAAAAATAATAGGGACACTTAAATTTTTCAATATATTCTTATATTTTTAATTATTTTTCCATAAAGATTACAAAATATATACACTAAATTAAAGGTATTCAAATAGTTTAACTGATAAAATAAAAATATTTCAATAGCTCTGCCAAATTCTTAAAAAAATGTAAAATAAAGACCTGGAAAAATAATAGGGACACTTAAATTTTTCAATATATTCTTATATTTTTAATTATTTTTCCATAAATATTACAAAGTATATACACTAAATTAAAGGTATTCAAATAGTTTAACTAATAAAATAAAAATATTTCAATAGCTCTGCCAAATTCTTTAAAAAAAATGTAAAATAAAGGCCTGGAAAAATAATAGGGACACTTAAATTTTTCAATATACTCTTATATTTTTAATTATTTTTCCATAAATATTACAAGGTATATACATTAAATTAAAGGTATTCAAATAGTTTAACTAATAAAATAAAAATATTTGACTAGCTCTGCCAAATTCTTAAAAAAATGTAAAATAAAGGCCTGGAAAAATAATAGGGACACTTAAATTTTTCAATATATTCTTATATTTTTAATTATTTTTCCATAAATATAACAAAATATATACACTAAATTAAAGGTATTCAAATAGTTTAACTAATAAAATAAAAATATTTGACTAGCTCTGCCAAATTCTTAAAAAAAATGTAAAATAAAGGCCTGGAAAAATAAAAGGGACACTTAAATTTTTCAATATATTCTTATATTTTTAATTATTTTTCCATAAATATTAAAAAATATATACACTAAATTAAAGGTATTCAAATATTTTAACTAATAAAATAAAAATATTTCAATAGCTCTGCCAAATTCTTAAAAAAAAGTAAAATAAAGGCCTGGAAAAATAATAGGGACACTTAAATTTTTCAATATATTCTTATATTTTTAATTATTTTTCCATAAATATTAAAAAATATATACACTAAATTAAAGGTATTCAAATAGCTTAACTGATAAAATAAAAATATTTCAATAGCTCTGCCAAATTCTTAAAAAAATGTAAAATAAAGGCCTGGAAAAATAATAGGGACACTTAAATTTTGCAATATATTCTTATATTTTTAATTATTTTTCCATAAATATTACAAAGTATGTACACTAAATTAAAGGTTTTCAAATAGTTTAACTAATAAAATAAAAATATTTGACTAGCTCTGCCAAATTCTTAAAAAAGTGTAAAATAAAGGCCTGGAAAAATAATAGGGATACTTAAATTTTTCAATATATTCTTATATTTTTAATTATTTTTCCATAAATATTACAAATTATAAACACTAAATTAAAGGAATTCAAATAGTTTAACTGATAAAATAAAAATATTTCAATAGCTCTGCCAAATTCTTAAAAAAAAGTAAAATAAAAGCTTGGAAAAATAATAGGGACACTTAAATTTTTCAATATATTCTTATATTTTTAATTATTTTTCCATAAATATTACAAAATATATACACTAAATTAAAGGTATTCAAAAAGTTTAACTAATAAAATAAAAATATTTCAATAGCTCTGCCAAATTCTTAAAAAAATGTAAAATTAAGGCCTGGAAAAATAATAGGGACACTTAAATTTTTCAATATATTCTTATATTTTTAATTATTTTTCCATAAATATTACAAATTATAAACACTAAATTAAAGGTATTCAAATAGTTTAACTGATAAAATAAAAGTATTTCAATAGCTCTGCCAATTCTTAAAAAAATGTAAAATAAAGGCCTGGAAAAATAATAGGGACACTTAAATTTTTCAATATATTCTTATATTTTTAATTATTTTTCCATAAATATTACAAATTATAAACACTAAATTAAAGGTATTCAAATAGTTTAACTAATAAAATAAAAATATTTCAATAGCTCTGCCAAATTCTTAAAAAAAATAAAATATAGGCCTGGAAAAATAATAGGGACACTTAAATTTTTCAATATATTCTTATATTTTTAATTATTTTTCCATAAATATTACAAAATATATACACTAAATTAAAGGTATTCAAACAGTTTAACTAATAACATAAAAATATTTCAATAGCTCTGCCAAATTCTTAAAAAAAAGTAAAATATAGGCCTGGAAAAATAATAGGGACACTTAAATTTTTCAATATATTCTTATATTTTTAATTATTTTTCCATAAATATTACAAAATATATACACTAAATTAAAGGTATTCAAATAGTTTAACTAATAAAATAAAAATATTTGACTAGCTCTGCCAAATTCTTAAAAAAAATGTAAAATAAAGGCCTGGAAAAATAATAGGGACACTTAAATTTTTCAATATATTCTTATATTTTTAAATATTTTTCCATAAATATTACAAAATATATACACTAAATTAAAGGTATTCAAATAGTTTAACTAATAAAATAAAAATATTTCAATAGCTCTGCCAAATTCTTAAAAAAAAATGTAAAAGAAAGGCCTGGAAAAATAATAGGGACACTTAAATTTTTCAATATATTCTTATATTTTTAATTATTTTTCCATAAATATTACAAAATATATACATTAAATTAAAGGTATTCAAATAGTTTAACTCATAAAATAAAAATATTTCAATAGCTCTGCCAAATTCTTAAAAAAAATGTAAAATAAAGGCCTGGAAAAATAATAGGGACACTTAAATTTTTCAATATATTCTTATATTTTTAATTATTTTTCCATAAATATTAAAAAATATATACACTAAATTAAAGGTATTCAAATAGTTTAACTGATAAAATAAAAATATTTCAATAGCTCTGCCAAATTCTTAAAAAAAATTTAAAATAAAGGCCTGGAAAAATAATAGGGACACTTAAATTTTTCAATATATTCTTATATTTTTAATTATTTTTCCATAAATATTACAAAGTATGTACACTAAATTAAAGGTATTTAAATAGTTTAACTGATAAAATAAAAATATTTCAATAGCTCTGCCAAATTCTTAAAAAAAATGTAAAATAAAGGTCTGGAAAAATAATAGGGACACTTAAATTTTTCAATATATTCTTATATTTTTAATTATTTTTCCATAAATTTTACAAAATATATACACTAAATTAAAGGTATTCAAATAGTTTAACTGATAAAATAAAAAATATTTCAATAGATCTACCAAATTCTTAAAAAAAAAAATAAAATAAAGGCCTGGAAAAATAATAGGGACACTTAAATTTTTCAATATATTCTTATATTTTTAATTATTTTTCCATAAATATTACAAAATATATACACTAAATTAAAGGTATTCAAATAGTTTAACTAATAAAATAAAAATATTTCAATAGCGCTGCCAAATTCTTAAAAAAAATGTAAAATAAAGCCCTGGAAAAATAATAGGGACACTTAAATTTTTCAATATATTCTTATATTTTTAATTATTTTTCCATAAATATTACAAAATATATACACTAAATTAAAGGTATTAAAATAGTTTAACTGATAAAATAAAAATATTTCAATAGCTCTGCCAAATTCTTAAAAGAAAAAATGTAAAATAAAGGTCTGGAAAAATAATAGGGACACTTAAATTTTTCAATATATTCTTATATTTTTAATTATTTTTCCATAAATATTACAAAATATATACACTAAATTAAAGGTATTCAAATAGTTTAACTAATAAAATAAAAATATTTCAATAGCTCTGCCAAATTCTTAAAAAAAAGTAAAATATAGGCCTGGAAAAATAATAGGGACACTTAAATTTTTCAATATATTCTTATATTTTAAATTTTTTTTCATAAATATTACAAAATATATACACTAAATTAAAGGTATTCAAATAGTTTAACTAATAAAAATATTTCAATAGCTCTGCCAAATTCTTAAAAAAAAGTAAAATATAGGCCTGGAAAAATAATAGGGACACTTAAATTTTTCAATATATTCTTATATTTTTAATTATTTTTCCATAAATATTACAAAATATATACACTAAATTAAAGGTATTCAAATAGTTTAACTAATAAAAAAAATATTTCATTAGCTCTGCCAAATTCTTAACAAAAAAAAATGTAAAATAAGGGCCTGGAAAAATAATAGGGACACTTAAATTTTTCAATATATTCTTATATTTTTAATTATTTTTCCATAAATATTACAAAATATATACACTAAATTTAAGGTATTTAAATAGTTTAACTAATAAAATAAAAATATTTCAATAGCTCTTCCAAATTCTTAAAAAAAATATAAAATAAAGGCCTGGAAAAATAATAGGGACACTTAAATTTTTCAATATATTCTTATATTTTTAATTATTTTTCCATAAATATTACAAAATATATACACTAAATTTAAGGTATTCAAATAGTTTAACTAATAAAATAAAAATATTTCAATAGCTCTGCCAAATTCTTATAAAAAATGTAAAATAAAGGCCTGGAAAAATAATAGGGACACTTAAATTTTTCAATATATTCTTATATTTTTAATTATTTTTCCATAAATATTACAAAATATATACACTAAATTAAAGGTATTCAAATAGTTTAACTAATAAAAAAAAATATTTCACTAGTTTATTTATAATATCAAGTACAGAAAGGAGTGGCCTTACGTCCGTGGTGAAAAGGTTGTTGTTCACATCCCTTAATTGTGTGCCAACTTGGAGAATAAATATTCAAGTATGCAACTTCTCAGAAAGTACAAAAAATAATCACGTGTTTAACGAAGAACGGTTTATCACTCTACTCTTCACCAAAACGAAAAAAATATTGAATTTTTAAACCTCGAACGTCACTCCAAGAGTGACCTTTTTTGCAGGAATTTTTTGCAAAACTGCATGGAATAAAAGCAATAAATTGAGGGTCTGAAAGTTTTTTTTTTTTTTTTGCATAATTTAAACATAAATTGTGTTGTGAAAGATGACATTCTTTCTGTAATAAATTATATGACATACTTAATTAAGCATGAAAAACTGAGCCCTACAGGAAAGACGGAGGTCTAAGTAAAAATTTATGATCTGTTGTCACAGGTCACGGTATTTTATCTGAACTAAGAGGAGAGTTAAGGAATTATTTTTTCCAACACTGTAAAACTCTTTCTTTACACTTGACAAATATGTTCATTCCCATATAATCTGAAGTTTGTTCCAAACATACATACATACATACATACATAATTAGTCATTACAACCCTTCAGTCAGAATTATTGACCTAGTTTCTCACACCACTTATGTTGTGTGTGTTAATTTTATACATAAGTTGCGGGACCTACAGTTTAAAGTCGACTTCGAACGACAGATTTTTTGAGAAACTTTTCATGGCAATTTTATTTACTCTCAGAGTTTTTACCAGAAATCTGCTGAGAGGAAATCGTCGAAGAAATACTTTTTGTATTTTGTTTTGATGTCTGGCCTGGGGCTTGACCCTGGCTTTACGTCTAATAAGCCAACACACTACTTACTAGACTACTAGACTAGACTTGTTCCAAACGTTGAGTCTTTTTGTGCTTTTTTTAAGATCGTAGTTATCACGCAAGAAATTAATTTTTATAATATCATTGACGCTCTAAAAATTGCTTTAAAAACTTTTCCTCGTTATTCTATCGTCAATGTAAATATTAATCAGATTACAGTACGTATGAGTATTATTCAATACATTTGTTTACATGAGGCGTATTAGTTATGCTGGAACTAAATGTTCTGTTAGGATTATTTCCAGCTTAAAGCCAAGTAAACATGAAATTTTTACCGTGAGACACAGAGTTTAGTATAATTATCTCAAATATAAGTTCTTTCTGTGGAATTCCTACATACAGAAGATTAAAATGATATGAAACAAAAACTTTTAAATTAATTAAAGGGTATACTCAAAAATAATATTGTTACGAAAATGAAAAATTAAGATACATGTTTTTTGCTTTTACATCGCTTAACATTAAAATTATAAACAAAAGCCACAAAAACAAAACAATGCAGTTAACAAATTATCATACTACTTAGTATAACAACAAACACCAGTATTGATAATTCCTGAACTGTATATGGGGGGATGAGGAACACACCAGAGAGGCTGACGCTGTTGCTCTAGACACTAAAAACATCAAAGTTAGGAGACTTCCAAAAACACGAATACATCACAAAATAAAACCACTTATCTTTTTTCTTGTTGCAGGTTGTTTAGTTTTTATTCACAAAAAAAAAAAATATTTCCACTTTATTGTTCCTTTTTTCCACAAGTTTTAGTTACATTTAAATTTAATATTTTTTATTTTTATTCTTCACAATAGATTTTTCAATTAAATTAAATTTCAGAAATCTAAACATTTTCTACACAAAGTACTTAAGTAAAATTATTGCACAAATCTTAAATTTTTAGAGCAAATTAACAAATTAGAAGCATCCCATCGGATGTGACAAAACGAATGAAAAAAAAAGCAATTAATAAAAACAAAAATGTCAAAAAATAAAAAAAAAGATTTATCCCATACGGCAGCGCCCTCTGTTGGCAAATTGCGAACAAGTTAATGCCAATCCTGTTTAGGTCGCCAGAGGTGGGAAACATCGATCGTCAGACATAAACAAGTATAAAAAAAGATGGTACACAAGTAAAGAAAAATACAACGATGTTTACTTGTTAACGTTTGAAGAGAGTAAACAGGGATGTTTACATTTTTAGAGATTTCTAGAAGACGAAATCATGAACATTCGCCTTCAAGAATATTCATCAAACAGTTTATTCTGCCATATAAAAGGCAAGGCAAAGCAGGTGACTGAGTCAGTGAAGTTCAGTTAGTCTTGTGTGAAGACGCGGCGTATTTAAAGAGAATAATCGTGGTTTGAAGTTCTCCGTTACAAAGACCTGTCGAATAATTGTTTAGTGATTGTTATCGTTAATGCAAAGGGTATAAACAGACGAATAACAAAGAAAAGCAATTGTTGTTGTTAGATCAAGCTGTGAACAGTGCCACACATAATTGTGCGAATAATAAAGAATTTTAATTAAAACTAAACACAAATTTATTTTTATTTTATATGAAATCTACGAGCTCATATTTTAAACGTTTTTAAAAGGTAAAAACGTAACAATATTTTATTCTCCATAAACGGTCTTGGAGTTAACTAAGGTCCAGTCCAAAGTTCGTTTTCCACTCTCAGGCTTTTCCTAGAAATCTTACACTACTACAGACTATAATTACACAGCAAAAGATTGTCTCAAACCCATCTAGTTTGAGAAGAGTTTTTATGTTCTCCTTTTCGCAAAGTTTAATTTTCATTAGCCCATACCTTTCCAAGCATTGGCGATTGAGTTTTCCCAGAAAAGGAAGCCCATTTATTTGGTATACAATTCAATATGGAAAGTATTTGATGGTAAAGCTCATATTAACACAAATATCGCCCAAAAAACTTTGCAAAGTCAACAGAATTGATTCACTGTGGTTTGAGGATCTAAATTTGAATACAAGTTTATGATCTTTTCCCATCCCCTTACTGATTTCTTTTATTCCATGCCGAAGTTAAAGTCTCTCAGTAACTTTCCTTTTTGTTTGTTTCTGTTCGTTGCCTATGAACAATAGCTTTTTAATGTCAAAATTCATAATAAAAAGAAGTATGTAAGTATGAAAAGGTAATACATTTTTTAATACATATTTATTTTCATTTTCATGTTGCATTCATACATAAGCATACAAATATATTTATATTTACGATGATTATTTTCCTCTTTTTTTGTTCATTTTTTTCATTCTCTCCATAGATGTGACATTAATACACAACACAATACAATACAATGACATATAATATGAGAAAATATTAAAAAATTTTCATTATTTTATACTTATTTTCACTCACACACACAGCGACAAACAAGCCATTGTTATAATTTTTGATATCTGTCTACAAAAATACTTTTTTTTCATATCTTTTTTTATTTTATTTATACCGTACGCTGCTATTATTATGATTATTATTGTTTCGTTTTTTTTTCTCTTTTTTTCTCTTTTTTTTTTCTCTTTTGATTGTAATATTAACTGTTTATTATTTTTGTTGTTTTATTTTTTTTTTGGTTTTAATAAATATTTATAGGAATAAATCATTGCACATATACATACATAAGCCATTAAAAGAAAATAAAAAAATTTGTTTACGACAGTACCACGGATTTTAAAATAAAGAATTACAATTAAAGCGATCAACTTCAAAATGTGATGTGGTTTCGTAATCGTAATTAACAACAGCATAAGGGAGTTGTTGTAGGAAATTAAATAATACCTTTGAAGCTACTTTTGCCTTCAAAGGAACTTTCTCAACATAAATGGTAGCTGGAAAATATCGCTCCTTTATTGCAATATAGTCATATCTCAAAAAATTAAAAATTTGTAGTTACTTAAGCAAAACTGCTCTTTTAGACCTTCTGTACATGTTGAAAAAAAAATCAGTTTTATATCCCAAGCTGAACCGAAGTTATAGCAATTAGAAGTTAGGCAATTAGATCATAGGACTTATGTCTTGAAAACTTAAATCGTATTTTGCCAAGTTCAAGGTTTTTTGAGATATGACTGTTGCAATAAAGGAGCGATATGTACATATGATTTGTCTAAAAAGAAGTCATTAAGGAAGTCATTTAATTATGTTAGCATTTCATAAGTTGAATCTTAGATTGTCCATTGGATTAGCCTATTTCTTTAGGATGATTCCGTATTCATTGTAATCTTCCTTGTTTTTCTATTTTCAATGCAAATATTCAGCAGAATACAGTACGTATGAGTATTATTCAATACATGAGTATGAATTTCTGAGTATTATACATACATACATTCATAAGTTCGCATTATATCGAATAGGAATATATATAAATGCCGAGAATAAAGCAGCCTCTAGATACTTTAAGAGTGTATCCAAGAAAGCCAAGAATATTTTTTTGGACATAGTGTCACATGCAATGGTTATACTCATACATATACATATGTATGTATATTCCTGGAGACGGGGACATACATACAAACATGCGAATCCGACGCCATAGTCTAGTAGGTAGTGTATGGCCTTATTAGATGTGAGGCCACGGTTCAAACGAAACAAACGAACAAAACGAAATATGAAAAAATATTTCTTCGGCGACTTCCTATCAGCAGATTTGTGGCAAAATCTCTGAGAGTAAATAAAACTGTTTTTCGGAATCGACATTGAACTGTAAGTCCCGCCTTCTATGTATAAAATTAGCACACACAGCTTAAGTGATGTGAAAATCTAGGTCATAATCCTGACCTGAAGGCTTGTAATGAACAAATTTGTATTATTGAAAAATTCTCGTATTACGCCTAAAATATTATAATCCTCAGGGGACGATTGTCCTTTGACTAGCGACTTTATACTATGTCGAATACACAAATAAAATATCGAAAAATTTATTAAAAAAAATGCATCCTTTTTTTGAATGACTGGATTAAAGTCTACACAACTCCTATAGATTAAGAAGTAGTGGATATCACTACAAGAGAGGACGAAATTGCAATTTCGCTGCATTGTCTGGGGATATGGATATGTTGGCATAAAGAATAATCTGGTTGTCTGGTTGCATTTATCGGTGGTTTTAGAATGATAAAGCAATCCTTTTTGTCCAGAACATGTTAAATTACACTTAACTGACTGATGGTGAAAGTTGTCACCAACGCTCGCTGGTTGGCATGTTTAGAAGTCATTGTTCAATAGAAATACATGCAAAACGACAAGGTTTTCTACAAAATGATTTTCACAGAAGTTGTATTGTTAAGGAATAGAAAAAATATTTCTGTGAAAACATTTTTAAGAAATGATTTGAGTAATTTGTCCTGTTATTTCTAAATTATACGCGACTTGGAACTTCTATCATGGTTGGAACGATACTTTTGGGTTATTAAAAACTTATTTGTGGCTCAACCGTTATAAGAAGCTTCTACATATTTGGTTTTGGCAATCATAAAATTACCCAACAATTGAGTACCCATATAGTTACTGGCTAGACTCATTAATCATAAACGAGTATTATAGTGACATCATTATTCACAATCAGGATTACAATCTATCTTCTCACACCACTTATGTTCTCTGTGTTAAATTTTATACATGAGTGGCGGGACCTACAGTTTAAAGTAGACACCGAACGACAGAATTTTTGAGAAATTTTTCAGAGTTTTTACCAGAAATCTGTTGAGAGGAGGTAGCCGAAGAAGTATTTTTCGGATTTCGTTTGGTTGAAGATTTCTAACCTGGGGTTTGAACCGAGTCGTCACTTTTAGTAAGCCAACTACTAGGCTACTGCGACTTCATTATTTGCAGATGCTAAGGTTATTATTCTCTTTATTATCTTCTCATCCGCTTAACTGATCTTAATATGTACTATTCCTTGTTAATGGTTAAAGATTATTTTTGTTTTTTGAGAATGTTAAGAGCTATTAATGGAGAAGGTAAAGGTAATCAATTTATTTAGCTAGGAACTAAACCTATATCCTTATGGACTAACCAAATAATACTGAATGAGTTCATCTTTTCAGTTCATCATATCGATTTACAATAATTTCAAAAATTCGAAAATCCTGTCAATTATAGAAACATAAGATCCTTAGAAAAGTCCTGTATGCACATCATAAGCATGCTGTATTTGTATCTGTTTGTCTACTTCCTTCTTTAGGTTGGATTTGTCATTCGTATTAACATGTCTCTCATTCAACGGATTTCATTCGTGTTTTTATTTCATTTTCCCTTTTCATTTTGCTTGTTTGCTTGCTTGTGTTTTTGTTGCTTTTGTTGACACTGTTGTTTTTGCCACCGTCAGTAGAATATTTGTTGTTGTTGTTTTTTGTGTATTATTGTGCCATAAGCTCACATGTTGTATACAGGGATTTGACAGCTCGTAAATAATTTTTGTTTTTGTTGTTTTTCTTCTTCACTTTCCTGCCATTTCAATTCAGGGGGTTTTTCTTTCTTTTTTGCTTTTCTCAATATCCTTTTACCATGACTGCTGTTTATGATCTTTTCTTTTCTCTTTTTTTTGCTTCACATGTTCTTCTTTTTTTCCTATTTTTAATTTTGGACTTTTATTATAGTTTTTCTTTTTTTCTTTTTTTCTTTTTTTTTCTTTTTTTTTCTTTTTTTTTCTTAATATTTAATATGTAATTTTTTTATTTTTGTTTTTAACAGATGTACTCGCCAAAAGAGCAGGAGTGTAGGTGTACGTGCATGCAATGCAGGCATGTGGTATGTGGCGGGCGTATAAATAATAAACTCCCTTGTAAAACGTGTCTACGTTCTGGTCATGTCTGTCTAAGTATATAAACGATTGCGACATGGATGTGAGTGGAACTGTGATAAGTTGAGTTTCTTTTTTTTTTGTGTTTTAATGAGAGTCTATCATTAACATTTTGGGGTAAAAATAATTTAAAAAAAAAAATCTTATTGACAGCCATTCAGCAAAAATAAAAACCACCATCAATACGGTTTATACACATGAAAACTGGGTTTAAAACTCACAAGGTTTCATTCTATGGCAAGGTATGAATATATTTTGCTACTGGAAACGCAGAGTAGCCCTAACGTAGATTGTGTCAAATAAAGCAACTTAGTTATTTCACTGTGAGGTAGCCGTAGCCGTGTGTTAACTTATAGGACGAGAGCCTGTGGTTCAACCCCTTGCATCCAACTTTTCTATTAAAGCGAAATACGAAAAAAATATTTCTTTCGACTACATTTTCTCAGCAGTCTTCGTCGAAAATCTCTGAGAGTAAATAAAATTGCCATGAAAAGTGTCTCAAAAATCTGTCGTTCGGAGTCGACTTTGAACTGCAGGTCCATCCACCCATTTATAAAATTAACACACACAACATAAGTGATGTGGGAAGCTAGGTTGTAATCCTGACTAAAGGGGTTGCATTGATCAATTACGAGTAATGTATGTGTGAATGACAACCAGCATGAGAACGTTAAGCAATAGGTCATGCCATGAATGAAATTAACACTCAACATGAATGGTGTGAGTAGCCAGGTTATAATCCTGACTAAAGGGGTTGTATTGACAAATTAAGTAAGTAAGTAAGTTATCGCACAACCAACACACCCAGGTTGGTTATAGGGAACGTCGTTGCATCACTCCCAAGCACTAGGAAACTACTCCCGGAGAGTGATAACAGTATACTTATATATGAAAGTTCGTGGAAGAATCTTTTTGTAATTGAAAATGTGAGTGTAAGCTTGGATCAGACGTCTCTTTCTAATATTACCTGTATTAAGTGAAGCGAATGGCTTCAAATGAAGACTGACAAAGAGGAACTATCTAGAGAAATTATGACAACGACTTCTGTAAAGTTGCTTTGCCACAGTCCTGAGTTCTTTATGATTTATGCAGGAGATTTCTGGAACTCCAAACGAAATTGGAGTTGAAAGTCTTAATGGATGAAATAAAAAGGTATTCAGGCATGATTGTTTTACAACTGTGTCACAGTGGGTTAACTCAATGTGTGTAGCTTTTGAATTCAAAAACCCGACATTAGCTTTTATATGAGAATATATAGACACTAAAACTTAAAGGTCGCTGTCCCCTATTGTTAACACCATCTTCTCTGTATATTCGCCTATCATAATTGATTTCTATTTTTACGAAGAATAAAAAACAGCATCTAGGAAAACAATATCTCAACGCTGTTTGATTTCAATTTTTCTTTTAAAATTTTCTTTTAAATACCTTGCCAGGCACTAATAAAAGAAAACAGGAGAATACTACAATTATTTTCTGATTAAATTTCTTAGAATGCCCCCCCCCCCAGGCTAGGAGGCAACAGTCTATATTTTCTTTATCCTGTTTTGTATTGAAATGATTTTCTTGTTTGCTGGAGGTATGAATAGAACCCCTACAGTTTACAACTGCCCCCATTGTTTCAATCAATTTACTTCAAGATAAAGATATACAACAGAAAGAAAAACAAATGGAATGAAAGAAAACTTAAAGTATGCTGCAAAATAATTGATAATTTTCGTTACTCTACACTAGAATACAGGAAGAGAAAAAAATTTCAGGAACAAGATTATGCTTTTGAAAAGCAAAAACGATAAAGAAAGAACTACACATAATGCGTTATCATGCACTGTTGAATACTCTTTCGAGTAAATAAAAGCTGAATTTAATAAGAGAACTGATTCGATGTCGTCGGTGCCTAGTAGGCAATGTATTGGCTTATTACATGTGTGTCCTTGGTTCAAACCCCGGATCAGACATCTCCAACAAAAATATTTCTTCGGCGACTCCCTCTCATCAGATTTCTGGCAAAAACACTAAGAGCAAATAAAATCGCCTTGAAAAGTTTATCAAAAATCTGTCGTTCGGAGACGTCCTTAAACTATAGGTCTCGCCACTCATGTATAAAATAAACAATCACAACATAAGTGGTGAGAGAAACTACGTCGAAATCCTAACTGAAGGGTTATCATGACCAATTATGTATAGATGTTTGTAATAATTCGCTATAGTAATATGCAAAAATTTATATTGGAAGTGACTGAGTAATATTTCGCTTGGCTTGGTCATCAAAAATGCTGCAATTTAAGAGATTTGTGTGTGTCTGTTACAAATGGTATCAGCACTAAGCAACTGGTATAATGGATTAGCTCAGTAACAACCTAGAAAATATTGTTTTGAACGTTTTTACAACCCTTCAGTCAGAATAACAACCTAATTTCTTACACCACTTATGTTGTGTGTGTTAATTTTATTCACGAGTCTCGGGACCTATAGTTTAAAGTCGACTCCGAGAAATTTTTCATGGCAATTTTGTTTTATTCTCAGAGTTTTTGCCCGAAAACTGTTAAACGGAAGTCACCGAAAGAAATATATTTTCGTATTTCGTTTTGTTAGAAGTATCTGACCTGGAGATTAAATCGTGGCCTCACGTCTACTAAGCCAACACACTATCTGCTAGACCATTACGACATTTTGGGATTCAATATCTCAACATTGTTCTGAACTGTTCTGCTGTGATAGTTTACGCCTGATATATTACACATCTTATCATGATGCCAGTTGACTATAGTCATTTATGATATTTTCTGTAAGCGATCGGCTTTTAACATGTGTTTTATTTCTTTTATGTGTGCTGATACTCCTATTCGGTTCTGGTTCGGTTATAAAGGTTTTAGTATACGTAACTTCAAATTTTTAGAAGCACTTTATTATTTGTTTCTTATATCTGGTCAAGTTCCTTTATTTCCTTTAATAAGCATAAAGCATCTCCTCTACTTCGTATCCAATATCGATTTATTTTCTTTTTCTTTGCTTTAGTTTCTTTAATCAAGTTTTTCAAAACTAATCAGATTAGTGGAAGTCACCGTAGTCTAGTAGGTAGTGTGTTGACTTATTAGACCTAAAGCCAGGGTTCGAGCCCCAGGCCAGACATCAAAACAAAATACAAAAAGTATTTCTTCGGTGATTTCCTCTCTGCAGATTTCTGGCAAAAACTCTGAGAGTAAATAAATTGCCATGAAAAGTTTCTCAAAAAATCTGTCGTTCGGAGTCGACTTTAAACTTTAGGTCCCGCCACTTATGTATAAAGTTAACATACACAACATAAGTGGTGTGAGAAACTAGGTCAATAATCCTGACTGAAGGGTTGTAATGACCAATTATGTATGTATGTATGTAATCAGATTAATCTTCTGTGGCATTTTCTAAAATGATAGTGTTGCCAACTGTCATTTCATTGTGAAAATGTAATGGAAGTTAGAAGATATACATAGGAATAAAATTTGTAAGTTCTGGTTATATATTAAAGTAGTTCCAAACAAGATGTATTCAGGAACTCATGTAAGACTACTACCACATCAAAAAACTAAAAGAGTATCAGAAAAAATCGCACAAATCGAAAATACGCATAAACTCTCTTACTCCTTAGCTTTGGTGTAGAGTGTAGTTACGAATAAAACAATTCAATTTGTTTAGATTTTCGGGTTTTCTTGTCCTTTTAAACTTTTTTTTCATCTTAACAACAAGTATCGAATAAATTAATTTTTACCTTATTAGATACACAAAAACAGCAAAAAAGCTTATGTAAAATATTTTGAAATACCTTTACACATATGTATGTACGTAGAGATACAGATGTTTAAAGCTACAAGGCCTAGCAATAGGCCTTTTTAAATGATAATATTTAAGGTATAAATGGAAATTATCAAAAATTACTTTTTCTATTTGATTTGTCGTTACAACTCTTTAATTAGGCATAGCATTATACATAGCTTCTCATACCGCCCATGCTGTGTGAGTTTATTTAATCCTTAAGTTGGATCCTTAACAACAGTTTATTGTCGACTCCGAACAACAGATTTTTGAGAAACTTTTCGAGGCAATTTTATTTATTCTCAGAGTTTTTACCAGAACACTGCAGAGTTTAATTTGCCGTAAGCTGGCATTTGAACTCAGGACCTCTCTTCCAGTAAGCCAATTAGGCCGTCTACTTTTAATGCTATACAGTGATTGGAAATAAATTCTTTAAGTTTTCCTGGATCTGTATTTTGTTTAGATTTTTTTCAGTTTGTCCTGTATTGAAGAATAAATAGGTTAAATCAAAAATTTAATATTCTTCAGTTACCATAAAAGCTTTATGAAATAAAGAAGGCCTTTAGCAAGGCCATTAGTGTAGTACTATGCCTACAATTTCCCCTTTAGCAATTATACATTAACGAAAACATACACCCAAACACATATCCTTCAAGACAAATACTTGTTAACACAAACATGTAAGTGTCTTGCTATTTTTGGAATACGTGTATTACCCTCTTATCAAAGGAAGCAAGGAAGTTCGACAAAAAAAAAAAAAAGGAAATACAACAGGAGTGTTGTATTCTTTACAACTTCCTACAGCATATTGCGACTCTTAACGTTGTCTTAAATTCGAATTTTTTTATTTTAATTTTGAACAGAATATCACATACAGTTCATCCAAAGGCTTGTGACACAAACTACTTATTAATGGCTATAATAGAGCATAGGTCAGGAGTTGGACTGGCCCTTGGGCCAGTATTTAGGTCCAATCTTAAATATTCCCTGTAGGAAATCAACACGAATAAATCTCCAGAATAAATCTTGCTATTGCAACATTCAGTCAAATAGGAAAGATGTTAAGAAATTTTGCCTCTTCATGACAAAAGCAAGGAACTGACACATGAGTTGAAAGAACTCAATCGAGGGCATGCCATCAAATAAAACAGAATATATGTATAGGCATCGATACATCAAATACCTCATTAAAGTATGAGGCATCCGCTTTTATTGTCAAAGGCCACTGGGATTGCTAGGTTACTCCTTTTCCTTCAGTTTGAACAACTTGCTTATGTATCGTTACGTTTTTACCTTTTAAAAATGTTTAAAATATGAGCTCGTAGATTGCAAATAAAATAAAAATAAATTTGTGTTTAGTTTTAATTAAAATTCTTTATTATTCGCACAATTCTGTATGCAACTGTTCACAGCTTGACGTAAACAACAACAATTGCTTTTCTTGGTTATTCCTCTGTTTACAGGATTTGCCTGAACAATAACAATCACTAAGCAATTATACAACAGATCTTTGTAACGGAGTTCTTCAAACCACGATTACTCACTTCAAACGCACCGCGTCTTTACATAAGACTGACTGAACTTCACTAACTCATTCGCCTGCTTTGCCTTGCCTTTTCTATTGCAGAGTAAACAGTCTGATGAGTATTCTTGAAGGCGAACGTTCATGACTTAGCCTTCACGAAATCTCTATAAATGTAATCATCGTTGTTTACGTTTATTATTGTAGAGTTGTTGGTATATTTTTGTTTACTCGTTTACTAATTTTTTTATGCTGGTGTTTGTTGTTATATTAAGGAGTTCGATTTTTAATATTAAACGATGTAAAAGCCAAACACCAGTATCTTGATTTTACGTTTTCGTAACAGTATGTTTACAGATCTATTGCTAGTAGGGTATTGAAAGTTCTTGACTCACTTAAGCTTTCGTATTGCTTTTGGCAGATTAAGAAAAAAGTTCAAATATTCCTTCCTTTTTTTGTTTTTTCGATTCTTTTTATTTATGAACACATTTGCGTGTATTTTAATATGTGGATGGCGTAGTCTTTGTATGAATATGGCTTATGGGTATAATTGTTGATTTAAATTTGTTGCTGTGATGTTGAAAACTTGTTAATCTAAAACAAATTCCCATACATATTGAAACATTTTGTTAAGATTTTAAAGCAAACGATTTCCCTGAATGTTTTAAATTAAATTTTAAAAAAGTTTTACTTGTTAGGTAATGATGCAAATGCGATTGAATGTTATTGAGATATTGGATGTATAACATGCAAATGTGTGGTACATATGGAATTCAGTCAGGATTACGACCTATCTTCTCACACCACTTATGTTTTGTGTCTTAATTTTATCCATAAGTGGCGAGATTTACAGTTTAAAGAACGACAGATTTTTTGAGAAACTTTTCATGGCATTTTTTTATTTACTCTCATAGTTTTTGCCAAAAATCTGCTGAGAGGAAGTCGCAGAAGAAATATTTTTTTCGTTCGGAGTCGCCTTTAAACTATAGGTCCCGCCACTCATATATAAAATTAACCGGGTCGTAATCCCGACTGAAGGGTTGTAATGACCAAATATGTATGTATGTATGTCTTTATGACTATGTAGTACACGTATACGCACTATACGTACTATGCCTGGATTAATTGTTAATCGCCTTCCATTTTTAATTTAAATTCTAGAAATGTTATTGATCCCTAATGCTTGAATACCAAATCATTTAGTTATCAGTAAAGGTGTTTAAATATTGTTACGAAAATGAAAAAATCTAGATACTGGTGTTTTGCTTTTACATCATTTAACATTAAAATTATAAATGAAAGCTACAAAAACAAAACAATAAACTTGTTTACAAATTATCATACTGCTTAATATAACAACAAATACCACCATAAAAAATGGTAAACAAGTAAACAAAAATACAACAACCACACTACCATAATAAACGTAAACAACAATTATAGAGATTTCGAGAAGACTGTTTACCCTGCCATATAAAAGACAAGGCAGAGCAGACGAGCGAGTTAGTTAAAGTTCAGTCAGTCTTGTGTGAAGGCGCGGTGTGTTTGAAAAGACTAATCGTAGTTTGAAGATCTCCGTTACAAAGAGCTGCCGAATAATTGTCTAGTAATTGTTATTGTTTATGCAAAGGGTATAAACAGAGGAATAACAAAGAAAAGCAATTGTTGTTGTTTACCTCAAGTTGTGAAGAGTGGCACACAGAAATGTGTAAATAATAATGAATTTTAATTAAAACTAAACACAAACTTATTTTTATATTATTTGCAATCTTCTGTACAGATTCCTTGCCTTGTTACAGTCCTGTGTCTACGTTTAGAGACAGATGTTTAATCAAATCTAAGTAACAATATATTTTTTTAATTTTTTGTACCGTGCTTGTACTCGTATCAAAACTTAGTATTTTATATGTATCAAAATTTTCAATGTTTATGTGAACTTTCTATATTCAAGGTATACTTGTTATTATTTTTAATAAAGTTCTTAAAAATCAATAAAATTGTTGTGATACAAACAATAAATCTATGAAATTATTAAAAAAAAAAACTTCTAATTAAGTTTCAATTCATAATAAACTAAAGTTTTATTTTATCATCCTGCCCCTGAAAACTTCTAAAACGAACAACTTTATTTTAAAATGTCTTCCATTCTCTTCTTGGAAAAACATGAAAATTTACTTTAGGCCTTTCGAATATTGTCTTTTAGAACTTTAATTATTATACTGAACTTTGCTTTTATTTTTCATGGTAAACAATTGAAGTCTGTATTAGGGTTGTAGTTAAAGAAATCTTCAACTTTGAAGCAGACTTAACGTAAATATTTTAATTTTATGTACGCTCTTAATGTGAATGGGTTGTAAGGTGTGTTTATTGTGAAAAATTTTTTTTTTGAGTATAATTATATCGGCTTCCATTACAGTGCACAATTTGTTTTAAAATATAGTACATCAACGAAACAATAAATATGTATATCAAAGGAAACTGTATTCATAAAGAAAAGGAACTTTAAAATTTCTAAACTTAAAATGAATTTCTGGAATACTGCCTGGTTTCTTATACGACCCAGTTATGTACTTAAATTTTATCCATAGATGGCAAGACCTACAGTTTTACATCGAATCCAAACAAAGGATTTGAAAAGTTTTTCATGGCAGTTAGTTTACTTTCAGGGTTTTTTCAAGAAGGCTATTGCAAGGGTGTCGTTTAAAATTTTTATGTTTTCATGTTTCTTTTTTCTGAAGAAAAAAATGTATTTTCGTTCTTGTCTTACGTAGTTTATTGTTACTTTATTCAGCTTGTGATTAAGTTCTGTAGCTGTTTTATGTTCTCGTTGCCATAACAGAGTTGACTTTTGAATCTAGAGCTCTCATTTACTTCACCTCTCACCGCACATGATGACTACGAGAGAGCAAAAATTCTAAACCGAATTTGAAGAAAACTGAAGGAGAAAGTGTAAGTAGGCATCAGCCATATTTTAAGATGTTAAGGTTACCTTTCGATATGCGAACTGGAAAGAACTTTAACTATTACCATGGAGAAAGGCTCTTTCTTAATAGACGTCTTCTGTAGTATTATGTACTCGAATTCAAGGAAGATGGACAGGCTATATGTGTAATGATGGACCTAAATATCAAAAAACCAAAGCCTTAAAAAAATAAGCACAGAAAACATCATTGTACGAAGTCTATCTAATCATGAGATTGATAACGCATGATAGATCAGAAATATGCAGAAACAATAGGCTCTACAATGCGAGAGCTGTATTTTGATGCTTAAAGTCAGTTTGAAGAAGCCCTTAAATATGCAGAAAAACCAAAATTAGAATGCTCATTGCCTACGTAAGTTATACGGTGTTGTATGCGAAATCATGTCTCAGAGTCATGTGTAGAATATTTTATAGGAACATCAAGTAGGATGGATTTCTGGAATTTATATCGAATAACCCCGATTTACAATGACTTCGTTAAAATGGAATTCTTTTAAACTTAAAAAGGTATAAGTTGTATGCAAATGTGCAAAACTAACAGCAGCAAACGGCGGAAAAAATATATGACTTGCTTAAGCCATATACTTCGAAGAGTGTCTATGGATAATAAGCAACATTGTGTCATTCTTCTGCAGTATATTAAAATAACTTTAGAAATAGTCTTAGTTAGCTGCATTGTCATTGCTCACAGTTTGCATTAAGAAAAATTGCTGATGGTTTTATTGACTCTGTCATGAAATATTAAAACTGTTTCATAATTATATGGATGTAAAAATATAGTACATCCTGCATCTATGACCGCCCGTCTTTTGATATCATTTTCGACATGTTAGAGTGCCATAGTAATTTCACCTTTAATCTATGGAGTACACTCCTACAATGTTTCCTTGAAACCTGTTGCCCTACGTGATGCTATATTGTGCCAGCGAAAATAATTTCATGACCAGCATCACAGTGTTTCCTTCAGAAATGCCTTAATACCGCTTAAGTTCCAAGTATGGATGATTAATTCTTGGCATCACAGAGTTTACATATATTCTGAACAAGTGCTCTTTAAATGTCCAGTCATAAGACCGATTGCTATCCTCTAGTTGTTCCTGGGTAGTCTAATACATGACACAAACCTTCTTTTATTGTAATTACCCAACAACCCATTTGGTTTGAGTAGAGTTTCGCTATCTCTTTTCTTCAACCATCTGTTCCCATTTCACAGAAAGGTCTAGGGTCTATCAGCAATGTGGAATAGCGGAGAATTCGCACATTCTCATCATCTAATGCACTGCATAACGTATTACATGGAGAGTTCAATCCTTAGCCATAATATTTATGAATATGTGGAACAATCTTCAAGTTGAAGTCTTCCTTGTTTTCAGGGAAAGGTTTTCAAATCGACTCTTCATAAGATTTTATTTATTTTTGCTTTTGATCAACTAAAATTATTTATAACCGAAAAGGACGAGCAATCCTCGTAGTTAATTCGTTGCTTGGAACTACTCATCACAGAATAACTGTGTGATCAAACGTCCCTAAAATTTATTGACTTTTAATGATATCGAATTAAGAAGAATTAAGCTTAATCACTGTACAAGAAAGCTACCCTATGTTTTAGAAAGGTATTGGACTCCAAAGTTGGAATTTTTTTGATTTTCTTATTGATTTTGAAATTAAAGCATCTGACACTTGGAATTTTAATTTTACATTTGACAAGATTTATGGAATTTTAAGATTCTTATGCTTTAAGTCTTTATTAAATATCTCTTGTTTTTCATAACGTATTTAATTAAATTTCTGTTTATTATGAAAATAGTTTTCTATCTCATACCAGACAAGCGAATAGAAAAAGTGAAGGAAAAACGAAAAAAAAAATATGAGAAAAATGTACTGATTTGCAGGGCAGCACTTTAACAAAACTCTCTGTTACTATTCCATGATTGTTATGCTACTTCTATTTCGTGCTCATTCTCTCTCTTTCGTAGTTTTTTGTTCTCTTTTTTCAAATTTTTTTTATGATTTATTTTTAGTGGTCTTTTATTGGTTGAGCAGAAGGAATGCCTTGCTTCTTTATGCCATTTTTATTTCTTGAATTTACTGGCTTTTATATTTAATAATAATTTATTACCAACAACACAATTGTGTCCTCTTGTCTTAGATGTCTTGTTACGTGTTGCTTCCGCACGATGCTAAAGCTGCAGAAAACCGTTGTCGATTGGAGTTCGAAAGGGAGTTGCATTCTCAGGCACAATTGTGAGGGGTGGCTAGGCAACACGTATTGGATTTTCTGCTGCCGTTTGCAAGAAAAAATTATTAAAATTTTCTATTCCTTCCTCCATCCTTATGATTGTTGCGGTATATTATTCATTTCTTTTGCGGTATGTCTGTATAATTTTTCTTCCTTGCTTTCGTTCGTCTATTATTTTAAGCCCTTAGAATTATTAAAAAAAATCTAAACTGATTAATGATGGCAAGTGATTAATGATTAAAAATAGTACACATTACTTTCTATTTTTTTTTTATAAAAAAAAAAAATTATCTTTTGTTTAGCTAAACAATCATATTTTATTCAATCGTCCCATTAAAAATAAATTTATTTATAAGCACCCAATAGCCACAACAGATATGGATGAACACCACCGTTTCGAAATAACATTTTGGTTTGACAGTTTTTCGTTTTTCAAAATAAATTATAAACAATTTTCTTTTTACAAATAAATGACAAAATAATTGAATTTTTTGTTGTTATTGTTGTTTTTCCTTTGTTTTCATATAACAACATTTAAATAAAAATGATTAATAATACCCTGTGACCTTTTGCTTGCTAATGGCTGCCCTTTAAAATCCTTTGAAAACCGTAGTCGTAGTACATAGTAGTTAAGAAATAAAAATCGTTAAACGAAATTACGAAATTGTTTGCCTATTAAAGTACAAAAAAAAAAGAGTTTTTGCCATAAAGATCGTTAACAATTGTTAAGTATTCCAGATTAAGCGATTTGCTATCTAAAATTATGAGTAAAATTTTAATGGCGTTTCTTAATCATGCGAAAATTTGTATCGTTAAAGCAAACAATAAAATCCTTGAAGATGCTACACACAGTCAGCAGCAAGCTGTACTTGTTAACGCTTTGTTTGGTTGGTTGAAAATGAGATAAAGTGATAAAGGAGTAGACAAATGAAGTTCAAGTTGGCTTAGGATATTATTAGGAGTTGTAACAATCTTTGTAATTTCCCAGTGAAATGTAGGAAGGGAATATACATCCAGTAGGCATCTAAGCAGCCCAGCTTATTTACTTAGCCTGTAGATTAGACTAGGTTAGGAAGAATGGAGTACCGCAGTATTAGCTGTGGCATACTTTCTCCCGGAGACACATTAATGCCTTACCGAAAAAAACATAAATTTTGAATCAGATATTGACAGAAGCAAAAAGAGCTGAAGGAAGAGAAAAAAATTAAGAAAGAAATGATAAAAATCAAGGTAAAGCAGAAAACGAAGGAAAAGAAAGAGAAGTAGTGATGAAGTGAGATGTCTCCATCATCACAGAGCTCATCAAATTAACGAACCCCATTGATGCTCAAGCTTACAGTCCTTCAGATCTACCATAAATACACATAATTGGCCATTACAATCCTTCAGTCAGGATTACGATCTAGTTTCTCACACCACTTATGTTGTGTGTCTTTATTTTATACATGAGTGTCGGGACCTACAGTTTTAAAATCGAATCTGAATCTCAAATTTTTGAGAAACTTTTCATAACAATTTTATTTACTCTCAGAGCTTTTTTTTAAAGAAATCGGTTGAGAAGAAGTCGCCGAAGAAATATATATTTTGTTTTGTTGGAAATGTCTGACTTGTCGTTTGAATCGTGGCCTGACGTCGAATAAGCCAACACATTACCAACTAGACTACGGCGACGGAGATCTACCACTTACTCAAAATATTGCCATTACCGTTACGAGGTATAGGTACTCCGATTTGGATATTGTCCAGTCGTTTTACGATGAGGATTAATTTTCTTGACAGCAGGAATATACCTGCAATATGGACAGGAAGATGTCGGACTTATTTCTGTCCTTAAATCTTATGGCCAACGATCGCACAATGGCGATTCTTATGGTTCACCGTCCTTTTTTTGGAAGGCATGTGAAAAGGCTTAGCATTTTATCAAATGATTCCTGCAGGAACATTGGGTCTGAGGAGGAGGAAGACGCTGTCTTTCAACTCATGTGTCAGTGCCCTGTTTTCGACGTAAAGAGACCAAGGTTTTTGAGATCTCATTTTCTGACATCCTTAATCGAGATCTCTAGTATAAAGAATGTTGCAATATGAAGATTTATTTTGGACTTGAGATGGTTTCCTTTAGAGAATGGCTGATCTCCGGGTAGAATTGATTGTGGTATCACAATAGGCATAAATGTGGGACCTCAAACTTCAAGGGATTTCGTCACTTTACCAAAACTATGTGAATTATTGATATTATATTATATATTATATTTTCTTTATTTTATAAATCAGTTTTATAAAGTATCTTAAAATAACATATAAAGAGATATGGCAATTGTTACCTTACATCTATAACTTATTTGTTTTACTTAATTTAAGACGCAATTATTAAAATAATGTAAGACGCATGGGAAAGGAAAATATTTAGTAAAAAACCTTCATAAGAATATATAAAGTGGTATAAAGTAATATTTATACTTTAAAGAAAAAGACGCAAACATTACATTTCGGACCTATGTATATAGGCTCGAGATGTAATTATTACTAGAATTATTACAACGAGCTTGAAATTTGTCTGTTATGAAATGAATACGATTTAAGATATATTCTACATTGCATAAATTATGCAATCTTCTGGTAGAATAATGCCAAGGTAATCTCATCACCATTTTTAGTAATTTGTTCTGACATATTTGAATCCTATTTATATGTGTTTTAGCACAGAATCCCCAGACGGGGCAAGCATATAAGGCAATTGCCTGAAATACTGTTTTAACGATAGTGATTTTGTTGCATGTATTTAGTTCTGATCTTCTGTTGATTAATGGATATAACATTTTAATAGCCAAGTTAAACTTGGTAATTATGTGAACAATGTGCTCATTAAAAGTTAAGGTTCGATCCAGAAATACTCCCAAATATCTAACATTATTAGACCATGGAATATCTGTACCATTCATAATAAGGTTTGAATTAGGAAGATTACGAGGACTTCTTTTTCTAGTGAAAAAGATAGCCTGTGATTTTTCAGCATTTATTTTAATTTTCCATTTAACGAAATAGTCAAACAGTATATTAAAAGCAATCTGCATGTTATCCATTATATCATGTGGCAAAACACCAGAACAATATATTGCGGTATCATCCGCATAAAAGGCATAATTACAAACATTAATTTTTGGAATATCAGCACAGTAAAGAATATATAACAGTGGCCCTAACACAGAACCCTGTGGTACCCCTGCATCAATATTAAAGGCTTCTGAAGAGACAGAGTTAACATAAATAACGAATCGCCTATTTGTCAAAAAACTTTTTACAACATTAATAAGATATCCTGGAAACCCAAATGTTATTAGTTTATAAAGAAGACCTTCATGCCACACTGTGTCAAAAGCTTTTTCGACATCTAATAAAACCATAGCTATTGACTTTCGGTTTCTAAATTCCTGTTTTACAAAAGATGTAATGCGTTTGAAAGCCAAATTGTTCTTGAGGTAAAATATTCCTATCCTCCATGACAATGCTCAATTTTTCCTTAATAATTTTTTCAAATAACTTTCCAATTCCGCTTAGAAGGCTTATCGGACGATAGCTTCCGGTCTCATTATTAGGTTTACCTGGCTTTAGAATTGGCACAACCCTTGCAGTGCGCCAGGCCGTAGGAAAGTATTGAAGCTTAAGGCAGGCATTAAATATAACAGTTAAGTGCTTAACTCCAGAATCAGGAAGATTTTTAAGAAATTCATTTCTAATGTTATCCATACCACAAGATTTTCTGGGCTTTAGAATTTTTAAAATACCTTTAACAACATTTTCAGAAATCATTTCTGATTCTGGAGTTAAGTGAGAAATTGAATTATTATAGTCTAAGGTATCGCCTACAACCTGAACAAGATTTTGACAACCTAAACTATCAGATATGTGGTGATTTTGGCAAAAGGTCTCCCCAAAAGCATTCGCTTTTTCAAGGTCTGTGGTCAAATTACGGTTTCCACTTCTTAAGGCCGGGATATTAGATATTTTCTTTCTTAAAATTTTTGCTATATTCCAGAATGGCTTCGAGCGATTGTCTAACCTGCTTAATCTTTCATTCCATTTTTTATTCCTATGTCTCCAAATTGAGTATTTGACAACCTTATCGTAATACTTGTATTCTCGGAGGTCTGACATAAGCCTATACCTTTGCCACTGTCTTCTAAAGTAATTTCTCTCCCTTATAAGGTCAATAATTTCATCAGGTAGTTTAATAAAGTTGAACTCAGTTTCACGATGAATTGGTGTACAAGTCTTTATAGATCTAATAATAGTTTCAGAAAATGTTTGCACATTATGATCAATTTCAGACACATTATTTATTTCATCTACCCCAGTAGTAATGTTGGCCAATACTAAATCAATAATTTCTGAATATCTTCTCCAGTTCGTTTTATTATAATTATATCTTATATTTTCCTGTTCTCGGTGAGAAGCGTTTAATGAGAACAGAACAGGGAAATGATCTGAGGAAAGTGAATCTAGAACATTTGGTTGAGATATATAATTTGGAATGTTAGTGAGAATAATATCAATGGTAGACGGTCTCGCTCTAGAAGAAGTTGGAATATGAGTGGGATCATTTGGATACATGATGGTAAACGGAATATGTAGAGTTAAATCGTTAAGCAGATTACCGTACACGTTCGCCCTGGAACATCCCCAGTTTCGATGCTTACTGTTAAGATCACCACATAAAATATACTGTCCTCTAATACTAAGCAATTTTCGAATGTCTCTTCTGTAAAGCGGCAGAAAATCAGAAGTTCTTCCACTAGCGGGAAAATATACACAATATAGTTTGAGAGAAATTTGGTCGAAGTCAATACTGATTCCTATATTTTCTATAACCCTAGTTCTTATGGGGTCTAACTGTTGGTATTTAATTTTCCTTCTTATCAGAATTGCTACTCCTCCACCCTGCCTATTTGGTCGGTCTACACGCAGAACATTAAAATTTGGATGAGAAAACCTGATTCTTTCATTCAACCAGGTTTCGTTTACCAGACAAATATCAATATTTTTGTGAGTTAAAAAATTAAAGAACTCAATTATTTTACCGCAGATACTTCTTGCGTTCCAGTACATTATTTTAACTTGCGTATCCAGTATTTAAAATTAGAATATAAATACTTAATGGTTAATTCTGCCATTACATTAAATTGTTGCTCTTTATTTGTGCAATCTCTTAATTTAGTTATCATTTCCATCGAGAGTTGAGTTAATTGTGACATTGTAAACAATTCACTGTTATTGTTTTTATTGTCATGCAAATTTTGAGATGCGTTAAATGAGTAACTCCCATTTCTAGGAGAATAATTAGTCTCATTAGTTGAGTAATTCTTATTGTTTGGAGAAAATTGTGTCGTACTAGGCGCGTGGTTTACTAGTTGAACATTTCTCTTCTGGTTGGGTAAAAGAGGGAATTGACTTTCATTATACGCAAACTGCTGATTCTTATAAGAGCGAGGTATATTTCGATTATTCAATTTTTTGCTCGTAAACTTGCTCTTAATATTTAAATAGCTATATTTGGACAAGAGCGATCATAAGAGTAATGGTTTCCATAGCAGTTGGCACATTTCATAATGTTTACGTTACAATCAGCTGTTTTATGCTTTCCAGCGCAGCGAGCACATCGAACACCAACAAAACAACCTTTTTCACCATGTCCCAACATTTGACATTTATGACATTGTACAACTCTGTTTTTACCTTTTCTTTTGTACTCCCATCTAACAATTGTACGAAAAATGCATTTATGATCTCTCTTGAGATCATTTAATTTAATAGAGCTATTCTTAAATGAAACAATGTAAATTGTTTCTGTAAAATTATCATATGATTTGTCTACTCTCTTGACAGAAGTCACCTCCAAATTTCTCAAAGTTAACTCAACTTTTAATTCGTTTTCAGTCTTATTTTCTAGACCAAATAAAACTACTTTAAATACACGTTCACTTTTTTGGTTGTGCGTAAAATATTGACAGTTGTTTTCAATCAAAATAGTTTTCACAACCCCGTATGATGCCAGTGTTTCACAAAATATTTTAATTCCAATAGACATTCGTTTAAGACGGTAATTGACAATACCTTTATCTGACAGCAACTTATGAATAAAGTCTCCAGTTTGTGCTAAAACTTTTATTGGAGGTATATGAACCTTAGCGACTTTTGCAACCGCTTCCTCCCCATCATCTGAGTCCATATCATCGCCATCATAATCCATGGCTTGTAAAGGGGTCCAATAATTACCCCTCTTGCGTTTAGACATTAACTCTATATCACTAACCAAACTGAGAGAGAGAATATACGTATGCTTTGTTCAAAAGTAACTAGAGAACTGAGTGAATTATTGATTGATTAAGTTTGATTAATTGAGTTGAAAATAACTTTTCCTTAATCATTAAGCAATACTGATGCAATTTGTTATTCAAATTTCATAAAATTATTGTCTTGTAATCCAAGTATCAATGAATGACCATAATTTTCTTACTAACTTACCATAAATTTATAAAGAGAATATATAGAATCATTAATAAAATAAAAATTTAAGAAAAACAATTTATTTTGAATCTTTAAATGCTCTTCATTGTCATGGTTACTTGATTTCATATTTCTTTTCATCATTTACTTCACTTCACTTCACTTTACACTCACTCACTGTATTGTGAAGCTTATGTTCATATTGTTTGCAGCAATTTTTTGTGCATTAAAAACAATTGAAATGAGTCTGGAACACGCAAAATGGAAAATTTTAAATTAAAATCTACAAAGAGAACAAAATTAAAAGAAAATGTCCTGTTTTCTGTTTTCGTTGAAAACACGGACACCGCAGACTTGTTAAAACTTATGTTTCATCAATTCTTTTTTATATCGTTTCTTTAACGTTTTACTTTCTTTTCATCCACTCATTGGTTTTCTCTCCATTTTTTGTTTTTATCATGTCACCACTATTATTGTTTCCTGTCATCAGTACAAGTCGTCCACACCATATTTCTTCAACTGTCAGTTAAACTTTCATTACGACATTCAATAACAATCGATGCAAACGATTGTTGCAACTGACGATTCATTTCTTTTCATCAGTCTTTCTTCAGTCTACAGTTATTTGCTTCGATTAATTCAATTTTTATTTCTCGTGCTTTTGTTTTGAATCCCTGCACCCATATACAAGGACTATATTCCCTTTTTTGGTGATTTTTCTTGCTTTCATTTCTTTTCCAATTTTCTGTTATTTAATACAAACACACACACATTGATAAACTCTTGGTGTAATTGGTATGCAAGTGTATGATTTATTTTCTGTGGCGTGTTGTTGTGTGGCCTGGATGGGTAAATTCAAAAGTCAGTAAAATATGGATTTCTTCGAAGCTTGAAGCTTATAAGTTTACATATGTAGAAGAGAGTACATTAAGGCAAAAGTAAACGTATGTATTTGTATAAATAGTAGCTTATTTAACGGTATAAACAAATTTCAGAGAAAAAACTTAAATTTTGCGCGACTTAAAGATACAAAAGTTGTTGCCCAGAATGTTATCATATCTCCGTTAATAAATTATGTATGCAGTGCTGGATGACAAGTGAATATAAGAGACGCTGCATAGGTTAGTGTTGTAGCGCCCTCATTATGGAGTCATTACACGTTAGATAATGTTCGGGTGGATAAACAAAAAGTCAAGTTCGCCTGCTGCAATGTGCATCTCAATGTTTAGACTGAATTTTAGGCATTTTTTTGAACCTCTGGATAACTACACAAGTAAGGTATCAGCCAAATAGATATTGAGAGCCAAGGAAACCGTTCGGTTGCTAAATAATCGATGTGAATACAAGCTGAATCTGTCTAATGCCTTGATCGATCCAATTCAAGTCTTCGCAAACTTGTAGTAGTCTTTCCACTATTCGCAGTCTACAGGTTTACATTCACCAAATTGGGTGCAAGACAGTGTACATTGTACTTCCATGCAATTTATCTCGAATGACTATTTGAGGTTTCCGTAGTGGAGTAGCCGAGGTCTAATTGTTGGTTTCTTACACGTGAGGCCTAAGTTAAAACTTTAGATCAAACATCTCCGACAAAACAAAGTATGAAAAATTATTTCTGCGGCGATTTCCTCTCAGCAGAAAATAACTCTGAAAATAAACAAAATTGACATAAAAAAGCTTCTCAAAAATCTGTCGTTCGGAATTGATTTTTAACTGTAGGACCCGTCACTCACATATAAAATTAACACACAACATAAGTCGTGTGAGGAATAGAAATTTTGACTGAAGGATTGTAATGATCAATTATGTATATATGTATTCAAGTACTCTGTAGTATCCGTGGCTCACATTCCAGACCTTTCAAACAAACATAGGTAGGTATAATTGGATGGACACACTTAGGCCATACAGGGCCCATTGTGCTACCGCCGTTTTTCGCCATCCCTTAGTCTCTAAACCACTCGGAGCTCCTGATGAACCGATTTAAACTGCCAAAGTCAATCATTGACAACTCCTCTAGATCACCCATATAGTAAGCACCTAAGTACTTCTTTCTCCTCTGGCAAAGAGCCGGACAAGTACCCAGCAAATGAAGGACAGTCTCCTCCTCTTCCTCATCACTGCAGCTTCTGCAGTAAACATTAGCTAGGTGTCCAAGACCAATGCGTCTCGCATGCGTACCCATAAGGCATGCCCCGTAATGACCCCGACAACCTCACTGAGCGCCATCCTTTGAAGTTTAAGCAGACCTCTTTCGCGCCCTGCATCCAGCCTTGGCCAGAAATAACGCGCCGTTCTAGCCGTTTCCGAAGCCGCCTATCTGTCGATGACGGAATCGGCGATCACATTCTCAATTATGAGCCTACAGCTCTTGACCAAATCAAAATATGTAAAAATTATTTCTTTCGGCGACTTCCTCTCAGCAGTCTTTTCGCAAAACCTCGGAAAGTAAATAAAATTGCGATGAAATATCTATCCTTAGAAATCGACTGTATGTCCTGCCACTTAGAAATAATAAAAATAAAATTAACACACACAACATGAGTGATGAGAGTAGCTAGGTTGTAGTCCTGACTAAACCGTGATTATTATCAACTGTGTATGGAAGACTGTGGCGCCAAAGTTTGAACCAGATTTTATTTGTAAATCATGATAAGAATTCAATTTACCTACAATAAGATTCGCCATTCAAAATATTCATCAATTTGGCGTGTGGAACATGCCAAAACATTAAAGTCAAAAATCTATTTTATCTTAAACTTCTATACAAATGATGAATGATAGTCTACGTAAAAATGAACGTGTGTGTGTTTCGTGCTTCTTATATGGGTTATTTTTTATATCCCTTAAATAAATTCGATTTAAAAAAAGAAAAACTTTTATTTCATTTCTTTGTCTGAACATCATATATTGACACGTTGACTGATACAACCTACCGGACGGAAGGACCATTAATCAATGAAACCGCCATTGTCAATTACAGACCCAATAAAAAAAACCCAAAAATGTCCCATAAAGTATGAGTATGTCTTTGGTTTGTTAAAAGAAAAACGAAACAATTTAAAAGACAAATAAACGTACTACGTATTGAATTGTAAATAAAAATGATAGATGAACTCTTTTCTATTTTTACCTTTTTTTATGTGGCCTTTGGGATGGGATCGTTACCTTGAATTAGGTTGACTTTAAAAATTTAATAACAAAAAAGAAAATTCGAATTTGATGAAATACAAAATTTAAGAATCTACAGAAACATCAAAAATCATCGCAGTTTATAACCTAGAGCACATTTACATTGTCCCAGTGTTAACTATTTTCCTTTCCAGATTAGTGATCTTCGTTCTTGCTTGACTATAAATCCTAGCAATATGGGTCTAATAGAGGAAAAGAAGATCAGGGTTTGACAATGGTTGATTAATTCAAACAAAAAATAAGAGACTTGTCCTATCCTAAAGACAGCATCAGCAAAGATGATCATCAAAAGAATTTGTATAATATGGATACAAGTCTAGCAATCACCAATCTCAACTTTATCGCTTAAGGAGAGTGCCCGAAAAAAATTTGACAATATTTCCAAATTTTTGTAATTTTTTTGGTTTTGTTTCAATTTTTCAAAACTGGCAATGAAACCATTTTTGGAATAAAAATAACGGTAATTTATTAATGTTTTTTTAAGTACATTTTCTTTTGACTCTCACTGTGTTTGTTTAACGCTTAAATCTTTGATAAGATTTTTGTACATTATTTCATCTTTGGAGTGTTCTGTAACCTTCATAATCTCGTATTTTCATTACTCACCTTTTGCACCAAAAACTTTCTCATTCACGCTGATCTATTCTTCAACGGACGTACTATTTCCAAACGAACAGCGATTTTTCTTTCTAGTCGTAGGTACCGTGGGGTTCTCGAGTAAATATTCGGGAACACAAGTACAAACCTTACAGAATTTGACAGAGAGTAGAGGAAATGTTGCCACAGAAATCAATTATTTTCTATCATTTGATTCAAAGCCGAGTTTTAAAGCCTAGCTTTAAAGCCTATTCCTCTCAAATGCTGTTACCACAAACACAATTTATTTTGGAAGCAAAAAACCAACCGAAATTTATACAAAATAAAATTCTTCAAAATTTAATCAAATTAAAAAAATACAAACGAATGAATGAAAATACCAAAATGCTGGTGAAATGAAAATGTAGAAACGTATTTGGAATGCTTAAACGGATGCTATTCGTACGTGAATATATTTCGTGTTTTTTTTTCCAACTGCTACTTTCACTACACCCTCATCCGTTAAGCACACACACATATTTACACCCACACTTGCAAATTAACGGTTTTAAGGATGTGAAATGACAGTGAAATGCAATTTCTTGATTCAATCTCTATACGATGACATACTAATTTCAAAATATTTCTGCACAGTTTTATTCTTCTTCTCTTCTTCATCTTTTGTTTGTTTTTCTTAAATTATATTCAACACTATACGCGCAAAGCTTGTGGCTGCTAAACTCTAAAGGAATTTTACGTGACTTGGCGAGCCATTTCTTTAGATAAGAATTTTAAATATTTTTCAAGACTGAAAACTATTTTAAATTGCCACACAGAGTGAATTACTCCGTAGTGGTATTAGAGGAAATATTTTGGAAGCAAAGTCTTAAAAAAAAGAAAATATTCATTTAACAGCGAATATTTTCCAGTACATCCTCTTAAATTTTGTGGCCTTTAGCGTAAAAAATCTTGTAGTGTTAATAAGATACCCTTTCCTTAGTTAATTTATATTCTAATAAAAGAGTTCATTCAAGTATCTTTGGTATTTTATAATATTGGTCTGTACAAGCCGACATATTTATAGAAATTTTTTTGGTTAATTTTTAAACTAAACTTTAAGATATTAAAAGACAATTCAAAACTAAAAAAGCTAGAGACTTTTAAATGATAATACAAAACAGAAGTATTGTTCGAATGAAGTTTTTGTTTCATAAACAGGTAGATAATTGCATGGCATTTAATTTTTAAATATGATCTCCTACGTACATACATATATCTGCCGTGGCTACAAGTTTCACGGTCCATTCGATCAAACCAATTGTTACCTTTTTGCCTTTTAAAAACGTTTAAAATATGAACTCGTAGATTGCAAATAATATAAAAATAAATATGTGTTTAGTTTTAATTAAAATTCTTTATTATTTGCACAATTCTGTGTGACACTGTTCACAACTTGATGTAAACAACAACAATTACTTTTCTTTGTTATTCCTCTGTTTATGTCATTTTCATAAACAATAACAATCACTAAACAATTGTTCGACAGATCTTTGTAACGGAGATCTTGAAAACACGATTACTCTCTTCAAACGCACCGCGTCTTCACACAAGTCTGACTGAACTTTTTTGAACAAATCTTATAGTATGGCATCAATGAAGATTAGTATGCAATGGTTTAAAAATTGCTGGTTTGTCGGAAAAAGCCAGTGGCTTAACACAGGCCCATAGAAAGTAATCCACAGGTGTACATCATATAAACGAAGATACCAGTGAATGGAACTTCTTCTAGAAAGTAAGTTGTCACCAAGTAACCACCGTTCTGTTGTGTACCCCAATGGATTAGTAGAAAGTGTGTCAAGTGCCACCAAAGACTCTGGTTGTTTGTCATTGTCTGTCTGACATTACATGTGATTTGCTAGCGATAGAAAAAAGGAAGGGATAATTATTACTAAAAAGCAACTCTCGAAAAAATGTGTCAAAAAAATGTGTACGCTGGTCATTAAAATAAAGAAATTGTCGCACTCTATACCCACTTTCCTTTCTCCTACGAACTAGCTGTCCTGTATTCTAACAATTATATGTGTTGACCTCAAAAAAAAAAAAAAATCAGAATAGCAAGATATCGTTCACCATTCACTGTAACAGCAACCACATTTCAAAAAAAATGGGAAAGCGAGATGACAGCAGCATTTTAACCACACCAAGCTTACTTACTTACTTAATTAGTCATTAAAACCCTCCAGTCAGGATTAGCTTCTCCTACTTTCTCTACAGCACTTATGTTGTGTCTGTTATTTTTATTCGTAAGTGGCGGAACCTACAGTTTAAAGTCGATACCGAACGACAGATTATTGAAAAACTTTTCATGGCAATTTTTTATTTACTCTCGAAATTATTGCCAGAAATCTGCTGAGAGGCAGTCGCCGAAAAAATATTTTTTTCACGTTTCGTTTTGTTGAAGAATGTCTGACCTGGTTAACTCGCGGCCTCACGTCTAATAAGTTAACACACTACCATCTAGACCATGGCGACTTTAAGTATACATATATAGTGATCATTAAAAAATTTCTTTTTTCCTATAAACTATCTTTTCTGCATTCGAACATAATGTATTGCTTGAATAGGAGCCATCTCTTGAGTGTTGGTCTAAAAAAAAAGCTGACTGTTGCTTATGTTCAGGTGATTAAATTTTTGCAAGGACACTTCTATTTCGAAAGAAAGAAAAGAACAGAAGATGACAGCAGCGTGTAAACCTTGCCAATAATGCTTAATTGGGCATTATAACACTATCGTTAGGGTTCAGACCTCGCTTCTCCACAGCACTTATGTTGTGAGTGTTAATTTTATTCATAAGTGGCGGGACCTACAGTTTAAAGTCAACTCCGATTGACAGATTCCTAAGAAACTTTGCATGACAAATTCTATTTACTCTCAGAGTTTTCGCCCGAAATCTGCTGAGAGGCATTCGCCGAAAAAATATTTTTTTTCACGTTTTGTTTTGTAGAAGAATGTCTGATCTGCGGCTTGAACAGTGACATCATGTCTAATAAGCCAACACACTGCATACTAGACGATGGATACGTAAGCTAAGATCTTCATTTACAATTCAACACGTGGTCAAAGTGCAAAAGCCAACAGTAGAAATATTATATTCAGTGTACACATATTCTATTATACCCCTGTGATCAGTCGGTAAAAAAAGCTTTAGTACAACTCATGTCACATTGGATATTTTGCACGAGCGTTTTGAGGGCATAGTCATCTTACGTGCAGGTGATGGAAACTGGCCATTTGAGGTCGTTCGACTTTTACTTATAAGGTTTTCAGAAATCACAAACCACGGCGGTTCACAAGGCCAACATAACACATGCCATTCAGCCTGATTCATGCGCCAGAATTATAAAAAGATTGAACATTTTATATGCGGACGTTTTACGAATAAAAACATTCGATGATATCTCACATACACTCTATTTTATTAAAATTCAAGAATAAAAATCGTTCAGAGAAGAGCTTATAATTGACTGTATACTGGCATCTAAAGGAACTACATAACGTATGAGTAATTTTTCAAGTATTATAAGTACAAGAGTAACCAATATGTTATCAATGAAAGAAATTAGACTTCAGCAGTAGTTCAATGGTTTTGGAAAAAGCGATGTCACTCAAAAGATAAGCTCTGATGTTATTATTTAACCCATCGAATCATGGATTGTTTTAAATCAAATAAATTATAAAATGTAGTCGTTAATAATTTTTTGTTTTTTCCTTTTAAAATATTGATTAAAATATTGTTACACACAATATCCTATTAAATTGGAATTGTAGCCATAAAACTAAATCATGCAAAGCGAAAAAAAGGATACCCCGCCATTTAGTCATCATTGGCATGTAAAGACTGTCGCCAGAAGCGAGTTGTGAGTTTTTTCTTTAAAAATTTTCGAATAGATTTTTAGTTTTGCAATTTCTTTTCTGTCTTTTCCCTCTTTTTTTTTTTGTGATTTTGCAACATTTCCTAATACCGTAGACGTTTTTGGTTACGTTTGCTACGGGTTTGGTTGCAAAGCAATGCTGACAATAAATCATTTGTACAAATAGAACACAAACATACAATTACAATGGCAGTAGCAGTAGCAGTGGCAGTAGCAATAGCAATTGTACCAGCCAACAGTTGCACCACCAGTCGTTATTGTTGGCGGCAATAGCAACAAATATTTTCTGTTTTTTTTTTCTTGTTTGCTATGTTGCACACAAAGCAACAATAACCAGACTGTGACAATAAAAAACAGTGTGTAAGAATTTCATTGCAACCGAAAATCGCTATGTGGACGACAACAACAGCAACATACAACAGCAGCCACACAATGTTTTATATGTAAGTGTATGTAGACTTTTGTATATGTATTGTGGGTCCTTTTTCCCGTTTTTGTGTAGAAAACTTTTTTTGTGGCACAGACACAATATATATACGAACTGCATCTATATTTGGTTTCTCTTCTCGTTATTCTTTTTTTGTTTTTCAACCAAAAAAAATACTCCAACAAATAACGAATTTGGGGGAAAAAACTACAAAAAAAAGTGGAATAGAAATAGAATCAGAAAAACCAACAGTGAACAACATTTATAAATTATGAGAATTGCACAGTAAATTGAAATGTTACTGGCTTCCTTTACTCTATGATTTCATTCACTATTCTATTCCATTTTTATTTCGTTAGTTATGGTTTCGACGAAGTTCAATGGCTGACTTTTTCAAATGGTAGCCAGAGATGGTCAACCAATAATTCTCAAACGAATTTAAATTGTGTTTAAAAATACCACAGCTTTAAGCGAACAAAATAATAGCAGCATTAATTAAATCCATGGATTTAAATTCGATTGCAATAAAAATAAAATCGTTTCTTTTTTTGAGATTTAATGAACAGGTGAATACCTCCTCCACTTTTATTTATTCGTTAGTCCTCTAGAGGAGTGTAGGACTTTTAAAAAGCATCTCCATTTTCTTTTTCGCTTTCCGATTGTTTTTTCTGTTGTTGTCTTATTTCAGTTTCATTAATGAAACCTGAAAATCCTGGGATAATACGGATGCCAACAGCAGCTTAGAAATACGAACATTCGTGTAACTTTGTTTTATTCGTTATACTAAGTAAAGTGAGGAGAAACATTGCCTGAATTATTTGAGGCGATGAAACCTTCAAATTTTTTTGAACGACTAAGTAAACACGATGAAAATTTATTCGTTTTCTATAGCATTCGTTTCCGGAATGCTTGGATTTGTAGTCAAGCACTTTAACATCTACACCAAGCAACTTTGTTATCTCTCCTGTCGCTCATTATTGGAAACCACTCGTCATGTAAGTCATTGAATTTTTATGGCCTGATAATAATGGAGTCGCCGTAGTCTAGTCTAGTAGAGTGTTGGCTTATTAGACGTGAGGCCACGGTTCAAGCCCCAGGTCAGACATCTCTAACAAGAAACGAAATATAAAAATATATTTTTTCGACGACTTCCTTTCAGCAGACTTCTGACAAAAACTCAAAACTCTGTCTTTCAGAGTCGACTTTAAACTATAGGTCCGCCTATAAATTAAATAAAATTAACACACACAACATTAGTGGTGGGAGAAATACTTCAGTCTCCGATCGATGCCTATCCAGTGCCTTAATTCTTGTAAACCACAGTGAATAAGAATGTTTTTCAAAGTATTTATTGCTTTATTTCTCCTTAGCTGAGGTACAATAGATTTCTTAAATTTTAATACGCTAATACTGCCGCCAGTAGCCACCTACTGTTCACAAAAAAAAAAACGGAGTACCACCCTTTGTGTGAATGATTTATACCAGAGCCGCAAATCTATTGGTAAATAGTAATCAACTATCAATCATCAAGGCCTAATGGTTAAAATTTGATGGAGTATATTCTAAAACTGCAGTTGTCTAGTAGGTAGTGTGTTAGCTCATTAGACGTGAGGCCTTGGTTCAAAACCACAGTCTGTATTCTGCGATAATCTGGAACTAAAGCTTAATTATAAACTGGATAACAATTGCAGCCTTTTTCAAGAGGAGATATTCTCTCTCTTAAATGATTTTGAGGCCATGAATGACATCGCTTCTTCTATTACGAATTCAGATGTAATTTTGGGTTGGCGGTCAGTCAGGCAGAATGGTAAGATCAAAAAGAGTTGTGGGATAATAAATCGTGATAGCACGTGGCTAGGACGATGATATACCTGGCTTGTTATTTTGACTCAGTAAGCTCAACGTGAGATTGTTGACTGGATTCTTTACTGGATTATGATGTCGTGAATCGAGAACAAATTGCCAGCCGGATTTTTGCCGATATGTGGAGATGATGAAGTATTGGAGCTAATAGAGCTTCTCCTGTGTATGTGTTTCTGAGAGGTGTACACTCATCCTTACCTGGCTAATACCTTTCCCTTTTCCAAAATGAACACAATGAATCCTATGACCTCTTGGACAAACCTATAACAACTCACATTTACTGATCGCTTTTTTTTTCTTCTGCTCGCTTATTAACCCAAATGTAAGAGGGTGAGATGAACAGCTGTGTTCAATTTTAAGCCTTATTATCGTTAAGAATGGTACAAGTTTTATGCAATTCTAAGTTTATGTAATCTACACCTAGTGTACAGCGTTTCTTCTCTTAAAGTGCCTCATATACGACATCAATTTTAGCTTTTACTATTGTCGGCTATGATTTCGAAGTTTATTGATAGTAGGTTGCAAGGTATACAGTTTGTTGACTCAGTAGTCATAACTTAGAGTTCCCTAAAATCTAAAGAAACCTATACACTTCCTTTTTGGGTTCGAAGACTATATTTCACATCTAAATTCATCACACTATTACAGTGAAAAGCATAACACACTGCTATTTAAACTAAGATACTGTATTTTGAACAGTAGTTAGGGCACAATTCAGGTGATTAAAAATATTAATACGTATCGTCTAGAATTCATACATGAGTTTTCGTTGTAGAAAACATTTTTCCATTGTCTCGATCTAAAACAGTAATAGGTATTTGCGGTTATGGATGTCCCGGCAGTTTAGTAAGATGTAGGTTAATCCCCGATAACGGTGAGTGTGGTTTGAATTTTATTAGAGTTTCTGGTCTACCAAATTGATTCTCTTTGTCTTAAAGATGTTTAGCAAACGGTAAAAAAAAAGAAAAAATTTACATTCCTTAACGGCCCCTCACTTTTGAAGAATGCTCTTCTCAGCACAGTTCTTTAAAATTAAACCAAAATTGTCCTGTGATGGTTTTTTCTTTCATTTTCTTTCTTTTTTGTTTTCGAAAATAAATTTCTTTTTATTTGTTTACTTCTTTGTATGCTATGGTATGTGTGTGTGTATGTGAGTGTTTGTGTACATCGTTTTTTCCCCCGTTAAACTAAAATTGTTTTTAGCGGTTGTTCTGATTGTGTTAGTTTTTCTACAACGAACAACCATTAATTTGTTGCACTGTCTACGAACACTGTGTACATATACAACATAGTCTCCTTTATACATACACATACAGATATAAATATAAAAAAGATATGTATGGAAGTGTGTGTGTGTTAGTGCATATAATGGTATCTGTGTATGATACCAGTAACCCAGTTTTTGTTTTAATGCTTAATTCTACTCTACATTTCGTTTGTTTGTTTATTTGTTTTTTCTTCCTCTTCAATGCCCGCTACTTTATTGGATCTTTTAAATGTTTAACGCAGAAAGAAAAATGGAGTGTAACATAGAAATCAAAAGAAACAGAAAGAAGAGGGAAAAACAACAACAACAAATTATTGATTGTAAATGTGTTAATTGAAATAAATTTAAATTTACCACACACTCAGTGTAACATAGGAATTGTTTAAAATAATTTCCTTTTATTTTTGTACAGGATAACTTCCTTAAAATTTTCCGAAAAACTTTGCGAAAATAACCTTCACATTTAAAGGTCAGTAGCAATTGAAGAAAGTTGATTCTGTCTGCTCGACGAGTTTTTCATATTTATTTGCTTAAATAGTATATGTTTTGTTGTTGTAAAGCCATAATTCACAAATGTTAACACTTTTTTGCCAACCGAAAGAATACTCATGTCAACAGTACTGAAACAGCAAAATAAAATGAAAAAGTTTCATATTTTTGGAAAACTTTCCATTATTTTCCGTTGGTTGCTTGTTTTTTTTGTTTCGTAGCCATTATTTTATTGTGCATGTTTATGCTTTTAAGTTTATTTAAGTTTATATTTGTTTTAATTTTTCCAAAAAAGGCTTAGCCTACACTAAGTAAAGATAACAACAAAATAGCAACATGGTATGGTACTTTATGCATACGTTTAGAATTTTCATAAACAAGCTGGCCAAGAAGAAAACTGGAGACCATTAAACTGCGATATAAGAACAGCAAGGAGTTAACATCCATATGCGATTAACATACGTGAAAACAGCAGATCATTGAAGACAAGCAAGACGGCTTTGGACTCGTAGACCAAGTAAACAAGCTGCATAATACCATATGGTGGCACAGTGGGTTGATCCGGTCTTTAATGATTTTGTGAGATCATTTTAGACCATCAATAATGCGATTGAGTGGAACTAATTGTCTACTTAGAGCTTTGTATAGCAAAATAACTGGCCAAGTATTGCATGAACGTTTGATGAGCGACCAGAGTAGTACTTGAATACAAAATTCAGTTATGCAGCAAGCAATAAGCATAACAAAGGATTCATTAAAAAGTACGAAAGACCGACACGAAATTCTGGTACCGATGTTATACGTAATAAATCATAGCGCATATCCATAAATAGTACAACATGGCTGCCAAATTAGATAAAATAAATCGAGTATCTATCGCCATAGTCTAGTAGGTAGTGTGTTGCTTATCGCCATTCGTTCTTGAAATTAATGCTGACAACATAGGTGGTGTGAGAAACTAGATCGTAAACCGGACTAAGGGGTTGTAATGATGAATTAAGTACGTTAGTAAAAATATGGAATAACGATAGCTGGCGGACTGCATATTAACATCGGTAAAGCAAAGACTCTTGTCTACCTAAAGTGACCCACAGCATTACAGAAAGTGAAATCCGATTTACAAAGTAAAAATGAAGTTACATTATTCACGTCTGGGGTTGAACCTAGGATGATATATTGTGTATTCAAAAGGGCGATTCATTGGAACCTTCAAGTTAGTAAAATTTGAAGTTGAGTGCCAATGCTTTAAATCTTGTACGAAAGAGCCAGATGGTCTTTGAGCCGATTCGCCAAGAAGTGCTATTTTTTACAACGAATTTAAAGCCAGTGACAGTGCCCCAGAATATTCTTAGGCGCCAACGAAAACTAAAGTCTTGGTGGCAATTCTACACTGCCGCCTTTGCTATCGCGTTGTTGGATCTCAAAGTGGATGTGTGGGAGCGTTGTGCTTAATAGGCAACAGAAATATTATTATTCGTTGTCCTGACTCAGGATGTAAGCCATTAAGGGATGTTGCAACAATTATGACTTATGAAGTACTGTTTAGCTGCGTTATCTTATAATCTCTCTTACATACATAATTCATACATAATTGGTCATTACAACCCTTCAGTCAGGATTACGAGCTAGCTTCTCACACAACTTATGTTGTGTGCGTTAATTTTATACATGTGTGGCGGGATCTACGGTTTAAAGTCGACTCCGAACGACAGATTTTTGATAAGCTCTTCATGGCAATTTTATTTACTCTCAGAGCTCTTGCCAGAAATCTGCTGAGAGTCAGTCGCCGAAGAAATATTATTTCATAATTTCGTTTTGATGTCTGACCTGGGGTTTGAACAGTGGCCTTACGTCTAATAAGCCGACACACTATCTGCTAGACTACGGCGACTACAATCTCCCTTACCAGCCTGTAAATACACATTTTGAAAATAGTTATTAAGGTGTACTTCACTTTCAGTTCGTTGCAGAACAACTTGGTAAGTCGTTTTTCATTTTTCATAATTCTGTACTAGATTTCCAGTTCAGTTTCTATTTTTTCTTCGTGTCGTTGTTTTTTTTTTATTTGTTTTGTAATACAAAATGTCTACAAATCAAAAAATGTAATTTGTTGTAAATTTTGCAGGCGCCTGCAGATGGCTCCCACTTGTGTTTCATGCCTTTTGCTAGTTTATTTTTTTTGTTCCCTTCTTTATACTTCTTCACTGCGCTCAACTAAACTCATTGGCATTCAGTTTTTTGTTGTTGCTTTGTTTTATACACAATAATTTTTATAACCGGGATGCTATTTTTTTTCTTCGCTGCTGCTGCTGCTATTGTTCCCGATTTATTTTTTTTTGTGTGGCTTTACTGGTGACTTTGGTTTCATTTTCATTAAGCGGAAATATTTCATTTCCTTACAAAAAAAAAAAAAAATAAAATAAAACGCACACAGCTATTGTTGTTTTTGCGTTGCTCATTCAACTTTTTTATGATACTTTATCACAGCTTTTTTCTATTGTTTTTTTTGTCTTTATTTATTTATTATTTTGCATTTCTAGTGCAAAAAATATTTTTTTTATGTATGGCTGGAGTTTGTATGTGAATTCGCTAAAAATAATTTTTCTTAAGTAGATACATAAGTATAAGTGAATGGGTATTAGGGAAAGAAGTTTTTGTTTTTTGTTTGAAATATTGAATATGATTTATTGTTCGGAATTTTTAAGAAGAGCATAAAATGAATTGACATATTTCCCAATCATCAAAAATAAGTTTTGAAGAACTCAATCCTCTACTAGTTGTTTGTTTATTGCTCTGACAGCCCTAAGAACTTTGTAATGGACTTCAAACATATTACGTGAAGTATAGTTCTGTCTCCTCATTTTTTCAAACCTTGAAATTCATCAAATCAATTAAAATTTTTGGATTATATTGTACTGGCTTTAATTTTAAATAATTTCTTACTAATTCCCTGCTAGCAGGGAATGGTAGCACAATGGACCTAAATTAAAAAGCTTCGCCACTCACATATAGTAAGCAAGCGGCTGACCAAAAGCTTTAATCTACAAGAACATAAACTGAAAGCCAAAAGCTAGCTCCCACCAGAAAGTACATCGTTATCGGATGTGAATTCATGTCGCTGATGCAACAGCAAAACTAAGATCTTAGAGCATTTGCAGCAGTCTTTCATTAGACTCGTTGTAGTGAAAGGAAGATGTGAGACACTGAATGGTCGAATGGTCGGTCAGCGGTCGATCAATATTAGAATAAAACATCTGTTCACTGTTACCGATATTGTTGAAGAGATAATTGTTGGTGTTAATTTTTTGATAATATACGATATTAATTTCAACAAGAGACAACAAATAATAATTTGGGGTAGTGGACATACGCCTGGACGTAGAATAATTAACCACATGTTGAAAAGGTTGAATGCTATAGGTCAGCAGAAGCTGTGCCATCTATGGACAATCGTTTATTGATAATAGAACCAGCGGAAATTGATGCTGAATTTTAAATCTCAACAAAAAAAGAACTTATCCAGCCAAGATAAAATTTGAGCCGAAAAGTCCAACGTGAATCTGTGTGGTCCTGTAGAAGCAGTAATAAACAGTTTGGACAGACCAATCTGACTGGTAACTATCCAGAAATATTCAAGGAATACTTGAAAAAATAGGTAACAGGACTAGCGGAGACAGAATGAAAGAAAGCTTAACGTTGGCGAAGTATCATTACATTACAACTATTCAGTTAAAATAACGACCCAGCTTCTCACATCACTAATGCTGTGTGTGCTAATTTTATATATGTGTGGTGGAACCAACAGTTTAAAATCGACTCCGAATGACAGATATTTTGAAAAACTTTTCATGGCAATTATGTTTACTGCCAGAGTTTTTCCTAGAAATCTTGATGAGAGGATGACGCCAAAGAAATATTTTTTCAGTTTTTCGCTTTATTGGTGATGTCTGACCATTTTATTTGCTTTATTCCAGTTTCAATAAGAAAATTTTTCCAGCTTAGTAGTCTAGTAGGTAGTGTAATGGCTTATTAGACGTAAGGCCACGGTTCAAACCCCAAGTAAGATATCAAAACGAAAATATGAAAAAAATATTTCTTCGGCGACTTCCTCTCAGCAGTCTATCTGGCAACAGTTCTGAGAGTAAATAAAATGTTGCCAAGAAAAGTTTCTCAAAAATCTGTAGGGCCCGCCACTCATGTATAAAAATTAACGCACACAACATGGGTGATGTGAGAAACTAGGTAATAATCCTGACTGAAAGGTTGTAATGACCAATTATGTATATATGTACATATGTATGTAGGCCCTAATACTGCAAAAATTTCCAATGCTTAGACATTACGACCTCCATGAAAATTTAGTTGTTTGTCCTTGAGTGATTGCGCTCTGACGTTTGTTGTAGGTGTTATTCTCTTTGGAGAGTCAAGGACATTATGGATTGTTTAGAGGTACAGTACAAAATACGTCTTATTTTTCTTAAAATTCTGAAATTTTTTTTTTAAATATATATTTTATATTTCGTGTACTCTTAAAACAACCAGTCCTTAAAACCATTTTCTCATTGTTTTTTTAAATCATTGTTGACCACATTTTATTTTGCCAAAAAACTTTTGTGTAAACTTTAATAAAAATCGAACAAGAAAGAAGAGTACAGGAATAAAAGAAAAGAAAAACACACACACTCTGGTATGGCGATAAAAATTTAATAATATTGATTTTTAATTCAATACACTTGAAGTCAGTAAGTTTTATGGCACTGCTGCACCACCCTCAAACCACCTCGACATTCAAAAAGCAATTTTTCTTAAATGCAGAACCAAACAAAAAAAAAGAGAGAGGAAGAAAACAGGACGAAAAACCAATGAACGAGAAAACGAAATTTTGAACACACACTTGAAAAAGTAAGTGACTAGCAGCGTTTGTGTACGTATGTATGTTTGAATGACAATGTCTGTGTGTTACTTTTTAACAATAAAATAAAGAAAACGAAAAAAAATAATAACAAATCCTGGAAATAAAAAATAAAAAAATGTAAAGGAAAAGGAAGTGAAAACCAGTGCAAGGATAAAGGTCAGAATGTTAAATCACAATTGGCTTTTTCTTTTGTTATATTTACAACAGCTACAGCTACAACTACAAATGCAAGTACAACACATACATATATATGTACATACATGCATACATACGTATATGTATTGTGTGTACGGTAAAGTTACAATTGCTGTTGCCACTGTTGATGTCATTTTTTTCTTTGTTTTTTATTTGTGTATGTTTGTGTGTGTATATTTGTATTTGTAAGTGATTGAATGAATGAATGTAGTATACTTGAGAGATGATTTCTAAAGTTGAAAATGTTTTTTTTTTATTTATTTTCAGTTTTCCTTCTTGTTTTCGTTGTATTGCAATGACCCAATAACAAAAGTGCAACACAACATATACAGAGTACAGTACACTTTGTTGTTGACGGCCCCCCAACAAGGAAAATGTTTATGCATAGAAAAATGAAATGACTGCCGGTTAAACGGATAGACAGACAGACAAACTGGCATTCAAACATTTAAATTATTTACTTGTTGTATCATCATCGTCACTCCTTTTAACCCGATGCACATTTCTCAGTTTACCCATACCCACACCCACCCCCCACAACAATGTTGATGTACATACATCAACTACAATGTCTACTAAAGCTGGCAAGCTGGCATGCTGGCAACGAATGAATAACTGAGTGAATGAATGTATAAATGAATGATTGAAGTACTAAATGACTGTGTGAGTGAGTATGTATGTTTGCATCTTTAAGAAAAATTGCTGGACATCTCAAAAGTTAAAGAAGAAGAAGCTAAAGAATTACATGAAACGAAGAGAAGCCCTTCAAAAATATCTGTAAATATTTTATTATTCAAAAAAAGAAAATGTAGAAAAACTACACAGAAAATATGCAAAGAAATATTGAAATATGTGAACAATACAACAACAACAACAACAAGGGCAAAGATAACAAAGTGAAGGGCAATAGAAGAAGAAGAAGCTAAGGAATGAGCACCAGTATTTGTATCAGAAATTGTAGAAAAATATTTGTATTGGAATTTACACAAAGAACAACAACAAAAAATCAATATGATTTGTATAGTAAGTGTATAATGAGGATGATAAATCATAAGCAACGGGAAATCGTTAAGATATGGACTTTTATTCTCACTATCACAGGCCTTTTTGTAACAGCAAGGAATATACTACTTACGAGTTGCAGTAATTTGCAATCGATCACATCAAACTGTTATACATGCTACGTGAGAAGAAATTCGTAAGCAAGAAAACTTTGATTTTAGGTTTAGCATTGGTCATCTATGTATAGCATTCAGCTCAGTATAGTTAATCGGTTGTAGATCAATTCAAGCTAGCATACGAGAGAAAGCACCAGTAATGTTCGATGATTCTAAATTACTGAATTTTTTACGCTACTTACATACATACATACATACATATAATTGGTCATCACAACCCAGTCAGTCAGGATCACGACATGGTTTCTCCCACCACTTATGTTGTGTGTGTTAATTTTATACATGTGTGGCGGAACCTACAGCTTAAAGTCGATTTCGAATGACAGATTTTATTTGAAAATCTTTTCATGGCAATTTTATTTTACTTTAGAAGTTTTTGTCAGAAATCTGCTGAGAGAAAGTAGCCGAAGAAATACTGCCTACTAAACTACGGCGGCTTACTACTTTTTGCGCTACGATTGGTGGCAAATACACCATCGTAGGGCATTCTAGATTGATCATTCACCTGCTTAGTGGGACATAAACTTGATAAATGAAAATGAAAATTAATAAGAAGGTAAAGAAGAACCTTTATGAGCCCCATTTTGTATGAAAACTGTAACTTCTTCTAAACTCTCGGCCATAGTTAGTAGCAGGCCATTATTAAGTTACCAAATTGCTCACACTTCGTCTAATAAATAATCCACACAATGCTAGCTTTACTTTCTATTTGAAAACAGTTACATAGATAATGTTGAGATTGATGTAGGAGAATAGTTCGATCTAGCCTACAGCTTGAGATTGACAAGAAAACTGCAAACAGATTTCTGTAAGACGGAAATCACAAACAAAATTGAATATTTTTCCTTACAAACAGATGTTCGTCTGAAGCCATTCGTCTTACAGAAATAAGCTATTAGTTTTCCTATCAGTCTTAGCTGTGGACAGGACCATTCGTCTGAAACCGTTCGTCTTACAGAAACAGGCCATAAGTTTTTAATTACTTCTTCATTATGTTGTATTGTGTCAAAAACATTATGGAAGAAGCAAAGTGAAGCTTCACAGATGGTGAAAAGGACATAATTAATGCCAAGAGAGGTTATAACATGTCATTACGTATACTGTTCGTGTTGGAAGTAGATTGTTTTTTCATTTTCTTTTTCTTAAGTTACGGCCAACACTCAGGTAATGGCCCCTATTTAAGGAGAATAGGCTATGAGAAGGAGGAAAGAGGGAGTGGTGTTTGTGGTTATTAGATTAGAATCTCTTTACATACAAGAGACAGGAAAGATCTCTGCAGGAAGAGAGTTCCACATACGGATATTTCGCCTAATGGCCGAATTCCGTCTTCTACAATTTGTATTGGTTCGGATATATGCTTTCAACAACTAATAGCAGAAGAGGTCAGGAAAAACTAAAAGATCTTGGTTAGAAAGTTTACCACCATCTTGGTTATTATTTCTTTCGATCTCTGTAGAACTACCGTAAAGGAGTAAATTATGTAGAGAGTTGTGGGATGCAAATGAATCATTTTTTCTCAAAGTTTGTATATTTAAAATGTCCTATACAGGAATGTCAATAAAACTTCAAACACCAACAGCCTATTTCTGTATATACATACATTGTTACGGTGAACGACTATCTTAGGAAAGAATTTAAATTTCTTGTATTCGGAATTGAGTAAGATAAAGAAATATAAGTCAGCGATATATTAATGCTTTTATAACACAAATGTTACTCATATATACACATACATACATAACTGACCATTACAACCTTAGTAAGGATTACGACCAAGTTTCTCACACCGCTTATGTTGTGTGTATTAATTTTATACATGAGTGGCGGGACCTACAGCTTAAAGTCGACTCCGAACGCTAGAATTTTGAGAAACTTTTCACGGCAATTTTATTTTACTCTTATAGTTTTTACTTGAGAGGAAATTGCCGAAGAAATATGTCTTCATATTTCGTTTTATTAGAGATGTCTGACCTGGGGTTTGAACCGTGCCCTCACGTCTAATAAGCCAACTACGGCGACTGCTTCTATTTATATCCTTAATACTCACTCTAGACCTACATTGGCTTAACCCTTTAAGTTCGATTCAATGGAACTACTCCTTTTATATGTCATGCTATTTATTTAATGCTACTACATTTAATATATGTCATGCTATTTAGGTTTCTCTTTAAAGAAGCCTTTGCCGTTAAGCAACAAATCGTCCTGCCTAAGTGACCGTGATTATTTGCTTATTGGAGCGAAAAATTCAAACATAATATTTATGCCAAATACAAAATATTTCCAGTGCCCTACTTAATATTTATATATTTACTGATTATAGAGCCTAATTAGTTAAACCCATAATCTATAATTAATTTTCTACCACATTATGGTAATGTGCACGCACTCACATTATAAATCTTGGTGTGCAATTGTAACTTCACCACTGTGTTCCATTTAAGTAGAGCACAGCGCTCTAAAACAATAATTATGATAATAATATTTGTAACAACAACAAATATATGTATGTATGCCACATTGATAATAACATAATATATGTATGCAGCATAAAAATAAATACAAGAAAAATAAATATAAATAAAAAAAAACCCTATTAAGAGAACGTATGGCAAGAAAATATTCATCCATTATCTGCTGTGCTAATTTTCTGGAAAAGCGACATATGAATGCAAAACAAATTGCAAAGCGAAGGAAGGGTAACTAAACAGTGAACCCAGCCAGTCAGCCAGCCAGCCAACCAACGAAGCTTCTAATCGCATCTCTAACAGAACGTCAGAGAGCAAACAAAGGCAAAAAAAAAGTGGCGTAAAACAACAAACAACACAGTGTAACGACAAAATAATTTCGCAGCATAACAGCAGTAGAAATACATGACAGTTTACGTGCTTTTATGCAGCAAAAATTACAATTACAAACATTAAAGTGCAACACTATGTATGGCATACAGGAGGAGGCATGAAGCCGCCAGAAGTAGAGGTGGAAATGGAGTAGTTGTGTGCGGCACACAATTGTAACAACAACATTAGAGACAACAACCACGGCAACAATAATAGTAACAGTAATAGTAGAATATATTATAGCGTGTTGCAAGTGTATTAGTGTGTGCGTGTGCCATTGTAAATATGTTAAGGTTGTAATTTTATAATGCAACAGATGCAACAAATTGAGGCAAATATTTAATTGCATTAAAAAGGGGAGTCAGAGTGTATGACAAAGAGTTAGAAAACAGAATAAAAAAACGGAGAGATAGAGAGAGATACAGAGAGACATGCAAAAAATATGGCACCAAACTATAACTAACAACTAACAACACCAAAAGCAACAACAACAAGGCAAATGATTGTGATAAAAACCTGCAACAACAACTATAAAACCAGGAAGGAAATAAGAGGAAAATCATCACTTAGATAAACAAGTGTTTTATAAATTTTAACAGATTATTTTACTGTTTTATTTGTAGTTGTTGGTGTTGTTGTTGAGGCTTTTTTTGTGTCATATTTTAAAATTTAATATTTTAAAAAAATTTAACAGCTACACAGCAAACACAGGGAAAGAAGGAATTTTGCAAAAAATTTATTTTAGGTGGGCAAATGCCTTATATTCGAACTAAAGTGTAGTAAAAAGAAATCCATTATGAAATGAAGTATTTACGTGCAAAACATGTTCAATTTTCCATGACTCTGGCGCATAATTCAGATTGAATTATACTCGCTATGGTTTGTGGCTCATTCGAATACATCTGTGACTTAAGAATATCGGGGTCTTACGTTGTGAAATCGAATGGTTCTAGTGGCCAATTCACATCATCTTCACCTGAGATAGCCAAGTTTTCAAATCGCACGTGCAGAATATCTAATGTGGCCTTAGCTGTGTGGTACGTAACGCCGTCCTCTTGAAACTACATCTCGTTGGATACAGATCTTCAATTTAGGCTAAAAGAAGTTGATAATCATCGACCTATAGCACACGCCGTTGACAATGATATCCTGGCCAATGTCGTTCTCAAAGAAATAGGGTTCGCTGACGCCTCCAGCCAAAAATTCGTACCAAACAGTGACTTTCTCGGCATGTATTTCACGCTATTAGATCTCATGTGGCTTCCAAATTCGACAATTTTGTTTGTGCACATAGCCATTCATCCAGAAATATGACTCATCATTGAAGATGATTTTTCTATGAACGTTAAGGTCAGAAGGCTTAACTGTTTAACTACCTATTGAGCGAATACTCGTAGTTGTCCATTGAAATTTTGTGAAAACAGACTGAATAAATGTATATCAGAAGTCTCTATTGTATACATACTCTTAAAAGAACCACAATTTTTTAGTATACAGATGAGTAAAAAACGAATCGTGGAATAGTAACAGGAGTTTTTGGTGTCAGAATGAAATATTCCGAGCCCATAGGGAAACTTGCTGGTATCTTTCAAACGAAAGATAGGCCGTCGCGACGGAACATGTACCTAATTCAACTTGGATAGGAGGTACAAAAGACAAAACATAGCAATATTATCTGATAGTCAGGCCATAATTCGGGCACCTGCCTTTTATGAGATTAATTCGAAGGTGGTATGGAGCTGTCTGTGGAAGTTATATCAACCACGTAGGCAAAATAAAATTGCCTCCAGCAGGGAATCGTTAATGAGCGAGCAGATGAACTTTCGACGAGAGAGCTGATATGCCACTGATGGGCGCAAGTCTTTTCTACGGCTTAGGGACAGATGTTTGGAATGATGTATACAATGAAAGGAAGGATAAAAAGTAGTGCGAACGCTTCTTAAACCACATGAGTTCGAGGCAATCAAAACTTTTTGATTTGTTGTTAAATAACAATAAGAGGTGATCTGAGTTATGCATCAATCTACACAGAAATAACTTGAGATTGTTAACAGGTCTTATGACAAGCACAAGTATGAAAAAATAATTCTTTGGTGACTTCCTCTCAGTAGATTTCTGGCAAAAAGTCTGACAATAAATAAAATTGCCATGAATAGTTTTTCAAGAATCTTTTGTTCCGAGTCGACTTTAAAACTGTAGGTTCCGCCACTGATGTATAAAATTAACGCACTTCACTGGCTTCGGACTATGAACGTTATCTTTCGCTTTATTTACATTTCATTTACTATCTGTCTGGTAACTTCGAGAATCTTAGTGTTGATTTGTCATTGTTATTCTTTTCATTTCTAACTGACGTCGGCTTTGTAAGTTTCTCTTCTTGTAGTTTTGTTTTTTTTTTTTGGTTTTGTTATTGTAATTCTTTGTTATCATAATTTTGTACATATTCCTTCCACATCTTGGTATTTCTCATTCAGTGTTTATTCTGAAGAAATAACGATAATACACCGAATGTGTTTATTCTGTCTTTGCAACAATATTCTGTAAAGTAAATTACAATGTAGGGTACCACATACATATACATATTTATGTATACATATATTTTTATTATATTTCAAAACTATTTTTCTAGACAAGTCCTTGCGCTACCTTGCATACGTAGTACCATATTAAGTTGAGTGATATCCCCACACTTTATGTAACTAAATGAACGAATGAAAGTAAATAAATTTTGTTTGCAACAGTAATAGCACTGCCTGTATCAGCAATTGTAACAACAACAACAGTTAAAACAATTTGCAACATAACAAATTTAATAATTTTGCTCTGATTTGCCTAGCCAAACCAGAAATAAAGCCAAAAAACTAGATTTCATTACGTAAGTAACTACTTACATAGACTACGAATACAAATACAAATGTATCATCCGGCTATTGTATGTATATGTGTGCATAAATGAATTGAAGAAGAATCATACAAATTTAAGTTAATGTAACTGTGATGTGTTTTTGTGTTTGTGAATGCATATGGGTTTTTATGATCCTGCCTGTACATGTACATGTATTTGTGTAGCATTGTGTAAATGGTTATGAAATAAAACTCTGGCATATCATTTCAGTTTTTTGTTCTCTTTTGTTCTCGTCTTTCTTTTATTTCTTTAAATATATTGTGCATGCAGAACTAACTACACTTTACATTATTTTACTCGTAGCTACCTACCACATGTGTTCTCCTTTCTTTCTATGTTATCATATGACCGACTGTGTAATTGTAAATGTATAGGTGGCGGGTGTTGTGCATATGGTATGTGTCTGTGGTGTATAATATTTGAGTCAGCATATAATGGGTGTTCTATTACACTTGTGCTGCAGTAAGGGTCGGTCGGTATAACATCAATTTCTATGTTACTAGTTTACAGTGTTGGGCTTAGATAAAGCAATCGTGAATGAGAATATCAGACTATATTACCGTGTACATATTCAAAATGAAGAACGACTTTAAAGGCTTACTGCTTCACAGACGGATCGATACTAAGGAAATTATGGACACAGATATCTTTCTTGAGTACATACAAATCAAATTTTTTTTTGTCCCCCTCCAACAACTAATATAGGACATCAAATGGATATAATGAACAATATGGAACGTTTAAACTGACAAATCATGCCTTCAGATGTAAACATATCTTGCCAGGCACAATAAAGCGTGAAAATGAAACGAAAGAATTCTTAGAATCTGGGTCGCACACCGTACTATTCAATGCTTGTTACTGATGGTACTGAGTCAATAAACTGTATTAATAATTAGGCCGGTAAGAGGGCAGCTCTAACACACGATTCATATTCAATCTGTCTCATATACTAAATTATATACTTATATACATACATAATTGGTCATTACCTATTCGAAGCCATGCATTTGGACATGTTTAAACTCCTTTTTGACAGTGGTTAAGAGTGTCACACCACACAGAGCTTGCGCTCTCCCCACGATTTAGGTATAACCACAGCCACCACGTTGCTCCCATAAGGGGGCCTCACCGTTGTCGGGCAGAGACAAGTCTCTGGGGCTTCCGACACCCGTGGTACCAGTATTAAGCCTCCGGTCGAGCTTCGCAGTCCAGTCTGCTACTGGCGGGACCTACAGTTTAAAGTCGATTCCGAATGACAGATTTTTTAGTAACTTTTCTACTTTCAGAGTTTTTACCAGAAATCTGCTGAGAAAAAGTCGCCAAAGAAATATTTTTTCAATTTTCATTTTATTGAAGATATCTGCCCTAGGGTTTGAGCTGTGGCTTTAGTCTAATAAGCCAACACACTATCCACTAGACTACGTCTCTAGCAGTCTATTATTTGGGAAATGGTACCGTTGGTCCAGTGGTAGATGATCTACATGCAGTAGGAGGTCTAAGGATATGAGTTTTTGCCACAAATCTGCTGAGTGGAAATCGCCGAAGAAATTTTTCTTTTTTCATATTTTTGTGTTGACGTGGTGTTTGAACCGAGACCTCAAGTCTAATAGGTCAACACACTGTCTACTAGACCGTGGCGATTTCACATACTGTTCTACTGTAGTTTAACTACCTCTTTAGATTTTGTTTTTAGTCCCTGCAATGAGCATATGTTTCTTTAGTTCCACTAAATTCTGGTCAATAAATTTTGGGTACCCAAGTACCGGACAGAATGACTGAAAATATATTCCGTTAACTAGTTTTATTCCTCTCTATTACAATTTCCACAGAGACGCTGGCGGCAGTGTGCAACTGAAGGCAAAGATATTATATTGGAGAGTTCAGGCATGAATAACCGAAATTGATGGCAAGAGGAGGGCATCGACGTATGAAATGAAAGATAGTCTTTTCCTGCTTCTTTTATATAAAGCTTTTGCAGAAGTCGTTCAACGGAAAACCAAGACTATCGGCATGCCTTTCAATATGGAAATGGCCTAGGAGAATCGTAGTTGTGCGATGTATCGCCATGCGATGGAAGGCAGAAGTGTATACATTCCTGCTTTCAACGAAATTGAGCATCCCTGTAAAGCAAGTGGATAATACCTAGCTTAGCCGAATAAATTGAATCCCTATGGCCAACAACGTGTCAGAGACTTACAGATCCGTACCGGCTCAGGCCAGTTCATCAGCAATGAAATTGCCGACGATGTCCCTAAGTTCTGGAACTCATATAAAAGTTATCTTTGAATGTTTTAAATGTTTCCCTGAGAAGTTCTCGACATTCGTGAACGAGGACAAATACCAAAGAGATGTTCGTTCGGGACTTAATAGCAGCCTGGCTTTTCGAGTTAATCAAGAGATTATTAGGGAAACTTCTGCCATATAACAAGAATCGTGCCCCTTTCAAAATGACTATAACCTCGTGCTGGAAAACTCTGCAGAGTGTGGTCAGAAAGTCTATTTGAAACCTTAATATCAGAACACTTAACAAATATGCCATAGACTATTCTGTCTAGCATTTTGGGGGTTTCCTTACCTTATCTTTTCTTTGCAAATGACTGTTGTTATTGTAAGATCATTTGTTTACACTTCTTCAAAGGAATTTCAATCTCACGTACGAATTCATTTGAATTTTGGTTGATTCAGCTTTGCAATCTTAACATCTTCAATTTCCCTGTGTCCACATACCCATGTGAGAATATTCATCGAATGGTTTGCTATGTATCTAGATACATTGTAGTCTTAGATGATCTGGATATTTAAGATCTTCAATCGTTATGCCCTGGTTCAATATCCGATTTTTCTGCAATATTACATATGGGGATGCTCATTTCAGAGTGTAGGACACGGTGTTCTGTGACTCTGTTCTAAGTCAGAAAGCGTAACTGCATTTGAACTTTTATATTTCCCTGCATTTCTCGAGCCACATTGAATTCTTCATTTGTGTTAAAGCATCTTTTATATACTTAAGAATAAACAGAATGAGACCCCAATTGCATTTAGAAGATCACACGTTTGACGATCTTTTTCTAAACCAGTGTCAATGGTCTTACTCGATTCTCTTTTTTGATAGCAGAAGCTTTCATTGACTTAGGCTTATGGGTTTGATAGGTAGTCGCTGTAGGCTAATGAGTGAGACGTGAGGTCTCGGTTCAAGCCACAGGTCTCAACCAAAACGAAATATGAAAAATATTTCTTCGGCAACTTCATCTTCGCAGATTTCTGACAAAAAGTCTAAAAGTAAAAATAAAATTGCCATGAAAAGTTTCTCAAAAAATCGGTCGTTCGGAATCGACTTTAACTTGTATAGAATTAACGCAAACAACGTAAGTGGTGTGAGAAGCTAGATTGTAATCTTAACTGAAGGGTTGTAATGACCAATTATGTATGTATATATGTATGTATGTTATGGGTTTGATCAGCAAGAAAATAAAATTGGTGGGTACTTTAATGTCCCTTTTTTAGGAAGGAAATTAATGCTGCTTCATTGAAATAAAATGTACAAACTTTAAATGTAAAATTAACAAATCTCTGCTATTATTGTTGATATTCTCTTTAAACTATCACTGGCCACATACATATTATCTCAGTCTATAAGGATATACATAAGCCTGTGTGAGTGTGTCTGTTTATTTGACAAGGAACATTACAATTATGCATGCAACTACCATAGCCAAACAACCAATGCATCCTTTGGTTGAGTTCCTTTACACATATGCATACATATATTTCATAAGTATACTCATATATTAATGGATGTATATGGTAGCCGTATTTATAAGTATGTGTGTAAATATATTTATGTTGGTATTTATAAACGTAAAAGTTATCGAATGTATTAAATTACTACATCCCATATAATTAGTTTATTGTTCAAATGGTTTATGCTGGCTTAACTGCACACCACAATTTACTTTCATTTCCATTTGTTAGTCGGAATAATAACTTTGATTCTGTATGTTTGCCTAGCTGTCTATCTGTCTGTATTTATTTGTTCATTCATTATTATTTGTAAAGTAATGTTAGATATCAAGTATGTGAGAATGATAAAAATGTTTTACTGTTCGTAGAGGTACAATAATAATTCGATATCATACTCATCAGCAACATCGTCATCACATCATCAATTTTTAGAATATATAAATATTAACACATACACACACACCCACACACTTATTCATAACTGTTTGCATGTGTAGATGTGTGTATGTGTTTAAGTATAACTCATACTGTCTGTAATTCAATCTGTTTTTATGGCGACAGACTTGGGCAGTGAGAGGGAGGTCTTCTTGTAATCTGTGCATTACAGCAGGATATTGCCAGCAGTTGAAATTTTGTTTTTTTCTGCTACACAATGCCATTCTTTAAATATTGTCATGACAATAGTTAATGCCACTAATTAATATTTTAAAAAATCATACGTTATATTATAACCCCTAAAATGAAGCTCACAATTATACTTATTCTCTTAAATTTATTCCTCATGCCATAATTCCTCATGCCATAATTCCTCATACCGCATTGGTGAAAGCAAGAAATCGTTATTTTTTTAAAACGGATTTCAACCGTGGATGCGATTAAAAAGCTGAACAGGAAATATATTCTTATTGTCTGTTTATAAATTACAGATAATTGGAAATCAATGGTGGTTTTTCGATTTCAAATTAAGGCGTTAACCGTTTTTAGTTTCAAAAGTACAATTCATTTCACTATTATAAAGGGTGGGTCATTTAAAAGTTTAAATTTAAAAATGTAATAAAACAAAAACTATTTGAAATTTTGCCAAATTTGTTTCTATGTTGTGAAGTACAATTGTTCCAGTTAGGAATGGAATATTATTTCATTCGTCTGGCAGCCACAGCTGGCCTCACAATACCTCATTCGATCGGACCAGTTTTCGTGCACTTTTTCAAATGCTTAATTGTCTCTGGTTTGTCGGTATATCGCTTTTCTTTAATGGCGCCCTACCGAAAATAGTTCGTCAAACTAAATTGTCAAATCACAACTACTTGGCGGCTAATTGACATTACCATCACGTAATAAATCGATTGTGGCATGAGATATGTTGGAAAGTTGCACCATCCTGTTGAAACCAAACATCGTACTCATTTTCAAAGAAATATGGGCCAATCATACCTCCGCTCCACAATCCTCACCAAACACAGTCACTTGTAATGGGTACAAGACCACGTACAATATAATTTCAATAACCGTCTATTAATTGGTTGCAACAGATGATCGTTTGGAAAGTCGCCGTAGTCTAGAAGGTAACGTGTTGGCTTATTAGACATGAGGCTATGGTTCAAACCCTAGACAAACAAACAAAACGATTTACACTGAGCAGTATTCCGGCAAAAACTGTGAGAGTAAATAACATTGCCTGGAAAGGCTTTTCAAAAATCTGTCGTTCGATCGTTATGTCCCTCCTCTGATGTATAAAATTAAAACACACGACATACATAAGTGGCAAAAGAAGCTTGTTCGTAATCATGACTGAAGGGTTGTAATGACCAATTATGTATATATATAGGTATGTATGTAGATGATCATTTTGAGATGCATTTGTAGCACTATTTTGCACATTTTAGCCGGCATCTCGACAACAATACCACGAATGTTGATTTTTCTACCTTCCAACGTTCGAAAATTATCCCCATTGCTACGGTCTTAGACGTGGACTTATAATAACAGTCTAAAAGGATTAAATCCCATATTATTAGAAGCCAATTGACGTAACCAAAACATTAAATTATTTTTTCAGAAAATTTCTTATTTTTCAATAAGGCCAAACAGGAATTGTGTGACATTGTCTTCATTTGAAGGACAAAAAATCGTTTATCATTCGCCTATCAAGCTAAGAGTGAATGGTAACAATTCAAAGACATTTAAACAAAAACTCAGTCCAGTGTCATCTCCAGATCATGGTTAGGTTAGGTTGCAGGGTAGCTGTGCAAATTCACACGGTGGCTTATTTAGCCCATTGTATTACCCAGTGTTAGGTGAGCCCTCTTTTCATGAGCCGTTATCAGTGGGTTTGAACTACCCCGTACTCCGGATGTAACCGGCCAGTTCCCAGATCAAACGTTTTGTCACCCGATGACGCCTGTTTTAAAGTGCCAGGCACTCAAATAAAAGGCGATAATGTATACCAAAAAGCCTGCTTTTCCGCTGTAGTGTCATAGTTTGTGTATCTTATTAGACGAGATCCAACGGTTCATTTCCCAGCTCACACATCTTGAAAGAAATATATCTTTTGGTCACTTTCTATCAATAATCTTCTAGCAAAAAAAACTCTGAAAGTAAATAAAATTGCCATGATAATTTTCTCAAAAAAGTCTGTTGTTCGGAATTGACATTAAACCTGCCGTTTAAGGAATTAGCACACACAAGGGGGTGATGTGAGAAGTTGGGTTGTAATCTTTGCAAAAACTTTAATAACAAATTAAATAAGTAAGTCATAATTTTTTAGATTTTTTACCATCAATACTATGTTTTTCGAATCCCATCCGTGAAAATTTTCTTTGTTGAAGTAATCAGCAAGTGAGAAATTGTCTTTACCGCTGAAGAATTAAAAAGAAAGAAGCTGAAAAATCAGTATTGATAGCTTTATTCTCTAGCACCCATTACACATATCTAATGTATAGTACATGTACATAGTCTGCGGACTTTGATTGATCCAAATGCTAAATTGCCCAAAAGACAAGCCCAATTGCTGAGAGCGCATCAAATTTAATTGCAGCTTTTCGCTTAATTAAATAGTCACAGTCTCCGAAAGATTTCATCAGACTTTTATGAAATTTAATGCACTTTGTCAACAAAATCTCTGTTTTTTCACTTGTTGGCTTATAAAAATCAAAAGCAAAATGCAATTGTTGTTTCCTGTAAACCAATGTAAGCAACGAAATGACATACACAATATGGGCTGATGATTTAAATGCAGGCCACGTTATGTTTGACATCATTTTCTCCGAAATTTATGTTCGTATTCTATTTTTACATGTAAGCACCTCAAGTATTTTGACACAATTTCAAAACATGACAAATGCTTTTTTAATCTAAGCACTGAGCTGTGTTGTCCACCCCTTCCCCACCAAATTGGAGGAGTAATTACGACGTATAGTACCGCATCTTATGTTGGCTTTCTCAATTATTAAACATAAATAATTACAATTTAAATGTCCCAGAGATTATAAACGATCCGCGTAGGAATTTAATAAGACATGAAATATTTTCTGGAAAGCAGATGTACTTGCGCGAGAGTACATAAATATAAACAGATGTGAGTGTCTTTAGAAAACACCAAAACAAAAAGGGGGAATAAAAATAATTTAATCATATAGGAATTCTCTTCAATAAATCTTGTGAAAATATGGTGCATACGGAATATTGAAATACATACATGTAATAGTAGTTGCCTTAGTCGAATAGGTAGTGTGTTGACTTATTAGATGTGAGGCCACGATTCAAACCCTAGGTCAGACATCTCCAACGAAACGAAATATGAAAAATTTTTTCTTCGGCAACTGCCCTTCAGCAGATTTCTGGAAAAAATCTCAAAAATATGTCGTTTGGTCCCTCTACTCATGTATAAAATTGACACACACAACATGAGTGGTGTAAGAAGCTAGGTTGGAATCCTGACTGAAGGTTTGTAATGACCAAATGTGTCTGTATGCATGTAATAGTGGCTCAATTAGATTTAAATATCTGTAGACAAAACTGTTAAACTACTAAGCGAACTAAAGCTATCCTAAAGCTATATTGTAAATGTAACTGTACACACTCTTGCCAGCAGGTACTACTATGGTCTCAATAGGCTATTGAGTAGCAGACAAAACTAATACTCTATAAGACGCTCATCATCCCCGTACTTCTAAATGGCACATAGGCATGGACCTTATTAAGCATTGATGAAGCAGCCGTGAGAGTTTTCGAGTGAAAAGTCTTACGTAAGATCTTCGTTCCAATGCGAGTCGGCGTTGATTTCCTCATCCGATCCAACAGTGAGCTGTATGAGTTCCTAAACGATATGGACGTTCTACAGTGTACCAGCGGCTTTGCTGGCTCGGCCATTCGTTGGAATGAAGGTGGATGCTCCGGCGAGACGAGTACTTAAAGCGGATATTCGCGCAAGTCGGCGAAGAGGACGGCCTTGTTTGCGTTCGAAGGACCAAGTCGAAGAAGCCCTGTCATCGATTGGTGTGGCCAACTGGCGTAGCCGCGCAAGAAGCAGAGACACATGGAAAGATATGTTAGGGCAGGTTGAAATTTGTTAATCGCATTGTTAATGGCCAATTAAGTAAGTAAATAACTGTACTGTGCTGTTGTAATACCTATACTCCCAACAAATTGGCTTTGGGTGCATATGTTTTGTCAATAATTTCTGTGCTATCTGGAATTCTTAGATTTAGGTTAGCAAGTGCTGAAATAGTAGGGAATGTATGCCCTTATTGCCGAAGAAATATTTTTTCATATTCCGTTTTGGTCAGCTCAGACTTGTAAGCTGAGGTTTGAAGCATGGCCTTACGTCTAAAAAGCCGGCACACTACCTACTAGACTACGAAGACTTAAATTCCTTGTATTTACCACAACAATTCACAAGTATTTCAAGCTAAAACCAGAAAAATGTTGAAGAGGCCAACGTCATTGTTAGCAACAAACTTTTTCGTCGTCATTAAAACCCAAAATTCTTCACCCCACCATACCATCGATTATCAAGCAACATGTTATGATTCTTCCACAATCAGTATGAATTAAGAACGAAATCAATTTACACTGGTCTTCCCCAAATCAGTTCCATATGATGCTACCGGGCGCTTTTAAACCATGTACGCCAACCAAATGCTTTACTAAACCAGCGGCCTTATAATTCAATACCGAAAAAAGTGTTCACTCACCTCCATCTGATTTACGATTATGTGGCCTTCCATTTTAATAGACTGACAGAAGCGATGAACAGCTACAATGTGTGGCATAAAGCGGAATGATAAATTTAATATCCGTTGCTTACACATTTAAGAAAACAAGAACGTATAGAAGGATTACAACAACGAGAACAGAATAGTATTGCGTGTATAGAAACCCAAAAAACACAACATGCCACATGTGCAACAAACACTCCAAATCATATTAGCAGCACATAAAAATGTAAACAAAACGAAAAAAAAAAACAATTTTTGTTGTTATGCATAAACAAAGAACATTTAATTCGTACAACAACAATAGTGCATTATGTTGCATGCATCATCGGTTTACATATTGCAGGGCACATGTTCTCCATCTGCATAAGCGTACGACCATGTGTATGTTCTTTGGTGTATTTTAACTCTTCACTCAACATTCGTCTAACATTCTCATCAATTTTTTTTTTCATTCTCTCTCTTATTATTTTTGATTTCACGTAAACGAAGATTAAAAAAAAATTATTTAAAACCTGAGAAGAGGGGTTGCATTAAAAGCATTTTTTTTGTTATTTTGGATTTTTACTCCTAAAAGTTGCATTATTGTCGGCATTATGCAAGTGTTGTGGTTTGGTTTTTAGTCAAAAATATAAACGCAACGCCTATGATAATTTCCACCAGTTCTCCAGTGATTTACAATGCGGTATTACACGGAATACTGAATATTGGTTCTTGGGTTTGGGTATGCATCCCAATACTCTAAATAGAATGATTACTCTACACATACATACACAATTTGTCATTACAGCCTTTCAGTCAGGATTACAACCTAGCTTCTCACACTACTTATATTGTGTGTGTTAATTTTACATTAGTGACGGGGCCTACTGTTTAAAAACGACACATAACGACATATTTTTGAGAAACTTTTGCATAGAAATTTTATTAAATCTCAGAACTTTTGCCAGAAATCTGCTGAGAGGCAGTCGCAGAAGAAATATTTCTTCATATTTCATTTTGTTCGATATGTCTGACCTAGGGTTTGAACCATAGCCTTACGTCTAATAAGCCCTCACACTACCGACTGGACTATGGCGACTTTGTCGTTACACTACCTACTATAGACTCTGTCTATAGGAGGATGAAACCGTGGGGTTTTAAAAAAAAAACATTCAGCTGAGTAGGATTGAACTGTAACTTTTCACATCGATGGCAATGGAAACTGGAGAGACCATCAGATCTGTTCCTATCGGAAATTTGCTTGACTTTCTTGTGAGAGCTTTTGAGAAGTTGCTATTTGCACATGCTTCCTTACTTACTTACTTAATTGGCCACTAACAACCCGATTAATGGATTTCGGCCTGCCGTAACACATCCTTGCAGGCGCCTCTGCTTCTTGCGCGCCTACGCCTGTTGGTCACACCAATCGATGTCAGGGCTTCTTCTATTTGGCCCTTTCAACGCAAACAAAGTCGGCGAAGAGGACGATCCCCGCAGCAAATAGCCGTCACGCCGGATCATCCTCCTCTATTCGAACAACATGGCCGAGCCAGTGGAGCCACTGGTTGTTAATACGTTGCACAACGTCAATGTTGTTGAGGAGCTCATATAGCACACTGTTGGATCGTATGCGGAATTCATCGCCAACTCGCACTGGACTCAACTTTTCACTCGAATACTCTCAAGGCTGCTGCATCAGTTCTTAATAGGCACATGCTTCCGCCATAGTCTTATCTATTGAAGAAAGATGAGTTACAAACGAGAATGTTACAGGAAATCAAAAGCATGTACAAAGGCCAATGAACCTGCAACAATAACTTCAAAGCCTTGATTATTTATAAAGAAGATTATCTCAAGTGTATTTAGAAATTTAAAATGGAAATTTATTGATTAAGAGCTGTTGTAAACTAGCAAGGCGATGAATTCTGATCTCTAGTGATATATTAGTTGTTTTCTTTAAATACTAACTAATAAGAATTATTTATTTCAGATATGTGTGGTTAATCTTAAATAAACAATGGCTTCCTTACAAGAGCATTGATTTCTACGGCTCCATTAAACCTCAATTCAGAAGAACTTTATTTGGAAATGAAATCGATTTCTTATAAACAAACTGTAATGCCAACATTAGTTTTTCTATTTCTGTTACTTTTCTAATTATAAATAAAAAAAAAAATAAAACAAAACAGTCATTAACAACAGTTTTTTTGATCTAAAATATGTATGTACATAAGTCTGCATCAAAATTTGAAAGATGAGAAGCATGCAATTGAACTTGAACGCCAGTGTACTTTCCACTTTAAACAATGACACTGAACTTCAGAAAATCGAAATTATAAACAAAACAACCAAGAGTTGTTGAAACCACAAATCGAAAAAAAACCATAAATAATTGGAAAACTGTAAACAAAACTGTAAAGAAACAATTAAAAAAAAAAATTCAAATAGCAGCACAATGTAAACCAAAGAAGATGCGGTAATTAGAAGTGACTTTTAAAAGAATGGCATGTGTTTGGAGAAGGAAAAGGAAATTAAAAGTACATGAACCCTTGAAAATAAACAAATTCCATGTGTTTACTTAGATGTGAGAATAAATAATACGTGGCATGAGAATTATGCATTTCAACGAGACGGAAAACGTAATCACACAACACTTTCAATAGGTTAGAGAACGTGTACATGTCATTGACCCAGAGGTCAAAATGACCCATTGTAATTTCGTCCTAGAGAAGGAGATAAGGAAATTGAAAAAGCAGAGGAGATAGGAAATTGAGGATATAAGAAACGAGGGAACACAAACACACAAGAAATCGCGACTACAACCCTGATGCCCTAGCACTTCTCAACCAGTTAAACCTATTTATGAATCTATGGAGAGTCCTAAAATCACCTCTCGACAAAGAGTGCAAGTCTTTGAAGAAGCCCCTGGCCAGGGTCCTCTGGCTCAACATACTAAGTTCTGGACAGTTGCAGAGGAGGTATTCGATAGGCTCCAAATTTTTCTCATCGCAACATACCCCGCAATAGTCCTACTACGAAAGCAAAATGAAAGTTCATAAAGAAGATATTGTTCTATGAGTGCGAAACAGTAAGTACAGTAAGTACAGGTGCATGTGTTTATTTTCTTTCTTTAGGGCCTACACTTCCATGTGAACGCCGAAAGACAGATTTTAGAAACTTTTCATGAGTTTTTTCCAGAAGACTGCTCAGAGGAAGATGCCAATAGAAATATTTTTTTTTTATATTTCGTGTTGTATGGATGACGTTTCTATTTAAAAGACAGTGAATGCATTGATCTGATAGACCTCTCAAGTGAGCTACATATGGCGACTTTGAAACAATGTCTCTCCACACAGATGAAAGCAATCTCCAACTTTTTGTGAAAATCTGTAGGTGCTGCTTAAATAATATACAAAAGCAGAATAAAATTAAACTTTTTAAAGATTTTGAGACTTAAATTTGAAATCTTTTTCGTAAGAGATAGGAGTGTATTTTTTGACTCATACATATACACAATTGGTCATTACAATCCTTCAGTCAGGATTATGGACCTAGATTCTCACACCACTTATGTTGTGTGTGTTAATTTTATACATACATATGTGGCGGGATCTACCGCTAAAAGTCGACTCCGAACACGACGGCAGATTTTTGATAAACTTTTCCTGGCAATTTCATTTACCCTCAGAGTTTTTGCCAGAAAAAAATGGGACGAAGTCACCGAAGAAATATTTCTTTCGTTCTGATGTCTGACCTGGGGTTTGAACAGTGGCCTTACGGCTAATAGGCCAACACACTACCTACTAGACTACGGCGACTTGATGGCCTTGGAATCTACTGGAGATAACCAATGTATAATAGTCAAAGAACGGACTTAACTTGGCAGTGCAAAAAGTTTTCAAATTCAAAACACTCTGAGGGGGTTTTCTGAAGCTCTTTGGAACCCCTTGTAGAACTATTTTTTTAAACCCCTGTTTGAAAAATTTTCTAACTCCTTTCGAAAGGTTTGATTGACCTGGTCTGCCAGAAAAATTCGTTATCTTTTGAACTTAAAGTTCATGGAAATTTATTGTATTTTATGTTTAATAAACATTTGAAAACTTCTTTTCACCCTCTCCCACCAGTAATGTAAATTTACTTCTATTAATTTTGATTGTTCTCCCCTCCCTGACACTTTCTTTAGTTCATTTTTAAACCCTATTTGAGGTGACAACGTTTTAATAATTTTTTTTCAGTTTTTTTTTCTGCCGTTTCTTATACGAAATATTGTTTAACTTACTTACCACTTGAGTATGATTACTTTGCCAACAAAAATCACAAAAAACGAAACAAAAAAATTTGGAAGAGAACTAAACAGAACGCATATGAAAGATGTTCTTATCTTTTGTTTTAAATCATCAAGTATTTCCCAAAAAAAAAAAAAAAATAGAAAAAGAAAAGAAAAAATACCCATAATGGGGAAATCTTCATATTTTTCGTAAAGTTTTCTTTGGGAACAGGAATTGAATGCAGGAAAATGAAGAGTGAAAAAAAATTTACTACTGCTAGCTAGTATGGCAACACACTAACACAGATGCACACACACACATTATGGAAAATGATGAAAAGTTTTCCAACTGTTTTTTGGCTTGCAACTGTTGTTGCACTGAAAATGTGTTCAACAAGATAAACAACAAGTACGACAGCCATAGAACCGTAAAAACAAAAACAAAAAAAAAACCGAAAATAGAAGTAGGAAAACTAACGAACACACCTACAGTAGACAGACCGACCGAGTCGTAGTTTCTTTTAGAATTTTACTCTAACAACTCCCACTCTGACCATCTATCCATCCATTGCACACACATGGAAATGTTCCTTCAGTACCTATTATTCTTGTTAAGTTTAAATCGAAAGAAAATGAAAATGAAAATGAAAATGATAAGATGGGTTGAAATGGAAAAGTTTTTCGGTAACAGGATTTGCGTCGTGCAGATGACGTTAGAAATGTTGTTCTTAATAGAATTTCCAGATGAGACAGTGGTCGATCAAAACCAAAATTAAAAGAATAGTAGACAAAAAAACAGAAAGAAAACAAAAGAATAAAATGAAGAAGAATAATAATAAGCAATGGTAGTAGTAGTAGTAGTACAACAAAAATATTAAATAAAAATATAAAATTGTCTAATTTATGATAAACGGAGAATAAACCTCAACATAAAAAAAATATAAAGAAAACAGGTCTCGATAATAAATGGTTACTTAGATTTGAATTTCTGATTAAAATCACAAGGAATCACGTATTTCTGCAGATTTTTAATGGAAATTTTCAGAATAAAAACGAGACTTTTTAATATATTTTTATTCTTTTGTGAGAGAAGTAGTTGTAAGAAAAATTAAGGCTATAAGCGACTCAATGCTGCCAAAGCTTCAAAGGGGGATTGACTACTATTTTATGCATCCAGTAGCAAATGCAACTGTCTTCTGTTCATCATATTTCTTCGAAAGTTTTTGAAAATTAAATATTCCACTAAAAGTATCACAAATTCCGTTAATTGTAGGAAATACATGCAGCGGTATCTTCTGGAAAAATTAAAATCCAATGACCAAGGTTTCTATTCACTGCATCTAACGTAACAATATGATACATTTTTACACAGTTACAGACAGATGCTACCCTACTATATGCTTTATTGGGATATTTTTAGGAGAGTGAAGTTTTGCTTAAGTATAGAGACTTCATAAGTTGTTGCTAAAAATGTCTGACTTTCTAATTTGATCGGATAACTAGAACCTTTACTGACCATCTCCGACTTTTAGAAAAACGTATGATAAAACATAACCAAAAAGTTATGCCTTAATCCTAATCGAAGTCTTCGTAGTCTAGTAGGTTGTGTATCGGCTTGTTAGACGTAAGGCTACTATGCAAACCCCAGGTCAGACATCAAAACGAAATTATGAAACAAATATTTCTTCGGCGACTTCCTCTTAGCAGATTTCTGGCAAAAACTCTGAGAGTAAATAAAATTGCCATGAAGAGCTTCTCAAAAAATCTGTCGTTCGGAGTCGACTTTAAACTGTAGGTCCCGCCACTCATGTATAAAATTAACGCACACAACATAAGTGGTGTGAGAAGCTAGCTCGTAATCCTGGCTGAAGGGTTGTAATGACCAATTTAATGGTAATTTTTTATTTACCCTCAGCATTTTTGCCAGAAATCTAATGAGAGGAAGTGGCCGATGAAATATTTTTCTTACAATTTCGTTATATTCGAGATGTCTGATCTGGGGTTTGAACCGTGGCCTTACGTCTAATAAGTCAACACGCTATCTACTAGACTACATACCTCTTTATGACACAGGTAAGGAGTCTTTGGTTTGGATTAAAGATTTGGATTATCGATTTTAATTTCTGTCTTCCAATTTAAATTGCATATCCTTTATAGTGAAACGAATAAACGAATTTTGTTAATGTCTGAAGCGTAAATAGATGAGCTTGAAGTCATCTAGTCTAGAACTTAGTGTGTTGGCTTATAAAACATGAGGACTCGGTTCAAATCCCAGGCCAGATATCTCCAACAAGAAACGAAATATGAACAAATATTTCTTCGGAGACTTCCTCTCAGCAGTTTTCTGGCAAAATCTCTGAAAGTAGATAAAATTACCATCAAGAGTTTCTTAAAAAATCTGTCGTTCGGAGTCGACTTTAAACTGTAGGTACCGCCACTCATATATGAAATTAACACACACAACATAGGTGATGTGAGAAGATAGGTCGTAGTCCTGACTGAATGATCAATTATGTATGAGACTACACAGGATGTTGCTGATAATATCTAGCTTTCTAATATGATCGTTGAACGAGAACCTGTACATTCGCGACTTTTACAGAAATGCATGATAAAATGTAGACCAAATGGTTACTCATAAAGTCACAACTTAACTCATACATACATACATACATCCATAATTGGCCTTTACAACCCTTCAGTCAAGATTACGACCAAGTTTCTCACAACACTTATGATGTGTGTTGGTAATGTCTGACCTGGGGTTTGAACCGACGTCAATACATTACCTACGACGACTACGGCGACCTAAGTCATAAGACTTAACTATTTCCCGTCTATTTATCACACACCTTGGAAGGATGTCTCAATAATACCAAAATTTATTACAAAAATTTGAAAAGTTACGCTCACAAACTTCAAAGAATATTCAGTCGAAAAAGTGCACATAATGTGTTAAGCATTCGAAAACTGATCAAAGAATTTAATGAAAATCGATCGGTTGCATCAACTTACCGGCCGGTCTCGTGAAAATGTTCGCTGCTGCGAAGTGTGTGAAAGTGTTGCCGAAAATCCGAAAATATCAATTCGTCATGGTTCTCATTGAAATGAATTGAAATTTTACAAAGCACTGCACAGTGCATTTTGAAGGAAAACCTTCATCTTTATGCCTACAAAATTCTGTTTATTCAGAAGCGCAAACCTACAGATCATGGAAAGTGCCGACAATTCATTCAATAATGAAGACAATTTTTCCAAAAAAAAGACTGATTCCCTGATGACGCACATTTTCATCTGAATGGCTTACTGAATACGCAAAATTATCAAATTGGGGCTCATAAAGTCATGCAATCCATAAGCAACAACTCCATGAGAACCACTGAGAAATTGCAATGACTGTGGAACATCATAACAAAGTTTTATAGATTTCAACTGGATGTTAGAACACAAGACAATAGTTGTTTCATTGCAGCAACGATATTAAAAAAAAAAAATAGTTCAAGAAATTTTGATATCTACTGGCCTACCAAATATGTAATGTGATTTAACACCTCGCAATTTTGTTTGTTTGGAATTTTGCGAAATTTCAGGTTAAAATAGAAACATATCCTCGTCATCACTGTTATGGAACCACATCCATACATAATTTGTCATTACAACACTTCAGTCGAAAGGTAGATCATAACCTTCTCACACCACTTAAGTTGTGTGTGTTAATTTTACACATGAAAGGCGGGACATACATTTTAAAGTCTATTCCGAACGACAGATTTTTAAGAAATTCTTCATAGTAATTTTATTCACTGTAGCCTATATAACGACATTGAAAATTATGAGAGACGAAGTCGAACTATGCCACAATTGAGTTTCATTAAATCCTTAAATTTAGGCAGAGAAATATAATAAAAATTGGTTCTTAACCTTACTAAATGTATGCCACTTAAATACGTCAATTATTTCCTCTTGACTGTACTTATTGTATACACAGCAGTACAAGTATATCAGGATCTCAACAAATAAATACAGAACTTAACACCTTTTATAAGTGCAATACTGAATATTTCAGATTGTTTTCATTTCTTTTTTATCACTTTGAAGTTCAGCATATTTTGAATGCTTTTCATTCTTTCACTCACTCGTTCATTCATTTACTGAAGTATACTTGTGTATATCTTTAGCATTATGAACTTTTGCAGGTAAAATAGGATGTAGCAAATAGACTAGGGGGCATAAAGATAAACAGACCAACAGACAAACAGTTGAAATAGGAGATAAAAACCGATTTCTGTTTACAATTACAAAAGTTAATATTGCCCTGACATTTATGCATTGCATTGCATGGCATCACATCACCTTTCATGGTGATGGCATGGCCTGGCATAGAAGACAGCGTTTAAGGCAATTTGCTCGTAAGATTTTAAAGTAAATGACAGCGATGACAGTCTCCAAATGTCTTAAGTTATGCGAAGACGGTATTAGTTAAACTAAATAAAAGCAGACGATAAAATTGTTGAAAAAGAAGTCAACAAAAAAAAAAAAGATGAAAATTATTCAAATTCCTCTTCTTAGAGCTAAGTTGCCTGGCAATAATGATGATGATGACGATTACACTGAGTTATAACTACAACACAGACTGGCCAAAAGATAGTGTTGGTGTATAAGAGGCATCAAAATAATTCGCATGACTAGATAATGTCCCGCCTTTTTTTTGGCAAAACTGTCGCTGTATGAATAGAGGATTCACTATTTAGTGGAAGTTTTTTTTTTGAAGAGTTTTCTAAAGTTTCTAAAGGTTTTTGTGTTTTTTTTTTGTTAGTCTTGTTTTTAAGCCAGAATTTAGTTTATTTTGGACAATTTTGTTTGGCTCTGTATGTGTGTGTGTAAACGTATTTTTTTGAGATAAGTTTTCTATTAACTTTGTTTCAGCAATAAGGTGTTGAGACCGTTTAGGGAGTGCAAATGAAGTTGATGAAGCCTTTTTTTCCTGTTTTTTTTATTTATTTTTATAACCCAAAAGAGAACAAGAACTTGGTTAATAGTGTTATAAAAAAGAAGATTTAAAAAGAAAAAGAAAGTTCGTTATACTAACCACCAGATTTTGTTTGTCTACACTCACTGGTAGTGTTGATATTTTTTTGCAAGTTTCTGAGAACTGCTCTAAGCCTTTGAAACTTTGAGTGATAAACGAAGACATTCTTTTTGAGTTTAAGACACTGTAAATTCAAATTCATTTTAGAGACTAGATTGCAAGGAAACTATAATTGAATATAAAATAAATGTATTAATTGAAATAAGGAATATTTTTTCCCTCAGTAACCTTACGTTTTTCATTTTAAAATAAAAATTTTCTGAGTTTTATTGGTTTGCAAAGAGAACCTGTAGCTGTTCCGCCATGGAACCGATGTCAGGTCATTATTGTTTTCCCACATGACTCGTCTATGTCGATGATTATCTGGACAGAGAAATACTGCAACCTGCCTGGACGCAAGCTACTAGTGAAGGTATCTTATACCCTGAATCTCTCACCACTTATGTTGTGTGTGTTTATTTTATACATCAGGGCCGAGGTGTACAGTTTAAAGTCTACTCCGGAGTCGCAGAGGAAATATTGTTACGAAAATTAAGAATCTAGATACCGGTGTTTTGCTTTTACATCACTTAACATTAAAATTACAAACAAAAACTACAAAAACAAAACAATGCAGTAAACAAACCTGTTTTCAAATTATCGTACTACTTAATAACAACAAACACCAGCATAAAAAATGCTAAACAAGTAAACAAAAATACACAAACAACATTACAATAATAAATGTTTACATATATAGAGATTTCGAGAAGGCGAAGTCATGAACATTCTCCTTAAAGAACATTCATCAGTAATCTTGGTTTGAAGATCTCCGTTACAAAGATCTGTCGAATAATTGTCTAGTAATCGTTATTGTTTATGCGAAGAGAGGAATAACAAAAAAGAGGAATAACAAAAAAGGCAATTGATGTTGTTTACATAAAGTTGCGAACAATGGCACACATAATTGTGGGAATAATTAAGAATTTTAATTAAAACTAAAAATAAATTTATTTTTATTTTATTTGCAATCTACGAGCTCATATTTTAAACGTTTTTAAAAGGTAAAAACCTAACACTATGTGCGCTCCATAGTGCTTCATGAAATTTAAATTGTTGGCAGTAATATTTCCAAGAGACCCATCGATAACCTACACAGTTTCTTAAAATGTTTTACGATTTTATAAATAAATTTTTGAGTTTCTGTACTTTTTGCCTTAACTTAGTACTAAAACTACTTCAAATTATTTCTCTTTATTTCAAATCATTGTAATTAAAACTTCTTCTATGCGTTCTAATGCGTTCAACGGTCTGTTCTAAGACCTAGAATTTTAATTAATAAATTTGTTTTAAGCCTAAGCCTTCTGGCCAACGGCTTTAAATTTATGAACTGAAAAGTAATTTCGAATAACCTTCTCTTAGAAGAAGACAGTTTTCGTAAGCTTTAACTACGATTATTTTGATGGAAACAATATAAAGAAAAACGACCATAATAATGCAACAGCAGAAGCATTCCATTGTGTTTCAAAAAAATTTTTCTTCAAGAAAGTAAAAGTTGCTTCATTTTCTTCGTATTTATTTCCCGTATTATGCTGCCACTCTTGTTTATTGTTTTACGCTACCGAAAACAACTTGAAAAACTTTTTAAACTTCATTAAAAAAAGAAATCCCAAATAAAACTTGTTTAAGCATAAGAAAAACTGTGTGAATCTAAAGCAGGAATATCTTCGAAAAATAAAAACGGTTTTCATTATCTGTTTGTCAGGATATGCTGGCTGCTGCTGCTCCTTGTAAATAATGAGGCATTGTTGGCTGCTGTAATTGTTAAGGGGAGACAGACAAGCAACAACAGAAGGTAAAAGCATAGAAAAGAAAAAAAAAACTTTAAACGCCTCGAGCATATTTGTCAGTCAGTATAAATAACTGTGAAGAATATAACAACAACAACAATGTTTTTCTATTTTAATGTTGTTTTTCGTTACACCAATTTCGTCTTGTTTTTCTTTTACTTTCCATTTCTTTTTTCATTCCTTTGGGAAAATATTGTTTTTCTTCTGTTTCTTACTTTATCTTTCATGTTGATTTTACAGTTTTTTATTTTGTTTCTTTGCTTTCATTGATTGTTGTTGTTTTTTTTTTGAAAACAATAGCGCAGTAAAAACTTTTCGTTACCCTTGATAAAATTGCCGATTTTTTCCCCTCCGACACACAAACATTATGTTAAACAAAATTGTGTCGAGTCGGAGCATCCACTGTGTAACGTTAACAGAAACCATTATTTTATGTTTTCATAATTGGTCTGCGATAGTAAAAGAAAAATAAAGAAAAAATGGTAGAGAAAACATTCAATAAATAGAATAGAATTTAAAATAAATAATAAAATACAAAACAAACTAAATAAGCTGAAATACGAAACCAAAATGGGAAACCAAAATAACAACACAGAGCATAAAAACGAAAATGAAACCGTAAACGTAAACATCTTCGCAAAATTATTAATTTACATACAAAACAATTGACAGAGAGAGAGATAGATCACAGTGGGACTAAATGGAAAAAAAGATAATACATGGGAAAATAACCCACCGAAAACAATACACGAAAACAATATTCGCTTGTGCTATAAAACTTGGAGGCTATATAGTCTTCTATACTTACGTAAAAACATTACGTATCAATCCTTCTGTAAGCTATATGATTTCGACGGTGGTTCCTATGTTACCGCCATATCAGCATATCGCTATACAGCCAACTCAAGGAATCTATAAATTTTAAACATAGCAAGTGGGTAAATAGCATTTCGGGCTTTAAACATATTCGAAAAAAACTTTTGAATTATCTAAGAATTATTTGTTTATTTTGAGTCGAATAAGAGGCTACAATTGTTCTGTTATCAGATGAATTCAACAAGGATTTGCAGACGTATTTTTAGGCATTGAAGTCGCCGTAGTCACCTACTAGTGTGTTGGCTTATTAGACGTAAAGACAGGGTTCGAGCCCCAGGCCAGACATCAAACACAAAATAGAAAAAGTATTTCTTCGGCGATTTCCTCTCAGCAGATTTCTGGCAAAAACTCTGAGAGTAAATAAAATTGCCATGAAAAGTTTCTCAAAAAAAAATCAGTCGTTCGGAGTCGACTTTAAACTGTAGGTCCCGCCACTTACATATGTATAAAATTAACACACACAACATAAGTGGTGTGAGAAACTAGGTCAATAATCCTGACTGAAGGGTTGTAATGACCAATTATGTATGTATGTATGTATTTTTAGGCATTTTTCTCTACGAAGTTTAAAACAAAAAGTCCTTAGAGAAGGGAAGCAACATTCAATGTTATTTACTGAAGCACAAGCCCAATAATAATAGCTCATTTGTAGCTCTGTATGGCGTTCATATATGGGACTGTAAAGTGTCGAAAAACAGCCATTTATGGATAAGTGCCGCAGAGTTTGTTTTGAGATTTCACGAGCCTGTGCAAGAAAAAGCGAAATTGTATATTAGGAATAGTGAGGATTATGACTCTTTAACTGTTACTTCAATGGAATGCCAGAGTACGAGACCAAGAATACCAGACAACGATGTTGCTGGAACAACGAACGAATGACGAATATTCGAAAATGGTAACAGTATGCCGAAAACATACAAGATTGGAGAGGACAAATTGTTCGTATCGAATAATATGATGATGTTCAGTATTTGTCTGTTTGCACGTTTGCGATTTGTTGGCTGGTTGATTACAGAAAGAATTCGCTCTTAAACCCTGCTATTCATATGTATAATATTCCTCCTATGGAAGTTTTTCCAGTCACTTACAATATGGAGCAGGTGTCGTACTGTTTTTGAAGGGCTAGTTCCTACCTAGACTAAGGAATCAGTCATTCACTATAGAAAACCAACCTGTCTCCAAAATACATGTTGCTATTGCTGGAATCTGTACATCGAAGAGTGTAGTGAACGACTTCGATCACAAAAAGAAAAAAAAAAAAAAAAAAAAAAATTTTTTTTTTGTTTTTTCTTGATCAAAACAATACAAAATCATTCACCCCACCCTTGTCAGTTAGAGTGAGGACATTATGCATTCGATTACCGACTTAAGTAACTGCATGACATAATCTTATACAGTACTTATGGTAGTATAGTATTTTCATATGGTAACAGTGCCTTCATCGGTATTAAATTCACTTGAGTTTGTTAACAGTGTTGCCATTCATGAGTGTGTAAGAATATAAATTGCTATTATGGAACGAATGAGAGTTGTAAAACTTTGTATTTTACTGATAATAAAAGAAAAGAAAAATGTATTTTCTTTTCCTAATATGTTGAATGTTATTAAAATAGTAGTCATTTTACGCAATATAATGAATATTTGTTTATTGGTATTCGGCCGGTCGAGTGACAGGGTTGCTTTTTACTGATCGAAAAGACCAAAAGGGGAAAAATACAACTCTATTTAACGAAAAAACTTAACCAACGCTTCGTTCTATTCAACATCATTCTTCTCATGACAGATATAAAAGCTGGTGTAGAGAAGAAAAAGTTTCTTTTCTTTTCTTTTGTTTCTGTGTACTCGTTTACTTGTTTACTTTTAAACGCTTTTCTATTGTTACGTGGAAGAAAGAAATATCGAAACCAGCATATTGACTACATCCACAGATCACGGGGATCTGTTCTAGAAAATCCAGAGGGAACAACAGCGTGCCCAACAATTCCTCGGTATATTATATTATCGAAAGGCGTTTATAATCATGTGTATACCTACTCCTTAAACGTATCCACATGGTCATCATCATCAACTTTAGTTCAACATAACCTCAAATCCTCATTATCATCTTATTCAACAATTCATCTGTATATTATCAAAAGGCGTTTATAATCATGTGTATACCTACTCCTCAAACGTATCCACATGGCCATCATAATCAACTTTAGTTCAACATAACCTCAAATCCTCAGTATTATCTTATTCAACAATTCATCTGTATCATATCAAAAGGCGTTTATAATCGTGTGTATACCTACTCTTCAAACGTATCCACATGGTCATCATCATCAACTTTAGTTCAACATAACCTCAAATCCTCATTATCATCTTATTCAACAATTCATCTGTATCATATCCTCAAATGTATCCCCCCCAGGTTTTATTTAATTAGTATTAATGAAGTAGGTTATCTTAATCTAGACAAGCTCTCTACTTTCCTTCCTTGTAGTCAACAGCATCGTCGCGGAGAGGCCTCATCGCTGATTACTGCTGTCCTAAGGGTAAGTGAAAGTTATATTGTTTATATGAATTATTATTATTCTCTTGAGTGTATGCTCCCATTAATTTTTTATATGAATTTCTAATTATAATTTAGTTTTAAGCACCTCATATATCTAATGTTTTGGATTTTGCCATTATTATCATTGTTACTGTAGATTTTGTTATTTGTAGATAATCATGGACATGACCCTTAATCATGACCTTAATCTATCAGCATACACATTTTGTGTCATGATATAGATTTTACATAATTTTAAATTTTTATTACTCCCTAAAAGTAGGCATTTATTAACGTTATTGAAATTGTAGGATTGATTTAGGTCGTTTTTTTTTCAGGACGACTTTTCTAAGTACTTCTATGCTAATATTGAGAGCTTTTGTCTTTCGCGGGTTTGCCCGATTTTTGTTAATTTAGTTTTTTTTAGTTCCTGGTACATCCGGAAGATTACCGCTTAATGGCATTTATATATCTTCAATCGGAAAGTTTGGTAATTGAACCTAGTAAATTTTTTCTTTCGATTGAGGGTGTATAATATGCAGATTTGTCTGAAATTTAAGTTTCGGTTGTATCAAGTTAGGAGATTTGTTTTAGGATTTAGTTGTATCTGTGTATATACGGGGCCTTTGGTTGCCATTGAATTTTTTATGGGATATGATTATATTGATTAAATTTATAAGTAGTTTTGTATAATTAAGCTGTTAATAAATTTTCAAAATGAATAATTGATTTTGTGTAATTCTCTCTTATGGATTGACTGTGCTAGGCTGACGATATTTAGGGATCTTAGTATACATTTGCGCTCCTAAGATACAGGTATAGGGAGGGTGAAGACGCGTGGTTTCTCAATACACCTGAGAGACCTAATTCAAGAGTGAGGATAATCAACCCTTGTTTTTATATATTTCACTGAGTAGTATAGTGGGGCTTTGTTTGTTTTGTTTCTATACTACTCGTAACATTTAGAGTAACTATAGTAATTAATATCCTAGGGAGTCTTTATAAATTAATGTGTAGCAAGACCAAGGCGGCTAAACTAGGTCAAGAACCCCCCCCCCACCCGACTGCTAGCTAGCGAATCATAGGCTCCCGCCGACCTGCTTTAGACGATCCTTTATGAGTGAGTCCCTGCTCTGCTTGTGTATCTACAGGAAACCTGAGACCTCTGTAGTGTGCATTCCGAAGGGAATGGAAATGGAAATGGCACGTATATGGTGTCCATCACAAAGCAGGTGCATGGTGATTCTTCTTTCAGACGAGTGCAACGGAAACATGTTATCCCCTATCAGATTTGCTCCTGCACATTACAGTAAAATGGCGCTTTTGTTTCTTTTGATTCATTAGTGACCATTACGTTGAATGATCGCCCTTCCATTTACATCTGGAAGGAGTTGTTTTTCTGTCGCATGGGGATATCTGATTAAAATTTACATCTTTGTTTTTGTTCGTGCACATTACAGTTATTGGGCGCTGTTCTTGTCGTCGTGAGAAGCATAGTGTCCATTCCCTTGATGATCGCACTTCTCGTTTACTTCGGGAGAAAGACGTTTTCCTGTTGCATAACATTCTGATAAACATTTGCAAATATTATTATATATATTTTTGCTCTTGCACATTATAAGAGTTCAATTCAATATGACAGAATATGATAACTTAAGCTTATCCGTCTATTAATGGTAAAAGCAGGGTACTAATGCAAGAGATGAAAAATAGACTCTTCCTACGCCTCAGGCATACAATTCCTACAAATTCCACTTCTATTGGCATGATTTCAATTACGACAGTGGAACATGTCAATCGCAATTGAGCGATATTGCCATGAAAGTCTAGCATGGTCTAATAGTATTGCACGCACCTTTCTACTGTCAATGAAGTTAAGCCTCCTTATAAAACGAGCGGAGAGTACCTTGTTTAAATAGGATAGATCGATACACATATGCATTGTAACATATCGGAACCTGGGCGCCAATCACGGTATTCATAAGCCGTACCACAGCTTGGCTGTCCGAGTAAATTAAGAGGTTTTCAGGGAAAATCTCACATGTATCACGCCGCTTTCATAAGGAGCATGAACTCCGGAAGCCTATAAAAAAAGTTAAATATCGGAAGACTTAATAAATATACCAGAGCACTGTCATGCATTTTTAAGCCAACATTCTAAACCTCAAGGTTCGCGTAGGGAATCTGTGGATCTTTAAACCAGAAGTCTCCAGTTGAAACATTGACTCCTGCAAATATTATTTTGGTCGAGATTTTAATTTTTTGATTCCGAGTTAACTCTAAACTCGATAATGGGGGTTGGTAGCGGAGTTTTACTGGGAAACTGGACCTGAACTATTCCCTCCGACTGCCGAATTACTGTAGAGCGTTTCAATCATCACCCGCTTCTCAATCTTATCTGATAGTCGGGTTGCTATAAAATCTCTATCGAGCGTTATGATTAACTCTAGGCTTGTTAGGGAGTGTCTCGACGCTCTCTGGGCGATTCTGGGTCACACTTGTCTGGGTCCGTGAGGACAACGCCGATGGGTTTTACATGGGTAGCTGTCCGCGTGGACCTAATCCCATGGTGCTCTTAACACAGGGTGAAATACAATGCGTCTACCAACGCCCTCAGATGTAACTTATGCTGGTCCGTGAGAACAGTCACATTCCGGGAAAGGCCGACGAGCTCACTAGAGCTGGCGCACTCCTTCCGGGATCGTAGTCAATCGTTTTGGATATGCCAGTTACCTCGATTAAATTGGCCATTGTGCTGAAATTCTTTCGGAGTGCCGACACCAGCTACTCGCACTTGATCGTAACACCATCTCGATCACAGTCTCCATGCTTACAGGTCACTGTGTTATGGGAAGACACGCGGAAAGAATGCAACTCCCATCTAACGATTTCTGCCGTGGGAGTAGATCTGCTGAGAACGAGGAAACTGTTATCCACTTTCTTTGTCAGTACCCTGTAAGGTGCAGATATAGGTTATTTAATTGTCCGATCTCTGTCAGCTTAACGGAGCTATCAACCAAGGATATAGCTTCGTTTATTAAACTTTCAGGCTGGTAGAGTGCAGCTCTTGCGCTGACCAACTTCTTCCCTAGTTTGTTGGAACTCGGTCAGTACAGGAACTGCGTTTACCTGTGACGTCACAACGGGCTGCTATGCGTGCTCAAGTGACCTTTCGTAATCAAAGCTACCACTTCAATCTACTTACCTACTCCAGTTGGATTTGTGAAATCAAATATTCAGTTCAGAAAGTTTTAAGAAAACATATAATCGACCAAAAAGTGTCTTAAGGTAAGCGTTGAGTCTTACCGCCAATGTTCTAAGGAGACCTCTGCTGTTTTTATCATTAAAACATTATCTAGAAATGAAAAAAACATTTAAAAGACAATTTTTCAAATATATTTCAGCAAATTTATGTATAGTATCCTTGGGCGTTTACAAGTCAGTGATCAGGGAACTAAAAACAAAACGTTTACTTTGAAGTTTTAAACGCTAAAAGGACCAAAAAAAATAAATTTATTTTGAAGCATTTTTCCCCAAATGAATTTAAATTTCTTTTTGATCACACTGTTTAAATACGCAGTAAAATGAAAATCAAAAACACAACAACAAACAGCAAGATGGAGAGGGGGAGGAGAGAGAGAGAACCACTTTAAATTTTTATTAGATTTTCATTTCAGATCTGTTCCATTATGTTCAGTTGTTCAGTTCTTTTGTAAGCTTTTTTTTGTAAGTGTTTGTTGGTGTTTTTTTACATTTGTTTTGTTTTCCTTTGAATTGAAACAAATTGGAGGGGAAGAAAATATCAGTCAAACCGAAAGCCAACCCAAGCGTTTAACTGTTTTAGACAACAGGAATGTTAAAAAGATGCTGCAAATAAATGTTTTACTTTCGTTTTTACACAAAAACTTCACTTGTTTTTTTTTGGTTTTCTGTGTTCCATAAAATTTTTCTCTCTTTTGCCATTTCTTTTTACAGTTTTTTGCACATTTTTGATTACAAAAGACAAAAAAAAATAATTGTTGAGTTGCCATTGGTAACCTTGAGCAGTTTTTAAAATTTTTCGCAATTTTTCTTTGTTTTCTTTTTTTTTAAACAATTTATTGTCTTGTTTTGATTTGCTTTGCTTATCTTTATATTGTTTCTAAATTTTATTCTTCATTTTTAGTTTTTTTTTTTTGTTTGCATTTATAATTTAATTTTGCAAAAAAAAAAAAAATTCGCAAAGAAAAGAAAAGATTGTTTTATTTGATTTTCCTTTCTTTTGAATGTTTCCTTAGAATTGTTTATAATTTTCTGCAAAATTGAGTGATTACACGCATTTGGGAAAATTGCTTTCAAAGAAAAACCCACAGATTAATATTTCAGGTCAAATATTAAGTTCAAGAGGTAAAATTGGGTTAAAAAAATATGAAATTTATACTGAGCATCAAAAGGAACTGTACATTAACCAAAAATATAGATTAATAAATTACTGTTATTATTATTTTAAAATTGTTTCATTGCCAGTTTTTAAAATTGAAACAAAAAAATTTCAAAAAATTTCGAAATTTTTTCGGGCACTCTCCTTAAGTGGTAAAAGTTGAGTTTGGTGACTGTTAGAATTTTTTGCTTACAGTACAGTTTCTTTTGACACTCACTGTATTTTTGTTCAATTGAAATATTAAAAAAAATTCTAGTAGGTAGTGTGTTGCCTTATTAGACGTGAGGCCAAGGTTTAAAATCCAGGTCAGACATCTCAAACAAAACGAAAAAAATTAAAAAAAATATTTCTTCCGATGAATTCCCCTCAGCAGATTTCTGGCAAAAACTCTGAGAGTAAGATAAAATTGACATGAAAAGTTTCTAAAAAACTCGTCGTTTTGAGTCGATTTTAAACTGTAGGTCCCAGCACTCATGTATAAAAATTAACACACACATCAGTGGTGTAAGAAGTTAAATTGTAATCCTGACTAAAGGATTGTTATAACCAATTATGTATACGTGCATCTATAGTTTTTTTTTTATTAATTTTCTTCTTTTTTTTTCGTTGAAACATAACGTTCAGCGTTGAAGCTCATTTCAAATCAATGGGTACGTTTGTCAAACTTAATGTCAAAGAACGATGGTATCATTAAACTGTACTTCTTCAAAAAAGATGAAACTGGAATGTTACGGTCAATGAGGCAAGACATTGTCCGTTGATGAGTTTTTTTGGTCTTGGTAGACAGTTGTTTCCAACAGATGGTGTCGCCTACCTCATGTCATACAACACCATGAGTGGATTGTTAACATATTAGTCTCACGTTTTGGAGTAATCTATTGGCCGCAAAGATGTTGTGATTTGTATCAAATAAACTATATTTTGTGGGAAAACGTAAAGTCTCAATTCATATTTGGAACATCCTTTTTAATATGAAGGAAGGAGAAGGAGAAGGAAATCACTCGCAGGGAATCACGGTCTCCTGTTCATCGGCATACATTTAAGCCATCATGTCGACTTGTTGCTTTCTCACAATTAACATATTTTGTATGGGAAATCTGTTTTACAATAAATTGATTTGATTTTCTTTAACAAACATTGATTTTTTCTTTTATTTTGTTTGTATAAATAAACCATAAAGTCAAAAGGACTAAATGCTACACGGCCACCTTAAGCACAGTGTTGCATGGAAACCAACACAAAAATATTGTGTGTGGGAAAATCTTTTCACAGTCTCATTGGGCAAATATTTTTTCGTTCAGTCATTGTCATTCATCTTCTTCACTCACTTTGATTGACATCGAAGTCAGTAGACATCCAGGCGTAAAATTAAAAATACCAAACGCAGTTGATCACGATCTCAAGCCTATCGACTTACATTTAAGCCATCAAATCGGATTGTTATGCCCTCACAATGAACATATTTTCTATAGAAAATCTGTATCGTTACACAAAGTTCCTTAACTTCTTCCAGCCCACACCTCTAATATGATTTATATGTGGTAAAGCGTCATCCCCACATATTTAGGATTTCGGTCCTATGAAGACTGTACATTAAGGCACAAAGTCAATTATCGTTGTATTGTCCACATGCCCTGAATTCATTATTATCAACAGCTCCTATGCTATAGGTGTTTTTTTTTAGACGTAAGAAATTTCTAATTCGCTTTTACTTAGTTCCAGTATTACTCACTAAATTCTTCATTACAATGCCTTGCTTATCTTACCACTTATGTTGCATGTTTTAATTTTATCCATGAGTGGAGGGACTTACAGTTTAATGTCGACTCAGAACGACAGATTCTTTGAAAATTATTTTATGACAATTTAATTTTACTCTTAGAGCTTTTGCCAGAAGACTGCACTTACATAAATAATTGGTCATTACAACCCTTCAGTCAGGATTACAACCTAGCTTCTCAAAACACTTATGTTGTGTGTTTTAATTTTATATATGAGTGGCAGGACCTACAGTTTAAAGTCGACTGCGAACTACAATTTGCTTGAGAAACTTTTCATGGCAATTTTGTTTTACTCTCAGAGTTTTACGCACAAGATTGCTGAGAGGAAGGCGTCGAAGAAATATTTTTTTCATATTTTCGTTTTGTTTGAAATGCTTGATCCAGGGTTTAAACCGTGTTCTCACATCTTATAAGCCAACACACTACTAACTAGTCTACGTCGAAAACCAGATTATTCGCATTATTTTCCCTTTCAACTTATATTTTTTGTTTCAAATTAACTTTTATAGTCAATTTGGGATATTTTTTTAATCCAATTATTGTGTCATTAAATGGCACTTATTTTAAAAGTTTATAGATTTACTATGGTTATCTAGCAACAGGCCTCATTAAAAAATATTTGTATGTATATGAACTGGATCAGTTTTAGCTAAATTAATCAGTTTATGTCATGCAAATTGATAAACATTAAAAACACACACACGTATGTACATATGTATACATATTAATGTCACACCATAGAGAAACAACAAATTTGCCCCCGTATACAGAAAATATAAAAATTTTCTAAAATAACGGAAAAAAAATTATAATAAAAATAATGATAATAATACTATAGGATACACACATATACATAAACGTATTTGTGGTAGTGCAATATATCTATGACCACAAAATATTTACAGGCAACAAACGTTTTTATACACCCTGGGTACAACACAAATACCACAATAATGTTAACCGAAATAAAAAGCACACGGAAATACAATCACGTACAATATTTATATGATAAAATATAAAAAAAATCTCACAAATCCAAACGCAAACATACACATACACCTATATCCACACAAATTAACAAATAAAATAGAGAGAGAGATCGAGCGAGAGAGAGAAAAAGAGAGATAAACTGACCAACCAACAACAACAATATAAACACAAAATTTAATATAAAATGTTAGCAAAAATAAAAACCAACAACACAAACAAAAAACAAAACAAAACAATATTAAATTGTGGCAGTGAGCACCCAAAGACAATAGAACCAAAACCAAACAAACATAAGCACACATACATACACACACATCATATTAAAGAGAAAATATTATTATTCATGTGACTATAAAATCTAATGAAATTTTCTAAAATAAAAACAAAACAAACCTGAAAATAACAACTATTTAGGTGACACGCACACATGCGTACGCACATCAAAATAATCAAAATATATTGAAATATTGTTACATACATATGTATGTATGTATGTATGTATGTATGTGTGCGTACCTATACGGAGTGACAGATAAAATAAATCACACACACTATTTTGAGAAAGGTAGCCGCAATTTTTTGTGCAAAAACCTTAATTTTTTTTCTTTAATTTTAAACGAACTTCATTAAAGCATATCGGTGTGCCTGTGATCGATAATATTTTCTCATATTTTGCTAGAGCTCTGGCATTTTCTGGACGAAAAACTAATCTTTTTAGAATGTTTTTTGGTGTGGTTCTTATGCTTCTTGGCATACATTTCAGTCATAAAGTCGAATTGTTGTATTCAGCATTCAACCAACCTTATTTTCTAAAGAACGTCTTTATCTTATAGAAACCTCTTTAATTTCTTCCAGTCAACCTGTCTTAGATGCATAGTATACCGTCTTTCCTACAATATTGGAACCTCCTGCTTACAAAGACTGGATATAGACATAAGGAGTGTTTCATTGTTTCGATGATCGTCAGGATATGTTTGTGTAAATTTATAAAATTAAGAGATTTCTGCAAAGATTGAACATACATACATAATTCTCATTACAACCCTTCAGTCAGGATTATGGACCTGGTTTCTCACACCATTTATGTTGTGTGTGTTAATTTAAAACATGAGTGATGAGACGTACAGTTTAAAGTTTTGAGAAACTTTTTCATAGCAATTTTATTTGGTCTCAGAGTTTTTGCCAGAAATCTGCTGAGAGAAATTCACCAAAGAAACATTTTTTCGTATTTTCGTTTTGAAGTCTGACCTAGGATTTGAACCGTTACCTTACGTTTAATAAGCCAACACACTAACTACTAGACTACGGCGTAATGGATTCATTATTATCTACCTTAGTAAACGGTTCTGATGTGTATGCAAATTTATACCATTAAGATCGAAGCAAATCATAAATTAAAGATTTGGGCTGTATGGAGGATGCATCAAAATTTCCTAACTAAGCTCTTTCAATATATTGCACGTCACCAAAGACGTATGCGATCTGACAACCTATTTCTTGATGACTTCTGTCAGTTTTAATAAATTTCCTGCTTCAATCTTGTCTTACTAGGTTGTGAAATATAAAAATTCAAATCCTTCTAAGGACATAAGTTATAATCTTCATTTTACCGACGTCAGCGAAGGTTCACCTTTGTTCGTTCATCATATTTTTCATACATTACTGTCGTATGTTATTCATTTATCATTTGTTTTAGAAATGATTCGATTTTCTTCCTTTCAATTTCCATGTCCTTACATGTGACAGCCCAATTTCGAGCTTCATTATGTATTCAGCTTTCCTCACATAATATGATCTCCAGCCGACATTGTCTAGAAATGACGGCCTGTGTGAAAATGAATTGGATTGTTGCATTGGTTAATGCCGTTTATTGTGGATGCTGTACTCTCTGGTTAGGTTAATAAGCTAGGTTAGTTGGTAACTAGCTATCATTGCCAATAGAGCGCTGCTTATAAATCAAATTGAGACCACAGGAGATGAATTACAGATATAAATACTGCCTGATTACAACCACTCGGAGCTTGAGCTTTACGTCATGAGTTGGTGGCACTTCTTCACGAAGATTGTTCTCAAATTGAAGAATAACTACTGTAATCTTTAGAAACATCACAAGCAGCAATACCACACCGCTACAGTTCCTCTGGGTAGAGCGCATCTGAAATGTTCAATTTTCCACGACTCTGGCACATAAATCAAGCCGAATTTGACCGATGGCATGGATTATATTGTTTTTGAATACCGCTGTGGTAGCTTATTAGCATAAAACTGCGGCTTAAGAAAACTCCACAAGAAAAGGTTAATGGAGTCAAATCGCACGATCTTGGTGGTCAGTTTACACCACCTTCATGTGCGACTACCATGAATATCGAATATGACATGAGCTATGTCGCACATAGCGTCTTTGGTGTTGAGATCAGCTCATTCAGGCTAAAAAAATTACAGTGACGGCCTGGCTGAATTGTCCTCAGATAAATATGGAACAATGGCGCCGCTAGTCCAAATTCGAAACCAGACAGTGACTTTTTTGGGATGTATTGGAAGCTACTGGATCTCATATGAATAGGTATTCGGCAACTACTATTTGTTTTTAAACAATACAGAACGCTCTCTTTAGAACACGCTTCTATACCAGATTGATATTCAAATTTGTTTCAAATTATTCTAAGCTATGCTAGACTCTAATCGTTTGGACAAGAAGAGGATTGACTCACCTCTGTCCTTAAATTACATGGCTATCCATTGCACAAAGGCGATACTTACGGGCCACTGACCGAAAAACTTGGCATTCCAGCAAATGACTTCTGTAGAAGGAGGAGAAAGAGACTGTCTTTCAGCTTATGTTTCAGCGCCCTGCTCTTGTCATAAATAGACGGATGATGGCAACAGAATGCTTCATTTTTAAGTTATTAGCTTCAATATCATTTACAATTGTCTTATACGAAATCAAAATCCGCTTAAAAAAATTTTTTTGTTGCCAAAATTGTTTGTCCTTTCGCTAATAGATGTGTAGCAAATACAGGCTTATTATTGCTTCGACAATTTAATGTCAAAAAATAAATGATTTTAATTAAAATGGGTTTCCAGGAAATACAAAATTAATAACAATCAACCAAACATGTCCTTTTTTATTTCGTTTTTAATTTTATTTTTAATTTTCAAAATACATATTTTTAAACTAAAGCACTAGTTCAGCCACCATAACGGGCATGAACGATGTGGTTTTCGCGTTAAAATTAAATTAATTATAGAGAATCATGAAATGAACACGATTAAAATAAATAATTAATTGGTTCCCCCTAAGGGTAAAAGGATGACCTTCATAAAAATTTCAAAACAAGCAATTAAAGAATAGTAAAGGTATATGTTTTTAATTAAAACAATTTAAAAATCTTTAAATGGAACAACAATAAGATTCCTAGACAGTTTAAGACTTAAGATTTCGGGCAACAACAGTCCTTGAAAGAAGAAAAGAAATTTAATGCTTCTCTGCCTGTTAAATCATTGACAAGCCAAATACTTGATTTTGGTAAACAAAAAGCCAATAAAAATCGAAGGAATGAAAAGAAAAATAATATTATTTTACAATAAATTGATTTAATTTTCTTTAACAAGAAATTGATTTTTTTCTTTTGTTTTGTTTGTATAAATTAACCATAAAGTCAGAAGGACTAAATGCCATCCGGCCACCTTTGGCACAGTGTTGCATGGAAGCCATTACAAAAATATTGTGTGTGTTTGGGAAAATCTTTTCACAGTCTCATTGGGCAAATATTTTTGTTTTGTTCACTCATTGTCATTCTCCCTCTTTACTCACTTTGATTGACATCCAAGCCAGTAGACCCACAGCCGTAAAAGTAAAAAAAAGAAACTGTTTGTTTCGTATTAAATTTCAAAAAAAAAAAAAATCCAAAAAATTCAAATCATTTTTCACATCAAGTGACTTGAGTAAAAAATATCATAATTTAACGCACATTTAATATGTATAAAAAGACATGAAATCCAAGAAATAAGCAAACAAACAAACAAACAATCAAACAAATAAACAATCCGTCTGTTGTATAAAGACAGTGGCAGTAAACAATACAGGCAGAAATGAAAATGAAAAATTAGAACACAGTAGCACGGCGAAAAAGGAACAAAAGGATGGGAATGTCAGTCAACCTAAATAAATTTTGAGTTTTCTTTCACAATTTTACTTTGGCGTGCCTGTGAAATGCGGCAATTTTAAATAAATTATTAGGCAATTTAAGATTTAAAACCGTATCATTTATAAGCAATTGTTTTTATTGTTATTTGTCTTGTCACGTAATTTATTGGCAAAATTTTCTGGGGAAAAAACATTACAAAAAATTGTGTGTCAAGTGTATTTAATGACACTCTCAAGCACAATAATTATGGCAACAAATAAGAGATGAGTTTACCCAAGCATGTAAAACTAATAATTAAAGAGCAATTCTTATTTAAAAAATTCCCTTCTTAAAGTACGAAGTGCAACTTTTTAAGTTTAATTGGTAATGAGCCATAATTTCTAATTTGGAAAATACTTTTCATTGCAAATTTTTCTCTGAATACAACATTTGATTTTAGAATCCCAATGGTGAAAAGACCCAAGGGTTCCCAGTTAGATCCTTGAGGTTTATATCGATGCATAACAAGGTCAGCTATGATCTATTTATTTAGGATTCTGATATTAAACTTTCGTCTAAGTTGCCTGATTACTACAGTGATTTCAAGGTGGAGGTAATGCTCATTTTGAAAACCGCGCAAAGACTGTTGATTGATGATCAGCTTGACATTCGTCTGCAAAAATTCCATGAAATCTGTAAATCAGTTCAGTTACTCGATTAGGAAGTCTGCGATTAAGTCGATTACAAACGTCCGTCCGGGGATCTTTCGAAGAAATTTCAGATCATTCAGAGGTAACTCTTTCTAATGATATCCCTATGTCCTGAAATCCATATAGGACATAGGGATATCATTAGAAATTGAATTATTTATGTGATGACCAGAACTGGTAATTTGTTAGCAATCTCGTACATATTACAATTTCAATTGACTCAGTTACTCACTTTACAGTGAAGATCAATAGCGTTGACTACAATCGAGTACGTGCAGCCCTTGCGTTGACCAACTTCTTCCCTAGTTTGGTGGCACTCGGTCTGTACAGGGACTGCGTTTACTTGTGGCGTCACAACGGGCCGCTATGCATGCTCAAGTGAGCTTTGGTACCACTCCAACATACCTACCTAAAATAGAGTATGTGCAATATTCCTAGACTCTGTTGGACACGTATAAATTAGAAGAGGACAGACTCACTTCTATCCTTAAATCGCTTGACCATCCATCATAAAATACTCATTATGATGATTCATTTTCCTTTTGATAAGTATACTGAAAAACCGGTAGCTCCATGAAATGATGTCTGCAGACACTGTGGGTGTAAAGAGTGCCCAGCCCTTGTCATAAAAAGACACAAGTTTCTAACCTCTTTCGATATACTGGACCGAGTCCCCAAATATAAAGACTGCTGCAATAGAAAAATTTATTTTGAACTCGCGTTAGCGTGTGTTTAAATTGGAAGTGGTAGGCAGTGAGTTGTGTTATTAGACATGAGGCCAAGGTTCAAACCCCAGGTCAGACATCTCCAACAAAAAGAAATTTCAAAAAATATTTCTTAGGCGACTTCCTCTCAGCAGATTGCTGGCAAAGGCTCTGGGAGTAATAAAAATTGCTATGAAAATTTTCTATAAAAAAAATCAGTCGTTCGGAATAGACTTTAAACTGCCACTCATGTATAAAAAATAACACACAATATTAATGATGTCAGAAGCTAGGTCGTAATCCTGACTGAAGTATTGTAGTGACCAATTATGTATGTATGTATGTTTGAATTCCAGGTTGCTTATTAATTGTGGCATATTTCTAAAGGCTTCCTTTCTTAAGTGAAACCTTTTTTTAAGGATAGACAATCTCTTGCAGTTGTTTTAAGTAACAGGATTATGAAGGGCCTGCAGAAATCAACTGCTCATGTGACGCTGCGTCTAAAACGACTTGAATGCCCTTCTGGAAGACAGTCTATTGTTTTAAAATTGAAATAAATAGTTTTATACAGGATTTTCAATTAAATCTTCATAACATTCATCTTGGACCATAGCCAACATCTGGGGATAGCGAAAACTCACGTAATTGTATTGGAACTTGGTTATTAGGCTTTAGAAGGGACAAAAGAGTAAATAGTGTTCAAGGATATTCGATTCAAATCTATATGCGTTGTAAGTTACAGGCAAGACTCTAATGTAAAGAAGCATACGAAATATACATGTACCAGAGAACAATTATTTAAAATGCACGAACTGACCTTAGATTCATTGATGACATTAGTCGATATGGTTTCGTTATGGCTTGTAATTGATTCGTAGGCTATTAAAATCTTTACTTGTGTAGTAACTTATTTACCAATCGCTGTCTCATAGTCAACTTATTATATGTTTCCATAAGCTTGCTTTTATCGAGGACAGTTGGATCTTTATTGTGCAGATAATTTATTCCTTTTAATATTGTACGATCTCCCAGTTCCTATCCATCAAACCAATCATATGTAAATGGAACTGCGTTAATTGTATTTCCAAAGAAAGTTTAAAAACTTTACACATTCATACACATAATTGATCATTACAAGCCTTCAGGTTAGTTATGGTCCATATCTCCTAGATTCTCATGCCATTTTATCCATAAATGACGGGACCTACAGTTTAAAGTCGAAACTGAACGACAAGTTTTTTAAGAAACTTTTCATGGAAATTTTTATTTACACTCAGACTTTTCGCTAGAAATCTGCTGAGAAGAAGTCGACGAAGAAATATTTTTTTCATATTCCGTTTTGCTGGAGATGTCTGACCCAGGGTTTGAAACGTGGCTTCATGTCTAATAAGCAAACAAACTATCCACTAGATTACGCCGACTTGACTTTAATTCGAAGTTTTAATAAGAGATTGGGAAACATCTATTTAATTATAAATATGAGGGAAAATGAATATGCAAAGGACCTTCCTTGAATGCAGTCTCGATATATTGCAAATAAGAAACTTATGTAGTTTGTTCTATTCAAGAACTCTAATAACATATGAAGATAAAATACTTTCTGGCCAGAAAAACCAAAATTAATGTCATGATTACTTAAGGCGTACGGTAGGTGGCATGTTCCAATATTATAAAAAATATTTTTGTGTTTAATTTGGTTTTTTCAATTCTATTTAAAGTATGTTGTGTACCAACCAATAACATATTTTTAAATAAAATTTCTCATAACCATCTTATGACTGGGTGAGGTGAGGCGCCTGTTGTTGAAAATGCATTTTGAATATCAAAATCACTTTCATATACTTGTACAGACTTTCATACCACCCCCCTTATTTATTTATTTATTTATTTATTTATTTATTTATTTATTGATTAACCCCAGTACAACAAGCATTTAATCTTATTTAATAGTACTGCTTATACAATGTTAGGATTATGATTATATGTATTAAGTTAGTAGTTATATATATGTAAATTTCATCACAAAGCAAAAATTATATTGATTAGATTTAAGTTAGATTTAAATTTAAGTTAGCCTTAGGTTTGATTAAATTAAATGATGAATTCTAAATCAAAGAAAAGTATGCTGAAATTGCTTTTTTAAATTGCGTTACATTGCCTTTCAATTGAATTTCTGGAGGAAGTTGATTCCATGAACGAGTAGCATTGATATAAAAGTGCCTCTCAGACGCCTGTTTTCTGTACCTTACTGCATTTATCCTATAGCCTCTATTAGTTCTAGAGAATTGTAGTCTAGTAAATAGATAATCTGGTTCCTTTAAATAAATAATCTTGTGCAAGAAAATTAGCATACGATATTTTAAAAGGCTTTCCAGTGTCATATTATAGATTTTGTAGGAAAAATGCGAGATACTACTATATCTACTGCGTCCAAAAATATATCTCGCTATGTTGTTATAAGTCACTTTAAGTTTATTCCTGCTAACAGAGTCCAAGCCCGCAAAAAGCTTACAGCCATACAGCCTTATCTTACTTAAAACCAAAGCAATTTAATAATTTTATTCTATTTTAATTTGGAGAAAAATTTCTTAAAACGGAAATTCAAATTTTAATTCGCATAACTAATAACCATAATCTGCTCGTACTCCCTAGCCTGGCTGCATATTCTGTTGATGGTGTCATCATTTGAAAATCATTTCAACACTAAATATCACTCTCTGGACAGTTTGAAGAATATTTTAAACGCAATAAAGAAAGAAAAAAAAGCAAAAAGTAAAAGAAAGACGGAGAAGAATTTAATTAAATTGTGGCCGAACAAATTATTATTGCCTTAATAGTGGCCTTAAAAAATCTAAAAGGATGAGCAAACGTAAAAGAGACATCATTATTAGACCTCAGCTCATAAAAATTTTTACTTCACAGACAACAGACTGTAACAACAGCAGAGCACAGCTAGCTTCAGAGGTTTGCAAGGGAGTAGCAGAGTGAGAAATTGAAAAAAAATATGGTAAACGCTTGGCTTTTTATTTTATGGTACGTATCGAATGAATCTTATTTAATAAATTTACAGCATGTTGTTGTTTTTATTGCTGTTGTTGGTTTGGTTTCGTTTGGTTGAGCTGATGTTGATGCTGGAGAGATGGTCTTTTATTTGATGGTGTCACATTTTATAGTCGTTGTTGTTGTTGTTGTTTATGGTTGTTTTTCTATTGTTTAATGCGTTGTGTTGGTGTTAAACTCATTGTTTTTGTTGTTTTTATTGTAATAAGTATATATATATAAGGAATATATACATACATATAAATAAACCAACAAAGGCAGCAACAACATCAACAGCAGCAGCAACAACAATGACAGCAAAATTTTAATGGCAACAACCAACAAGTACCACAACGACAATAACCAGCATAAAATGTTTTATTTTATGTTTCATTGTCTTGTTGTCTCTATCTATACATGATGCTACGATAGCAAATTGTTTATATACGTAAATATATATACGTACCTATACATATAAAAATTTCTTAGTATATACACACATATACATACACATGCAATGTTAAAGTGTATTGTACTTACTTGTTGTATATAAAAAGAAATATCCTCAGACAAATAATATAAACATTGAAGCTCGTTGCCCTCTTGAACGTTAAATTTATTTGATAATAAAAATAAAATCACACAGTCTGTACACAAAGGAATTTTTACGTTGTAACTGTAGTTTAAAATCCAATAAATTTGTAATCACCAGTAGTACAGCAACTATCACTAGTTATTTCAAAGTACATATGCTGGTGCAAATATGCAACAATTCCTTTTCTAGTATTTATTGACGAAAGAGACCAAATTTCTAGACTGTTTTGAAAATATCAGCATAGGCCAGAAATTCGTAAAATGTTCGATTCGTTCAGTTCAGTTCAGACTTATATAAGCTTCTTACAAGTAAAGTGCCTAACAGCAATTAATTCATTCCAGCACCTTCTTATAAAGCGAGAGATAGTCTCATGCGATCGATTGTTAAGGATAGCAGTTATAGAGACCGAACACACTAACTAGCGAAGAGGAACTCTGTTTTCTTTTATATACATAAACATACAGACATAATTGGTAATTACACCGCTTTAGTCAGGACTACGACCTAGTTTCTCACACCACTTATGTTGTGTGCGTTAATTTTACACATGAGTGTCTGGACCTAGAGTATAAAGTCGATTCCGAACGACATATTTTTCAGAACTTTTCATAAAATTTTATTTACTTTCAGAGTTTTTTGCATAAATCTGCTGAGAGGAAGTCGCCGGAGAAATATTTGTTCATATTTCGTTTTGTTGGAGATGTCTGACTTGGAGTTTGAACCGTGGCCCCACGTCTGATAAGCCAACACACTACCTACTATCGGGTGATTTTTGAGCTATTATCTTTTTGCCAACACTGGTTTAAACAGCTAACGCGCGTTTCGTATTTTGTTTCACTGTCAAACATCTTCAGTTTGGTCTACAATTTAACCATGAATCGTCTTACAAACGAACAACGCTTGCAAATCATTGAATTTTATTATCAAAATGCGTGCTCTGTTAAGAAAGTTCATCGCGCGCTTCTTCCATTTTATGGTCAGTTTAATCGACCCACTGAAGCGGCTATTTTTTTGCCCAAAATGCAAGAGCTTGACTTGCATGACATGTGGTTTCAATAAGACGGTGCCACATGCCACACAGCACGCTTAACAATGGACTTATTGAGAGGCGAGTTCGGTGAACATTTTATTTCACGTTCGGGACCGGTCAATTGGCCGCCTAGATCGTGCGATTTAACGCCTTTAGAATATTTTTTGTGGGGCTATGTTAAAGCTCATGTCTATACAGATAAGCCCGCTTCAATTGACGCATTGGAAGACAACATTGAAGCATTTATTCGTGAGATACCGGCCGAAATGTTGGAAAGAGTATGCCAAAATTGGACTAAGCGGATGGACCATTTGAGGCGCAGTCACGGTCAACATTTGCATGAAATAATCTTTAAACATTAAATTATATGGACCGTACTATCGATTCAAATAAAGATTTCATGCATTTTTCTGAATTTTATGTGTTTTTTTTTGAAAATTTTTCTATAGCTCTTAAAAAGTCACCCGATAGATTACGGCAACTATCGTTTTATTTTAGGAAGATTAATGTCATGATTCAGGTTAACAGAGCATGAAGTATTTTTCACTTTGAACCTGATGTCGAAGTAAAGTTTGGGAAACCCCCCTTCGTCTAAAAGATTTTCGAAGATCCCAGCATAACTAACGCTATAACGTTCGACATATTAGAGGATAACAATCTCATTGCACTACAGGCTGTTATTAATATTATCATGATGAGGTGTCTTAGCAATGCGACTGTATAAGGCCTTATACTCACCTTAAACTTTAAAGGGTAGCCCTATAATGTCTCTTCCAAACTCTCAGATAAATGTCAAGATGCTGGTCGGTATTCATAATGGCAATTTTTCCTTGCACTTGTTATGTACCCCGGCGCTTCCTGCTGGGATGCATTAAGGCTTTACATTTTTCAAAAATATGTTCTGTGTACCCTGTGTCTTCAGTGCCCTGTCAACAGACCTATCATTAACCTCAGCTTATTCTGGAATAGTCTGATGCATGACACAGAACTTCTGTTGTTGTTTCTCAAAAAAAGTTTCGGTTGCCTTAAACCCGCATAATTTGAGAAGAGTTTTTCTTTCTCTTTATCTTATTTTTCATTGAGTATACATCCGTTTCCATTCTACAGAAGGGTTCGAGTCTCACAGATAGTTCCATGCTATTTTCGAATTAATGCCGAGTACACAAATAGCACTCTGACTGTCAGATAGTATTGTTATGTCCTGTCTTTTGTACCTTCTATCCGAGTTAAATTGAGCACATCTTTAGATGACTTGAACTTTCCTATAGGCTCGGAATATTTTATTCTGGAATTTTTGAACTCAATGTTCCTTGCTGAGATTTTTGATCACTTTCGAGTACAGAATTAGATCTATGAGAAGTATGAGATTCAAGATTTTAGGGTCCAGGCTTACAATACAGTATGTGTGGCAGTCTCCTAAAAAAAACTAGGATTGGATAATGCTTTTAAAACAAATACCAACAAATTGTGATCATAGTTGAAGTAATTAGCTTTTGTGTTAAAATTTTTCCAAAAAAAAAAAAATATGGTTGCCTAAGAGCACATTACGTCAAAACTTTATTGCGTACAACCTTTAAAGTATTGTATTGAAAACAAACGAAAATGAAAAAACGTCGAAGGAAAACCTCAAACAATAATAAACAATACGAAAGTCATAAAAACCAGATACAACAACAGATTTCTTTTTACTTTTTTCCACACATTTTCCAGATTTTTCTTCTTCTATTTTTTCCTTTTTTTAATATAATTTTTAAGTCTCTCTATAAAATTAAATACTATGCAAGAGCATACACACCGGCACATTAAAAAACTTGAAAGTCATACATAAAACTGTCCAAAATATATATGTATATGGGTCTGTCTACATTGGATACATTTGAATATAAGTTCTTACTCTTCGTGATTGTTTGAAGTGTAATGCCTCATATGCGATTTTTACTTTTATTGAAAGTACGGTTTGCCGGTATGGATGTGCTACTTAATGACTAATTCTTGGTGTTTATGGTTTATGTCTGAAGAGTTTATATCTTTATATAAATTAATTCTACTACACAAAGGAGAAAATAAAGACTGGAGACCAAAAAGAATACTACGATAATCAAAATTGAATTTTTTTTACTTTAAGAATGATTCATTTTATATTGCATAATTGAATAGTACTATTGAAAAAGTACCATAAACGTGGGACTTAAAGAAATCAACAATTATTTGAATTTTATGAACAAGAGAGGGGCCAAGAGGGTGGGCCATTTAACGGTTTAAATTTGAAATATCGGTTATTTCGAAACTGCCAATACTACTGGCATTCTATTCTGTTACAAAATTCAGTATATCATCTCCACTGAAAGAATTGAATCGATTTACGCTTGAGTTACGTTGGGATTTATTAGGCCAACGAGAAACTGTACGATGATTTCGATTTTACTCAAAAAAAATCATTTTTTCGGCTGAAGCTCATATTCATCATGGTGCGTAAGCAAAATTGCCGTATTTGGGGCCCAGACAACCCACACGTGGTCTTACAGAAACCAATGAACCCATTACGAGTTTGGTGCGGCATGTGGCCCATATTTCTTTGAAAATGAGGACGGCGTAACCATTACGCACTATGACAACCGATTTTTTTGTACCCACTCTTCATGGTATTGATGTGAACGATGTTTGGTTTCAACAGGATGGTGCAACTTGCCACATATCTCATGCCTCAATCGATTTATTACATCAAACGTCTGAGGGCAGTTTAATTAGCCGAAATGGTGATGTCAATTGCACTCTAAGAACTTTGACTCCGTTGGACTATTTGCTGTGGGGCGCCGTTAAAGAAAAGGTGTTATGCCGACAAATCGGAGAATTGGCCATTTGAAGGCTAACATTCGTGATGCCATTGTCGAGATACAACCCCATACACTCGGAAAAGTGCACGAAAATTGTTCCAAGCGAATGAGATACTGTGAGGGTAGCCAAGGCAGCCATATGAATGAATTAATATTTCATTTCCAGCTGGAACAATTGTGCTTCACAACAAAAGAATAATTTTGACAAAATTTCAAACCGTTTTTGTTTTATTGCATTTTTAAATTTAAACTTTGAAATGGCCCACCCTTTTGTTTAAAGAATTCTGAAATTAATATTCATAAGAATTGTTTACAATTGATTACCTAAGCCAAAGTAGTTTTTGCAAGGCTGGACTTAAATTAATTTCAACAAATAAAAGAATTTCTCTGCCAAAGCTACAACCATAATTAACTTCACTCACTTTATTTAAATCTCTTGGGGTACAGTATAGTAATTGAAATGAAAACCTCATCTTAAGAACAAATTTTATGAAACGAGCACTATTCTGGTAATTAATACAACTCTTAGAAACTTGTTTTTAACATAAGGATTTTTCAAAATATAAAATTTTCCTCTCCAGCTATGGAATAACATCTGAATTTCTATTGTATGGTCAACATTACAAAGAAGTTTTGATATAAAGACTCATACCATTCTCTGGAATTTAAAAATTATTACGAATTTATTGCATTTCAAAGCCAAAATCAACATAGAAAATTTTTTTATCGAAATAAAAACAAATGCTTGCATACGTATGTGTTGTAGTAAACAATTTTTGCATGTGCATGTGTGCAGAGATTGTTAAAGGAAGGAAACAATTTTCTAGAGTAGCTTTTGTACTTTTACTATCTGTTTATTACATGCACACATGCCTGCCACATATAAAAAGAAAGATTATCTGTTAGTGTTATAAAAGTATGTGTGCATACATACATGTTATATGCTTTCCACTCTCTGATATTTCTCTGCCGTGTATACCAGGTTGCGTAAATAGTTGTATTAAGCAAAGGATTCAATGGATCATACACACACATCATTAACCCTTTAAGACTGCATACTCCATATGCAACTTCAAATGTGCAGTGTGTTAAGATAATGATAAAAAAAAATATAAAAGCTTAGCTCTAGCACACATACATACACTAAAAATTTAGCTCACATTGCTAACACACATAAATACAAGGATTTCTTATACAAACCATAGATTTTCAATAAAATTTTTAGTCAAGTGAACGATAAAATATCACAATTCAATGTGCTTAGAACCCTTAAAGTAACTCTCGCAAATACATACGGATTACCTGATAGGTTTTTTAGGGATGGTTGTTCTCTAATTACTGATGATGGACGTAGTTTAGTAGTGGCTGTACTAATCCATAATTTCCTACCGAGATGGACAGTAATTTTTTGTAAGTTCCATCATTTTTGGTCTTCAGTAAGCGACTGATCGGAGAACAAGACAATCACAATATCTGTCTACAGGCATTGTCATGTAAAGTGAGCACACTTTGTTTAATACGAGTTCAGTATTTTACTTACTGATCTCATTACTCAGTACAACCCTTTAGTCAAGTTTACAACCCAGCTTTCAGCTTGTTTGCGTTAATTTTATCCCCGAGTGGTGGAATGTACAGTTTAAAGTCGATTCCGAATGACAGTTTGAAGCAAATTTTAATGGAAATGTTATTTACTGTTGAGTCTGAACTGAACGACACACCAATCACTAGATTACAGCGACTTCAGTATCTAGTATCACCAAAAACTGAAAAAAAACTAGTAGAGGCCTACTACCTTAGAGGGCAGTTTGAAGCGTGACAATTTTAAACTGCGCTGTAAATCGAGATTATACATGAATACATACTGAATTGATTATTAAAATCCTTTTAGCAAGGATTACGACCTAGCTTCCCACAATTTTAATTTTATAAATGAGTGACGGGACTTACAATTTTAAGGCAACTCCTTACGACAGATTTTTGAGAAACTTTCAATAACAATTTTATTTAGAAGACTGAGAGGAAGTAGCCGAAGAAATATTTTTTCACATTATGTTTCATGGCTGAGCCAGGGGTTAAACCTCAAGCTCACGTCTAAAAATCCAACACACTACCTACAAGGCTATGGCGACTTCAGTATCTAGTATCACCTGAATTGGGAAAAGTAGCAGAAGCCTGTGGTGATTTTAATTTAAATGAGTACTATTTTAAGCGGATTTTAAAGTGACAATTTTATCCTGCGGTGTAAGTCAAGACCAGGCTACCTAAAGAATGGTAAAGGATTGGAGGTCAATCCTGAAACTTAAAAAGTGGTTGTAGAATCACAGATTATTGTTGACTGCAACTTTTTAGTCAAAATTATGTTTTGTCTCCTCACACCAACCATGTTGAGCGATTCAATTTCTGCTATGAATGGATGGCTCCAAATATTTAACTTCTAATCCGAATACCTAAGTTCAGAAGCTTACATACATAATTGGTCATTACGACCTAGTTTCTTACACCACTTATGTTGTGTGCATTAATTTTATGCATGACCTACAGTTTAAAGTCGACTCCGAACGACAGATTTTTGTAAAACTTTCAATGGCAATTTTGTTTTAGTTTCAGAGTTTTTGCCAGAAATCTGAAGAGAGAAAGTTACCAAGGAAATACTTTTTTGTATTTCATTTTGATGTCTGACCTGCTATTTGAACCCTGCGAGACTACGGCGACTTCTGAAGGTTATTCATGGTAATAAGTCCGGGTTTTTGGGTTTTGCCTGACAAAAATTAACTGTTTTGGCCGGGAATATTTGATATACTCTACGTAAAATCCCGCACTGTTTTGATAGAAAAACTCAATAATTATCAAAAAGCACTTGGAAGAATTTTAATCAAGGAAAATGGCAAAAAAACATAATCAAAGTCGGATGATATTCTCAAAATGATTTCTTAACTTATATTGACAGCAAATAATGTTTTGTTGAGTGTTCGAATTCATCAGAATGGTATCAGTTGTGAGTAGCAAAGATCAAATCGGATTTGAACTGTACACTATCTGACCACTTTAACGATGCAGTCAAGAGAAAGCGAGGTAAGGAGTACTACCACCAAGCCATCTATGTCCTGCATTAAAATCTGCCCACTTCTGATTGCCCTTACACATCATACGATGCTCTTCGGTATTGGTAAGAGTAACTGCCTACGTAGTACTTGATAAGGACCTGGCTCTTTCCTTTTGAGATGCACTGCTAATATTGTTGAACAATATATTATTAGGCTGTGATTAGTAGCCACCTCATGAATATAATACTAGAGAATGAAACGTTACAGTCAGAAGATGCCAAGGAATAAATTTCATTTGCGAACTGATGCAATAACGTGCAATTTCTAACAGACACAAAGACTGCAACAGACTGCATTTCATTGACTTTTTTAATTTCATTTCCCAATCAAAACACTATTTTAAAACTCTGCCATATACTCATTACTTTCCTGCATTTGGTGACATGCACAAATGCAGCTTTTTTTTCTCATATCGTATATTCACTTAAAAATAAAATTTTATTCACACAGATGCTAACGTTAGAATACGAAGTTATTTCGCTTTCAGCAATAAAATTAAATGAATGAACACCGAAAGAAGCTTCTGTTGTACTGAACATGCATTTGTTGTCGTTGTATCTGTTGGAAAACAGAATTCAAAATTATTTTTCTTTGAAAAGTGAAATTGAAATAATCGTTTAAAAACATATTTCAGCTGAAAGTTGAAAATAAAATTTAAATAGAAACTAAAAGAATGCTGCTGAATTTGAAAACCAAATACATGAAATTTTATTATTTCACTTCACTTTTATTTTTCAATACGAAAATTATGTATGGAGTACATTCCATGGTTTACGATTGGTTAGTAATAAGGCATGCAATTAAGTTCTTTTCCAATCGAAGGGGTCAAGAGATAACTGATAAGGCCTTATTTATGATGAAAGAATTTTTCACATAGAATTTGAATATACTTCTTAAATTCCTCATGAATTTTTTACTGTGCCAAGAACAGTAATGTGCATCAAAATAGCACATTATTGCTCTATTAACCGCTACTGTAGACCGCTGAGAGGGTTCATATAATTTTCTATTACGTCGATCTGATTTGCTTGGAGAATATCACGAAAATTTTGCGTTTCAACAACGTCTAATGCTGTTACGAAGTTGTTGCACAATTGAATTCATGGTCGTTTGTAAGCAAAACCCACACAAATCTTTCGAAAAGCTTTTCCGAAATAATCATTTCAAACTGAAACATCTGGATCATATGGAATGTCTATGAATTTCAAAAATTCCTGCACTTTCAGTTGCCAATCGTCCAACGCCATATTGGCGCCCAAAATATTCGCCAACTGTTGGTGAAGAGTTCCTTGAGTATTTCCTAATTTAGCTGCAGTGGGATCATAACAAGAAAGGAACGCATGCAGGATAAAACGCTGTTACACTTGACGTCTTCTTCTAAAAAATTTAAAATTTTGAGTAAAACTTGTGTATTTTATTGATGAAAAACTAATCTTATTGTGGAATTAGAATTTTCACTATTAGGAGGAGACTGCAGCGATGAAACAAACTGTAATTTGATGGCGTAAGCTCTCAGCTCTATGGTGGATGCATCAAAGCTTAGCATACGTTCTCAGTTTTTGATTTTTTAATTGCTTTCCTTGCTAAATACGCATTTATTTATAATCATAGACGTCAGAATCAATCGTTTGACCAAGTCATAGAAGCTCAGTACGAACTTCTTATTTTCAATCTCATCAATCCAATTTTTATATCAATTCTGGTCATCTATTTTCGTTCATGAAACTTTTCGCATATTATTGTCGTACATAATGACCCTTCCATCGATGAGGACTATAACCGCTTCAAAAGAGTTTCGATTTCATTCCGTTTGAGCAGTGAATCGGTAGGGGAAACTTGGTCCACTAAATTTTCTATTGCGAGTTCATGTGGCAAGTAAACATCGAGATTATTTGTGTATCCAGTTTTTGCCAAATGCTTGATGACTATTTGGTAACGAATACCTAGAATGAAACGACTATGTTACTTAGATCTCCTATTTTCAAGACTTCATTGTCTTCTTAAATAATTTATAGTTTAACATCAAAATCATGAGATAGAAAGCCCGCGAATCATTTTTAAATTCACTTCCAAAAAATTATAATGAATCGTATCGTATTTGAATCGTAGATTACTTTTCACAGAATAATGGAGTCGACGTAGTGTTTTGACTTATTAGACGTGAGGCCGTGGTTCAAACCCAAGCTTATGTATTTCGAACTGAAACAAAATATGAAAAAATATTTCTGCGACAACTTTCAGAAGTCTTGTGGCAAAAATTCAGAGAAAAAAATTACCATGAAAAGTTTTTCAAAAGTCTGTAGTTCGGAGTCGATTTTGAACTGTAAGACCCCGCACTCATGGATAAAATTAACACACCATGGGTGGCGTGAGAAGCTAGGCTGTAATCCTGACTAAAGTGTTGTAATGAATAATTAAGTAAGTAAGTAAGTAAGTTATGTAATGTCATTTGCTAACAAGCTAAAGTGTTGCCCGATTATTCTTACCCGAAATATTATATTTGGGAGCCATCTGCCGGCGCTTTTCCAAATATCCTGGAAAACGAGATTTAGTTAAATTGAAAAAAAAATTCTTATCTTTAGTGAAAACGTGCTTTTAACACAAAACACCAGATAATGTGGGCGGTAGTTGATCTTTTACTTCGTTTAGTTTGCTCTTTATAATGCTATGACATTTGAAAATCCAAATACTTTTCATTATTCTGTAGCCATCATCACAGTTTTAATGCACAAACTTTATTTATATGAAAAGTTTTTTGCTTTTTTGATTATATTTCATCGTTCACAACATTTCTTTGTTCAACTTCTTAGCAATTGTTTGGAGAAAAATTCTTTTTTTTTTTTGTTTGATTTTAAATATTAAATTTTGAAATACAATTTCAGCCTCTGCCCTCCCCCCATTTCAATTTTGGATGTCAGTATCATTGTTAACATTAAAAATCATTTGTAAGTATGAAATGAAAAATCAAAAAATGAAAAAAACTAAAATTAAAAATAAAACCACAAAATTTTCGGAATTGTTAATATTTTTCGAATATGAAAACAGTTTAAACCTCATAAATTTAGAAAAACACACGTGTTTCTGTGGTATAATTAACCCGAGAGTTTTTTTATTATTAGTTTTGCTCTGTCAATTCAATTTATTAAAATTGGAAAAATGAAATTAAAAAAATTAGAAAAAAAGAGGACAGCCAACAACCACTTGACTAGTTAGATAATGACTGTGGTTTTTCAAAACTATTTTTGTCGTATTTTTGTTATCGCCATAAAAATTATGTTTATTTATTAGATTTTTTGTTTTTTTTATTTAAATTTAATAAAAATAATTAAATTTAATTTGTTTTTTAAATTAGGAAATGATTTCTTTAGCTTTTGTTTTATACCCAGTGTTGTAAATGAATGTGAGTAGAGGAATTTCTAGTTCTACATTTGACAATAGAATCTACAAGGCTATGAGTTTTAATTCATACATTTGTCTAGATGAATACATTAAGGTGTGGTCTGTGTAGCCAGGTAGAAGCGACAAAAAGTAGTTGAGTGAAAGGGAGTAGTTTTCACACATTGCGTCACTATGTGTAGATTTGTCTCTCAGCAGATTTCTGGCAAAAACTTTGAGAGTAAATAATCTTACCAGGAAAAAGTTTCTCAAAAATCTGTCGTACGGAAACGACTTCGGAATTATTGTAGGTCTGGCCACTTACATATAAAATTAACACACACAACATAAGTGATGTGAGAAGCAAGGTTGTAATCCTGACTCAAACCTTGTAATGATCAATTACGTATGTGTGTGTCACTATGTGTAGAATATCACATCGTACAAATATCTGCTACAATGTCTCTGGATTGAGAGCATTTGGAACATTGAAGTTTTCATGACTCCGGCGCTAAATCAAGCTGAAATTGACTGATGGCGTTAGTGTCCATGTCCTTAAATCACGCATGCAGAATATCTAATGTGGCATGAGCTGTGTGGTATGTAGCAACTTCTTCTTGAAACAACACGTCTTTGGCCAAATGATCTAATTCAGGATCTCGGTGGCCACTTCACATCACCTCCAAGTTAAATGATCATGCCCCTCAAATTGCTCATGCCGGATATCCAAATTGGCATGAGGTGTACCGTTCTGTTGAAATCAAATGTCATTAGTGTCCAGACAAAAGAAGTTGGTATCCATCGATCTGTAGTGCTCGCCATTTACAGTGATGGCCTTACCAACGTTGTTCTCCTAATGTTGTTCGCAATGCATTGAATTCTTATGGATCTCAAGTGGACAAATTCGACAACTTTACTTGTTCATGTGCCCATTGGTCCCAAAATGGGCCTCATCGCTGAAAATAATGTTTCGATGAAAATTAGGATCATTTGCCAACTGCTCCAGAGTCCATTCAGTTTGTCTTCAGTTTCTGATTCAGTTGAGTTTTTTACAGGTGAAGGCCCTAGTCAAGACGCAAAATTCTTCAAGTTGTAGTCAGTGAAATACCAAGTTCTTATGATTTCTTTACGACATCGGCTTCCTCGTATTCTTTTGCACAGCGTCGATAATTTTGGCCGATCATGTGTTTTGTCGACGACGGGTGCTGAATAATACAGGTTTTACTTTTATTCGTACGTTTATTCGTTTACTGAATAATACAGGTTTTCGCAAAGGAAAAGAGCATGCGACCTACACAAAATGCCTCCATATTTTTGCTTTCTCTTGAAATGTTTCTTCAGATATTCTTCAGGCGATAAAGCTTTCCTTAGTCCTTATTTTGTTTAAATTTTTGAGATTACTCTTGTTTATCCGCTTTCTTCGTTTAAAATTCTTTAGCATCGATTTCTTGTGTGTTAAGTTCCAGTGAGCTGACATTCGATTCAGAGCTGAATCCTTAAACAGAAAATGTTTGATCGCCAAGGGTTAAGCCTCCAAAGTAAATCAAATCAATAATAGTTTACTGGTTGAAAAAATTAGAAAATAATCTGAAATCTTTTCAAATTTGATATTCTTTTAATTGTCTTTTCTACCCATAATATTTTCTTTTTGAAAGGTATTATGGTTCAATAATTTTAATTTACTTTCCCACACCCTGCATGGTAAGGGAAACTGTATCCAGATTTTAAATATTCATACTCACTGTGGCCGTCCTATTTATTATTTAAATTAAAACATAGAAACACAACAACAAACTTCTTGTTGTTTTTAATTATTTTTTGTTGTTGTTTGTTGTTGTGCCTCAATTAATAAATTAATTTTCCAAGTTGTTCGGGCATGAAAAATTTCTATTTTTTCCATTTTTAATATTCGTTTATTTGTTTGTTGGTTTGTCAAGTAAAATACAATACAATCCACAAATGCAACTTTTTTTAATGATTATTTTCATAGGACAACTAGAAAGAAGTTCTCTTTCAGATTTAATTTTAAAATTTCACAAAAAAAAAGAGAAAAAAGTAGGAAAACCATTTAGAATGTGGGAATAATTTTCGAGAAAATCACATGTTGGGCACACAATCTCTTGAATATTTCTTAATTAAGGGTAGATAATGCTAAGGGATATTAAAAATAATACGATACGACAGTTTGGTTGTGTGAACATTACAAATTAAACCAGAAATTGAAATGATTTTTCAAATTTATGGGCATAGTTTTACTTAGATTTCTTAATACAACTAAAAAATAGACATTTTGAGCAAGTTAGACGTGACGAGGAGGACAGGAGCCTGAAGACGTCTCTATTTCCACATGATAAGGCACAGTGCTGTGCAAAACCTATCCAATAATATATAGTTTGAAAAGAAACATCCTCGGAACTATAGTGAGTTCCTTAGAGCTGCAGTTCTCACTCAATGAAGGCGACTATTCGAACTGACGGGCCTTAAAATGAAATGAGCCACCAGCCATATGACAACCCTAATCACGTTCGAACTTTTGTAAATTTCTAATAAAGCCCTAGGTTCTATATTTACTACCTTCTTATAAGCACTAAGCTTCATGTGCTGGAAATAGAATCACAAATTGGGTAAACTCGCTTACAGTGAGACACTGGAGACTATTGAGCTATTGTCGAAACCTCAGTCAAGAAAGATACACAAAACGTGTAGGACTCTACTCCCACTCATTACCTATAGAATGGAGTGGTAATTATGTCTCACAAAGATTAATACTCCGTTAAAAACTAATCAATTTCACAATAGATTCCCTAAACAGATGCAGTACACATTCCGTTTTAATCCTGTTGAGACTCGGTCATAAAAGTCTGAATATTCTACTACTCCTCTATTCTATCATTAAGCATTAACTCTCCGTCAGATCTCTTGAATGAACACTGCAAGGAAATGTTCTACGGGAGGCCAAACAGACCGCTCTTCCAGATCAAAGCATGCCACAGTGTTCGGAGATCAATCTCTGTTCAAAAGTCTATCCACACAACAAGCTACTCTGCCAGGTACAGAATTCGTTTCCAAATCAATCCAAATTGATGATCTCAAAAACCCATTTTTCCCATTAAAGAGCTTATAGGATAGCTTCATAGTATATCCGAACTAGTGTCAGCATACGTTTTCGAATCATTTGTGAAGGCTACGTTCCACGTTCATAAACTCCACCGACGTCAGATTGTTAAAGTTACATATTCCGCCCCTATAATCAATAAAATTCGGACTCTATATTCAGTAAAAGGTTCCTAGGCTCAAATAGATAACCATGAGTAACAAGCCATGTCCGACATTGACTATTGCCAGTAATAGTGATTAAACAATTTTTATTTTCCCGTCCTGTTTATTTTGAAGTCGCCGTAGTCTAGTAGGTAGTGTGTTGGATTATTAAACATGAGGCCACGATTTAAACCCCAGATCAGACATCTCCAACAAAACGAAATACAAAAAATAATTCTTCGTCGAATTTCTCTCAGCAGATTTCTTGCAAAAATTCTGAGAGTAAACAAAAATTGCAATGAAAAGTTTCACAAAAATCGACTTTAAACTGTATACAGTCTTGTATAAAAATTAACAACACACACAACATAAGTGGTGTGAGAAACTAGGTTCCAATCCTGACTGAAAGGTTGTAATGACCAATTATGTATGTACATATGTATGTGTATCTTTCCAAACTTTCAACCCGTCTCTGCAGAAGGGTTTTGGTCCCAACAACGGCGTGCAAGCTTCCTTTCTTGAATGTTCGTTTGCTTGGTCATTACCGAGAAAATCGAAATGACTCGGTGCACAGCTGATGTTAACTTTATTAGACTTCCAAATCCAAATCCATAGCCAGCAATAATGATTAAAAATGTATATTTTCCCGCGTTGTTTTTTTTTGCTTTGCTTGTTATGAAAGACAATTCTCATTAAAAAAATTCAATGAATAAAAAGTCACAAATAAAAATCTTAATGTTTACTTTCCAAGATGCCATAGAAGTTATTAAAGACACAAATCAATTGAGTTTACTGTCCTATCGCCAGTAATAATGATTAAAATATTTGTATTTTTCCGTCGTGTTTGTTCTGAATTTGTTTGTTTTGAAATTGAAGAAATAAAAAAAACAATTCTAATTCAATGAATAAAAAAGTTACAAATAAAAATATTAATTGTCTACTTTCCAAGATTTCGTATAAGTTATTAGAGATACAAACCAATTTTCAAATACATTGTGAAATTTGCAGTATTAAGTTATACATCAAATATATGAACAGATATGCCTTCGATACGAATTAAAAGTGTTCCGAATCTATGTTAGTGTATCAGTAGATTTGAAAACAAAACTCAAGCATAGATTGCCGTTATGAAGTCTAACAATAAAATACATTGTTTTGGTATAAATTTACTTGTTAGCCTATTACCATTGTACACGAGTTGAAAAAAATCCTTAATTAACTTCGTCATATAAAATTTATTGTTCATCAATTCAGTTGGAAAATTGTTGATGTTTTATTGTTACAGATTTAATTGCAAACCAAAAATTATACCTAATTTACCTCGTTTCTATGTACAATATTTCTCTACTGATTTAAGCAGCCCTACTAAACAGCATCCCCTCTCAATGTAATTCAAATCTGAACTTAACAGACTTATTAAAAACAGGAAAAAAAAAACAACTCATGAACCCTGCAAATTATTCCAAAAGCCTCTAGAGATTTAAATGTTTAAACAAAACAAATTTCAATCTTTATTACTGCATGTGCGGTGCGGAGTATAAAAAAAGAAAAATTTATTGCTTTTGATTCATAACCACTAACGGATGGATAAATATAGATGAGGCTACGACGGCTGTAAAATAAGTAAAATATGTTGAAAATATTGCTGTTTTAATAAATTTTAATGCAACCCTTCAAAATTTTACAAATAAAATACAACAACAACAAACTCGATAAGAAACTACAAAATTTTTATACCCAATGTAGTCGTAAATCACAAATGTGCGATTCATACAATATTTTTTTTTTTTTTTGGTAAAATAAAACGAAATACGGCTCAAACAACAACAGCAACAACAACAGCAACGTAAGGTAAATAAACAAAAAAAGGCATATAACAACAATACATACGTACAAACGCCACTGTAAACAGGATGTTTTGATTTCAAAAGTAACCTGAAGGATTTCACAAATTCAAGCATAAAATAAAACAAATTATGAGCAAAAAGGAAAACAAAAAAACACCAAATCATACCCAACAGGATATTTTCAGACGTACATACATATGTATGTATGTATGTTTACATACATACTTGCGAACGTCTACATATGCAAACAAAACTAATATTTATATACTCCAACTCTTCTAGAGATTTGCATGTGTTTGAGTTGGTATTTGTTTCTTTTTTATTGTTATTGTCTTCTAAGTAAAATTCCAAAATTTATATTTTATTTAACAACAACAACAACAATAAAAAATACAAAAAAGTTACTGTTACTCTCCCAATAAACAGACAAACAAGGGTTTAATAAATCAAGTAAAAACAATTATTATCAGACAAGCCTGTCTGTTTGATGCCCTTCACAGGACATCACAAAGCCAAAAAAAAAAAAAAAATACAACGAAAATTTATTTTTAAACTTATATACATATATGTATATAATATCAAATGTAGGATCAGGTTACTACTATTTAGCCTTAGGTTTCGATTATAAAAAGTTTGTACTACTTGGCTACAGCACTACTTAGCTACAAACTCGTCAATATCCACATGCTTCATTAAGCACTCTCATGTTACATATAACGCATTTTTTCACTAACTTCAGCAAAAAAAGACCGCTTGTAAGCAATTTTCTTATCTTCAGCGATGAAGTTCATTTCTGGCCCAATGGATACACAAACAAATGAAAATGCCGAATTTGATGTCAAATACTCTTTGATGCCAGACACAGTTCAGGAGCAGCCAATGTACAATATTTCTCAAAGAAAAATGAAAATCATAAAGCTGATATCAATTTTATTTACCCTCGGAGTTATTGGCAGAAAACTGCTGAAACTGTGGCCTTACGGCTAATAAGTCAACATAATACCTACTAGACTACGACGGCTACATGATAAAATAAGTGGATATGTGGATGGAATACGTGGATAGTTTAAAGCAATTAGAAGCTGTTGTTTTGAAAGTACAAATATTAGTAGCTGGACAGAATGGAGTACAATAAAAGAAGTATTTACTGATTCTGTCAAACAACATCATGGATTAAAACAATGAGAGCTCAGATTATGGATTTCCGGCAATACCTAGAGTTTTATAAAAGATGTGGACTTAGAAATCGTAGTAGTCTAGTAGATAGTGTGTTGGCTTATTAGAGTAGAGACCATAGTTCAATCACTGGCTCAGACATCTAAAAGAAAACGACATCAGAAAAAATATTTCTTTCGGCGACTTGGCAAAAAGTCTAACTGAAAGTAAAATTCCGATGAAAAGTTTCACAAAAAAATCTGTCGTTTGGAGGGCACTTTGAGGTCTGACTCTGATGGCTTATAAGACATGAGGCAACGGTTCAAACCCTAGGTCAGATATCTCAAACAAATCGAAATATGAAAACAATATTTCTACGGCGATTTCCTGTCAGCAGATTTCTGGCAAAAATTCTGAGAGCAAAAGAATTGCCATGAAAAGGTTTCTCAAACAAATCTGATGTTCTGAATCGACTATACACTGTGGATGAAAAATTAGAACACCTAAAATGGGTTATGTGAGAGCTAGGTTGTCTGTCTAACTAAAGGTTTGCAATGACCAATTGAGTAAATAAGTGAAGATGTGGACTTAATCGTAATCATAATCCCATTTAGAGCAGAGGCTTGAAAGCACGTCAATAAACTCTGAATATTCCTCTACTGATCGCATATTGAATTGCAGTGATCAATGCAACAAACTGAATAGTTAAAACGGATTCCAATGGATCACACAGAATGCCTGACCTGGGCAGCTTAGCAAAGATAATATATGTTAACATGTGTCTTTGGATTTGCTAAAGATACACTTACATATGTACATACATAATTGGTCATTACAACTCTTCCGTCAGGATTACGACCTAGCTTCTGACACCACTTATGTTGTGTGTGTTAATTTTTATACATTAGTGGCTGGATTAACAGTTTAAATCTGACTCCGAACGACGGATTTGTGAGAAACTTTTCATGACATTTTTATTTGCTGTCAGAGTTTTTGCAAGAAATCTGCTGAGAGAAATTCGCCAAAGAGACAAACGATAGAATGGGTAATTTTGAATATAACTGGATCAACAATATTGTAATTTAACTACTCTGTTTCATTCATACTCACTACAACGTCGATATATAAGTATAGTTTGCAATGAGTATACGTACAATGTTGACATCAAACTCATACCATTCGAAATATGTTTGATTCATAAGCCTACTCATTTAGATTCATAACTTTAGAAAAATACTTATAATACTTTTATAAATGATTCGAGTGACTCGAATCATTCATCAAAATTTACAGTCTTAGTTGTTGTTGCATTTACAACAAAAGCAAAAAGACACATAAGCAAAAAAGACAGAGCAGCAAGCAGAGCAAACAATCAATCTTCTAGTGAGTATTTTAGTGTTCATACGCGATTCATACTTAGTCGAAATCAATAACATCATACGTGTTGTTAAGTATGAATATGATGAGTACTTTAAACTTTGAATATGAGTAGAGAGGTTCCATGATATTAAAATAAGTATGAATGCGTCTAAGTATCAGAAATTATGAGTATGATTCGATAATCTTATCTTTTGTGAAATAACATCATTTGCCATTACCGACTACAGTGCCAACATATTGTTGACTTTCATTGATTGCTAACATTTCTAGAAATGTTTGCTGTTCCTTTTGCCACAATTCATGCCTATTCATGCGTAGAAATTAAAATTCCCTCAAACACTGGTTTGTTTATACTAAAAACACTTCACTTCTTTTGGCAAGACCCTTTAAATGTAATACAAAAGGAGCTTTTAATCTTTATTTGAGAAACTTTGAAAAAAGTTTACACAAATAATTCATACATAAAATATTATGCATACATACGTACATATGTACATTGTATATACGTATGCATAACAATCCTTTTTTGCATACTCTCCTCTCCCAGACTCTATCTCTTCCTGGTTGTATTTATCACATGTGTTCAATTGTGGTATTTCTTTTATGTTTTCTGCAAATTTTCTTCTGCTTCACTTTGATTTTTCCAAAAGAAAAGCAAAGTGGAGAAGGGATACTAAATTGTTTAATAAAACACATCTGTTTAGCTGCAAAGGTTTATTATATATGGGTCACAATGGAATTTATTGACAAGAACGTTTTGTTTGTTTGTACTCGGGTTCTTTGGAAAAATTCTTTGGGTTCTCTTCACTTATTGTGTTGAGTATTTGGAATTATTTTTAGAATTTCCTTCTCTTCGGCAAAAACAGCAAGAATGTTTAGAAGGAATGGAAAAATGTGGAAATACTAAGTGGTTACCCTTGAGGTATGTATGTATGAAAACGCTGTACTAAAGAGGTTCAAATGAAATCCAATTTCTGTTGGCGCATTTGGAATTAAGTTTTCAAAAATGTGTTAAATGTGGTATTTAACCCTAAAAAGTGTCTGTGTGTGTTGTTGGCTTTAAGGGTTAAGACTTATTTTTGCCTGTATATTGCATAGGTATGATGATGATTTCTTCCTGAATTCCATTTCGGCTTTTGTTGCCTCTATAATCCTTAAGTAATATTACAAAAGGACCTTTTTTTTGAGTTGCATTTGTTGGCCATAAAGACGTAACAAATAGTATGCCAAAGTTATGGTTTTATTTCATATCCTTTTAACCCCTTCTTCCGCTGCTTCTTTTCCGGCTATTCATTTGCCATTTCACTTCTACAAAAGGTTTGCTTCTTTTATAAAGTAAATGGCCTGCTGCCTTTGCTGTTTATTTGGTTGTTTTTTTGGGCACCAGGGCTGGATAATGTAAAATATTATGTTTTACTTCATATAGTAAAAAAAATAAAATCTTTTTTTATAACCTCAATATTAAAAAAGGGCTAAAAAGGAACAGGGTGAGTCAGAAAAAGTAAAGGGAGCCATACAGAGAAAAACCTAAGCCTTTACATGCTGTTGAATGTGGTAGTTAAGCTTTGATTTTTCTGCTTTTTTCTTCCTCTTTCTGTTTGTAATTGTTGTTGTTGTTGTACGGTATTATTTATACAAAAAACAAACAACAGCACACCAACACTACCAAAAAGGGTTTTATGAACAACAACAGCAGAGCAAAAAAGAAGGACTAAAACAAGAACATTGAATTCAATAAGCTCAAGTGTTATGATGCCTGTACCTCAATTATTTTAAATAGAATTATAACCTCCCTCTCTCCCGCCTCTCCATCTCTTCTATTTCTACTTGCTGCTGATTAATATGCGATAAGTTTGTAGTTTTACTGAAATATAAAATAAATAGGATTTGTGTGTGTGGCTGCGTGCGGAAGGGAGCATAGCAAGGCCAAATTATTTTTGTTACGAAAGGCAAGCATTTAGTAACCTCGTTTGGTTTTATATTTTCAGCTAATGAATCACAGATTGCCCCTATTATTGGTTGAATAAACAACAAAGCTTATGAAAAATCATAAATTTTCTTTTCTATTCGAAATAAAAAAAAATTAATTTATTAAATATTAAACACTTAACACTTGTTGTACGGCTTTAATTGTTACTCACTGTAAAAATAGCTTCAGAAGAAGCTTAAATATAAAAGATTTTATAAAAATTCATGAATACTAAGTCGTAATAATGTTAGAATAGCAATACAGTAGCGCTATTATAGCAAGCATTTCGAATACAACAGAAGACAAACAATTTTTCATCATGGTGAACTCACATTTTTTTATTTTCCCTTCAAACAATTTTCAGGAAACCTCCCGATCCTTCATTTCGGGCAATGAGACCTCTTAAGAAAAAATAGAACTCAAAGGACTAAATTTCCGTCCATTGCACTCACTACAACAACCCAGTATTTTTCATAGAAGGCAATGTTTCAAGTGAATTACATTTTGCGAGCATGAAATCCTAGGATCAGCTGCAATGGGCAAGTTTCTTGGATATTGGAGTTGTAGAAAGGTAAGGAAAATAATTTAAATAGTTCCATGCTCTTGAAAGTAACTGAATGGAAAACAATTTAAAACAAAAAAGCTCCGTGTGCTGCTATTCCAGCTAGATCTAGAGAAATAGGCTATGTGAACTAGAAAAGAAGGTTGGAAGAAGTTATGAACGTTGAAATTGAAACTCTTGAATTTATAACAACTTTTAAAAGAGTGTTCTACATGCTTCAGAGCGGCTATTCTTTGTAAAGCTTTCTCTGATTTACAGATCTATCAGCTTTAAAAGATTAAAGCCTTAACCAGCGTTAAAATATTAAAACATAAGCGAGCTTCAATGGGTTCTCTCTAACAAATTAATAGAGATTGATTGATGATGTGTGATATAATTTATGTTAATAGTTTCAAAAAGCAGCTCTGCTTCATAATGTACAGTTTACATCGCCTCTCATATTTTGAAGCTCCTATCGGTCGTAATTAATTAGTCATTACAACCTAGTTTCTAGCTTACTTCTAGTCACTTAAGTTGTGTGTGTTAATTTTAACCGTAAGTGGTGAGACATACAGTTTTATATTGGCTCCGAGCGACAGATTTGGGAAACTTTTCATGGCATTTCTATTTACTCTTGGAATTTTTCCCAGAAGGAAGTCGCCGAAAGAAATAATTTGTCATATTTCGTTTAGTTCGAAATGTCTAACCTTGTATAGAGCCACGGGCTCCAGTCTAATAAGCCAACATACCACGTACTAGATTACGGCGACTTCGTACTGAGAGAGCTAATTTGCCAGCCAATTACACTCGCACAAGTTATCATAGTCAAAGTACAGAAGTAAATATTCAGAAGTTCATTCTGGTATTCAAACAGCAAATGCTGCCAAAGGGTTCAATAAATGCAATGAACGCCTATAATGCCTTATTGTAACCGTAGTAAGGGAGCCTAAACGAGTGTTATTGTCATTATAGGGCGCTGTGAACTGCGCTTGTAAAGTTTTAGATGAGTTGATAGAAGCCATTGCATTACACGCTACTTGTCTATTAGACAGCATGCGGTCCGTAAGTGAATCTTTAGAGGACATCATAATTAAAGGAGTTACCAACACAGCTTCAGCCACAATATGTAGATGCGATGTATCCAGAATGCTCAAATAAAAATGAACCTAAGGAACATGCTACGTTCAAATGCTCCAGATTGGGAGAACATTGAAAGGATATGAATTCTATGGTCGACCAGATTCTGACAGAAGACAGATGTAAAGGAGATGATACTACTGTTGGAGAAGAAGCGAGAGAAATCGAAAAAATCAGCAGGTCTTTAACTTTTTAAAATTTTAGCAACTCCGGAAAATAGTTTCTTCTCCCGAATTCGAACCTAGACTCCTACATTACGCCGCCTAATTGGTATGATAGTTATTTTTGATCTTTTAAGCTTAAATTTGATAGTAAACGTATAAGAATTATTTGTCAAAAACAATTTTTACTCAGTGCCGTGTTACAAATGTAAAGACGTCGATAATCCAAAACAATTCCTTTATTTATGTGTGTGTATCCAGCATATTTCTGTTAATGTTTTACGTCACATTTATTTGATTATTATCGTTGCCCGAAGTATAAGCCTTTATGACATTCTCTTTCTCTCTTTCGTTTTTTCTTTTTCATCAAATTTCTTTCGTTCTTGGCCAGTATCCACATATGCTTACGCACATTTGGCCCCTACTTAGTAAATGGAATTCAGTTAATAACCTGTTATTGAATTCCATCAAAAGGAAGAATGTGTAAAGGAAGACATACTTACGATTATTTGTTAGAAAAAAAAGAAGAAATAAAATAAAGATTGAAAGGAAACTCGGTTAATGATAAGCAATGACATATTTGGCAAAAGTGTCACTTTAATAAGGCAAATTCAAGTACACACACGTACATACATCAAACACTACGGTATAGAAATTTGTAGCAAAAGGAAATATTTAAGCACAGTAGTGGGCATAAAATAATGGGTTGAAGAAAAAGTTTTTGTGGTTTTTTATTTCGTTAATTCTCATCAAGACGAGACTCATGTTTATCATGCCCAGCCAGCGTAGCCACTGAATGTTAATACCCTGCATAATGTTCATGTCGTTTAGGAGCTCATACAGCTCTCTGTAGGATCGGATGCAGAAATTATCTCAAATTCCGCACTAGACCGAAGATCTAACGTAGAACTTTTCCCTCGAATACTCTCAAGGCTGGTGCATTAGTGCTTAATAGTGTCCATGCCTCTGCGCCATAAAGAAGCACTGGGAGGATTAGCGTCTTGCAGTGTATTAGTCTTCTCGTATAAGAGAGGTCGCTGCTACTCAATTGCCTATTGAGACCATAGTAGCACCTGTTGGCAAGAGTGATTCTGCGCTTGATCTCCAGACTAACATAATTTTTGGTGGTAACGGCGGAGCCAAGACAAATAAGGTCCATAAGCTTCGTTATAGCACCCGCAAAGTCTAGACTTTCCACCCACAACCAGTATTTGTTTTGATGACCAGAATATTGTTACGAAAATGAAAAATTAAGATACTGGTGTTTTGTCTTTACATCGCTTAACATTAAAATTATAAACAAAAGCTACAAAAACAAAACAATGCAAAAAACAAACTTGTTTACAAATTACCGCATTGCTTAATATAACAATAAATACCAGCATAAAAAAATGGTAAACAAATAAACAAAAATATACCAACAATACTACAATAATAAACGTAAACAAACGATGTTTACATTTATAGAGATTTCGAGAAGGCGATATCACGTATATTCGCCTTCAAGAATATTCATCAGACTGTTCACCCTGCCATATAAAAGTCAAGGCAAAGCAGTTTAGTAAAGTTCAGTCGGTCTTGTGTGAAGACGCGGTGCGATCTTCGTTACAAAGATATGTCGAACAATTGTCTAGTAATTGTTATTGTTTATGCAAAAGGTGTAAACAGAGGAATAACAAACGAAGCAATTGTTGTTGTTACATCAAGTTGTGAACAGTGGCACGCAGAATTATCCGAATAATAAAGAATTTTAATTAAACCTAAACACAGATTTATTTTTATTTTATTTGCAATCTACGAGCTTATATTTTAAACTTTTTTAAAAGATAATAACGTAACAATGTTATGTTGAAAATTACAACTTCGATTCCCAAGAAGCTGTTGGAAAATACTTGGCTCAAGTATTTTAAAATCGTTTCTCCTACAAAAACGGCTAATGATACTTTTAATATAACCCAATAATAACATAGTATCGCCTATATGTACTCATTTGTATCACCATGAACCTACTTAATGGCTATATACACTTCAGGTAAGTGTTTGCTTTTGAAGGCGGCATGCTTATCTGACGATGGTTGGATAAATAAATAAATAAAATACACATACAGTGCTACTCTCTCTCTCTCTCTGATTATGTATTAGTAAGCAAGTGGTGGTATTTTGTTATTTTGAGTGCCAAAAAAAGGACGGCTGTTACATGTCAGATGAACACTAAAATATTTCTCTTCGATAGCCATGCTTTTTTTCTTTTTTCCATACAACATACATGGCTGTTGTCATTTCTTGTTAAGGCTATGTGTGTGTGTGTATATACGTGTGTGTGTTAATGTAAAATAAGGATGCCAATAAATCAAAGGCATTTTTGTTAGCTGCCCCGCAAAAAATTACGTATAAATCTTTACATTTCCTCACATACCAAAATATCCTCGTTTAAAAAAAATGTGCAAAAAAACGCTTAAAAAACTTCAGCTTTAGGATTCCCTTTAGAATGGTTTCGTAATTTTATTTTGCCCGCTTTTAGCTGTTTCTTCTCACACATTGTTTTTTTCGCCCCCTGCCTCACCTCTAAATCATAAGTGTAAATGTATTTAGGGTGTATCCGGATGAGGAGTAGACCGACCGGAAGTTGGTGTTGTTGTATGTGTGAATGTGAATTGAAATGTCTGAATATGAAACATATTCGAAGGTCAAAATAATAGTTGTTGCTACAAAATTCCATGTGTGTGCGTATTTTTCTCTCTCTTTCATTATATTGCGAAATATTTTTAGCTTTGAAGCAAATTTTGTTAACGTTTGCCTTTAACAAATAGACCAAAACGAGATGATATTGAAAAAGAGAAAAACTGAAATTAAATAAACAACTCAAAGACACATGTTCAAGGCAAATGCTTTATGCACTATATATACAGAGGTTTTTCAATGGTTTAAAGCTCCTATCAGATCGGGTGTTATAATTTTGTTTAATATTCGTCTTCGTAAAACAAAATGAAATTCAGAGATTCTACTGTAATTGTAACCTCATTTGCAAGTGTCATAAGACAATGAAAAGCATGGTAATGGTGGTCGCCATAGTCTAGTAGTAGAGAGTGTGTTGGCTTATTAGACGTGAGGCCTTGGTTCAAACCCCAGGTCTGACTTTTCCAAGAAAACAAAATATGAACAAATATTTCTTCAGCGATTTTCTCTCAGCAGATTTCTGGGAAAAACTCTGAAAGTAAATAAAATTGCCATTAAAAGTTTCTCAAAAATCTTTCGTTCTGAAACGACTTTAAACTGTAGGTCGTGCCACTCACGTATAAAATTAACACACACACACAACATAAGTGGTGTCAGAAGCTATTTCTATGAAGATATTAGTTTCCTTTTTAACCGAAGTTGCCCAGAAAAGTCAGGCATATGCTGCTACAAACTATTTCGATGTAGAATTCTTTTAGAAGATACTATCCAAAAATTGGTTTGAGAAATCCATATATTGCGAGAGAATGGACAATGATGAGAACAAAGATGGTCGATATTTTCAATAAATTTCTACAGTTTATTAATACTTTATCATACACTTTGAACTCCTCCGAAACATTAGGCGTTTTAAACTTTTTTTCGACTTTTGACAGTCTGCCTTGAAAATTGTATTCCATTCCTCACACCACTTTTAACGGAGTTTAAATAGAATTAAAAAATTTCTATTTCAAAAAGTATTTTACTACTGAAAAATGAAAATAATTTTCATTTAATTTCCCCAGCTTTAACTCTAAAGCCTCTAAGCAGCTCTAAGAACAAAAATATTATTTTAAAATTATTTTCTATTTTATGTTTTGCTGTTGATAAAATGTGTATAAAAAATTCACAGGCCCTTAGCCCCTTTATTTAGTTATGATTCTAACGATATGTTCTATTTACTCTATTTGCACGTAAATAACACAATCCTTTCAAATCCTGTCGTTTTTTTTATTCTAAAATTTAAACCAGTCTTCCACAATATTTTCTATTTTTTTTGTTTGTTTTTTTCTGGGTTACCATTATAGTAGAATAGACATAAATTTTGTTATATTTCCTATTAAAAACTAAACAAATGCAGCATAAATCATTTTAAATGGCTAAAAAATGAAAAACATTTTCCGAAAAATTTTTTTGGAAAAAAAACAACAGAAAAATCTGAAAAAAATTATTGAAATCCAGCAATATTGACAAACACATGTTTGTATCCTCACCAAATGGTGGCAAGTAGTGTAATTGTGTGTGGGTGTATCAGTGCAAGTATTTAACCAAAATAAAAAACCCACAAACTATTTGTTGGTCTATAACAGAGCAAATGCGGTTAAAAGCAGTTTAATCAGTAAACCTGTCTTTGATTTATTTATGTTTCCACCGAACAAAACAAAACAAACATGAGAGGAAAAAATACACACACACTCTTACCAACAGGACATAGGACATATAAAATATATATTTTGTTTTTCTGTTGGCATGTATGCGTACATAGGTTTGTGTAGGTGTGCGTGTATATATTTTAGCTCTGCGGCATTAAATAACATTGAAAATAAAAAGAAATTTTGTTGGAATTTTTTGCCTTTTTTTTTTGACCAAATTTAGTTCGGCAAATATCTCTGCTTTTAGAACACTCTTTAAATGTTTTTTAAATAGTGCTTAATTACTACTTACTTAATATGCTATTAACAACCCGATTATCGGATTTCGGTCATCCTTAATACATCCTTTCAGGTGCATCTGCTTCTTGCTTGCCTTCGCCAGTTGGTCTCTCGATTTGTTTCTACCAAGGCAAATAAGGTCGTCCTCTTCGCCGACTTGCGCAAATTTCCGCATCAAATACTTGTCTCGCCGTGGGATCCTCCTCCATTTGAAAGACATGGCCGAGCCAGCGCAGCCGCTGAATGTTAATACGCTGCACAACGTTCATACAGCTTTCTGTAGGATCGGATGCGGAAATTATACCCAACTCGCATTGGATCGAAGATCTATCGTAGGACTTTTCTCTCGATTACTCTCAATGCTGCTGCATCAGTGCTTAATAGTGTTCCTGCTTCTGCGTCATAAAGCACCACGGGGAGGATGAGCGTCTTGTAAAGCATTAGTTATGTCGTACGAGGGCGATATCTGCTACTCAATTGCCTATTGAGACCATATTAGCACCTGTTGGCAATAGTGATCCTACGCTTAATCCCCTGACTGACATCATTTGTGATGGTCACGGTGGAGTCAAGATTAACAAATTCACTGACTATATCGAGCATATAGTTATCGGCCGTAATCTGCCTCTACTTGTCGACAACATATACTTCGCTTTGCCCTCAACGAGATGTCAAAGTGGTACAATATTCATATTACATATATGTGTACCGTGACGTACTAGTATTCCGAGGTTCAGGAAAGCAAATAAATTGGCCAAGTGTGACATAACCATTGGATTTCGGAATCCATATTCGGAATTCTATTGAAAACTTGAGAGTTTAAGTTAATAGATTCTATTAAATGAGGGTGGGTAGCTTCGAATATTTCTTGCACAGAGTGTATCAAATATGTCAAACATTAGATGGAGGGCGCATGAAAAGCCTGTTTGAACTATAAAGGAGTTATTACTGAACACTGCCTTATATATTCTCGTGACACGTATTGATCATGGCTTCAGCAGAGGTACCAATACAGCACCTAAGCTTTTGCTATGCAAATAATCTAACTGATCTGTTAAGGATGGATGTTTAGAGTATAAGTGACTTCATAAGAAACTCCGGATGGTATCAGGGGAAATACACGACTATAGTATTCCAATGGATAGTCGCCGTAGTTTAATAGGTACTGTGTTGGAGTATTGGACTTGATGTCTCGGTTCAAACTCCAGGTTAGACATCTCCAATAAAATCGAAATATTAACAAATATTTCTTCCGAGACTGCCTCTGAACAGATTTCTGAAAAAATCTCAAGAATCTGAAACTGCAGGTCCCGCTACCGAGGTATGAATTTAACACACACGACATAAGTGGTGTAGGAAGCTAGGTCGTAAACCTAACTAAAGGCTTGTAATTATGTATGTACATATGTATGTATGTAATATTCCAATGGACCATACATCGCCTATGCGGGTCTATCCTCTCGATTTGTTAGCTTATTAAAGACAACAACCAGATATAAAATATATGCCATGAGCAATGAAAACAGTTAAAATGTAAGAAGCATAAATTCGTGAACTAATAGCGCGTAATACGGGGCACATGTGTAATGTTTCCCATAAACTCATTAAAGAGAATTATTTTATTAGCCAATAAGCATAAACAGACATCAAGGAACTGGATTTTTCGTTACTACTTAAATAGTTTTATTAGCTAATATGACAATAGCCTAGCAAAAACCCATTTACATGATGAAATTTCTAATATTACCAGTATGCTTTTTTTCTTCTTAAATTAACTACATAATGATTGTAATTAATTTTTATTAGTTTTTCACTTGCTAATAATAGTCCGTCACCACTTTAAGGTGAGTGTTATTAATTTTATCTTAACCAGTTAACAGTTTGCCCTGAAAAAGTAAAGGAACTCTATGCTAAGTTTACTTACTTAAAGGTTTACTGGGTTATGTGGTCGAAAAAATACATGCTAAATACACTCCCTACTCCAGTTAATTTACTTCCTTCATAAATCTCATCATAGTAGTCATGCCACTAAATATTTTATTACGTATTAAAGCTAAGGACATTAACAGGGGGCGTTAGTATTTTTATTACTTACCTTACCACTCTCTCTTTGCCACTCTCTCTCCTGGAATTTACGTTTATTTCGTTTGGCAGGAATTTCTTTAGAAGAAGAGAAAATATATTAATTTACGAGTATTGTAGTGTCACCCAATAATATACAAGAAACTAGACAACACACTTCAAATGTGTATTATTTTCTCAAGTAATTGATTTACTGAAGGCGTTACAGTAGACATTAGAAACAGGTGTTATCGATAAATTATAATGGAGTTGAACAAACAAACAGAAAAGTTCGAATAATAATTGAAACATTTTCAATATTTTCCGTACCCTCCAATACAGATTCGAACTAAGTTCACAATAAGTGTGTTGTGACAACAAAATGTATTAAACTTATGATAATTGTTCGTTAAAGGACAGTTGTTAACTCCTTTTGAGGGAATATTACCGAAAACACTTTGAAAATTAAGTGTAGAAATGCAATCAAATTGTGTCTAAATAAGTATGTGCAGGTGATAGTTACTTTTCGAAAGTTTTTTCTTTCCTGTTTAATAAATATTAATGGACAGTATTTTTCGTTTGACGTAAGAACAAATGGAATTTAGTAAAAAAAAAGGGGTGTATCTGTTGCATATGGTTTGTGTCTTTAATATTTTTTTTTTTTTGACATTTCAAAGAGTAAGTATTTATTATTTATTCACTGAATGCTTTATTGGAAGTAAATGAAAGGTTGGAGAACATATCAAATTATGTGCTTTCTGTACTACTTAAATTCGAAAGTAGCCCCTTTGGATAACAGCCACAGCTTACTTTCTTACTTAATTGATCGTTACAAGCCTTGTTGTACAATGGGTCATTTCGACTTCCGGGTACTGTACTTGTTCGCAGTTGACAAGTTCACGTCCTCTTACCTAACCTACAAGCCTTTAGTCAAAATTACAACCTAGCTTCTCTTATCACCTATGTTGTGTGTGTTAATTTAATTCATGAGTGGCAAGACCTACTGCTTAATACCAATTTGAAATGGCAAATTTGAGAAACTTTTCATGGCAATTTTGTTTTACCCTCTGAGTTTTTACCAGAAATCTGTTGAGAGGAAGTCACAAAGAAATTTTTTTCATTTCTTTGTTTTCTTTGAGATGTCTGAGCTGGGGTTTGAGCCGTGCCCTCATATATGGTAAGCCAACACTGTACCTACTACACGGCGACTATAATTTAGAATATTCATTTAGAATATGTTTGAAAAATTTCAAAGGGAGAGAGGTGGTTTAGAAGGATCAAAATTTTAACTCAGAAAAAACACAAACAAACTTACATGCTTCAACTTTAACTTTATATGCTTCAAGTTAATTGCACAGTATTTCAATGTATAGTAATATTCTTGTAAATTCCATGCCTTTTGGTTCTGGAGAAGAGATTGACCTGAGAATAAAACAATCACAGCACCTGTCTACAGGCACTGTTCTGTAAAGTCAGCACAGTTTGTTTCATCAGAGTTCAGTATTTTAGTTACTTACTTAATTTAGTCATTACAACCCTTGAGTCAGCATTACGACCTAGCTTTCCACACCACTTATTTGGTGTGTGTTAATTTTATACATGAGTGACTGGACCTACAGTTTAAAGTTGACTCCGAAAGACAGATTTTTTTAGAAGCTTTTCATGGCAATTTTTATTTACCAGAAAACTGCTGAGAGGAAGCCGCCGCAGTCATTTTTTTTTTTTTTTTTAAATTCCGCTTTCTTTGAGAAGTCTCAGGTGGGGTTTGAACCTCGGGTTCGCATCTAGTAAGCCATCACACTATCTACTAGACTACGGCGACTTCAAACGGTTGCCTATATTTCCTCATGTTCTTGCATATTCTTACCTACTTAGCTGGGTTATTTGGCGATGGAACTTATATATGTACATACATACATACATAATTGGTCTTTAGCCAGGATTACAACCTAGCTTTTCACGCCAGTTATGTGGCGTGTGTTAATTTTATACATGAGTGGCAGGATCTACAGTTTAAAGTCAACTCTGAATGACAGATTCTTGAGAAAATTTTCATGACAAGCTAATGAGCGTACTCATGAGACATTCCTTCTTACATGTACACCGTATTGGCATTATATTTGTCTTTGCCCAGCTTTCATTAGCTGGAGTAACCGTTATTTTGGATAAGATGATATGCCAGACATAACTCATCTGAGAGAAGTGGACTGGAAGAAGTTGAGGAAGTTTATACAAAATACAAACTTTTTATAGAATGTGAGGTGGTATTCCTAATGGTGAGCGCACAACAACCCTACGTGATGTCTTAGGTGTATGTCAATTGGCATGATACTTTTGGTTGGTCTCCTGTCCTTCAACCTACCTACCTACGTACCTGAGTTATTTGGCGATGAAACTTAAACTATAGGCAGCCATCACATTTTTACAGAATGGTTTGAGCTTTACCCCACAACGAAACTACATACATACGTACATACATAATTGATCATTACAACCATTCATTCAGGATTACAACCTATCTTTTCATACCAATCATGTTTTGTATGTGTGTGTTAATTTTATATATGACTGGCGGGACCATCAGTTTAAAGTCGAGTCCGAAAAACAGATTTTTGAAAAACTTTTCGTGGCAATTTCTGTTTAACCTCAGAATTTTTGCCTGAAATGTGCTGAGAGGAAGTCGCCGAAGAAATATTTTTTCATATTTCGTTAGATATCTGACCTGGGGTTTGAACCGTGGCCTCGCGTCTAATAAGCCAGCACGCTACCAATTAGACTACTTTGACTACAATGCAATGGAACTTACTTGTTGCTATTGGTGGTGATAGAATATTTGCTGACTGCTTTGAGTTTGATCTTGAAACGAAACTATCTCTACAAAGTCGATAGAACTTTCTGCTGCGGTGGTTTTTAATGTGATTTATGACTATAACAAAAATTAATTTTTAAATTGATTGCATAGACTATTGTATTGTTTTCTTAATTAATTTAATTTTTTTAATAAAACAATTTAAACACACATGCTTTATAAGACTTATAAGACGATTTCGTATTGTCCAACTGGTGTTAATATTTTAAAATGTTCATAATACTTTGGCACTCATATTCGTATTTCTTTTGATCAGTATTTATCCGTTTAAAATCCCTGTTAAGTTGACCATATTGTATAAAGGCTTTCATGACACAATCTTTAAAACTCTTCGAAAAAAACAAGAAGAGAGAGAGAGAGAAACTATGCAATTACATGATACTGTAGCTGTATGTCCATACATATGTACGTAAGTAACTGTTTAAAAAAATAAAATAAGTGCGTATGTGTGTGTGTTTGAGTGAGTAAATGTGCAATTCGATGTGGAGGATATTAAAAATAAAAACGGATTAAATGCAATTAAAGTGTAAGTAGAGTCTATAAAGTAAGATTAACAAGAATTGACAACACAGCACTTGGCTATTAAACACGTATGTACAAACAGTATTGTAAGTGTATATGTTTTTATTGCACAGACATATGTATGTACATACATACTTAATATAAGAAAGCTATGCGTATGTACATATAGTATTTACTTAGTATACGTATGTACATACATGCGTTCATACATGTGTTTGTATATTAATTTACTGCTAGAAGAGCACATTAAAATCCACCACCGCCCCAGCTTTTCTTCTTTAAATAATTGAATGCAATTCTTTGCTACACTTTTCCTACACACTCTTCCCAGGAGCATTTTCTTACTTTCACCCACTTCAATTGGCAAGCCGGCGGCCATGAGATTGGAGGGGGGGTGGTGGAAATGGAAATCTTTTTAATTCATTTCATCCGTTTGCTGGCAATAAATACGAGGATATGACATGGAGAAAGAGAAATTTAAAAAAAAAAAAAACTGAATTCCAAAAGAAAATTATGCAGCACAGTTGAAGTGAAATTAAGCATTAACGGCTACTGTTTATAGAAGAAAGTATTTTAATCACATTGAAATAAATGACAGTAGGCAGAACCTTATGGTCAAATAATTAAAAATTATATGAAATTAAAAAATTATATTTGATGATACGCCTTCGAAAAGACACTCAATTACGGGTTACTCCTCTAATCTAGCATATCATAGGTCACCAAATAATAGCTTATGTTTCTCTTTGTCTTTTTTCGCGCGGGTCTATAATGATTCTTCTATGATAGAGCCTACCCATAACTATAAATATCGGAATGAGGTCTACAAAAACGTATTGAAGTTGATGTCCATAGCTGGTGGCTGTTTTCAAATGAGAAAAAATTTGCTCCCCACTAATGTATGAATTTAGTGTTCTATAGGCAGAAGTTTCTACAATTTATAGGCTATTCCTTGGATCTTGTTCATACAACATTCATAGTAACATAATAATGATTGTTTCACACCTCTTAAAGGCTTTACCTGCACGTGTTTGAATGGCCAAGCGGACAAAGAAGTCGCTTATAGGCTGGCTAAGACAGTCACCGTAGTCTAGTAGCTAGTGTGTTGGCTTATTAGACGTGAGGCCATGTTTCAGACATCTCAAACAAATCGAAACAGAAAAAAAATATTTCTTCGACGACTTCCTCTCAGCAGATTTCTGGCAAAAACTCTGAGAGTAAATACTCTTCTCTTACTCTTCTAAAACCGAGTAAGTCATGTGCTATGAACGATGGCTTAGATCAGTGCGGATAGCGGTTGTGTTATTTCTTGTCACTGGACATGTCGATACTCTTGTAATAGATGTTGAAAGAATTTTCCACATGATATTACTGAAGTCGCCGCAGTCTAGTACGTAGAGTGTTGGCTTATTAGACGTTAGGCCACGGTTCAAACCCCAGGTTAGACATTTTCAGCAAAACGAAATGTGGAAAAATATTTCTTCGGCGACTTCTGCTCAGCAGATTTCTGGAAAAAAAACTCTGAGCGTAAAAAAGTTGTCATAAAAAGGTGCTCAAAAATCTTACTGTAAGTCCAACCATTCATGGAAAAATTTAACACATACAACGTGGGTGATGTGAAAAGCTAGACTGTAATCCTGAACAGCTTAAAATCTGGTTGTTGTGGTTTTCGAGCAGCATCGATTGAAATTATTTATTATGTATTTGCAATATCGATTTTCTGACGGTAAATTTGTTCAAATCATGTCTTTATATATACTCATTCTGTCGGCCGTACCTCTCCAGATCATATCAATATGGTTAAAATAAGTTCGAAGCTAAACTTCATGAACGTCTCCGAACGACGGATTTTTGAGAAAGTTTTTAGTGGAATTTCATTTTACTTTCAAAGTTTTTGACAGAAATCTGCTGAGAAGAAATCGCCGATGAAAATTTTATTCGTATTTCGTGTTGTTGGAGATGTCTGAGCTCGGACTTGAAGCATGGCCTCACGTCTAAAATGCTAACACCCTACTTACTAGACTACGTCATCTTCCTTGCCCTTTAAAAACTTAAATTCCTTTTTTTTTGGGCGCATTAAATAATAAAATTATTATTTTTATTGCCCCACTGTGCAGTATTTGTTTATTTGCGTTTTTATTTCCTTATTTATGACCGTCGAACGATCCATTTACCATTTCTTCACTTGCGACGAACAAATTAATTTATGAGAACCCACTTCCCCATACATAGCACACAGGCCATACCAAAAGCCAATCATAATATTATACACCCACACCCATAAGCAAACTAACACATGCACTTAAACAAGCCCGCACACAGAGTTACAAATTATATAAAATTTATTAAAGACAGAGACAGAGATGGTGACCATGGCCATTAAAAGTGTTACAATTACTTTATTAATGTCTTGAAATTATGAAAAAAAACTATGCATTTAAATTAAAGAAGAAAATGAAGCAAAATAAACGAAAAGAAGTAAAGAATTATGGACATAGAAATGAAAGAAATTAAAAACTAAGAAGATTAAGACTACTATATGCATATACGACATACATATGTACATATGTATATACAGTGAGCGTCAAAAGAAACTTTACACTCTTGTTACATTTTGACCTTTTAAAAACTTTTAAAATATGAGGTCGTAGATTGCAAATAAAATTAAAATAAAGTTGTGTTTAGTTTTAATTAAAATTCTTTATTATTTGCACAATTCTGTGTGCTACTGTTCACAACTTTATGTAAACAACAGCAATTGCCTTTTTTAATTTCTTTGCTATTCCTCTGTTTATACCCTTTGCATAAACAATAACAATTCCTAGACAATTATTTGACAGATCTTTTTAACGGAGATCTTCAAACCAAGATTACTCTCTTCAAACGCACCGCGTCTTCACACAAGACTGACTAAACTTTACTAGCTCGGTCGCCTGATTTGGCTTGCCTTTTATATGGCAACGTAAACAGTCTGATGAATATCTTTGAAGGCAAATGTTCATGACTTCGCCTTCGGAAATCTCTATAAATGTAAACATCTTTGTTTATATTTATTTATGCTGGTGTTTGTTGTTGTATTTTTGTTTACATGTTTACAATCTTTTTATGTTGGTGTTTGTTGTTGTATTTTTGTTTACTTGTTTACCATTTTTTAATCTGGTGTTTGTTGTTATATTAAGCAGTACGATAATTTGTAAACAGGTTGGTTTACTGCATTGTTTTTATTTTGCAGCTTTAGCTTATAATTTTAATGTTAAGCGATGTAAAATCAAAACACTAGTTTCTTGATTTTTCATTTTCGTAACACTATGGATAAAATTCTAACAGTCATCAAACTCAGCTTTTACCACTTAAAGAGAGTGCCCGAAAAAATTTTACAAGATTTCGAAATATTTTTTATTTTTTTTTTGTTTAAATTTTAAAATAAAAATAACGGTAATTTAGTAATGCATACTTTTTGTTAATGTACAGTTTCTTTCAATGCTCACTGTATGCAAAGAGACTCGCCAGCAGTCTATCATTAAAATATGGGGCAAGAATACATGTTAAAACGTAATTAGTTTATAATTTTATGGATTAGAAAAATTAAAAAAAAACAACGCTGGCATATTTCTTAATTAATTTTAATTAATTGGTTTAAAACTTTTATTTTTAATAGTTTTTTAAAACATTCTTTTAATTTTTAGAATTTTTGTTCATTTCTACTTTCCTTAAGGAAAAATCGATTATTTTCTTAAAGATTTTTCGTTCAACTGAAAGAGAGAAAGATAAAGAAAGCTCAGAGTGTAGAAGTGTTTTTTCTTCTTTTTTTAATGCATTTAGTTCATTAATTAAGACATATTAAATGGCATTATACGAGTAGTATGTATGGACTCCAACAGGTAAAAACTATGGCAGATGTTTTGTGTAAGAGAACATCTTCTTATTTATTCTGTTTCTGCATGCAGTCGTTATATTAAATTATTTATATGGTGTACTCCTCCTATACAGACATACATACGTACCATACATATGATACTTAACGTAACGTAACGTAACGAGCTCAACAAAGACGTACACAAAATACACACATGTTTGCCTGACGTTAAAAGTAGAAAGATTTTGTTTTTTTTGAAGTTGGTTGGTAAGAAAATAAGGCACAAATAAATAAAAACCAATGAGTAGAAAGACAAAAAAAAAAGAAAAAATGAAATTCCTTTAATTGCACCATAGAGAAATGAGTGGGTAGTTTAAAGGTTACACTTATAGAAATCTTTGTTAAGAACTTAGATTATAAAGTAGTTTTACATGAGTTTGAACAACGGAATCATTACACAGAGTGCCCAAACAGATGACCTTTGGGAACTATAGAAACTGTCAATGCTTAATGCTTGCCCGCATGGTTAGTGAAACAATTCCTCAATTTTGGGAACTCATAATTGAAATGAAAGTTATAATTGAGCTTTATCTCTGCTTTATCGTTTTTGAAAAAGCATTAGATACATTCATATGAACGATGAAACTATGTTTCTTGGTTCATGTCTAGCATGGTAAACCAATTAAAGGATTCTAGCATTAAAATAAGTTATGTATCCGATAAAAGTTCAGTCAGCGTTGGATAGCGTGTTAGTCGTCGTAGTCTAGTAACTATTATGTTGGCTTATTAAACGCTAAGCCGTGGTTCAAATTTTTTAGATGTCAGAGCTGAACTACGACGAGTAGGTAGTATTCCATTGTACTTAAGTTCCTTATAATTTTTCAGACAACTTACAATTGCGTCGTTGTTGAACTTAAGCCTCTTAACGTTTATAAACTCAGGCAAGCTATGATCACCTGACGCCATTATATACGACAGTGTGTGTATTGACGCCTCTTCAATCAATTTATGGAACTAAGGGTAAACCAAGGCACAACAAAGTTCTTCATAATTGCGAGTAGTAGAACATTCCCTGCTCTGGATGACAAAATTGCATCTGCTAATGGTGAGATATTGGCAAAAGTGCTGCAAAAACGATGCAAAATTTGTGACATTTATCGCCCCAAATAAATGCTTCATTCATTATTGCAAATTTTCTCAGATTTAGATAAAATTGCTGTGAAAAGTTTCTTAAAAATCTCTCATTCGGAATCGACTTTGAACTGTAGTTTCTGCCACTCATGTATAAAATTAACGCACTCAACATGGATGGTATGAGAAGCAAGGTTGTAGTCTTGGCTAAAGTGTTGTAAAAAATGCACTTAAGTCAGCAGAATGATCTGCTACGATTTCTTGCGATTGGAAAATGTTTCAAGTATATCCATTCTCCATTCAAATATCCTTAAAACTAATATTCTCTCACTCTTTCTCTCTCTGTATGTGTAAGTGCATGTGTATGGGTGCTTAAATGTGATTGCATGTGCTTATGGTTTGGTATGGTATGCGTGTAAGAAAGAGGAAAAAGTTTAGGCATTATTTTTCTTAATACAGCCTATTTTAGTAGTTACTTTTTATTGTTGCCTTCATAGTTTTTGTTGTTGTTGCCTTTTGCTGTTATTTTTCATCGTCTTGTTAATATATATTTTTTGTTTTAGTTTATTGTTGTTGGTGTTTTTTATTTCAACAACAACAATATGGACTATAGGAGCAGTTGTAGTAGTAGCAGCAACACGACTGTACTCTGTATAAGCTGCACAACATCATTTATTTTACTTTGTGCAGCAGCAGTACAGAAACAGAAGATTAATACCAACTTACTCGATCATAAATAATACAAAACGATTCTTTGAAAATGAAAATGGGCCATACCAACTGAAAACAACAGAAAAAAAGAGAGTAGAGTAGAAGCACAGGAATCATATAAAATACTATGTGAAGAGAAGAAAAGAAGAAAAATTATGCTTCTAAACAGTAACGTAGTTTAGAAGAAATATTTAAAGGAGTTTGCTTTCTAAACTCGATACGCATTTAAATATGCTCAGAGTTTTAATTCCCTTTTTCTGCATTCTTAAATCGCTAAATGAAATGATTTATTGGCAACAACATCAACCAACCACGTCTCTGTTAATGCCATAAATATCGACATATGCTGGATTTATAGTACGTGTACACTCTATATGTTGTTGCTGTTGTTGCATGTTGTTAAATATTTGTTGCTGGTGCTGGCACAAAAACTTACGAAAATATTCAGAAAGAAACTAAAAGAAAAGAGTAAAGCTTGCCAAGTAGAAACTATTAAAAAACCTGTGGAAGTATTGTATTCGAGTAGGACATACTGCAGTAAGTTGTGTTGTTCGTCTATGTGGTAGATTGTGCTACAGAATAGTAAAAAAACACAACTACAAACACTGCCACAACTACTTGCAACACACTTAGAAAATATAGTTTCCTTTGTTTAGCTTTTCTTTTACCTTTAAACGTGGGTTATGCGATAAATATGAGAGCGTAAATCCTTGCTTTAATTACGATTTACTGAAAACAATCAGTAAGTTTAAGTTAGATAAGTTGGCGGAACCCCCTTAATGCAAGAGGTTCCACTTAGGCTAGTATTTAGGCCCAATGTGATACCACAATCAATCCCACCCGGGGAATAAACATTCCCTAGAAGAAACCAATCAAAAATTTTTGCTATTGAAGCAATTTTTATATTAGAATGTTCAGTCAAAGATGATAGAAAATAGGAGGTCATAAACTTCCATCTTTTTTCGTCTAGAGTGGGGCACTGACACATAAACTGAAAGACAGTCTCTCCCTACTCCTTAGGTCAACAGCTTCTGGAGAAGTCATTTGCCGGAATACCATGCCTTTCGGCAAACCTACTAAAAGAACAGTAGCCCTTAGGAATTGCCATTGTGCAATGGGTGGGTGGTCCTCCTTTTGTTCATACGTGTCCAGTAGAGTCTAGCAATATTACACGTGCTCTCCTGTCGCCAACGAAATTGGGCTTCCCTATAAAACTTGTGGATAAAACGGAGTCAATCGCAATACCTATACCTTCGTCTCTTTATGATAAGAGCAGGGCAATAACACATGAGCTGAAAGACAGCCTCTTCCGCTCCCTCTTCCGCATACCTACACAAAAAAAAAAAAAAAACAGTGGCCCGTAGGAATTACCATTGTGCGATGGATAGAATTGGTATTTTGGGGAGAGAAGTAAGTCAGTCCTCTTCTTATCCATACGTGTCCAGCAGAGTTTAACAATAACTTAACTTCCTGCCGCCAACGAGATTGATTATCGTAAAACAAGTTGTCTAAATTAATTGGGGCAATCGTTATACCAATGCCCTGTAACACGTCGGAAATTGAGAGCTCCGTAGCGGCCTTGGCCTGCTGATCAGCAATGCACTTTCTAACGATATCCCTATGTCCAGGAATCCCTATATGTAAGATACCTTTGAATGATCCGAAATTTTCCCTAAGAAATCCAATGCATTCATGGACAATGGCGGACGTTGCAACCACATTCGTTTGGGACTTAACCGCATTCGAGATGTCCAAGTCAATTAAAGGATTTTCATGTAAAAATATCGACAATCAACAAGCATGCGGCGCTCTCAATAATGCTATGAGCTATGAGCAGAGGCCAAGCAAGTCTATAAGAAAGTTTAACATCAGAACCCTTAATAAATACATCACAGACTACCCTGACAATCATCTTTAAGACATCAGTGTCGACTTTCAGAGATAAACAATGCCTCAGAACTGATGTTGAAAAAAACAGTTCTTTTCTAACACACACTTCTAAGACACACCACGTGTCCTCGATTAGTGGCAGTATGAGTGGCTATACCATAATATGTGTATTGCATAGTAAAACAACAAGAAGAAAAAAAATAAGTATTTACGTACTTGTGTGTTTAGTCGTATTTGGTAATCATGCCATAACGTCAATTATACTTAATGACTTACCAACGCCAAATGCTTCTTAACGATTTTTCCTTAGTTTCTCTCGCCACCACTCCCCCCGCTACTCAACAACATAATACGAGGGTATTGATGCAATGGAAAAAAACACAACAAAAGGAGCATGAATGAATAAGAAAAAGCCAACAATTTGCTAAAAGCTACAAAAATTGGTTTTCGAAAACAAAACAAAAAAAGAAACCGAAACCAAAATGAAAAACGAAAAAAAAAAGAAAAACTTGAAAATCATAGGAAAAACTATTAAAGCTTTTAGTGTTTAAGCTGTGCAACAGTTGAAAGATGAATATGATGACGATAAAATGCACCTTTAATTGCAAGCATATTTTGAGCACAGAGAGGAGTGTTCCAAATTTTCTTTATTGCTTGACTTAAGAGTGCTGCTGATTATCAAATACGGTATTTTCATTCATATTTTGTGCTATTTTCCCGAATTAATGTTTTAATAACCGCCGGTAAATTGCCGAAAATTCATTTGCACTTGGAAATATGGAAATAAATTTTAGGCGGAGAAAGTTTCTAGATATTGGCCCAAAGAAAAATGCAGTCCTTTACAAAACTATTGTAGACCTGAGTATATATTTGCGTTCAGAAATATATTTTTTAAAACATCAAACTTTACAGTCACTTTTGTATTATTTACTTTCCATAAAGTAAAAAAAAGCTTTTGAAACAGAGTTTAATATGAATGTATGTACCTTATAATCAACTAAAGCCAAATTGTTCGTCATCATATTTATGGAATCCATACAATAGCTGTTATAACAGGGCTTAGGAATAATACTGTTACGTTTTTACCTTTTAAAAACGTTTAAAATATGATCTCGCAGATTCCAAATAAAATAAAAATAAATTTGTGTTTAGTTTTAATTAAAATTCTTTATTATTCGCACAATTCTGTGTGCCATTGTTCACACCTTGATGTAAGCAACAACAATTCCTTTTCATTGTTATTCCTCTGTTTATACCCTTTGCATAAAAGATAACAATTACTAAATAATTATTTGAGAGTTCTTTGTAACGGAGTTCTTCAAACCACGATTATTCTCTTGAAACGCACCGCGTCTTCACACAAGTCTGACTGAACTTCACTCACTCTGTCTCTTGCTTTGCTTGCCTTTTATATGGCCGAGTAAACAGTCTGATGAATGTTCTTGAAAGCGAATGTTCGTGAGTTCGCCTTCTAGAGAATACGATAATTTGTAAACAGATTTGTTCACTGCATTGTTTTGTTTTTGTAGCTTTTGTTTATAATTTTAATGTAAAGCGATGTAAAAGCAAAACACCAGTATATAGATTCTTCATTTTCGTAACAATACGTATCACATCATAAATATGATGTGTAAATTCTTTTACCTCTCGTTCCCTTTTCGTTCATAGCAAGACTTTTTTCTGTATGTATTCTGCACTGCATCACTTTTTGCAATCCCCATGAAATCTTACAGGTTTATTAACAAAAGTTCTCATAATTGAAGTCGCCATAGTCTAGTAGGTAATGCGTTGTCATATTAGATATAAGACCACTGTTAAAACCCCAGGTCAGACATCAAAATGAAATTATGAAAAATATTTCTACAACGACCTCCTCTCAGCAGATTTCTGGCAAAACATCTAAAAGTAAATAAAATTGCCATGCAAAGTTTCTCAAAAAAATCTGTCGTTCGAAGCAAACTTTAAACTGTAGGTCCCAACACTCCTGTATAAAATTAACACATACGGTATAAGTGGTGTGAAAAGTAAGGTTGTAATCCTGACTGAAGGATTTTACTGACCAATTGATTGATAGATCTACATTAAATGTCTGGCCTGGGGTTGAACCAACACACAACCCACTAGACTACGGTGGCTACATGCCAGACACATAGCAGCTCATAAATGGAAAAGCTATTGGCCTAAGAAAATTTAAATTTCTACCTATCCAAACCAGATCTGTGCAGAGCATAATACTTTCAACAAAGTAATCCCAACCCTATATTTAATTCTTGCTAGCAAAAGTCATATAAAAAACGAAAATCTTAATATTCCAGCCACTGCTACAAAACTTAGCAGAGATCGTAAATTCATTTTAATTGTGTTGTCGTTTTCAACTTGTTTACTCTGTTGATAGTTTCAAGCAACTGTGACTAACAGTCCGTAAGTCTATCGATAATTTAATTGTGCGTAACGCTTAACTAATCAAACTAATACACACACATTAATTCATTTGACCTCCCTCCCCCCAAAATGTTATCTTTCTCTCACGCTCCTATTGCAGCCTACTGGCAGACACTCATAATCATAAATTCATGATCATAAAGTTGTTAAAAATTGGAAAAAAAAACTAAAACTGACTGACAATAGATGGTGGAGATATATAAACAAAACAGAAAAAATGACGAAATCAAATTATAATAAAGAAAATATTAATGCAACAACAACGACAACAACAGTGACAGCAAAAACAAAAATTTCTTCATAAACAAACTCATAAACATTACAGAGAGAATGCTTAAGAATTTTTCTTGAAAATTACACACATTAAAAAAACAATAACAACACAGACATCGTTGAATATAATACACACCCCCATACATGAATACATACATACAAAGAATCATTTAAATGTCTGAATATCGAAATAATAAATGAAGCCATAGAACAAACAAAAAAGGAAACAAAAAAAAAAATACTTATAAAACGCGTGTCTAACTTTCTAAACAAGTAGAGCAACAGCAAGAATAAAAAAAACAACAATAACTAGACACACAAACATATAGTACAGGGTTATACGTTTAGGGGTTTATAAATTGCCAGTGTTGGAAGACTGTTAGTTGCCTTTCATCTGACACACTTACTTAATGAGTCATTGTAACTCTGTAGTTATGATTACGACTCAACCTCTCACACCAACCACTCCTGTTGTGTGTATCAGAGATCAGCCATGAATCGTTTTTTCGCTACTCATGTAATTTTAAATATTGAAATTTAACTATGCACTCTAATTGATGAAAATCACTACAACGTTGATTTATAAGTACAGGTTGCAATGAGTACAACGTTGTATTTGACAAATTAGCACTGAAAGTCTGTTGGTCTAGCATTCATATTAGCATGTCAACGGTATTGTAAATAGTCAGATCGTTTCAATTTTTGTGTGAGTTAGACTTCATATGGCTGACGACGAAAATCCAAATACGAACTACTTCATTGTATGCCGCAAGAAAGGCTCAATTGCTGAGGACTACAAATACGAATTATTATCCACAGTTCGTCGAACAGAAGCGTTATTTTCCTCGAAGTGTGGATTGCAATGAGGCACAGGCATACTAACATCTGTAGTGCTTTCAATCCAATCTAATCCTATAATTTTATAAGTTCCTTGTACAATAGGTCGATTAAGAAGACCATAATCATTCCGTAATTGTCAAAAAGTGCTCATGTCTCAGTCACCATATTTGTAGTCAATTTTAAGTATTGTCGACGTTCTTTGGTTGTTAAGCAATTCATATTCTCAAATGGCAAACATTTCAGTTCAGACCAGAGATCAGCAATGAGTATTCAAAAAAATGAGTAGAATCGAATCATACTCATAATTTCTGATACTTACTTATATGCATTCATACTTATTTTAATATCATGGAACCTCTCTACTCATATTCAAAGTTTGATGTACTCATCATATTCATACTTAACAACACGTATGATGTTGTTGATTTCGACTCTCCATAACTCAACATATACAGGAATCATAAAATAAGTATAAATCGTGTACGAACACTAAAATACTCACTAAATGGCTGTGTGTTTTCTCTGCTTTCTGTTTTTTTCTTTTGTTATCAATGCAACAACAACTAAGACTGTAAATTTTGATGAATGATATGAGTCACTCGAATCATTTATAAGTATTTTTCCCTAAATTTATGAATTTAAATGAGTAGGCCTATGAATCAAACATATTTCGAATGTTATGAGTTTGATGTCAACGTTGTACGTATACTCATTGCAACCTGTACTTATAAATCAACGTTGTAGTGAGTACGAATGATTCAAAGTAGTTAAATTTCAAAATTGTTGACTCATTTATATTCAAAATTTCATGAGTGCTTATGAGTAGCGAAGAAGCGATTCATTCCTGACCTCCGGACCCGACCTAAGAAATGTTCAACAACTTTCTCAATAATATCAACTGCCGCCATCAATTTTATTTCATATAAAAATACAGGCTCCAAACATTATAATGAAACTAAAATATTGTATAGAAATCTGGATTCTTCACTTTTGAGACAGAAAACTGGCGAACCCTTTACAACTGAACTACATCAAGCAAGAAACAACGGAAATTTTAACAAATAATAACAACAACTATAACAGAAGTAATATAATGCTCAAGTATGCATACACAGTACAATACAAAAGTCAAATTAAAATATTTTTTTTCTTTTTCTTGTCATTCTCTTTGCTTGCTCTTTACTTTTCTAATTTCATTTCTCATATTTTATGCCACCAACAAACATCAAACATTTAATATGTTCTGTATCATATACATATGCGTTTCCGTGTATGTATGTGTGTGCTAGCGTATAAGGAGAAACATGTTTTTATGTAAACATAAAACATAAAACACTTAAACACACACACAGTCATAAAATATTTATTAGGGGCGAAAAAAATAAAAAAAACATACAATTTGTGAATGTTTATGTAGGCAGTGTTGTTTGTTGGTCGTATTACTTCATATGACAGAAATTTTTTTAAAGATGAGTGTGTCTTTTCATTCTTTTTTCCATCTTTTTTTTTTGTTATTTAAATTGCTGCTTTGTATGTATGTATGTGTGTGCATGTGCGTTATGCTCTTTAAAAAGTCAAACACACGTTTAAAGCAGGGTGAAAAAGTTGAGAAAAAAAAAAAAAACAGAAAAAACACGGGAAAAACTGTAGCGGAAAACAACCACAACGTCAGTAAACAAGGGTGCCCTGCTCGTTGACATGTTAAATAATTAGGAGTCCCTTTTCTTTTCTCTGCTTTTGTTTTTTCCCTTTTTTGATAATTTTAGCTTGTAATTGTTGAGAAATTGTTTTCGTCTTTAAACGAAACAAAAGAAAAATGACAAGAAAGTTGAAAAATTTTATTTTTTATTTCCAGGAAAATTTTTTCTGATTTTAAATTTATTTTCTTCTCAATTCAATAACATGAAATCGAATGAATAAAAAAAGGGAATAAAAAGAGGAAAACAACGGCTTATGAAAGTGTTTGAAATTAATATTTGCGACTTTCCAATGAAATTAATGAGGCGGCCCGAATACAAAAAAAGCTTTTCATATGTTTAGGAATCTTATACGGAAAGAAATTCGAAAAATGTTTTGAAAATAGAACAGAAAGAGCAACATAAAATGAGTTTCTGCAGTCCTTTCCAAAGCCTCAATTATGGGCTTTAGATTCTATGTGCAAGTGTTTCTTTTTAAGCTTCTTTTTAACCTTGGCGTTGAAAGTGCTTAACAATGAAGCATGCATTTACATATACACTAGAGCCCCGACATGCGTCGTTAATGGGGACCGGAGAATTGCGACGAAAATCAAAACGACGCAAATCGAGTCAACTTTTTCTATACAAATGTATCGAAATTTAATTTATTGGGACCAAGAATTCAAAGGAAAGCAAAATGAATGAATAATGAAAACATTTTTCATTATTTTATTTAGTTCAACAAATGTTTTTTAATTATTATAAAGAAATAACAAAACAATAAACAGAAGCTGCAAGAATTTTAAAATACAAAAAAAATTCTAAATATGTACCACAATACAAATACTAAAATGGTAGTACTCAATGCTGCAAGAAAAAAATTAAACGTATGTAGCGTCACAAATCGATATTTAAACGACGCAAGTTGGGATTCAAACGACGCAAATCGAATCGACGCCAATCGGGGACGAAACGACGCAAATTTAATCGACGCGAGTTGAAATTGCAACAACGCATGCTGAGTTTTGTCAATTTTTAAAAAGCGACGCAAATCGAAACGACGCAAATCGGATCGACGCAAGTCGGGGCTCTAGTGTATATGTACATACATAATTGGTCATTACAACCCTTCAGTCAGGATTACAACTTAGCTTTTCACACCACTTATGTTGTGTACTTGAGTGCGGGACCTAATGTTTAATGTGGACTCTGAACGAGAAATTTTTTTGAGAAACTTTTCATGGCAATTTTTTATTTACTCTCAGGGTTTTGCTAGAAATCTGCTGAAAGGAAGTTTCGTTTTGTTGGGAATGTTTGACATGGGGTTTGAACTGTGGCCTCACGTCTAATATGTCAACACTCTACCTACTAAGTACTAAGTACTAGCATAGAGTACAAAATACATACTTTTTACTTTAAGTACCCGAAAAAGGCTTGTCGAAGCAACTGATAAGTCTGTTACTGCCGCATGATATATTCATTATTAATAAACTGAAAACAAGGACTGATAGTTCTGATATACGTATGGCCGGAGTAGGATTCTATAGACATTCCCGAGGTAGTACTTGAATATATACAAATAAATATATGTATCGACAATAAACTTTATCTTTATCTGGAGAAATTGTGTGGATTTTTAAAGCATGTTGTGACTGGATAAAGAAAGTTTACCCTAGTAAGGAAAAATATTTATTAATGGTAGACGGCTAATAGTAGTAGCTGGTACAGAGCAGAGGAAAACATTATGAAGGCATTGTCGACTAACAATCAGAGAAACTGTCAGTTGCACACAGTTTAAAAGTCGTCTCCGTTTTGTGTCAAGGGTTGGCATCTTATAAACCAACACTCAACCAGTTATTTCATGACAGATAAAGGAATTAACATCATTGGCATTCTTATGAATAATTAAACATCCATAGAAGTGTTAAATAACGTTTACAGGGTATCTATCGGAATTAGAAGGTGCCGAATATCTGTATGAATGGCCACTTAGTCAATAAGAGATGAGGTAGTAGACCCTAAGCTACCAACAACAGACACTAGGCACATGATTTCGTTAATTTTTTGTCATCTAAAACTGAGGTAGATAACGTGCTGTCAAAGTAGGCGCAGACTAAATGGAATCCACCCGTGCTGTACATACATATATATAAACATACATACTTAATTGGTCATTACAACCCTTCAGTCAGGATTATGACGTATGTAGCTTCCCACACTACTGAGTGGCAGGACCTACTGTTTAAAGTTTAAATTTTTGAGAATATTTTTCATGGCATTTTTTTAACTTTCAGAGTTTATGCTAGAAATCTGCTGAAAGAAAGTGGCCGAAAGAAATATTTTTTTTCATATTTCGTTTTGTTGGAGATGTCTGACCTAGAGTTCGAACCGTGGCCTCACGTCTTATAAGCCAACACACTACCTACTAGACTACGCGACTACCCGTGCTATAGTGCTACAAATTTGACTGCTCCATGATGATTTGTATCGATCGGAATGCGCATGCGTATTAAGCGTGGCGTGATGAATGGTATCAAAGCTTTATTCCAGCGAAAACACGGATTCTTCAGTATTCTCTGGCAAGGAGTAGGATTATGTCCACTTCCACTTACATGGCATCCTCTTTTACGATTTTAGATACCAGTTGTTTTTGTTTTGTTTTGTTTTTTTTTCAGTTCCAGAAATCGAGTTTTTTCAGCTAAGCAGGTACTTAGTCCATTGTAGCAAATCCTACAATGAAAGAGTTGCCGTCTAGGCAGCAAAGCGAAAATTATTCGCTTAAAATTTAATGGGATGTTGAGTGGTGTAGCAAGCAACTTTGCTTATTGAATTTTACTCTTTCAAGGCAGCTGGCATTGCCCTGACTATTGTTATGGTGTGGAATGTTTGGAGCTTCGCATCATTCAGGGAGCTTCTACCTTAATTCTGGAATGTAAATATTTTTTATCTGCAGCTTGTGATACAAATGTGAAATTCTCGGATCTGTTGTCATGCACCTTTTAAATAATTCAACACAATAACTTTTTAGAGGAACAGCCTCATTACAATTGAGCAGCTGAGCAAACTTTTAGGTGTATGTTGTAGATACAGGTGGATAAATCTGAAAGAAAGGGTGTCTATATTAAACTGGTAGTGTGTATAAATACGTTGTTAGGTGTCTCAAGCCTTAGATTGTTTTGATTATGAAATCAAAATAGTTTCCTTCTTCAAAGTAATATCATAAAGTCCTCTATTTAATATCAAAATGTCCTTTAAAATGAAAACAAGTCAATAAACCCTACTTTTACATTTAAATGAATCTCTCTGTAGGCTTGTGTTACGTATTCAAATTATTTATGGATTGAAAACAAACAAAAAAATTATTTTCTGGTAAAAGAAAATCGAACTCCATATTGGCAATATGAATGGAATTCAATAGTCGAAAATAATCACAGCAACAAAATGACACACATTCAGACTGTGTGTGTGTGAGTTTTTTCTTTCTTTCACAGAATTTTTGATTTAACGTTGTATTACTGATGGTTATGGTGGTGGTGGTGGTGTTGGTGGAGATGATACTAAACAGTAAAATAGTATTGAAATGACGTAAAATTTATGTTCTGATGACGATGTTGATTATGATGATGATACAGCCGGAAGCGGATGTTGATTTGTTATGTTCTTACTCCAGCCAAAGAAAAAATAAAACACATTCCATGCATACAACTTTCTATTCAAAACTATTATAGTGGGTCTAATATTCTTCTATTTTTTCTCTCTCTCTCTCTCTCTCTCTGTTTTTTTTTTCTTTTTATAGAATTCGTCATAAGGTTTGTTTATTTGTTAGTTTGGCTTGCCCGCCATGGCATGTGCCCTTACGATGTCTATCATTTGTTACGATGTCATTATCATTGTTTATAATATTTTTTTAATTTTTTTTTTTTTTCTTTTTTTCCTTTTCTTCTTATTATTTTTCATTGTATGTGTCTGTCTGTCTGTACACAGAGCCCAATAATAGCAACTGAAACATGAAGAGGCAGAAAACAATCGTGCTTGTCATGCTGATACCAGAAGTACTCATGACGGTAGCACTAAGAGTGCCTGCCTGCCTGCCATAAATGGTGGTGCTGGTAGTGGTGTTGGTGTTACTGTTGGTATTAGTGTTACTGGCTGGATGATGTTCTCATTTGTTTGTTCTCATGTCGTGTTTTTGACATTTGCCACCCAGGCGCCACTAAGAATCCAATTTTTTTCGTTTTGCCTTCTTCCTGTGCCTTAGTTTTTTCCCATTTTTTTTTCTCAATTTTTTTTTGTGTCCTGTGAGTTCATTTTGTGTTTGGTTTGGTTTGCCTCTCCCCCCATTACTGTTTCCTAGTTAATCTGTAAATAAATCTTTCCAACATTTTGAACATTTTAGTCTTGATTTAATAACAGAAACCTTTTACAGATGACAGCATCGAAAGGAACAAAGAAGGAAAATAAAAGAAATAGAAAAGAAAAACTGAAAGCAAAGAATTGAAAATAATTGTTAATAGAAATCCGGTTTTTTTCTCTAATGCAAGCTGTTTTTGGTATTGCGAGCATATCGCTGTGACCACTCACGGTTTCAATTAAGCTGGCGTTTCTCATTCATTTTTAGTGTTTTATTCATAGAGATTTCATTGCTGGTTACATTACTTGGTATCAACATATGACGAAGACAATGGTTTCAGAACGTTTGTTTGTTGTTTGGGAATATTTTTACAAGGGAAATGTGGCCTTGATGGTTGCCTGGATTATCATTTGTAGAATAGCTCGTCACTGGCTATGATTTTTTCTTATGTTTCTGACAAAAAAGATTCTCTATCAAGCCAATTAGGCATGCCCTTCTTAGAAGGAGGTACTATGTGATTGTAACGTCTAATCGCAAGGTTTTACGTGAACGTTTTATTGATCTCAGAGATATGGATTCATGGATAGGTTATGGATTGTGAATTCAAAGCTGAAACGGCAGGAACCTGAAGCTAATACAGGCTCCAAGTATCCTTCAAGGTTTGATTCAAAGCTTTTTAATGAAAGGTGAAATCAAGCGATACTTACATACATAATTAGTCATTACAACCCTTCAGTCAGGATTACGACCTAGCTTCTCACACCACTTATGTTGTGTGCGTTAATTTTATACATGAGTGGCGGGACCTGCAGTTTATAGTTCATGGCAATTTTGTATGCTCTCAGAATTTTTCCCGGAAATCTGCTGAGAAGAAGTCGTCTTAGAGATATTTTCATATTTCCATTTTGATGTCTGACCTGAAGATATTAGCGATGCGCACATTTTCAGATGATCTCGGCGCCTTGAGAGCACTGGCTCCTTGGCTCCGTACAACTGTTGGGAAAATGCTTTGATCTTTATTATCCTGGGGGTATCTTGGAATCGCTTGCATTGAATTTGAATCATTGGGAATATTCTCTCACGGCCACATGTTGAAAGGGAGTCCGAGGTTTGCGCTAGGACAAACAAATTGTGACGCATTTATCCTACAGAGAATGGTTGTATAGTAGGTAGAGACACTACAACCTGAGTATCATATCCAGGATGGGACGATACGCTGGAAGAGAATGAATATATGAAGCATTTTATCAATATTGTGGAACGATTAGGATAAGATTACATGACTTCGATTGGGACCAGTGGGAAGTGTCATCTATGATTTACTTACTTAATTGGGTATTAGTCAGGATTACAACCAAGACCCTCACAAAGGCGGATTTTTGCGAAAGTTTTCATGGCTATTCTATTTTATTTTCAGAGTTTGAGAGAACTTGCCGAAGATGACTGAGTTGGAGTTCGAACCACGGCTTCACGCATAATAAGTCAACACCCTACCTACTAGACTACGGCCTCTTCAATTGGGACCAGTAGGAGCTGTCATATACTTACTTACTTAATTGGTCATTACATTCCTTCAGTCAGGATTACAACCTAGTCCCTCACACTACCAACGTTGTGTGTGTTAATTTAACACATGAGTATCAGGGCCTACAGTTTTAAGTCGACTCTGAACGACAGATTTGAAAAACTTTTTATGGCAATTTTTATTTACTTTCAGAGTTTAGTTTTGCTAGAAAACTTCTGAAGAAAGTCAACGAAGAAATATTTTTGATTCAAATTTTTTTTTTGATATGTTCGCCTCCCGTTTAATAAGCCAACACACTACCTACTCGACTACGGCGACTTCAGGAATATCATGTGGAAAATTCTTTCAACATCTTTAGAAGCCAGATCAGCTAAGCTATCTACAGAGTATTTATGCAGGTTAATGACAGAGAAATTCAATGATAGTGTCGCTCTTCTTCACATGACAAAAGACATAAAATGTAAGAGCAAGCCTTATGACATGAGCATCGATATAATCAGTGAACTGTAACCACATAACTGCCACACGCATTGATTGTAGATATGTTTCGTCGCACGGAATTTATCTCAGTTTTAGGAGAGTGAAAACAGAAGCTCTCAAGACGTGTCGATGTCCATGTTTAGCATCTTAGTGATTGTCTTATTTATATACATATGTACATAATTGGTCATTATAATCCTTCAGTCAGGATTTCGACCAAGCCGCTTTTAGTCTTAAAGTAGCATTTCGTTCCTACAAAATTGGAATATTCTTACACTAGACGCTTACGATAATGCATCAGTTAGCAGTAGGCTTTCAGTTTAAGCTTCTTAAACTCTCTTAGGCTTAATAACCGTCATATTGGGCATTAAATATACACGTATAGTGTCGTAGCGTAGCCCATAGTCTGGCTTGATTTACTGTCGCTTTCAATATGAAACTTTCCCAATTAAATTTATTAAGATACTGTTATAATCCTAATATACCCACACACATACATAAACCAACACGCATTAATAACAGTATTAAAATACATACACATTGTTTGATACACTTACCACCTACTACCTACCACCTACACATGTGCATGTGCCGGTGCCGGTGGCTGGTAGTTGGTTGTCCTTGTTGTTATTGCCTTGCCATTATAGTTGTTGAACATAAATCATCTCGTATGGGGTGTCAAATATCCTGCTGTGTTCTCAAACGCATTAGTATTATGGTAAAGCCTACAGTTTATACCCAAATAATGTTTTTCTATTCCTTAAGTTACTTGAATTTGTTTTTATTTTTTATTTTTGTTTGTTTGTTGGTACATGTATGAGTATTTAGTGGCAGGGTATGGTGTTTGCCTTTACCACTACCCTCACCCCCATCAACACAAGTACTTTAAGGAAAACATAAATTTTAAGTTTCATTTATTTGCTGGTGTGTTGTTGGTACAATTTTTAAACATTGTCGCTCAGCATTAATTCGCTCATATGCTGCGCTCATTCGTTTACTGTCTCCAATAATTCAGTTATTTGTTGCTGTTACTGTTTTACGAATACATGGGTATGTCATGCCCATCACTCTCAATGTGTGTGTGAGTTTCGTATTTTGCTTTTATGCTATGAGCCTATTAACTTGACTTGTATGCGTGACTATGGATGCGTGTGAGTTAATTTTAAGCAATTTTAATCCGTACGGCTTTTACGCATTTTATTTCTACTTTATCTGACTCTTTACAGTATATTGAGTACTGCTCGTTAATTTGTACTAGTGTTTTAACGCCACACACACACACATGCACTCACACGCACATACACGCACATACACAATCCCTTGTACTTAAATACACAGACAGCTGTAGAATGCCTCTTATGCATACATTAACGTAAACGGTTTATTTTTATTTTCACGGAAAAATTGTACGTTGAAAATTAGTAGAGGCCATGGATTTAATTTCTCTTCCAGTATTTTATGGACTTTTAAAATACTACTGAACCATGTGGTGAATTAAAATTTATTTTAATTTGAAGATAATTTGGTGGTCAATACGTCACTTTTATTAATAACGGTAAGACTTTTTAATGGCTACCTCTAAATCGAATGGCGTATGTACGCCTGCTTATACTTGATAATTTTGTAATAAAATGTCATGCTATTGTCTTGGGTTTTCTAGCTTCAGTTTAAAAGCCGAATATTTCCCATCATCCATTGAGCGTTGGTCTAAGTTAGGAAAAATTGCAGTAATCTTCTCTAAGAATACTTATTTACTTACTTAATTGGCCATTAACAACCCGATTAACGGATTTCTGCCTCTTCTTCTTGCGCGCCTACACCAACCGATGACAGGGCTTCCTCCATCTGTTCCTTCCAACGCAAACAAGTCCATCCTCTTCGCCGACATCCGTAGATCCACGCATCAAATACCCGGAGCCGGAGCATTTTCCGCATCCGCTGGATGTTAATACGCTGCACCACGTCCATGTCGTTGAGGAGCTCATGCAGCTCACTGTTGGTTTCGATACGGAAATAATCGCCAACTCACACTGGACCAAAGATCTTACATTGGACTTTTCTCTCGAATACTCTCAAGACTGCTGCATCAGTGCTTAATAGTGTCCATGCCTCTGCGCCATAAAGAAACACGGGGAGGATGAGAGTCGTGTAGAGTAGCTTTTCATGCTGAATTTGAACGACAGATTTGAGAAACTTTTCATGGGAATTTTATTTTACGGTCAGAGTTTTTGGCAGAAGACTGCTGAATGAAAGTCGCCGAAAGTAATCTTTTACAATACACTACCAACTAGACTTCTAAATAATGTCATTTCTGTAATGAGTTTTACTTTTAAAAATCGTTTCTTAGGCTATATTATACAATAATATCTTTGTACCTTGTACAGTACCAGTTTCCATCCTAAACGTCCTGCTTTGAACTTTTCTACGTTTAATACTGCACCTAGCATTCGGATAAAAGAACACAATAAGTTGTTAAGAGTTTGAGGCGCATGTTTTTACATCGTATGCTCCAAGAAAACTGTTTCGACGGCGTATCGACAGGTTAGAGGGATTGCCTTACAACAAATTATTCGTTACTAACACGGAGACGATTTATATAATCAATAGTAGACTTGTAATGTTTAAATCGACGACTCTCTACTGAAATTCGTTGGGTAATAATTTTTGAACAGAAGAAGAAAAGTATTGATTACTTGGTCATTACTACACTTTAGTCAGGACTCCAACCTAGCTTGTCATACCACCCATAATGTGTGCTTTAATGTTATCCCTGAGTAGCGGGATCTACAGTTTAAAGTCAATTGCGAACAATAGATTCTTGAGGAACTTTTCATGACAATTTTATTTAGTCTCAGGGTTTTTGTCAGAAGTCCGCTGAGAAGAAGTTGTTGAAGAAATATTTTGTTTTATTCATATTTCGTTTTGGTGGAGCTGTCTGACTTAAGGTTTGAACCCTAAACCAGACACATAATAAAACACACTACCCACAAGACTACCTTAGTCAGGATTACAACCTACCTTCTCACATCACCCATGTTGTTTGTTTTAATTATATCCATGAGTGGCGGGACCTACAGTTTTAAAGTCAACTACGAACTGCAGATTTTTTAGAAAATTTTCAGGGCAATTTTATTTACTCTCAGAGAGTCTTTGCTAGAAGACTGCTGAGAGAAAGTCAACGAAGTAATATTTTTTTAGATTTCGTTCGAGGTGTCTGATCTGGAGTTTGAACCACGGCCTCATGTCTAATAAGCCTACACACTACTTACTGGACTACGACGACTTCGAAACACTGACTGCTTTACTTAATTCATTATGATTCTTTAGTCAGGATTACAACCTAGCTTATCACATCACCCATGTTGTGTGTTATAGTTTTACCCATGAGTTGACTCCGAATGACAGATTATAGAGAAACTTTTCATGGCAATTTTATTTAATCTCTGAGTTTTTACAAAAAGACTGTTGAGAGAAAGTAGCCGATGAAATATTTCTTTTCAGATTTCGTTTTGCTCCAGTTGTCCGGCCTAGGATTTGAATCACGGCTTCACGTCTTATAAGACAACACACTATCTACTAGACTACAGCGACTAAACCTTTTAGACAACGGCGACTTCAAATAAATTTCATTACAATTCTATCTTCTTAAATTTATGCAGTTTTTCCATTCAAAATTAAATTTCCCTTTCAATAGAGCATTAAGCCTCAATAAAATCAAATCGATAATCTTCTTATGCATTTTTTTCTTTTCACATCTTCATACAATTAAGGTGTGTCTTAAATTATTGTCCTTTTTTATGTGCCTTTATGAGGCAAAAACCCTAATGAACTTCCTTATTCCTATTAACGATATTAATTAGCAGCATAATTAAATGTATTTTTCTTTTTATTGTTGTTTTTGTTGTTTTTCTATAAATTTTTACAAATTACTTAGCCTTCCTTGAGAATCAAGTTTAATGAGTGGCTACGATACATTGTTATGTTCAAAACGTAGTAACCACCACCTTTCCAATAAAAGATTTTCTACTTCAAATCGAAGTTTATTTATCATTAAAACCCGAAAACATATTCTCCAATACAATGCACAGTAGAGACACAGAGTAAGTACTTGTACGTTGCCAGTAACATTGGGCCAATTATGGCTAATTTTTGTTCATATGCGTGTGTGCATGGATGAACATATTTTTTTTTTTTCAAAAAAAAAAAAAAAAGAGAAATAAATCCTACCTTTAAGCTAAAATCTGCAGAAAAAAGAAAGGAAATAAAAATTCAGCAGCAGATTTATTTTTACTACATACCCTTAATAAAAACGAGCATAAATGTTGTAAAAAAGGAAAGAAGGGGAAAACAAGAGTCCACATTATCGAAAAAATGAAAAAAAAAAAAAAAAACAATTTAACTGAAAATAAAAAAAAATAAAAAAAATAAACAATACAAGCAAAAGGTAATTCTATGAGAGAGGCAGACGTCTAAATAGCAGCACATAATACAGGGTAACACTCTCTCATACATGCACAAAAAGTCCGCTTATAAAAGTTAAAGGATATGAAGAACTGCCGCTCTAAATATTGTTTTTTCAAGTATCAGCAGCCCAAAAAAAAACATACAAAAACAAAAAAAAAAAAAATAGAAAATAAGAACGAATATGAAATCCTAGAATGTTTATGTTTTCCTCGTTTGTCGTCGTCGTCAACAATATTGAAAAAAAGGATGCTGTGTAGTGGTCGCACAAAAGAACAACGTTCATCGTATATTTTAGCAAAAAGAAAGAAATCCTTTCACTTTGACATTAATCCCAAATAGCTGCTGAGAGGCAGACTTCAACAACAAAAGATGAACAACAAGAATTGACAGCACATTAGTCCAACAGAACAACAAAAAACCAACAACAAAAAAATATATAAAAATTGTTACAAAAAAGTACCAACTAAGAGAAAAAAATTGGTTCGCATATTGAGCAATAAGAAGAATATTCTGGAAAAAAGTTGAGGGTTTCAGTCGTTTGCAAAATACCCTCCTTAAAATGGAATACCAAAAACCAAAGGATAGTTGAGCTTACTTCAACACGCTACACTTTATAATTTTATTTTAAAACCAACTTGTCACTGGTGTAGAGGATAAAGTACTTAAATTTCGGGCACGAGCACAGCAGAGCACATATAAAAAAGGAAGAGGCATTATTTGCTTCCCATCTACTACTTCAACAAAGAACATCGTGGCATGGTCAGCCAGGACCACTTCACCCAACATAACAAACCATTATGTTTCCACAAAAGCGTTTGCAAACAGTGAAAGATAAGAATTAACTCCATCATCCTAGAACTTGGTATGGTTAATCGATCACCTGCTTAATGAAATAAATTTAACCAGACAATACCAATTCGAAGAAGATGCACTGTAACAGCCTTATTCTTCTAAGGCTTAAAAACATTACTTCTACTCTGGTACAACATTACTCCATTCCTATTGTCTTTATTTCCAAAGGCCTACTGCCTTTATTTTCTATATTTCAACAGTGACAATCAACACAATGTTTTTGATCTCATACAAGTTTACCGATAAATTCAATAAAACTTGGAACTTGAAATAACTTTCAGGTAGAAGAATGATTAAGGCAAATGGAACTGGGCAGCAATGCTTGAAATTCGATTCTGCTTTGTGCCAGCTTTAACCCATTCCTGATAGTTCTTAAAATATGAGCCGGTTGTTCTCTGAATCAGTTATATACTGCGTTACAATTTATTGCAGTTCTGAAAGTGGCGTTCCATAACATTATTAAAGTATTTTTGGCAACATGAAATACCTGTATCTTATAGTTTAGAAACTAGATAAGGAACAGCTTAGCATAGAGACCAGCCTGGGGAATAGCCAGCACTCAGAAGGATGATATTGTTACGTTTTTACCTTTTCAAAACATTTAAAATATGAGCTCGTAGATTGCAAATGAAATAAAAAAAATTTGTCTTTAGTTTTAATTAAAATTCTTTATTATTCGCATAATTCTGTGTGTCACTGTTCACAACTTGATGTAAACAACAACAATTACTTTTCTTTGTTATTCCTCTGTTTATACCCATGCATAAACAATAACAATTACTAGGCAATTATTCGACAGATCTTTGTAACGGAAATTTTCAACCCACGATTACTCTCTTCAAACGCACTGCGTCTATACACAAGACTGACTGAACTTTACTAACTCACTCGCCTGCTTTGCTTTGCCTTTTATATGGCAGGGTAAACAGTCTGATGAATGTTCTTAAAGTCGAATGTTCGTGATTCGCCTTCTCGAAATATTTATAAATGTAAACATCGTTATTTGCATTCATTATTATTGTTTGTGTATTTTGTTTACATTTATTCTTATAGCGTTATTTGTGGATTTTTGTTTACTTCTTACGATAATTTGTAACCTGCATTGTTTTTGTTTTTGTAGCTTTTGTTTATAATTTTAACGTTAAGCGATATAAAAGGAAAACGCCAGTATCTAGATTTTTCATATTCATATCAATATTCTTATCGTTATCTGGTTCACGACTGGCCACTGTTTTAAAAGTTTAGCTTGAACTCAAAAATCCAGGACATATTAAAATCAGACACCCAAAGATCTGCATTCGTGTTGCAGAATATGGTCAAAGACAGAATTGAAGGAGGGTTTGATCACTAACATACCTAAGAGAAGTCACCTCCCAAAGTGAAAAATCTGAAGAGAAAACAAACCTCGAAGCATGGCTTATTGACTGCATCGATAAATAGCTACAATATAAACAAAATGATTTCATAAACCCCCAAGTTCCGACGTAGACGATATAAACAAAGTCTGCGTTATGATTTTGATTATCACTTTACGTGGCCTTCATGAAAAGTTTTCGACGCACTTGCTAGAGACGTCTTGGCATTTAAAACGTACAGAGAAATGTAATAGAAATTATCCAAGAATTCTGTTTTATTACCGTTACTTGTAACGTAGTGTTGGCCTTTGTAATTAGAAATGTGACTGTAATATTAGACATACACTTCCTTATGCATCCGATATGTTCGAAAATCTCATTGTAACAGGCTATTTTACATTCAAAACATTCTAGGTTGTAAGCCCTTACTGCTACCTGAGTAACAGTTAATGATGATTGATGTTCTGACGATGTCTTCAGTCGCACTAAGAGAAGCACTCGTTGGATTTAGTAAAGTGAAGGAATAGCCAGCAATATTGACTAACACAAAAACTAACATTTTAAATTCTTCTATGAAATCCGTTTTCCTATACAGTGAGCGTTAAAAGAAAATGTACATTATAAAAAATATACAGTAATAAATTACCGTTATTTTTATTTTAAAATTGTTTCATTGATAGTTTTTAAAATTGAAACAAAAAAATTTCTAAATATTGTCAAATTTTTTCGGGCACTATCCTTAACTCTTATGCATTTTAAACGTTGAAGCTTAAGCTGAGTATGCCATTATGAATGTGTAACAATTTTAAAAGAGGTTGTGTGTGTGTGCTTGACCACTGGTTTGTGTGTTAATGTATAGGATTGGAGTTAGGTTAGTATCTAGAATGCATAGAAAAAATATGATAAAAAAACAGAAAATATGACATCAACCTTCAATGATTTCAGAATGCAAAAGACAGAGATGTAAAAGAATGCATTCTATAATCAATTACACAACTTATAGACACAGCCCGTAATCAGCTGATGAAGAGAAAAGCATTCTATATGTTTTGTTTAAAGACAATTTGAGATTTTTATTTGAATTTTTGAAAATTTTTCTTTCTAAAAACTAAAAGATTTTTAAAGCATACATTCCTCTACAGCTCTGCTAATTCGTTGGCCGTACTGCAAGTATATTTTTTAATCAAACTGCACAATTTTTGTACCATTTATGTAAACTATATATTTTATTTACTTATTTTACTTTTGTATATAGGAATTCTTTTCATTATGTTCCCATTTACAACTCGATTCTATTATAATTACATATTTATATTATCCAATATGATTAGAAATTTCTCTTTAAACTTTTAATAAAAAGAGGCTTTCAATTTTAATTTTTCTTTGAAAAATGTTTTAAATTAAAAAAAGAAAAAAATGGAAATAAAATTACTTTTTTTTTTGTTGCCGTATTGTGAGCCGCCCTAATACAATCGTATTTATTGTATTTATTATTATTATAAGTTGTAGAATAAAATAAATCCATACCGTATACGTACATGTCCATGGCATTATACAGGAGAAATTATTTCCCATAATATTCTTTAAAAAGGAAATAATAATAATAATATCGTAGAAATATATTCATTTGTATGTGTTTTATGTCTGTATATCTTTTATGTCTGTAGTACTAGTAAGTAGAGTATTTATCAAATATACAAAATATTATACATATAATGGCAAGGGTAGTTTAGTAATTATCTTATAAAAGTAATGAAAAATGGTACACAAACACTTATTGTGTAGATATGTTATTGGATTATTACTGTTATTGCCCTGTAGAGGTTCCATAGCATTGCGACGATCTAGTGTACTTTCCTCAATCTATATACAGAATACATCCTATATTGTCTCCTCTAAACATATTGCCTTGACAAACTTCGGCTTACTGTACGGTTTCCACAAGGATAAACCATTATTCAGCACCTGATATGCCAACAGATGTTTCCTTTCCTTCAGGCATGCATGAATGTTCAGATGATTTTTTGTCATTATCACACAATCAATATTCTTACGAAAATGAAGAATCTAGATACTGGTGGTTTGCTTTTCATCGCTTGACATTAAAATTCTAAACAAAAATACAACAACAAAACCAGCATAAAAATGGTAAACAAGTAAATTAAAATACAGCAACAAACACTACAAGAATTAATGTAAATAAAATACACAAACAACAATAATGAAACAACGATATTTACATTCATAGAGATTGCGAGAAGGCGAAGTCATGCACATTCGCCTTCAAAAAAAATCATCAGACTGTTTACTCTGCTATATAAAAAGCAAGGAAAAGCAGGAAAGTGAGTCAGTGAAGTTCAGTCAGTCTTGTGTGAAGAGAGTAATCGTGATTTGAAGATCTTCTTTGGTTCTTCTTCTAACATTCTAACAGAGTAGGCATCCTCTCTCACTCTTTCCCTATATCACTAAGACTGTTGGATCTTTTGGGAGAACAGTTAATGAAGCAGTTGTGAGCTTCCCGAGTACTTACTTTACGAAATCTCCTGATTAATCTCTTGCTAGACTTGCCTTCCATTTATTACTATGTGCCCTACGTTCAGCACCGGTGTAGGAAAGATTTTTAGCGTCCTGATTAAATCAAAACTTACTAGCTTTTTTATAATATTCAACTGCATTTGAGCTGTTTTCAGATGTCTTCTATGTATTAAGCAATGACTCTGTAAGTCACTATTAATCCGACCATCACAGCATACATCCAGTGAATAATTCTTGGGATAGATTTCCAAGCTTTGTCTACAAGTCTTGTACATATTATAAAGGCAAATGCTCTCTACTTTCAGTCTTCATAATATAGTCGCACCCAGGAGCTAAATATTTATCTATTTAGGAAGTTTTATTCTGCTCAAAACTGGCGTTATTGTGGTCATTTGTCATGTTGAGTCTCTTCAGATTTCCCTTTATCGATCAGAACCATATCATCTGCATACACTTGGCAGTCAAAGAACGTATTACAACCGTCCTTTGCCACAAGTTCTGCTGACTACAAGTTCAAGGTAGTGGATAAGTTTCTTTACATGTTCTTGAAGAATTTGAGAGGAAGATATGTGGATAAATTAGCCCTGACGAAGAGTATATTTTGATTCAGTTGATTGGACATATAGCAGAGATCAACAAAGAGTATCAACAAAGATGCGTTGAATCGAATCATACTCATATTTTCTGATACTTATACGCATTCATACTTATTTTAATATCATTGAACCTCTACTCATATTAAAAGTTTGAAGTACTCATCATATTCAGACTTAACAACACGTATGATGATGTTGATTTCGTCTCTCCATAACTCACAAAATAAGTATGATTCGGGTACGAACACTAAAGTACTCACAAGAAGGTTGAGTGTTTGCTCTGCTTGCTGATCTGTCTTTTGTGCTTACATATGTGTCTTTTTCCTTTTTTTGTGAATGTAACAACAACTAAGACTGTAAATTTTGATGAATGATTCGAGTCACTCGAATCTTTCTATAGTTATGAATCTAAAAGAGTAGGATTCTGAATCTAACATATTTTGAATGGTATAAGTTCGATGTCAACGTTGTACGCATACTCATTGCAACCTGTACTTATAAATCAACGTTGTAGTGAGTATGAATGAATCAGAGTAGTTAGATTTCAATATTGTTGACTCACTTATATTCAAAATTTCAATGAGTGCTTATGAGTAGCGAAAAACTATTATTTGATGATCTCTGGTGGACATCTATTTAAAGTTCTTTTTGCCTATTGATATTAAAATTGAATTGATTGAATTGATACTAAAATTGTTAGAATAAATATCATAATCAATAACTCTAATATTTCCTAACAAAGAAAATGGTTTAGAATTCGTTGCAACGTAAGGATACTAATGCAACCACATACAAACGTCTTTAAAATTGTATTAAAATTTTGTAGACAAAAGAAAATTTATTAATTGAGTGTCAAATGCATGAATACCATGGCATTCTATTGACAAAAACACACCTAAAAGGATAATCGTTTCAATATTCACACAAAACCTTATTTGATTACCTTCTCTTAAAGCTTATTGTGGTAACCAAGAGAACAAAAACAATGGCAATAGCACTGGCAATAATAACAACGTAACGACAATGTAATAATAAAACAAAACAAAACCCTGTAGTTAATAATGAGGTGATGATTATTACTGTCAACAAATAAGAGACAAAATAAATACAAAACAATCATTTAATGTCACATTCACACTTCCTACACTCCCTACATATTCTCTGCACTCCCCTCTTCTTAGTTCAGTTAGTCTATTCAATATCTTATTGTTATTGTATTTGTAATGTAAGATGGCGTTCTTGTTGTTGTTGGTTTTTTCTGTGACATAAAACGGAAATGTGCAAACAATTCCGTTTTTTGTTACAACATCGAATAGAAATTTCTCTCTTTCGTTTGTTGTTGGCAGGCAAAAACCAAAAGAACACAACAACAACAACAGCAATAAGAAAATATGGACATCATTAAGAAAAATGAGTAGCAAGAAAGTAAGACAGAAAATAAATAAACAAAAGCAACAACAATAAATAAGACAAGTGTCACTGAAGTAAATAGCATGGCAAGGGAACATAGGGGAAAATATAGGATCTCAACAGGATAATGAAAAGTGTGATGTTATTTGATTAAATTATTGTTAATTAAACGATTATTTTTATTAGGAAAAGGTAGGGATTTCCATGATTCAAAAAAGAACTAAAAGCTGCAATAACGTTATAAAGTTTTTAATCTCCAGAACTGATCACACTTTCAGGATTTTACGGCCTGTGATTCCTGATTAAAATATGTCCTGCTATGTTGATGTGAATCCTGGAATTTTAAAAGCGCAATCAATGACATCAGCTATGTTTAGGTATCTATTGGTATCGCTGTCTTTAAAGGACATTAAAAATATTTTGAATGTCATGAAACCAGCACTTAATCCCTATATAAATATTGCCGATCGAAAAAGCGCTAGTTAGACCACATGCTTTTAAGGCATGGCAAGAATCGTCAGAGTCTAGTAGGTAGTATGTTGACTTAGTGGACATGAGCCCTCGGTTCAAGCCGAAGGTTAGAAACGAAGTATTGAAAAATATTTCTTCGGCCACTCCCTTTCAGCAGATTTGTGGCAAAAACTCTGTGAGAGTAAATAAAATTGCCATGAAAAGTTTCCCAAAAAATCTGTCGTTCGGAATGGACTTTAAACTCTAGGTCCCGCCACTCATATATAAGATTAACACACATAACATAAATGCTGTGAGAAACTACGTCACAATCCTGACTGCAGTATGTGTGTTATGTATGTATGTATGAAAGAGCAGTATTGGTCGCATGCTTTGAAGACCGCTTGAAGTCATGGTGAGATCTCTCACAAACTGCAAAGCATAGGGAAAAACTTGTAAAATTCAATACCACGGAATGTACTTACAGGCGAACTATGTAATCGTAAATCGTCTGTATTATGGCGAGTTTACGGAACACTATTCCAACGATCAGTTGATCATAGGCAGTCAGTAATTCAATTTTCTATACTTGGTCTGCAGTCAACAATCCTCTCTAATGCATGACGTTCTTTTGGTGTGTCATGATTCAAATGAACTTTACTTGGTCTCCTTATACGTACTGAGCAGTTTGAATATAAAGGACTGACTACTGGCTTAAATCGGAGTAAGTATTGCCGAAAACATTCACGCCACCGTAGGATATGTGTGAGATAATAACCCAGTCCCATCTATTGTCGTGTAATTCACATTTTGACACAGAGTATAAGCACACATGTCCATCTTTCGCGTTTCCTATCGTTTCTGCCATTCTTCAATAGTTCTTGGATGCCCTTCTAATTTTTGATCCTCAATGACACATACACCTTACACCCTATTAAGTTAGCTAAGCTTAGGTTAGGTTAGCAGTACCCGGAGGTCGAAATTGACCCATTGTACAACGTCTTGGCTAAGCTTAGTCTGGAGGATATCAATTGGCATCCTCATGGACATAACAGAAATTGTCTAATCGGAAAGTGTGCTGTATGAGGAGGCAGCCCTTAACGCAGACCGTTAATGAATCTTCATTGTATAGCGCATACAATCTACTTACACATCTGCCCATATTAAGGCATAGTAGACTGCGGCAATTTTAATATAACCTGTAGCCGAATTAACACATCCTTCCAGGCGCCTCTGCTTCTTGAGCGCCTACGACAGTTGGTCACACCAATGGATGACATGGTCTTCTCGATTTCGTCCTTCCAACGCAAACAAGGTCATCCTCTTCGCCAACTTCCGCAGATCCCCGCATCAAATACCCGTCTCGTCGGAACATCCTCCTCCATTCAAATGACATGACAAACGTCAATACGCTGCACAACGTCTATGTCGTTGAGGAGCTCATACAGCTCAGTGTTGGATCGGATGCGGAAATCATCGCCAACTCGCACTGGACCGAAAATCTTACGTAGAATATTTCTCTCGAATACTCTCAAGGTTGCTGCATCAGTACTTAATAGGGTCCATGGCTCTGCGCCATAAAGTAGAACGGGGAGGATGAGCGTGTTGTAGAGTATTAGTCAAGTATATGTTTCCTCAATTCCTTGCAATCCGCTCCTACCGCTCATCCATAAAATATTGGGAAATCTTGCTTTAAGACAGTAAAAACTGTTCCATTTCATTTAAATGTATTCTTCGTACTCCGGAAGTATATCCATCAACCTAGTCACTGAGATTTCTCATGCTGCGTGAGTCGTCACAGCTATTGATGATTTTGTCCAACCTTCAGCCGTCGTATCTAGTAATCTATACTCATTAATCGAATTTAACGTAACAAGAAAAACATCCTTTCAAGCTGTTCAAGGACAATGATTGCACAAACCTGGATTAAATTTTTCTTTTTTTTTTTTGTTGTAGTTTTCCTTACACATACTTTTTCAAGTGCATGTCGCTGATGTTTTCCTTTTTAAAACACAACGCCAGCAATGGTGGTCTTTGTTCTAAGATCAACCATATCTTTATTTAAAGTTTCAATGTTTAAGTTAAAACCACAAGTACAACAACAAAAACAACAACATTTCCAACAACATTAGTTATAATGCGAATGACTATAGACCAGGCAGTTTGTCTGTCACTCAAAACGTGACAGACTGGCCATCACATCATCTGGTCCATCTCTCACATTACGCCAGTCAGTCGTCATCACCAGCCGACGACGTTGTTTTAATATAAACAAATGCCCGAAGCAAAAATAGAATGAAAAAGAAAAAAAAAAACGAATAAGAAACAAAATCGCCATGGCAATGTTGACAATCCAAATGTTAGTAAAAGTAGAAGAAATATTGCCGGGCAACCAAAACAGAAGAAAAACAGAAAAAATATATGATGATGAAAACCAACAACAACAAAATTAAGAAGAAAAAATAAGCAGAAGAAATCATACAAAATAATGCAAAAAACAAAAAAAAAAAAGCAAAAAAGAAGATGAAAAACCAAGAAATTGAAACACATTATAAGAGAACAAATAGAAATTCTATGAAAACTAAATTTTGAAAGAAAACAACAACATCAACAACCATAACAATAAATTAAACGTCTGTTGGTCATATGCCTACACACACTTGGACACACAATTCTGTACTTAGCCTAGATGTTTAACAGTTTGCCTGGCTTTAATTTTCTTTAAAAGCAATACGAATTTGAATTCCTGCATACAATTGCCGAAAGACTGGATATCCAGCAGAGTAATTATAACGCCTTTGAGATATGAGATCTGAAGTGATACACACAGAAACTCAAGCAAAGTTTTAAATAGCAAAAGTGAAAATTTGGTTGCAGTAACTTTCAATAGGTTTAGTTGCCCTGTATAATGTTTTTTACTTTTATCTTCCTTTAGTATTCTTACGTTTTTACCTTTTAAAAACGTTTAAAATATAATCTTATAGATTGCAAACAAAAAATAAAAATAAATTTGTGTTTAGTTTTAATTAAAATTCTTTGTTATTTGCACAATTCTGTGTGCCACTGTTCACAACTTGATGTAAACAATAACAATTGCTTTACTTTGTTATCCCTCTGTTTATACCCTTTGCATAAACAATAACAATTACTAGGCAATTATTCGACACATTTTTGTAACCGAGATCTGCAAACCATGATTACTCTCTTCAAACGCAGCGCATCTTCACACAAGACTGACTAAACTTCACTCACTAACTCAGTAGCTTACTTTGCCTTGCGTTTTATATGGCAGGGTAAACAGTCTGATGAATGTTCTTGAAGATGAATGTTCGTGACTTCGCCTTCTCGAATCTCTATAAATGCAAACATCGTTGTTAACTTTTCGCTTATCGATTATCGATTTATGGTAGAGCTTCCGTTAATTATTATTATTATTGCCGTAAATGGGTGCTTTAACTATGCGATCTATTGCCGTTATAAACTTCTGGATGCTGCTCGGTATCAACATGAGTAACTCCTTGCCTAACACAGGTGTTTTATTTCCTTCTGATATGCATCAATGCCTCAAATTTTCCGAGAATTCGTTCTAAGAATTATTTCTCATAAATACAAAATCTACATAAAGGGTTCGAGACAATTTCTATTATGAACAAGTGTACTTTGAGTCTACAGTGCCCTGTAAAAGAGAAGGATATTAACCTCAGGATATTCCCGATGCAAACGTGTTAATCATCTCACAAACTCTTCTTCCCCTCTCATTGCTGCGACCTGGTAATATTTTCCGAAAATAGCTGAATCATATTTTTGATTTAAACTGATAAGATCTGAGTGCTGGAATGATGGCCTGACTATCAGACTGTTTGCTATGTGCAGTCCTTTGTACCTTCCATTCAAGTACTATGGAGCACGTCTTTTGATGACACATATACTTGCGACCTGCCAGATACCAAATATTCTCTTTTCTGTCCCAATAGATAATTTCGACCCATACGTATGCATACTGTAGTATATGTGTACTTTTAAAAGAGTATTTAGTATCCCTTCGTTTTTTGCTTGAAACATTTTTTTAAGTCATAGAGTCAATTCGTTCTCTCCGGGGGATAGTTAAGGAGGGAGCTGTCACTCGATGCGATAGATTACGAATTCCACTAGAGGACTTTATGTTACACTTATTGTCCATTATCGCAACCATAGTTTTCAGAGAACTGATCTTCTGCGGACCATTAGTTTAACAGAGTTTCCAATGCCGCTATGCGGTAGTCTACTCTAACCCTGTTAGGTGCTCTCATTCTCGATGACAAATATTCTCTTTGAGGTCTCCAATATCCTAATGTTTGCTGACACATACTTGTAGCTTTAAGAAGCTCCTAAAAAGGATCTTTTACTTACCTAATTGGTCATTTCTAGCCTTCAGTCAACTATGCAATGAGGATTACAATCTAGCTTCTTACACCACCCGTGCTGTGTGTGTTAATTTTACTCTAAGTGACATTTCCTATAGATTTGAAAAACTTTTCATAACAATTTATTTATTCTAAGAATTTTTGTCTGTAGACCGTTGAGAGGCAGTTGCCGAAGAAATATTTTTTCCTATTTCAAGTTGTTCAAGATGTTTAGGCTGATATTTGAACCAAGGGCTACGGAGACTTTGAACGAATAGTTTCTGAAAAGAAAAGAACTATTGGAAGACAGTGCCTAGATTTGTCAATAAAATGCTTCAGAGAACTGCTATTGTGCGGTATAACTCAAATGTCTGACAATATTTTCCTTTCTTTTTCTATGTTCACTTTAGTATAGAGGGTTAGTAGAAAACATGGCAAAAAAAAATGGCCGTATAGTTGGCAATTCTTTACTTTTGCACGCAGCATTAAATTAAATAAGTTTTTTTCGTTCGTTTTTTTTTGTAGTTTTATGGCCGTTATGTTGGCTTCTCGGGGACTAAATTATCTGTGCCTAGATTAGTCTGCTTATAATTTCTTCTGGTAGTTTTGTCTTTAATCTCTCTCTCTCTCTCTCTTTATGTGTGTTTTTGCTACATACATACGTACTAAAATGCATTAAAAGCATGAAAAAAAAAAAATGAAAAAATTAGCAGGAGAGTAGCAAACATTTTATCTGGCCATAAAGTTACTTTAGACTTATCGTTTTCGTTTCGTTTTTGTCTTGTTTTTTGCCTTTCTTGTTCCTCTATTTTCTTAATATCTTTTGCAAAAGTTTTCATGATTTTTTTTGGGAGTTTTTTTTTTCTTACTTCTTTCCTTATTTAATCCCTGTTTCAAACTAAAACTTACAAACAAACCAAACAACCTACAACAATAATAACAAAAACACTAAAAACATAGAACAGAATTAAATAGAGTAGAAGAAAGTGTTGTTGTGAGGTTTTTTTGTTCTTTGTTTTCTTATTATTTTTTACAAGATTCTCATAAATTCATTATCCCTTAAGTGTAACCATTAAGAGAGAGAGAGAGAGAGTGAGAGAAATTCTAATTAGATTCTCTACTATTTTTATGTGTGTGTGCCTCTCTGCATATGCCCGAGTGGAAACATGATTTTATTTCATGAAAAAAATAACTCAGCTCCTAAGACCTTTTGTGTTTAATTAGATTTTAAAGAGAAAAATTACCAGTAATGAGCTGAAACGAATGATTATTGCAAGCAGAGAACAATTGAGAAAAAAAAATTTATTTATTTGAGACAGGGTAACACAACGGAAATTTAAGTTGTAGGACACAAGCGTTTGCAAGCGGTAACGTGCAATAAAAGTTTTTGCGAAACGTTTTCTATTTCTATTAAGAGATTTTATTGCTTCTTTAATAAGCTTCGTTAAAACGTTTTGGGGAGTTAACAACAGAGAGTATACAACTCTTTGATAAAGGGAGGAGGATAAAATCATTTCATCCGACAACAACTGTCTTGTCCTGCCTATTGATAGATTATTCCTTTAGGCATTTCTTTATCTATGAAGCGAATTTGAAAAGTGAATTTTTTAGACGGTTAAGCTTCCTCATACAGCCCAATACAATCTTCGATTTTGAGCTGAGTGCTCGAATGGCTCCCTCTGATGTTCTGTCTTTTGTACCTCCTATTCAAGTTCAATTGAGAACATCTTTCGATGGCACATAGATTTCAACTTTGAAGATATCCGCTTGTTTTCCCATGGGAGCAGAATATTTCCTTTCTGAGATCAAAAACTCGTGCTTCTGTTCCAAGATTCGTTTTTGCGTTCTGTAATCAATTATCTCAAAGACGAGTAAATCTACAATATTACATAGTATTGATAACAATATCAGTTTCCAATAGCTCCGCATTAGTATTAAAAAAGTTATCTTTTTTAACTTTTGAATCAGTCTATCGCCCAAAACCCTGTTGAATACTGGGAAAACGTCAATATTTTGCTTAGAGTTGCAGTCAACAAATGTCCAGTAGGGCGTATGATAGTTAAGTCCTCAGTCTTTTTGACAATTCAATTCATGGACTTTTGTAAGGTATTCATCACCCGGACAGGAGAATTTCGTTGAAATTCTTAATCTAATAGCTTTGATAATTTGAAGCGTTCGAGCTATGCGTGGTCATCTCTGCAGGTTGCGATCATTAACATCTCCAGTCTTCCCAAACAGTTTTATTTATCAGTTAACGAAAATGCGACTAAATCCAAGCGAATAGAAAAACATAACCTTTCCTCGTAAATACACAACATACATACATAATTGGTCATTACAACCCCTTAGTCAGGATTATGACCCAGTTTCTCACACCACTTATGTTGTGTGTGTTAATTTTTATACATGAGTGGTGGGACCTACAGTTTAAAGTCGACTCCGAACGATAGATTTTTGAGAAATTTTTCATGAAATTTTTTTATTTACTCTCAGAGTTTTTGCCAGATATGTGCTGAGAGGCATTCACGGAATAAATATTTGTTTAAATTTCGTTTTGTTGTCTGACGTGGAGTTTGAATCGTGACCTCATGCCTAATAAGCCAACACAGTACTTACTAAACTACGGTGACTTTTCAGTCTTCTCCCAGTTTTATTCATCGATGCACAAACATGCGACTAAACCCGACCATATCATATATGTATATAGCACCGTGGTAGTAATAATGTTCTCCTTTTCTGGAACACTTGTGAACACTGAAGTCATTTAGAATTTACATTTTATAACCCATGCGGTAATAAGTTGGTCTGTTGAATTCTTCTATTAGAATAAGTGTGTTCTATATTGCAACAATATTTATGTCTCCTCCAAGTACGTTAATTCACAATTACAGTGCCTGAATTCACAGGAATTATTTATTTTTAAAGACGTAAAAATTTTTTACTTTGATTTGTTTAACAATAAAACGTTTAAATTTCTGATTTTTTATGAACATTTTCTGGGTCATAAGTTTACATTTAAATTCCAACGCCATTAAGTCTTTAATGTTACAATAACCTGAACATGTGTGTACACAGTACAGCACTCAGTTAAATTAATAAATTTATTAAACGTTTGTAGTTACACTCTAGTGAAGATTTTATAATAAAAATAGAGAAAAAACGGAGATCCAATTGAAATAGATGAGACTAGTATTTTTCCTGCTTTTTCTCTTTATTTTTTTAATACTTCAATAGAAATATAGAGACGACACACTACAACTAAAAAAACAGAAAAATTAACGTTGAAAAATCCTTTGATGTGCAAAATCATACACATACACACGAAGGAACATACATAGAAGAACATAAACACGGTAGAGAAAAAAAAAAAAATAAGTTGTTTGAAAAAATTGTTATTATAATAACAAAACAAATAATGCAAGAAGTAGAAGAGAGAGAGAGAGAAAATAAAAGAAGCAGAAAAACGAAATGTAAACACTAAAGAAATATTTAATGACAACAACAACACGAACAAGAAAAAATAACAATAACGAGGACAACGAGGACTACGATTTAAACGAAGAAAAAAAAGGAAAAAAAACAAGAAAAACAAATACAAAAATAAACAAATAAACATGAGTGCAGAAACGATAACAAAGTAAGAGTATGAGTATATATTCGCATAACAGCCATAACAACAACAGCAACACAGTATAAGTAATGGGAACCTGTTGCAAAAATCCATACTCTCTTACACACATACATGACCACATGCAAACGTACATATTAAAGTATAAAGAGAAATTTTAAACGCACAAACCCAAATACAAACACAGAAATATATGTGTGTGTGTATATATATAAAAATGAAATTATTTTTCTATTTATAAACATGCAATTCGCATGGCAAAAAAAATGAAAAGAAACACAAAATAAAATAATCACAAATACAAATGAAAAAACAATTCGTACTCTCTGAGTTACACAGAGAAATCCTAACTGAGTACATAAATTCGATTGCTTATTAACAGTACCGCAGTAGAGTAGCCTGTAAACCTACACATATACAATAACAAAATCTAATACAGTATAAATTATGGCTGCTGTTTTGCTTGTTGCCAACAAATCAATGCAAATAACAGCAAATAGCAGCAGCATCAGGATAAATAACAGCAAAGCTACTCATTTCATGTTACAACAGATGCTGGGAAACATTTAAACAATTACGGGCTTTTGTTTGTATACATATACACAACAAATCATAAAGACTAACAGTGCGTATGTAAAGAAATGTTAACAAATATTTTGCTGTCATACAAACACCAACGCAAAGAGAGAGTATTTTTATAGCAAGAGAAAGAATGTTGCCACATGAAAGGATTTTAACATAAAGACAAAGAAAATGTTCATTATTTTGACCGAGCTGTAACTCTCGGTTGTATTTTTATAGATATTTGCCATGAAATTTCATGAAATCTATTGTTCAGAGTAGATTTTAAGCAATAGGCCCCGCCACTCATGGGTGAAATTAGCACACGCAGCATGAGTGGTGTGAGGAGTAGAGTTGTAATGACCAATTAAGTAAGTAAGTCAAGCAGATTATTAGGGGAACTGCACTACAATGCGTCATTCTTCAACAGCGTGTATTCCAAGGGTATCGATTTGGAATTCATGTGTCTTATCGAGGATTTATGTGAATGTGAAAATATGATGAGTTTTAGGGCTAACAGAGAGAAAGCAGTTTGGTAAAATCCTAAGGTTCGGATGAGTTGGAGATGCAACTTTTTATATTGGATGACAGCTATAACGTTGGTTGTTACATTCTTTACTGTGTTTTTTTTTTTTTTTTTTGTTTTTTGTATATTAGGAAATTAATGACGATGTACCATTTTTGTAATGTTTCTGTGCTCCAGATTGTGCACCATAATTTATGGTAATCATGGGAGGAGTACAGTATGTCTAGGATAATTTAATTCAAAACTCTCTTGAAAATATTGCATAAATGATTGCCCTTTAAGAGTGCCATGAATAAGATTCTGTAGCTAAGATATGCTATAGCGGCTGAATTTATGCTGAGAAATAGTTTGCATAGACACATAGCTGTGCTAATCACAGGGGCACTCACTACTTCAATTACATTGGCACCCCTCCGATCCTCTATTGAAGCAGAAGACTGAGCAGTTGTTAGTAATGCCAGCTGTAGTTACCTCCTGTAACATCTCGGATTAGGGCTCGATGAGATGTCACAGTCCCTTATATCTTTCTCAGTAGGATCTTACAACATTTGATCTGACGATCCGGAAGCTCACTGTATTGGTCTTAGTGCCTATTACTTACAGCTTCAAAAAGCTGAACTGACTGTATTGTACGTGAAAGGTAGTGTCATTACGTTTGCGTATACACTGAGTACTGGTATTGTTTTCTTTAAAAACCTATGGATTTTCTTAGGCATTTAAACTCCACTCAAGATCCCATACGTTTATATCTAAAAATGCTGGAGATTTCTGAGAGTAATTTTGGACTATCCTAAGGTAACCCTTATATAGGTTCAGGAACATGGGAATATCATCAGTATACATAGCGAATTGTGTATAGAGAATTGAATACAGGGTGAATTTCTGTAGGATCTTTCCTTGAATAACATTGATATCGATTAGAGTATTGTTCTGCTTACAATGGTCTGTAAGGCCTCATTTCAAAGCATGGTGATGGTGATGGTGATTCTCTCACATGATTTTTGAAGAAGTAATGGATTTGACAAGAAGACATTTTTCGCGTTTCCCATCTAGATTACCACAATAGCGAAATTTACTTTGGAGTTGGGGTCGTTCAATCCCTGAGTTGGTTATTTATTTGTGAAATCACAACGGGCCTTTGAGCAGGTTGAACCAACTAACTTTACGTAATCTAATCATGACGGAAACTCGTGCCGGTTGTTGTTCCGTTGCTTATTAACGAATTAGAAATTAAAGTCTTCAAAACAATGAATTAAAAACGAAATTCTATCATAAAATTCGACTCGTATTTAATTCTTTTAATTGCTTTAAAGTCTTCAAACAAACAACAAAATTTGTGGTTGGTAGTATAGTAAGAAATAACAACACGGCAACACCTTTTTCGCATTCGAAAACAGCATAAAATGCAGCAACAGCGCTACACATAATAACTGCAGCAGCGAAAGCAGTGAAATTATAAACCAACAAGTGAACACATTGTGCACTTACAAGTTTACATGCATCAAAAAGGAAGTTGTAATGTAAACAATAAACACAAGGTAATGTAAACAAAACAAAACTGAAACTGAAACTGAAAAATACAAAAAAAAAACAACAAAATTAACACGAAACAAATGATGTAAAAATTTAACACACATGCCGAGAGTGAAAAATGAAGAAAGAGAAAAGGAAATATACTTACTGAGTTATAAGAATACATGCGCGTTTGTAAATACATATATTGTATGGAAAAGGAGCTAAACAGTATGGGAGAGCAATATGCAATAAAGAGAGAGAAATATAACGTGATTATGATTAAAATAACTCCGAAAATTTTTAGGACATCAATGAGCAGAAATAAAACTGCTAAATACGTTTCTAATTGGAATGCTAAAGGAATTGAAACATAAAGAGAGAGAGAGAGAGTATGAGTTTATGCAAAGAGAGCTTGAATGATGATAAAGAGTAAAATTATGGGTAGTTTTTCAATGCTGCCTATACTGTATGCACATATGAATTTTGTATGTCATCACTGGGCCAAACAATGTGTGTGATATTTCAATTGGAACATCATTATTATTGTTGTTGGGCACGACGGTTTATTGTTGGAGTAGCAGCTAAACCAGCAACAGCACAAAAATAAACGGAGTGCTAGTTATAGTAGTCGGTACATACATACGTACGTAGTAGTTGTTGAAGAATAAGAAAACGAAGTCGTAAGCCATTATTGTTATTATCACTGAAACAAAAAAAGAGTGAATGACGACTAACTGGGTGAGTGAGTAAGTGAATGGTATTGCGTGCTGCTTTGATGTAGAACTTCGCGTGTTCTGTTGTGCTATTAGTCTTTGTTAGGCGGTCTTTGTGTCAACAACGTGTTGCTCGGCATTCTTTAGCAAAAAAAAAAATTTTTTTTATTAATATTGAACTGGAAAAACAGAAAAATTTAAGAAAATCAACTTACGAAGATACAAACAACTACTTTGCTTAAAAAGGATACCAAAAATCAGCTCCAAAAAAAAAAGCACACGAACGAAAATGGGTGAAAAAAGTTTAGTTTAGTGAAACCACTAGAAAACGTGATTTTTTTTCAACCACAAATTTTAAATGGTTTTTGCAATTTGCCAATAAAAAAACGAAAGAAAAAAGAGTTGAAAATAAAAACGAGCTTAAAAATATTTTAAAAAAATATTGAATAAAGAAAATATTTGTGTTTGAAGCATGTATTAAAGCAGGCAGAAAAAAATAAAAAAATAAAAAATATGCAACAAGTTTTTTTTAAGTTAAAACTTAATGGCAGCCATTGTGTGGTTGTGTTTTAAAAATAAAATAAAAAATTAAAAGCCACATACAAAAGAGAAAACGAGAGAGAGCGATAGAGTGAGATAGGGGAAAAAGAAAAAAGGAAAATTAACGCTTTTTTAATATTTTGTTTACATTTATCTTTTGTCAGGATATTATTTAACAAAAACAAGCATTTAAAACGCAGAAGAGAAGAAAGCGAACATAAATAAAATACACATTAATAATAATACCAGCAACAGCAACAGCAACAACAACAACAATTGCAACAGCAATAGCAGCAATATATAAAAAAATAGCAAAAAGCTGTTTTACAGTTAAATTAATTCGCTGGCAAAAACGAAAAACAAAAAAATTACAGAAAATTAAATAAAAAAAATTTGCATGCCACATAATCGTTTATAATGCAGTTTTAATTGACCTGCATAAATAAATAAAAATTGAAAATAAAAAAAAACGAAAACTACGAAAAAAGGATATCCATCCTTATGTGTTTGTCTGTATAAAGGCTGGCATTATTTACAACTTTAAAAAGAGAAAACAACAAAAAAACAACAGAAAAAGAGAAAAAAAAACAAAAGAAAATAAATTGAAAACAATAAGTTTTTTATTAATTGTATGGAAATTTTAAACACGCTAAAAAAGTTGTTTAACAAAAGCCATCAATAATCGAAAAAAAGTTTTTCTTTTCTTAAAAAAAAGGAAAATAGTATTGAAAAAATAAACGTATATTTTTTATAAAAAATTAATTTTAACTTAAAATTTATTAAAAAAAAAAAAAGAATTCTTTACCAAAAAAATTTTTTTTCTTTGTGATTTACACGAGTGCGGTGTAGTGTTCAAACGAAAATTTATTGAAAGCCAGCTAAGTGAAGTGAAAGGTGATACTTACTCACATACATATATATTTTTACAGAAAGCAAGTAAGTGCCATACATTTTATACAAATAATTAAAAAATCGTATACATTTAGTTATAATAAATATAATAGAAAGAAAACTTAAAAAAAATAATAAAAAAAAAATTATTTTAAATTTAAACTTTAAAATTATTGATTACACCCCAGTAACTACATAATATAACTTGTTAAGTTAGTTGTGTAGAACTCAAACCTATCTTTTTTATATTTCCAAACCCTCCAAACTGGTTTTATTTGACAAAAACAGGTTTTTTTTTGATCTTTTCACACAAAACTATTGATTACCCAAATATGTTTGAACCTATTTAAAAAATTCAAAGTTTCTTGGAAAGTCGAGAGATTAGCCTTTCAAATGGTATACATAAACATTTTGTTGAAACTTAAATGTTATGACTTTTGTTGGAGTAAACTTGGAAAATATTATTTTTTTCTTATTTTTTGAAGTTTGGCCATTCTTAACTGTAAAATTTAATTAAAAACTATAAAACAAGTGATGACATTCTTAAAGTCCATTCTCTTGTGAAAAGTTTGGTTTTGTCGTTTAATAAAATCGGACAAAATTTACCGAAGTTATTATTTAAAGAGTATAACATATATTTTTATATATTTTTTTATATATGTTGTCTTATCAAATTTTCAAAATTGTTGATGAATCTTAAGCGTTTATTGAAAAATGTGTCCTTTTTCCGTTGGGTCAACCACTAATTAAATTAGCTAATGTTTGCTCAAAGCGAAATAATAATGTTTGAGAAAAATGCAAATATTAGACAACTTCTGGTAGTCGTTCAAACGTGGTGCAAAGCTCAAATTCTCAGGTAAACAGTCAGTTTTGGAAATTAATTTTAAATGCCCTAGAAATTTATAAAAAAAAGACAACAACTAAGCTTATGAAAACAAAAGTTATTTAATAGTTTATGTGTACAAAAAAATAGAATTCCCAAAGGATAGAATGTTTTAGAAATTTTGTTTTTAATTCTTGACATCTTACTTTACCTACTTAATTAGTCATTACAACCCTTTAGTTAGCATAAGAACATAACTTCTCATACCACCTATGTGCGTGTTTGTTAATTTTAGCCTCTAGTGGCGTGACCTACTGTTTAACTTTGACTTTGAATAACAGATTTGCGTAACTTTTGATGGCATTTACTTCTTGAATGAAATACCTTAATTAGCTGTCGTTAGTGTTTTCAATTCTCTTTTTTTTTATATAATATAGCCATTGCTCAGTGGCATTTTGATGGTAAAAAAGTAAATTTCTTGTGGAGTACTTTTTGAATATGTAAACTAACACCGGTTTAAAGAGCAATTTTTGACTTTGAAAGATTCATAAGTTGTTTTAAATAATTTAATATTTTGCCTTAGAAAAATCAGTTTCTGTTCCACATACACATTGTTGAACGAAAACATATGAAAGCATACATATCGTCGTCGAAAATCCAAAAGTACGTATCATCAAAAAAATCAATTGATTGATTGATTATGATTCGTAAAGTTATCTAACATATCTCTACCAATTTTTAGATTTTTGCGACCAAAAATAACGTTTTTATATCAATAATTCAAAATGACGTACCGTATGAAGTATTTTTTATTTTATAATGTTTTTGCTTCTCCTGTAAAATTAGAAAAAGTGATGTTACGTACTTTTGGATTTTCGACGACGATATGTAGTTTTGAGAACATGAGAGATTTAAAATGGCCTTAAAGAGTTCAGCCTTCAATAAGAAATGTAAAAAAAAATAATTAAGCATTGTCTATCTTTCATCAAACTGGATGCAAAAGTTGGAGGAGTTTTTTCATCGAATCGCTGAATAAACACGTAAACTTTTTAAAGACATTTGTCTGGGTATGAACAGATTTTCACAAAAAAAAATCGGTTCAAATTTTTAACAAATTTCATTTTTTTTAATTTAATCAATAGAAAGTTCAGCGCAAATTTTTAATGATCTAGCAGCGCTCCTTATATTTTTTGCACAAAAATATGGGCAGCCTTACCTCTAGGCTTCGCTTTCGATTAAGTGCTGTTATCAAAGGCCTATCTCATGTAGAAGAACTTATTATTATCGAGTTTTAGATTTACAATATGGTTATTGTAATTATATTACGGTGTCTTTGAATATTTTCTATACGAGAAGCAACGTCAGTTCCATATGACTTGGGTTTTAGTACTGAATTGTATGATTAGCCTACATCTGCTTTAATTTTCTGCCAATTAATCAATATATTTTGAAAAATTTCTATTTAACTTGTGCTAATGCCGATTCTATATTGAATTTCCAAGTTACGTATCAATCATACTGAAAGCCGTGATATGAATTTTATGTATGAATATAAGGTGTAACAGGGCTATGTATTCGAATGAAAGAACTCAAACCTATAAGTATAGGTTCGACCTCTTGTGTTAAAAATTATCAATCTTTACGGGTGAGGTAATTTTCAGGAACTTGAATCAAAGTTGGCGTACATATTTTAACCTAAAGGGAAGTAAAAGTCATTAAATTATTTATTTGGCAGACCCACTTGGCTTAGCTATGTTTTGTTGAACTAACTAAATTAACTGTGGACATTTTAAAAACAAAAAATCCAAAAATATCTGCTACTTACTGTAGTAAAACAGTTATCGAAATGTGGCAGCAAAAAAAAAAATTCTGCACGTCTATGTTCTATTCTGTAATAAAGTAAAAGTTAACTTACCCATGTATTGATACGCAGGGAGCATAAGCTTTAACCATAAAACGATAACCCTGTGCCAGAGCAAATTTTATCGATTTATCTTTAAAACTTGTTTACTTAAGTTTTGGTTTAAACTTACACTTGTCCTTCGATTTCGTGGACAACTACACTGATTCATTGCACCAACGTTAGTTGAGTGAGGTAGAAGCGAATGTAAAAAGCAAAGTTTTTCACTATTGCACGCTTCAGAACAATTCTATAAATTTTTACAGCAGATATTGTTTGTAGTGAACATCACCTGGCAACCCTATCATTCTAGGAGGTGTTATAGTCGATCATTCAATCGCTTGGTTAATGCAAATGAAACAAATCGTTCACATACTTTCTGGAACGAATAATAGGACAAGAAAGGTGTGTATTATAGAGATTACAGCGAACAGCATTGTTTTAAAATAGGGGTTGTGTTGCTGACGTTCGCAATTTTTAATGTACCATAGTATTCAATTTTGTCTTAAAAAAAACAATTCAATTCAAGTTCAATTGATTAGACGCTTATACAACGCTTTATTCAAAGATATTGTACTTCAGTTACACTATTCGAATATGAAATAAACTCCTTGCAGAAGAATCATTCTGATTTGCATTTCATTTCCAAATCTTATATTATATTACAAGCCTATATTAATATGTAGAGCATTTTACAGTTTCTTTAGGCTGTTGCAACCTCCACATAAGCATGTATGCTTCTATAAAAATCGATTTATTTAATTTTAATGGAAAAACAAGAAAAAAATCGTGATTTCAAAATAAATATTTGCTTTAAATTAACCACATTTTGTTATTGTTTTTTATTTATTTCTTTCAACTGTATTTGCAAACAGCAGTAGATTCCATTAAAATTTTAATGATTTTTTACGAATTAAATACAAAAAAAAGAGGAAAATGAATATCGTGGAAATTTTTTAATGACACGTAACATTTCATTTATTTTAATGAAAATATTATATTGAAATAAATTTAAATGAAACATAATATTACCGGTAATTTATATAATGTTGTTAAAACACAAAAAAAAGAATAAAAATTAACACAGATTAATTTAACACTTTCGCATATAACAACTGATAGGTGGTACGTACTGAAAATTCACTGTGTACGTATATTGTACATAAATTGATGTTCACAAACAATTTTAATGAATATTAAAGACTAAAAATTTTTGTAAGGTATTGTGTCTCACTTTGGAATATTTTTATTCTTATAAATTAGAAATTCTTGTAATATTTTTTTCAGAAAACTTATTTTCATTACTTGGATATTTTCTTCTTTAGATACATTTACTTCTCGGTAGACATAGACTTTCAGCAAAAAATTTTTCGGAAAAAAATCTTATGGATTAAGCGAAAAAACTGCTCCTCTTTTTGAGCCAATTTCAAAGACTCTGCTGTGAAGTGAAGCATAATTCTGTGACAGCTTTGTGAAACAATAAGAACACACTGACAGTGACAATGGCTGTCGGGACTATATGTTGAAGAATGCCTAATTTCCTAATTTCGATTATTTAAATGCTTTTTGACTGAACTTTTCAACATATACACGAACGTTGCACATGTCCGTTCGTATTTTTCTCTTCAAACGTATTAATTTTATAGGAATCAGTTTGCCATTGTTATTCGGGTTTGGTATTAAGCCCCTTGGTTGCTTTTGAAGAAATGAAACATTTTGTAAATATTTGAAATTGTTGCTTGAGTGGCCACCAATGAAGAAAACTCCATTATTTGCTTGTCGAATTATATGTTGAGCACGCTCTATTAAACAGACAGTGTATTAAGTGCTTTGCTTGTTTCAAAAATCGTGTTTTTAACATCAAAAGCAAAAAGTCTGAGGGAAACACTATTCGATCAAGATTCAAGTCAAATGAATAAAGCTCTCTCAACCAAGCAGCTATTTCAAGGCGTATAAAAGTAGCAGAATTCATTGCGAGGCAAAGAAATTGGGTACGACATGAACTGAAGCTGAGAGACATTGAAATACTATTTTGCATGTCTTCGATCGCTTTAAAATGATATGGTCACTATAAATGGATTCATTACGATAACTCCAAATGCAAGAAATCATATGTGAAGTGCGGGCTGCGGTCAAGAAGAATATCCATTGCATCACAGTAATGTTGTGTATTTGATGTGACCAGAAAGTTGGGATGTGCTTCTAAACTGGACGAGACTAAGACTGGAGACCAAGACAGACAATAATAAATTCATCCTGGGGCAAATTAGCAGAGTCGATATCATGCGATATTTACCCGAAGTTGCGATTTTTTTTTATTTTTGGATTGGGATACTCGTAATCGAGTACATCTAGATTTGATTATATTTTATTTTTCTTTGTTTTTACACCAATTTATTAAAAAATCGATTCGCAAGGTATCGAGTCCCACCATCAAAAAAACTCGTAAAACCGAAATTAATTTAGATACGAATTTCTTTCAATCACAAGTCTCGCAATTTTTCCTTTGAATATGCAACCAGACAAGAAACCGTAATTTTCCATCAGGACAACGTTCGGTGAAAAACCGTTTGGAAAACAATGGATGGGATATTTTACATCAACCGCCATATAGTCCAGATCTTGGCCCTTCTGACTACCACTTGTTTCAATCGATGCAGAAATCTGTTACTGGAATATGCTTCAGCTAAGAGCATACACAATACTTTAAGTAAAGAGCATACACTATACTTTAAATTATACGTTCTTCCAAAAAGCTATCCAATTACTTCCAATGAGCAATTAAGTTATGCTACTAGTAATTAGAAGGTGTTGCAATTTAGTAAGCTCAGCTTTAAACTATTAGCATTGAAGTTATCTTACATGGATTTGATATCGGTTAACAATATCTGTACAACTTCAAAAAGTTTGTAAAACAAAATACTACTCACCCCTTGGTCAGGATTACGATCAAGTCTCTCACACAACCCATGTTATGTGTGTTAGCTTTATCTCTGACTGTTGGTACCTACAGTTTATGTCGACTTCGAACTTTTCGAGTTTTTCACTTTCAAATTATTTATTCGCAAAGTTTTTACCAGAGTTCTGCTGAGAGAAAGGCTTCGAAGAAATATTTCTTTCATATTTCGTTTTGTTCGAGATATCTGAGCTGGTGTTTGAACCACAGGTTCTTGTCTAATAACACAATAATTTGTCTACTAGTATAGGGCGACTTCGAAACAAAATTTTACATGTTCTTAAAACAAATTATGGATTTGATTAATCGAACACTTTTATACAAGGCAAAGTCATTAGATTTTTAAAGAGTAATTTTCAAAAAATTTGCACCAGCATTCCGCAGGTCGCTGTCGACCTCTTCCTAATGAGATAAGCTCCGAGTTGCAGTCTGTTTGTTGAACTTTCAATATCTTTTCTTATTACCATCATGAAAGTGACCACAATATAGTGAATATGCTTACAATACATTTATGAAGACAAATTTTGGTAAAAATCTATGATTGCAGTTGTAAAGTAAATTTCAAATATTCTCTTGAACAATTGTTACAAGAAAAATTTTTTTGATAACCCATTGCCAGTATTTACACTAAAGCTTGTATGAAATTAAATTTTGAATAAGAGTTTTGCTTTTAAATAGAAAATAGGTCTTTTTTTTCTTCATATTTTACTGGCATCCTTTTTTTCTTTTTTCAAATATTTTCAATGCAGGTTTTATGCAAAAATTTTTCATAAATTCATGCCTGCATGAAAAGTTCCATTTTATTTTGTAATTGAATTTTATGAGCATTTAAATACCTAAAGACCATATTTTTTTTTTTGTATGACCCCCTTGTAATTATTTTATTTTTTATTTTATATACATGCTATGTTCAAGTATATTTTTATTTTATTTTATTTTGTTTTATTTTTTTTAATGGGAAAAACTATTTTATTTCTAAATTCGAGTGAATATATTTGCTTTACATTTATTTTTTCTTTCACTCGTCTTTTTTAATACTCTTTACAAAAACTCAATAAGAAGCTTTGATAATCTGCAACAAATTAGGTTTTATTATTTTTATTTGCATTTCTTTTTCTATTTTTCAATACATTTTCTCATGTTTCTTTTTTCTTTCATTTTTGTTTGTTAAACTTAAAATAAAAGCATATTTTTGCATATTTTTTTTTGTTTTCTTTATAGCCAACAACCATTTCTGTTCTCAAAGCTAAAGGAAAAAGTTTTTCATTCCATTTTTTTTTGTTTGATAAAAAAAATTTGTTTAAGTCTCTATTAAAAGAGAATTTTCTGTGAATTTATTTTAATTCAAAATAAATAAACAAATTTTTTTAGGAAATATTCTCCTACGCACAGTATGGGATTTTAATTTTTATGTAAAACCTCCCAGACTTAGTTTCTCAAAACAAGTGTATCTCGTAATTGCTTACATATTTTTTCCTTCCTATTTTTTGATATTTAACTTTAAGTTATTTAAGAAGTTTTCTTTTTTTTTTTGTAGAAGATTTAAAAATTTTGTTGCAATTTATTTAAAGAAAAAAGATTAACAGAACAAAAATTCAAATTGAAAAATTTTAGAGTTTTTTAATCGAAGTTTCAATGCAGTTGTTGAACTTTAATTATTCGGTTGGCATGAATACAAGCTTCGCACGGATAATCCGAAGACACTGTTAATTAAATTTATAGAAAAATACAAAATACTACGAACATATTATTGTAGTTTTTTAATTTTATATTCTTTGAAAGTACATCTTAAAATCCATAAAAGCATATACAAGAGAAGTCTGATAAGTTTTTGTTCTAGTACTGACTATGTTATGCTTGAAATAGGTTTTAATTTTCAGTATAATCTTTCAATACTTCAGTACATTTGTTCCAATATGTCTGCAATAGCTTTACCTCTTCAGTAATAAATAATTACAGAAGGTCCTTATAATAATCACGTAAACACTTCATAATATATTGAAAATCACGCGTTCCAAACAGAAATTTATTTTAAAAATTTCTTACGTATTTAATGGAACATTGCAATCCTTTATTCAGCATTACAACCTAGTTTCTCACGCCACCCATGTTGAGTGTATTAATATTATTTTATTTATTATTTTATTAATGGCATTATCTAAAAATAGACTTCGAATGACAGATTTTCGCGAAACCTTTCATGCGAATTTTATTTTACTCTCAGAGTTTTTTGCAGGAACACTGTTGAGGAGAAGACAAAGATAGAAGTATTTTTTTCATATTTCTGAGATGTCTGCGCTTGGGTTTGAAGCACTTCTGTTATCTAATAAACCAACACACTTCCTATTAGTCTACGGCGACATTAATTTTTGACGATTTAAGTACTGTAAATTGTAAAAAACACAGAAAATTTTTCAAAAGTGAACTGAAATGTTTATCTCATGCGATAAATAAATGCCTTCCAGATATTTTTTAAAATATATTTCATGTAACTATTGCCCACGGCTATGACGTTGGTAGGCCTTTCTAGCGCTACAATTTCGGTTACTGGTCTTGTCAGTAAATAGACTAGGTTAAGTCGAAGTGGTAGCTTTGATTAACAAAGCACCCTTGAGCATGAATAGCAGCCCGTTGTGATGCCACAGATAAACGCATTCCCTGTACTGACTAACTTCCACCAAACTCATCGAAGAAGTTTGTCAGTGCAAGGGCAGCACAATTTAAAAGCACGACTATCCTATTGGAAACCACCTGAAAGTTTAATAAACGAAGCTATATACTTGCTGTCAATGGATTCAGTTAAGCTAACAAGGAATGGAGAACCAAGTAACCTAAATTTGATCCTCTCAAGAGCAGGGCATTAACAGAGAATGTACATAGCAATTTCCTTGACTGATCTACTCCAAACCAAATTATTTGCTCATGTAACTCCTCCATGCTCCCTCCCAGTATGGTCATGGTATCACGTATCGAGTGGCATACACCATCCCGTTTAAATCAAATGTCAATCAAGCTCAATTCTTGAATTCTAGGCAAAAAAATCTGTAGTCATCTCAGGATAACTTGCACCTTTGTTTACAACTTTGCAATTTTCATGGTTTTTGAAAAACCGCGATCAAGCGACAACACATATCGACCTCTTTCTTCCATATGCAGGGAGCCAAAAATAAACTTGTTTGCTGAAGATAAATTTCCTCTACAAAGTATTTCTCATACAGTATGAAATTCTGTAAAAAAAATTCTTTGAACTTCAAGCGTTGGTCATTTGTAAGTCCATTCATTGTAAACTGGCAAAACTTACAGAAGTATTTTTGTCATTATCGCATGTCACGAATTATTTTTTTATACTACCACATAGTCGGATACAATTTATTGTTGTTCACTAAATAATTGCCAATTGTAGGAGCAATGAAATAGTTAAACCACCTAAGCTATGGTACTCTAATGAATCAATGTAGTTTAGTAACCAGCTTTAAACTCTTCTCCTAAGCATTCGTAAAGCGCTTTAATAGATTTCATATCTTCCGTGTCACTATCTCTGCAAATTATCTCTCGTATGTTAAAATCTATGAAACATATTCAGGATAAGAACTTTTGAGCACTGAATACGATGGAATAAAATCAAAACTTTCCTTAAGTGATGTTTTATTGGTTCTACAAGTGCGCTAAATTACAGCAACTAACAATAGGGTTGACAGCAAATTAGAACAGAAATTTAACCAATTTTGCAGTTGTTCTTCTTTGGTGAAGTAATAACATAATTATGCATGTTGGCAATCTAATTTTATTTGGTAGTTTTGCAGTCGCTCTGACTATTAAATAGAAACTTTTAATATGATTGTGTGATATGGATTGCCAACATAAATTTTTTAAAGACTTTATGATATAAGCTGGAATAAAGAAGAATTTGGCGTCTAGTAGGTAATGTGTTGGCTTACTAGACATGAGGCCACGATTCATACCCCAGGTGAGACATCAAAACGAAATAAAAAATAAATATTTAGTCGGCGACTTCCTCTCACCAGATTTCAGGCAAAAACTCTGAGAGTAAATAGAAAATTGCCATTAAAAGTTTCTCAAGAAATCTGTCGTTCGAAGTCGACTTTAAACTGTAGACCCCACTCATGTATAAAATTAACACACACAGCATAGATGGTGTGGAAAGCTAGGTCACAATCCTGACTGAAGGGTTGTAATGACCAATTATATATATATGTATGTATGTATGTTATGTAAAATATAATATTTTCTATACATATACATACATACAGTGGGAAGCAAAACTGTCCAGATGTTTTGCACTATGAAAGTAAGGTAATGAAAGTAATACAAATATGGGTGTATTATCAAATGTATGTATTTTTTCTATTTTATTAAACATTATTCTAAATTATAAAGAACAAAAACTTTTAAAAATTTCTTCAAAAAAAAAATAAAAAATGCAAAAAACAAAAAAATTCACTATTTGGACACTTTTGCACTGTTTGCGGAGTTTGTTGAAAATCATTAATCCTTGCCAATTTAATATTTCGTCCAAAAGCCTTTATTTTTAATTACGCTTTCAATACGTTTTGGCATACTCTCCACCAACTTTTGGATGGTATCACGGTCAAGACCTCGCCATTCACGTTGTATTCTCTTCCAAAGCTCGTCAAAAATTTTTGGTGGGTTTTCATATGCTATAAGCTTTCTTTAAACAATAGCCCATACATTTTCTATAGGATTCAGGTATGGGCTTTGTGTAGGCCAGTCCATCATCCCAAAAGTTTAGTTTTGTAGCCAGCTTTTAACTATTTTGGCAGTGTGCTTCGGATACCCGTCTTGGTGGAAACCAACTTCTTAAGCTTTCTGGTGGTGATGCCCGGCACATTGAACGTTTGTTTCATCATAAGGCCACCAAAACACCTAAAAATGCTGTAAAAAGTATTGGCAAGAATGTGAGTTCCTGTACGGTCAGACGCGCATTAAATAGAATTGGTTTAGTAGCCAGTGTAAAAAAGAAAAAGCCAGCACTTTCCGATAGAAATGTGAAAAGCCGCCTTCATTTCTGTAAAACCCCCAAAAATTGGACAGTAGATGATTGGAAACGGTTTATTTAGAGTGATGAAACGAAAGTCAAGCGATACCAGTCTCATGGAAAAGAATATTTTTGGCTTAGGCCTCATGAGCGCAGCCAAAACCACCATGTGAAGGAAACGATGAAACATGGTGGCTTCAGTATTTTGGTGTGGGGATGTTTTACTTGGTGGAACATTGGACCTTTGGTGAGAATCCAAGGTATAATGAATAAGGAGGATTATTTAAATATCTGACACACAAATTTACCACATTTTGTTGAATTTTTTGTTTTTTGAATTTTTTTATTTTTTTTGAAGAAATTTTTATAAGTTTTTGTTCTTTATAATTTAGAATAATGTTTAACAAAATAGAAAAAATACATACATTTGATAATACACCTATATTTGTATTGTTTTCATTACCTTACTTTCTTAATGCAAAACATCTGGACAGTTTTGCTTCTAACTGTATATGTGCCTACAAATGTCTTTATAAAGTACTTTAGCTTGATAATTTTTTTTTAGTTTTTAGTGATTAAAACAGAATTTTTAAAGATTTAAGAGAAATCTGAAAATAGTAAACAAAAGACACCAAACAAATATGATAATAAATTAAAAAAAATGAATAATAAACAAATAAAATGCTTAAATAAATAAGAGAATATAAAATTCTTAAACGAATATTTCAATTAAAATAAATTATTTATAGATATCTATATATAGGATTATACATTTCGTGATTTCAAAAGTAAACGTAAATAAAACACATATAAAATATTTTTTTCATGATATTTCTTTTTTATTGTAAAGTTTGAACGTTGACATTATGTGTGAAACACTACATCATTTAAATGACCTCCACGCGAAGTGTTGCAAGCATTGATTCTTTTGAGGTAATTTTCGATCACTTTTTGACACATATTGAGCGGTATCTCAGCCATAACTTGACGAATGTTGGTTTTTAAGTGCTCAAGAGTTGAAGGTTTATCTGCATAAACACGGTCTTTCGCGTAGCCCCACAAAAAAGTCTAATGGTGTCAAATCTCATGATTTTGGTGGCTAGTTGATATCGCCACGACTAGAAATTACGTGGCCAGGAAATGTCACTTGCAATAAAGCCATATTCGCTCGAGTTGTGTTGCATGTGGCACCGTCTTGTTGAAACCACATATTCTCCAAGTCGTATCCTTCAATAGCAGGCAAAAAAAAGTCGGTTATCATATGACCATAACGCTCCGAATTGACGGTGACAGTTGTTCAATCGTCGTTTTCGAAGAAGTAAGGTCCAATCACACCTTCGGGCCAAAGAGCGCACCAAACAGTGACTTTTTCTGGATGTAATGTCCTCTCTTCAATTACTTGAGGATTCTCAGAACCCCAAATACGACAATTTTGTTGATTACCATACCCACCGAGTGTGAAATGTGCTTCATCGCTGAAGAAAATTTTGTTCGATATGTTGCTGTGGCAGAATCACCATTTTTGTAGTAGGTTTTGATAATTTTTATGCGTTGTGTGATAGTTAAGCGATCCATTTTCGTCAATGTCAGACTTTCAACTGAAAAAAAAAAAAAAAAATTGGTTTCACAACTTAGTTTGACAGATGTCGAATTACAGTCCCATACTTTTGAAACCACGAAATGGATAGCCCTTTATGTATGTACATATGTACGTACATATATGTATGTGTAGGTAATCGTATATTGTGCAATAATATATATTTGCATTTTATTTTATTTATTTTAAATTAAGTTCTTTTTTTATTATTATTTTGAAATTTATAATTCTATTTTTTTGTTCACATGTTTACCTATAAAGTGGTTATTTGTGTCACTGCTGCTGCTGTTGCTAATATTTATTTCCATTTTATTTGATTATTTTAAAACAAAATAAATATTATTTTTGTTATTGTAGTTGTTGTTGTTATTGAATTAATGTATTTTCGTCTGCAGTAAATTCCTAAATTACCAAATAAAAGTAAAATAATTGTCTTTAAATCATTTATTAAGTTTACAATGGGACACCAAACTAAACAAAACCAATTTCATTTGCCTAGGACCACAGACTTTAGGGGTTTTTCGTTATTTAATATGACTTGTAAGTTTAACTGTAACAACTTTAGACCAAAAACACAAATAATACAGGTGAATATGTAATTATATATACAAACAGATACATATATCCTGTATAATAAATACTTGCATTTCAAATACAAAACAATGTTGTCTTAACATTGTACAACAAAATAGACAATTAGTTACAATTGTTTATACTCAATACACACACATACCTACATATATTGAAAATAAAAACCCTTAAAACCTATAAACAATCTACTCAGGATAAGAGAAACCAAAAATATTCTCTCTCATTCACTTAAACAAATTCGAACACACACTTGAAACCTTGTATTGAAAAAAAATAAAAAAGAAATTATTTTTAAAAAAGTGGTGAATGTCAATTGATTGTAATTTGATTACTTGTTACAATCAATTGTTTTTTTTTTAATTTTTGTTTTATAAATAGAATTAGAAAATTAGAAATAGAAATAGATGCACAGATAGAAATAGATACTAAAAGTAAACTAACGAGTGTGCATGAAAAATTTTGTGCATGTAATTTTGTTTATAATAGTAAAGTTTGATGACAAAATTAGAGAGCAGAGCAGTAATACATTGGAACAATAAATAGAACTACTGCTCTGAACTTTTAACAGACGTTACTCAAGCATTCGGCAGAGTTTGCTAGGAATGTTTGGTACATAAATTGAAACAAAATTTTTTTTTAATATAGAAAGGCTGCTAAAAAGTAAATAAAATTGCATTGAGAAGTTTCTCAAAAACTTTAGACTTTAGACTGTAAGTTCCACCACCCATATATAAGAATTATCGCACACCACATAAGTGGTAATCCTGACTGAAGGGTTCTAATCACAGTGTAACGTTCTAATGACCAATTATGTTAAAAAGCTAGCAAGCTTTAGCTTGTTACCAGTTTAACATTTAACATATTTTTACGAAAATGAGAAGTGTTTTGTTATAAACAAAAGCTACAACAACAAAATAATGCAGTAAACAAACTTGTTTACAAATTATCGTACTGCTTAATATAACAACAGCATAGAAAATGATAAACAAGTAAACAATTACTACAATAATAAATGTAAACATCGTTATTCACATTTATAGAGATTTCGAGAAGGCGAAGTCATGAACATTCGCCTTCAAGAACATTATTCAGACTGTTTACTCTGCCATATAAAAGGTAATGCAAAGCAGGCGAGCGAGTTCGTGAAGTTCAGTTAATCTTGCGTGAAGACGCGGTGTGGTTTGAAGATGTTTTTTACAAAGATTTGTCAAATGATTGTTTAGTATTAGTTATTGTTTATGCAAAGGGTATAAACAGAAAAATAACAAACAAAGAAATTGTCATTGTTTACATCAAGTTGTGAACAGTGGCACACGTAATTGTGCAAATAATAAACAATTTAATTAAACTAAACACAAACTTATTTTTATTTTATTTGTAGTCTACGAGCTCATATTTTAAACGTTTTTAAAAGGTAAAAACGTAACAACATGTTTCGAACCTGTCATGAAGCATAAATGCTCTTACTTTTATGTTTGCTGGTGATACATCTTTTCTTAGCACGAATGACAACGTCTAACGAATCTTTTTGGCTTTTACAGAAAAATATTTTGCAGCTTAAGAAGTCGTTATATTTTTGCTTGATGAAAGTACGTGGACATGAATGCATGCCGCGTCGGACCACAATGATAAAGACAATTACAAAGACGTTGCCATGTTGAAGTGATGCTTCATTGCAAAATAAAAGAGTTTTTTCATCAATTCGTCAACGCAATAACGTTTAATTGGTAAAATAAAGAAAAGAAGAGGACATAATTGGAGAAAAACAAATGTATTATTTTATGTATGAAGTGAATCTTCTTTTTTTTTTCTTAAAAAGTTTCTTCAATTCTTGTTGGATGCCGATTTTCAAAAAAGCGAATTTTGCAATCAAAATGAATATTTTCAAATAACGGCAAATATGACTTCGAAAATTAATACATCCAAATTTTTTTCTGCATTCTCCTTATTTTCTACAAACAGTTCAACATTTATTTATATTTGTGTATAGGTATTCTATTTGAGTGTGTGTATTGGTTGATTTGTTTCACAAATAAGTTGCATTTCAACTACAAGTACCAGGAGTACGAGTAACTAATTTATTTAGAATGTAAATACTTGTGGAAACTATAATCGGTTTAAGGCGACTTAAGGGTGAGTAAAAGGTAATAAGATGAGAAGAGTAAATTAAGGTATAATTTTTTTTTGATAAACAATTTTATGTAAGAACTTGTGATGAAGTTATTATGAGGACACAAGAAATTTGGTTAAAATTTCCTTTATTGCTCAACATAATTTTCTTGTTTCAAGCATTACTTTTTCAAGAACTGGTTTTCCTTTTATTGCTATGCTTGGATGTATCACCTATTATTGGTTCTCACCCTCATTGGTACGCCGCCTTATGTAAAATGTTTGACTGCTGTTCCCAGTGTGAAGAAGTGAGATTTCTGCAGTCTTGTACATATTTTCTAGAGAATGCTTCTCCTCTCAATTCCATCCATATAGCAGTCCATCAGATAGTATCGAAAAATGTCTTGAAACCCCGTTCTTTTATTAAGTTTTGAGATCAAAAATCATCTTTGAATGCTATATCTGTGGAATAACGCCCGTGATAAAGAAATTTTAAAACATTTGTTTACTGATGATTTCATGCATCAACATTTGTTTTTCTTCAAATGTGGCCTCTTCCTTTCTTTATTTCATCCATTTAAAGTTATTGTGTTGACGAATTGATGAAAAATTCTATTTAATTGCAATTCAACATCACGGAATACTCTATTGACACTTCAACATGGCAATGTTTTTGTATTATTGTGGTCTAAAGCAGCTCTCCTTCATATCACCAAAGTTGGGATCAGTGTCCCACCTTTTATATCGTGTGTGTTTATTTTATACATGAGTGGTTAAAGTTGATTTCGAACGACTGATTTTAGAGAAAGTTTTTCGTGGGCATTTTATTTACTCATAGAGTTTTTGCCAGAAATATGCATTCATATTTCTTTTTTCATGGAGTTGACCACGGGTTTGAACGTTGGCCTTATGTCTAGTAAGCCAACACACTACCTACTAGACTACGGCGACTTCACCACTACATGTACGTCAATCTAATATCATTTGGAGGCTCTAAACACCGCGATGATGCTTCTCATGACATTTCGTACAATATTTTGTAATCGAAAATATACTTCTCAGAGTAGAACTTGTCTTGCTTGCAATATTGCTTCTACAGGGGCCTTTCAAATGTAAGTATTGAGTTTTAAGAGGACGTGGTTACAGTTTGCTTCTTTCAAAAGATTTTGCTGCTTTCTCTAAACAGTTCAGTTTTTATGTGGAATAAATTTCGGACAGTATACTATAATATGGCCACTTTTAGCGCTGGGTCACCAATATTTGATCACTTGAAGGTATCAGAAATGTGAGGGTTATTTTTGATAACTTTCTTAACCATTTCTAACGGGTATAACGAAATAGATAGACTGCTAGGGCGCTTGCCACGACAGTTCATGTGATATTTTATTGTCTTTTTAATCCAAAACATATTTCTCAGAGTAGAACTTGTGCCGCTTGCAATATTGCTTCTACTGAGGCCTTTCAAATAGAAGCATTAAATTTCAAAAGCGACTTGCTACAGTTTGATTCATTCAAAAGACTTCTTTGATGGTTGCATTGCAATTTCAAAAGCGAAGAAGGCTTCTTTGATGGTTGCATTTTGAATTGTCTCGATTTAAATGGATAATATAGTGGGATCAAGTGGAAATTGAAAAAATTTATGAAACATTTTTATGACACACTAGTTTTAGAATACATACATATAACACGAACAGCATTTAATATTTCCTACAATATTTTAAAGCATCACAATATGTATGGTTTGCATGCCATTCATCTAAAACTCGAAAAATGTTTTAAAATTCATATCCATACAGTCATTTACACATTTTACATACGATGGTTAATAACCATCACACAAATGGAAAACCAACAACATCATACGATGCTTCAAACATATCTGAACAGTTCATATTCCTGTTGCTGCTGGTTTTTTTGTTTTTGTTTTTCTACTTTTCGATCCATTATAACACTCAGATTGATGGAACTTGAGTAGTTGTTGCGAACATCTTTCCAAACATATAATACTTCGTATACGAAAATAGGGCACACAATAAAAATGAAAAAGGATTTAAACCGCAATACTAAATGCATATACCCCTCTTAGCAGAGAGCATTCACACAAATAACAACACAACTACACACACAGCCACACACACACTTGCAAATTAAAAAGAGTAGGTGAAGGAGAAGTTGAAGGAAAAATTGCAAGAAAATTTTAAAATAAAAACGATTTAAAACGTAGAAATAGTTGAGGCAACTATAAAAAGAAACAAACAAATAAAAATAAAATGGAAGAGAAGAGAAGAGCAAAAAAACTATCATTCCTATCAACCAAAATAACCACAAAACCAACAGACAGCAAGTCATTCTTCTGTTGATGCTGAAATAAATTAAAAATATTGTATAACAAAATTTATACACACACCCACACATGCATGTACACTGTACACATGCACACATGCAAATAAGTGATGTAAGCTAGTTGATGTATGCGTAAGTGAAACTGTATTTGAATTTGCGATTGTATTTATGTGCCGGTGTATGGAAGAGATTTTGTTTTGTTTATTTGTTTGTTTGTGTATATTTTTTTCACGTTTTCTTTCTTTCCCTCTCTCTTTTTTAAATAAAAGGTAACATAACGTACAAAAAATCTGTGAATTTGCAAAAGAGAATTCCATGTATTTGTTCCTGTTCCCCCCATCAAACTCTTCCCTTCGGTATTGCATTCTCTCTCTACGGTTTTTATTCTTTTTAATGCTATGGCACCTTTTCATATGCGATGGTTGGTTTTTTTTCTGTTATTTGTATACGGCTCTGTGTAAGTGTAAATATGTGTATGTGTCTAGGTATTTGTATTTGTTTTTTTGTGCCTATATTTGTATGTTGCTTTACTTTTGGTGTTAAAATTTACTTGTCTAGTTAACAAGAAAAACTACGAATTTTTTGTTGATATTTGCGAGAGAAATTTTGAAGCGGATTCTTTAGAAAATTGAAATAAAAAATTATTAAAAAAAAGCAAAGAAAGTATTAAAAAAAATGGCAGGTAATCCACTAATTATTCAGGACTCAGCGAATGCGAGGTCCAAGTAGAACGTCATTGACTCCTCCGTCCCCCAAAGCGAATAAAGTTAAAAGTAAACTTCATAGGAATGATGAGGCAAAGCCACCTTTTAAGAAAGACTCAGGCTTACATACACACTTAATTGGTAATTACAACCCTTCAGTAAAGATACCTTTTGACACCACACATGCTGTGTGTGTGTTAATATTATCCATGAGTGAGCGAAAGTCGACTTTGAATGACAGATTTTTGAGAAACTTTTCATGACCATTTTATTTTCTCTCAAAGTTTTTGCCAGAAGTCTGCAATGAGCAAGTGGCCGAAGAAATATTTTTTCATTATTTATTTTGTTTAAGAAATCTGAGCTTGGTTTTGAAACACGACCTCATGTCTAATAAATCAACACACTATCTACTAGACCACGGAGTCTTTATTTAGTAATATCCCTCAACACTACATTACACTTAACAGAGGAGGATTTAATTTTTAGTTAACGTCAGTACATCAATCATAGGTTCAGCTGGAGAACCCAAATTAATGAAAATGAAACATAACAAAGGAATAATAATATGACGGTTAATGGAGACAGCTATCCATTCTTTAGATTATTGAAAATTAATTTAAAAACTGCTTGAATGTTTTTTAAAAGTGGATTGTCCTCTCATGAAAAAAAAAATCTCCACGTTTAAAGCTGAGATTAATACCGAACTATATACTGTAAAGGTAAGCTGAATGTGCTATAACGACACAGATTTGTCCGCTTTATCACCACAATTGATCATTTGCATTCGCCAGAAGTTACAGAGATTGCATGTATATTTTAGTATATCTTTCACACAATGTCGCTGCTTTTTATTTGAACAACTACTCTCCATGGATGTCACTAGTCTCTATGGTCTCATCTAAGCCTTAAATTATTTAATCATGGTTAAAGTCATTGGTATACACCTAAGTCCTGTTATTAGTGTTACGATAAAAAGCTGTCGTTTTTAAACATCTATACTTTGGCTATTGGTGGCCCAATACTCAACCCAAGAAACATTTGCACAGAAGAGAAATCGCTGCAAGCCAAATATATGGATCTTGTAATGAAGACACCGAAACACTAGAATACATACTTGATACTTGCGAGGCGTTAATGCATTTCAGAAGGAAACATCAAGTAATGTGCACGTAGTTATCCTTATCAACACTAGATAGCATCTTAGTGTTGGATTGTATGGCACTTTTCGAAATTATTTTGATATGCAACTCTCAACTACTATACGTGCGACTGTCCAATATCATTTTGAGAATTTTCTCTAACTGTAAATTGTAGACCGCTATGGTGCTCCTCATGACATCGCGTACAATATTTTATAATCGAAAACCTACATCTCAGAGTAGAACTTGTCTCGCTCGGGATTTTGGTTTTACAATGGCCTTTCAAATGGAAGTGTTGAATTCTTAAAGCGATTTGCTACATTTTGTTTCTTTCGGAAGATTTTGCTGCTTTCTGCAAACCATTAAATTTTTATGTGGAGTAACTTTCTGACAGTCTAAAATAATATGACCATTTTTAGCGCTGGGTCACCGATATTTGATCACTTGCAGATATCAGAAATTTGGCTCCGCATATTTAAAAAAATCTTTCTGCATGCAATTTTAGGTATATAGTGTTTCGGTGGTTTTATTGTCATTGCTCTTTCAAGGAGTGTGTCAATTTAGTAAATTATTGAAATGGAATCGACAAAAAGAAAGTTTCTTATTATAGCACAAGGACCCAGAAATTACTTGCTGTGCTAGCGTTCATAATGAATGTTGAAATAAGTCTTAACGGCGTCGCTATCCAAAACTCTTTACACAAAGAAAGTTGAAATAAGCCTTAATGGCATTATGAGGACCGTAGTTAGTATGGAGAAGTCTAAAACGAGCCAAGCTCTACAATTTAAATATTATAGAGTTGGTCGATATTTTCGAATTAAATCAAGATCCACAAAATGCGCCTCCTCTATAATTTTTCTGCAAAGAAACGGTATATTTTTTAGCGTTCCTCTCTGTTTCAACAAATCCAAGCTACACTTCCCACTTTATTATCCGTTTTTTTTTTTTAATTCCTTTTTATTAATTAAGTGCCTTGCTGTCATGCATTTCTGCATACATACCAGCAGTCAAGCAAGTCTGTTTTATACTCGTATTCAAATTGTGTTTTAAAACCAAACATTTATTATACATTTCAGCTTCACTTCAGTTTGATGTGAATTATTATACGTTTGATGCAAGCAACTCGTTTGTTTTTATATTCTTTTTCACTCCATAGTTTAATTGCTTTTTTTTTCTTCAGCTATTTTTAGTTTATTTTTTAAACCACTTGTGGTTTAAACGAAATAGATGACTCATAAATTTTCCAGTAGTGGATAATAAATTTAAAATAAAATATTCTACAAAAAATATATTTAAAAAACACACACAAAATGCACAAATTTAACTAAAACTTGAACACAAGTGGTAAAATATTAACAACAGGAAGGTCATAAAAAATACTACAAAATACAACAAAATTTTCAGTTTTTTTTTCACACACCGAAAACACTCTCAAGAGTGATAATGATACAGTGTTTTGGTTTAAAGAAAAAGGATACCATTTGGAAATTAAAAAAAAAAAGAAGAAAAATCTCCACTAACATCTATTTTATCACGTAGCATTTGTATTCACTCACTCACACACCCATGCTTGTTGTGACATAAAAAAAAATGGTGAAAAAAGCTAAAGTGAAACGAAATTGAAAATAAGATGTCACAGGTTTCTTATGACACGTGTAGCACAATTTAGAATACGATGTACATTTGAAGAAAAGTTACTGTTTGAATGAGAAGGATGTGTGAATAGCTATTAAATTCAGGTGAACTAAACTTAACAAAATTCTTATCTAAAATGAATTCACAATAAACTTTTTAACGTGATCCATATGAAAGCGGTTTTCAAAAATTAAGATTACTTTTGTTATTATTCTGATCGATTATGTCTTGAGCGGTAACGCTCGCTTTGAAGAAGATTAAAGAGTAAAAAATACTTCAAATCTACTTCAGAAACAGTTAATGTAAAAGGCCTCGAGGATAAATAGAAAGTGTAAAGAAATCTTTATTAAAATACAGTCGGTTACTGCTGACTTTAAATCAAAACGAATAGCACTGGTCGCTTGAAATCTTGGTTGAGCGTTGTATAACCTATACATGTAAAGTCTTTTATACTTAAAATCAACACTATAGAGTGCTTTTATGGCTGAAAATAAAATCATAAAGCACACCACCATCACTTTACTATAATATTGCCATCCCATCCCACTAAACATAGAGGTCATGTAGTACTATCTGTAAGTTGAATAAGGCTATAGGCTGTGGTAACCGAAAACAGGTTGAACTTCGTGGAAATTTGGATCTTTCTACTGACAACACTATGCCTAAGCGAGATTTGGAATTTAGTTTTGTAACAAAAATATGGAAAGTATTTTATTCTAAAAAATTTCTGTATCGTTGAGGATATATCATTAATGTACAGTGGTCTTAACTTCTACCTCGTAATTAAAGTTTCTGAAGAAGTCGTTGTGCACCAAGAGGCATTTATTCCATTGTATCTGCTATTAGGTCTCTAAGATGGACACTGGTCAGATTTAACGCTTATTTTGTTCCGCATATCTTTATATCGGTTCATATCTCTCTAGTCTCTCTGCAAGTCTGTTCATTACCCCATCATTCCCTTGTAGAGGAATGCCAATCTCATGTATGCATTCAATAGAATTTTCAGCATTCGCAATTTCATTGAATCTGGTGTTACCACCAATGTCTGCTCCTTCAATGAATGGACAATTACTACTGCGAATTTTATAGGAAAGATAAGGCGCAGTAGTCTAGTAGTGTTCGCTTATTAGATGTGAGGCCACGGTTCAAACCATAGGTCAGACGAAACAACTAAACGAAATATAAATAAATATTCTTCGGTGACTGCATCTGAGCAGATTTCTGGCAAAAACTCTGAAACTAAATAAAATTGCCATGGAAAGTTTTTCAAAAAATCTGTCGTTCGGAGTCGACTTTAAACTGTAGGTCCCGCCACTTATGGATAAAATTAATACACACAACATAAGTGGTGTTGGAAACTAGGTTGTAATGACCAATTATGTACGTGTATGTAAAACAAGAGTAAAAATGTTTGCTACACGCAAAATTACGAATATTTCAACTGCTTTGGGAAAATAATGGAGGTCGCCGTAGTCTACTAAGTTCAAACCTAAGATCGGACATCTCGAAGTTCAAAAGAAAAATTAAAAAATTTTTTCGGCGACCATCTCAGCAAATTTTTGGCAAAAACTCTGAGGGTAAAGAAACTTGCCATTTAAATTTTCTCAAAAATCTAATCACAACATAAGTAGTGTAAGAAACTATAGGTCGTAATTCTAGCTGAAGGGTTGTAGTGGCCAATCGTGTAGGTATGTATGAGGCGCAGTCCTAATACACGTTAATAGGCAACGGTGTATGGACTTTTTATCCTCCTAGGACTTTGTACAAAACACCATTCACCTGCTTAGCTGGAGAAAACTTGATTAATAAAACTGGAACAAAGCAAAAATAAATAAAAGAAGTTGAGGAAAAGTGCACACAATATGATTGGTATCGACCACTCGTCATACATCATGTGATAAATCTTCCAATGCTTGCTGATGGTGAAGGAAAGCACACTTGTGTGCTTAGGGCCACAAACTACGATTTTATGGGGTGAATTACCCCTATAACCTATATTTTGCATGTGGTTTTTTTTTTAAGTGTAGGTGTTAGACTTCTATTAAAATGTGAATAAAAAAAAGTCATCAACAGCAGCGGATGTTAACCCTTATAGTATTTCGTTTTTTATTTATTTTACCATAAAAAAAATACGTTGAGGGAAATTTTAATGACACCACATCTAACACGTACTTGTATAACTGCGAACTCACATATTTATATACTCCGGCAGTCACTCATTCACTCTTTCGCTTTCTTTCGCTCTCTTTCTCTCTGTCGCGTAATATTAAGTATACAAGTCATCATTACATATGAGTTGTAATAATTAAGATGAATAAAATATTTATACAAGCGCATGCTATAGAAGAAAAATAAAAACAAAATTTATATGTACATATATGTATGTATATATACATGTATGCATACTTAATATATTATTTATAATTTATATGCTTCTCATATTTCCTAGTACTGCCACCACGAATACCACCAGCTAAACAGTTTTTATATTAAAATTGTTGAACAAAAAATGGAAAAAAAAATTATAAGAAATCGTGTAAAAACTCAAACTGAAACTCAAACTGTTAAGAACACTCTCAACCACTTACTGACAGCCGCCTCATGCTTGCCAGCAGTAATAAATGAATGTGAAAATAATAAGAAGAAGAGAAACAAATCGAAAAAAAAAATGAAAAGAAAAAGAATATTTCATTTAAAAAATGTTTTAAAAATAATTGTTGAATTCTTTTTCAAAGGCCTTAAGCTTAAAGAGGCGTAAAGAGAAAGAGAGAGAGAGAGAAAAACAGGAAAATAAAACGAAATACCCACTCCTTATTGAAATCATGTGAAAGAAATAAATTAATTGCGTTAATTTTTGCTTTCACTATATTTCCTTAAGTAATACCGGGGGCGTTAAATATAGGAAGTATAAACTGCACTTAGGCTTTAAGCATGTGAGGTATTTTATTTATTTTTTAATTTTACTTTCAATAGGAGCACCTCCTCAGCATAAAAGTTTAGATCAGCATGAAATCATTTTTTTTTTAATTTTTTTTTTGCTAGACATCTAAAACTCATGCCACCAGTCGAGCTAAAATTTGTGCTCTTTTTTCTGAATTCGTATTTGAAGTAGTTTATGGAAATTAAACTTTTTGATTGAATACGTTAATGAATGTAGTTTTACATTTGACGTTCTTCCTCCATTTCCCTTCAATTATAAAGAGAATTAAATTTTATTTGAATGAAAGATTTAATTTTAAAATTTAGATTTTGCTTTTGAGCAACTATTGCACTATGATAGAAACTATATTCGGTACTTCAGTACTTCTCCAAATAATCCTTCCAGAAGTTTCTAAGTCTACACAGAGCATTATATCAATAAGAAGCATTGTTCAGAGCAGAATACAATGAGCAACAACCCAATACATTATCACAGAGGTTATTGTCTCCAGACATTAGCAGATACTTATCGTACTAGTAACAGCTGCAGTATACTTGATTAATTTGAAAAACCAAATTTATAGCCGAAACTGAAAGCAGAGAACATGGAATAAGATTCAAACGAATTGTGAAAAAGCCATTTATTGGCGGTGTTCATTTCTACAGGTTTATTACAGAGCCGTCATAGGTGGGATCTCATAGTCGGTTCCTAAATTAAATTCAAAAAGTTTTATAAGAAAAACCCGAGGCCATGGTTTAAACACCAGGTCAGACAACTCGAGCAAAACGAATTTTTTAAAATATTTCTTGTGCCAACTTTCTCTCAGTTATCTTCTGGCAAAAACTGTTAAAGATTGTCATGAAAATTTTTCTTAAAAATCGGTTGTTAGGAGTCGAATTTAAATTGTAATTCTCGCCACTCATGGATAAATTTAATACACACAACATAGTCAGATAGTAAGCTTGATTAAAAGACTACTGATATCCGTGGGGAGCAGTTCAAACAAAAAGCAGCGACAGTGGCAGTGTGTGGAAGATCTACTAAAATGTATATGCAATCCCTATGACTACTGACGATCGCCGCAGAATGGTCTACTGTGGTGATAAAGCAACCAAATCTATCTCGTTAAGACCCATTCAGCTTATCTTTATAGTATATAGTTCGCTGTTAAACTCAGCTTTAAATGAAGACAATGGGATCCTTTCCCTTAAGATAAGACAACCCATTTTAAAATCACATTTCAAGCACTTTTTAAGTTTATTTTCATTCCTTTAAGGAATGGAAACAGCTCCACCGTATTCCTATTTTTCAATCGTTATATTTCAGATGTATTAATGGAGATTCACCGGCTAAGCTTATGACTGATCTACACCTAAGCTGAGACAACTTATACAAAATAAAGAATTAAAAATATTTCTTTGGTGACTTCATCTCTGCAGGCTTCTGCCAAAATTTTTGAGAGAAATTAAAATGCGCATGAAAAATTTCTGAAAAATCTGTCGTTCTAAGGTGAAGGTCACTCATGAATAAAATTAACACACACAGCATATGTTGCGTGTGAAGCTAGGTTGTAATCCTGACTAAAGGGTTGCTATGACCAATTATCTATGTATGTACCAGAGATCAGCAATGAATCGTTTTTCCGCTACTCATAAGCACTCATGCAATTTTGAGTATGAGTGAATCAACAGAATTGAAATTCAACTACTCTGATTCATTCGTACTCGCTACAGCATTGATTTATAAGTATAGGTTACAATGAGTATGAGTACAACGTTGACATCAAACTCACAACGTTCGAAATGTGTTTGATTCATACTCATTCTGATTCATAAATTTAGAAAAATACTTATAATACTTATAAGTGATTCGAGTGGCTCGAATCATTCAGCAAAATTTACAGCCTTTGTTATTGTTGCATAAACAAAGAAGAAAGGAAAGACAAAGACAACAAGCAAAGCATACACACAATCTTCTTGTGAGTATAGTAGTGTGGTTAATTTTGGATTTTATTCAATTTATTCATTTTTTAAATAATTAAGGTATTAATTTTAAGTTAACAATTCACTTTTGACTTCTTTACTACTCGACGATCTCTTTTACTCTGTCTCTTGTATATTCTGTCCTCTGTCCTTAGTCTCTTATTCTTATTTCATTTCTTATTTCATTTCTTATTTCCATGGGGTTGCCACACTGTTCGAAGGCGTTCCCAATCCCACAATCGGCCATCCTGAACTTACATTCGCCCTCGAATGTCCTTCCAGGGTTTCATATACTCGGCCACCGTAGTAGTCTTTATTGGACCCTCACAACGGCCTATTTTCAAAACCTCATATCTACCATGGTTAAGTTGTCTTACGACTTTGTACGGTCCTAGATATTTAGGTCGCAATTTCATACCTGACCCGAATTGTGTTCGCTTGATGGCTACTAATTCGTCGACGAGGTACACAGTCTCTGGAATTCGTTTGCGGTCATACTGTTTGCGGTTCTCTTGCTGCAACGTAAGAATGTTCTGTTTGGCTTCTTCTCTTATCTGGTCTCGACTTGTGTTTAGGTCTTTAATCATCAAATCTGCTAACAATTCTCGAATCTCTTTCATATCGCCTGTTCTCATGTTAAGCCCGGTCAATAACTGGAAAGGTGCGTGCTTGGTGCTTCTTGGCGCAGTGCTATTCAAAACTTGCTGAACACGACCAATATGTTTGTACCAGTTCTCAGGTTTTTCTTGACACAATTTTGCTAGCATTGTCACTATGGTATGGTTTAATCTTTCCACCTGGCCGTTTCCTCTAGGTATACCTGTCGCTATCAATAGATGTTGTATATTTTGAGCTGTACAGTACTCCTCAAATTGTTTGGAGGTGAAAGCAGTACCCCTGTCAGAAATTATTCTTCTTGGGTTTCCGAATGTTACAGCCTGTTTTGACAATCTGTCTATAACTTCGTTTGTGGATGTACTCTTAGTGGGGTACAACCATACAAACTTAGAAAAACCGTCTACTACGACCAGTATGTAATTATATTGTTTGTGTGTAGATTCCATGGGCCCAATATGGTCGATGTGATACGTTAATAATGGTTTATCGTCTTTATCAATAGGGCTCAGAAATCCTTCTTTGCGTCCTCTTTTTGCTTCCGTTACCAGACACTCAATGCAACTTCTTACAATCTGATCCGTTTTTTTAGGTAGATCTGGGATAAAATATGTTTGTTCGACTAATTCCCTTGTTTTGCGGGTAGCAAAGTGTCCTTGCCTGTGAGCTATTTGGATTACCTCCTGTTCCATTGAACTTGGTACAACTAGCAGTTCCTTATTGGGATCTTTATACAGGATGTCATGTTTCATAAAATAATCCTCATATGGACCTGTCTCTAGTATTTTCCGGACTGCTTTGCTCCAATCATCTTGTAATTGTGCTTGTTTCAATCGATGTCCTAACGAATCCTCTATCATCAAACAAGTTAAGCGGCTTAGAGCGTCCACATGTTTCATTCGTGACCCTGGTCTGTGTTCTATCTTATAGTTGAACTCTTGCAAAAAAAGTGCCCATCTAGAGACTCTTGGCGGTACGTCCTGCTTACGCATTGTTAGAGCAAAAGCGTTGCAATCTGTAACGATTTTTATTGGTATGCCAAGTACAAAAATTCGCCATTTCTTAAGCGCTTCAATTACGGCTAAAACTTCGAGCTCGTATGAGTGGTATTTTTGCTCTGCCTCAGTGGTTTTCCGACTCATATACTCGACAGGGTGGAACTGTGTGTCTTCGTCCTTCTGCAATAATACGCCACCATAGCCATGTACACTAGCGTCCGTGTGGATTTCTGTCTCTGACTTCGGATCAAAGATTTTTAAAACGGGTGGGTTAACCATCGAATTCTTCAACTGTTCAAAGGCTAAAATTTCTTCATCTCCCAATTTGAATTTCGTGTCTTTTCTTAGCATATTTGACAGTGGTCTAGCAATTATTGCGTAATCTGGGATAAAGCGTCGTAAATAAGAAGTAAGTCCCAAAAATCTTTGTAAGGCTTTCACATTTGTTGGTAGTGGATAATTGATTACTGCACGAGTTTTCTCAGTAGACGGTGATAATGTTGAATTTTCGAAAACGTAGCCTAAGAAATTAATTGACACTTCGACCATTTAATGTTCAATCCGTGTTTCCTAGCTGCCTCTAGAACCTTTTCTAGTTTCAAAATACCTTCGTCCTCATTCTCTGATGGTATGACGATGTCATCCATATAAACAACTAAAGTATTATCGTTTATCAACTCACGAAAAACGGCTGCGATATATCTGCAAAAAACGGCTGGGGCATTGGAAATACCAAATGGGACAAATTTAAATTCATATTGACCTTTATTTGTGACAAAAGAGGTATATTTCTGTGAACTAGTCTCTATGGGGGCATGAAAAAAGCCATTGCGCAAATCTAATGTGGAAAAAACTTTTGCACCCTTTAACTTTTGTACGACGTCGTCTACTAGTGCCATTGGGAAATTATCACGAATAATTTTCTCATTGAGCTTTCGGTAGTCGCAGCATAAACGCTTTGATCCATCCTTCTTTTGCACTTAAACTACCGGAGCGGAATAATCTGAATAGCTAGGTACTATAATACCGTCTTTTAACCATTCTTTGACTTGATTGTCTATGTAGCATTGGTCAGCACTTGGAACTCTGCGGGGTCTATGAGCAACAGCGTTGTCGTCTTTCAAAATGATTCTCATCTGTACAGGAAATGAGTTAGGTTTTTCCGGTCTATACGACCCGACTAAGCCTCTTATCTTATTCTGCGTGTCCTTGTTCAGGTGGTCTATTCGCAGTTCATCTTGCCTAAAATCATCTACTTCAGCTGAGTGGCACAATACCGTGAATTCGTCCTTTAGTTCAGATATAGTATTGGTTTCCCCAGCGGGTTGACTTTCTTCCTCTGAGCTACTCTCGACAGCATCTTCATACATTTTTAACATTGACCATTCTGAAATTTTGTTCCGAAATTTGGCTCCGTCCGCGTCTATGATGAGATCGACTTGGTTTAGAATATCGTTGCCGATCACTGCTGCATATAAAATGTCACCTTCTTTAGCCACATGAAAATTTATTTCTATTTCGACCACATTCAATTTTGTAGGCGCCTTGAAACAGCCTAGAGTTTTTATGGTTTTACCTCCTATGCCTGTTAGTACTTTAAATTCGGGTGTTAACTCTGTATCGCTTAAGCTCATGAGTGTATCGTATCGTAGTAAACTTATGTCGCTGCCTGTATCTACGATTGCTGAAATTTTCTTTTTGAAGATTTCGATTTCTGTAAAAATTCTCCTTGAGTGTGGTACCATATCGTCAGCTAACGTGTGGACTGTGTCTCTTACCATTTTCTTCTTACTCTTGTCATCTGGTCTTTCTTTAATAATATCTGATGTACAATTGAATGATTTGTGCCCGAAACCATTGCATTTGAAGCACTTTATTTCCGTCTTGACACATTCACTTGCTACATGCCCTTTTTCGCCGCAATTAAAGCAACGTCGATCGTAATTCTTGCTGGAATAATTCCTGTCCTTTCGATCAAGTACCTTCGAGTTTGATGACTCTCCAGCTGCTTTGATTTTCTCGTAAGTTTTAATTTTCTCCTTAAGTTCTTCTATAGTACGGGCCTGGTACAATATGGATTTATTGGTGACTGAATCTTTAACACCTTGAACGAAGTACTCTATGATGCTTTCATCGTCGATATTCACAGGTTTCCCAATCTCTTGCAGGGAATATAGGTATTCACGAAGAGTCTCGTTATTTGATTTTACTCGGCCGGATAGGGCTCTGTGGACTTCCACTGCTGATAGTTTTGTACCAAATTCTTCCTTCAGAAGATTCTTAAGGGAAGACCAGTTACACGCTGCAGATTGGCTTCTGATGAATATTTTTGCTGCCCCCTTTAGTAGTTGCCTTGCATAGATGTACTTCCGCAAGTCATTCCAACCGACTGTATACGCGACGTCCTCGAACTCTCGGAGCCAACAGTCAATTCCGGGTAAACCGTCACCGGAAAAAGTAGTCAATGAATCTTGAATGTCCCGTAGAGAAAAAATGTTACCGCCCTCTACTGTCACGCTCCTAGTTAACACGGAAGCTTCATTGTCATTGTCCGAGTCTGATTCCTCTCGTCGAAGTTTGTAGTGTTGCAGCAACCGATCTTGCAATTCTGCCTTGTTCCCTACTTTAGAAAGTTCCAAGTTAGTCAACTCTGACCTAAGTTCCTCTACTGTCATACTCAAAATGTCGGCTGTTATCATCGTTACAGAAATATTAGTTATCAATTGTCTTATAAAATTAAATTGTAGTAAAATATCTTAAAAGTAATATAATTTTGAGAAGAAAAAAAATGTAGCGAAAATATTATACAGTAAATTATAATAAGACTATTCTAAGTATTTTATCAGGAATAGTGAAATTTCAATTAATTTATTGTACACTTTAACATTAAACTCAAATACAAATGCTTTAAGATAAAATAAAAATTTAATAAATTTTGAAATAAAGGTTAAATTTGCAATGATAACTTCTGCTTAAGTATTTCAAATTTCCACTTTCATTTAACTTAAATTTCACTTTTCCTCATAAAAAAAACAATTATAGTAAATAATTAATAAAGTTATTGGTTTTACTTTATGACAAATTGTTCGATGGCACCTTAGGGTTAAGTATAATTTCAAATTAATTAAAATCGTTTTCTTTACTTCAGCTCTTCAAAACAAAATCAATAATTTATACCGATTAAATTATACATATTGATATTCTCTTAACATCTTAGTTAATTTGTACACTCTTAATGTCTTAATAATAAAAGTGTGCTCTAAGTCTTTAATATATTTTCTCCTTTAATACATTTTCTATTTTATTTCCTCTTTTATTATTATTTTTCTCTTTTTAATTACTATTTCTTCTTTCATCGAAATTGAAATCACTTAAATTTAAACATTAATGCTCTCTGTACTTGTATAAGAATAACATTGTTAATGCAATATTATCTTAACCCTTCAGTTTGCAGAGTTTCATATTCTTCAAATTTACTCACTCTCTTTGTCTTTCTTACATTTCAATTTTTTTTTTTCAAATACTAAATATATGCTTGATTGCTATATAAACTTGTTTCACTTATCTATTTTTCTTGCTAATAGTGTTGTTGTTGTTCTCTTCGTTAACTTCTTGTAATCTTCTTTGTATTTTATTTTCCCTTCTGCTTTTTATATTTGACTGCTTGGTTGCTGTGTCCAATTGCTGCTCGGTCGTAAAAGTAATCGTTGCGCCGGCGTTGTACTATACCTCCGTTTGTGTGACAGTTTGCTTCTCGACGCAGTCTCTGCTTTTCGTAACAGAGCGAATATTGACTGACGACGCTGGATGGTTACAAATTTTAATTTGTATGCTTCTTTTTATAGAACACAAAAAAAATTTTCTGGAGTGTTCTTTTCCCGTTATTATTGTTAATATTGTTGTTTTTGCATTCCTTTTTTTTTCTTTAAAATAAATGCACTGTCTCTACTAAACGTTTATGTTTTACGGTCTTTAAATTTATTATTTTGTTTAAAGGTTGAGCCCCCAAAAGTTGTGGTTAATTTTGTATTTTATTCAATTTATTTATTTTTTAAATAATTAAGGTATTAATTTTAAGTTAACAATTCACTTTTGACTTCTTTACTACTCGACGATCTCTTTTACTCTGTCTCTTGTATATTCTGTCCTCTGTCCTTAGTCTCTTATTCTTATTTCATTTCTTATTTCATTTCTTATTTCCATGGGGTTGCCACACTGTTCGAAGGCGTTCCCAATCCCACAGTAGTGTTCGTACGCGAATCATACTTATTTTGTGCTTCGTGTAAATGTTAAGTAGAGACGAGTCGAAGTCAATAACGTCATGCGTATTGTTAAGTATGAATACGATGAGTACTTCCAACTTTGAGTATGAGTAGTATGAGTATCATATTAAAATAAGTATGAATGCGTATAAGTATCAGAAATAATAAGTATGACTCGAATCTACTCATCGTTTTGAATACTCGTTGCTGATCTCTGGTATGTACTACCTACTAGACTAAGGCGACTACGGCAGTATTACGACTTGAGAAAATAATAGTATCACTAACAACCAACATAACAACCCATTATGTTTCCATAAAAGCCCTTGTTTTAAGACTCTGAAAGCATTCTGTTCACACTGCTATGTGTTCATACTGCTTTGATATCTATCCGGTCTTTTTTATTCCGTGAGATGACTGCTCATTAGAAACTGAATCATATAAAATAAGGTCTTTGCTATGTATCAGGTCATGTCATGCAAATTTACGTATTACGGATGAGCTAACGAGGAGATCCAGCTTCTTTCTCTGGATTGAGGTAGATATTTGGAAAGGTATACTTAACGAAGATGAAGACTGGCAAAGATTAGCAAAGATTCTACTGAGACCAAACGGATTTGAGACAATCAAAATATTGTTGAGAAATTTTAATAGATAGAGATGAGTTATGAGGGAAACATCATGTAGATTTTGTGATGATGGAAAAGAAACCTATAAGGCACAAATGCTTTCCAGAAGAAAACGGCTGAGAATTATTCTTGTTGATACCGAACTGCATCATAAACTAAACTAACCTACTTAGTTCGTCTGTTAGTCCATATGTGGTGAAATGGCAAAACATATTTTTGGCACGGCCTCATGTCACGCTAAATCAAATTTAATATAAGAATCACCTGTCATGTGTAAATATTAACAAATATATGGAATTATGTATTTTTCTAATTCAAGAAAAATTTATAAAATTTACGGCTTATTAACATCAAACAGAACTTATGATTCCCGTGTTAAGCTTAAAAGCTATGGTAGTTATTTTTTTTTTTAAATTTTTATTTTCTAAGAATAATTATCTTTCGTTTGCTAAAAACAAATCAAGTCTAGTCAAGTAAAAGCTGTATTTGAATAAACATTTTAAATAAAAATAAAAATTCTTAGAAATTTTATAAAGAAAACGTAAATTTTCTTTCTTTAAATGAACAGCAAATCATTCTTTTAAGATTTTCTAATTTTTTTCTTAATTTATTTTTGAAATGTGTGTCAACAAATTGTTGTAAAAAGAGACAGAAAAAACTCGAATTCTCATTAAGTTTTATTTTTAAAACATAATTTCTCTCTCCCTCTCTGTCCCTATTAAACAAAAACCCATGGTATAAGAAATATAGAAGGTAGTTTCATTCTCTCTTTATTTTTTAAAATTCACTATCTGACATGCTTAAGGATTATGACGTTTTCGTTAAAATAATGCTACCATATTAATTTTAAATTTCCCACATTTTCTTTGAAGTCACATGAAAATAATAAATTCAATTCAATTGAAAAATATTTTGATTACATAAGCCTAATACCGATTTTTTGAAACTTTTGGAACATTTAAACTCAATTTTTTTAAAAATTAATTGCAATTCTTTAAATACTAGCCCAAATTACACATTTGTTAGAAATAATTTATTGGGAATATACAACAAAATTATAAATGTGGCAACGCTATATATATAGTTTGTGAGAAAATAAAACTTCAAAAAACCTTATTTTAAAAAATAAAGAGAGAATGAAACTACCTTCTATATTTCTTATACCATGCAAAAACCTAGTCACCGTAATTATTCGATATTTAATGTTTCAAAATGAGAGTTTGAATGCCGCCTAAAAGTCACTCTGAAGTATTTTGCAAAAATAAATATTTGGCATCAATATTTATGAGCTTTTAATTTGGCCTGATTTATTAGGCAAAATATGGGCATAATTTATAAACGTTACCCCCAAACTGCCATTGGATTTATTTTTTTTCCCCCGAATAATAATAATGCCATGGCAATGGCTAAAAAGTACCGGTAATATTTTGCTAATTACTGCCGGTTTTGGAAGTAATTTGTTGTAATATTTTTACTTTCCCCTCTCTCCCGTGCCTATTCCCCCACTTGCTTGTAATACAAAAATATGAAATTTAATTATTTTTATTTTTATCTCACGATAATTTTTGATTACAAGCAAACAAACACTGTTACATTATGAAGGAGATTTTTGTCATTAATTATTACACTAATGATGGCGTTGATTTTTTTTCTTTTTTTTTTTACAATAAATATGATGATGGAATTATCACTAATGGACCTATGCTGTTGATTACTGATTATTAATGAGAGAAGCCAAAAATTATCAAGTGTTTATTCATTTGGATTTTATGAAATATTTCGTTTATAATACTTATTATACGTTAAGCGGTATAATTATATATTTGTTAACGTATTTACTTTTATTTTTATTTGTTTTATTTCATAATATTGTCAAGGCTTTGAATCGAAATTAATCATTCCGTTTCGTATTATTGTATTTACAATTAAGGAGTGTGCACGAAAAAATTTTGGTACACATTTTTCTTTCAGAAAACTAAATAAATGATGAGCTTATCCACATTGTTACGAAAATGAAAAATCTAGATACTGTTGTTTAGCTTTTGCATTGCTTAACATTAAAATTATAAACAAAAGCTACAAAAACAAAACAAAGCAGTAAACAAACCTGTATACAAGTTATCGTAGTGTATAACAACAAACACCAGCATAAAAAATGGTAAACAAGTAAACAAAAATCCACAAACAACAGTGCAAACAATAAATGTAAACAAAATACAACAACAAACACTACAAGAATAAATGTAAACATCGTTGTTTACATTTATAGAGATTTCGAGAAGGCGAATTCATGAACATTCGCTTTCAAGAATATTCATCAGACTGTTTACTCTGTTATATAAAAGCAAGGCAAAACAGGCGACCGGAGTTAGTGAAGTTCAGTCAGTCTTGTGTGAAAACACGGTGTGTTTGAGGAGATCTGTCGAACAATTATCTAGTAATAGTTATTGTTTATGCAAAGGATATAAACATAGGAATAACAAATAAAGCAATTGTTGTTGTTTACATCAAGTTGTGAACAGTGGCAGACAGTAGATATTGTGCGAACAAAAAGAAGTTTAATTAAAACGAAACAACCTGAAACGTAAAGACGTAACAATAGTTTAAGACTTTAAATAGATTCCTAACAAGCCTATCAGTTCTTTCGAAATTCCTTACATTCTGTGAACATTACATGCAATGAACCACTTCTTCCTGAACTTCTTATAATTTTTGACGAAGATAATTGAATTTTTTTAAGTCGCCATAGTCTAGTACGTAGTGTGTTGACTTATTAGACTACAGTCCAGATTCAAACCCCGGGTTGAATTTTGTTTGGTGTCAACATGCTGTTTCCTTGTGGCATGCATACTGAAAGAAATATATACGGGTATGTCAAACGTTTACATAGTAATTTCAAGTTATTCTTGGAAGGTTTAATGCTTGATTCAAATAGCCAACAAAAATTCAGTTTATTGCAAACATTTTTTGGTTTAAGAGCCTTGCACACTTGTAATCATCTACTTCCATTCAATAGACAGAAAATGTTTTGGCCCCCTCAGACGTATGAAAGTTAGCTTCATCTGCCTGTTCATTTCAGCGAATTCCTACAAGAGCTGGAATTAATCAGAAGGTAACCCTATTTCTTTTAACTAAGTGATTAAGCCGTCGCAGTCTAGTAGGTAGTGTTTTGAATTAACGGACAGGAGGCCGTGGTTCAAATCCCATTTCAGATATTTTGAAAAAAACGAAATATGAAAGAAGAAAATACTTCGATCAGCGACTTTCTCTCAGCAGGCTTTTATCAAAAACTCTCAAAGCAATGAAATTGCCATGAAAAGTTTCTCAAAGTTTCGGATACACACAACTTGGGTTGTGTGAGAAGCTAGGTCGAAATCCTGACTAAAGGCTTGTAATAACCAATTAAGTAAGTAAGTAAGAAACTTGTTCACTTTTGTCACACAGTCCCATTCCATTTTTAAGTTAATCGGATGGCATACTCACTGTCGGAGCATTGCTTTGTCCTGTACTTTATTCTTTGGAATATTTCACTCTCTTATCGAAAATACTGCATACCACGGAATGGTGCCCTAATTAAAAGGGTATGTAGTTTTTAGGTTACTTCATTCACTTATGTTGCTAAGTATAGTTCCAAAGCAGGAGACAGTTAAGTTGAGAGATGTCAGCTACTCGATATATTGGCTTTCTAAACGGCTAATAAATATCGTGTTGAACTACTCTTCTAATCATAACCTTCAACGTTCTTTTATAAGCAGTGAAACGTGGTCATCGTTTTTTGGGATGTGTAATGAAAATGACAAAATCACGCGATTCTTATTTTACGTCTATTTATGAAAAGAAAAAAAAAATGTAACACAAAATGTGTTCATTGCAACAAACAAATAACAAAAGATAGGAAATGATATTCAATCACTGTTAAACATATAAACCTAGAAGTATGCAGCAAATTTTTGTGTGCCCACTCCTTATTTTAATAAAGAACATTTTTCCCCATTTTATGTTCTGTAATAATGTTAAATAAATTACAGAATTTTATTTAAATTTAAATATTAATAACACGATAATAAAGTTAAATTTAATAATCATTAGGGAAATGCTAATAAAACAAGCAACATATTCCGCATACTCTTCATGTAATTACACATAATTTTTGTCGGAGCAACATTTATTTTGTATACAATTTTTATTTGTTAAATAAACGAAAAAAAAATGTGAAATTCTATGCTGAAATATCTGCATTTAATGTTAAAGTGAATTAACATAAATTGTTTAATTTAAATAATTGCAAAAGTACTGCATTTTACATTTTTTTCTTAATTCTAAATTCTCCATTTTATTTATTGTAATAAAAAGAGAAATTGAACAAAAAATAATAAAATGTTTATAAATTATTAATGGTAATAGTTTGTCCGCAATTTAATGCTTATGATGTTTTATGCATTCAGTTTTATTAAATAAATAACTTTTTCAAACAATTACTTTTTTTCTATTCGCATAATTTTATAGAATAATTTGCTTTATTTTCATATTTTTTTCAGTGTAATTATGAAGTCATTAGACCGAGGATTAAATTGTCATAAAATGAAGAGAACTATTTATGGAAAATATTAATTTTTATATTGTATTAATAGTTCTATAAAAATATTAATGTATACATTACCCACGAGTAATAGATTTAAATGTATCTTAATTAGCATATAATACCTTGACAGTGTGTAAAAAATTCATCAGCAAACCATCATATGCACGCTTTTCTAGACACATGCCTAATTCACAAAAAAGTTATCTTAAATTCATACATGCATACATACATAATTGGTCATTACAACCCTTCAGTCAGGATTTATACCGAGCTTCTCACACCACTTAGGTTTAGGTTAGAGGACGTGTACTTGCCATTGAGACAAATACAATACCCGGAGTTAAAATTGATGCATTGTAATACGTCCTAAAGGAGAGAGGATAATAAAGGAGATAGGAAATAGGAGAGGAAGTAGGAAAGGGAGGATAAGGAGGCAGAGGAATAACAGAGACCACTAACCTACAAGAGAAATGCAACTACACCATTGAAGCCTTAGCACTTCTCAACCAACTCTAACTAATAATGAATCTATGGGGAGCCTTAATGTCGGCACTCGACAAAAAGTTCAAACCCTCGAAAAAGCCCTCGAAAAGGCTCAATCTCAACCGACTGAGGGCAGGACAGTTACAGAGGAGCCAATATACTTCTTCGTAGCAATATACCCTGCAATAGTCTTGTCAGCGATATAATCCCGCAGTGCCCTGTAACAAACCCAATAACTAACCTCAAACTGGCCCAGCAGCCAATAGCATAACATCCTGATCCATTCCCCCAACGTCTCTGCTCTTTCTCCCTGACCCTGAGAGATGGCAGATTGGGGGATCAGGACCAACTATCAAATCGGCCTCAGAAAGTGAACTTAATCTAGCGAGAGTATCCACCGTCCCTTTGCCGCTATGACCTGGAACCCAGCATAGACGGATTCGGTCGGCTCTAAAGGCCCTTAAAGACTCTTTGCACTCACGAACAAGCCGTTATTTACACTAAACCAACGCAGTGGCCCTTAGGAAGCCTGACTGTAAACGAAGATCATATAAGATTATGAATCCAAAGTGAACCTACCAGCTACTGCCTCAATAGCCTTCAAGATTGTAAAAATCTGTGCCTGAAACACGCTGCAGTCGTCCTTTAACCTAAAGTGAAGCTCAAGTTCGGAGTTCCTTACAGAAAAGGCACACACTTATGTTGTGTGCATTCATTTTATACATGAGTGGCGGGACCCTTACTATAAAGTTGACTCCGAACGGTAGGTAGTTGGTTATTAGATGTAAGGCCATATTTCAAATCCCAGTTCAGACATATCGAACAAACTAAAATATGAAAAAATATTTCTTAGGCGACTTCAGGCAAAAACTTTTAGAGGAAAAAAATTTGCCATAAAAAATTTTCTCAAAAATCTGTCGTTCGGAGTCGCTTTAGACTGTAGGTCCCACCACTAATGTATAAAATTATCACAACGACGTAAGTGATAAGAGAAGTGTTGTGTACTTTTGTGAACCGTTCGATGTGTGTATTTTGTTGTTGTCTGTTTATGTTCTTAATCCACAGATAGGTTTTGATACCATTAGTGTTATGGTTACTGAAAAATTATCTGATTGCAGAACGCCGTGAATTCATAAATGAACTCGAAAGATAATACGATGTTAAACCAATTTGGATGAATTGCGTTTGAGAGTTAAGAAATATATATATATACATATATATAAGTTCTTGTTGTTCCTATAAGGAGCATAGGGCCTTAACGATTTCGTTCCATTCATGTTTATCTGCTGCTACGATCTTCAGCTTGTTCCACGTTTTGTTGACTTTGGCTGCTTCGATATCTAATTGTCGACGCCAGGTATGACTCGGCCGACCTTTCCTGCGGCTGCCTTGTGGATTCCAGTCTATTGTGTTTCTGGTGGTGTCGGTTTGGGGTCTTCGGAGGGCATGCCCAATCCACCTCCATTTCCGTTGCCGGATTTCGACTTCAACTCGTGTTTGTCCGCACTCGGCCCATAGGCGTTCGTTTGTGATGGTGTTTGGCCAGAAAATTTTTAGTATGCGCCGTAGACAACGGTTGATGAATACTTGTAAGACATTAATTGGTTTGAGTTCCAGGACTCGCATCCGTAAAGCGCAACTGATTTTACGCAGCTGTTGAAGATGTTGATTTTGGTGCGCTTTGAGATCTGGGGGACCATATGTGTTTTAATTGACTGTAAGGTTGCCTGGCCTTGTTAATGCGATTTCCAACGTCCTCTCTATGATGAATTGTTGTTGTAGCATGAATTGTCGTGTATTTGTTGTGTTGATTCTCATGGTTTTCGTTTTTTGAATGTTCATTTTGAGACCACAAGTTGCTGATTCGGATTCGATGTTATTAAGCTTTGACTGCATATCGTCGAATCTGTGTGAGAGCAAACAAATGTCGTCTGCGTAATCTAAATTTTCGAGGCGGCCGTTTAAGAGTTAAGAAAGAACGAATCAAAATCAAAGTTTGTATAGATATGAAATAATATTAAAGACCTTGGAAATTGTCTTAAAATTTTAAGCAAACTTTCTCTTCCAGCAACTTTATTTCAAAACTATACTTATGGTATTTTGTTAATTTCTTAAATCCATTTGAGGCAAATCTAGCATATAAAATGCATAGGAAGTTTTTAGGAAAGTATGCCAATAACAAATGTTGCTAAAATACAACATTCAAATGAATTAAAAATAAAGTAAAGAAGTTGAATTAATTAATTTTTTTTTTGTTTTTGCTTTTACTGAATTTGCAACATAAATATGAAACGTATTGTATGCTGCAGTTGCAGAAAAAAGAGAAAATAAAACGAAATTTTTTTTTTAATAATTTTAATAAAAATTTTACACACTTATTGTTAAATTCATTTAAAACTCCTTTAACTTTATATTCAATTTCTATACTCTGTACTCAATTACTATCAAACAATTTTTTTCTTTTCCTTGGCAGTGTTGACAAACAAATATTCTCAAGAAAAAATAAAAAAAAAATGAAGAAGAAAACTCGAATATTTGAAACTTCAGTAAACTTTACAACAAAAATATAAAAAAAAGAAATTTGCATAGTTTCTTATTATATTTCTTGTATTTTTTTTTGTGCACATATTTACCTTTTTATTGCTGAAGGAAAATGAAGAAAAAAGAAAAGAAATTGTAGGGAAAACATTAAAGCCATCACTTTCACAGAAAATTTTATTTGAAAAACTACCTGTGCCTGTGCCCGTTGTGCTTATAGACGAAGAGAAGGTGCAAAGCTATGGCATTTATTTTCTAACGAAAAAACTCGCAAGTATTTTCGAAAAAATTTATGCCAAAAATATAGAAGAAGAAGAAGAAATATGTACGAACGAGTATTATATGGTACATAATGGGAAATGTGTTAGAACATATTCATTCATACAGGGGGATACAATAAAAACGAACATGAAGGAGTGAATGTGGATGAATTTTTGCTTTGAAGTTGTAGACGAATTTGAAATGAGGTTTTGAAAATATTGCTTTACAATGTATTGTTGCTTCCGAAATCTTTTAGTTCTTGGTATTTTCGAACTAGAACGACGCCAGATATATTTCTTGGAAGTAACACAAAATCACAACATTTTTGAAAATTTAAAACTTTTTTTTATCATTTTGTCGATTTTTTTTCTGACATATCATATCTTTCTGACATATCATAGCTTCCTTAGCCCTTGTAAATGGGTATTTCACTGCAAACTAATTTTAAGAGCGGCCATGAAGTTCATCTTGTCGAAAATACAAGTTGCATTCGAACGATGTAGTCGCCGCAGTCTAGTAGGTAGTGTGTTGTGCTATTAAACGTGAGGCCACGGTTCAAACCCGAGATCAGACAACGCCAGCAAAACGAAATATGAGAAAATTATTTCTGCGGCGACTTCCTCTCATCAGATTTCTGACAAAAACTCGCAGAGTAAATGAAATTGCCATGAAAAGTTCTCAAAAAAATCTATCGTTCGGCGTCGGCTTTAAACTGCTGGTCCCGCCACTCATGTATAAAATTAATACACACAATATAAGTGGTGTGAGAAGCGAGGTCGTAATGCTGACTGAAGGCTTGTAACGACCAATTATGCATGTATGTATGTATGTATCATATATCGGGCCGGATCTATTTAGCTTCTCTGCAAGTGGATTCATTACATCATCTTTTTCTACAAATGCATAAAGGGCGAGTTTTTCTTCCCTGTAGATAAATGCCAATCTCATGCATGAATTAGTTTGATGTCATTATTGTGCTAGGATTTATTTAATTTAAAAAAATCAAGTCGGCCTAGAGGTAAAACTTTAATGTTTACTTCACGCAAGCCTTGTAAACAGCGTGTACTGACTGTATTGTTTTACGTAGCAGGAACATGTTTGAAACAAACAAAAACCCTGGCATTCTTTTCTAAAAGTATTTTCTGCTTACTGCATCCCATAGTTTGACAGGCACCTTGAAGATTTTCGAAACCCCCTCCTCCTGCTACTTCTTTCCTACAAATACGAATCGAGTCGAAAAAAAAAACTGCAGAAGAGGTAACACGACAGTCAGTAGTGGTGGTAGGTAGTGTGAGTGTATAAAATATGAAATATTTTCATGTTAACAAATACCGACTGACTTCTCTCCATACGACAGAGTTTTTTCGTTTTAGCAAACGAATAAGAAAAATGAAATTCTTGTTTAAATAGAAATTTTGAAACAGTAAGACGAGTAAGAACGAAAAAAAAAACTGGGCAACATATATAAACACACAGAGAGAAAATGAAAACTTCTTGACTCGTACTGCTGATGTTGATGCTGATGATGTTGTGTTGTGCAACTAAACAAGTCGAGCAGTAGCAGAATCAAACAGAAAAAAAATGTTGCCAGTCTTTAGTGAAAAAGACAGGTAGAAAAACAGATTTTTAGTTTGTTTGCCAGATGGCAACAACAACAACAAAGCAATACACAGCAAAAATAAAATGTTTTTAAAAAATCATACCAAGTGAATTGAGTACAAAAAAACATTGAAAACTTATCTTCAATACAAGTATAGTAGGAGCTGCTTTTTTTCTTCTCTCTCTCTCTCTCTTTCTTGATTTTACTTTTTCTTACACTACATTTACTTTTAGTTGCTATTCATAGTCTCTCTGTTTTTATTATTTGAAAAAGAAAAATTATTACACCCACACACATACACATCTTAAAGTCTATTATCAGTGCATGAAGAATGTTTAAAACAAAAAAATTTGCTTACGGAAAGGTGTGCAGTGTGCCAGCATCCATTTGTTTAAATTATAGTCAGTATTATACGGCACAAGAAGAAGAAGAGTTAAAATGGTAAATGATTGATAGAGAATTTAATGTCAGAAGTACTAAGCTACAGCTACGGAAATCTCTGTTCTCAAACAACGTATAAAATTTGACTTTAATTAAGTAGATTTTGGCATATACAGTGTGTTAAAAAAGTAATTAAGCTGGAAGTTTTATTGAAAAAAAATTTGGTTTGTAATGAGAAAGCATTAGTTGAGGCACAATGAAAATTACAGTCAGTAAATTTAATTTTCTCTACTGCTATTTAAGAAGAGGAATAAGTTGATGACAGTACGTCAAAATGCAGTTAATATTTGACTGGATCTAGACTACGAACATGCCGCAGTTCCTTAAAATTTTTTACTAGGAGGTTTGACTTTGCGATTCCCAATATGGCCAACTGAAAGCCACCGTAGTCTAGTAGGTAGTGTATTGGCTTAGTAGACGTCAGAACACGGTTCAAACCCCAGGACAGACATCACAACGAAATATGAAAAATTATTTCTTCAGCGACTTCCTCTCAGCCGATTTCTGGCAAAAACTCTGGGAGTAAAGAAATTGGCATGAAAAGTTTCTCAAAGATCTGTCGTTCTGAGTCGACTTTAAACTGTAGGTGCCGTTACTCATGTATAAAATTAACACACACAACATAAGTGGTGCGAGAAGCTAGGTTTTAATCCTGACTATTGACAGTATGTAGTATATTGATGGCAGTAATACAAAATGCAGGACATGCCGTAATCTAAAGTTCTTAACAGTGTCTTAATAGGAGATTTGACTTTGAGATTTTCAACAAGGACAACTGATCTGTCAAGCCAATAGATGCAAAACACTAGACAGAGTAGGTTATAATAAAATAATTAGACTTCTTTATAGGCTGCCTAAATTGATTGCATTGGTCAGACAGAAGTAATGGCCATACTGGAAACAAAGTAATACTTGTTGAATGTTGAAATTTCCTTCAGAATCTGATTTACTTGAATAGAAAGGCTGCAGTCAAGTGCCTTACAAACATTATCACGAAGTGTGTTCTGTAATATAAATATCAAGTGTTTCTCAAATGCAAATTTCAAACCATTCAATGGTAACTCCTGTATGAAATCCAGGGTGAACTAAGTTGGATGGCTACAGAGCTCGTAATTTGTGATCCCTTAGCTGAAATAGGTGTTCCAGTTGTCCAGTTGTCTCCGTTTTCTTAGCATTATAATCGCACGTGCAGTATTTTTTTTAAACTAACGAGGGCAGCTATAAACCTTTTAATTTCTAAACTCTTAACAGAAACCGGTGTTCTGGGTGTGCCAGTTAAACTGGATATCTTAGTAGTATAAGTACACATGCAGTATTTCATACATAACATAACATGATTGGTCTTTACAACACTTCAGTCTGGATTACGACCTAGTTTCTCACACCACTTATGTTGTGTGTCCATAAGGGGCGTGAGCTACAGTTTTAAGACGACTTCGAACGACAGGTTTTTAGAAAGCTTTTCATGGAAATTGTATTTACTGTTAGAGTTTTTGCCAGATATCTGCTGAGAGGAAGTCGTCGAATAAACATGTTTTCATATTATGTCTGACATAGGGTTTGAACCGTAGCCTCAAAGTCTAATAAGCCAACACACTACCGACTAAACTACGAGACAAGCAGTGTTTCTAGGCTTTTTGAACTGTCTCATCCTAAACTAACAATTCACAACTAAAAATTCATCCTATTTCTCAAACAATTCCCTGAATATTTCATAATTTTTTTTTAACAATTTTTTCTCTCTCTTTTTTCAGATCTCTTCATACACAAATCTTAATGAATTTCAAAATACAACTGAAATTATAGTTTTACGCGCATTCAACAACTGAATAAAAAAAAAAGTATTAAAACGCTGAAAAAGTAAGTAAATATTCAAAACTCATAAAACAAAATGTTCTTTAAAATAACACTTCAATGAATGGGAATGGATGGATGCTCTAGTATCATGTGAAATATACCACCAGCATCTGTTGTCACAATTGCGCTTTTATGTATACCTACCGCGCTAATGCTTTTAGCCGGCAGCTAATTTCTAAACTCATTAAAAATTATCATTATTATTAGACTTTCTCATCTTACATTCATCATACTTTCCTTTTTCTTTTTCTCTCCTCTTCACATTTTCTGTTTTGTTTCATGTCTTCCTGTTACAATGTTTTCCCTTTTTTTCGTCGTTTTTTTTTGTGTAGTCCTGGTGACAACTTTTAAATGCTGTGCTCTCCGGTAATATCATGTAAATTATACGACAGCAACAAAATGTAGGTTGATGATGGGTTTTATTTGTAATGAAACAACTGAAAACTGGGTTAATATTTTAAAGGTAACACAAAACAGCAACAAACAACAACAACAAAAAAATGTCTTAAAAAGTGGTGTACATTACTGGTGGAAAATAAATATTCCGGTTTAAACTAAGAATAGGTCAACGACAACTATTTGATGCGGTATATACTGTTAGAATATGACTTCAGGAAGCTCCAAAGTAAAGAGATTCCCAATGGGAGTTGAAACTATAATTCAATCTCAATTAAATTCAATTTGATGCACTTCCCTCGTGGAGCTATCCTACAATATTTCTCCGGGTGATAGGTTTTTCTATGCCTATGAGTTATTGTTATATTCTATCAAAAAAAGTTTGTTTTTTTTCAATTCCTGTTAAGCATGGAATTTTATCTACCTTAACCAGATTTAGCAGGATAGGTTTGCCAACAACCATTACATTTTATTCTGGATTCGAATCTAAATTTTTAAGTTCAGAATTTCTGCTGCTATTCGCTTGTTTTGTGACATCAACCAACTCAAATTTGTCACCCTTTTCTTTTTTTTTTACTAGTTAATAACTCTGTTAGAGTAATTGAAGTCGCTATTGTCTAGTAGCGTGTAGGCTTATTAGGTGTAAGGCCGTGGTTCAAACCCCAGCGTAAACATCTCGAATGAAACAAAATACGAAAAAATATTTCTCTCGGCGACTTCCTGTCAGTAATATTCTGGCAAAAACTTTGAGGGTTTGCCTTGAAAATTTTCTCAAAAATCTGTCGAATCTGTGTTCGAAGTCGACTTTAATTTGTAGGTCCTGGCGCTCATAGATAAATATTGACTCAGACAACATGGTTAGTGTGAGAAGCTAGGTTTTAATCTTAAGTAAAGCGTTGTAATGTCCAATTCAGTAATTAAGTAAGGCAGAGAAATATTTTTGGACAGTCGTCATGATTTAGGTGTGGGATTATACTAAATACGTAGGCATAGGGTATCTGAAAAATTTTCACTGTAAGTCGATCCAGCCTTCATTCTGCCTTGTGGGTGGCAAGCAAGTATTCCCAATTCTTCTGAAAGTTTACGAACTTTATTATCGATCCAAAAAAATTTTATTCGAAGAATTTCAGTGTTCAGACCCAAAGCTGCTCGTTATTTTCATGTGTATGGTAAAATTATTTAAAAATGTCTTTAGGAAATGCTTTTAATTCATTGCGTATGTTTTTCACAAGTCTTACGTTCGCAGACACTACTGTACCGAATCCTGGAATAACGGGGTTGCCATCTTTCGTTCTATAGAACAACACTTTAGTGAAAATATATTGGGTTCTTGTATTGGGTATATCGGAGAACAGAAATTCTTTTTTCTATGACAGCTTATGGGCGATTTTTTCAAGTTTGTTGACAATGTTTATTGTATATGGACTCCTGGAGATATAATTTACATACGCAGAAATTTTGCTATGCCGCTCACCAGCGTTATCTTTATGAATGATAGAGTTGCCAACTTTCGTTATCTAGAAATAAACCCATAGTACAAATACTTTGAGTTGTTCAATCGCGTATGGTGATTGATATTTTCCGAAGTTCGTAGACAATATTATCCTAATTCTGGACTCCGGAATGTATTATTTGGTGGAAAATTTAAGCAATTTTAATTTCTAAATATTGGAAGCTACAGGGATTAACAGTTTTTTGTGTTCTGCTACTTTTGAATATGAAGTCTTGGAGTTTACAGTGCTTTGGATTTACAAGTCTTTTCATACATATTCCTTTATGGTAGAACAAGCCGAACATTCACAGAACGTACTGGAACCTGCGTTTGTTTACAGCATACGAAAATATTTCAAACGCTTACCGAAATTCATATGAAATGAACATACGTTCCATTACGTTATGTGAACGTTCGGCTAATTCTAGCAGTAGGCTTGAAAAGATGCATTTTTTCGAAGTCACTTGTAATTACAAACAGATCTCTGACAAAATATTTAGATACCGTGTTATAAAATAAAGATCTAAATTTCAATATCCTCATGCCAAGCGGGTTCTTTCATGTTCCAGTTAGTTCCGTCCAAACCTAGACGAACTGTTTTAATCCATTCTAGTGTAGGGCACATCTCTTGTATTTGACTGGCTTTTTTCTAGGTGAGGATAAGTAAATGATGAAACGGTAAATAAAAACAAAAACAAAAAACAATTTAAAAAAGTAATACTGAAAAGGGAAAGTTCCAAAAATAGTAGTTACTAGTTACCTTTTTTCACTTAAATGCAAACTGAAAGGAGAATGGGGAAGGAAGACAGTGTGTACAGTATGTCAACAGCATGTCACATGATTATTTTCCATCATATTTTTACTGTTTTTCCTGTCTTCTCTTTAAAATTGTTTATCTTGCTTTATGACGGAAGATGGTTATGATGACGATGATGATGAAGGCTTTTGGTAATAAAAATTATACTTTTTGTTCTCCTTTTTTTTGCCATGAAAATAGAAAACAAATTTGCAAATTGTAAATTAACTTTATTACGAAATTGAATTGAAATTTAATATTTTAATGGCCCACGAAAAACAAAATCTTTTTGTCTTTGAAATATATTCATTCGGCCTCCAATTTCTTAAGGTAACTCGAAGAAATTCGTCTGAAGTTTACGTATTTTTTTCTTTTTTGAAAAGGGAATACAATGAAAGAAATTATTTTCGATAGAATTTTGTGTTCTGGAATGTAATAAAACATGCACGGGTAATATTATGTTCATATCACCTTCTGTTTCTGTGCCAATATCAATATCAGGAGTTTTAGAATTAAAAACTCATCTGTTTATTGCTTTTTGACTCAGTTATAAGAGGTTAAGCTGCCATTAACTCTTTAATAAAAATCGAAGAAAAACGAAAGTTAACTTTATCAATGCAAAATACGCGCGAGACACTCCTAACATAGCTATGCATTGCGGACATATTTGTCAATTATTACCGGAGTGGAACATTGTGCAGGTCTGACTTGTGTAGATGATTTCAGACCAATGCTGAGGAAGTTGAAGGTTACATAAGTTTAAATTGGTAGCCCCATCAATGAGAATAGTTTACTTGAGGTCTATTAGGCCTCGTTGTAACAACTATATTTCCTACTGTGGCATACTATTATAACTCCTGGTTGGCATTTCTAAGCCATTCCGATAGTTTTATGAAAAACTGAATTCTATTCAAATCACCTATGGCTAGACACATTACGTGAATAAGTTCTGGGTGCCAAAGAAGTTCTCTTCTCGTCATTACAGCTTTTGCAGAAGCCGTTGCGAAGTATTTCCAACTTCTGAACGTAGGCACTCAGAGGCTAGAGTCTTATTATAGTTGCCAAAAGGTTCCTAAGACGGAATCTGGTCATGTTTAATGCGATTTATGTTCTGTGTATATTAGTTTTGGCCACGAGCTGTCTGGTCTCTTGCAGGTTGGTTCTTTATCATGTTTCTTTTGCTTGTGTGAGACAATTGACTCTGCAGTGGAATGTTAATTTTATGTATGAATTCCATTGCGCCTACCTTTGTAAGTTCGTCGGTTTCATTGTTTAATGTTCCCACGCCCAGGATACCATTTGAGGGTAACCGACGATAACTGGACGATTTTAGATGTGGTAGACACACGCTGGCTTACTGTCGGTATATGTGGGTATATCAGCATCCTACAGCTTCTGATACCGGATTCGTACAGCGGCAATCTCCATTGCCAATATTTCAGGGTAAATAGTATTGATGTACACGGTTATTCCAAGAGACGATCTAAAATTCAGCTGTTCTCGAAAGACTTGAGGTCTGACTTTGTCGCGTGATCGGGATCCGCTAGTTAATACTGGAATGTCATTCTCTAGGAGGTGTAAACCATTAGCATAAAAGAATATATTCGGTATTTTCATAGTAAAACCTGAATAGAAAATGGGTGGAGAAGATGAAAGACTAGCGACAGTGGGGAACTCAAACACCGTAGGGCTATGCCCATCGAGCAACTGAACGGAAACCTATTAACCGATTTAACTGAATAACTGCAGAGATGGTAGAAGTACTCCATACTAGTCTTTTTAACTCTCATCAGTAGTAAATATATTGCAACTTGCGCAAAATTTCCCAACAAGACTGATATAACCTCGACTATTAGAAGACGAGGTCTAGTAAGTAGTGTGTCGGCTTATTAAAAGTGAGGTCATGGTTCAAACCCCAGGTCAGATATCTTCAACAAAATGGAATACAAAAAATAGTTCTTAGGCGACTTCATCTCAGCAGCATTTCTGGCAAAAACTCGGAGAGTAAATAAACTTGCCAAGAAAAAGTCTCTCAAAAAAATCTGTCGTTCGGAGTCGACAATGTAAAAAATGTATAAAAATAACACTTACAACATAAGCGGTGTGAGAAACTAGGTCGTAATCCTGGGTAAAGGGTTGTGGTGATAACAGATACGTTATTGAAAACGTAAGGAGAAGTTGTAAATTCTGCATGTTTAACTTATGAACCACATATTGCGCTTATATTTAATGAAAACCGACTAAATTTTCAAATATCAAGAACCAGGCTGTGATTTTTGAATTGTTTTTAATTATTCAAACAATTAAAATAAGCCTTCAGTAGGCTTAAAATTGGTTTTGATTAATTAAGACAATTATCATGTATTAAACCATTAACTTAACCATTACTTAATAACTACTGGTCCCCATGACTCTTACATACGGGACTTTTTTAAAGCTTATTTATGGAAATTGGTTAGAAAAAAAAAATCGAATCATAAAACTGATGTTCGCTTTCCCGGTGTAATTATTATTTAAATGCCATTTTAATTGTCCAACACAATTATGTTCGGCTACATATATTTTCCATATTCAAATTGCTGTCATAATTACAAAATCTATTTGGGAAATAAACGACAATTATTTCATATTACATGTCATATTTTAAATAATAATAATAACATCACTTTAATTGAGCGTAATTATTAGTCATTAAAATGGAGAAAAAAAACAGGAACAATGCCGCAACATATTTTATCATAATCAACACTAATCAACAGGAACCAGCAAACAAACGAACGAACGAAGCAACACATGTTGAAATCACACAGTAACGGTATGAAGAAGAAAAAGAGGAGTTTTTTTTTGTTTCTGTTCGTTTTCTCTAAGACTCAGACGCAGTTGGCATAAATCGAAAACAATTAAGAAATCATTTAATCAAGACCAACTTCAAACATGTAATGCAACAGCCAGTTCTCCGTCGTATTAAGTGTGACTGCCTGCTGCTTGAAACCCTGACTCTCTACTTAAAAATCGTTTTTTGCATAACAATTAGATTTTAAAAGATTCTTATGCAAGGAGAAAGGGGGATTAAAACTATAATCGAATGGCATAAATATCTGTACACGGGTGGTGTGCGTTGATTTCTTCGAACAAAAGCGGGCAGGCAGAAGGACAGGCATGCAGCCAGACAGACAATAAGAAAAAGGGAAGTTGTATCTCACACACACTAATATACCAGATAGGGGTAAAAAATTGCTTGTTGCCAACCCTTCGATTTGAAATCAAGTCAAGAGATGATGAGAAAAGACAAAAAATTATACGGGTGTTGTTTCAATTAAAATAAAGAAAAAAAAAAAAAAGAAGTGAAAAAGAAGAAGAAGCAAAAAGAAAAAGAAATTATTAACATTGACTGGAAGCGTACAACCAACAGTTAGAAAATTAAAAACATTAGGTTTTCCTATCTTAATTTTAGATTTTTATTGCACCAGTTTTAACAAGAATATGGTGGGGCCGAGGGGTTGATGATATTTTGATTTTTAAATGTTTCCCTTACATGTACGCATCATTCTACTGGTTGCCATTAACGCAGTTTCCTTATATTAAAACTCATAAAAAGTAATAGAATTTTAAATCAAGTCACTTAAATTGTTCACTTTAATTAGCGACGACAATATTTTATACTCTTAATTTTTGAGAATTAAAATTCTAAGTAGTATTACGGAAATAAAAATTTCAAATTTGTGGTATTTTTTTTGGGGGGGAAATTTGCAACAGTTGTTGTCGTAATATTCTTAAAATTATTGTTTTGAATTTGCTATGATAATCAGCGAATACAGAATATTGTTGAAAGTACATTGTCTTTGGGCTTTTTCATAAACAATTTTGGGAATTATGGTATTTATCACTACTGAACGACTGTTGACAGTAAAAGTATTACCATTCTAGTTAATAGGAGCGAAATTCAAAAAGTCACAGAACTATTGACCCACCCTCGTACGAGAGTGAGTGAGTTTCAGTAATTTCATAAGTTTTGATACGGCAGTTTTGACGCAGTCGTCTCGAGCCACTGTTCTGAAAGCAGTGTTATTTCACTAATCTGGAATACTACCACTCCACAATAATACCGAGCTTTTCTCAGGCAATTTGCAAACCAATTAGAGTGAACTCTTATATGAGATCCAAGGTGAACTTACAAAAGTGGTAACAGAGCTCCCAATAAAATAAGTGTTCTATTCTGATTGTTTAGTCATCCTAGTAGTCATATGCAGTATTTCATGAAAACTGGCTAGGCTGGCTAAAGACCTCCACTTTGTGTCAGTTAAATTGGATATCTTAGTAGTATAAGAACACATACAGTATTACATATATGTATAACATAACATAATGGGTCATTACAACCCTTCAGTCAGGTTTACAACATAGCTTTTCACATTACATATGTATATTGTGTGTGTTAATTTTATACAGGAGTGGCGGGACATACAGTTTAAAGTCGACTCTGAACGACAGATTTTTAAGAATCATGACAATTTTATTTTACTCTCAGAGTTTTTGCTAGAAATCTGTTGAGAGGAAATCGCCGAAGAAATATTTATTTAATGATATCTGACCTGGTCTTTGAATCGTAGTCTCACATCTAATAAGTCAACGCATTATCTACTAAATTATGGCAGTATGCAGTATTTCTTTATTGAAGTGCTCAGTAGATGGTTAGTTTTATTATATGGCTTGGCCATTTATCGTACTATTGGGGTTCTCAAAATTATAGTATCTCAAATGAATAGTATCGTTTAAATCGTATGTATGTGGCCTACATTTATCATAAAGAAGCGGAAGTTTTTGGTGTCTCGTTTTGTGTAGACTATGACTGAACTCTTCAAAGTAAATGTTACTGAATAGAGATATTTGTCTTGTAGAAAAGATGGTTTCCTATGTTTGGACCGTTGGATCCCATTTGATGCTTGCAAATGCAAATGGGATGTTACACTTCAAGAAGCTTCGGTCAGCCTACCTGGATCTTACATGAATAACAATAAGCAAGCTCGTGTCACTCGAATCATTTATATGAGTATTATAAATATTTTTCTGAAGTTATGAATCTAAATGAGTAGGCTCATGAATCAAATATATTTCGAATGGTAAGAGTTTGATGTCAACGTTGTATGCATACTCATTTCAACCTGTACTTATAAATCATCGTTGTAGTGAGTATGAATGAATCAGAGTAGTTAAATTTCAATCTTGTCGACGCACTTATATTCAAAATTTCATGAGCGCTTATGAGTAGCGAAAAAACGATTCATTGCTGATCTCTGATACACATATAAATCCTGTAAAAGAATAAAAAAATAACCGATTTTTGGTTTACACTCGTATTTCTTGCAACATCTGTGGTATTTAAATATTTTTCTTTAATATTTTATATTCTTGCAATGCTTTTAGCCTCTAGCTTTTAGTATTTATTTGGTTGTGGTGCACTAGTCAGGCATAGTTTTGTGCATAATTTATTTTAAAAAGTAAAGGTAGACCCTTTCAATTAAGTTAATATTTGTAATAAAGAAAAAGAAGAGGAAAAACTAAATAGACATGCCACAGTTTTACAACTCTATACGTAATCATTTTATTTTCTTATTTTTCATTTTTATTTGCTTTTAATTTAAGCCTTTTCCACATTTGCTTTCTTTTTCACTCCACCTTTTTTCTTTTGCCATTTAATGAGTAAAAGGTAAATATCACTGTGAAAGCAATACTTCCAGTATGTGTGTGTGTGTAAGTGTGGTTGTGTTCAAAGAAAAATACTTTATAAATAACAAATTACTGTTGCATGCATCCAAGTGTATGTAAATATGTTTGCAACAAATGCAACATCAAGAACGAAAACAGTAGCATTTATTTATAATCGGAATTGTATGTGTAAATATATGTTTAAATACACGGTACTTGTATGTAAATAAATATATAGGAAAGGGGATAGTATGCCATACAAAGGATATGGAAAAAAATTTTTTAAAAAAGGAATAAAAAAATTTAATGCTTACAGTCTATCTAATAGTAATAAGGGTGTGTTCCCCTGACTAATGGCATATTAAAAAGCTTAATTTGTTAACATTTGTAGTTTTTTTTTTTTTTTTCTGGCAAATAAATATGAAAAACATATTTTATTTGCTTCCATTATTTTTATTTACATTCGAGTGTAACCTTCTCCCGTATGTGCATGTAACAAAATTGTTGCATACAACTACAACGGCTACAACAGCACGAACTTAATTTGATTTCTTATGCCGGCACTACATAATTTCTTTTTTTTTTCTTGTTTTTGTATGTAAATTAAAAAAAAAAGTGCCACCCTTTACATGTAGAGAGCGGCAGGAAAAGTACAATCCAGCAGAAAAAAAAAAACTAAGAATGGGGGCCTACAAATTCCACCCACTACCACTGGCTATGCCGTCCCAAATCAACTGAGACGTCGACACTAAAGTATTTACAAATAATTTTCTTTGTAAGAAAAAACACAAACACAACGTATAATTTTGTTTGTCGCGACATGTGACGCGACATAAAATATTGCATTTAAATTGTGTATTTAAATATTTGGGAAAATTTTAATGCATGATAATTTAGTTGTGTTTATTATTTTGTACCCCTTCTCTCTTAAAAGGAAATGGGTGGGAATGAGTCTATTTTTTATACTCACATATTACGTGAGTTTAAAGTTCAAACTATAAGTTAAGGATTTACAACTTAAAATACCGATCAGCTACAAATACAATTCTGTTTAAAATTCGTTCTCATGTATCTGTAACAGATCTTAGGACAACTCTATCTCTATCTCTCGAGATAAAACATGCTTTGTAAAAATTTATTGGGTTGCTGGTGGGTTGAGTATAGCTGAGACAAGCATTTTTTATTACGTTCTACTATTTTTCAAGTTTTAGTAATTCAATTTGGGTATTCACTATTTAATCATTGATGCGATGACCATATATGCCCTTATTTCAATCGATTTCTGACAAATTCTTTATTTGGGATCTACTTCGGTTATAACATAGTACAACACAAAGTAGAGAAGAAGTTGCATTCCTCTGCATTGCACTTGCGATTACTTCAAAACGTTCGGTGCTACTAATTTGAAATGAGGGAATGATTTCCACGTTCGGTAACAATAGAAGCACAAGGTAACAATAAAGCTGAGTTTTTACAACGATTCACAACCATGGACAAGACATATGCATCCTAACTTAATTCGTCATTACCACCCTTTAGTCAGGATTACGATCTAGCTTCTCCCACCACCCATGTTGTTTGTGTTAGTTTTATCCATAAGTGGCTGAACCTACAAATTGAAGTCAGCACAGAATGATAGATTTTTAAGAAGCTTTTCATGGCAATTTTATTTCACTTTCCAAAATATTTTTTCGTATTTCGTTTTGTACGAGAATCTGTGTTTGAGCCCAACACACAACCTACTGGATCACAGTGACTTCATGTACATCCACTACTTTAAAATACTTCAGACAAAGTAACAGTAATCATATGAATTGGATTTGAAAATCGCGTATTTTGTTTCGCTGACCAACATCAATTAACGAAAGTTCGATTAACTTCATAACGCTGCATATACATATGTATGTATATACGTCAGACATAGCTGTCTCGTTTTGAATAAGTTAACTGTGTGGTAAAACATTTGAAAACAATGAAGAGTTAGAGTGTCTGGTTGAGGGCATTTCGAAGTAACTCGACAGTTGTCATTACAAAAGTATTACTCTTCAAGACGCTTGGCATCTCAGGGATGGCTTGGCTCGGCATATCAGGGATGCTTCAGAACATTACAGACGTACATACATAATAGGCCATTATAATCCTACTGTCAAGATTACGACCTAGCTTTTCACACCGCTTCTGTTTATACATGAGTGGAATAAGTATTGAGGAACTTTTCATGGAAATACCCTATTTATTCTTAAAATTTTTGTCAGAAATCTGCTGAGAGAGAAAAAACTGCAAGAGAAGTCGCCGAAGAAACATTTTTAAACCATGGCCTCATGTCTAATAAGCCAAGGCAGATCATGACAGCAGCAGGCAGAAATCGAATATCGTCAAAGAGACTGTAGACTATGTAAGCTGGGCTGCGAATACCTTGTTAAATATGAGTTAAACTTAATAATGGCCACCTGACCAGTTTTTACGATAAGCCTTAGCAATTTATGTGATTCTATCGATCACCATATTGTAACGAATACCATTTAATTTATTTATTTTCATTTAATTAATATTTCCTTTACCTTGATCGTTTTATTAAGTAATTAATTGACTTCCAAATTAACTTGAAGAAAGAACTGAAAAATGAAAACAAATTGTTTTCCCAACTATTTGTCTAAAAATTTGTGAATATTTACTTCAACTCAACTTCAACTCAATTATAAAGGTTTTTATCAGGTGTAGAGGATTGTATAAATTATTTTCCAAAAATTGTTTTATATTGTTGTTAGGCGAAGTTAATAATAAAAAAAAAAATAAACGAATAACTTTATTTAGCATCACTTTTAGCCAGGTATTTAGAAAAGGTCACCCAACGGCAAATACGTTTTCGAAAATAAATTTTCTCTTCTTCTACTAATTGAAAGGAATCCAGAAAGCTAACAAAAAAAAGCAGAAAAGAAGGAGACTAAAGTAGTAAAAAAAAGAACAACAACAACAATAAATAAATAAATCATTAAAGAGAAAATAAAAATGTCAAGTTTTGCTTTTTAATAAGACAACCATAACCGTTACTCAGTATTGGTGTTGGTGGCAATGTTTGTAACTCTAACTCGTAGTATATTTACGGGAAAACTTTTAACTACACACCCAAGTATTGTATGCCTTTTATCTTGAAAGGAAGAAAGAGAGGGAGGAAGAGAAGGAAAGAAAAGTAAAGGCGTTAAGAAGAAACTTTTCAAGTAAATAATCGAGAGAAAAAAAGAAGAATAGAAAAGACAGAAAACACAGGAAAAACTTTTTTTGAAGAAATGAAATAAAGAACAGTTTTAACCGTAAATAGACAAGCAACAAACAGGTAGACATAGTTACACAGTTTTCCAGACAAATAAACCGGCGAACGAGCGTCAAGGCGTGCGGGCTGGCAAACAGTGTAAAGACACCCGCCACCAGTATATTGTACTGAACGGCAGACACCGTGCCATGAAAGTAAAACCTGATATTCGTTAAGAATTGACAGAAAAATTGTCTTAAAGTTCTTTAAGCAAAATTGTCATTGTTTTAAGCTGTAAATGAGTTAAGAAAGAAAGGAAAAAAATTCCATCTTTCTTCTCTGTCGAGCTGCGGGAGCAGCAGCAGCAATTCCATTGTATTCAAATCTTATGCTGGTGCGCGAAAATGTCTTTGAAATTAAAATCGTTTAAAAAGTTTGTTGTATTAATTAAACTCTTTAATTGATACACAAACCAAAGCAACTGCTTGCAACATGGTATGGTAGCAGAAGTGTAAGTGTAAGGGAATGATTACAAAATTTAATTTGTTTTTGTATTAAAATTTACATTTATTTACGTACGCATAAAACCAAATGAACATTTTAATGGGAAATTAAAATTATATCGGCTATAAAATATATTGAAAATATACCCAAGGCTCGTATTGGTGTTCTAGAGTTCAAAGTTCTAAAAACTGGCGATTAATACGGAAAGAGAAGCCTAATGATTTTCAAAGTCTAGCAAGTAACCAGACTTCAATTGATGATGATTGAAATGAATGAATTTTTGTTGAAACATATCTGCGCTTAACTACAACCGATACGTGAAATCTATAATGGCTTAACGGAAGTAACAAGTAAACAGCCTTCTATGGGAAAATTATGAATTTTTATTGAAAAATCTGTGTTTATTTACTAGCGATAAGAGAATCTTAAAATGGCAACGAGCAGATACAAAAACAACAATACAAAGGTTTTTTTAGTAGGTTTATTGAATTATGTATTGACTAACTGGCCTTCAAATCCTATCTGCAAACCAAAATTTAAGTCAATAGGCTTGGAATTTTCTACACTCATAACTTAATAAACTAGCGACTGACAGTAGATATTAGGAGCAAGTATTCCAACTTGGTTACAGCAAGACAAGAATAGTTCTGAAGTCTGCTGTGTTTACCCGGATTATAAATTTTATCTTGTTTGCCTATAGGTTAGGTTAGGTTAGAGGACGTGTACTTGTCAACTGTGACAAGTACAGTACCCGGAGGTCGAATTGACCTATTGTACAAAGTCCTAGCTTCTCACACCACTCGTGTTGTGTGCGTTAATTTTTATACATGAGTGGCGGGACCTACAGTTTAAAGTCGACTCCGAACGACAGATTTTTGAGAAGCTTTTCATGGCAATTTTTACTCTCAGAGTTTTTGCCAGAAATCTGCTGAGAGGAAGTCGCCAAAGAAATATTTTCATTTATTTTCGTTTTGATGTCTGACCTGGGATTTGAACTCGGGCCTTTCGTCTAATAAGCCAACACACTACCTACAAGACCACGGCGACTTCATGTTTGCCTATACATTCCCATACATTCCCATTCCAATGGTACTGCTGAGATGCTGCTAAGATTATGAATTATGATATTGAGCACATCGTACATCTCCTTAAAAGAAATGTTATGCAAATTTTCAGACAAAGCCACCCATTATGACTCCTTAATTTCGTTGGCAATAGAACACTGCTTAGATTTTTTGCGTCGTTTCATGAGCATGAATGTTAAAGTACTTGAGACAAAGCCACAATTAAAGCAGAAAACTGATTTCGAAAATCCTGTTTTGATTCTTGATGAACCAAGCCTCTGGTTGACGGCAATAAGTAACTCGTTTGTTCTCATTACAAACGTATTATTCTTTATTAAGCTTTTACTCGGCACGTCAGGGAGTCTTCAGATCGTTGCAGTTGTAACCAGACAAAAATAGATGCTATCAAAGAGACTGTGGAGTATCTTTAAAAGATTTAAAGTCGTCGTAGTTAGTGTGTTTGCTTCTTAGACGAGGACTTAACATCTTCGCATTTCGCCATATTCGGAAACACGAAAAAAAAATTTTTTTTCTTGCGACTTCCTCTCAGCATTCTACTGGCAAAAATTGTGAGAATAAATAAAATTATCATGGAAGGAGATCTGAGAATCTCCAGTGTAGGAGCGACTTTAAACTGTATGTGCTACCACTCATGGATAAAATTAACACACACAATATGGGTGATGGGAGAAGCTAAGTCGTAATCCTGACTAAAGGGTTGTAATGACCAATTAAGTAAGTAAGAAATTGCTGTCATGGAGAGTGTTCCTGTGGGAGACAGTAGTGACACAGTTTTTTCCAAGTCGAACAGCACATTGAGTTTGCCCACTACACAATGTCACTGGTGGCTGAAATATAAAGGCGTTTCTAATGTTCTTAAGTGTATACCACAATGAATAATTTGATAGTGACATATAATTATGGCCGCCGTTCTCTGATTTCAAACGCTCGTACTTCAAACGGCATCCATGAAAAAAATATTTCATTCAACCACGACCTTTTGACTATCTTCTGAAGGTAAATAATTGCCATGAATGATGATAAACTGTTGGTGAATTTTAACACACAGTATATAAGTGATATTACACTCAGGTATTGTAGTGTTCACTAGTTTAATATATGCCTACAGAATTACCTTTTCTTGATGCTTCAGGATTTTCACTTGTTTTATGTTTAAAAGATCTGTGCTACTAATACTCTACTGGAGCTCTTATCCTTTTCAGACACCAGCCTTTTAACGTCAGCTGATGAACCTTCTTAATAACGATCACTGCGAAAGCATCGGAACAGAGCATAGAAACCAAATTCAGATCTTTAAAGAAGGTAGAAATGGAAGCATCCATGTTGTCTGATCTTATCAGATCTGAAATCCTTTTTATCCAATTAACTCACTTAAGTTGCGTTCAAGGTATATGGTTCTTAAATATTTGAAATCGTAAGAGTAGTAGGCAAGTGATCGGACCTCCAGTGAAGTCTACTATCTAGAGACTAAACATGTTCGTTATTGATCACCTTAAACCTAATAGCAAGCACTTTACCCATCCAGTATGACGTCCAAAGCGATTGCAGATATCGTATCTGATAACATGCCATATCAGATAACATTAGTTCTATATCTAACAGAGCCTTTGTAAATAAAACGATAACATTTTGCTAAAATCAATTCTTTTTAATTATGTATTTAAAAAATTGTTTACTGGGTTATTATATGCGAAGGTGTTAAAATGCTAGTGCGAGTTGTATTGTGAGCGGGTGTCTGAGTCTGTTTCCAAGTACACTTCAGTCTTTTGTTTGATTGTTCTTTTAACGGCTTAAATAACGTTAATGATAATGATTTTCTTTTGATAGAATGATAAAAGTGTTGTATTTGTTGTTATTGCTATTATTTGTGTTATTGTTGTTGTTGTTTTTCCTATCACTTGTCGTAGTAAGTGCTTTCGAATCGGTATTAATTGTTTAGATGGGGTTTCTTTATTTGCCATAAAGATTAAGGCTTTTGGGTTTTTGTGCACATTAACTTGATTGGTTTTAATGTGTGAAGTCTGCGCAAATATTTGCACTTTTCGAATCGAAAGTAGAGAATTAATTGTTTCAAATAGTATTTGTTAAGCAAATAAATTAATTTGTTGTTGTTGTAACTACGGTATTGTGAATTGAGTGCCTTTATAAGTATGCGTATGTATTATAAAGAAACAGTTTAAAGCTGATTTGTTAAAACACAATAAAGGTAACTATTTGAAATTGAATTCACTTTAAAAACAAAGAGAAAAATTATAGGAAAAAATAAGGAAGATTACAAATATTTACAAAATTTGTATAATTTCTACTGATACTTAGGTAAAATGAAAGTACTTTTTAGTTTTTGTATGGTAGTGGAAAACTGTACAATTTCTTATATACAAACGTAAAAGAGTTGAACTTTAAAAAGTTACAAAAAAAAAATTCATACAACTATACTCACAAATTAAACAGAGAAATATTTTTCAATTATTGTCTGCCATCCAAATAAAAATGGTAAAAATATGAAAATCCACCGGTAAATAAATGTAAATGATAATTTATGGTATACATACCTATATTGTATAACAATAGAAATATTTTGATATCATAAACAAATGAAGATAATCACACAAATTGTATTTACATAAAGAGAAAAATACAAACTACTTTAGTTACTGATTGCAATACATTATTTATATATGGAAATGTAGGGTTAACGTTAAGCGACAATACGTAAAATTTTCGTATTCGAAGAAGTACAATCAGAAGAGTAACCCATTCTAGGCAAAGACTGCGTACAATATAGCACTTTAATACTCACTGCAAAGTTAGAAAGTTGTACAATTAGTAGGTTAGCTAGAATTGGAAATTATTGATAGTTTACGTGGTCAGACACTTTGTCCGATTATATTTTATGACCAATATGAACATTTGCGTAAACTTCAATTAGATTTCTTAAAATAATGGGAGAAGTATTACAACAATACTACTACTACGAGTATTACTAGTAATGCTACTACAACTACGACATTACGAGTATTACTAGTAATGCCACTATTACTACAACTACGATACTACGAGTATTACCAGTAATGCTACTACTACTACAATACTACTGCTACGAGTATTACTACTAATGATAATACTACTACTACTACTATTACTAATGCTACTACTACTACTACTACTACAATACTACTAACATTATTACTAAAGCTACTACTACTACTACTACAATAGTACTACCACCATTACTAATGCAACTATTACTACAATACTACTACTACAATTACTAATGCTACTACGACTACTACAATACTACTACTACTATTACTAATGGTACTACTACTGCTACTACAATATTACCACTACCATTACTACTTATGCTACTATTACTGCTATTACTACTAATGCTACAACTACTACTATTACTACTAATACTTCTACTACTGCTACTACTACTCCAACTAATAGTACACTTACTGCTACTACTACTGCTACTATTGACACTGCCGCTGCTATTACTAGTAACGAACCGCAGTGTGTGTTTAATGTGTGCTTTTTCAGAGGTGGAATAAGAAATTATCATTTAGAAATCCCGAAGAATCATGCTATTGCATTAGATAGACTATGATCTCTTGTTAATCATTGCTACATGTTGTGCTCATTAAAAATCCAAGAAAACATTACCTTATCTCATATACAAACTATTCTAAAATAAGTAGGTGTATTACATCCTGAAGTTGAGACAAAGAGTTCATCGTCCAGATGCCTATTACTGAAGTACTTTTCTAATTAGTCATTACAACCCCTTATACAAGATTACGACATAGATTCACATACAAATTGTATTTGTTGGTTTTATCAACAAGTGACTGGACCTACAGTTGAAAGTCGACTCCAAATGACAAGATTTTTAACTTTTTCAGGTAATTTTATTTAATTCTCAGGGCTTTTGCCACAAGATTACGTCGTCGAAAAAAGTTTTTTCACATTTCGTTTTATGTTTGAAACACGGCCTGATGCCTAATAGGCTAACACATTATCTACTAGACTGCATTAAAGTCGTTGATTTATAAGAAGTACCACAAATTAGTTGGTTGTCTTATTAGTCTGGTGGAGAGAATTCTTATTTGCCAATTGGATAGTGACTCTAGTCTTTTAAACTTGCTTCAAATTGGGAAAATAATTATTAAAATCTTTACGTTCACTTACTGCCCCGTTGTTTATGTTGTTGTTAGGACTTTTTAAACAAATTATCATATAAGAATTGCTTTGTAAAATTATTTAAACAAAAACCGTTTCAAGCATTTTAATTAAAATTTTAAAATTGAAAATTTTTAACCCGCCATTATCCTTTTTCGACATTATGCGAGCACATAGAGAACCCTACTACAAAAAGCTATAAAAACTGAAATGAGCATTCCTATGCATGAATAGGAATAATAAAAATATGCTCACACATAAAAACTTCAATAAATGTATAGTAAAAATTGTATTTTATATGATCCTACACACACCCACACAATTATATCTATACACATACATACACAGATACACATACACAGGGAGAAACTGTTGTGAAGATAGAAAAGAATAAACATGCAAGCATTAAATGGAAAGAAATACAACCACAACAAGTCTTTTGGTGGCCATAATAATGATGATACGATACCATTTTATAGTGATGTAGGTAGTGGCGGTAACAGTAGTTATAACGGTGTTATGATGAGGGCAAGGTGGGGGAGGGGAAGAAACATTAAAATTAATCATAAAGTAAAGCTTTTCAAGGAAAGCAAGAAAACCAAACTGAATGAATGAAATTCAAATACACCTATGTAAACAAATAACACGCTGTTTGACTGACTGACTGACAGACAGTCTTAAATACTATCGAAGAAAAGGATGTTAAGGAACAACGGTTAAAGACGACGACCAGACCAGACGAACAAAACCAACTATATAAAGAATAACAGTCACGTATTGTCAATAAAAATAATAATATCACACTATAAATTTTAACATAAACAACATAAAAATAACAAGAAAAACAACGACGGCAACAGCAACCACCAAACAATATAAACAATAACAGTAAAAGGCCGTTATTTTAAACAATACATCCGGACAGCAAAACATACTGGGAAAACAACTAATGTTACATAAAATACAAGCATAACCACAAGGATGACTGCTTTCGAATGCTATTTCAAGTATTTTTCTTTTTTTTATTTTCATTTTTGTTTTCATTTCATTTTTCTTTTAAACATTTTTCCAACCAACACCTACCGTTAACACGGCCAAACCAATATCAAAAGGTACTCGCAACAGCACAGACACCTATGCTTACATTGAACCTGCAATAAAACTGGCATAATAGCGGCAGCTACAACAGCTGTAATAACAAACAACCTAAAAACTCCACGTTATTGTATGTTGGTGCCACTGATTGTTGCACAGGTTTATTTATGCCTCTGATGTGAGCATGTGTTGGAGTTGTTGTCATTTCTTGTCTTTTTTTTTTGTCACTGTCACCTGCTGTAATATATTCCTTTAAATAAAGACATCGAAAGGAAAGGCAAAGGGAAATGGTTTGTTTGTATAAATTTTAAAATTGAATATGGAAATATGCAGACCCATTTCTGGCAAAATAAAATTTGAGAGAATATTATTAACCCTCCCAGTTGGAAGGACTTTTTAGGGAAACTCAACATGTTCCTTTAAATAAACATGTTTTCTGAATTGTAAGGTGAGCCAGACCTACTCTGAGACAGTGTCCCTCAAGTTTATGGTATTTTTTCATCAGACTTGTTACGAAAGCATAAACAGCAACAGGAACGGCAAGGGGAGATCGATATCATGACTACTACTTCAACATGCCGTCATCGAAAGTACACACATCAAACGCTGTTTGATTGTACAAAGCATATCAAGCCACACAACATTTCTACATCTAAAAGTAGTGAACGGAACAGAGCTCCAAGATCTGACAACGTCAACAACATCAGAGATGTCAATAAGAGATCTCTGGGCTAACTTTTGTAGGTTGCGATACAAAAGTTGTATGAATTTCCTGATAAACTCATGTTCCTGAGCATGTTAAATCAAGTGATTGCACCTCTCATCAATAGAAAACTTTCTCACGCTTTAGACAAAATATTCCGTGGCGAACAGGCTGATTTTAGAGCCGTAAATCATGTTAACGGCCTACACATTGTAATTAAGCGAGGAATGAAGACCCATCTATTGGTGATATTTATTGATTTCGACATACTTGTCAATGGTACCATTTGGTAATAACTCATCTGTAACGGAGGATTGGTTGCTAATTGCCATATTTTATCAGAATTTTGTAGGCGATAAGGTGCCAGTTAAAGCTTGTGTATGAAAATAATGCATATTTTTGCCGCGTACTGTCTTACATAATACATTACGTTGTAATGCAACCAAAAACAACAGAGGCATCGAATCCCTATAACTTCGGACACTTAATGGTGAAAACCCTAACATACTGGAGCAAGAAACTACAAAAGTAGGATCAATAATAAGACAAAGCAAAAGAGAATCATTGTAGTCTAGTGAGTAATGTGTTATTTTATTAGACGTGAGGCCATGGTTCAAACCCCAGTCGAACAAAACGAAATAAAAAATTTTTTCTTTTGGCGTCTTCCTCTCAGCAGTCTTCTGTCAAAATACCTGGGAATAAAATAATATTGCCATGAAACGCTTCTCAAAAATTTTTCGTTGGATAATTGAATTTAAACTTTAGGTTCCGCCACTCATGGATAAAATTAACACACACAACATGGGTGGTGTGAAATACTAGGCCGTAAACCTGATTGAAGGTTTGTTATGACCAATTAAGTAAGTAAGTAAAGAGCATTGCACAAGGCATTACAACATGCCTTTCTGTATTTCAGGTACAGGAAATCCACTACTTTATTGCAGTTCTTATGATAGCATAATAAAAACATAAAAATAACAGTAGGCGCATCAGATGATGACCGGAATCGCTTTATGAGCACTTTAACTCCTGTGTTCAATCCGTTCTGCCATTCGGTTGATAATGGCTGCTAAAGACGTGTACAAATTGCAAGTTTACATCAATAGATGTTTGAGGCGAATCTGTGAAAAATTTAATGCCTCGATAGGTTAGAGAAAAACTATTGAAACGCATTCGTTCGATTCAAATCCAATGGAAAATACGGAAAAGAACGGTGGGTTGGTGTTACGTATACCGGGGTCTACCACCCTCACTGCTATTGACTTGATTCCGTAAGATAGCAAATGGAGACGTTGTCCAGCTCATAATTAGGTTAGATTGGTATGTGTAGAAGCTTTGCATAACTCGTTGCAGGAGGCTCCCTCGATAATATTGGGTATTCGAGAAAGTTTATTAAATATCTGTAAATGATTTTAATAGAGAATTTGCCTTACAAATTTGATTGCATCAGGGAATAATGTAAAGCGTTTGAAAGATGACATTCTAACAAGGTAATCATATATGAAGCCTGTTGAAGCTTCGGAAACAAGAGCAAAGCTAGTATAGCCACCAAGAACGGTAATGTTGTATATCTGGTGGAACTGGAATGGTATCATTCATGATCAAATAATTCAGTCTGAGTCTGATCTATTACTGTATACAGATTGAAGCAAGCGACTCGATTAAAACGGCCAAAGTTAGTTAAAAAAAACTGTTGTGGTCTATTCAATCACAGACCACACAAATCTTTGATGAGGCGGCAGATGCGTTCGCTATATAACACGGTTCTTGCAGATTAATATTTGCTTTGAACTCTGCTGAACTCTGTTAATTATTTTTTTATAGTACCCTCTTGGGAGCATATGCTTTCCCCAAATTATTATTGCCTTGTTTCCGTTACTTTAATTTATTTTTGCTGTTTTATCTAAGTAGCTGATTGGTCTGCTGTAGCAAGTCCTAGGTTAATGGGGCTGCCATCTATCGGTGTCTAGAAACAACGCCCTCCAAGTATTAGAGGTAGTTCTGATTGTTGATTGCTACCTCTTTTCCCATTAGGTGTTAATAGCTTAAATTAAAAATTATCAAACGCTTGCCAAGCATAATTGGGTTAGTTTTTCGCTAAGTAAACTTAATATTTGGTCTTGCAAGGCTGGTTTCAAACATAAGAAAATCACCACCATTTTCTATAAATTTCTAAAAGAACTTTGTCGAAAACACAGTATGTCTCATTTTGTTTGATAATGTAGGGCTCAAAAGTGCCTTTAATACCTCTCAACCATGTACATTTATTTCCTCATATTGATTAAAATTTTTCCCTCGTACATTTCATGGCAAATAACCAATAGACTTGCAGATCAAAGCCAAAGAAGGTATTGAATATTATCATAAAAACAGAAGAGAAATGAAACGTAAAATAAAAACATAAAAAAGAAAAGAAAAATAAAAATTTAAATTTAAAACAGTAATACCAGGAAAATTCTTACCTGTTTTATGTTTTCCATTTTTTATAAAAACATAAAACGAAAATGGGATTTTTCTTTATGGCTTTTATTTCCAGCAACACCTTTATTCAACCGCCCAGTTTATTATACCGGAACACACAGACAGCAGGGTATACAGAGCAGCAGCATATAAACTGTAAACTCATCTATGTATTCTATGCGATTCTATGCGATTCCATTCAATTCATTACAAAGACCGCTAACAAAGAAAAGGATTTTCAAAGTGAATAGAATAGAAAAATTCAATGTTTGTGGAACGACTAAAACAACAATTGAAGAGAAAAAAATTTAATTTTTCTAAAGAAAGAACATAATACTTTTTTTTTTGTTTATGTGTGTATTTGTTTATATGGTTCAATAATAAGAGATTTTCTTTTTTTATTTCTTTGTTGGGTTTTTAAGCTTTTGAACTACTGACGTACTGATTGATGATAATGATGCTCATGCTCATCATGAGCACAATAGCTTTCATAGCAGAGATAAGTGAGTCCACAATATTGAAATTTAACTACTCTGAATGAATGATTTTGATTCATTCGTACTCACTACAACGTTGATTTATAAGTACAGGTTGCAATGAGTACGAGTATGCGTACAACGTTGACATCAAACTAATACTAATCGAAAAATATTTGATTCATAAGCCTACTCATTTAGATTCATAACATTAGAAAAATACTTATAATTCTTATAAATGATTCGAGTGACTAGTTCTTATTGCATTTAAAAAATAATAATAAAGACACATAAGTAAAACGGACAGAGCAGCAAGCAGAGCAATCACTCAACCTCTTAGTAAGTATTTTAGTGTTCGCACGTGATTCATAAATTTTTTGTGATTCGTGTAAATGTTGAGTTATGGAGAGTCGAAATCAACAATACGTGTTGTTAAGTATGAATATGATGAGCACTTCAAACTTTGAATATGAGTAGAGAGGTTCCATGATATTAAAGTAAGTATTAATGCATATAGAAGTCGACGACGAGGTCTAGTAGGTAGTGTGTTGGCTTCAAACCCCAGGTCAGGCATCTCCAACTAAGCGAAATATGACAAAATATTTCTTCGGCGACTTCCTCTCAGCAGATTTCTTGCAAAAACTCTGAGTGTTAATAAATTTGCCATGAAAAGTTTCTCAAAAATCTGTTGTTCGGAGTCGACTTTAAACTGTAGGTCCCACCACTCATGTATAAAAATTAACGCACACAACATAAATGGTGTGAGAAACTTGGTCGTAATCCTGACTAAAGGGTTGTAATGACCAATTATGTATGTATGCATGAATGCGTATAAATATCAGAAATTATGAGTATGATTCGATGCTACTCATCGTTTGGAATACTCATTGCTGATCTCTGTTTCATAGGTTCTTTAATTTTTTCATTTAAAAAATATTTTTTTTTGTAATTTTAATTTTCTTTTTTCATGATGTGCCAATAACCTATTGAGGAAAATATTATTAAAAAATAATAAAAAACAAAAACAAACAAAAAACCATTCAGCAAAAGTAGTAAAATAAACAAACCAACTCATCTTTTTTTATTTTTTTTGTTTTCAATTCAACCCTCTTCTTTTGCTGGGTAAAGGTTATCAGTGAGGGCAAGCAAGCAATTGTTTTCTAAGTTGCGGACTTATTGGGTTGCTTGGGTGTTATTGGTTGAGGTGAGTTTTCTTTGTTTAATTTTCAATACTTATTGAACAATTGTAACAACAAAACAAAACAAACAAAAGAACAAAAAACAAAACAAAAGCAAGGATAAAATGTAAATTAAAAAATAATAATGAAATCAACTCCCCTTTTAAAAGTATTTGCAAAAGGATTAGTTTTTCTTCCATCTCTTCTCTTTTTCATTTTAATTCTTTCAATTACTCGTTTGCCAGTGTTTCCAATGAAAACTGTAAGGTCGGTCGTAATTTTGTGGTAATTTTATTGTACGCTCCGAATTTTTGCCAGAAAACTGCTGAGATGACGTCGCACGAGAAATATTTTTTTGTATTTTGCTTTGTTCGGGACGTCTGGACTGGGGTTTGATCCACAGTCTAGCGTCTAATAAGCCAACATATTTCCTCCTAGACTTCAGTGTACATCTTGTAGTGAAAATCTTTCGATTTGGAACTAATTTCTCAGATACTCGTCTTCTTGGTTCACTATCCTAATATGTTCACAAAACATTTTGAAGAATTTAAAATCTAATAAATATTCTTTGTACGGTTTTTTCATTGGAATTTAAGTACACATCAAGTATGGAATGACTGTTCAGTATGACCGTTTTAACACAAGGCCTAGGCTTCATACTAAGCTGTCTTTGAGAATTCGTTCCAATGTTTTCCAAGAATTTGTTTGACAAGAAACCAAGAGGTATAGTAAAGCTAAGCATTTTCAAGGATTAAAATATTGTCTTTTGTTTATTTCAATAGAATTTTATAATAATTTTGATTGACTAGTTCCTATAATATTTTAAGATTATTAAAGTTAATCATTTCAAATAAGTGTTGTTATTAATAAACTCACTGCACTTTAAAGTTTTAACAATGAAAGTGTGTTTCAAATGTGCCACCATTTAATTAAATACTATGCCACAAAAAAATTCATACTCTTCTTGACGCCAGTGAAATATGAAAGCTTTTGTGTTTTTAAATGCAAAAAATATTTAAAAATGAAATTAAAAACCATTTTAAATTAAAATAAATTGCAAACGATACATCTTTAGCAAGGAGATTTTGTTAGTGTGTTGCTGACATAAGGATGGAAAATATGATAGCTCCGACAACGACAGATTGCAAATATTAACATTCTAAATCTAATAGACTTGCTAAGATGAAGTAACCTTTGTTAATGAAACTGAAACGAAGACAAGTTATATAATAAGTCTAGTACGTAGTGTGCTGGCTTGTTCGATGAAAGCCTGTGGTTCAACGCATAGCGCAGACATCTCGAGCATAGCGGAATATGACAAAAAAATATTTCTTTCGGCGGCTTTTTTCCAGCAGTCTTCTGGCAAAAACTCTGAAAGTAAATAAAATTGTAATAAAAAAGTTTTTCAAAAATTAGTCATTCGGATTTTTTTTTGAAACTGTTTAGTCCTGCCATTTGCGGATAAAATTAGCACACATAGTATAGATGGTGGCAGAAGCTCGATTGTAATCCTGGCTAAAGGGCTGTAATGACCAATTAAGTCAGTAATAGGACCAGTTACGGTAAATTATTCAACTGGTTAGCTGGACACATCATTTCACTACACACTAAGGTTGAGATTAGTCACGATTACAATCTAGCTTCTCACACCAGCCATGTTGAGTTTGTTAATTTTATACATGAGTGGCATGGCCTACAGTTTTACATCGACTCCGAATGACAGATTTAAGAAGCACTCAGAGTTTTTGCCTGAAGGAGAAATATTTTTTCAAGTTTGTTTCTTTCAAGATGTTACAGCTGAAATTTGAACTCTTTAGCTTTCGTCTAGCAAGTCATAGACCAGCTGCAACTCAATTTTGTTGAGTCATTGAATTGGTACGTTAGCTCAAGCTCAGTTTTAATTGGTTTTACGCATAGCACCTGACTAAAGTGTTGTAACGACCAATTATGTATGTATTCTTAAGGAGCTTCATCACTTAGCACTCCAATAAATAAGCTATGATACCATAAAGTAAAATTTACAACAAACCTTTGAAGTCTCTAAGATTTCCAATGGTAGGCCTAAGTACATATGTATTCCCTTTAGTTTAGCGGTCATTTCAACTTTTAATACGTAATTCGATTGAACTTGTGTATCTTTTCTCCCGAAATTCTAGGCACAAAAACTTGTGTTCTATTTAACTGTGTTTACAACACCTCTCGCTCTTTTTTCTTTATAAATTCTTGTCTTAGAAATTCATATTTCGGTCAGAGTGTTTAAGATTTATGAGACCTCTTTCTCTTTTTGGCGATGAGAGATTGGTTAAGAGGATAGCACAGAAAAAAATCTGTTGATTGTTAAAAATTGTTCTGCTTTTCTTTACAAGCGAAGCAAAATCACTTTAAAATGAAGACAATAAATTCGAACATAAAAAAAATCTTGAATTTTGCATATTTTTATGATGATGTTGCTGGCTGGCTGGCTTGGATGGGTTGGCTAGATGACTGGCTGGTAACGACTGGTTAGTGGGTTATAGAAGTCAATTGCAATATTTTAAACTTTAAAAGTGTTTTTTTTTTTTTTTATTACATATTTTCAACAATTGTTCATTCAACCAACCATCCAAACTGACATCCATTTAAACATTTTTCGCTTCCTTTCTTTTGTTTTATGAACTGTTTCTTCTCGTGCATATCGTTCGCTTTGGATATAATATCGTAATAATGATGAATAATAGATGGCGTTTTATTACAAAACATTTCGGTCTCCTTTTCACTCTTTTTCTCTCTTGGTTTTCTTTTTTTGGTAGCATCTTTTCAATTTAACAATATAAATTGAATGTTTTTAAAATATTTTTTGTGTCCTTTTTTTGCTGTTTGTTTTGCTGGCCTTAAAAAAAAAAAGGGAAAAGTAGGTGAATAAAATTTTAATGGACAAAATTAAATATAATGAAGGTATTTAAGCGAAAGAAGATAGAAAGAAAGGAGAGGAAATTATGTCAGGCTTTCTTTTATTTCTTTAAATTTCAGAAACTTCTAGGGAAAGTTAAACATAATGCGAAAAGTTTGGGACAAGAAAATAAAATTCAAATTCAGTTTTCATTGTGTAAGAATAAAACGTAAATTCCCAGAGAAAATTAATTAGTTTTGTGGTTTACTGGTAAGGTTTGCAGAGGCTAAAGATTGATTAAATTTAAAAATTTATTTTTTTATGTTTTATTCAAGTTGAGATAGGCAAGGGAAGGGAGTAGTATAAGTATATCCATTTATTGCTTTTTCAATTAATTACCTTAGTAATCTTTTATTCAAACAATTGCCATATTTTCCTTTGATAGAATGGAAAACTTCAGCAGGTATTACAAATATACCATGGGGATCCTAATCCTAATTCTGATACTATAGCAAATGTTTTATTACTCATGTTGTCCAAGAATCACCACACTAAGGATGACCAATTGTAGAAAATATTAAAATATTATTAAAAATCACAAAATTCCAATATCTTGCGAACAATCCTGCTTTACAAATCTTGGAGCAACATATTGTTACATTTTTACCTTTTAAAAACATTTAAAATATGAGCTCGTAGATTGCAAATAAAATAAAAATAAATTTGTGTTTAGTTTCAATTAAAATTCTTTATTATTCGCACAATTCTGTGTGCCACTGTTCACAACTTGTTGAAAACAACAACAATTGCTTTTCTTTGTTATTCCCCTGTTTATATCCTTTGCATAAACAATAAAAATTACTAGACAAGTATTCGATAGATCTTCAAACCACGATTACTCTATTCAAACACACCGCGTGTTCACACTAGATTCACTGATCTTCACTCACTCACTCGCCTGCTTTGCCTTTCCATTTATATGGAAGTAAACAGTCTGATGAATATTCTTGAAGGCGAATATTCGTGGCTTCGCCTTCTCGAAATATCTATAAATGTAAACATCGTTGTTTAATTATTGTTGTTTGTGTATTTTGTTTACATTTATTCTTGTAGTGTTTGTTGTTGTATTTTTTTTACTTATTTACAATTTTTTTTATGCTGGTGTTTGTTGTTGTATTTTTGTTTACTTGTTTAGCATTTTTATGCTGGTGTTTTTTGTTGTATTTTTGTTTATAATTTTAATGTTAAGCGAGCAAAACAGCAGTATCTAGATGTTTTCATTTTCGTAACAATATAATGATTGAAAGACACTGATTATTAAAAAAAAATATCTTAAAGGCAAAAAGAAGAAACTGATCATTACTAATTTATGGAAACGTCATGTATAAATGATTGCATCAAAGCGAATGATGGATGAAAGATTTACCTGTTCAGTTTTTTGTTTTCAGTAAATTTTGTTAATTTGTTAATAATTTCATTTCTGACGACATGGGTCTCAACAACTTTAAATTTGACGCTACATTTCACACTGAATTTTTGATTAAAGAACTCCGCCTTCATGTGTACAGACTTCGATTTACTTGGGCGCTTAAACCAATGGACCATGGAAAGCGCTGGAAATTATTTCAACGGTTAATAGAGCATTGTGAAATCAAGGTCTATTTTTAAAAAATACCATCTGCTGTGATGAAGCATATTTCCATGTGAATGGCGTAGTGAATACGTATAGTTATTGGATCTTGGGATTAGAAAAACTCTTTCAATCCATGGGTGATAAATGCACGCACAATAAGCAACTGTCTGGTGCGAATTTTTGTAAGACGGTGTGATTGTGTTTTAGTTTTTAAAACATGAAGCTTAAATTGTAATGATTATGGATGGGCATTCGTTACAGGAATATGATTATGAAGTTTCTGCTGCCTCAACAGAATTGTGTGGATCTGGACGACATGGGATGTTTGTAAGCTGGCGCTTCCTACCACACAATTCACAAAACTTTTGCAGTAGCTAACCTTTTCAATGCTTTACATTTTGCTAGTATTTTTCATTTTTGTTGGCAGATTGGTAATGCCACACCAGACCAAAAAGGGAAACACTAATAATCTTAAAATTCTGAGTAGTTATATGATCAAAAATACCCAAGTATACGAGAAGTTTTATTATCTTTTGAAATATGCTTCAAAATCTAGTTGCCGACTTGCAATCAGTTTCGCTGAAGCCTTTTACATTCCTCTTTGATAAACAGTATTTGGATAGGGCGAAAGTATAGCTGTTGTGTATATTTACTTACTTTCGTATTTGTTCATTACAACCCTTTAGTCAGGATTAGAATCTAGCTTCTCACACTACTCATGTTGAGCGTGTTAATTTTACCAATGAGTGGCACGACAGACAATTAAACCTCGATTCCGAAATACACATTTTTTAGAAATCTTTCATGGTAATTTTATTTACTCTCAGAGTCTTTGGCATAAATCTGCTGAGAGGATATCATATTTTGTTTTGTTCGATACGTATGAGCTGGGCTTTGCACTAAAGGCTCGCCTCTAATAGGCCAACGCGGTCTTCTGGCAAAAATTCTGACAGAAAAATAACATTGCCGTGAAAAGTTTGTCAAATCTGTCGTTCGGCATCGTCATTGAATAATAGGTCTCGCAACTCATTGATAAAATTAACACACGCTCAACGTGAATATTGCGAGAAGCTAGGTTGTAATCCTGACTATTAACCAACTAAGTAAATAAGTAAGTTACGTCTACGATAAACTATGCTTAACTGTTTTCATTTAACCAAGTACAGTTGGTACTACTAGGATGCAGTATCTAAGATGCACGAAACCAATTTTTCCAAGCCTTATACTGAGTGTAGGGCATGATATCTGCTTTACGAATATTGTCAGTGTTACTTTAACAACACCCTGAAATCATTTTTATGGCAGATTGTATTCATAAAAAAAAATTTTTATTACATACAAATTGCCAACGTATGTATATAGGCATGCATGTACGTATGATGGATGATAAAAATTTCCTTAACACATTGATTCTTCGACAAACTGGAAGTGGAAAAGTGAAATAAAGTTTTCCTTGTGATATAATTTTTATAGGATCACATACATAAAATGTGTATGGCACTTGCCAACATATGCAAGCAGTCATGCGTATTAAAGGAGAAAACAAATTCGGAAAAAATTTTCTTATAATTTTTGTTTAATTCCTTTATTTTTTCTCCCGCTCTCTCTCTCTTTCTTTGTTTTTTCACTCTTCTTCGATAAACAAACAAACAAACAAGCAAGTGACTTATGTTACTTACTTCCTACGGATATTGTTGAACACGTCTTTATATAACAGTGCAGGGTAAAATTAAACTTTCACTAAGATTTCTCAGAGATTTCTTAGAGTTTTCTCAGAAAATCTTCTTTATTTCTAAGCTTAAGCAAGTATTTCTTTGTTTATTTACAGTGTGTGTGGGTGTATATTTACTTTTATAGCACACTGTATTTATGTAAATAGGCTTGTTTACCCAATTTTTTTGGTATCCTTGGTGGCTGGTGGGTATGGCTGGGTGGGAAAAATAAAAAAAGAATACATTCAAGTCAATAAAACATTCACACATTGTTCTTGTCAACATGATTGTAATTGTCATCAACATGGGAAAATTGTACGAAGTGAGAGAAAAATATTTTTTTAAATAACTTTTTATAAAAAAAAAAATCATACACACACTCATAAAAAAATTACTTAAAATTTAAATATTCATAAATATGTTATACTACATAGTGAGGAATACATACATATTCTCCTTTGTGTTTTTGGTTTTGTTGTGCAGCATGAAAATATTTTCACACAACACATGGAAAATGCTCGTTATGGCAGCCGTGACATCTAACTGTGATGATGTAAGAGTATAAAGATTTTATTTTATATTCTTGTAGTATAATCTGTGGTGGTATATTGTTTATATTATTCGGCTTGTATTTACATGAAAAAATAATTGTCTGCCTTCAAATTCTTTAATGAAAACAACTTTTAACTTCAATTCAGGGAAAATGAGGGCCACATGAAATGTAAGCAACATTTATAGGATAACTATGTAGTATAGGCTTAGCTAGGTCTAGCAGGTAGTGTGTGGACTTATTATACGTGAGCCCATGGTTCAAACACTAGAGAAAAATTTGTTAGAGATAGCTATGTCAGTCGGAAATACTACTGGAACGGAATAAACGCAGACCATTTTTACATCGCCGTATACTAGCGATTAAAAATTTATGGATTCTGATAAATTACAACGCTGGAAATTAACAAACATAACATAACATAATTGGTCATTATAACCCTGTAGTCAGGACTACCACATAGCTTCTCACATCACGGATGTTGTGTGTTAATTTTATACAAGAGTACCGCAATCGAGATATCTGACAAGGGGTTTGAACCATGGCCTCACGTCTAAAAGCTAACACACTACCTATTAAACTACGGCGACTAGTCAACGTCAAAGCTAAATACTCATGTCACTTAAGCTAGTGCACTGCATTTGGTGGTTCCAGAGGGCTTTCATATAATATTACATACATACATAATTGTTGATTACAACCCTCCGAATGACAGATTTTTTGAGAAACTTGGAAATTTTTATTTGCTCTCAGAGTTTTTGCCAGAAATCTGCTGAAAGGAAGTCGCGGAAGAAATATTTTTTCATATTTTCGTTTTGATATCTGACTTGGGGTTTGAACAGAGGCCTCACGTCTAATAAGCATTAAATTGTATAATGTTTGTGGTTAATTGACATCAGAATTAGTCATTACAATAGGATTATGGACCTAGTTTCTCACATCACTTATGGTGTGTGAGTTAATTTTATACATGCGTGGCGTGACCTACAGTTTAAAGTCGACTCCCAATGACAGATTTTTTTGGTTTCTTGTCGTAATATGTCTCTGGTGAGAATCATATTTACAACTCGTACACCAACAGACGAGCACACTAATCACTGTACTACCAGATCATCCAAAATTTATATTAACTCTGCAACCTTAAGGGCCATTATTACAACTTGCCGTTAACTAAAGTGAGGATTTTAACGGGCAGATAAATTGTTTTTCATTATTATAAGTGGACATTATTTCATTATTATAAGAAGTGAGCATTATGCTAAAGGCAGGCTCATTCTACCTCTAACTTTTAAAGTTAAGTTTATGTTTAAACTTGCCATATTATATATTATTTTCAATATGGAAACTTCAAATATAAACAAACAGCAGCACGTCGTTTCCACTGCGTTAAAAAAAACTTTTTTAATTAAGCAGTGTTATCGACATTGCTTCGGCTCTGCCATATTTTTTGAAAAAGTTAACTTTATTTTATCAGTAGCCTATAATAACGAAAAGAAGTTAAAGGTGACTTTAAAATTCACTTTAGATAAAGTCACATTTAACTAAAACCAACTTTAACGGCAAGTTGGAATAATGGCCCTAAGTGATTTAATAAATAACATTTAAAGCTGTTTTCTTCAAGATATTTTTGCCTTAAAAATTTGTTGTTATCAGCAACAAATAAAAGTTACGTTAAGGACTATTAACTCCCTTTTAATTAAGGGCTAAGGATTATTGTTATGTACGGCATAATTAAAGTAAAAACTATTTTATGGAAGTGAAAAGGTTATAACGTTCAGGCTATAAAACTTTAATTAATGAACCTAATTCTACAGTGTTGCCAAAGAGCTGTGCTATTATATGATGACAATAAAAGTCCATAAATATTATTATCCTGGCAATTTGCTTTGCAATTTGCTCCTTCCTCTGTCTCTTTTTTTTTGCGTTTTTTATGACTTTTTGTATTTAAAGATTGTATTGTATTTTTATGGCCAAATATTTTTTGTGTTATCTTAAAGCCAATGAAATTCGTTTTTCAAATCCATTTGTCTATTAAATAAATCAGTTGAACATATGTTGGGTAACCATAAAAATGTAAGACTAAGTCTAAGGCTGTCGAAATTCCAGCATTTTATGTAAATGACAATAAAACATTTGCAATAAATAATTGAGATTTTAACATTCCCAGAAAACAAAGTAACTTAATTAATTACTTATCATGCCATATTACCATATACAAGCAGACTAATAAAAATATTTTCTCTTTCTTTTTGTCTTTGTCTTTGTCTTTACAGCTTCAGACACTTACGATTTAGGATCTCTTTACGGCAGATTGTAGGAAAAAGTAAAACAAAGAAAATCCAAAACAAACTAAAAAACATGTTAACGTTACATTTAAATCGACAGGCTTTTAAGCCTCTTGTAATACTGCTGCTCATCTGCTTGACATCCATCGATGCGGTGGCCTCACGGTCCCGTGATAAAGATGGCCGAAGACGTAGTGAACGCATTTCCTCATCCACCGCCTCCAATCAGTACAATAGCTATGGTTCGTCCATACCCTCCTCAGTGGCCTCTTCAGCATATGCGGTATCATCGTCATCGTTACCGTACAAAGGGCCCATTGATGAAACTGGCTTTTGTGTTAGACGGCGTGACATGAAATTGATGTGCTATTGCACACCCGATGAGAATCATGTACCCGTACAAAAAGCCGAATGTTGGGTATTCTCGGATGGCCTATTACAAAACGATACCACCTGGACAAGATTTTATCAGCAACCACGCTTAAGAGATTTGAAATTTGTCATACAAAATCATGGCCGTTTGGATTATATACCCACCCATATACTAAAGCCTTTAGATAATCTAACCAGCATTACAATTGAATATTCGCAAGTGGAAATTGTACGCAGTTATGCTTTCGCCAATTTGCATCAATTGGAACGCATAGTCATGACAAATAATCAAATTATGGCTTTGGACCAGGAAGCATTTGCTAATCATATACGTTTAAGGGATTTGAATTTGGAACACAATCAAATATTCGAAATTGATCGTAAGGCCTTCCGTAATTTGCCTTTGTGTGAGAAGCTGAGTATGAATAACAATAACATTTCGAATTTACATGAAGGCCTATTTTCTGAATTGGTGCGTTTGATTTACTTGAATTTGGCCCACAATCAAATCTCCGTTCTGACCAGTGAAATATTTAAAGGTCTGGGCAATTTGAATGTCTTGAAGTTGACGAACAACAACATAAACTTTATTGGTGATACCGTATTTGCTGAACTATGGAGTTTAACGGAATTGGAATTGGACGATAATAAAATTGAGGTAAGTTCCGTAAAAATGTATTGTTATGCTTGGAGCATACTTTTCTCTACTTTAAAGATACAAAGTTAACACCCTCATCTAATACTTACTTTGCCATTTATTTAACACAAAAGCATTTAAGTATCATTTTATCGCTGTATTGCTGTATTAATACATACATACTTTTGTATCTGTATAACATACCCTCATATGCAAAGATTTCAATCTGATCTGGTTATTGCATCTTGAGTGTGTATTCCTCCCCCACTCTGTATTACCCAATATGTGTAAAGGAAAAACGAAACTTTATACGAAACTTTTGTAAAACTTTTCAGAAAAGCTGAAAAGATATCATAAGCCACTTGACAAATAAATAAATAAACACAGGCAACATACATAAAAACTTTGCAAAAAAAGCAAAAGCAACTAAGAACAGTAGAACACCAAGTGACATAAAGTTACCAAAAACAAAAATAAGTTATTGTAGTTCAATTTGTTAAGAAATTAAGAAAGATACTTAACTAAATAAGGGTAATGACTAATCAAAAGGGGAAGTAAATATATGCGAAGTAGGCATGAGGAGGCAATGAATGTAATATTTTTTTCTTTTACAGTTACAATCAGTTAATGTCAACGGTTAGGTGGCTAATTTTCCCCCAATATTTGTTACCATTCCATTTGAAGTTGTAGAAATTACCCCATTTTAGGGATAAAATTAGCATTTAAACGCCGATTTAGTTAAACAAAACTCATTGCAATTTTCGCTGCAACCACCAGTGAAGTGATTTATTTATAAAGTTATTGATTCAGTTCGTTATCGGCGATGGTTTCTTTCTAGTCAGGACTGGAGACCGCAGATGCGCTCCATATACTCACTGATATTCCTTCTTGCAGGGAGAAACTGTACCCAATGTATAGTGTCCTGTATAGAGTGCAACAGTTTTGGAGATATTACTCCACTCGTTACTTACTCGTTGCTACATCTTATTCTTGTCGAATTGTGACCAAATTTAGTCTGTGCTAGTACAAGTTATTAAACTTTCTGCTGAAACTGTTGTTGCTTATGCCCATATAATCTATTTGTTCACCTAAAACCTAGATCCCAATATCGACGGCCTTAGAGATATTACTCTTTCGTTGTTACATCTTGTTCTTGTCGAACTGCAATCAAATTTATCCAATTAAACTTTTCGCAAAGTTTTCTCATAGGGATAAAGATATTCGCATTCCTCTGTAGTAATATTCTCATCTGTAGTTGTTGCTGTTACTTCCTCTATAGCTTTTACTATTGCGAAGGCCTTCACTTGATAAACACTGACATAATATTAAAGCTTATATGACTCCTGGCACAGGAAAGATTCACAGGATCTTCAAGGATCTTTTCTCTGAATTTATTATGGAATGTTAGGTTAGGTTAGGTTAGTGTGGTAGCCTTGATACCAAAAGCTCACTTAAGCACGCCTAGCGGCCCGTTGCCACAGGTGAACGCAGTCTCTGTACCGACCAAGTTCCTCCGAACCAAGGAGGGAGAAGTTGGTCAGCGCAAGGGCTGCACTGGCATGGAATGAGGGATATGAAAATTAATTTAACGCCCAAATCATTTGCAAATTTAATGCAAATCGTATTGGTACCTTTGCTTGCGCTGACCGCTTTCTTTTATGTGAACTGCACTTAGAAGGAAGTGAAAAATAATGTTTACTCTGAACAGGTTTCCTCTTTAGCCTATGAAAACAGTTACCTTTTATAGCTATGATCTTATGCTAGACAATATATTTTTTTATAAAAAGGAGGGTCACTGTGGCAGTGTATGCTAATAATAAGAGGTCCGTTCATATCTTTTAACCCATTATGTTTTTGTTGTTATTATCTACAAACCTTTAATAACTCTTCGGTTTATCAAGTTTTTAATAATACGAGTATTACGAAGCCGCCGTAATCTACTTGGTACCTTGTGTGTTGGCTTATTAGAAGAGAGTCCGTGATTCAAATCCCATTCAATGACCTGCCACAAACTTGCAGAATAAATAAAATAAAATCTGTCGTTCAGATTCCATGTTAAACTAAAAGTCTATCCACTGGCTTGAGTGGTGTAAGAAGTCAGGTTGTTATTCTGATTAAAGAGCTACAATAACTAATTAAGTAAGTAAGAAAGATTCCAAAGAATCCATTTAAAAAACTCACTTGTCTACAGCCAAAAGAAACGCAAACGCTAACATCCTAGGATAGTCTGGTAATGCCATCGCTTGCGAAAGAGTAAAACTCATTCTGGATAAGTTTTTCACTACTACAACCAACATTTATTCACACATATTCCTAGCGGACGTTGTTTCTGGGCAAAGACAAAAGGAACTTCTATCATCGTAGTACCTTCTGTACAATACATGTATCATCTATTAAGTTGGTGAAATTGGTTTAATGAGGTTCAGACAAAGCAAAAAAAATATAAATTTATGGGAGAGAATGCTTGTGACAGCCCTATGTTTCTTAAAAAAAGAACTAAAGGAAGTGAAGGAAAATGGGTACTTATAAGCTAACGTATGTATGCCTATATTTTTTTAGGAAGTTACTGTTGCTTTAGTATTTTTTTTTTTCTCCCATATGTAAACCCCTAACCCCCTTATGGGAGTAGCAATGGCAATGTCAATTCAATTTATTTGAATGCCTTTTGAAAACTACAATATAAACTTATCATTACAGTGCTTAACATTAACATTTAAGTCCTTAAATATTCTCATGTGTGTTGTGTTGAAAATTTAACAACCAAAAATATTTCTTAACACCACCCCTACTTTATGGCTTCTACGCTACACCCTATACACTGTGCGACTGAAGAACGACATTGTGAATAAATTGTGAATCGAAAAAATAGCGAGAAAGAGAGAAAAAACAAGCAACGAAACAAGATGACACAGATACAGTTAAAGTTAAAATTGCAAAAAAATAAACAAGAAAAAGACAGATGAAGAGTGGGCGAGGGAGAGGGAGAGAAAACTTTAAGGAAAATAATATGAATGTCGGAATATAAAGTGGAATGACAGACTTGCAAAAAAGAAAACGAAAACTGCACGCATACACAGCGACATAGCGACACATAAAGCCATCCAAACATATATACAAAAATATATGACAAGCAAGCTACACTGACAATATAGAGATAAGCATAAATCCTTGTTAGATATTTTGCCACAATATGTAACGTGTAAGTGTGTGCGAGTGCGAGTGTAAGTCCGTCTTTCTAACTGGTCCTTGTGTGTGTGGCGGTTGTGTGTGTGTGTGTGCAAAGTAAAATATGGGTCTGTCTATCGTTTTATAAGAATCATAACGTATGTATAGCTTAAATAAAATGACGCGGGTAAGAAGCAACAGAAAAAAAACAAGAAGGAAAATGAAAAGAATGAAAAAAATAAAATGTCAGTTGAAAGAAATGAAGTTGGAAAAAAAATTGAAAGTACATTTAGAATGCCTTAGAAAGGGAATGACAAAAAATGACAGCAATAGCAATAATATCAACAACAATAGCAACAACAACAGCAAATATAAATTGTAGGAGAAATCCTATAAAGCTTAATATCTCTCTTATTTTTTGTCTTTTCCAATCTTTCAATGCTGTTTTTATTATGATGGTTGGTTTTTCCTTTCGTTCCCACCAACAGCCACACAAGTATTTGAGAAAGTGTTGGCCGCATATACTGTCATACGCAGTCATACAGGCAGGCATTAGGCCATAGACATACGGACATTTAAGATTGTAACTGGTAGTGTTGGTTGCGAAACTTTTTGTAAAGTTAAGCGAACATTTGGTTCTTTCTGAGTCCTTTACTCAACCATCAAAATACGAGTGTATGCCATCAGCAACATTACACCACACTGATGCTTCTACAACAGTCATCACTATCACAGTCACCATAACCATTAGAAAACTTTACTCAAGTGTTGAGGATTTTTCTGTGCGTTTCTTTTCTTTTTGTTTTAAATTTTTTTTCCCTTTTTTTCTATTGAAAGCCCTTTTTTGTTTGCTTAGAAATATTGTCATCATTCCTCTCCGTATTTTTTCTTTAGTTGTCGTAGGCTCTACTATAAGTTTTTTTTTGTATGTATTGCGTGACAAGCCTACTGAGGCATTTAAGTGTTGATGTATGTTGGTAGGCGTTTGCTTTGTTCCGTCTACCCTCCACCCATTCCATCCACGTTGTTGTTGTTCGCTAAAATAGACAGCCGTTTGCTATTGCTCTTGTTTTTTTTTTGGATTCAGCTCAAGTGTTGAAAGTTTAGACGAAAATAAATGTGCCCGACTGAACAACGTTTATCTTGTGCTTTTTTCTTCTCTTCTCTTGTTCGACTTTTTCCACAATAGTTTTTGAAGGAGTTTTTAGTAAAGTGTGAGTAGAGTTTGTAAAATTAAAGTTAAGTAATCTTGAAAATAGTTTCTTTTGTTTTTAAGATTTTATTTTAGAAACTAAATACAAGCAAATATTAAATTTAAATGATATTTTTGGCTGCAATACCGTGGTAAGGAAAGCAATCGAGTGGAAAAAAATTCTGGAGTAATAGAAGCAAACCCTCAATTATTTAGGGTTTAAGTACACCTTTCGTTCTTTGGCCAGATATGTTGCGATATTCTACCGGTATCTGAATCCGCACATTTGACGTTAAGGAAATCCATAATAGTGTTGTTAGTTATAAATTCGCACTTTTTTTAAAGGGGTTGCTAAAGTGAAGGACCCGTTGGAGAATTCCATTCATTCATACATTTACCAAGAAGTGATCTGTTCTGATACCCGTGTGATATAAACCTCGATGTGGTTTGAAAATGAACAGCTTCCATCGCATAAATCTTTCCGTGTGAAGTATTTGTTATAGCTGTAGGAGAAAGTTGTTTATCAAACAGTGAATTCCATCATCAATTTTAATAACTATTTAACTTTAAACAGCCTACTGATCTTGCATCCGCACATTGTATAATGGAATATTCTGAACACAAAGGCTAATTACTTAAAGAGAAGCTTAAAAAGAGAGTGGCTGCAGCACAGACTGCCTCTACATAATATAAATATGAACACCATACCGTTTGCCTATCTCATTTAGGTATCTGTTGTAGCTATACACCCTCTTTCAGTACAGACAACTGTCAACCTGGCTATCAGAAAGAAAAATAACACCCCTTCTGTAAATATTTACCACCCTAATAGATATCGCCTAGAACACTTTGCTGTATTCCAAAGGCCTTTGCTATACTAGAAAAGTATAATGTGACACTTAGGTTAGGTTAGGTGAGAGCTTTGATTACCAAAGGTAGGTTCAGTTCCTGTATTTACCGAATTCTACAATACTCAATGAAGAAGTTGTTCAGCGCAAGATATACACATTAAATCACGACAACCCTATCCTCGAAACCAGCCTGAAAGTTCAATATCCTATATCCTTTATATTAATGAACGATAATTCAGATAAGGTCACTAACAAAGGAGAGTCTAATAACCTAAATGTGCACCTCGCAAGAGATGTAAAGTAAGATTCCTCGTTGACCCAGGATAAGTTGACGTCCTGGAAGAATTTTTGCCTTATGGCTTATTTAATAAGGTAAGTGGCATACTTAATTCGATTGGCTAGGATTGGGGAAGAAGTGCCCCTGGCAAGCTCATTGGCTCTACAGCTGCCTAGAATATCCCTGTGCCCAGGAACGCAGACACTTATTCGACCAGAGATGATGTCGAGAAAATGCCAGCACTCTCTAATCAACACACTCCCTGTAAAGCTTTTTATGAGATGCTGCTATTTCTAAGTCACGTTTACCAGTTTCAGTATATAATAAATAAACTTGGCATAGAAATGGGCCCTAGAGAACATCGAAAATGTTACACATGGCAAAGAATGTGTTAATATTACGATTTGGAGTTTCTAAGGGCAGAACATTGAAGTCGCCATAGTTCAGTAGATAGTGTGTTGGGTTATTAGACGATAGCCTGTTGGTTATACACCGGCTCAGACATCTTGAATAAAACGAAATATGGCTAGAAATATTTCTTTCAGTGACTTCTTGTTAGTAGTCCTTCTAGAAACACAAATTGCCCTAAGAACTTCCTCAAACCTGTCGGCATTAAATGGTAGACTTCGACTCTCATGGATTAACACACACAGGATGAAGGGTGGTTGTAGTCCTGACTAAAGTATTGTACATATAGACTTTCGAAGGGCAAATCTTTTTATTTATTTATAGGGCAGTTCATGGTCGATTGCCATTATAAAAAGAGAGTATTGGACTATAATTTTAATAGCATTTAGTATGATTGGCCTTTGAACTCTGTATGTTATTTGTGATTCAATTAAAAATGATCATATTTGTTAAAATATAATGATGTTTTTAAAATGCTTTATACGATAGACTTTCTTAAGCCTAAATGCAAATGTAAATGCCTGCAAAGGTTCATAAATTTTACTTTCTTTTTGTTCTTTACATCAATCAAATTTTCGTCAATTTAAAAATAAATTGAATTTTCCCTAAAGTTTTATTTGGTTTTTTTTTTTTTGTTTTTGTGAAATATGTTTTTTAACAAAACATGTTTAAAAGCCATTATCTATGCTTTTTACACCAATTAAATTTTCCATATGCTTGACTCTCTAAAACAAGCATATCATAACGTATATTAAAATATAAAATAAAGTACTTTTCTAAAACAAATCCCTGGATATGTAGAGATAATAACGCATGCGACAGAAAAACATTTTTTTTTTGTTTGATCACATTAATATTTTCCTTAACGTTAAGCAAATTTAATTTAATCAGAGAAATATTATAAAAAACAAAAAAGGTTTCAACAAGAAAAACATTTCCAAACAAATGATAATAAAAATCATTGTAAAGGAAAGAAAAATGAAGAGAAGACAGCAGCTCTCTAATATGGTTATTTACGCACAATAAAATTTTCAAATACTCAAACTACTATAGAAGATAATGTTATGGGGAGAAAAAAGGAGGAGAAAATATTAGAAATATAGAGAGAGAGGCAGAGGGAGCAAAAAATGGCTAACAATCATTGACAGTGTCATCATTATTGGTAGAAGAAAAGAAGAAAAAAAACTTCTCCCTATGGCGTATAATCAAAGGCAACATTATCATCAACACAAGCATTACCACCAGCATCAGTACCAGCATCAGCAGCAACAGCAAACAGCAACAATATCATTATTAAAGTCAGTGGAAACCGATATCCTTTAAAACAAATATAAATACCAATACCAATACACTTACAAAAAAAAAACATGAGTATACATATACTACCACGCGTTTCCAACGAAAACAATTCAAGCGTTTTTTCTTTTGTTTGTTTTCCCTCATTGAATTACCAAATAAAAGGCATTGAAAATTGTAAATAGAAAAAGGATCACTAAAAAGCGGAAAGAGAAAAAGAAAAAATTTTGGTTTTTGTTTTTATTTTTTTTTTGAAAATTATTTTCTAGCTTCCACACACACATGGATATGCGTTATGGCTAACAATGCTATGAACAACAACAACAAATATTTAAAAGCTAGAAAAAAGGCAAAAAATTGTGTAAAAAAAAACAAAACTTGTAGCCATTATGTTAAAATTCTTTTTTAAAAGGACATTTATTTTTTTCCTGGAATTTTTCTCTCTTTTGTTACACTTTCCATGAAAAAGCATATTAAATGACAGGCACACAGAAAAAAAAACAAACATTTTTGTGAAAAATAAATACTGGCGCCCTAGAAAAATCAAAAGAAAAAAATTATTTAAAAAAAGAAAACCCATGTGGTTGCTAAAAATAATTTCAATATCATCGTGTTACAAAAGCATCAGATGTAATTTAAGATCATTTTTATCATCATATTTAATTTTCAGCACCTTAAAAAAGGCTAATATTTATCTATTTAACCCACTTGGCGCCGAATTTTTTTTTGGAAAAAGTGTAATTTTTTGTTTGTTTTATATTGAAAATGCATCGCTAATCAAAGTTTGTTTCTGACTTTTCTTCGAGTTTTTCACCGTTTCCCCGGAAAATGCCGTTCTTTTAAAAGGACGGTGGCAAAATAAACTACTATTGGTTATTTTTTTATTGATTTTATTAACACAACTTATATTACTTCAAATCATAACAAAAACTTTATGTATGTATTATATGCATAAATAAAAAATATATATATATGGATCTGCAAGTTTGCAAGACATCCACAAACTGTAGAATAACGCTTGCTCCTAAGCCAAGATGCCTGAAACTTTCGTGAAGTGGTGTAGATTTTCCTTGGTATGGCTCGAACCATTCTATATATCCGAGTCGGTTCGTCGCAATCCATATCTTATAGCCCCATCTAATTGGCTTTCCTCGGATGAATTGCTTGGCGCCGTGGTTTCCATAATATGGTACCATCGATGAATTCAATGAAGTTTCTTCCAAGTATGTCGAAAAGTGGACGAAGTTTTGCAAACTTGTCGTTTTGCTGTAAGTTTTGATTGTCACAGCAAATGATGTTTTGCATAATAAAACGGAAACGGCTTCTTGTCATGGCGCTTGAAACGAGTTCATGGTGAACATCTGGTGAACTTTCACAATACATTTCCCGCCAGGGAACAATACAGTAGCCATTCAACAGCAAAATTCCGAAGAAACAACGCATCTCGTCACCATGAACATTCCCTTCGTGGTTATTATCTTTAGCGTATTTATTTGTGTACTTCACGAATAGCTCAATAGTTTCATCGTTGAAGAAGCACGAAAAAGCTTCCATTGGAGAGAGCTTAATTTTACAGCCTGAAAGTTCCTTCCAAATCGGCAAAGATGGTTCTATATCTCTCTTTTCCCAAGTATACTTCTTTAGTTGTGATACCTTGACAATGCGGCTGGTTGTTTTTATTCGTTTACGAAAGTCCGCTAAGCATATGTCATCGTCGCTATCAAAGTCTTCATCGGATACACTATTCACAGCAGCTTCGGAAAGCAATTGTGAACCTGGCAAGTTGTATAAATCCACATTATTTTCTTCATCTGTACCGCCGATATTGCAATTTTCTGGTGGCAATATAAAAATTTCGCCTGGCTGATCTTCGCTGCTCAAATTTTCAACCTCTTACAATATTTGGTTCAGAGTTAACGGTTTGCGCATATATCTGTTTAACGTAAAACGCGAATGTTAATGGTAGGGTATTTTGCCACTGTCCTTTATAAAGAACATTAAATTTTACTAAATAAAAAGCAAACAAAAGCAATGTTTTGATTTTCATTGCACAAAATTGAAAGATTATAAAGCAAACAACCTAAAAATAAAGTAACAATGTATTATCTTGTTTGCTTTGGTTTTTTTTTAACGTTCGCGCTCCATCGTTGCCAAAATTATATTTTTTTCCAAAAATTTATGTTTTTCTCATCACAAATTACAACTGACCGCACTATTGCAACTGTCACACTCAACTGTTACATGTTCTGTTTGTATTCTGCAAAACAGCAGATCAATAGATCAAGTGTTGGTAAAGAAATAGAAGAAAAATAAAGGGACCTTTTAAAAGGACGGTGGCGCCAACTGGGTTAATCTGCTAAATCTCTCTCATAATTGAGTGGTGGGAAGCCTAGATATTTAAACTGATGAAATTGCTAAAGAAGTGATAAAAATTGCAAAGGAATCTGAATTTTATGGAGGCTGTTTAAATCTTAAACTAAAGAATACCACAACACCTATCCTATAACTTAGAAAGAAACAAGTAAACTTCCACACAACACACATTAGTTGCGTAATTTGTTGTTTTATTATGCTGTCATCAAATGATCTGTTGTATTGTCTTCAACCTAAGTAAAGATGCTGTTCGGGGTCTTCAATAACATCCCACATGTTTCCTGTTGAAATACATTAACACCACACAGTTTTCAAGTACATCTTCTAGAGATTCTTACTCCTAATCTCACTGAGTCTACATAATGATGTGGCCTACAAAAATCCTGTGAGTCCACAATGCCGGGTCATCATTATTTCTATCATTATTCTATTATCTAGCAAAAGTTTAGATTGCGTCAAGCAAATCTGGGTTGATTTCCACCGTTCTCTTTCATCCCTTTTGGCAATTTTACCATTTTCTACTTCTTTTCCCACTCCACAAAAAGAACTGGAAATCATCAACGATGTGGATGCCTTCTACAGGTCTTCTAGCTCATTGGCCCTTTTATTGCCTTCAATTCCAATATTAGTCGGGATTCAGCAATGGTTGTCCAGTCTAGCTTTTCTGTACTTTACAACTAGCTTTTCATACCACCCATGTTACGTATATTAATTTTATCTATGGGAGGCAGTTCCTGCAGCCTAACATCAATTCCGAGCGACTAATTCGAGTCTTTGCCAGAAGACTTCTATGAGAACGTCGCCACTATAAATATTTGTTTTTATATTTCGTTTTGTTCAAGATTACTGGGCTGGAGTTTGAAACTGCTAGACCAAAACAACTTCAGTTCTTCAAATTTAATTGAACATATCTTTCGCTGGTATAAATTTCCTCTTAAACAATATCCATTCAGAAACACCACCCTTGCAGAACACTAACTGTCCTCCTATCATTCATACGCCTAAGAATGACTTCTCTCTTAACAGAGTAAATAGATCTTAGATAACCCCATTTACTCCTATTACACTGTCTCATGGCAAACCGCTTCCTAAAGTCATAAATTCCACTGCTTATATCTAAGGAGCAACTAAGGAGGAAGCCGGCACTCACTCGATACTTTAGGCAGCGTTGTCTCCTTATGATTCTCATGGCCGACATATTTCGTACTATACTTCTATGGCACTAATCGTCAATGCTAGATGGAACAGGATTTGTCAGAGTTCTTTGCGCCATTCTTGGACAGTTTTGGGTAAGGTTTTCCAGGTTGTCTAATGTCTATGGCCCTATTGGTCATATTCATGAAAGGCTGATTATTATGGAAGACTTCACATTACAGATTACTCAAGTTAAGTCCCTAATATTATCCTGCAATACTCTGCCCTATGTAAAATATTCTCTTTATGAACTTTCCACCTTAGTTTAGTAATTATTCTGTACTATTATCACATATGTAGTAGGTAGTGTGTTGGCTTATTAGATGTAAAGCCCGGGTTCGTATCCTAGGTCAGGCATCAAAACGAAATATAAAAAATAAAAATATTTCTTCGGCGACTGCCTCTCAGCAGATTTCTGGCAAAAACTCTGAAAGTAAAATAGAATTGCCATGAAGAGCTTCTCAAAAATCTGTCGTTCGAAGTCGACTTAAACTGTAGGTCCCCCGCCACTCATGTATAAAATTAACGCACACAACATAAGTGGTGTGAGAAGCTAGGTCGAAATCCTGACTGAAAGGTTGTAATGACCATTTATGTATGTATTATCAGATATTTTGGTTCAATTTTTGAGAGTCCTCCTCATTCACGCGTCGAATACCCTTCCACTTTGGAAGGTTTATATATTTTTTCCAATTTGCAATTGCAATTCCTTTTCAAAATTAATTTTTATCGAAGTCATCACAATGGGTACTACTTGGAAGATTCAAATCTTAAATCAAATCCCTTTCCGTCGAGCCATTGTTTAGGTTTGGAAACAAGAAATTGCCTCACATACTAATTTCAAAGAAATTAGCACAATAGTTAGCACAATAATTGGATTTTTGTCACAGAAACAGGTGAACATGTCTGCATCCCCATGTAACAGAACCATTTTATTGGTGAAAATTATGTGACGCAAATTATTGAAGGTTTTACAGGAGTCGAGGGCAGATGCCTGTACATAAGGGCTGTATAAAGATATTTCAGTTAAGAGACATTAGATACAAAAGGTTACGGACTAATTGACCATACCTTTCCTATATTTATCATAGCTGGTATAAGAGTATTTGAACTCACAAATGTCTTAAGAAATATTCGACAAATTTATGTTCCTTTGTTTCCTTTCCTCCTTTTCAATTAACAAATTTTCTTCTGAGAATATTTTGTTTTCCACAGAAATATGCATTAACATTAGCATTAACATTAATTAATATTATTTATTTAATTTTATTAAAATGATTTTCTTCTCTGCCTCTGTTGCTCTCTCCTTGATGTCGTTTGTATTGAAATTTATTCAAAAACAAAATTCCTTTGGTAATTAAATTTTGCCGCAAATGAAAAAAACATGTTTCTGTTCAATTAAAATTATATTAAAAATAACACACACACACTAGCACAGTGACACATACAGAGGCTAGAAAGAGAAGAGAAACGAAATTATTTTCATTTCAAGTATATTAAAAGCATAATTAGAAATTAATTAGAAATAAATAAAACAACAACAACAAAACATAAAGACATTTTCTTTTAAATTAATGTTGAAAGTAAACGAAATCTAATCACTTAATAGAAGAGAGAAGGAAGGCTTTAATTAACTTTTTGTGGTAAGAAAAACAACAGTGACAGGGGGGAAGAGAGAAAAGAAAGAAAAAAGCCAACAAGTTAAACAAAAAAAAGTTTACAAAGAAGGTGTTAAAATTATGTGTGGCACAGGCAGGCATATTGTCATTAAAGTTTAAACAAAAAACCGAGCATATTTAACATAATTATAGGCCATGATATACCATATACGATAATATGATATTGTATTAGCATATGTGTAGTAGTAGAAGTAAAACAATAATAACCTGGAAACGGCCTATATGGGTAAGCAAGCAAACTGTATTTTGAAAATTTTAATTTTTAATTACACACAACGCAACGCAACGGAAAATCACAAATGAAGCGAATGGAGAGGTTTTGATTGTACGCTTCACATGTTTGTCTATACACACTCTTAATTATACTCTGATCAACTCGAACATGTGTGTCCATGTGTCAGTGCTATCATTAAGGCAAGGGTTACTATTTTCAGGCAAATTTAATCAAGTCATCATGCCTAATAATTTTTGTTGAAATTATTCGCATAACAACTAATAATTCATCAAATTCTGCCTGATACAACATAAAACCAAAAACAAATTTCATTTTATTTCGATAACATTAACCAGGTCTTATCAGGTATCTGCAATAAGTATATTGTTACGAAAATTAAAAATCAAGTTACTGGTGTTTTGCTTTTACATCGCTTAAAATTAAAATTATAAACAAAAGCTAAAAAACAAAACAATGCAGTAAACAAACCTGTTTACAAATTATCGTACTGCTTAATATGACAGCAAACACCAGCTTACAAAAACGTTAAAGAAAAATACAATAACAAACGCTACAAGAATAAATGTAAACAACATGTATACATTTATAGAGATTTCGAGAAGGCGATGTCATTCCGCTTCAAGAGCATTCATGAGACTGTTTACCCTGCCATATAAAAGGCAAGGCAAAGCAGGCGAGTGAGTCAGTGAAGTTCAGTCAGTCTTGTGTGAAGATTTTCGTTACAAAGATCTGTCGAATAATTGTCTAGTAATTGTTATTGTTTATGCAAGGGGTATAAACAGAAAAATAACAAAGAAAAGCAACTGTTTATGTTTACATCAAGTTGTGAACAGTAGTACGAGCTCATATTTTAAACATTTTTAAATGGTAAAAACGTAACAATATAAACTTCTGTAACAGTTGATAACCGCCATCTTATAGGGGCTATTTTCGTTTATTCAGTCTGCTAGGCTAATCTCTAGATAGACATAGCATTCAACAATATGTCGGAATAATAAAATTGTTTCATCCAAATGGGTGTTTTGTTCGGGCAACGTACCACGGGTTTCCACCATTTTAACTCATCGTAATTATCGTTCTAATAAGAGTACCATTTGCAATGTAGTGGATAAATTCGATTTGTCACTGGTTCAGTAACCGATAATCCAACAGCGGTACTTCGACGAAACACAAGATCTGACGAAAACAATGCCTGTGTCCGTGAGAGTATTCAGGTGAGTGATTCAAATGTTTGTTCTTTTCCATAATCGCCATAATCGTCCTTTCGTGAGGACAATTCGCATTGTCGTGGAAAATGGATCAATGGTCCAGTAAACGATCGTCCATTACCCGTATATCGACGAAACGTAAGATCTGTTGAAAACATCCGCCTTGTCCGTGAGAATATTCAGGTGAATGCGAGGCAGATTTTCACAATTTTGCGTCGAGACTTGGCTTACCAGTCATACAAAAACAGACACAGGAACTGAAAGTAAACAATCATAACCAACCACGTATGTTCGCTGAATATACATACCTTGAAGCAGTTGGCCTAATCCTGACCTTAATCATCTTCAGTAATGAAACCCATTTCTGAATGAATTGGTACGTGGACAAACAAAATTATGGAGTTAAGGGTGTCACCATTCCACATGAGAGCTACCATGGTGTGCATTTTGCGCTGGCAGAGCTTTCGGTTCATATTTCTTTGAGATAGACATTGGTCAGGCCATCTGTTCAACTTTACTTTAACCTGAATTGCATGATTTTGATACAAAAAACATGTGGTTTGAACAGAACATCGCATACATAATTCATGTTGCTCAGGATATTCTGCACAAGCGATTTGAAGGCATGGTCATCTCAAGTGGAGATGATGTGATCTGGTCACCAAGACCGTATAATTTAACCCCGTTAGCATCTCTTAACACGCAGGTGTATGCGAATAAACCACTGCAGTTCTCAAAACCAACATAACCTGTGCCTTCAATTAAATTCAACTTGATTTATGCGTGAATATTTCGAAGCCGCTCCACCCAGCGAAGCCGTAGTTGAACGAGCGTAGTAAACGATGTTATATTTCACACATATTGGGTATTATATTCCTGCTGTGCATTATGCAGAAATTAAGAAAATAGGTTGCGGCAGGTCAAACAAAGAACACACATGGTTGAAGCCGAGGGTTTACCGACTTCGAACTTGATCATATGTGTGGACAGTCAAGCAGCAATCAAAGCGCTGGAATTTCGTAAAAACAAAGGACGTCAGGAGTTGTATGGACTCTCTACACTTCTTGTGTGAATCTATATTCGAGACAACCTATCTTAACAATTTATTTTAAATCGAATTTTTCCTGGACACCCTATAAAACTGACCTTTTATGAAAATTTATTTAATTTTCATTTTCATTTTAATTTTTTATTTTTTTTTTGTTTTCTTAGGGACACAGTAAAAGGTGTAACAAAAATGTTGTTTTTTTTTTCTTTCTCTCTCAGTTATAATTGTGGGAGTTTAAAACAGGTGTGTTTATTTTGTTTCTCTTTTTAAATACAATATTTATGTTGCAATCCCTCTTGCTACTACGCCCCCATTACACCCACCATCCCATGGCTTATAATATTTATTACAGTTTTTATATGTTGTTTTGTAGAGAGTAATAAAATCTATAAAATTTAATTATATTTTTACATGATTTTCAGCCATTTACATAAATTTCCGCATACATATGTATGTATGTGTTATTATTATAACGCTCATTAATACACATTTAAAACACACACTGCTACGCGGGCATAAAACAAAAATGAAAATAAAGGAGGAAAAACATTTTCATTTTGGTTTAAAAAAATAAAAAAAAAAAATAATAAATAAATAAAATTTAAAATTGTATGTTTTTTGTTCATTAATTTGTTTGTAAGTTTTTTCTTTTTTTACATTCGTTCTCTCTCTCACTCTCACTTACACTGTGTGTGTCCTTTTTTTATTTTTGTAGCGCATATCGGAACGAGCATTGGATGGTCTGAATAATTTGAAAACCTTAAATTTACGCAATAATTTATTGAAAAAAATCGATAATGGCTTGTTACGTGGTACACCTGCTCTGCTATCGCTCAATGTGCAAATGAATAAATTGGAAACATTGACATTTTATACCTTTCAGCCAATTATGGATAATTTGGTCAATAGCAGTAGTGAACTACTCGTAAATGGTAAGTTTTAATTTTCAATTTGCAAAAAAAAAAACATTTTCAAATATTTGTTCAAAAACAAGTACAAAAAAAAATATAGTTTTCTAGTGTACCATACATACTCTTGTTTTGTTTGGTCATTCAATAATAAATGAGCGTATGTGTCAAATACTCTTTAAATATTCTGTTATAATTAGACCAACTGAACTGAAACTGAAAAATTACTACAAAAAATTTTTTGACCCCAACAAGGTTTGTTACTCAAGAAAAATGTCAATACAACCCGAGTACAACTATTCTACATGGTTTGTTTGGTATATTTAGAGCAACTTGTGTGTGGTAGGGGGAGGGTAATGAAATAGTTTCTCTTTGTAATTTAATTTCAATTTGTTTTTTTTTTTTTTTTTTTAATTTTGTAATTGAATAGAAAAAGTTAGTTTCGTTTAACATTTCTGTTGTACGATATTTTTTTTTTTTAAGATTTTACCAATAATAACACCGTGGGGTATAAAACAGTGTAAATTCAACAGATTTTGAAATAAAAACCAGCTTATGAGTAAAATTTCATTCGTTTTTAAAGATCATGTTAAGCCTTAAATTATTACGAAATTAGCTAAACGTTTACGAAACGTAACGAAAAACAATAAGAATAATTACCAAAATTATAATTTAGATTCAATTATCATTCTTATTCGTTTACTTATGCAAGTAAACGAAAGTATGTTCCTTTACGTCATGTAAACGTTCGGCTAATTCTACATTAAGCCTCATATTATGCTTCACTTTTTGAATTAGGAAAGAGGTTAGATGCTGTCGTAATTTTTGAATTTTTCTTGTCTCAATTAAAAGGCATTCGTTTTAAAGACCATTGTTAAACCTTAACAATATGTTTTTGTTATCCTACGATATCAGCCGAACATTCACGAATCGTAATAGAAAACAATGCGCGTGATCACCAAAATAAGTTCCTGTTCAGTAATCATTCTCATTGCTTTGCATCTGCTAGAAACGAACGTACGTTGCGTTACGTTACGTATACGTTCGGCTAATTTTACCTTAAGCCTTGTATTATGACTCACTTTTTGAAACACAAAAGAGGGTAGGTGCTGCCGTAACTTTTGAATTTTTTTAATCTCAATTAAAAGGTCAAAACTGATGCTTCTAGTAGGCACTCATCTGTCAGAATTTGACCAAGCGGTGTTACTTAGTTAGTGAATGACTGCCATTAATAGCTGTCTTTCTCATTATATTTGTTTTGGTTATCCTACGAAATTAGGCGAACGTCCACGAAACGTAATGAAAAACAATCACCATAATAAATTCCTGTTCAGTATTCATTCTCATTCCTTTACGTAGGTATGAAAGAAACGAATGTACGTTGCGTATAAGTTCGGCCAATTCTAGCTTAAGCTAGAATTATTTTCACTTCACTTTTTAAAATACGAAAGAGCGCAGGTTCTTCCTTAATTTTGAATTTCTCTTGTCTTAATTGAAAGGTCAAAACTGTTGCTTCTAGCAGCTACTTATCTGACAAATTATAATTAGTGGGTGAATGACAGCCATTAATAGCTGTCTTGTGCATGATATGAGGAGTAAATGGAAAGTGTTAAATGTTTGTATGCCCGTTAGGCATTATTTTTCGCAATAAAACCATCACTTAAAATAAGGCTAGGCTTAATAAAATTCTACAACATTATAAAAAAATATTTGCGGAACTTCCTAATGGCGGTTCTAGGAGATACAAAATGTTCTGGACACTCAGTTGAGGTCTTTACATCTTAAGCAATAAAGAAAAAAATAAAACATGGTGATCATTTAATCAGAAATTATGCATAGGCATCTCACATGGCATAGTGGTATCAGATTTGTATGAATACTTGGATATAAGCACCAATGTCCCCAGGGGGCCGAACATCTTCGGCTTTTTACACACATAGGAGACGAACATCAACAATGTTCGTTAAAAAGAGCGTAAAAATGCATTCAGTTGCTTGTCAGCTTTCAGTGAAGAAGGTTCTCGTTGCTTTTTTTTAAATTTTTTTGTGTATCAATTATACACCCAAAGAAAAATTTAATTAAAATGTAAAGGAAAACTGGGAAACAGAATTTTTTTTTGCTTTAAATATATTGAATTTCAGGTACCTGCAATATGTAATGATGACTCTTGCTACAACTTGTGCGAAAAATACCAATGGCATCAAAAAGCACAATATTTGTTCGAACACTGCTTGAAACACAAATTACTAACAATTTTCCTCTGGGTTATACACATGCTTTTTACAAATACACTCAGATTTTTATCATGTTCTCTTTGTGCCCACGTCTGGATATAAGACAGCTTTACCCAAGAAGCCGGCTGCGTTTGTTCGCAATCGTTCAAAAACGTATAACAATTTCGAAGCTATGCTTAACACTATTCAACATCAGTACAGTTTCGTCATCGTAAGCGAAACGTGGATCCCTCATAATGCGCTAGAGATGTAACAGCAGTGAAAACAATAGCTATCTGGCAGTGTATAAAATAGGCTTGTTGGCCAATAAAGGCATGACGATAATTTTTTCAGTTACAAACCCTGAAAAAGGTTCTCTAATTTATAAAATTAAGAGCACTTGATCTCTGTTCCCAACAGTGAGAAATAGAAATTCTTAAACGAAGTCGTCTCTTGAGAAAAGTCTGTACTTAATCCGTAAAATAAAGCTTCCACAGTACTACACAAGACATTTCCTAACAGAATGTTATTTCTAAGCAACGACAGACTGCTTAGCAGAACTTAAATAATAAAATTGCGAACAAATGCAGAGAAATTAATAAGAATATGGGGAGACATTAATTCTGTGCCTTGACGAAACGAATAAATAAAAGCTAAAATTCAAGAGTTAGGCTATGAATGGCTCGTTCATCCACTCTACTGACAGGATTTAGTGACGGCTATTTCTTGAAGACTAGTTGGTACTGTGTTGGCTTATTAGACGTAAAGCCACATTTCAAACCCCAGATCTAACAAAATGAAAAATGAACAATTTTTCTTCGACGACATTACTCTGAGAGTAAATAGAATTGCCATGAAAACTAGTCACCCACTCATGTATAAAATTATCACACACATCATAAGTGGTGTATGAAGCTAGGTCGTAATTAAGACTGGACAGGATTGTAGTGATGACCACGTATTTATGTATGTTGTGAAAATTTTTTGTTCTCAAATCAGAGGAAATAGTTTGGTGTAACAATAATGAAATCAATTCACAAACCAATTTATTTAGATCATCTCAACAAGAATTATGAATTTTTGATTCGATTCCCAAGTATTGTTTTCGCTCCTATGAGGTTCTATTTTTTACCATAAAATTCGAATCACAAACATTTAGGACCTTCCTTAATAAGAAAAAGATCTATGTACCCTATATTCCTAAATAATTACAGAATTTTTTCAAAACTCTTGGTTTTCAGGTTAAAAAATAAATTTCTTCTTACAAAATTTAATTTCAGCTTCAATTGTCCTCTTCTATATATGTACTTCCTATGTGCTCCACTGTATATTTGGCATGTAAATCTAAATGTTATTTGTTGTTCTTAATTTTATCACTGGCAACTGTTGTTATCCATCTTAATAGTGAATTGCATTTTTAATGTCCATTAACAAACACAACACTCAGGCCAACGTTATTTGAGCTCGAATTCGAATTCTCTTTCTCCACCTACGTGGACAACAGAACGACATGGCCAGTCGTAAGCAAAATGTTGGAAAGGAAGTGAATACAGTTATAGTCTGTAAATATATTCTATAAAGGACAACAAGTTGAAAACATTGTGTCATTAAAAATAATTTCGATAGTCATAGTTCAAATGCTTATTTCCGGTGTTTCATTTTAACTTTTTCCTGCTTTTTTGTCTTTTTTTCTTTTTTGTTCTTGCTGACGTGTTGTTTAGGGATTAGCACTTGTTTAGATTAATTTATACAGAAAAAAAATGTAGCATGATAGAAATTTTCAATTCAAGAGAATTAAGGTCACAAGTTATTTCACTTAATTTAATTGGACTTTAAAACGTAAGGAAATATTTCTTAAAAGAAAATCACTTTTTAGAGAAGACTTTAGGCAACAACATAATACCATATGCCCTCTTGAATATTAAATACTATGTAGTAATTAATAAACGACAATAATAATTGCCTTTTAACAAAAAAAATTCCTTTAATTGTTTAATTTGTATAATTATTCATAAACACCCTGTATATTATTCCATTCTATACAATGTCTTGCTTCTCTATTTTTTTTCAATTCGAAATAGAACATATAACATGAACATGTACAATCACTTACTTATACGCTAAGAGAATAGGAGAATTGTAAAGGAAGAAGGAACAACGAGTGGAACAAGGAAAAAAAATGAATCCATTTTATATACGGAACGGAAGTCGAGTGTAAATGCTAAGAGGGTAAATGGTCATTAAATTGAAACACATTAAAAATAGATAATCACCTGTGTAATTAGAGTCCCCAAAGTATGTTGAGTTATTATCTCAAGTACATTTGCTAAATGTGACTATAATTTCTGTTCAGCAAAAAGAGAAAATAAGAAAAAACAGAAAACGGAAAATGGAAAATTGAATAAAGCAACGGGAGAAAAGAAAATGGCAGAAAAAATTATGGAATTTAAGATATAAAATATGTTTCAATTGAAATGTTTACAAGATAAAATTAATTTTTTCAAGACTAGGTGTACAATAATGTGACAAAAATCCCAACTTTTTTAAATACGCCACGTATTTCAGATGACATTCTAGTGCTACGTTGTAGAAAGAACATCTATCGTGTGTCTGTCTATGATCTACAATACATCTTAAAAAATTAGAGTCCACTAACTAATTATCAAATGCAACGAAATGGGCGAACTATCAAATGACCCTAATTCTGAGGGAGTTAATCCATATCCATTTTCATAAAAGCCATTTTTGGCTTAAGTGTGTCTAGCCTTTTTGGGTTGACGGGCTTAGGTTAGGTTATAGGCGCCATAGTCTAGTAGGTAGTGTCTTGGCTTATTAAACTAGAGAATAGAATGTAGGAGTGAAATCCTCATTGCTTAGTACATTGTGTAATGAATTATTAGAAGAGAACCCGTGGTTCAACTCCTGGCTCAGACATCTTGAACAAAACATAACGAAATCCGGAAAAAAATTTCTTTCGCTTACTTCCTCTCAGCAATCTTCCAGCAAAAACTCTGAGAGTAAATAAAATCGACATGAAAAAAGATTCTTAATATGTATGTCACACCACTCATGAATAAATTTAACACACACAACATGAATGCTGTGAGAATCTAGTTTGTAACCTTAACTAAAGCGTTGTAATAATCAATTGCAAATGCACAGTTATTGGGTATGACTACATTGTTGAATGGATTTAGTACAACTTATTGAGTAGAATAGTAGGTAGCTAGAGGTGGCTGTCCATCTAAGATAGTTGGATGGATACACTTAGGCGACATAGGGTACATTGTGATACCACAGTTTTCCATTTTCCCCTAGTCCTGGAACCACTTGAAGCTTTTAATAATGCAACTCAGTCTGCCAATCTCAATGTGTGACAGATTTTCCAGATCGTTTACACCAAGATGCCTTCTTATACTACGACATAGTGTCGGGAATGTTCCCAATAATTGAGGTAGCCAAGGAGGTTGGATGGATACACTTAGCCTACATAGTTTACATTGGGATACCACAGTTTTCCATTTGTCCCTAGTCCCAAAACCATTTGAAGCTTCTAATGAAGCAATTTAGAATGCCAATATCAACTCGTGACAGTTCCTCCAAATAAATAGTTTAAATAGTAGGCACCAAGATAGCTACCGCATGGGGCTTCTGATGAAGCCACTCAGATTGCTAAAGTCAATGCGTGACAGATCGTCGAGATCGTTTATATTGTAGGACCAAAATGCCTTTTTCTCCTACCACATAGTGTCGGGCATTTACCCTGTAAGTGAAGAACATTATCCTCTTCTTCCTCATCTCAGCATAAGTGCGTGAGACGCTAGGTCGTAATCCTGACTGAAGTGTCGTAATGGTAAATTATGTTATGTATGTGTTCTATGGTTATGCTAGTCCTCGCAAGTTCTTTGGAATACCACTGTATCTTGGTACCCAATATTATATGATTATCATATCGTTCTGCTATCTCCTTGAGATATCTGCAACAGCTGTACACTGTCACGGAGTTAATCAGGTTGGAATTATGTACTTTCATAGCTGCCTGGCTATTGGAAAGCTTGCTGATGTTGCGCTTGGGAATATTTGCGTCCACAGTCTTTATTACCGACACCTCTGCCTGAAATACACTAGAATGAATGATGAATCCGAAAAAAAGTTCCACTTTTAACGGTTCCATCTAATTAGCAGACATAGGTGAATTTGTGGGGTGTACGAGTAGAAGATTATGATGAATTTTTTTACACATGATGGTCAAATAATTAAATTCTTTGGGTAATGATTTGGGGAATTTCTTGTTTTCCAAACAAGTGGTATGGGATATCAAGAATAAAATTTAAAAATATTTGTTTAGAGAACACTTTTATATCCGAATAAATACAACTCTTATAACAAAACATAGAAAATTTTTAATTAAAAATTAAATTACACAGAGTACATACAAAAGACAAACACACATATTATGTTATATGAGTAAATATAACCTAAACCGCCCCCGTATATTCTACAAGTATGAATATGAAGATGTGTAGTGGATATAAAAGTTTAATAAATATAAAGAAAGGATTTTACTATGCCCGCAGCAATTTAAGAGAGAGAATTGAAAAAAAAGAGAGATAAATAGAAAAAAGAAAAAAGAATATAAAATATCTCTGTGTAGCCAGCAATGGGAAGCAAAAATATAAGAAAAAAAAGTAATTTGACGTTTACATAGACAATAATCATAAACTGACATAATTGTTACATTCACTACTTTTACCCAGGAGCTTTTGTTCGAACATAAAATGATTGATGATGATATGAAACTTTGTATTCTCTTCATCACAATTGAGTGAGTGTGTGCTGTATAGAGTAACACCCATGTCACACTTTTAACCCATAAACCCCTATATGTGTACGTGGTGCATATATATACGTTCAAACAATAAGACTAGAGTTGAACTATTTGGTATTCTGTCTGAAAATTTGTTCATCACCATCGTTATCGTCAACTTTTTTTTTATATCCGTTTCACACATACATACATATGTACATTCATACATTCATGCATGCATTTATACTGGCAGTCCGTCATTCAGTCTTTATTGGTCACATAAAGACTACAAAACTATTTTATTGATAAATTGAAATGAATTGTGACCATATAATATAAAACATGAACTCAACCCATAGTAAAGGAGCAAGTGTGTTTGGATGGATGCATGGGGCATGTCCTGGCACTTGATAAACAATAAAGACGGAGATTGAAAACAAAAAGAGTATTTTGTGACATTTAAGCTTTAGAGTACCAAACGTTCGTAATAAAAAAAAATACAAAAATTCTGTGACAGGGTTATTATTCGTATGCGAGTATGGATAAATGTCTGCAGCCAATGGCTTTTAGCAACAAGTACCAATAATTTCTTCTTTTTTCCTTTTCTTGTTTAAAATCTCTTGTTTGAAAATAATATAAAAAATTTTTTTAAACATAAAATCCAACGAAGGACACAGCTTTTGTTGTTTTTACGGGGTTTAAAAAATTTTTATTTAAAAAGAATTTAAAAAACTTTGACAATGTTTCAGCATAGAATACCGAGGACAGCCATGCGAATATTTTTTGAATGGTTAACACATAAAAATCATAAAAAAGTTTATGTTCTTACAAGGCTATAAACAAATGCATTGGATTTCTATTTTGTAATGGGCAAACCAATGGTGGCCATCGTGATCTAGTGTGTAGTAAGTTGGCATACAAGTCAAGGGCTCGGTAGTTTAAACCTCAGCTGAGATAGGAAAAAAATTACTTCTTTTGGCAACACCCTCTCAACAGTCTTCTGACAAAAGCTGTGACGAAAAAAAATACTCCTATTGGCAATACCCCCTCAGCAGTTTGCTGGTCAAAACTTTGGTGGTAATTCAATTGCCATAAGAAAGCTTCCCTTGTTTATTGTTCGGATTCGACATTAACCTATAGGTTGTAATTGCCAATAATATTAAGCCAATGCACTCCTTTGTCCTAATTGAACCCTAATGACTGATTATTATGATAAAAACAAATTACAAAACCCCACAGACATTCCCATACAAAAACGCAATTGTATCACAGTGCGCATAATTGCCACAGATCACAAGTTTCTCGTGCAAAAGAGCCAGTTCTTCGATGGCTGTGGGGCAAGTAGTACCATCCTGTTGGCACTACCTATTGTTCAGGTCCACATCTCTGATTACTGGTCATAAGAGGTCCGTTATCTCGCATTCACGGCAACAATTTCGACCTCACTTAAGAAGAAGTGCGGTCTTATGATGCCGCCAGCCTACCAACCGCACCAAACAGTCATTCTTTATGGTTGCATCAGTATTTCAACAACCACTCGTGGATGCTCATTTGCCAAAATGCGGCAATTCTGTTTGTTAACATACACGTACACATACCAAATTGGTCTTCACAACCCAGCTTCTCGCATCACTTCTGTTGCGTGTGTTAATTTTCTACATGAGTGGTGGGACCTACAGTTTAAAGTCGACTTCGAACGACAGATTTTTGACAAACTTTTTATGCAAGTCTGAGATGTCTGACCTGTGGTTTGAACCGTGACTGCACGTCTAATAAGCCAACTTACTACCTACTAGACTATGGCTAATAAACAACAATGACTCGTATATTCTCATTTGCCCAAATGCGGCAATTCTGCTTGTTAATGAATCCACTAAGGTGAAAGTGTATCTCGTTGCTGAAGATGATTTTCCTTGTAAAGTCACCATTCACTTCTGTCTGTTCAACCAACCCTTTGTCGTATTGACAATGCTTCAAATGGTTAGTACATCTTGATTAGTGCTTGAGTCAATTGAACCTTGTGAGCGTGTAAATTCAAATCTTTAATAAAAATTCGAATCAGTGATGTTTGTGAATAGTTTAGCTGTTGAGTACGACGACGAATAGAAGTTAAAGACTCTTCTGTCATACTATCACAAACATCAGCAATGTTTTCCGCAGAGTGAACTAGGCTAGCATGCACAGGCATCCTTACATTCCCTACAGACCCAATTTGCTGAAATATGCGCATAACATTCCCTATTATGGACACATCTGATCGATTATATAAAAAAAAAATGCATTTGATTTGAACGCCCACGTTTCGTAAAAGCTTTCAACAATCTTTTAACAATCTTAAATAAATTATTATTCGAATAAAATTAAAATTAAAATCGCTTTATTAGTGGTTACTGCCATTTTCTTTTTGCTGTCTTGTCCGTATTCTAAATTCAAATTTCCTAGATAACCAAATTATATCAGAAACTCATGGACGAGACATGAGAGATGGACAATGTTGATTATGTTTGAATTAAGAATCTTTATAAACACAACCACAATACTCAACATTTACTAATTTAGTACCAACATAATTATCTTTCATTGCATTTATTTCAAAACTTTTTCAAATGTACCATACAGATACATATAAATATATACTACATACATGCAGACATACTTATTTAATAATAATTTTATTTTATTTCTATTTCCATTTTTCTTATTTCTATTTCTTGATTTTTAATATCAAAATATTACTGTTAAATGTCAAAAACAGCATACATTTCATAGCTTTTCAATTATATACTTAGAAACACACTCATATCTGTATATATATATATATATATACATATATATATATATACATGTTTGTATATGTGTACATGCGTTAGAACCAAATTCTAAGTGTTAGTAAACCAATATGTACTGCAATACATATGACTGTAGACGTACATAATATAAAAATTTGCTATGAAATGTATTATAGTATGAGTGTAATAGTGTTGGTTTTAATAATACAACCATTATAAACTTTAGCACACACACATACATATATATACTAGCCATATGGAATATATGGTGTGGCGTGGTATGGTATGGCATGGCAATTGTATAATATGGCATGAGAGCGCTAGAGAGTAACTTTAGCACTTTTCGGTTGCAATAAATGAAACTAATGGAAATCCTTAATATCTTTCATATGCAGACACTTGTATCTTTGTGATTTGTACATATTTTATCTCTCAGATAAAACTTAATTTTTCATTTCATTTCTGTTTTTTTCCTTTTTTTTTGTTGATTTTTATTTAAGTACTGTTGTATGGTATGCGTATATAAAAATTAATGATTATTTATAAGAGTTCTCTATAACATGAGATATGGAACAAATAATTGGTTGTTGAGGGTAATCAATTAGGAAGTATATAGTATGGTTAAAAGCAAGACGACAAACATCCTTGTCATAGAATACGTTCCTTAGTCGTGAATTCACACGATCTCGACTAGAATATACCACAGTTTTTGCTACCATTATGTTGCTAATAGACGTTTAGGCAGTTTTTTATTCTGTTAATCGTGGGAAGTGTCGATTACTCGGACAAAAATGAAAAGATCCAAGTCTAAAACAATAAATTACTTTTTCTGGAAGCTTTTCATGCGGTGGAAGCTTGGGCACTTGTTCAAAGTACATACCGTTCAATTAATAATCTTCAATTTCAGGTCATTATAAGCTCGGTTATCATACGTTCATAGCAGAGGTTAGCAATGAATAATTTTTTCGCTACTCATAAGCACTCATGGCATTTTGAATATAAGTGAGTCAACAATATTGAAATTTAACTACTCTGATCCATTCGTACTCACTACAACGTTGATTTAAATACAGGTTGCAATGAGTATGCGTACAACGTTGACATCAAACTCATACCATTCGAAATATTTCTAATTCATAAGCCTACTCATTTAGATTCAAAATGCTTATTATGAGTATGATTCGATTCTACTCATCTTTTAGAGTACTCATTGCTGATCTCTGGTTCATAGCAGCCTAAATTGACTTTCACAGTTCTTTCTGGGTTATTTTAGCAAAATACAGTATGTATGATCTTGAGTGCATTATAGCCATTAACATTTAATCGACTCCAGCTAACACTGACCTGGAATCCTGGATTATGATTATCGTTTTGCTATGTGTTGTGTGAGATCTATTCTGCTCATAATACTTGTCGTTGCATCAATGTATTGCAACCATATTGCCACACCATAGAAGAGCAAGTTTAAAATATTTTATAGGTCCTAACTATTGTGTGTCTAATGCACACATAGATTACTGATTATTACAATCCTTCAGTCGGGAGTACAACCTAGATTCTCAACACCACTTAAGTTGTGTGGGTTAATTTTATCTGTAAGTGGGCAGGACCTACAGTTTAAATTCGATTTCAAATAACAGATTTGTGATGGCATATTAAGTGTCTCTCAGAGTTTTTGCCTCAGTTTTTTGGGGTTAGTACCGTGGTCTCCCGTCTAAGTAGCCAACACACTACCTTCTAGACTACTGCGACTTATGTGTGTGTCATGCGACTTATGCGTTTGTAATGCTTTTGGAAAATCATTTTAAGTTAGTACACTTGCTGAAGTTGTCATAGTCTAGTAGATAGTATATTGGTTAGCTCGTGGTTCAAATCCAAGCTTAGACATCTTGAACTAAATGAAATATGAAAAAAATTTCTTCGCTGGTTTTCAAAAATCGATTGTAGAGAGACTTCTGGCAATAACTGTGAGAGTAATTAAAATTTTTAAGAAATTCTTCTCAATACTTGTCTACTCCAATACTGAAATTTTTATTCGAATATCCGATTGTTCGTTAAAATTTACTCGATTTTTCTTAAGATTTTTTATATTTTTAAAGCATAGAATATTGTTATTCACTTACCGACTTATCGAATTATTCAGATCCAGTATGGCTACCCTTATGTATAGTACATGTATGTCATTTGAAGATCATATTTTGTGCAAATGAATAAAATGTTGAGTATGCCCTCACTGCATAAAACTTAATGTCAGTTTGAAAATTCTTTTTTTCCTTCTTATTTTATTTTTATTTCAATTATTATTATTATTTTTTTTTTTTTTTTTATTTGTTTTCAAGTGTTTTTCTATTTTTATTTTAATGTGTCAACTAAAGACAGTTTTTTTTTGTTTTCCTTTTTACTCGTACTCGTAGATTAAAGTGCACAAGAAAAGAAAATAAAAATTTAATAAAAATCATATGAGTTCTTAAGTAGATAGATGTGTCATAGACAAAAACCATATTGGCTCTTAGGAGTCATAACAAAAAATATTAAATAAGGCCAATAGCCTTAAAGAAATATAATAAAATACTACGAACCATTCAAAAAGATTAGATGAGGTTAGAGATACATATGAAAACTTGTATGACAGTTCAACTTGACATATGTTAATTAATTTTAAGCAATGAAAACATTCACTGATATATAAAAATTTTGATTGGAAAAATAAAAAATATGGAAAAAATCATACAAGGGGGTCTGCCAACAAGGAGTAATGCATTTCGAGAGCTGATAAAAGCCATCTTGTTAAAGTTCAAAATAGTTTTCATTCATTCAGCCTGTTTAGATAAATCCTCATGGACAAATATAGCATCTAACAACACCTGCAAATAATAGAAATTTGTTTTAAAAACGTGTGCACTGTTCGGCCAAGGAAACGCTCGCTTTTCCAAAATTACGACTTTAATAGTCGCCCTATCGAGAGTATTACCATTCCAATGATTCATTAAACGTATATCCACTAATCGTAAGATCTTCTGGAGTATTCGAGGCAGTCAATTTCGCGTCATATTCGCGCCAGCACACGGTCTTTTATAGCCCGTAACTTGAGGAATTTTACATCGTGACTTGGTCCTGCTTCCGTACAGCTAAATCAAGAACTGACGGCAAACGACCGTAGACAGCAACAAGTATTCACTGAATGGGCGTTGGAGCAGTTTTAAACTGAGCCTTATTTTCGTCGCAGATAGGTAGGTAGCCAGAGGTGGCTGTCCATCTAATAGAATAAGCAAAATTGTCAAATTTGGAACATTATCAATTCACATGAGATCCAAGAGGGTCCAGTGGATTTTATGCTGGCGGCGTCATTCGTCCCTATCTCTTTGAAAACAACATTGGGCAAGCCTTTACTGTCAACAAAGAGCACCGTAGGTCGCTGGTTACTAACTTCTTTTGGCATGAATTCAATGATACGGACATCAAAGACATGTGATTTCAACACAACTCCGCTACATGCCACACAGCATCTATAAAGTTCAGCTTGTCTTATGCGTAAAAGTCAGGGAAAACTGAATATTTTGAATGTAATCTATACATAGGAGCCGTGCCTATACATATTTAAACGGCTTTATATTCCTTATAAAATGGAATCAATAGGTCTTTCAATTTCGATAGTATCTTGCACACACGTTTTTTTAATTTAAATTTAAAGATTTTAAGCGCTTAAGTAATAATTCAAGCCTATAATATAATACACTACTTCCAAGAAACGAGTTCTGGTTCCCACAAAAGCAAAGACAAATAATCCATACTGTTCATATCATTTTTTCGATAATTAAATGAAACTAATTTATGGATTTTTATCCTTTAGAATGTCATCTGAGTTATTGAAGGCAGAAATCATGTGAAAAAATACGTCATCTCTTATCAGATATTCGATTATAAGTGATAATTATTTTTGGTGCTTCAAAATGACAGTAAACGATACATGAAAACATATGTATGTATGTACATATGTATGTACATATATATATACAATGAAAAATTTATTTACATATGGTGCGTATGATTAATATGGAATCAATCAATTCTTAATAATCATACGACATGTGGGTATTCGTAGTAAGAAAATAAACTTAAAAACTATTGCATACCTACAGGGGTTAATAAGAAGCATTCAATAAACATATGCGTGCGTATGATTAATATTCAAAGCAATACTTAATAATCATACGACATGTTGGTTGTGCGTAGTAAGTGAACAAACTTAAAAACTATTGCATACTTTCTGGGGTTAGTAAGACGTATTCAAACAAACTTAAAAAAAATAATTTTAATCAATTTGAAAAAAAATTTCATAACTAAATACATGAATAAAATACGAATAATTTTTTTTTATTTTCTTTTAAATTTTTTATAGAATAAATACCAACAATAAATAAAAGATTTGAACAAATTATACGAATGCCACTAAATTGTATAGAAAATTCAAATGTTATTAACTTTTTAGCAATTTTTTTCTTTTTATTTCTCATATTAAATCAATTAAAACATTTAAGGCTAGCATTTCTTCATGGAGAACCATAAATATTTATACAGAAACGTTCTTTTTGAGCAAATATTGTTGCTCTTCACTGGCCTCCGGACGATAACATTTTACCCATCAACGATAATAAAAATATAATTGCCAAATAGAAAATGCATAAAACAAAAGATGATGGATGGATGGATGAATGGATGGAAAATGAACATGAATGGTTCATATATTCCGCTACAACCACCACCACCAAGAGTTGCAAAACTTAACATGCTACTCTATGCTTTGCAATAATAAAAACACATAAAAAGCCAAAGGGTCGACTTCTCTAAAAATAACCACCACTCTAGCCACAGACGCCTATTCATGAAAAAATATGCTGTGGCTGAATGCAAGAGAAAATAAAAAAAAGGGAAAGAATTCAAAACTTTTTGTTTTACATTTTCACAAATGAATAAATGTATGTATGATGGAATGAATATGGCATGGAATTTAGTGGAGACTGATCATAAAATGAAAAACGAAACGAAATTGTAAATCGAACAAACTATTAACAACCGCACTTTAAAACAAAAAAGTTAACAACATATGGTCCAAAACAGAAAAAAAAAAAAAACAAAAACAAATATGATGATGAACGGTTAGATTTTTGTAGTCATTTTTTATTATTACCTGTTCTGTATATGCTCTACATATTGCCAAAAAAAAAAGCTTCAAACAAATGACAGTCAAGTGTATTTGCAACACAGTTAGTAGCACAATTTTTTTGAATTGTCTATTCAAATTCAGAAATTTTTACACGCCTTTCCCTCTATTATTTTTTCGGTTTTTTTTTTATTTTCCGAAAACCAGCAAAACTACGTTCAAATGAACGCAACATTGTAGACATGTATGAGAGAGAATTATAAAAAATTACCACAGGACATGTATCCAGTGATATATACGTATGTATGTATGTATGTAGGATGATGGCAAATGGTGGTATCTAAACAAAAATATGCAGAAACCAAACACCAAAAAAATTTATGGCGGAAAAAAAAATAAGCATATAAGATTACTATGGGGAATACTGCCCAGAAAAAATAAAAACAGAAAAAATAAAAAATGTCCCCTCGTATGATAACCAACAGAAAGTCTTCTTATTTTTTTAATAATGTCAGCAAATGTGACTTTTGTAATGGTTAGTAGTAAAAAAATAAATACTAAAAATAAACTCAATTAGCTTCTCATCTGAAATTTCCAATTTCCAGTGACAATAACTGACCAACGGTATTTGTTATATTGAGCTTGGATTGTGGCATAAGAAAACCCAACGTGAAAAATTCGATCTCCGTAGCCAGTTGATATCAACTTGACGTGAGACGACACTGTCCTCAAATTGCTTGTAGAGAATATCCAATGTGATACGAGCTCTACGGCATTTAGCGCTATCTTAATGAAACTACACATTGGTGCATGCAATTCAAGCCCAAATAAGTTGGTAATCAGCAATCTGCAATGTTTTTTGCTGACAGTGCTGCCTTAGTCTATGCTCTTCTCAAAGAATTTTCGACCGCTGATTCCATCAGTCCAAAATTCACAGCAAACAATGACTTTTTCGAGAAACAATGCACGCTCTTGAATGTCCCGTGGTAGCAAGTTGACATCAACGCAACGTGAAATGACCTCAAATCCAATGTGATATGAGCTGTGTTTCATGTAGGATCATCCATCATTGAAATCAAATGACGTTGGTATCCGTATCATGCCATTTAGATGAAAAAAAATTCGAAATAAGCGATCTATTGTGCTCTTTGTTGATGATCTGGCCATTGTCCTTCTCAAAAAACTCTAGAATGTTAACACCAACAGTCCAAAATTCACAACAAACAGTGACTTTTTCGGGATCCAATGGGCACTCTCGGAAGTTCAGTGAATTGTTTTCGACCAAAATCTCGACAATTTTAGAATCTGTTGACTATTGCTCCAGATTCTTCAGCTAACATACGCCATTATCTACGGTCCATTTCTCTCCGTTCATTTTTATCGATCTATGTATATGTACATACATACATACATATTTGGTCAACACCCCTTCAGTCAGGATTACGACCTAGCTTCTCACACCACTTACGTTGTGCGTGTTACTTTTATACATGAGTGGTGGGACCCACATTTTTTTAAGAAACTTTTCAGATCTTTTTCCAGAAATCTGATGAGAATAAGTCCCCAGAGAAATATTTTTTTATATCTCCTCACTCCTAATAAACCAACACACTATCTACTAAACTACGACATCTAACAAAACAGACTAAATGAATAACAATCATTTTGTCAGATGCAGCTTCAAGATGTTCAAAAGTCCCTATTCTACACAAATATTAAAAACGTACGACACCATCATTCTAAAACAACAAAACCATCTGTAGAGCATTTTAAACTCTATTTTTTTTCTCTATTTCTCTTCTTTTGTAAATTTATTCCCCTGTTTACAAAGTATAACGAAAAAGAAGAAAACAATTTTTTTTATTCATAAACAAACAACAATAATACCCAGTTTACCATACTACGGCAATAGTAAAAGCAAAACGAATAATAAAACAAACAAAAAAAAAAAACCGAGCAAAAGAAATTATAACACATACTATAACAAATATTAAAAATATAGTATAACGGTAACATAATGTTTTCGTTAGTTGACTGTTGTGCTATTACAGTTGCTTTCGTCGTCTATTTGTTTTATTTTTTGGAGGTTATTTAAATGCAAACGAGAGAGTACTTGTTATTAAAGTTGTGGAAGGTATTAATAGCAGCAAATAGGGGGTTCAGACAAATAAGAAAATTTGAAATTATTCGCGGCGAAAGAAACGCTTTTTTAAATGACTTATAAGCAATTTTGCATATCTTTCTACTTATTATAGCATATTTTGCATTGGAATATTTAACTCAATTATTATGAAGCCTAAGTCAGGAAAAATTTAGGGCCTACTGGTCACCCACAATTTTGTCAATATCCTGAATGGATGCTAGAGTAACCGATTCATCGAACCAGATTTTCGTTATTGACGATGTTTATTTTTCTCTCAATGCTTACGTCACATAAAAAACATCCCAAATTGCAAAAAACTACTTCCTCAGTTTGTCATCATTGCCCTTCAGTCAGGATTACAACCTAGCTTCTTAAATCACCCATGTTGTCTAAGTTAATTTTATCAATGAGTGGCGGTTTAAAGCACATTACGTACGACAGATTTTTAAAAAACTTCTCATGACAATTTTATTTTACTCTCAGTATCTGCCAAAAAACTGCTGAGAGGAATTGGCCGAAGAAATATTTTTTAAAATTTGGTTTGTAGGATCTGGAATGTGAACTAAGGTCTCAGGTCTAATAAGCCAACAGCATATACTAATTTACTACAGCGACTGAAAGAACTGTTAATATTTAGAGGAGCTGCTTTCTGTCAGCTTCTTCAAAATAAACATTGAAAAGATTTGAAAAACAGGTTTTGGTTCTGGAAGATGTTGGAAGGAATTTCATTTCGTGACAAAAACTGTCAGCCTTCCCCCAAAGACCTATGGGAAAGCATAATTTATTCAGTATTGATATCCATTGCTCTTTTCTTGAAGGCTTTTATTCTCTGTATTATTGTTCTCACCGTCCGATATAGTCCTTTACAAGAAAACTGCCTTTCTAAACTCATAATCCTGGCGAGAACTTAGGCAATACTGAGTTATAAACATGCCATTACATGATCTTCTATTAATCGCTTAGAAAGGAGCACAGAACTGATTTTGATGCCACAAACAGCAGCACTGGGCTGCGTTATTTTCTCTGAAACATTCTTGCATCTTAATGCTGCCAAATAAACTTTATTCTACAGGCGATCAATGGCCTTTTAAGTTAACTTTAATTGGAGTGACAAAGCCATACTAAACTTTTTTTCTACCAATTTAATATGTTACACGAATATTCAATTCTATTCATTATTTTAACGAATAATCGCCAAACTTTTTAATTAATTCGAACAGTCAAATTAAAACAGTATTACTGACATTATTAAACCCCCAAATAATTGACAACCCTGGTTGATATATACGCAAGTACTAATGGCAGTTGACATAACAAATGTCTGTCACAATTCCGCCCTTTTTCCACTGAATCTAAATATAACTACTCTCGTATTTATACACACACACACACAGATATTTATGTTATGCATGGATATGAGAACTAATATTGTATATGCATGCATGGTGTGCATGTTTGTGTGTGTGTGTTATATGCCCTAATTTATATACATATGTATGTGTATGGGAATTTCATCACATGTGTCACAAATTGTATTCAGGTAAACTCAACTGAAATGAAATGGCGGTGGTGGACAAATAAAATATAAATTTATTCACAAATAATGTATATGTAAAGTTGTGCATGTAAAGTTGTGAGTGTAATATATACATACGTACATACATATGAAATTTAGATATTTTTGGCCTTTTATACACACATACATACATATTTGTGAGTCAACGTTTGTATTGTTAAAAATGGTATGAAACACTAAACATTGTCCACATTATTATTGTTTTTTTGGTTTAATTGTTGTTGCTTAAAAACAACAACAACAACGAAAAGAAGAACACATTCATATACAACTATTATAGAGGTTTACGCAGGAGTGTAGTATTTAGAATTAAATACTCTTTTCATATGCATTTGCAAAGGCATACATATGTGTACATGCAGTTAATTTGAATATGACAATGAGGTTAAAGTTTAAATACTTGAAATTAATTTTCAAGTAGTGACTTGAGGAAAATTAGTCCTCGTTGTTGTGGTAATTGTTTTCGTAGAATATCAAAAAACTAAAAATAAAATTTTAATTTCTCTGTTTTTGTGGAGAATGTTGTTTCCAGTGACAATTACTTCTAGAGACAAATTCTAAAACATCAAATCAGATGGAGTAGAATCTGGCGGTTAAGCGGAATGGTATTGCTTTAACTGGCTGACCACCAACAGGCTTGTATGAACATCTGCAGAAATTGTTAGGAACACATGACATTAACGACATTAAACCAATGCTTGCAATTGTGCGCATTACCAGTGAAGATGTTAATGTCTTCAGAACATGGTTCAAATACAGTGAAATGCAAAAGCCAATATAGCGAGTCTTCTTCTCTTGTTGAAGCTACATCTGGCAAATTAGTTGTTATTTATTCAGTTTGTTTTGCCAAATCAGCATTGACGGATATAGCATTCAACAACACATGCAAATAACAAAATCATTTGAAAAAAATTAGTGTTCCATTCGAAAAAAGAACCGCGCTTAGCTCCCATTCTACGATCGCCATCATAGTCCTATCGAAAGAAATATTCTCAATGTGATAGATTAGTTCGCGTCAATTAGTTCAACGCGCGTCCAAAGTTCACTGACGTAATGTAACACCTGCCGACATCATTGCGACTGTCTGTGAGAGTGTGCAGGAGAACCCGAAGCAATTGATCTCGCGTCTCTCATAAGAACTCGGCTTTTCGCAGACCACAACTTTCCGAATTTTGCGTTATAACCTTGGCCTACAAACGTACAAATTCAACTGACCAAGGAACTGAAGGTAAATGATCATGGACAACGACATGTGTTTGCAAAATAGGTTCTGGAGCAGTTGGCAACTGGCTATAGTTTGCATCAAAAAATTTTCTTAAATAGAGAGACCCATTTTTGAATGAATGGGTATGTAAACAAATAAAATTTTCGAAATTGGGGCGATTCTGGTGCACGTGAAATCCAAGAGCGTCTAATAAATATCGAGAAGTCAATGTTTGGTGTTGATTTTGTGCCGGCAGCATCATCAGTACATATTTCATTGAGAACAACGTTGGCCACGCCACCACTGTCAACGGCAAACACAATATGGATGGATGGTTACCAAGTCATTTTGATCTGAATTAGATGATCCGGAGGCCAATAATATGTGGCTACGTACCAGATAACTCATGTCACATTTGATGTTCTGCACAAGCAATTGGAGAACGTGACCACCTCACGTGAAGGTGATGTGTACTGACTATCGGGATAATGCATTGTAGCCCATTAGATCTTTTCTTGATGGCATTTCTAAAGTCGCAAGGGTATGGGAATTCAGATCCAGGTCATCAAAACAAGGCATTTTTTAAGAATTGCTTTCATTGGAGACAAATCTCTTTTCGTGAAAATATTTCTTCAGGATTTAGTTAATTATCCAAGAGAAAAAGGAAAAGTTGCCTAATTTGTACTAGTTTTTGATGCCTACTGTTGCATCTTTGGCATTTAATTTTTCTAATAATCTTATTGACTGTAACAATTCACAGGCCCTGATGTTTATCAATCCATTATCATTACATTCGTAATGATAATCGTAAAATTCATCGTCAGAAACGTCTTCTGTCTGTCTTCTGTTTTGAGCACAAATAGGGGATGCCTGAATGAATTATTTGTAGGAACTCCTTATTTTTAAAACTCAAAATTTAAACAAAAATTTGTTCATCTTATCCGTGATTCGAAACTGGATGACACGGGTTAGTAATCAAATACTTTAAACAATACACCTCGCCACCTTTCAACAACACTGTTGCATAAAGAGAATTCCTAAACGTCTTTTGTTCAAAAAAAAAAAAAAAAATTTACAATTTATTTATTGTACTCACGTTTATTGTACATGTGTGCATATTAAATCAATAAATTATATGTCTTCGAAAGTCATGTACTCTACAGAACATCATGTAGACATCATATTTATGATATTTGAAGTTTTTTCTTTTTTTTTGTGGATTTTGTTTTAAAAAACTAACAAAATTTCTAATTTATATGCCACATTTATAATATGTGGCTGCCACATTATGTATCCTTATGTTTTTCTGTGGTCTTTTTTAATTGAGCCAACAAAATTTATGACTGCATACACTGAGAGAGATGCTAGGAAAATTGGAAAAAATCTAAAAAAAATATCATCATCATTAATAATGTTTTGAAATGCATGTTTATCGAAAACCACAATGTTTATGATTGTTGTTCTAACAATAAAAATAATAAACATGTGTTCAATTACAATGGTTTGTTGCATGTAAGCTGCCTCTTGCCAAGCCAAGCAGGCCATTAACTGGAAATATTTATGAAAAACACCAGCAAAATAATGAGAAAAAACATTATAAAATTGACAGTTTAACAGAAATAAAATTTGTTATGGGCATTATAAATAATTAGAAAAATAATAACAGCAGCAACATTAACATCAACTTAAACATGAGAACTCAACATAATGAAGTGAAACATAAATTAATTGTCATGTGGCAAGTACACACATGTATTGTCATTATTTTAACCCCCTAGAAATACTGTCATAAAATGAATGAATTCAAATCAGAGATGTATAAATAGATAGATGAATGGAGGGAAGTATAAATGGTTGTACATGAAGAAAATACTTGGCAGCAAATGTAAGTGATGGACATAATTTGTAAAGGTTTTCATTTACAGAAATACTTTGGAAATTTTTGTTTAGTTCTGATGTTGAAAACTTTGTGTAAGTCACTAATTTTATTGACTGTCCTCTACGAAAATGAAATGTTTTGCTTTAACATCGCTTAACATTAAAATTATAAATAAAAGCTACAAAAACAAAACAATGCAGTAAACAAACCTGTCAACCAATTATAGTACTTCTTAATATAACAACAACCACCAGCATGAAAAAATGGTAAACAAGTAAACAAAAATACGACAACAAACACTACAAGAAAAAATGTAAACAAAATACACAAACAACAATAATGAATGTAAACAACGACATTTACACTTATAGAGATTTCGAGAAGGCGAAGCTACGAACATTCGCCTTCAAGAACATTCATCAGATTGTTTACCCTGCCATATAAAATGCAAGGCAAAGCAGGCGACTGAGTTAGTGAAGTTCAGTCAGTCTTGTGTGAAGACGCGGTGTGTTTGAAAAGAGTAATCGTGGTGTGGAGATCTCCGTTACAAAGTAGAACAGAACAGATCTTTTATCTGAATATGTCTGCCATTTGACAACCTGGGGTGCCTCATACATACATACATAATTGGTCATTACAACCCTTCAGTCAGGATTTCGACATAGCTTCTCACACCACTTATGTTGTGTGCTTTAATTTTTTTCTATATGAGTGGCGGGACCTACAGTTTAAAGTCGACTCCAAACGACAGATTTTTTTGAGAAGCTCTTCATTGCAATTTCAGTTACTATCAGAGTTTTTGCCAGAAATCTGCTGAGAGACAGTTGCCGAATAAATATTTCTTTTTCATATTTCGTTTTGATGTCTGACCTGCAATGCGAACCCGGGCTTTACGTCTAATAAGCCAACAAACTACCTACTAGACTAGGGTAATTAGTGCCGCTAGTAACGTGGCAGCAGCTGGAATGACAATTGCCCAGGTGTGATCAAGATCTTTTAGATGAAAATGTCTACCATTTGAGCATCTACTGAGTGCTCTATTAATGTTCATATTTTTGAACTCGAATCAAAGAATACGAAATAGATCGCCAACTAAATCTAACGTTGTTCTCCACTACCTGTGGCATCACAACTGGCCGTTATGCGTGCTCAAGTGAATTTTGGTAATCAAGGCTACCACTTCGACCTAACCTCGACCTAACCTCCATTGCCAACTACAGAACTATTCCAGGGTTGCCATACGGTTCCATAACTTTATTAATTAGTATGTTTTGCCTATCATCACTTATACGTATAATTGCCAAAGCCTGCAGACATTTAATCCTCCTACCAATCTTATCAATAAAATTTTATTAAAATATTCATGTGGTTAAACAGAATATTATGTCTTAACTCTCTTTCATAATTCATTTTGTTTTAATAAAATTTATTATATTTTTTTTTTTAAATTATAACAACAACAGCAACAATAATAATAACAACATTATGGATAACATATTAACAAATATTGTCTGTATTTTTGCATAAATTTTCCGAAACCAAATCAAATATTTTTCATTGAAGTAATTTTGTGGTTTATGTACATACGATCTATAAGAGTTTGTTTAAGACTTTTGTGTATACAGAGGGCACACCACATATGTACAGAAGACAACAAATTTCTTCATATCATCCATATACCGTACAATATGTATATGAATGTTAGCATACGTGTAGTTAACGTGCTGATTATTTAATGGAATAATTTTATTCCATTAATTATTATTATTATTGAACATGTGTGTGTATGTGTGGGTGTATGTGTGTCTTTTGAATGCGTATCTTTTGTGGCAAATAGGATTTTAATATTTTAGCTATTATTTTTTGCAAAAGAGATGTGCTATGTGTTAAACGAATATTTAAGAAATTTCAATTAAACAAATTATCATGTATGTGTTGTATGTATTGGATGTGTTGTATGTATATAATGTGGTCTGTTAATTTATTAAATATTAAAATGTTTAGAATTAGTTAATGAAATAAATTATTAAATTGGAAAATTTCTCAAGGCATTCAATAACATATTCATTCATTCATGAAAAGAAATCATCAATTCAATAAGAAAAAAATCAAAAAAAAAAAAAATCAATTTTAATTCAATTTTAATTCAAATTATGTCCAAAAGCAAGAAAAGATAGAGTCATTCAAGCATATCAATATAATGCTATACACTGTAGAGTATTTAGTAACACACATATTTATATTCAATTATTTGTCAAGTTCTAGAAAGTCTCAAAAAAACTAAAATCATTGAATTTTTTCATCTAAACTCGTGCTATGTACTTAGTTTTGTTGCTTTCGAACAATTATTTTCCGAAAAGTGGATCCTTTTTAGCTTAATGGGAACATCAATGTATAGAATTTCTAAATTGAATGTGAAGAGCACCCAGAAGCAGTGCAGTTACTCATTTTTGACTCAATAGGAACTTAAAAAAACGGAATCTGTGAATTCGATGTGAGCCAAGCACAGTGCAGGATCTGTAAATCCACACTGGAAATGTATCATTCGGCCGTACTTCTTCAAGGTAAAAGATTTGTTAGGTATCAAGCGTTATGGTAAGGAACTTTGCTAATTGAATCCCATTAGATCTGAAGAAGAGACGCTGCCTGATATCCTTTGTTTTGATGTATTTTATTGATGTTATATTCGTTGGTGCCAGAAGGCTTCCCAATTAATTTATTTGTTTCTTCGCTTTTTTATTTTCTCTTAAAAATTTAAAAAGCTTATGAAGTCTTTTAACCAATGGGGACCAATTGATCAGTATTACTTACTTAATTCGTAATTACAGTCCTTTAGTCAGGATTACGACCTAGTTTCTCAAACCACACATGTTGTGTGTGTTAATTTTATACATGACTGGTCCGATCTACAGTTTAAGGTGAACTCCTAACGACAGATTTTTAAAAAAAATTGCATGACAATTTTTATTTCACTCTCAGAGTAATTTCCAGAAAGCTGTTCCGTCCGTTATGTTCGATATTTGTATGCTAGATTTTGAAACACTGGCTCGCGTCTAATAAGCCAGAACACTACCTACTAAACCATGGTGACTTGATCAGATCTTATCCTAAATATAACAGAGAAGGACATAAAAAAGGCGGTTAATGTCGTCCTTAGGAGAAAACACAGAGCTGTCAAAGTCTCAGTAGATCAATGACTAAATGAATGCATTGCAGAACTAATAGCTTTCAGCGTACATAGCGTCCTTAAAAATGAGGATGACAGTTCATTGTAGTCTGATTTATTGCAATTCATAACGAATTCAAATCATAACCAGGAAAGTATGTCTCTAGAATGCAGAAGACTGGAGTGCATTTATGTGACTTGTTAGTTTAATGGAGGACGGTGTGCAACTTTAAAATATTAAACGTATGTGGAGAAGAAGTTGTCGTAGTCTAGTAAATAGCGTGTCGGCTTATCAGACCAGAGCTTTTGGTTCAACTCCTGATTCATGATAAACGAAATATAAACAAACATTACTTTCGGCGACTTCCACTAAGCAGTCTTCTGGAAAAAACTCTGAGAGTAACTAAGATTGCCATGAAAAGTTTCTTAAAAATCTGTCGGCTTTAAAGTGTAGATTCCGCAACTTATTAGTAAAATTAACGCACACAACATGGGTGATGTGAGAAGCTAGGGATGGACTGACCAATTAAATAACTAGGTAATGTACAGATTATTAAAGAGAATTCTGAAAGGATGAATGAAGAAATATTGTGCTTATTGAACAAATCACAAATCCGCTGAAATTTGTAAATCTTACTCGTTTTTAATTTCTCAAAATGTAAGCACTGAGGTTTGAATTTTCAAGTTTACGCATACTTACAACCTCTACCTCGACCTCTATCCCCAGAATCTTAACCAACATAGTTTCCAACTTTAGTAGAATTGTAAGCTTCTAGTAGCTCATGTTTCTCTTGTTTACAATTGTTTACATGTTCTAAAGACTGAAGATATAACCAAGCAATACAATCGACAGGAATTCGCATGGTAGCATAAGGCACAGATGTGAAGACTGCACGTGCCGAGAAGGACTGCATAGACAGGCAGATATTTAATCGATAAGGGCACAAGAGAACCTAATAATGACGATAATAACAATTTCAATTAATTATTTATTAACCCTCGTACCGGAGAACAACTCTGTCTATTCGTTTGTACAGGAATTTTCATTTGTGTTGCAGTTATTGTCGTCGTTCTAAAGCCATTAACCGAAAATAAAATAATTTTTCTGTTAGCAGGAAACGGCAACAACAACAGCAGCAACTACAACGACAACAACAATAACTAAAATATGCCCAACAGATGGCCTAGTTTGTTTTTAATTTTCGTTATAAATTTGTTCTATGGTGGTTTAGTTCATACCAAACACACATACAAACACGCACACTCGAGAGACACTACTACCATACATAAACATTTTTATAACAACAGTGCCAAAATAATTTTTCTATTTTTTAAATGCAAAAAGGGCCAAGAGAGAGAGAGGGAGAGAGTGACGACGAAAACAGTATTTTCACAGCTCTGTGCGTGTCAGACAATGTTGTTAACAGGGTGGTGGTGTTGTGCTGGTAGTATATGGTAGCATGAGCGAATGAATGTTTAAATGCATGTCCTTTACATAAAATAATTTATATACTTAAACAATGTATTTTCTGTTGTTTTTAGTGTTGTTTTTGTTGTTAATTTTAATATATTTCTCATTGTTATTCACATTTTTTTTTGGAATTTTTTTTATTTTGTTTTGAAAATATACTCTGGAGTATATGTGACTGTATCTCTCTGTCCCTATCTGCGTGAGTGTGTTAGTGATACAATAATAAAACATGTTGTAGTGTTTGGTGGTCCTTTAGAGAATTTTATCATTTTTGTTATGCCACATATTTTTTTTTTTTTTTTTTTTTTTTTTGTGTTTTTGCCTCTGCTAAATATTTTAATAGATTCCCTATACACTTAAAAATAGTACCCACACACTCTATCACACGCACACATACCCACACACCTACTAACTTAAATATGCCTTTGTATTCTATTATATGCCTCTAGAGTATTACACTCTATGCAAATTAAGTCACTAGTTTGTTGAGTTTTCCCCTCACACACACACAATTTTTTCCGTTGTTTTTTTCCCTTTTGGGCGTATTTTGTTAGTTTTATTTGAAATGCTAAAGTAAGCCAAAGTGTATCCTTTACATTGCTAACTGTTTACTTTTAGTTATGGCTGTATTGTGAATATTTATGCTCTCATATTATTTTTTTTTTTGTAATGAGTTTGGGTTACTTTTTATTATTGTTTCTTCTATTTGGCCTTTTTCGTTCTTTTTTTTTTCTTTCGCATTTCTTTTAATTTTGTTGTTATTTTTTGTTAAAGTTCCTGTCTCCTCTTTTTTTTTTCTTTGTTAACACCAACACTTGTTGGCTTTAAAATATTGCGTGGAATTTTGTAAGTGGAAGAATATTTTAGATATGAAATGTGGTTGGCAACAGATTCTTCCTTTATAAGCAGTTATGTTAAGTGCAAGGGTGTAGCTTGAATAAAAACACAAAGAAATCTTTATAATCAAAAGGATTAACAAAGATTTCTGAAATTAAAATCTCTTCCTGTTAAGTGCTAGACTGAAATAGAAATTTTAAATATAAATAAGGTTTACGGAAGGAAAAGCGATTTGATTAACATATATGTAGGTGGGTTATATTGGAACGTAAAGCCTTTAATTTCCAAAGAGCTTTTCCATTTCTTAAGAAAAAGACTTTCATACTATTGAAGAGGTTTTTAAATTCAAAAATATTTCGTTTCCTTTAAACGAAATGATGTTTAATTAAAATTTTTGTTAAATTTTGGAGTAATTTTTCTTTTTCCTTTAGAAATTTCCATTTTAAATTTATATCTTCGTTTTAAGTGCTCTGCCAGATTCTTATCCACAGATTCCAGCTCTCAGTATATTAAGGAGGTTCGTACTAGTCCAGAATTGTGTGCTTACAAAACGAAAACGTGACCAAGCATAGCAGCAAGTTGTGACGCCACAGGTGAATGCAGTTTCTGTACTCACCAAGTACCTCCAAGCCAGGGAGGAAGAAGTTGGTCAGCGCAAGGGCTGCACATTTAAAGCACGACTACCCCACGCTGCAATGCAAAAACCAGCTCGAAATCTTGATAAATAAAGCTATATCCTTGACATCATTGGACGGTAGTTTCGTCAAGCTGACAAGGATTGGAGAGCCAAATAACTTATATCTGCACCTCGCAAGAGATGGGCATTGACAAAGAAAGTGTATAACAGTCTCCTCTTCCTCAGCGGATCTGCACCCAAGGCAAAAGTCGTTAAATGAGAGCTGTATTCTTTCCACATGTCTTCCCACAACACAATGACCTGTAAGCATGGCCACAGTGATCGATATTACGTTACGAGCAAATCCAAGTAACTGGTTGGTGCGCCTTCTATCCATTGAGGGCCAAGTGAGTCTAGCGGTGGAGCAGGACTCCTCATTGGCCCAGGATAGGTAGGCGTTTCGAAAGAATTCGAAAGAAAGAAGTGCGATGGCCAGCTTGAAGGAGGTAAGTGGCATTCCTAAGTGGATTGAAGAGGATTCCGGAAATAGTGCACTAGCGCTGTCGAGCTCGTCGGCTCTGCAGTTTCCCGCAGTGTGACACTGAAGCGCCCAGAAAGAAGGTTGAGACAGCTGCGACATTCCCTAACGATCCTGGAGTTATTCACACCGTCTATGTACTGTTCATGAATTTTATCCATATTTGGCAATACCTACACTTTAACATCGACTCAGAATGACAGATTTTTAAGTAATTTTAATTTTCATGGTGATTTAATTATTCAGAAGGCTGTTGAGAATAAGTCCAAAATTTCAAAGATGGGGTTTAAACAACGGACTCACCTTTAATAAGTGAACACACTATCTACTACACTATAGCGACTAAGTAGCACTATATACCCTGAGAAAAAAATTCTTGATTATTGGACGTATGTGCTCAGAAAGATTTAGAAATTTCAATAGATTTTAAAGATCCGGCAGAGTTTAATGAAAATGTTCCTTTAGTGTCGCCGAAAACATGATTAAGCTTCAACGAAGCAGATGTCGTTTCTATTAATCGTTCCATAGAAATTAAGATTTTCATAAGTCAAAGGAAGAGTCGGCATGAGCTATACCCATAAAGTATACCATTCCATTTAGCACTTCCTTACCAACCGAGAATTATAAGAACAATAAAGCATGATCAAAACACAAGAATAATTGACTGGCAAGAAATTGACGAGTTTGAATAGGTCTCCACACAAATTTAAATGCGCCTTTGCATGAGCAGGTCTTCATAATGGTGCACACCTTCGCCTGAAAGGTTAGAAGGTGCAGGGTCTTCTCGTCCAATTTGAGTACATTATAGAAGATACGCAATCAAACTAAAGTTATACATTTTATCTGACAGTCCCTAATATTTCTTTGTTTTTATCACGATTGTTAGTTTTTCAATAGAGTTTCCAGAAGTATTTTATATGTAAAGTGTATATTGTAACGATTCTTTAAATCGACTTCAACTTTTTGATTCTTTTAAGAAAAATATTTTTTCCATTTTGGCTTTTTAAACTTTCCATTAAGAACGCACAACATTATAGGCGACCTTTTTTCTACTTGTTGTTGTTGCTTTCTTTCTATTCCATTATACGGTACACTCTTGACTTGTTTGTTTTCTAACAAACTTGCAAAAGTATTTCGCATGTACATACGTACATAGTTTGGTTAGATGGTTGGTAGTTAGGTAAGTAAAGTAGGCACTTGATGTTTGAGTCCAGGCATCCGTATAAAAATGTGATTTTTTAAATTTTTTTTTTTTAAATAGAAGTAAAACACAAGAAATTCTTTAACAAACATTTACACATACACACACATACACTCATACACTTACACTTACATTTGCAATGGATGCTGTTAAACGAGAGCGAGAGAGAGAGGGAATCAAATCAAATGGGTTTATTTTTCCGCATTGCTGCAACATTTTATGGCAACAAAAGGTCTCGTGTTTGATTGTTTAAAAACAAGTAAAAAAATTAAGAGAAAAAAATACAACAACAATCACAACAACATTAACAAAACAATCTAAAAGAAAATGAGTAAAGAAATGAAAAAAAAAGGAAAAAGTCAAATTGACTCTGTTACTTTTTTTTCTTTTCTTCTTTTCGTTTCTCTTAAAATATATTGTGTTATCAAACTACAACAGCAACAAGAACAAGAGCAAACACAACAATAGTCCTTTGAAGAAATACTAACAGCAACAACAACAACACTATGTGTGTGTAATGAACATTTTTCATAACCGTAGGCTGATTTTTTTGTATGAAAACAGTCTTCATATTCACCATTAATGATGCCTGTTCAATTCTGGCAAACAAGAGACCACCGTTGTTAACTTTACCAAGTAATTTTAGCCTTTTTTCTCTCTCTCTCAAGTTTTGTTTTAAATCCACAAGAGTTGTTGTACTGCTGTACTGTTGCTAATAAGCTATGTGGCCTCCCATGACGTTACTTAAATACACACTTAGTGGTATGGCCTAAAATTTTTAAATTGTGTGTGTTCGTTTTAAAGCCTATGTAGGTAAGGTTCAACAAATTTGTGAAAATTTTTTGTTAGGAATTCATTTCAACAAACAAATCCTTGGTTAAGATGCAGAAAATTAAAAAAAAAAATTAATAAAGCGGGATGAGGATTTTCTTGCTCCTTATTAGCTATCTTTGGGGTATTAGCTTTAATTAAACACTTCAAAAGAAAGATGATAAAATTGAAACAACTATGGCGGAAAAGCTATTTACGCACTATTTGTCAAAGTATCAATCGATATTAGGTAAGAAGAAATAAATTTTCTGGAATGTAAATAGAACCACCACCGCATATTAAAAACATAAGTAAGCCTCTGTGTTAGATAAGCTGCCATTTGAACTAAGGAGTAGGATTATACAGCAGCATTAAGGCGCTGTCATACATATAATCCATAGTGAGAGTTTCCGATAGACTTCACTTAAGGCTATATGCTGCTGCTGGCCACATCAAAAAGCCAAACGTTTGCTTACAATTTACCGGAAAATTAAGTTTTTTTAATCACGGATGGTAGTACCATCGTACCACAGAAATAATCCCAAACTCAACTATCTTCTTCAAAAACTTAAGATTTAATTACAGCTTGCTTGAAGACAGCTGTCGCCAATGGTGGTCAGATCTGGTGAAAGGCGCTGGACACTAAATCAAACTCAAACGAAAACGAGTATAAAATCAATTATTTGGCCTGTAACACTTACTAGTCGCCATAGTCTAGTTGGTAGTGTGTTGGCTTATTAGACGTGAGGCCATGGTTCAAACCCCAGGTCAGACATCTCAAACAAAACGAAATATTAAAAATATTTCTTCGGCGACTGCTCAGCAGAAAACACCGAAAGTAAATAAAATTGCGATAAAAAGTTTCTCAAAAAAATCTATTGTTCGGAATCGACTTCAAACTTTAGGTATCGCCACTCATGGGTAAAAATAACACACACAACATAAGTGGTATGAAAAGCTAGCTCCTAATCCTGACTAAAGGGTTGTAATGACCAATTATGTATGTAATCTGGTATTGGAAGGGAAGAACGAAATCTGTAGTATATCCATAACGGGTCTGGTCTGATCTGGTGATGTAGGGGACCATAGCTCTTTTTTGGGCGCCAACATGTTGAGAAAATGGGTTGAAATACCTCAATGAAAGTAAGATTTATCGGGAGTTCTGGTTGCAATTAGATTAGACGTTCGACTGAACTCCTAAGGAAAACTTATAAGCGACACGTGCAATCAGACATACTTTTAATAACTTTGTTTGTTTGTTATAACAACTGTCATAAGGCAGCACCCTCCATCTTCTTTTTAGGTCTTTGCTTTACTTACGTATGAATACTGTTACGGAAATGGAAATTTTAAACAAGTATAGAAACAAGTTGGCTTTTTAGACGAAAGGCCCGAGTTCAAATCCCAGGTCAGATATCACAACGAAAATATGAAAATATTTCTTTGGCGACTTCCTCTCAGCAGATTTCTGGCAAAAACTCTGAGAGTAAAAATTGCCATGAAAAGCTTCTCAAAAATCTGTCGTTCGGAGTCGACTTTAAACTGTAGGTCAAGCCACTCATGTATAAAATTAACGCACACAACACGAGTGGTGTGAGAAGCTAGGACGTTGTACAAAGGGTCAATTCGACCTCCGGGTACTGTACTTGTCGCAGTTGACAGGCATCGTCCTCTAACGTAACTTATATACCAACAAAAATAAATATACCAACAAACACCAGCATAAAAAATGGTAAACAAGCAAACAAAAAATACAAACACTACAGAAATAAATGTAAACAAAATACACAAACAACAATAATGAAACAACTATGTTTACATTTATAGAGATCTCAAGAAGGCGAAGCCATGAACATTCGAACATTCAGTTAGTAAAAGTTCAGGCAGTGTGTGTGAACATGCAGTGTGTTTGAGTAAAGAGTTAAAAGATCTCCGTTACAAAGATCTGTCGCATAATTGCTTAGATTGTTATTGTTTATGCAAAGGGTATAAACAGAGGAATAACAAAGAAAAGTAATTGTTGTTGTTTACATCAAGTTGTGAACAGTGGCACACAGAATTGTGCGAATAATAAAGAATTTTAATTAAAACTAAACATAGATTTATTTTTATTTTATTTGCAATCTACGAGCTCATAATTTTAACCTTTTTTAAAAGGTAGAAATATAATAATATGAAATTAAGGCAACGGATTTCTTATTTGATTAATTGAAAATAATTTTTAATTAAAACATTTCTGCTGCTTCATTGAATTCCATACTGCAAAAGGAAAAATTTTAAATCAATTTGGTTGCGATAAGTTTACTTATGATCACCCTAATACTGTCCTAGTCTTAAATATTATTGTCCTTTCAAAAAAAAAATCACAGTTTTTTTACTGACGAAATCAAACATGTTTTGGCCATAATGGTCAATAGACCATCATATTAATATTAGAAATGCCATAAAATTATATTAAAAACATTCGTACGCCTGCATATAGGCAGGCTTACACGACTGACTGGTTCAACACATTTAGAGGGGAATGGGGGTCCGGGCAAACGTATCAATAAAAAGCCGTACAAAAATACTCTAATAAATGATTTGATTTCTTTTATTTTATTACAAGTATTTGCAAAATAAACCCAAAAGCAAAAAAAAAAAAAACTAATAAGAAAAACACAGAAAAATATTCCTCCTCAAGCGAAAATCAATAGAAATTGGAGAGTGGAAAAAAGCAGAAAGAAAATCAAATATACCCGCAATATAAACGAATATGGGATTGTCTATAGACAGACATACATAGTACATATATGAACAGATAGAATCATACATTAATGTATCCCCCAGCGATATATTAACTGGTGAATGTTAAATCGTTTGTAATACAATTTTTTTTTTCGTTCGTATTTTTTTGCTTTAATTTCAATCACAACTCATCTCTTATTCTACTTCCTTAACTTGTAAGTACTTTTTTTTCGTATCCAAAAGGCACAATAACTTATTTCAGCAGTATTTTGGCCCTGCACAAAAAAAAAACAAAACGAATCAAATCAAAGCCTTACGGGTGGTAGTGTTGGTAGTGTTTCATGCAACTGGTGGTGGTGATGGTGATGGCAGAGCGACGAGTGAGCGTGTGGCAATGGGTGTTTAACATTACGTTTGGATTTTATGATTCCTCAATACGATAACAAATGATTTGTTATTATTTTTCAAGCTTAAATAACGCGGTAAGGGTCCAAAACGGAGGGTTACACCAAATGCAGTGAAAGGAAAAACAAAAATATTTTCCTTTGCATGCCTGATGATTTTCATTTTAATCATAAAGCGTTTGGCGTTTATACAACCAAACATGGCATAAGGGGGAGTTTTTTTTTTCTTTTTCTTGCTTGATTTGATTTTCTTCTTCTCATATTTCTTATTTCGTAAGGAAAGGAAATCTTTTTGATGTTTTTCTAACGGAAGACTTAAACGCATTATTTTATTTATTATCGTAACGAATTTGTTGACGAGAAAGTGTTTGTAATTGTTTGTTGATTGGAAATTGAAAAGAGAAAAATTTTATTTACTCATGCAATCAATAATTCGTAATATTTAGTTTATTTATTGCCTGTGCTACAATTTATCCCCTTCCCTTTAAATTGATTTTAAGTATTTCCTTATTTCACCCTCTCCCTTCCTTCATTGTGGAATGTCAACAGAGGAAATAGGGAAAATTTATGTCGAAAAAAAAATTGTTTTTTGAAGAGTTTTTGTTATTGTTATTGAAATGAGCATATGTGTGCTTAAAAAAATATTGTCTGCTAAACAAAATTCAATTATTTGGAAAATTTATTCACAAATAATTTAATTCTTAATGCTTTTGAATAAATAATAACATTTTGAATTTGTTACACAAGGCACAGTATTCATTTCCTCAAACGCTATAAATTGTCATCCTTATATTGGTTTCTTTATGGAAAATCCAGCACACATGTCCAAATTTAGTGAATATGCTGAATAAAAGGAACTCAATTTCAAGACAATATTCAAAGGAACATAATTTGCACGAATTTTTGTTAAAGATTTGATGGAAATCTCTTGCCAATCACTCGATTCAACTAGAACTTGCCTTTTGAAAGAAGTAATAGTGATCGGCTACTACGCTTACAACTGTAGCGCACAAATTCCTTACCTAATTGGTCTTTACATTGGTCAATACTGCCATTATGATATTCTTTTCCCCATGTTGTTAATGCCCACCTAACGTAGACTCATAAGTACTTACTTAATTCGTCATTACAACCCTTTAGGCAGGATTGCAACCTACCTTCTCACACCACCATCCATGTTGTGTGTGTTAACTTTATCCATGAGTGGCAAGACCTGCAAATGATGTCGATTCCGAAAGACAGATTTCAGAAACTTTTCATTTCAATTTTCTTTTATTCTCAAAGTTTTTGCCAGAACACTGATGAGAGAAAATCGCCGAAAGTAATATTTTTTTTAAATTTCGTTTTGTTCGAGACGTCTGTGGATTTAATTGTTACATTCATTTTCATTCGTTTTACTTTTCATTGGGGTACTACAGCAGGTTCTAGTATAACAGAGTTACCATCTATCGTTGCTTTGAATACATTAAACTACTATACTTTATGTAATGGTAAAGAACTTTGCTAATACATTTTTAGTTGAAAACAGTATTTTAGAAACCTTCCTTAAAGAAATTTGTGGTTTGAGGTTGATTTTGATTTTGTTAAGACAGATAGGTTAGGTTAGGTGGCGGACCCGCTTGAAGGAAGGGTTTCCACTTAGTCCATTGTCAGAAAATAAGAGGTCTGAAATCTCCGTTTCTTTAAAACAAGAGCAGATAGAAAAGAAAAAAGAGATAAAAGATATTCTTTTCCTCTTTCTCAGACCCATTTCTACTGCCGAAGTCATTAACCAAAATAACGAGTCTTTAGGCATGTTCAGCGGCAGGACAATGGCCGTAAGAATCGCCATTGTGAGATAGATTTCATGCTATTTAAAGACAGTAGTAAGACAGTCCTCTTCTTTTCCATATGTGTCCAGCAGAGTCTATCAATAATGCATGTAAGGTCCGAGTAAATTAAGAGAGTTTCAACAAACATTGCATCGCTTTCTAAATTGCCTTGACCTCTGGAAAACACTGCATGCAGGTCAGGTAGCCCATAATTAAGTTGAATATCAGAAACTTTAATAAATATAGCTCAGCCCACTCTGGTACTAATCTTAACGAAAATGGCGAATAAAATGGATATGATTCAGTTTTAAAGTTTTTAATAAGAAAAGAATGGCCGCCACAAAAAATTTCCCTCTTCTTCTTATTATTACTTTTAACTAGTATGTAGGCTTCATGTCTTATCGGTATAAACCTAAATCGACCACATAAATTCCGAACTAATCTGTAAAGCTTGCGTATTTCCTCAACACTCTTACATAATTGATTATTACAACCCTTCAGTCAGGATTACAACTTATCTTCTCACACCCTTAATGTTGTGTGCATTAATTTTATACATCAGTGGCAGGAACTGCAGTTTAAAGTCGACTCCGAACATTGGGTTTTTGAGAAACTTTTTCATGACAATTTTATTAACTCTCATAGTTTTTTCCAGAAATCTGTTGATAGGCAGTCGCCGAAGAAATATTTTTTCATACGCAGATGTTGGAACCGTTGCCTCAACGTCTAATAAGTCAACACACTACTTACTGGACTACGCAGACCTCACCCGACACCTCAGCTAGCTCTTTGGCTTATTGTATGCTCACTAAATGAGATATATCGACCGTGTAAAGTCAAAATAAATCTTTAATGCATACGTATTTCCTCAACATCGCTTATTACACTCCTCTTAAATATGTAATGTTTACTCAAGTATCATCTGCAAAACATTGGGTAATCATGGATCAAAAATTTGAGCAATAACATGGGGTATTAAATTGACTCCAGTACTCCATATAGCATCTGCTAGTATCAGTATTTTAAATGAGCTCACTTAGATTGCACAGTCACTTGATTTTTCCCTATATCTGCAGCTCTGCAATGTTATTTTACTTACGGTGGCATTGTTTCATACTGTTCTATGTGGCTTGTTAGTCAATTCTGTCAGCTCGATTTTCAACACTGATGCTTACCTACTGTAATGGACTAGCTTTCTAAGCAAAATCATCCACTATTTCAGGATGCTAGTATGAAAGAGTTGCCATTTTTTTGTTGCCTAGAAAAAATATCTTCTACAAAATGTGTGGCCAGGTTATGTTGGATACAATTGTTAGAAACTTTGGGCCCTCAAGTATTTCTGTTTCCAAATTCGCCCCTCTACCTCTTACAAGAGAAGAATGTAACAAAATGAGATGTACGGTACTAGTACAGTCTTATTGCTTACCGTCTCGTTTCATTTTCAATATTATTTTTTTTTATCTTCTTGCCCTTAATAAAATCATTTATTCACATAGTCAATCATGCGGAAATGCTCAATTGCAAACGATATTTTAAAGAAATGAAAATAAAGAAATAAAAAGCAAACAAAAAAATCAAACGATTTTGATTATTTTCAGTAGACAGATATTGAAGAGGTCTTGCAAAAGATATACAAAAAAATAAATTCAGGGTTAAAAAGTAATGTTATGAAGAAAAACAAGAAGAAGAAGAAAATGTAAAAAGTCAGCCAGACAACAGATATTAAGATGTTTCAAGGAAATTAAAAGATTTAAGAAATAAATGAAACGTAAAAGAAAATGAAATTTTTATTAACAAGAGAAAAATGAAAGAAGGAAAGAAAACAAAACATGACATGAATTAAAGTTAAAATAAGCAACTCTGCACTGCTCTGTTCTTCTCTTTCCAACTGTATTATAAAACAAATTTATTAAAAGCTTTCATAATATTATCGAACAATACACCTCCCACCCCTCCTTTCTTATCCCTTCCTTATCTTATAAAACAAACTTTATTTATTACATCGAATTTTTTAAACTTAAAAATGTTTGTCTAAAATGTTACGTAATAAGCCATGCAATTAATATTCATTTGGCAACATGAATTTCAAAATTCCTATACCATGAGTTAATGATGTTTAAAATACAAAGTAGTAGGAGATTATTGGCAACAGGAAATGTATCCTCCCCCTGTAATTTATAAATGTCTCTGGCATTCTATTCAAATAAAAAAAATTTTTAATTCCTTTCACTGACATGCTTTGAATGGCAAATAATCGTCAAACATTTTGTAAACAAATCTAATCATTGACAATATTGATGACACAATTAAAACTAAGACTCCCTCCATCTTATCATAGGCTGTAGATAATTTCTTAATTTAAAGTTGGTTTCTTATATAGTTTGTATACAGGGATACAATTTACAATTCCAATACTAGGGTTGGCAGTTGTATTAGTAAAGTAAACTTGAATTTAAAAGAAATTTTATTAAGGTCTGTAAACAAAATTCAAAGAAAAAAAGGAGACAAATTATTGTTGTCGACAAAGGCCTATTAATACCATTAAATATCCACTAAGGCCTCTCTGGATGGAGTTCAATCGAAATGAGAAATTTTCCATGACTCCGACGGATACTTACTTAATCACTTAACTTAACACAATGTGTGTGTTCATTTTATCTATGAGTGTTGGGACCTACAGTTTAATGTCGACAGATTTTTAAAGAAACTTTTCTTGTGAATTTTATTTTACTTCCAGAGTTTTTTCCAGAAGACTATTGACAGTAAAACAACGAAAGAAATATTTTCGATTTCTTCGAAATGCCTGAGCCAGGGGTTAAACCACGGGCTCCTGTCTAATATGCCAACACATCACCTACGAGATTACGACTCTGGCGAATACATTATGCTAAAATCGATCATTGGCATGGGTTATGTCAGCCTTGAGCCAGCAGTGACTTTTTGGGTATGCTTTGGAAGCGTTTGGATCTCATATGGATTGATAGCCTCCCAAACTTGAAAATTTTAGCATCACTTGCCAATTGCTCTAGAGCCCATTCAGCGAGCACACATCGTTGTCTAAGATCGTTTAATTTCAGTTTCTGGGTCAGTTGAATTTTGTTCAAGTGCATGCCCAAATTTCAAAGCAAATTAGGCCAAGTTGTAGCCTATGAAAGGCCGAGTTATTATGAAAAACGTGAACTCGACTGCTCGAATTCTTCAGCACAATCTCATGGGCAGCAACGATGTTTTCGGTAGATCGATCAGTTACTAAAACAACAGTGACATCGAATTTATAAACTACCTAGGGAGTAATACTCTCGATTGAACGATTATGACTATCGTAAAATGTCCGAAATCCGCGTTTTACGTTGCCTAGACTCAGTAAATAACAATTAATTTGACAGAATGGTCATTATCATGCGTCAAAATGATAAAGTCCCTGTTGGAAGACTTTCTATTTGCTCCAACTGACCTGTATCTGTTAGTAAAAGTTCAGTCAGTCTTGTGTGAACACGCAGTGTGTTTGAAGAGAGTAATCGTGGTTTGAAGATCTCCGTTACAAAGACCTGTCGAACAATTTTCTAGTAATTGTTATTGTTTATGCAAAGGGTGTAAACAGAAGAATAACAAACAAAGCAATTGTTATTGTTAACATAAAGTTGTGAACAGTGGCACACAGAATTGTGCGAATAATAAAGAATTTTAATTAAAACTAAAAACAAATTTATTTTTAATTTTTTTTGTAATCTACGAGCTCATATTTTAAACATTTTTAAAAGGTAAAAACGTAACTTACTCTGCAGTTCTTAGTGTAAATATCACCAATATTGCCTCTCTTCTCATGACCACTTGAAGTCCTTTTAATTGCTTTGCCTCTCTATAGAGTTAAAATTCTTAAATTGTCATCAATAATGCGAAATAGTTTAAGTTTACATTAACCTCATGAAAAAAATCATTTAATAAAACAAAAGCTTAGAGAGTAGAAGGCCAAATTCCTTATACATCACATGGCCTTTTAATTTGTAGCAAAAACACCTGTCTGTTCTCGATTATCATGAAATAAATTTACTTTAAACCTTTAAATGGCTGTCAAACATAAATCAAATATATTGACTGTCTGTCTGCCGCTCCCCATATGAATTTCGATGAAATTTATACAATAAATTTTCAAAAAAAAATTAAATATTCATTCATTCAAGCGTTCCAAGTCAGTCATTTGGTTTTCCATCTGCTTTTCTTCCATCATTTTCATCGTCATTGTCATCATTGCTAAGGCAACACTATCAGTCATGCTTGTGTCACAGCAAACTACTATACATACATACACATATACAAGCCGATATGCATACACAATCTACTACACACAAAAACCTACAGTACGCACACAGTCAAGCTTACATAAATAATTCATACATTCAGTCATTCATTCAACTGTCATTGAATTTAATTTCCATAATGTTTGATGCGCGACATATTTTTTTTGTTGGCTTGTTTGTTTGTTTGCTATCGTTGTTGTTTTCCTTTTTATTTTATACTCGAATAACTGTTACTCAATAATTTCTGGTATAACATTTTTAATGTTGACTGTCTCTATGAGACACACAGAGTGAGAGAGAGATTATCTGTGTGTGCGTGCATGTAACTGTGTATGAGAGAACGTTTGTGAGCAGCCAGATAGAGACAAAAGTTAATATATTGCTAGATCTGTGTGTGTGAATGTGTTTATAAATAAGTGCTGTTGAGTTCGGCTTATCTCAATGAGTGGTTGTCTATAGGTGTGCGTGGCTATGTGAGTACGTGTTTTTTTTTTTTTTTTTTTTTTTTTTTTTTTTTTTTTGTCTTGAGCCGGAGGTGGTAATCTTCGAAAGATACTTTTGTTCCAACAAAAGCATGCACGATTCACCATCACTGGTGCCTACGTACTAAACCCACCCCCTACACACTTCAACCACTCTCCCTCCGCGGGACTGCCGTAAGGTATTACTTCGCGGAGGGCTGGTTAGCTCGAAAGCTTTATCACATTATGTCAAATTTCGCCTACGTTCCTCCAGTGTTCGGAGTTCTAGCATTACTTCAGCCATTTTCTGGCTGTATTGGCTCCATAGCGTCCTAGAATTCAACAGCTCCTCCATGAGCCGGTTTGGTCTTAATCTAGTTTCTCCGGGCCATCTAAATCTGGGGCAGCATGTTAGGATATGCTCCGCATCCTCCTCTTCCTCTACACAGTTTGGGCATATAGGGGAAGTATCATGTCCAAATCTGTGCAGGTACTTCCTAAAACATCCATGACCAGTTAGGAACTGGGTCACGTAATAATTCAGCTCGCAATGTTTGTTTTCCATCCAAGGGATTATAGAAGGGACAAGGTGAAATGTCCATCTTCCCTTTGAACTGCTCTCCCATCGTGACTGCCATTTGTGCATGGAAGTCCTTCTTTCCTCCGCTTTTATAGCCGCTGCCTGTCCTGGATACTCGAGACGGCGAAAATATATCCGCCTCATCTCATCCGCCAATATGTCTATTGGTATTGTCTTTGCCAATACCAATACCGCTTCATCAGATACTGTCCTGAAGCCACTTATCCGTCTAATCGCGCTTAGACGATACACTGATGACAGTATTCTCCTTGTCGTCCCCACGGAGAGTGCCTCCGACCATATGGGGCAAGCATACAGCATTATCGACGTTACTACCGCTGAAATTATCCTCCTCTTGAATGGACCTGGTCCTCCAATATTTGGCATCATCCTCGCCAGTGCTCCCTGCGTCACAGATGCCTTTTCGCCGATGTATTTTACGTGCTCCTTGAAATTCAACCTGTCGTCGATGATCACTCCCAGGTATTTTATCGCCCTCTTTGATTCGATCTTTGTGCCTCCAACGATCACTTCCATCTTCTCCACTATCTTCCGGCCGCTTATCAAGACGGCTTCCGTTTTGTGTGCAGCAAGTGTCAAACCTGCCTCATCCAGCCATGCTCCAACATTTCGAATCGCTGTGTTAGTCTTCTCCTCTATTTCTCTTACCGTCTTAGCTACCGAGATTATGGCAATATCATCTGCAAAGCCCACAATTGTGGTCCGGTTTGGCAATCGCAGTCGAAGTACTCCATCGTACATGATGTTCCATAGTAGTGGCCCAAGTACAGAGCCCTGTGAGTATGTGAGTACGTGTCTATGTTAATTTTTGTGTGCATTTAAGTGTGTATTTAGAATTGATGATTATCATTAAACAGAGTTAATGTGTTTGAAGTTATTTACTCATTTCTAAACAGACACACGCACACACACATACAAACACGCATACAAATTTATTATTTTTCGTCAGCTTAAAAGAAACACTCCCACGCTTAGTTTTATTACAATGGAAGCAGTTGTTTTTTTGGGTGGAAATTGAAACAGTAAAGTCAAGTTAATTAGTAATGCCACAGAGACGGTGTCGGTTACTTACTTACTTAATTGGCTTACTTAAGTACTTACCTACTTAATAACACGAGTAACGGATTTCGACCTACCTTAACACATTTTATTAGGAGCCTCAGCTTCCAGCCCGCCTTCACCTGTTCGTCACATCAATCGATAACAGGGCTTCCTGTTGTGTTGGTGCTTTCAACACAAACTAGGTCGTCCTCTTTGCCGACTTACGCAAATCCTCGCATCAAATATCCGTCTCGCCGGAGCATCCTGCTCCATTCGAACGACTTGGCCAAACCAGCACAGTCGCTGGATGCTAGTACGCTGCACAAAGCTCATGTCGTTGAGGAGCTCATACAGCTCACAGTTGGATCGTATGCGGAAATCATCGTCAACTCGTACTGGACCGAAAATCTTACGTAGGACTTTTCTCTGAAATACTGTCAAGACTGCTGTATCAGTGCTTAATAGAGTCCATACCCCTGCGTCACAAAGAAGCACGGGGAGAATGACTGTCTTGTAGATTATTAGTTTTGTCGAACCAGGGAAGTCTCTGCTACTCAATTGCCTATTGAGACCGTAGTAGCTTCTCTTGACAAGAGTGATCTTGCGCTTGATCTCCAAACTGGCATCATTTTTGGTGGTAACGGCTGAGCCAAGATAAATAAATTCCTTGACAATAACGAAAGAATAGTTATCGCTTGTAATCGAAGACTGTATCGGGTACATTTTCTAAACTGCACGTGATTATCGATAATGTGCGGCAGGAAAAGGAATACAAGCCAATTGCCCGTGAAAGATCTAAATCTACAGTGCCAGACATAAATAGAGGAAATGTCCAATTTTTTAAAGCAACTGTTTTTCAAATTATGGTTAGCAGAGTTAGCCAACTATCTCTGCTGCAACATAATTATCAGAATATAAACGAGTTTTATATTCCTTGTTCAAATTTGCCATGTTAAGTGGCCCTCATTATTGCAAATTAAATGTAAAGAATTATTGTTTTGCTAATTAGCTGCCCTATGCTGTTTGCAGCTCTTAAAACAATAGCTTTATTACCTGCAAACATTTACATTTACTCTAGTAAATTTACCTGCAGCAGCAGTTTTCTATACCATCATCTCCATGCTTGAGACAATATTCTTTGTCTCTGTGTAGTTGTTGATTTTTGTTGCAGATTTGTGGCTTGGCGTTGATGAGTTTACACTACTACCAGCATAATAGTGATAATAGAAGTTCATGCTCAACCTCAATGCATACGAAATAAATGAATAAAAACAACTTAATTTTGTTTTTGGTTTTTACTTTTCAAAAGCAGAAGTTTCTTGCTTTACTTGCATACTCTCTATTAAGCGCCTGGTACAATATTTGAACGTAACCAAGTATTTATGGTTTATAAGTGGAAGTTCTAACAACAAAAACAACATAAATAAATAAAAATATTAAGCTTTTATGTTTAAATTCTAAAAAAAACGAAAGAAAACCTCCTTAACAACATGTCTCACTTGGTTGCCTCTTAAATAACAGAATTTACGTTTCAAAAATGCTGTGGAAAATATGAATGAATGGAATGGAATGGAAAATTAAGTGTGTAAAGTAGTCTCTGCTCTGCAGTACTTGTCTAAGTAGTAATAATGACGGTGGTGGGTGCTGGTGATATTATTGAAATAAAAAACGAAAGGCAGTAGCAAATAGGAGAAGGGGGTGGTAGTTAGTAAGTTAAGCACCTAAAACAGCATAACAAAATATCTTTAAAATAATTTTTCCTTTTTTGAATTTCTCGTTTTTGTTCTCTTCTCTCGTTTTTAACTTTTTGGCATACGCACTCAAGCGTATACGTATTTAAGCCACTAAATGGGTTTTCATTATATCTTTTTCTGAAAGCATTTTACGCACACATGAATACATACGTTAGAAACAGATACTCTGATAACACAAAAACAGTGGGTTTGAAGGCAGTAGGAATGTTTCTAATACATTTTCTGTAATAACTGGGGATTAAGGCTTTGAGATAAGAAATATTTTCATAAGCCGAGCTGAAGTTACTTCACCTACATAATTGGTCTTTATAACATTTTAGTCAGGATTATGACCAAGTTTCTCACACCACCCATGAGTTGCGGGACCTACAGTTTAAAGTCGACGCCGAACGATAGATTTTTTCTGGATCTGAACATTAATTACAATTCGTACAAATAATCAAATGTTCCCATTGACACCATTAATCGGTTTTTTTTTATAAAATCCTCTTCCGCATTTTGGGAACTTTTTCTATGTTATAGAGACCTCCTCCATCTTATTGACGGTATCAGAGAACAACAGAGGAAAGACAACAACTTGTCATATATTCTAGAGGCGCTATTGTATGGAAGACGCCGTAGTGTTGTTGGTATTATGTTTGCTTATTAGACGTGAGGCTATGTTTCAAACCCCAGGTCAGACATCTCAAACAAAACGAAAATAGATGAAGAAATATTTCTTCGACGACTGTCACTCAGCAGATTTTTTGGCAAAAACTCTGAGTGCAAATAAAATTGAAGTGAAAAGTTTCTCAGAAATATGTAGGTCCCGCCACTCATGTATAAAGTTAACACACACAACATAAGTGGTGTGAAAAGCTAGGTAATGTGTAATGTGCAATTATGTATGTATGTATGTATGTTGTTGTATGGAAAACTCAACCATCATATAGAAGGTATCACCAGTTATTACCATCTTTGACCCAACTGAAGAAAAAATGGAAAAAACATTTTGAATCAATAGTATCATATCAATTATTAGATGTAAATCTGAAGTCACCGTAGTCTAGTTGGTAGTGTGATGCTGTTGGTAGTCTGTGGCTTAAAACTCAGCTTAGACATCTCGAATGACACGAAATACGTAAAAAATTTTCTTCGACAACTGGCTTTAGGCAGATTTCTGGCAAAAATTCTGAAAATAAATAAAACTGCCATGAAAAGTTTCTCAAAAATTTACCGCACGGAGACCACAATAAACTGTAGGTCTCGCCACTCATAGATAAAATTCACATTTCCAACATGCTTGGTGTAAGAAGATAGGTTGTAATCTTGACTAAAATGCTGTAAGGTATTAACGGAATAAGTTTGGTCATAACATTGCAAATGAAGCATATGGGGTAAACTCTTTAAAAAAATATAGAGTGAAGAACGGATTTCGGAAGCTATGAAGTGAACTACATTTTCTCAAATTTAATGAATTCTTCTGCTCAGAACATAGGCAATGTAGAACATAATTGTAGAATTTGTGCTAATACGTGGGTCTACTTTCAGTTACGGCCGACGAAAACCCTGAGAAATTTTGTATTTCATGTTCCAACATAAAGGACCTGTGAACTTTGCTAGGAAACCTGAGAGCATTTGCTGTGAGCTATCTATGGTTTTAACAGATTTCTCCCTACACTAGTAACTTTTCCAAGATTTGATCAAAGGAAATTCAGGAATCATCTAAGGTGGATTAAAATACTTAATTTAGATTAAAAATTGGCCCTCCCATTACAATCACCCTATCAATTACATATTATTACGTTTTTATCGTTTAAAAACGTTTAAAATATGAGCTCGTAGATTGCAAATAAAATAAAAATAAATTTGTCTTTAATTTAATTAAAATTCTTTATTATTCGCATAATTCTGTGTGCCACTGTTCCCAACTCTATATAAACAACAATATTGCTTTCTTTGTTATTCCTCTGTTTACACCCTTTGAATAAACAATAACAATTACTAGTCAATTGTTCGACAGATCTTTGCAAAGGAGATCTTCAAACCACGATTACTCTCTTGAAGCACACCGCGTCTTCACACAAGAACTTTACTGACTCACTCGTCTGCTTTGCCTTGCATTTTATATGGCAGAGTAAATAATTATGAATGTTCTTGAAGGCGAATGTTCGTGACTTCGCCTTCTCGAAATCTCTATTAATGGAAACATCGTTGTTTGTGTATTTTGTTTACATTTATTCTTGTAGTGTTTGTTGTTGTATTTTTGATTACTTGGTTACCATTTTTTATGCTGGCGTTTGTTGTTGTATTTTTGTTTATAATTTTAATTTTAAGCGGTGTAAAAACAAACACCAGTATCTGGATTCTTCATTTTCGTAACAATATAAGGACTTCCTAGACTTTCGACTGTTTTAAGTTAGTTGTATGCATTTTTCCCTTCTCCTGCTTAGCCCCACTGTGAGCAGTTTCTATACTACACAGTGTAAGATATATTAACACTTTATAGATTTTAAATGAAAGACTGTGGTGAATAGCGTTTTTGTGTTCATATTGTTGTTGTAGTAGCTTTAGCTGTTGCGTGACACAAATTTTCAATAGAATAAAATTTTTTCTTTTCTTTTTTCGTTCGTTTGTTTAATCCCTTTTTCGTGTGTAGAAGGAAAATATAATTTATGTATCATATACATACAAAGAATATTTTATAAGCCTGAACCTGATTATGCTACACATATTCGAAGTGGGTATTTGAATAGCTTTGAAATACTCGGTATTAAATTTTTAAACTTCTTTGTCGAACTTTCTATATTTTTATTGGATGAATATGTTTTAATAAATAGACAATATGCTTTACATACATATGCATATGCTAATACATAATAAAAGAAAAGTTTTGTGAATTCTAGAGAAAGTTTTTCTTTTAAATTGTAGATTCTAAAAGTCAAGCTTTATTCACGGCTGTGTAAGCCCTCTGTGCAAACATTAGATCTGATTTCATAAAAACTAAGGGGTATATAAAAAATCACACAACCATTCATAAAAATCCTATTATATTAATCATCTAAACAAAGTTCCATAAGAAATTCAAGCACTATCCAGAGTTTTGAGTTCCATATCGCATGTAGTAGTTGCACAACAATACTACCAAAGAGTTGAAGAGTCTGTTTTCGGGTGCAAGACAATCACGAAGAATATTCCTTAAGGTTCAAGTGTTGCCCTCACAAATTAATTTTGATCAAGTAGTTGTAATGGCCACTAAAATGTCTGGTTAGGAGGATTAAGTTTGCCCTGCTTTTCTTATTTTCCTCTGTTAATGATTATCATTTATGGCAGTAAGACTCAAAATTTTTATTCCATTTTTTGGCCACGTATCGCCGAATTGTCCGTCTACATTCTAGTCCAACTACCTTCGTAACTCTGATGTCATGAACCGAGCCCAAGTTACAGGGTCTAAGTTTGAAAGATTTAAGAACAATTTTGATATAATTTAAGTTAATTGAAAGGCTATAAAAACCGTTTGACTATCTGAAGGTATATTGGTATAGGCATTCCACATTCTTCTTGGGAGAAACTTTGGCGTTTCACACTTTAAACTCCCTTTTAACATCCTTTAAACACCCTTTTAACTTAACACTGAATAGATGTTGTGATTGCATTTGAATTACAGGTTAATATGGGTATACTAGACGACAGATAAGAAGTTGCCGCAGTCTGCTATGTAGTGTATTTGCTTTTTAAATGAAAGCCCGAGGTTCAAACTCCAGCTCACACATCTCGAACAGAATCAAATAAAAAAATATTTCTTTCGGCAATTTCTACTCAGCACTCTTCTGCGCAAATTCTGAGAATAAAATAAAATTGCCATGAACATATTCTTAAATTAGTCTTTTGAAGTCCACGTTAAACTGTAACTCCCGCCACTCACAGTTAAAATTAACACAAACAACATGGGTGGTGTGAAAAGCTAGGTTGTAATCTTGACTAAATGATAAATACGTATGTATCAGATAGAGGCAATGATATCAGTTCCATGGTGTCATTATTGTTTAACAAAAGTTTTTGTTCAAAAAAAAATTTCCAGAAAAGAGCGTTCCTTCGTCCAATTTATGAAAACCAAGCATTTCAGGTTCGAATCTGGAAATTTTTTAAATTGAGAAACTTAACACCTTATACAGGTAATCGATCCAGAAGCTAACCTCCCAGAGAGGATAATATTAAATTCGCATATCATAGAAAGATAAGGCAGCTTCATTGTTTGAAAAAGAATAGGCCTCAGTGAGCAAAGCTTCTTGCCAATCTATCCAATACAATAATTCTACATTTTTCCCTTCAGGATGTTGTTTCTAGACCACATAGATGACAATGCTATCACCCTACAACCTGCTATTGTAGACGGATCACAATACACTAATAAGCTTGTTTAACTTAACTGAGAGAAATAAAAAAAGAAACTTGGAGATGCTTTGTGGCAGTTATCAGTTAATGATCATCCATATCACTGCACCAAACTTAATTAAGATTTGGATTTAGGTTCGTTTGTTATCGGGGGTTAGTGAGACAAATATGAAGCGTTTGGATATTTTGTTGCACTGAAACTATAATATTTTATTTCATTTTAGTTCTCAAGGAACAACTATGTTTCCCTTAATGGAATTTCCCCCCGTAATGATTTCAAGCATATTAGATGCCGTAATATACAGTATGAAAGTTAAGGGTGAAAGTTTGTCCATTTTTTAAATTAACAACTAAAAGATTTTCGTTGTTAAATCCAATAAATTCTCATCAACTTTCATTCAGAGGCGTTGAACAAGTGAAAGCCTACTGAATTTTACTTTATCCTACTATTTTTAATTTGTATGCAACAATGAATTTTGTTTTCTATAGAAACACATGCCACCACATGCAATGAAAAACATATATACAGTAAAACCTTTATAGACTAAATATAATGAATGTTTAAGTGTTTGTTGGCTGATTGGCTGGTTTACCGTGTGGTTAAAATTCTGGCTTGGATATCGGTTGTTTGCTTCGCTGCCTTTTCTGTGCCTCTATTTTTGGTCTGTTTTTTTTCTACATTATGTGTGTATGTGTTCAGTTAATGTATGCGTGTTTAATTTGTAATCCTTGAAATGTTTTTTAAGATTAAATCACAAAATCCTTATGATTTCTGGTTGAACCCAAATTATTGATGTGGAAATTTGTGGAGGTTTAACCAAGACTAGGCAAACAACAACAAACATGAGAGACAACAAAAACCATCACCAGGCTTATTCAAGAATATTATTAATGAACAGCAAAGCAAAAGCACAAAATAGCAACAATAACAACATAAAACAGCAACAAAAACTGAAAACAAAAAAAGTTTAACACTGAAAAACTGAAGGCGAGAGAGAGTGGCGAAAAGCAAAATATTTAACAACACTCATGCTCCGAAATATGTGCGTTTATGTGTGCGTGTTCATCAAATATTATTCCAACAGCATTTAACAGACTCATGCAAACACACTAACATATACTCCAGGGAGAGTGTGTAGAACACAGTAAAAGAGAGAGAGAGAACTACTTACATATGCTAGACTTGACAATGAATACAACACATGTATATCCGAACGGAAATTGAATTCTTTAAATGCATTTGTGTTGAGTATAAATGCGTGTATGAATGACTATATGAACGCATGTATCTGGGTGTACGAATGTGAATATTTTTTCTACATATGTTTCAACAACAAAAAAAATGACAAAATAAGCACAGAATATTCATAAGTTTTATGAATATTAAATGCAATCGTTTATGTATTATTTCTGCGCACTTTTTTCTCTCTCATCGATGTGAAGTCTGTTTCAAATACAAAAAAAAAAAAAAAAAACTTGAAAACGTAAAATTTATTACAATAACGGAAATAAAAGAACAGAGTATATTTCAATGAATTTTCTTTTTTAAGTTTTCAATTTTCATTGATAAATTTTGCAATATTTGTGTAAAGTAAATGAGCATTTATTTACTTATTTATTGCAAATATATAGTGGAAGATAAAAACAGCATTTGTACCACTAACTAATGAAGGAGGGAAAAGTTTTTCAGATCATATGCTCAATTTAAATTTAAATATCGTATAAATTAAGGCACATACTTGAACATCTAGTAGCAAAATTGAAGTTAATGAACACTGACTACTTGACGTGCTATGTAGGAGTACGTACGCACAGTTAATCTGGCCAAATATATGATTAAAAATAAATTTGTTACGAAAAATCTAAGCAACCTTCATAACTTCCTTACTTAACTTATTTAATTGGTAATTACACCTTTTCAGTTAGGATTACAACCTAGCTTCCCTCGCCACCCATGTTATCTGCTTAATTTTATCAATGAGTGACGGAACCTACTGTTTAACGACGTCTCCGAACGACAGATTTCTGAGAACCTTTTCGTGGCATCTTATTTTTACTCTACAAGTTTTTTCCAGAACATTGCTGAGATTAAGACGCCGAAAAAATATTTTTTTTTTTTAATATTTCGGTTTCTATCTACTAGACCATATTGACTTCATTGTAACGATTTTACTACCAATTCCATGACTCATCTGTATAAAATTCAGTCTAATACATCTCAGCCAGGTCTAAGTAATTGTAAAAAAGGAAATTAGTAGGCCACATGATGTGCCAAAAGTAGATATTTAGTCCTGTCTGGTACGTACCAGCAATTTAGAACGAAATCTGCTGAGAGGAGGTCGCCGAAGAAATATTTTTTTATATTTCGTTTTGCTGGAGATGTCTTAGCTGGGGTTTGAACTATAGCTCCGCGTCTAATAAGCCAACACACTATCTACAAGTCTTAAATGGAAGTCTTAATTCAAATTCCTTTTATTCTTCTTTAAACACTTGCTCTTAAAAATGTTTCTCATCCAAGTATTGTCGTTGCTACTGTATGAACACAACAAATGAACATGATAAGTAACGCTTCCAAAATAACCTTCATGATTGCCCATTTGCAGTATTAATGTTGTTACGTTATTACCTTTTAAAAACGTTTAAAATATGAGCTCATAGATTGCAAATAAAATAAAAATATATTTGTGTTAATTTTAATTAAAATTCTTTATTATTCGCACAATTCTGTTTGCCACTGTTCACAACTTGATGTAAACAATAACAATTACTACGACAGTTATTCGACAGATCTTTGTAACGGAAATCTTCAAACCACCATTACTCTCTTTAAACAAATCGCGTCTTCACACAAGACTGACTGAACTTCACTAACTCACTCGCCTGCTTTGCCATGCCTTTTATATGGCAGGGTAAACAGTCTGATGAATGTTCGCGGCCTCGCCTTCTCGAGATCTCTTTAATGTAAACACCGTTGTTTCTTTATTGTTGTTTGTGTATTTTGTTTATATTTATTCATTTAGTGTTGTTTGCGAACTTTTGTTTACTTGTTTTTCACTTTTTTTATGCTGGTGTTTGTTATTATATTAAGCAGTACGATAATTTGTAAACAGGTTTGTTTACTGCATTGTTTTGTTTTTGTAGCTTTTGTTTATAATTTTAATGTTAAGCGATGTAAAAGCAAAACACCAGCATCTGAATATTTAATTTTCGTAGTAATATTAAGAAATATAGTCCTTAACTAGTGTTTTAAATAAGTAACAAGCATTGTTTCATTGAATTGTGTACTTATTTCTTAATCAGTACTTCAAAAAAACATTTTCTTTAGGCACCTGTTATGTCCTTAAGAAAATAATGTTCATAATAATTTATTATGAAAAACTTAAGCAGCATATTTATTAAGAATTCCATTAATATTTAAATACAGCAACTCACACAAAAATTAAAAGTCAGCCTATTTATTAAAAAAAACAGAACTTACCTGCCTTCTTACGAAATATATTGTGTGTGTGTGACTCTTCCAAATAATTCACAACAATTAATTTCCTCTACACCTACGCTGTAAGGAGATGGGCTTAGGCTTGAAATAAATTATGGCAACACTTTACTTTACCATACACACACACACAATAATTTACATACGAATTTACATAAAACAACAAAGTACCACAGGTAAAAAACTAACCTTAAGAAAGAAACAATACAAAGTAAGTGTAATAAAGAGCAGAACAGGAGAGATCAGGAAGGAACAATAAATTAAGAAAGTTTTCTGAAAAGTGAACGTTTAATGGTTGATTATAGGAACATAAAGTGTAAGTTACATGCCACTTTTGAGGGGGGGGGGGGGGGGGGTGCTGTATTGAAAAGTAATCAAGTGTAACGTAAAGCAACATGACAGAGATTATAAAGGAACATGTGCCCTGCATATGAAAAAAACTAAAACCCAGCATGACTTACAAGTAAGTTTGAAAGTCTTGTTATTTTATTTATTTTTTTTTTTTGTTAAGAAAATTTATTAAAATCCAGTGGTCAAGTGTAATTAATTGGAATATTTGGTAGAGACTATACCTGGTATATTAAATTTTTAATTTTTTAAGAGAACTTAATATTTAAAATATTATATGTATAAATTTTTACAAGTATAGTAAATATTTAAAAACAAGCTCGCAATTGCAATAAACAAATTACAAATAAATGAACTCGTAGTTTTTTTTTTTTATTTTGACACAAATTTTTCCTTAAAAAAAACAGAATATTGTTTGTAATCTTAAGATTTTATGGAAATGAAATAAAAATACTAATTTAACATGAGAGTAAATGTAGGTGTTATAAGTACAGCCTTGGTTTACTAATTAGTAATATCTTCTCTAACAAAAGAAGTTATTTTAACTGTTTTGCAATTAAATTTTTAATCATGATTTCAAATACTCAGTAAAGAGACACTATTTTCGAAACATTTTTAATAAGTAGCCAAAGAGACAAAGACTGATAGAAAGTTCAAAAGAAACAAAAAATTTTTAAATAAAACTCTTCAATACTGCGTTTTACAGCCTTTCTGCTCTATTATGAGCAAAGCTGCTTTTTTGTGGATTAAATTTCTTTATAGATCCGAACCCTCATTGGGTACATCGGATTCTTGTTAACTAAAAATCCATCTCCAGCACTACACTCTGAAGAACAACCATATTTTCGTACAACTACACGGCTTGGTCAATTTCTTTACAGCTTTTCCATTGCAATTATGCGCTGTTTTACTCTAATTACTTACTTAATTGGTCACCATAACCCATTAGTTAGGATTACAACCTAGCTTCTCACACCACCCAAGTTCTGGGTTTACGGTTTGGTCAGTTTCCTGACTGCTTATATATTACATTCACCCGCTGTGCTACTCTAATCACTTTCTTAATTGGTCATTCCAACCCTTTAGTCAGAACTACAACCTCACACCACCCATGTTGTGTGTGTTAATTTATCCGTGAGTAGCAAGACCTGCAGTTTAAAGTCAACTCCGAACGATAGATTTTTGTGAAACTTTTCATAGCATTTTATTTAACTCTCATAGTTTTTGCCAGAAGGTTGCTAAAATGAAGTTGCCGAAAGAAATATTTTTTTGTATTTCGTTATGTTTGAAATATCTGAGCCAGGGGTTGAGCTACGAGCTCTGGTCTAATAAGTTAATACACTACCTTCTAGATTACGGCGGTCTCTAATTACCTTGTGGATGTTCTCGAATTTAATCACTATAATGGTTGGCATCTTGTAGTTGGCATTCTCCAAATGTGCTGCTTATGCAACTGTAACACTATCGTCTAAGAAGGCATGCTTCTTCCTGAATTTAAAAACGGAGAACACCATCGTACATCATATTGTACAATAGCATGCATGCTACTTACGGTTGTAATTACTGGATATTTTATGGTTGATCTAATGCCGGAGTTGGATGAGAAGGCGACACTACCCGCGAGTTAAATGTGTGATATTCTGGCATCTGATATGATAGGAAACCAAAGCTCCGTTTTAACTTTTATTGCGATTTCAATCATGTTACTTATGGCTGTAACTACTGAACATTGTATGGGTGGTCAAATGTTGGAGTTGGATGAGAAGACGGCACTATAATGTCGCTCCATTCTGTCGAGTTAAATGCGGGATACTCTGGCATCTAACAGGGTAGAAACCAAAGCTCCGTTTTAACTTTTATTGCGAGTTAAGTAATGTTACTTACGGCTGTAACTACTGGACATTGTAAAGCAGACAGTGAAGCTACTTTTCAATGACACGTTTCCTCATAATTGCGCTATAGACGAATCTGATAGCATTTGCAAATAATACTGGTTGAAATTAGAATCAACGTGCAACCGGAAATGGATTTCTTAAGCCACCACATTAAGCCTTTCTGAAATGTAAATTTGCAAGCTACCCATACAACCAAACCTTCCTAATAAGGGGACCAGACTTGTTTCCTACATCTTTTCCAATAATTCGAGTATTCCAGGACGAGATTATACTGTTCTGCTTTATTTCCTGAAATATAATTTTTAAATTTCTTCTTAAATTTTAATTCAATAAAATTACCCAGACTCCGTAATTCCAATTGTGCCCAAAAAAAAAAAATTCTTTTTAATTTCTAATTATCTACCCTTTGCTCTTTATATCAAATATATTTTAAATGTCAATTCATATGTTCACTCTCAAGTCCATTTGTCCAGTTTATGGGATCAATCATTTGTTCGGCATTTAAATGAGTTTCTAATAGTGTTCACAACTATAAATTTACAATTTCAAATACATAAAATCAATATTTATTACACTCTTAAACATAAAATAGTTTAAATGATTATTAGTAGGAGGAATATCACAAACACAAAAACAAAAACAATGAAATTTTCTATTTATGGCTTCGACAACATATGGGCCATAGAACAAGTAAAAGTTTTTCCTTAAGGATAATTTAATAGCTGCTTACAACAAGAAAAACAAAACAACAACAAGAAAAAGCAAAACATCATAGAAAATAGAAAGTCGATACATATAATATAAGAGAAAAGGTCATAAAAGCCAAAATGGAATTGGTTTATAATAAAATTTTATCACAGATTACATCAAATTTCATTACAACGAGAGAGCAACTGCTGGAGGTTATTGTAGAAAAATATCTGACTTTGATATGAACATTGGGAAGAGAAATGAAGGAAAGATGGTATGGAGGGGCATAAAATTAAAACGAAACTTTAAGGAAATAGTTTGTACTCAACTAAATTACTTAATTTGTGTACGAGGGTAGGTCGATAAGCTTGGTAAGATGCAGAATCTTAATGAAAAGGTCAGGACAGTTTCTGTCAAAATGCATATATCATTGATTCTTATAAAAATTAAAACATTCTGCGTCATTCCGTGTACTTATTTGGAAACCAAAGAAATGCATATTATCGACCAAAAAATGCATGTCATCGATCAGAAAAATGCAAGTTATTGCCTAAAAAGATGCAAGTCATCGCTCAAAAAATGCAAGTCATCGACCAAAAATAATTGAATTACAAGGTAGATAATTTATGAAGAATTTATTTCCAAGTCATGTGATATCCAAGGCTATTGTAATTTCAATTTAAATTAAAAAAAATACAAAAAATGTAGCATACTTTAAAGAGCACTACCGTTATAAATATGTATGTACTCTCAATTTTGTTTAGTTTTTCACTGTAACTGTTTATGTTTCTTATTTATTTGATTTTGTTATAAGTAATTTTGTTATTATTTTGCTTTCTATTATTTATTCACTCCTTTTCCTTATAATTTCATTGAGTTCAGGATGCTGTTACTGTTATACCCTACACTTTCATTTATGATATGTTTAAACATTGGCTTACATCACTAACATCTTAAAATATATGTTTTAAACGCGCCTACTTTAATATATAAATCCTAGACGGTTAAAAACTGACATTTATAAAGCAAATAATAAAGAATAGAGAGAGCAAACTTTAAAATTCTTTTTGTTACGCAGTTAATGCTTTATGATTTATTCAGGAAAAAATAAGCCTAAATCATTATAATATTATTCATTACCATGGCTTGTAAATGTTTAGCGTTTGGTAAAATACTTCATTTTGCGACACCACCACAATTGGCCGCAAGGTTTTTTAGCTCAAAGAAGGTAGATCTTCAGGGATTGAAGGTATAAAAATGTTCCATTACAGAAATACATGTTTTCCTTTAATATTTAAAAGTAAAGGATACTTATTGAGAAGGAAATTCTATTTGTATTATCTGCATAGCTCAAGGAACAGTTTCAGAATATATTACCATGAGCATCGGTCTAGTCTCTTTCTTCCTTTAGATAAAAAGTTTTTCCAGATCATTTTCTGTCTGAAACTTTTAGTTTTTTCTTTAATATCGAATGATTTTCTAGTCGAAGCAAGTGCAAAAGAATTCCGTTTTAAATCGCTTGGCTATACATATTAACACATTGTGTGCGGTACAATTCTGGAAGGGTTTAAAAATGTTGACTTGTATCAAACTGTCAATGCAATTTTATAGTCATGAAAGAGATGATCGCTGGCAATCTGTCTTTCTGAGGTCTTCTGCAGGATATGTTGCAATATCAATACCTGGTCGCAGGTTATGTATGTAATGCTTAAATCTTATTAGTCATTCTATTCGAAATATGTACAATGCTAATATCATTTAAAAAGTCACCTCTGGATTGACACAAGCAGTTTGATTCGATGAGATAGTTTTCTACCACATTTTGGCACGATTTAGGTGATATCTTGTCGATAGATTGATGAATATTGACAAAGAAAATAAATTATAAAGAATGTGCATCTTAACATTTTTTGGAATATTTTTCAAAAATATTTCATGACGCGGGGGGAAAGATAGAAGGGAAGGAAATGAAGAGCGTAACAATGCGTTGCTCTCATCGTGCGTTTTTGTTGTTTGACCACTTTTTTATTAAATTTTCTGAAATCACTTATTCTGGTCAGTGTTGCCACGAAAAAAAATATTGCAACCAACATTTGTGAAAAAAATTACCAAATAAGAAAAAATTAACCAAAATTAAATTCACAGTTTTTTTATTTTATTTTTTCAAATATAAATTATAATTAATACAACATAGTAAGAAAAGAAACAAAAAATAACAAACTAAAATTTTAGTCTTACAAATTAATTCATTTCTACAAACAAAAGCTCTTTTTATAAGAAAAATAAATAACCAAATCCGGAAATTTTGGTTAAAAATAGTTAAACGGCAACACTGGTTGTGATTAGTGAGCAAGAGAGAGAAAATAAGTTGAGAGAATTTATTTATTTACAGCCATAGAAAACTGTCAATAACAATGTTGAAAAATTCAGTACTTTAGTACTTTTTTCAGTACTTTTCCATTTCAAAAATACCGCTGTAAAGCCGCGACGCTTTCAGTACTTTTTTATTATTACATATTTTATGTCGTGTGCTTTTCAACTATTAATGCATTAGCAACGTAATGATAAAGGTAGAATTTGTCTTTAGCCCCGGTTAGCCAAACGTCCACGGAACGTACGTTCGTCTGTAGAATACAAAATGCAATGAGAACGACTGCCGAACCGACATATGATTTCGGTAATCATTAACATTGCTCGTCATATGCTACAAACGAAAGTATGTTCCATAACGTTCCGTCGACGTTTGACTACACGGAACTTTTACGTTTTGTTACGTTCAGAACGTATAAGTTGTCAGTTTTTCTGTTCCTCACCGTACGTGCATTAAATATGAAGAAATAAATAGTGTAATGTGCTGGCTGACTAGATGTGAGCCCGCGGTTCATACCCAATCTCAGATATCTCCAAAATAACGAAAAATGAAAAAATATTTCTTCGGCGACCTCATTCTGTCAAAAGCCCTGACAGCAACTAATATTGCCATGAAAAGTTTCTCAAAAATCTGTAGTTTGGAGTCGACTTTAAACTGTAGGTCCGGCCACTCATGTATAAAATTAACGCACACAACGTAAGTGGTGTGAGAAGATAGGTCATAATCCTAATTGAAGGGTTGTAATGTATGTATGTATTTTTTTACAAAAGTACCATGTGATGCGAAAAATTACTCTTTCAGTTATAGTTCAGTACCATTTCAAAATTTCCATTTTTCAACACTGGTCAATAATATACGATACTTGATTTTCATTTCATCAACATACATATGTAAAGCTATCTATCTTAATAATTTTAGATAAATAAAGATAAAATAAAAAATCCATTTTTTTATTAAAAGAACATAAAGCTATCCATCTTTGGCTTAAAAATTATACCTAGTTTTTTAGATAAACAAAAATAAAAAAACCCATTTTTTATTAGAAGAAAAAATAAAAAAATTAAATACGGCCAGCTAATGACATAGAACATTTTTAACATAAAATATTTTTTGAGTGTTATTCTGAAATAAAATGATAACGCATCCGCTACACATGTGTTCTTGTCGCAGTCTGATCGACAACTAAATCAAATAACACAAGAATGCGTGTGAGTTCTCCAGTGTTGCCACCAACACCTTTATGATTTACACACAACTGGCATCGAAATTACACATATGAAAAAAAAATTACACACAAAATTCTATTTTTACTAATATTGCATACATATATTATGTAAACTTTAAAATTATATTTTCATACACATACATAGATACATAATTGGTCATTACAACCCTTCAGTCAAGATTACGACCTAGCTTCTCACACCACTAATGTTGTGTGCGTTAATTTTATATATGAGTGGCGGGGCTTACAGTTTTAAACTTGACTTCGAACGACAGATTTTTGAGAAGCTTTTCATGGCAATTTTATTTACTCTCAGAGTTTTTGGCAGGAATCTGCTGAGAGGAAGTCGCCGAAGAAATATTTTCATATTTTCGTTTTGATGTCTAACCTGGGGTTTGAACTCGGGCCTTACTTTTAATAAGCCAACACACTACCTACTAGACTACGGCGAATAAACATTAGCCTTACATGTATTTAAATTGGAAAGAGAAGGATGTAGGTGTATATTTTTGCAACCTGGTGTTGGAAATTGCAATAAATTTACAGAACAAATAAGTGTTAACAAATTGACTGTTAAAAATTAGCGATTAAAGAAAAAGGTAGAACAAAAAGTAAAATTACACACAAATTACACACGAAGCTAATTACACACATGCTACACACACAATCAAAAATTACACACAATATGTGTAATTACACACAAGGTGGCAACACTGGAGTTCTCTCTGCACAATTGTGCGGGTAGTAATTTTAAACAAATTTTGGTGAGAGCGGGCCGTACGCCTACAACCCGCCATAAGAAATTTTACTTCTACATGATGCGCATTCTTTATATCCATATTCTTTGATATTGATTAAATAATTCAACGTTGGTTGAGTATCAGTTAGTTGATTATCAGGGTAGACGTGGTCTTTCACGTCTGATTTTTTGTCTTTTAAACATTGGTAAATCAATTGAAAATTTAACACAAACTGGGTGATTATATAGCAAAGGGACGTCGTTGCTATTATTGGAGGAGTTTCGAATGGAAAATTATGCAGGCTGCCTTACATAGACTCCCGAAAGGAGGACGTAAGGACAGCATTGAGAAGTAGCATATCATTAGCAAAACACTTTGAACCGACTGTAGTCCTTTAAAACAATATTTTTGTTTGTTTTTGTTTTTTTATTATTATTATTGTAAATAAAATTTATATACACAAATAAAAATAACAAGATATATTGTTGCTATTCTCTCTTTCATTTCACTCTCTTTTCATCCTTTTACCGTTAACCGTTATTAAAAGGTTACATCAATAAACATAAAATGTTATAAATGAGTTCTAAGGCATCACCATCTACATTTCCTGCTATACACAAATACATATATATATATATATAGGGAACATAAACAAATATACTCTCTTTTCATTTACAAACACAAAGAAATTGTCCGTATTTTGTAAACAAATGAAGGTACATACATATACATATAAACAAATAATACAGCAGCAAAAGAAATGTTTTTCTATTTAAAATAAATAAATTTCTATGTATGTGTGTATGGGTCATAAGTAATAGAGCATATCAATACAATTTAAAATGAAAAACAAATGAAAAGAAAAGAAAAATCATAGAAAAAGGACAACAAAAAATATGCTAAAGTATAGCGCAACACAATTTATTGCTTCAAAAAGTTTTCATTTTTCTTACTTTAAAAGTAAGTCTATTATGGTATGGCATAAACATGAACATAAATAATGCTGCCATAAGTAAATGAAAGAATTTCTTTCGTTTTAAAGAAAACAAGGTCTCTGTAGGGTTTTCTTATTTAAGAAAAATATTATTAGATGGTAAAGGAAAATAGTTTATTGAATAACAATTTATTTATAAAGACAGAAAATAAAGAAAACTAGAAAATAAAACTCTTTTTTATTTAAAAGTAAAAGTTTCTAACGAAAACCCCTTTAGTTTTAATTTTATAACCAAGCATGCTGTAAGTCTATAAACTTTAAAATTCTTTATAGAACTTTAAGTTTATATATATATTATATATATTTACACAATTTTAAATTAAATTTTAAATCGAATTAAAAACAAATTATATACGACATCAAACTACAACTACAACATTGCTCCGCTTTGTTCTCTTCTGTTTCTGACTATATTTCTTATTTCTATGAACTACCTTCTTTCTCAATTTTTTATTTGATTATATCCTTTGGAAACGGAGGCGAAAAGGCTTAATATAAATATGGAATAAAGCCGTATGAATAGACTGGAATTTAACGAACGAACGTAAAACCCAAAGTTGCTTGTTATCTCATAAGCGCAACTTTATAAAAATGTCGTAAATAGCTACCGGTGGTATAAAATATGGAGACTATATGTGTGGGTAATAACCTGGTAATATAAATCTCGAGATATTGGACTGAAATAGGAGTGTTTGGTTTGTGAGTAAACTAGGTCCATGCAAGAATTCTTGAATATTTTCCAAGCAAAAGCTTATACCGTGCACATATATGCATAATTCAAGTTGGGCAGAGAGGAAGAAATATGCGATATTAGCTCTCAATCAGTTAAGGAAGCCTGTTTGCAAAAGCTGTTCAGCTAGGTGGGATTAATAGAGTCACGCTCTAATGGATCCCCTGTCATGTTTATATTCGCGACAATCGGCCGACATCAGAGGAGTTTTCAAGCTACTGATGATATCAGAATCAATCTGTGGATTAGGAACAGATTTCTAACAAAAACTCTGAGATTAAATAAAATGAAAAAGTTGCTCAAAAATCTGTCGTTCGGCTGTAGGTCCCGCCACTCATGTATAAAATTAACACACATAACAAGAGTTGTGTGAGAAACTAGATCTTAATCCTGACTGAAGGATTGTAATGACCAATTATGTATGTATGTATGTTTAGAAGTATATACTCCATGAAGGGGAAGTCAAAGAGCGAAAAAAGCAAGCTAAACGAAAATAAGCAAAAGAAAAAAACAAAATACACACATCGAACGGTTCATAGAACTATATAAACAAATACATGGGAATTTGGTTCAAAGGAATTTGGTAAAGGTCAAAATTACAACAACAACACGTGAAGAAAGATTGCAAAGTTACCAGAGATGAAATATGGTAGTGAAATAAAGCGAAAAACTATACTGCCAGTGAATGATGTATTGTCATGAATTGAATTATTTTTAAATAATATCTGGCCTTACGTTTGCATAAAAATTTTTAAATAAATTTTATGAATATTTTCAACATTATCCAAGTCTCCGTACATATATATCGTTTGTATGGATGTATGTACATAGAGTACGTTCTTTTTAATTTTTCATTATTACTTTAACACTTATATCTTTGACAGCTGTTGGAAATGTCTGTCCTGGAGTTAAAACCGTGGCCTCACGTCTAAGAAGCCAACACACAGCCTACTTGACTGCGAAGACTACACTTTTTTTTCGAATTAGTTGCAATTTATACAATCTGTTTCGCTAAACACAGAATCATAGACAGAGACGTGTGTTCGCTAAATAGGCTCACGAGCAGGTAGCAATTGACTGTAATTTTCATTGAAAAATCATCTTCAGCGATAATGAAAACTTATGCATGAGTAGGTCGTGAACAAACAAAAGATACTAATCCACTTTGGATACAGGAGCGTCACATTCATTTCGAGAAGATCCCTGTTTTGTGTGAATTTTTTGCTATCGTTGTCATCAATCCATATTTCTTGAAGAACGACGTTAGCCATACCATAACTGCTAACGGCAAGTACTGTAGATCGTTTATTACCATTTTCCTATGGCCTGCATTGACAACTTCAACACCAACAACATCGTTTCAGCAAAACGGCGCTGCGTGATGCACAGCTTATGCCACATTACATACTCTGATTTCATGGTGTGGTAAGGTGATGTGAGAAACCGTTCGATTTGACAAAAACTATACTGCCAGTGAATGATGTATTGTCATGAATTGTAAGTCGGTGACAAGACAAGACGTGTTTCTGTTATTAATTATTGAAAAGTCTGCGTTAAGTACTGTAGTATTGAACACTAAAAAGTTTGACCTTTTTTAAAAGGGGTCGTGAATAAATGATAGATCAGTTTAATTAACTAAAGATTGTTGTCATTTAAGTAAATAAAGGATTGTTATAATATTGTCAAAAGTATATAAAATAGTTGTCAAAAGTACAAATCACTATATCTGCATTAAGTAATACAGTTTAAAGTCGACTACGACGACAGTTTGTTTTTGAGAAACTTTCAATTCATTTTATTCACTGTCAGAGCTTTCTCCAGAAATCTGCTAAGAGGAAGTCGCCTGATAAATATTTTTTCATATTTCGTTTTGTTGGAAATGTCTGTCCTGGGGTTAAAACCGTGGCCTCACGTCTAAGAAGCCAACACACAGCCTACTTGACTGCGAAGACTACACTTTTTTTTCGAATTAGTTGCAATTTATACAATCTGTTTCGCTAAACACAGAATCATAGACAGAGACGTGTGTTCGCTAAATAGGCTCACGAGCAGGTAGCAATTGACTGTAATTTTCATTGAAAAATCATCTTCAGCGATAATGAAAACTTATGCATGAGTAGGTCGTGAACAAACAAAAGATACTAATCCACTTTGGATGCAGGAGCGTCACATTCATTTCGAGAAGATCCCTGTTTTGTGTGAATTTTTTGCTATCGTTGTCATCAATCCATATTTCTTGAAGAACGACGTTAGCCATACCATAACTGCTAACGGCAAGTACTGTAGGTCGTTTATTACCATTTTCCTATGGCCTGCATTGACAACTTCAACACCAACAACATCGTTTCAGCAAAACGGCGCTGCGTGATGCACAGCTTATGCCACATTACATACTCTGATTTCATGGTGTGGTAAGGTGATGTGAGAAACCGTTCGATTTGACACGGTTGGACTTTTAATTGTGCTGTTTCCTTAAGTCACCAGTGTATGCTATTCAGCTGTACAGAAAGCCCATATAACCCATGCTATTGATGAAATTCAATCTGATTTACGCTCCAAAGTTATGAAGAAATTAATATTTTGGATTCGCTTCACCCAGATAAGCCGTGAATAATTTTGTATTCCCCACATAATGACATTATTAGGCCCCTCAAATGAATAAAATATTTTGAAGATGTCTCAAACACACTTTGTTTTATTAAAATTTAAAGGTAGGAAGCGCTTAAAAAAAGAGCCTATAGAATGGTATGCCTACTTTGAGAGCCTAATTAAATTGTTGTATAGGACATAGTGGTAAGGAACTATGCTCATTGGCGTTGACTTTCATCATGTGGTCAATTAAATGGTAGGAAATTGCAACATATTAAAGTATTATCCATAAAATATTAAAATCCTAAGCTTCAAAACGCTGATCAACAATATAGAATATGTCTCGTTGTTAAGAAATACTTTTATTCAATTCTGATATTACTTGCTTTCTCAGTGTTTCGATGCGAAAATGCTTTTAATTTTCCAAGTTTAGCTTGATTATACGCAACAATATTTCTGATCACTTTCCGCTGATTTGGTAACCAAATATGTGCACCATACTACACCATAAGAAATCGTAAGTTATTTACTTACTAATCAATTTTGTAATTCCCACTTGGCTATTAGTAGAAATATTATAAAATTTCTGTTATTTAGATGGCTAGTCAAGAGCTTTATCCATGCTTAGTGCCGTCCTTATTTGTCCATTTGTGCCAGATCTCCACACGACTAGATTTGCGATCCCAATCTGAGAGATGTGGTCGAAATAAGATATCAATCGATACCCAATTATTGTGTATGTAGATGGCATAGTCTATGGACCCTGGTAATTCAGTCCTTCGGTCCCTGTAGCCGATAGGCCATGAGAACTGCACCCATGGCTTACTGGATATTGCCTTTATCATGTCACTTTGCCTTTTTTAATTTCGAATTCCACTTCTGTTTGAAAAAATAGCGTCAGTTATTTAATTGCTTGGTATACATACCTACAGAATTGGTCATTACAACCCTTCAGTTACGATTACGACCTAGCTTCTCACACCACTTATATTGTGTGTGTTAATTTTATGTGGCGGGACCTACAGTTTAAAGTCAACTCCGAATGACAGATTTTTGAGAAACTTTTCATGGCAATTTTATTTACTCTCAGACTTCTTGCCAGAAATCTGCTGATAGGAAGTCGCCGAAGAAATATTTGTTCATATTTCGTTTTGTTGTTTGACCTGAGGTTTGAATTGAGGCCTTACGACTAATAAGCCAACATACTACCTACTAGACTACGGCTACTACGACTGGTGTTTCACAAAATTCCTATGTAGTTTGGAACATAAGGAACCATTTTCTGCTTCGTATCCAGTTTTCTGATAAATCAAAATAGCGCCCTCATAAGCATACAACCTTGGCTATACAAATAACGAGTAATTGACTAAAATTAGTTCAAAGTCTACTAAAAAATCTTGTTTTCTGCAACAAAAAATAATTCAATTTTCTTACCCAAAGGCGTATGAGTAATATTTAATTGTAGATTTGTTAATAAGTATACGTCTAAGTGTACATACAATTATTGACGAATTTTTTCTCTATTTCAAATAATTTGAATTAATTGAGACTTTTACCACGACTTTAGATTTTATTTGAGATTCATTTTATTGCTGGAGCCACTTAATAAAATTTAAATTTCAATTTCTATCAAAAAAAAATCTTTTAAAAATTTCTAAGGATTCTTAAGTAAAGACTTCAATAAATTTTTTTTAATATTAAAAATCTTTCATATTTATTTTAAAATCCCTGAATTTGTAAGACAAATAAAATGTTTAATAACATATTTGGTTTATAATTTTAGTGTCAAGAAAATAATTCTTCATTTCATATCTAAAGATTACCAAGGCATACACTCTTATTTTTGTTAACATTTTATGACCGTTTTTTACCAAAATTTTTATGCGTTTAGATTTATAAAATCTGTTTTTTTACTGTCTTAAATAAAAACAAAAAACAAAAAAGAGAGTATAAAACTATAAAACTAAACCAAACACTGTTCATTTGAATGCTAATTTTTGGTAATATGCGTGTAAATTGTGGCCCACTAAGTTTTATGGACCTCTAACCGAGAACGAAAAATTATATGGAAATGAAAAATAATCATAAAAACTACACACACACACAGAGAGAGAGGAAAACTTTTAAGTAAAATTGCTGGCAATTTGAATATATTTTACAGAACATACGACAACAACTAAAACATAACTACACAGCAATACACTTACATATGTATTCATATTCATAGATTCACACTCTTACACAGTTACTCTTACATAGCTATAGTATAGGCTTATCCACTTTAAGGTTTCAAAGATAAAGTATATGAAAACAAAATAAACAGAAAATATAATAACAACCTCGGTGTTGGTGGCAACAGTCGATCATTTTGAGAGCGCTTTAGAGTAATTTTTCGCACATTTTACACGGTATCAAATGCTCAAGCGTTAGAAGCCTAACCCTCCAGACACGAATGTTTAATCTAACCTCACAATATAAGACCCAATGGCGTGAAGTCCTATACTCTTACGGTTCAATAAAATTACTCTCATTAATAACTTTTATAAAATAAAGTCAAAAACGATTGTGTTATATAGTTCATGGCGCTCTCTTTTCCAAACCAAATAAGCTTATTATTCCCGATTGTCGGACAGAAAAGTTAGATATCTTATGGCAACAGCACTTTGAATCGACGTTAACATTCTCTCCAGGATCATTCTCGGAAAAATACGGTCTAAGAACATTTCTTGCTTAAAACAGCTACTTGTTCCAGATGTAATGGCTTGTAGTCTTGTAAGAAGTGTGTTGGCTTATTCGACGCAAGCTTGTGGTTCAAACCATACAAGACATGTTATGAAAAATACTTCCACGGCGACTTCCCCTCAGCAGACTTCTGGCAATAACTCTGAGAGTAAATAAAATTGGAATGAAAAAGTTTCTCACAAATCTGTCATTCGAAGTCGACTTTAAACTGTAGATGCCGCCCCTCATACATAAAATCAACACGCACAACATAGGTGGCGTGAGAAACTAAATCGTAATTTTGACTAAAGGGTTGTAATCTTGAAGTCGCCGTAGTCTAGTAGGTAGTGTGTTGGCTTATTAGACTGAAGGCCCGAGTTCGAATCCCAGGTCAGACATCAAAACGAAAATATGAAAATATTTCATCGGTGACTTCCTCTCAGCAGATTTCTGGCAAAAACTCTGAGAATAAATAAAATTGCCATGAAAAGCTTCTCAGAAAACTATCATTCGGAGTCGACTTTAAACTGTAGGTCCCGCCACACATGTATAAAATTAACGCACACAACATAAGTGGTGTGAGAAGCTAGGTCGTAATCCTGACTGCAGGGTTGTAATGACCAATTATGTATGTATGTATATGGTTGTAATCTCCAATTAAGTAAGTAATGGCTTCACCACAATTACTTCTCGATTAGTACAGAATCATTCATGACTATTTGGGTTTGCAGAAGTATCCTTTGAATGAGAAATAAAATCCTGTTGCTTTAGCACCCAAACTACATACCTATGGGGTCTTGGTAGTTAAGCAGGCTTTAATTGTTGCACGAGTTGAACTCAATATGGATGCAGCCGTAAATCAGAATGATAAATATGCCATAAATAGTCATAAATTGGACACCAAGTGCTAAGGACATCATGCAGTGGACAAAGTCGGATTGTCACACTTTCCTAGGTAGGTAGGTACGTTGGAGTGGTAGCTTTGATGCCAAAAGCTCACTTGCATGCTCAAGCGGCACGTTGTGACGCCACAGGTAATCGCAGTTCCTGTACTAACCGAGTTCCATCAAACTAGGTAAGAAGTTGGTCAGCGCTTTCCTAATAGCAGCAATATTTTCGACAGTGCAAACCTAACTCTGATGCACCAGCATGACATGTCTATAATGCTTGAGGTCTAATCAATCAAATCTCCATATTATTACCGCCAGCCAATTCATTGCATATACTGTTTCGTTTATGACGAGCTTACCCAGTCAGTAATGCTTGCAGAGTGACCAGGTTTAAATCACCACATTATTGTATTAAATATCAACTGTTTCAACGCATTCTTCGGTGGTTAAACGATGTGTATTTGTACATAAATACTACTACACATGAAAAATATTTCCCAACTGAAAACCTTACTTACCTTTTAAAACATCTAAATGGAGAACCCTGTAGTAGAAAAAAAAATAGAAAAACTTTCCGAAACAATTCATAAATATTTAAATTCATAATGTTTTGATGGAGTAAAAGAGTTGAGATTTTATTATGGAGGATGACAATTTCGCATAAAGAGAATGTCAGCGTGTGCGAGCGTGCGAGCGTGTGTAGTATTGGTTTTATTGCTCTGTTCGTTTATAGAGTTGGTTTTAGTTACTCGTTTACTTGAAACTACAGTTATTGTAGTAGTTGTTGCTGTTGCTGTTGTTATGGCTGTTGATGTCTCCTTAGTTAAAACCTCAAAATTGTAAATATTAAATACAACATATATATTCATGCCCATGCACACACACATACACTTACACGTCCTTTCACAAAAGGGTTAAAGTAAAAAGGGGGGGACAAATAGTGTCTCATATTTAATTCTCTCTGTGTTTTATACACACACATACTGGGAAATAATTGTGCATATAAATAACTTAAAATAAAAATAAAAAAAACACCCACTCTCTGGCTCTGTCCATATGTATATTGGGTTGTCTATTTTACTACTCATATGTATGAGAGTGTCTTTGTTTTTGGTGCTACGCCCTATATGTTAATTTGTTGTAGTTGTCTTGTAAATATCAAATCGTACTCCTTTCTTTCTTTTTCTAGATTATTTTTGTAATTTTGTTATGTTCTGTTGTCGTTTTTTTTTGGTTCCTTTTTCTCTTTTCCGAAATATTGTATGTATTTATGCACAATAAAAACCACAAACAATAGCAACAACTTTTAAAATGACAGCAGCATAGACTAACTAAAAATTCTTTTCGTCTTTTTTTATGACTACACAACATACGCACACAAATCAGCAACAACGAAAAAAAAACAACAATAAAACGACTTTGATTTAAATTTCGAGCAATACTTTGGTCTTGGAAGTGAATGGAAATTTTACATGAACATATTGGAGGGGGTAAAAAGTAATTTCTTAAAAGCATATTCAGTTTTTGTAATGCGAGATTTTTTTTCTAATAATGAAAGTAATTTTATTAAAAAAGAAAAAATTTTGATAAAAAGAGAAAAGAATTTCTTAAGTTTTTAATAATAAATCACTGACTCACGTCGTATTACTGTCTCACAGCTCATGATTATTTTTGGTGACCTATCTTTATTTGTTGTTGTTGGGTTTTGGATCTTTGTTTTTTCCCTTCTCGTAAATTGACATGTACTTGTTTATGTAATTCTGTGAACCGTTCGATATGTGTATTTTGTTGTTGTCTTCTTTGACTTGTTTGGTTATTTTGGTTTAGTTTGTTTTTGTCCCGGTAAAAATCTGTTATGATATGGTTTTTTCCTTTCTTTGTCTTCCCTTTCATAGAGTATACCCTTCCAAAAACCTTTTGTATCAACAGATAAAAGCATCATCAAGTAAGCTTATCTGCCTAGTCAAATTGTGTACATCTTTCCACGGCATAAACTTTTTCTTAGAAAATATTCGAAAATTTCTTCATCGATTCGAAAAATGTGTCTCTGGGACTAAACACGACTGTTTCTCTTCAACATCTAGTAAAGAAACTCTCTGTGGCTCTATGAATTGTTGTTACTAAGTCTAGTAGCGAAACATTTTAAAAATCATGGAGTCTTTTGGTTCGGATAGGAAAAGACAGAGCAGTCAGTCACTTGATTAATTCTATTACAAATTCTCAAAATAAACCCCGTATAGACTAGTCTCTCATTGTCCTAAACATACATAATGGCCCTTACAACCCTCCAGTCAGGACTACGACCACTTATGTTGTGTGTGTTAATTTTATAAATGAGTGTCGGGACCTACAGTTTAATTTCGACTCCGAACGAAAAAGTTTTGATAAACTCTCAGAATTTGTGTCAGAAATGTCAGCAAGGCGTCGAAATTTTTTTTTCATATTTTAGTTTTCATGTCTGTCCACGTCTAATAAGTCCACACACTACCTACTAGACTACGGAGACTATTGGAACTAAAGAAATTTCCTTACTTTAAACCAGAGGCTCTCTAATTTCATTGCTTTTAATGTACACAAAGGTCTTAATGATATCAAGTTTATAGTGGGGACCCTTTGCGCGTGCGTTGTCATTTCAACCCTTTAGTCAGGATTACAACCTAGTTTCTTAAAGTCAACACGTAACGACAGATTTTTGAGAAACTTTTCATGGCAATTTTGTTTACTCTCAGAGTGTTTACCAGGAATCTGCTGAGAGGCAGTCGCCTAAGAAATATTTTTTTTTAATATTTCGTTTTATTGGAGATGTCGAGCTAAGGTTTGAACTGTGGCATTACGACTAGGGCGGCTACTGCATAGCTTAGTTAATATTTCTGCTTTTAGCATTTGAACAAACATAATACAGAGGCTCTTTAATTTCATCTTTTTAACTTTATTGAACGCCACCTCCATAGCCACAAAGGTCTTAATGAGGTCAAGTTTGTAGCGGAGACTCTTTGTCCGTGGAGTGTATACGATCTACTTCTTATGTAAACTCCACTAACAACTCCTTTGAAAGCAAATTTTCAAATTCACATTCAAAAACTGTATAGAAATGACTTGAATTTGTTTTGCAAAAATCTTTCAGAAATTACTTTTTCTCCTACACCCCGTTTTTTGCTAGTTTAGAACTCTGACCACTGTGTTTACAATGTCCATGAAAATAAAAACAGAATTTTTCTGTTGTCTACAATTTTTTTCTTTCTGTTCTTTTGTTGTTGTTGTGATTGTTGTAAAATATTTACGTACTTATTTTGTAAATCTATTGTTAAATAAAATAAAAATAGGAGGAAAAAAAGCTATGTATTTATTGTAAAGAAATGCAGCTTATGATTATTACACGCCCTCTTAGCTTGACAGTTGTTGGCAATAGAGTTGTTCACAAAGACATCTGAAATATTTTTTTTTTTTGATTTTGTTGTGATTTAAATAAGAATGAAAGAAATGCATCTGAAAACCGTAAGTTGTTGTGATTTTAAATGTTGCCTTACCAAAGAACATTTCTTTTTTGGCTTCATTGTTCAAATTTTCTTTGCAAAACTTTCAATATAACTTTACAGCCTGATTTTATTTAAATTTTTTTTTTCTTTTTCTTATTTGCTACTTGTAAGTAATTTTAGCCACAACAACATTGTTGTGTGGGTCAACAACTTTCTAAAAATTTTGTATGATGGTTTAACTTTTATTCATTGAAAGCTACAGTAATGCCCAAAAGAAAAAAATTTACTCTAAGCAACCATTGCCGCAAATTTAGTTTCATTGGTTGTGCATGCATGCGTGTTCTCTTTTATTCTAGAAGGTTTCTTTGTGACTCTCTTAACAATTTCAAGTTAAACAAAAACTTAGAAAGACAAAAAAAAGATGTACAAATATATTTTTTTTGAGCGACTACGATTAGACGAAACTAGATTTATCCAAAAACTTATCACACCACCAGATAAGGGGTTATCTAGTAGAAAAAGTGAATGACTACAAAACCAGAGCAATCTGGATTCGAATACAAAAGATAACAAAAAACTTAGACGATGCTGGAGGATCATATGCCCATTACATGTTAATTCAAACTTCGATTATTTGACTTCTTTGCGGATTCCAATCTATGGCTAATTTCATCACATCTTTATTGGATTTTCTCAGAGTGTGTACAATACGTTTTTGTTTAATGCAAGCTTGTTCTGTTCGCGTGTAAAACCTGAGCAGAATTAAATTTTTGCTACATACCATAATTACTGTCTCCCCTTAGAAGGAAATCCTCGCTGGAATATTTCTTCTGGTGTATATGAAGCATTTTGTAACAAACAGTGGAGGACAGCAGTGAAGAGAGAATACAACCTTCTCTAGCATCAGCTAGTCAACCTACACTACAACTCACATGAATTATGTCCATAATTTTCCCAGAAGTACCTCTGTAAGCCAAAGCGTCCAAATGACAGTATAAATAGTAAACTCTACTCAACGGATTGCTTAACATTGATCCGAAGGTTATCTAGGTGGTTAGCACATGCCCTTATTTGGTGAAATTCAACTTGTTGTTGCGTAGCAATGACTTATATGGCTTAGTTAGACATCTATTTACAATCTGAGCAATAATTCGCTCAGATTGCAGCATCTGAGTTCACTCATACTCAGTTCACCCATCACAGTTCACTCATACTCCTGACTCCTCACAGTCAAGTAAAACTAAAATAACGTAGAGCCACCTCTTCTGGCAGGTGCAATGAAGTAGTGAGCAAAGCCCGTTAACCTACGTCCAATATAATATATACGTAATAATCTATACCTTTTAATTGAAAAAGTTTTTTTTTAGACAAAGACATTTGGCAACCCTATCGTTCTAGTACCTGCTCTAGTAGAGCTGCTTAGCTGCATAGGGTGATTGCAAAAAATCTTGAACATCTTTTGATTATATTTTTGCTTTTTATTAATTTAGTTTCATTCATGAAATATTTTCTACCAACTAAAGAGTGGGATTACTAATGCAGGTTATAGGGCGACAGGGTTACTATCTCTCGCTAACAAAATATAATGCTCTCTGTGAAAACCTATTTAGTATTTGTAACAAGATCTAAAACGGCCTGAAGTTCTTTTAATATTCGTTGTAATAGCTACCACCTGTAGGGATCAGGGATCATGGTTAGCTTTCTAGATGGTTTTATTGGAATTCTGTTCATTAATTTTAAAACATTTTTCCTTAAACACCATTATAACAACGTTCTTTATTTTCTTCCATATTCAAACCTGGTTTATCATTGCGTCACGCTATCTTTGGTTAATTGTTATTGTCCATTATGACCTAATAATAATAATGACTACGGCTTAGTTTGTATTGCGACCCATGTTCATTACATTCATAGGCCGCGGGACCTAAAGTTTAACAGCAATTTCTAATGACATATTTTAGAAGCGTTTTCAAGGCAATTACATGGAGCGAAGATACTGTGAGTGTCAAAACAAACTGTACACTAAGAATAAAATTTTAACAATCACCAAACTCAACTTTTACCACATAAGGAGAGTGCATGAAAAAATTTGACAATATTTCGAAATTATTTGTAGTTTTTTTTTCACAATTTTAAAAACTGGCAAGGAAACAATTTTAATATAAAAATAACGGTAATTTATTATTACAGTTTCTTTTGACGCTCACTGTTCATCGTAATATCTCCTTTTAAGTTATCTTAGTTGGGATTTGAACTAGGAGTATGTATGTTGAAAATCAATACACTAACCCTTGGTCTATGGCCTCTAGAATATGTAACTGATGCATACAAAATTTGATCTTATTTTCATAATTTTTTTTAAGAAAACAAACCCAGTATATTTTTTCACCAGATTTTTTCATTTCATCGCCTGATACTATATTTTTAAATATGAATCTAATTGTATAGCTTGTGCTCTATTAATCTTGACCTTTTACATCCACGTATAATTATTTTCTTTCAAAAAGTGCAAATAATTACAAAACCTGTACAAAAAAACCAGAAAAATTATTGTTAAAAACAACAAAAAATCATTAAAACCTTGTGAACTGAAAGCATTTTCTTTTTAAATTAAAAACCTTGTATTTAAAAAAAAAATAAAAATAAATTCTTCTACAATTTCGTTTTACTTACACACACATAAAATACATACATACATATGTACGTACGTACATTACTGACGTATTCTAGAGCATACAGAAATAAATTTAAAAAAAAATAAAAAAAATATGAGAATTTTTGTTTAAATGTGTAGACAGTTGAGACATTTAAGTAAGACACTTGAACAAAACATTTTTCTTTCTTCTTTCTTCCATTCTAAGCCTAAATGGCAGGTAAGGAAGAAAGTAAAAGGGTTCTACAAAATAAACAGAAAAATAAATGCCAGTCCAACTGACTGATTGCCAAGCAGTAAGGCTGACATGTACTACAGTAACATCAACTACAGGTCTCTACCCAAGGTATAAAAGGTATACAAGGCTCTAAACAAAGTTCAGAGATTGTATACTTAGCAACAAAAAATGGGGGAAAAAAATAAAATGTATGAATACCCACCCGAAGTAAGTAAAAATAAATGAGAATGGGAACTTTCTCGGCCCACAACAACAATAGCAAAGTAATAATGAATAAATACAACAATAACAATAACAACATGTAATAGAAAAGGCAAAAATATTTAATGGAAATATACATACATACATACGAACATATTGTAACATATAAATGCTGTAATGCGAGGTCTGCTAAAAGTTCTTCGAAAAGTGTACTCTCAGATGTTTTGTATAAAAAAAACAGCCTTGGAAATTAGAAAAACAAAAAAACGAAAAGTAAAAATAATATATCATGAGATAAATTAAATTTTTCAAAATAAATTTTTTATGCAAATAGAATAAGACTGACAAACGGTGGAATATTAATTACATAAAATAAAAACAAGGTTTGTTACATATGTAGGCATACATATGCTTCTCATTGATTTATTTAATATAAGAATCAAAAAACAATGTTTAATTGCTATGACAAATGACAGTCAAAGAGGGCTATCCTTAGAAAATAATAAATCTCTCAGTTATAAGGAGAATTCGCAGCATATAGACCTGCTAGTAAGTGTTAAAAATACTATGTCGTCCTTAAAAGATATTAACCCTAGACGGGTACTCTTCTATTTTGTACATTAAGGTTACTGTTCGTCGAATCGACGAACACTTTCACCCTAATTGGTTACTGTTCGTCGAATCGACGAAGCTCATTTACAATTTATCATATAATTCTTTTATGTTTGACCAAATTTCGCTCTTTTTATAAACAATTTGGATTGATTACGAAAGCTTGTAGTGAGTAAACGTACCCGGGCCACACATTTTTGTAACAATGGATGGTCATTTTTGTACAGTAAGGTTACTCTTCGTCGAATCGACGAACAAAAACAAAATTTTTTTTCCTCCACTAGCTGCAAGCTTTTACTATCAAATAACGTTGTTGAAAAAAAGAGCGAAATTTGGTCAACCATAAAAGAGTTATGTGATAAAGTGTAAATGAGCTTCGTCGATTCGACGAAGAGTAACCGTCCAGGGTTAATGAGATGTCATGGTACAATGTTACCCGAGCGATTGAGAATAGTAGCCTGGGGAAATCAGAATCAAATCAAATTAAAATCAAATCAGCCTCAGTTACCATCATGCTTCGATTCATGTACATGATGCCAACTGATTTACAGTTTTTTTTACATTATGTTGGGCGCCTATTTTGCGGGTAGAATTCTTAGAATTCTAGGATCTTAAGGTATGATCTATACATTTAAAATTATACTTTACATATTCTTCACTTACTCTATAATTATTCCCTGGGTAGAGGTATTCCAGATGTCCAATTTTCCATGACTCTGGCGCATAAATTAGTAAAAGTTTATCAATGGCATGCGTTCAGTTGGCTTTGAGATCCGCAACGTCTTGTAGCTTATTCGCATTCGCCTGCAGCTTAAGAAAACTTTACAAGAAAAATCCTACATCACCTCCAATTAAAATGAACATGCCCTCAAATCGCTCGTGCAGAATATGCAATGTCGCATGAACTGTGTGGCACGTAGGACCATATATCGTTAGTATTGAGATCATCTGATTCGGTTTAAAATATGAGAAGTATGGTTCTCGCCTTTGGAAGCGATGGTCTGGTCCACGTCGTTCTAAAAAAATGTTAACTGATGATGTCTTCAGCCTAAAATCGACACCAAACAGTGACTTTTTCGGGGGGTTTGAGGCACTCCTGAATCTCATGTGAATTGGTATTGTCCCGAATTCGACAATTTTGTTTCTGCACGCATCTATTCATTCAAACATGAGCCTTGTTCGCTGAAGATGACTTAGGGTGAGAACACATATAGTTATCCATGTTCCATTACTTTCAGTGCCTGAGACAGTTGAGGACTATGTGAGGTTGCGGGCTTAAGTTACGACGTTAAGTTGTGGTCTGTGAAAGGATGGGTTCTGGTAAGTGACGCGAAATCGATTGCCTTAGATTATCTTTCACACTTTCATAGACAGCAGGGATGTTTTCGACAAATCTTGTTTTTCGTCAACCAACGGCTTGGTTGATTGTTTACGGAACTAGTACACTCGAATTTATCCACCACACCGTGAATGATGTAAGAATGATTATGGCCATTGTAAAATGTGCAAAGTGCACAGTAGGGTGCTTATTTATTATTTACGCGTGTTATTGAGTGCAATATCCACCCATACTGTTTTGGCAAAACAGACAACTAATTTCACAACTAATTTGATAGATGTAGCTTCAAAAAGATGGCCATTATCAAATTTTGTAAAAGTCAACATATGCATAAACTTTTAGGTAGATATGTACATACGGATTTAATTAACAAAATCCCTCAAAGTCTTTCCAAATCTATCCCAAGTATTAAATATATTTTTACAGCAGATGCTGTATTCCTAGCAACTGCCATAGGAAACCAGTCGCCTTTACTTTATTAATGAAACTGATGCAAGGCTTTGTGACAACTCTTTTGAAACAAAATTGATGGAGAACTACCAGAAAAATTTAAGAGAGACATCATCATGTAGATTGCCTACAATCGATAGGGCATAAATAGGCTCACTGCGATTGTTGATTGAAATAAGTAAAGTAGAGTTGCGAACAGCCTAATACAATTCGATGATGAAGACAAAATAAAGCTTTCCATTAATGCTTTTTGGATGATGATGGAGTTTCTAAAAAATATCGAATATCTAAATTGCATTTAAGGCGCACCTGCCCTCGTTTTATAAATCGTTTTGAAGAAATATTTGCTTACCATTTGCTTATTTTTATATTTTCTGTGCAACATTTCGATGCAGATTTATTAAAAAAAAAGAAAAAATTATAACAATAACGAGAAACAAATGAAAAAAATAGAAACAAACAACTCTACATTGCAAAATGAAATAAAAAAAGGGAAACAGAGAACACAAACCAACACTTTTGTGTGTCAAAAGCATTTAACCTGAAAGGACATTTGGCAATTTTCTGCTGTCAAAGTGTCAATTGTTTTAAGTTCCATTATTTTTTCAGTTTTTCTCTTCATTTTTTGATATTTTTTTTTTCTTCCTGAAATGTTTCGTCACTTTTGAGCATTTAAAGTTTGAAAAATAAAAGTAACACAACAATTTTTAAATGCTTGTAAGGGAGGGAGGGCAGAGAAGTGCTTAACGAAATTGGTTCTGAAAAAAAGATGGGAATTCTTTGAAAAAAAGAATGAAAATTTAATAAAAAAAATTTTATTGCCTAGTATTGTTTTAAAGGTTTTAATTTTATTTTCATTTATATTTTCTTACTTTTTCTTTTGTTTTATTTTCAGACAACAATTTCATTTGTGATTGTCGGCTGCAATGGTTGTACGAATTGAAAAATCGTACACGTCATCCACAGTTGCGTGACTCTTTGGAAAAATTCGTTTGCAATTTACAGGAACCACATTTGCACAATTTCATTGAACCGATACCCAATCATGTGTTGCAGTTATTAAATGTGGGTGGCATCAATGCAGCACTCGGCTCTAATGACCAGTTTATGAGTGCGACAGGCTTGGGTAAGAAGCATCATGGCAAAGGACGCCAGGGATTGCAGCGACGCAACAATAAGTTTGAGGGACAAATTCAATTAACAGACGAGGCTGAGCAACATGAACAGGCAATAGAAAATTCGGCATCATTGAAAAAGAAACGTGCTTTGACACAATATCCGGGTATGGGCAATTTAGATACGAGCAGCAGCACAAGCAGTAGTGGCAGCAGCAGCAGCAGTAATGCGCCTGTACAGAGCCATTATATATTTGGGGGTCCAGATAGCAACAGTGCCATGCACAATGATTATTTTGATAGCAACTCTGAAGTGCTTTTGACACATCCCATCAAAATGGAAGATGAATTGGAATTGATGAAACACAATGCCTTGTACTCACAAAACAATGATGTTATGTCACCAGCCTCCTCCTCCTCATCCTCGTCCTCTGCCTCACAAAGCCACAATATGGATCTTATGACTGTACAGGCTTTGGCCATACCAGTGCGTTTATTCCTTTTGAAACCTGAAAGTTTGCCCTGCCATGAAGAGCTAAGTGATCCCACTGAATTGCCACTATCACGAGATCTAATGGATGCCCGCAGCAGTAATGTGCAAGTGCTCTCAGCCTCTGTAAATAACTCGAGCAGCAGTCAACAGGCCTTTAAGCTGTTATGGCTGATATTGGCCATTGTCTATGGCTGTCAAGTTGGCTAAGAAGATGAAAATGGAAGATGGTGTACTCTTAGCAAAATAAAAATACAAAAAAAAAAAAAAAAAATCATAAATTTTTTAGTTTCATTTACACACATAAAAATAAAATTAAAAGGGGTTTGAAGCATTTAATGGAAAAACAAAAAAAAAAAAAAAATAAATCATTTCAAACATTCATTTGGGGTCATTCAATATTATTTGATTCATTAAAATATTTAAAATTAAAAAGCATAAACTGAAAATATAATAGAAATTAAGCCTAATAAGTAATGATTTCAAAAATTCACCCTGTGTTCTTACTTATTACATACTCAGAAAACAAACAAAAAAAAAATTTATTTTAAAAAAAATTTATAAAAAATTTATAAAAAATTTAATTGATTTCATTAAACAAATAAACTAAAAATATTTATTGAATTTAAGCTTTTTTATAAAATATTTTTTATTTAAAAAAATTAAAAAAGAATTTTAAGAAAATTAATTTTTTTTTTCTTTATTTTCATAACTATTTAATATTGTAAGTCAAATTAAATTTAAGTATTTAAAGAATTGAAATATAATAATAATAATTATAATAAAATAAAATATATTTATATTTATATTAAATTAAAAAAATAATTTTAGTTTGAATTATTATTTTGCTTAATTGCTTGTAATTTAAATAAATTTTCTTTTCATAAGTCATCGTCTATAAAATGCCAAAGCAGTCCAAGAATTATGTCTTTATGTCATGTCATTTAAATTATTTTTATTGTATATACACTGATCAGTCAACATACTTATGAATTAAGCGATTAACTAAAGAAAATTTAAAACCAAAAATTAATTATTAATAACAAAAAAAAAAAAAACATAAATTACACATAAAAATAAAACAACATAAAAAAAACCAAACAATTTTTTCTAAATTTTTTTATTCGTATTGTAACATTTTTTTCTTTAATTATTTATTGTGTATTCATATTAGAAAGTATGTATCATAAATGTAGCTTAAAAAGGGAAACAATATTGCAAACAGTAAACAAAATAAAAAAACAATTTTTTAAAACATATTTAGCCATTTTATATACAAATAATATGTATGTAAACAAAAATAAATTTTAAAAATTAAGAAATTTACACACTCACCTAAGTACTTAAACTTCTAAACATCCTCGAAGCCTTAACTTTGCCAATAACTGTGAATAACTGCAATTTTCCTCTGGACTAAATCAGTTTTCGGTTTTAATTTTCAAGCAGTGGGTTTTGTTTCCTATGCAAAAAAAAAAAGAATTACCAAAATTTTGGTGTTAAGATTTCATTCCATAACTCATCCTAATCTATAGTATTAGATTACCATGTGCAAAGGATTTTCCATTAGATGGCATAGTTTCCTATTAGTTATGTTTACATAAGAAGGTTTATTCCAGACGAACGAAAATTTATATGAAAACAATTATTTTCACACACATTACCGATCATCTGAGTGGGTTTGCGTGGTGGTAAGAAATTATTGATCAATGAAAATTATGGCATCATGGTATATAGAATGTTAGTGTTATTTTTTCCTTTCGAACAATTATTTCAAAGATACCCTCGTTCAAAAAATACAGCACAACACAAAAAAAAATAACGAAAAATTAGTGAATGAGAAAACCGCACAAGAAATTATATATTTCAGCTCTGCTGTCAATTTGAAAAGTCAAAATTTATTATATGACGTATTCTATGTGATTCAGCCATAAGGCGCAAACTATAGTGGCCATCATTATGAAAATATTAAGTTGAAAAATTTTCTTATAAAAAATGATAGACGACAGTTAACCCATTTTGCTATAAAATTTATCATCCCAAGCTCGAAGACCTTAAATTTTTCTTCATAGAAATTTTGAAAATTTATCGAATTTATAAAAAAAAATTAAGAGTATTAATTACACACATTCTTCACCATAGCGTCTATATGAAAGATCTCCAAAAGGAGCCAACATTAACAAAGAAAATCGTAGACAAGCCAGGTGGCGTTGTGTTTTGTTAAATAGTAGGAATCACCACTACTGTCCATACTTCACCCCCGACCTAAAAGCTGAAGTACAAATTTCTTCTAGTTTGCAAATAGAAGCGTAATTATCGATTTTGAGAATCTTAAAATATTTCGGAAAAAAAAGAGTTACCAAACAGTTTCTAACTTATAAGAATGGAATGTGTAACAAGCTGCTTTTGCTTGAGGGACTACTTGAACAAATTTTGTATCTCTTTGATCAACTTATTTCGACTTTGTGAATTGACACTGAAAGTTGAGAACACACCCTTTGTGATAGCCTACCATTCGACAGACAGGATTAAAAGTATGGGTGCTATTCAAGCCTTAAATTAAAAGTTTATGTTGGATGAGTATAGCTGATGTTGTCTTTTCTCGGGGTAAAGGAAAAGATTATTTGAAGGTGAATAAAAAACTTATAATGTTTCTAATTAAAGATCATTGATGAATACTACAAAAGAGGTTTTATTTCATATTTAAATATTTTGGTATATCGTAATCATACTATTTTACAGTTTCTAACTTCAACAATCTTTTAAGAGACATATAAAAGATATTTCCGGATTCAAAGGAACACTGAAGTGGACAATCAACTATGTCGTTCTACGAAATCCAGTTTAGACGATTAGTGAAAAATAATTCAAATTTCTTAGAGTGCTCAGTCTCTTTGCAGTAATTCCATAATTTTCTAAGGCTAACATGCATAAAAGTTTATCATAAAGTCTGTAACGTAGTAAACTCCTTTAAGAAGTATTCACTCGGGTCACAAATCAAGAAAATAGAGTGGATGAGGTCAGAAATTCGTACGACCATGGCGACTTCTCGACTTTTCACATACTCGTATTAGTCTACTAACAATGGCTATCAAATCCACGTGATGCAACTTGTTGAAATTATGACAGAAGTCAACTGTCAGCAGATGACCAGAATTTAACTTTTAGATATGACACTGAAAAATGAAAGTATCACAGACTTATTGACACATCTTGTGTGTGGATTACATCATTAAACCAAACTAGTCACAAAATATATCAGCACCTTGAAGCAAGTTTGAAACCAGTTGGCGTGTTGGAAAATTTCTGTTAACCAAGCTTGCTTTTAGTAAATTTTGTTATAGCCACAAAGACGCATTAAAGAAAATGACCAAAAGTTTGTTTTCTGACGTACAAACGGTTCTACATATTGAGTTAAGCAAGCTCGAAACACTCTACAGACGTCCAGTTATCATGTAATGACTGCGAGGATATTGAAATTTTTCGGACAGTATAATAAATTTCAATGTAAACCTTTTGCTTTAACATTTTTTTTCTAACTCCCACAGTTGTGTACCTACAATCCCCAATCGATATTACCAGACTTTCATAAAATTTAATGAATGGTTTAAGTCAACAAAAAGTAAACATAATGCAATGTTCCTTGTGCTCTAATGCAAGCAATGAATACTGATTCAATTGTGGACATCTGTTACAGTCGTACTTTTTCCCTTACACCAGTCAGTGCAACTGTCACAGAAATTATGGCCCAGTTAGGTCTCCAGTAATAAATACTAATGAAAACAAAATTATTTTTAACAAATTGCAATAGAAACTTTGAATTTTTAATTTGGTGTGTATATGTGATTCGGAATTTAAGTTCAATATAATTGAAATTAATTAGACTACGTTAGTAACTTCGCAGCAATCCCATAATTCGGGAAGGCTAACATGCATAAAAGTGGAACAAAAAGTCCGTAATAACGTAATAAATTCCTTTGGATCAAAAAACAAGATAATAGGGTGGATAAGGTCGTCAATTCGTATCCTTAATCATGGTTTTAGAAAAAAAAAATGCAATGGCTGGTTCAATTAGGTTCAATGGGTTTGACGTTGATAGAGTATTTTAATAACGATTACTTTGTCTACTGGTGTAGAAAGGATTTCAAAGTTTATTTCTGCGCTTCCTATGACATAATGTTTTCGTTACTGTTGTCCTTGTCAAGCTGTCCTTTAGCCTTACACTGTTCATGTTGTACATGTTAATTTTATGAATGACCAGAAGTAATATCTCGAATAGTTTCTTGGAATTTTTAATGCCTAAAACGTAATAAAAATCTGAATAAAAAATCTTTCTCTTCTTTACCCTATAAACATTTTCCCAACATCCTTCAAGAAACTAAACTTTTGTAAAAAAAAATGTTTCCTTTTTAAACTCAAGCTTTAAAGTAAATGCATTTAAAATTTATTATTAAAAAACCACAATAACAATAACAATGAAAAAAAAAATAAATAAACAAAAATATAAAACAATACTTTTCATAAATAAATTAGTTTTAGTTAGAATAGGGAAAACTTTAGTTTTAATGCCCTATATTAAGCTATCTTTCATTTCTCTCGCTCTCTCTCTTTTTATCATTTTCATGTTGTCTCTTTCTACTTACAAGCGTTATATTTAACATTAAATGTGTTTTTCTTGTTAAAAGTTGTATGTTTTCTAACATTGTTTAGTACTGTTTTATAATTTTCCCCAGTTAAGATTGTACGAACGAAAAACGAAAACCCAAACCCCAATTTACTTATCCTCAATGCAGGATAAGTATTCGCACACACACATATACCACATACACATATACATACATACATGCTTTGTGTTAAATAAACTCTTACACATACACACTACGAAACCCTTCATAATTTTTTTATGTTTCTTTTTTTGTTTTTGTATGTGTAAAACGTCCTTTTTTTAGGTCAACTACTCTGTGTAAATAGATGTGTCTGTACTATTTGTGTAACTAAACTACTCTACTCTACTCTATTCTCTACATTTAATGTAAGATAAACTAAAGATAGTTTGTGTTCGTTTATTTTTTTTTTTAGTTTTTTAGTTTTAGTCTGCAAATATAAAATATAAACTCTTAACAACAAAAAAAAGGTTATAAAACATTAAAAAAATATACAAAAAAAAAAATAATAAAAAAATATGAAAGAAATTAAATAAAAAATTGCAAAAAATTTCTATGAAGATGTAAAAGAGCCAGAGAAAAACAGAACCTATAAAAAGCATAATAGAACATACAAAAATAGAAAAAAATAGAAAATAGAAAAACTGAAATAAAAGATCCTTTTTTTCTAAAGACAAGCAAGCATATTTCATTATCCACAAAAAAGGCAAGAAAATTTGCTTCAAAATAGAGAAGAACTGTTTGGGAAAAATAAAGAAATATGTAAAGATAAATAAATTATTAAAGAAAAATGAGAATAAAAGAACACAAGAAAGAAAGAAAACACAATTTGAACGAAAAACCCCAAAACTCGGCCAAAGACCGACAATAAATAAAAATCCTACACTGTACACTAATGAGCAGCAGCCAGCAGGTCATGTACTCCTCTGTTTGCTGGTTTTCGATTTGTGAATTTAATCCTTAAATATCAAAAAAATTAAATTTAAAGACTAAAATTTATTTTCTCTTGCATTTACCAACATTTGCCAGACATAAACTGGCTTAAGTTCATAAATTAAATCAAATTTTCAAATGATTGAGGTCTTCGTGCAATAATAAATTATGTTAAGAATACATATGTACGTATGTATGTACATATATGCATGACAGCTTTCTTTAGATTATGATTCAGTGCACTTTGAATTTTTTATATTAATTTTTTATACCAATATGTTGATAGGTATACTTAGATCTTTGCATTAAAGAAAATGAACAGAAGCTTGTGTCTTGATGTTCAAGGCACTCAGCTATCAATAGAAGAACCCGTTCCAATTAAAAGCTGCCGCCAACAGTTACACATGTTATGTTTAGAACGTGGAAGCCAGAATTTAGTAAAAGCTATCGTAGTCTAGTAGGTAGTGTGTTTGCTTATTAGACGCGAGACTACTGTTCAATCCCCAGTTCAGACATCTAAAAGAAAACGAAATATGTGATCGAGTCTTTTGGGTATTTATGACTTCCATAGATTTCGCTGTTTTCTATTAAGTAGTGTGTTGTCTTATTAGAAGAGAACCCGTTGTTCAAACCCCTGCTCAGACTACAAAACAAAATATGGGAACAATATTTGAGTCAAAGAATTTCTCTCAGCAGTTTTCTGACTAAACTCTGGGTGGAAAGTTTTTCAAAACACCTGTCGCTCTGAGTCGACTATTAACTGTATGTTTCGCCACTCATGGACAAAATTAAAAAAAAACTACAGTGGTCTGAGAAGCTAGGTCGTAATCCTAACTAAAGGGTTTTAATGACAAAAGTGGTCTGTGGTCTGGTCTCAAGGTGGAATACAACTGGTTTTCTTTTAATCTGTGGTTAGCAATTAGAATTACCCGCCTCAATATCCTTAATTAATGACCGTAAAGATCAAGAACAATCGTTTGACCTGCTTGTGCAAGCTCACAATGAACAATTGTTTCAACACTTCTTCAAGCGAAGATTTTTAACCGTGCTTGTGACTATTCTTAGAATTCTGTCATTAAATTAAAGTTAAAAGTCTCGAAAGGCAATAGCAGCCAGAAATACGGGATGAAACACCTCCCGGAATACAATAAGGCGATCAACAATTACTCTAGACATGGAACAGTATGCATTATATGGGTTCCTCGTCATCATGGAATGACTGCGAATGAAGAAGTGAATATTCTGGCTAATAGAGCGGGAGTATTACATACCATAACCTTGGAAAACCAAATGCCTTTCAGTGCATTGAAGATCAAGCTGAGAGAGTGGGCGGAAACATGACATCCACTATTGTAGAATAATAACACAGTAGGAAAAATTACAAAAATACTTTTGGCTGCGATCCTAATGTGAAGACAATCATGAGTGTTTTAAAACTAAATAAGGGCGACCTGAACACGCTAATGAGCATACTGACGGCACACTTCGCCTTACATGTACACCTGAACTGTATTGACGTGTTAGAAAATGATGAATGCAGGGCATGTGCTGAAGACATCGAAATGATGGTGCACTTTTTGTGTTATTGCCAAGTTTTCAGAGACATAACACCTCTCAGAGAAACAAACTGAAAAAAGTTAAGGAAATTTGTGCAAAATACAAATTTCCTATAGAAAATAAGATAGTATCACTAATGGTGAGCGCACAACAACCCTACATGATGGCCGAGGTGTAAGCCAATAGGCATGAGGTCCTTAGTTGTTCTACTCTACTTAAACCAAATTACTTACTTACCTATCTAAGGACTCAAAACTTGAATTTAGCTCAACTAATGGTCTAGCGTGGAAGTCACCTTAGTTTAGTAGGTAGTGTGTTGGCTTATTAGACGTAAGGCCGCGGTTCAAACCCCAGATCAGACATCTCCAACAAAATGAAATACAAAAAATATTTCTTTGGCAACTTCCGCTCAGTAGATTTCTGGCAAAAGCACTGAGTGTAAATAAAATTTTCATGAAAAGTCTGTCGTTCGGAGTCGACTTTAAACTGTAGGTCCCGCCACTCATGTATAAAATTAGCCCACGCAAGATAAGTGGTGTGAGAAACTAGATCGTATTCCTGGCTGAAGGGTTGTAATGGACAATTATGTATGTATGTATGTAAAGGTCTAGCGTAAGGACTGTTGATAGTTTGAAAAAACAAAAAAAATCCTTCCTTACCCTCTCAGTAATTTTTCTTGAGTCAGGTGTTCAAAATTGAATTTACCTGATTAGTACTTAACGTGGTTGCTGTAGATGTCAAGGCCATAATCTGCCGACTTTGAGCTTGGCATAGACATTGAGTTTATATGGTCATCTGCAAATATTTTTTTTTGGAATAACTTGAATAAATAATTTGTTTAGCGACGCAGTTATTGATATGCCTTTTTAATTGTTTTTTTTTTTTAATTCGTTGATAATGAATACCTTTGTTGGGTATTTCAAGCAGTGTAGGATGTTTTTCTTTTTATAAATCCAAAAAATATTTTTTTTGATATTGTAAATGCATACTTAGAAAAAGAAAATGGAAATAAAAAAATAAAAAATAAACCTCCGATATACTGGTGTTTCATTATTTTTAAAAAATAACAGAACTTTTTTAAAAACAATAAAAAACTTTTTTCACTACGACTATTATTATGAGTTTAACAACTGAATTACCTTTAAGTATATGTTAATAAAATTATAAAAAAAAAATTACAATTAAAGCAGACAAAGATATAAAAAAATTAAAAATTAAATTAAAATAAATTAAAGTGCTTGTAAAAAATTTAAAAAAAAAATATACAAAAATTTAAAAAATAAATGCTTGTAATGAAGTTTAAAACTCGTAGGGTTAGTGTTAAATAATTAAGAAAAAAATTCATGAATATATAAAAATTAAATGTAAATAAAATATTTTTAAAATTTAAGAAGGGAAAAATTGTATATACACTAAAACCCCAATATAAAATTTAAATAAAAATAATAGAAAAAAATATTTTCTTTCATATACAATATTTATTAAAAAATTAATTTATTTTGTAATTAAAAAAACATGGAACTTTTACTAGAGTATCTCTGAGAGCTTTGTAATTATTAAACATCATGAAACGACATGATATTTCAAATTGACAATTAAAAAACAAGAAGAAGAAGAAGAAAATTATATTTCATAGAAGAATAAAATAAAAAAAAAGAATTAAAAAAAAATCATTTAAAAATTTACTGAAACTAAATAGTTTTTGAGAAAAAAAAAAATTAACAGAAATCTAAAGTTTTTTATTAAGAAACAAAAAATAGAAAATGAAAGAAAGAAAAAAATAAAACACCGAATTTAAATTTAAAAACTCGAGAGAAAAAAAGAAAATCTATTTAAGGAAAAACACCTTCAAGACACAAGAAATCTGAAAAAATAATCTCTTTTTTCTTTTGAAAAAAATAAAAATAGAAGGTAAACCCAACTTAATTAAAAAAAAATTAAATTCAAATTTAATTTATAAAAAACCAAAAAAATTCTAATGAAAAATAATATTTTTTAGCTTAAGACTGATGAAAGTGAAATTGTATTACAAAGAAACCAAGCAAGAAAAACAATTTAAAACTACAAAAAAAAATCAACAACGTAATGAATAATAAATTTAAAACAAAAAAACCAACAATTTATAAGTATGTGTGAATATATATGTATATATATTTATGCAATATATGGTCTGTACAATACTTACATAAATACGATACTAAATAAGGGGAAAGATAAAATGCCATTAAAATAATTGAATATGATGAACTAGATTGTAAGTGCTTAACAGAAAAATGAATAGAAAAGCAAAGTAAAGTAAAGAAAATGTGGAGCGAAATCAGAAAATAAATTTTAGGAAGATTTTCATTTATTTCTTACTCTTTTTGCACTTTTTTTATCATTTTATTTGCTTAAAATAAAATAAACCTCAATATGCTGAGGTTTTTTTTCCCTTTTTTTTTTGGTAACGAAAACGCCAATTTTAAACCATTTAAGGCATGCCTCTTCCTTAAGCAGCGTAGAACCTTCATATTTTCTTTTATGAAAGGATTTATAATTTTTAAGAGCTTTTTCAAAAAAAAAAAAAAAAAAAAAGAAAAGCATAACATATACAGTGTCGCTCAAAACTAAGGGATCTACAATTAATGCAACATAAATTAATACTTTCATGCTTTGAATACTTCATCTTTACTTAATAAAAAAAATATTCTCAAAACATTCCTACAACTTAAATAATTAAACAACTTTTGACGTTTACTATATCTCCACTTCTTTTTGACACTGGTACTGTTAGCATGACCTCCAGGCGAAATGGTTTAAATCCGTACTATGTACTAATATAGGGAACCACTTTTTGAAAGAATCAACCTTAGTTTTCAGAGCATGGAGCACAAACTCTGATACATATGTATATACATACATCCCTTCAATCAAGATTACGACCTAGTTTCTCACACCACTTATGTTGTGTGTGTTATTTTAAACATGAGTGGCGTGAAAGATTTTTGAGGAACTTTTCATGGTAATTTTATTTGTTCTCAGAGATTTTACCAGAAATCTACTGTAAGAAAATCGCCGGAGAAATATTTCTTCAAATATCTTTTTGTTGAAAATGTCTGACCTGGAGTTTGAACCATGGACTCCCCATCAATAAGACCAACCAACTGCATCAAATGCCATTAATTGCTGTCCGTTCTGTACCATTAGTTTTATCACGACACAGTTTTTCTCAAAGTCAATTTGATTTCTCCAGACATTAGTGGATCTACCACTTATTAATTTTTCGAAAATTTTTTTGATCGACACTGTAAATTGTAATATATAATATTTTATACTATATATAAGCGTATTTCATTGGAAAATATCCTTTTATATCTTTCACAGCGTATGTTGTCTACTGATAAAAGCGTACTTTTGCATTTTAATGGCTGAAAATAGGATTTTAAGAATCTTTTCCAATATGCACACTCCAGTGTTATGATAATTTTAACTAAGAAGACATGGTGTGGCATTGTTGTTTGCCTTACGATAGCAATGTTTGTACAATTTGAATTTTGTGTTGATGCTACTTAAGACACAATTTTAAAATTCAATCGTCCGTAGTTTAGTAGGTACTATGTTGTCTTGTTGGACTTGAGGCCGCGGTTCAAACCTCTGGTCAGACATCTCCAACAAAACGATTATGAAAAAATATTTCTGCGACGTCTTCCTCTCTCAGCAGATTTGAGATTATAACTCTGAGAGTAACTAAAGTTGCCATGAAAAGTTTATCAAAAATCTGTTGTTCGGAGTCGATATTAAAAAATTGTAGCTCCTGTCACAAAATTAGCTCACACAACATAAGTGTTGTAAGATACCAGGTCATAATCCTGACTAAAGGGTTTTAATGACCAATGCAATATGTATGTATGTATTGGCCGTAATGATGGCAAGACAGATGGATTTTTCTAAACACAACGTGGAATCCTATTTCTCACTGCTAGCGAAATTACTAATTGTAAGGGCTAGATGAAATGGTCCTGAACTAAAATAGTGACGATAGTTATAGTTTAACACTTTACCGTGTAGCTTATTCATTGTTTTCTATAATGATCAATAAGTACATATAGCCTAAAACAAAAGCCTAATTTTTTAATTTTGAATTGTAGTCATGAACTGTAGTGTTTTCGGCCACTTATGCCCCTTCATCTTCGACCGATATTTCAATATATAATATTACTAGCCGGGTTTTATTTTGGTTTCAGAAGGAAATCCCAACTCTGATGTAACAACAAAGGCCCTAAAAACTAGCTCAAGTGGGAGATGCCGTTCCATTCTACTAAACAGAAGTTAAGCAGGCTTCACGGTCTTTAAAAGAAATTTAACACGAGCTGCAGTCATGGAACGACAGAGTTTTCGGTCGCTCATTTCCATTAATTTTCAACCGAAGTTTCCAAAATTAATATTAGCAGGCAGGTTTTATTTCTTGCTTAAGTAGGAGAGTCTGCCACCCTAATAACCAGAAGTTATCAGTCTTTTTGGTGTTTAAAAGAAATCAAATGCCGCTGCTTTTGATAAAATTCATTTGCAAAATATTTTGCTTAAAAAAAGAATTTTTTTCGATAATTTTAAGAAAATTAATTAAATTTTTGTCAATTTAATTGACAAATTAATTATAAAGTTGCTGAAATTATAACAGTTTTGTTATAAATAATTATCGCTTGAAATTCTCTGTAATTTAATTAATTAATGAATTTAAATTATTTTCACTTTACAAACAATACAAATTAATTTATTGCAAACAAGCAGACAATTTCAAATGAGTGTTGCGTTCTGTATTTGGCAAAAGACAAAAATCTAATAATTGAAGTAACTATTTAGTTAATAATTTAATTAATTGATAGCATATAAATAAAAAAATTAAAAAGATAAATTTTAGTCAAATTTGTGTTTTTTTTTTTTTTTTTTTGAGTTGAATTTATTAAAAGGTTTAGAGGCATAAGGCTTGCGTATAAAAAATTATAAATAAATTAAAAAAAAATAATTTTTTTAAATATATATATATATATGTTTTTATATAACATTATTAATATTATAAATAAAAAAATATTAAAAAAGAAAAAAAAAGTGTATGTTTAATATTGTATAAGACTCTTAATTTAAGCTCTACTAATATAAGTGTAAAATATAAAATAAAATAATTTTAAAAAACAAAAAATAATATTTATTATTATTATTATTATAAATAGCATTAAAAGATAAAACTTAAAAAAAATAATAAAAAAATTAAAAAAATGGAAATAAAATAAAACAAATCGTATATATTTTTCAAAGTAGATGTTACAACTTGAGTAAACGAAACAAACTAAAAATAGAAGTCAAAAAAAAAAAAAATTTAAGTAAAATAAAATAAAAAAAATAATAAGATAATAAAACATACATACAATTTCAATATACAAAATTTAAATGGAAAATAATACAAGAAATAATCATAATTTTTCTTAAAAAAAAAATTCTACAAAAACCAAACCAAAATGCAAATATTTAAACAAAATGTATGAAAAGGAAGCAAGACAAAGACGTAATATGCCCAAGAAAATTCAAAGCTTAAATGCCCAAAAGCCATATGAAAAATAAAATGAATAAAGAAATAAAATGAAATAAAAAAGAAAAGAAATCATTTAATTTATATTAAACATTAGATAAGATATCTTAAAAACCAAATATTTGCAAAAGAAATACAGACAACCATACAGACAGACAGACAGTTCGACAGACATTAAAGATAAACCATAAAACCCAACAATTTATAACTGACAACCAATAATAGCAGCAACGGAGGAGAGATAGACAAGAAGTAATAAAAGAAATTAAAATGAAAATGAGAAAAAAAAACACAGAACAAATAAGAAAAAGAAATTTAAAATAAAAACCACAAAAATAGAATAGAAATAAAAATGAAAGAAAATAAAAATAAAATAAAAAAAATTAAATTAAAATATAATTTATGCAGTCAGTTACCAAACTGTTTAAGTAAGACAAAGTAAAAATAAAAAAAATGAAACTCAACCTTCTCCCCCTTTTTTCCTTAATTTCCCTCTACTCCTATGGAAATGAAAAAACAAAACAAACAAGAAAAAAAAAACAGAAAAATTACACCCAAATATATATTTAATGTATAAAAAAAAAACAAGAAAGAAAAATAAATGCAAACGAATTGATTTTTAATTCATAAATTCCAAGAATTTAGGGGACAGTTAAAGTAAGTATGCTTAAGAAAATCGTAAAAATGAAATACTTTTATTGGCTTTAGAATTTACAAACAAGCCTTAAAAAGTGAATAAATTTTAAATTTTGGGAAAAAAATTTTGTACAGCATCCCTTTTGGCATCTAGAAATTATTTCAACATAGTCGAGTATGCTTTGAGTTCGTAGACAACAACAGCCTAGGATCTGTATAGCTTTTCATAACGCTGATGATTATGATGATGGCGATCATTATAGTGATGACGATAAACAGTGATGAAAATAAACAGTTGTTGGCAAACTGCAAAAATTGTTAACATAGTTCGTTTGTAAACCCAAAACACTACTCACCATTATCAGCAGAGTGACATTTCAGATTAATATGGAAAAACGTTCGATAGTAGAGACAGAATGAGTATTAACAAATGTTGCAGAATTAAATACAATTTTTTTAATGGCAACATATTTAGCTCGTCTTTTAGTTCGTTTCTTTTCTTTGTGAGTAATTCAATCAATTATCGAAGCCAATACAAGCTTTGAGCTCTTTTGAGTAGCAAACATTTTATAAATGTTTCTAAACCACTGACTACTTGCTGCCGATCTTACCGCACAGATCTTAAAATATTGTTACGCAAATAGAAACAATGTAATATCGTTTAACACACGACACAAATACATACTACCAAATACATCGAACTTGTTCTAAGTAAACCAACAATAACAAGCATGTGAGCAAAAAGGATGGACAAGAATGCGAACGCAACAAGCACTACACAAACAACATTGTGGTCGCAAAAGAATTCTCGAGAAGGCGAACGTTCCACTTCAAGAACCTTCATCAGACAGATCACTTGCGTATATAAACGGGCAAGACAAAGCAGGCAACGAGACAGTAGTAATTCAGTCAGTCTTGTGTGAAGTTGCGTGCGATGTAAACAGTCGTGGTTTGAAGATCTCCGCTTTACAGATCTAGCGAACAAATATTAGATTAGGTTAGGTCGGAGTGGTAGTTCTGATATCACAAAGCTCAGGTGAACGCATTCCCTGTAAAGACCAAGTTCCACCAAAATCAGGGAAGAGGAGGAAGTTGGTCAGCGCAAGGGCTGCACAGCAAACAAGTGTTGTTGCTTACAAAAAGGTTGTGAGCAGAGAAGAATAGCGAACAAGTAGTTATTGTTGTATACGTTGGAAACAGTGGCACATAGGATAGTGAGGACAATAAAGAGTTTAATTGAAACTAACCACATATTTGTTTTTACTTTGTTTGCAATCAACAAATTCATATTTTAAACGTTTTTATAAAGGTAAAAACGTAACAATATATTATTACAGTTGTGAAGAGGTTACTAACATCCTCCCTATATTGTCTCCCCTAAACCTAACTTGCTTACTTAATAGATCATTACAACATTTAGTCGGGATTACAATCTAGCTTCTCGCAACACTCATGTTGTCTGTCCTAATTGTATGCATGAGTGGTGGGACCTACTGTTTAATATCGGCTCCGGATGCCAAACTATTGAGAAACTTTCCGTAACAATTTTATTTAATCTCATAGATTTTGTTGTACTGATGAGAGGAAGTCGCTGAAAGAATTTTTTTTTTCGTATTACCGTCTATTCTCTGTTCGAGTTGTATAAATCAGGGGTTAAACCATCGACTCTCGTCTAATAAGCCAACACAATATCTACTGAACTACGGCGACTTCGAACGTATTACCCTGACAAATTTCAAGATGCTGTTCATTTTTAACAATGACAGTTCACTGCCCAGCATTTGATGATTTGATTTTCTAAAACATTAATGATAATGTGTTTCAATATTTCATTACCATTGTCACATAATCTATATTTTGCATTCAAGACAACCCTCATTCTGAATAAGTGTGCCTTGAGTCCACAGTGCTGTGTAAGAAGACCAATCTCAGGTTATTTCTTCAGATCATCTGTTATTGTATTTTCGGTAGCTTTGTAATGTAATAATTTACACGACTAAGTATGATTATTAGCCTTAGCATTTGCGCAAATATAACGACAGAATTGTGTAAATTTCGTGGCTTTTACAATTTTGCACCTCTACACTCAATGTTGTAAGCCTTGCTAAACCATCATATTGATCAAAGTTTCCTTCCCACGGCTTTTTGCTGTTGGCATATATAAAAAGGCTCATAAGGCATTGAAACTGTTCAATAACTAAGGAGATAAGCACTAATCCTCTTATAGATCTTGAGATGTATAAAATGGTCATTTATATCCCCTCAATGTCGGCAATGTAAACATACGTATATTTTCTTGTCAATGATTTCGCAAATAAGATTGTGTTGCTACTGCGGATAAACTGGTGCCGTTCTAATTTCTATTACTTCACCAATCATTCGAAAATGCCATTCTACTTGACACTGTTCGATTACTTACAATTTTTATGCTGTGAAAATATTGGTAGCACTTAGCTGAAAGTTTTAGTGCACAGTCGGCGAATCCACAAAATTCATTCAAGTTAAGAGTTGTTAAAAATAACTCGGCACAGTTTTTCCAAAGCCAAGCCAAAGAAGTTGCCATAAGATGGAATTCTTATTGCCAATATGTACTTGATTGACTAGTTTCTTAATAAAGATCATTTTAGTTCAAACAACCTTACCTTCAATTCCTCAATATATGACACCCAAAAATATAACTCGCGTATAATGTCTTTAGAAATTCCTTACAATTTCCTCTTACTCCTTTTAATTAAAATTTTTTTGTCTACAAAATTAGTCATTAAAATCCTCTCTATGATCCCAAGCCTGTATTAGCCCTCCTCAGCTATTTACTGTAATAACCTTAATATCATCAGATAAAACCGTGAACTACGGAAAACCACGTATCTATTGTAAAAAAGGATTGAAGAGAGAGAGGGAAAGAGAAAATATTTGAAAAGATTAAATTAGAATTTGTTTAGATGTTTATAAATAATTGATTAAATTTAATTAAACTTGTTGCCATTGTAACAACTCATTATTAATGTTATAAACAATAACAAAAGCAAAAACCCACTAATTAAATAAACTTTTATTCAAACACACACACACACACACGTTCAAACTCAGACCCACTTCAAACTCATTATGTTTAGTGGGTTGTTTTAATTTCTTTTTTCCTGTTTGTTTTTGTTATTGTTTTTATTATTTTCTAGTTTTTTCGTTTTGCATACAATATTTACAACTTAATTATTTCAACACGTCTCCCATGTATGAAAGAGAGACTCAACCAAAATGAAAAGAAAAACCGAAGCAGAAAAAAGTACTTCTAAAACGCACATACACAGTTACACTCTTGATATTATGAGCCAGTTATAAAGTGCCCCCTGTGTGAAAGTGGTGGAAACTTTTGAGTGGTTACCTTACTAGCCACAGACTAAATACAAAAACAAGGAAAGAATTTTGTCCTCTAAAATCGATCAGAATAATAATGACAAATTTTTTTACAATATTTCTTAATAACCAGCCAAAACGTGCATTCTATTAGCTCAGCCATCAGCCAAGTAATGTGGTTTGTCTTTTTAAATGCGTTCACAACTTTCAAAATGTCACTTTTTCGACATATGATTTCCTAACTGCCTATATGCGACAAACTTGCTTGTTGGTTTGAATACCGAGTAAGAAATCACCTTCGTCTGTGTTTGTTTGAAAAATCAACATTTAAAGTCTGTTACTTGAGAACTGAATTATCCGTCACACTTTTTCTAACAAAAGCGATATTTTCGATGAAGCGAACAGGCCTTATTACCTCCACAGCACTTTCAGTCTCTTCCAAATTTTTTGTAATTTTGCCAATTCCTGGCCCGGATCAATTGTTGCAACTATAATCACCCCGTTGTGCTTAAAAAGTGGATACGTTTGGATAACCGCTTTTGTATCGAGCACCGTTTTTAAGCGCTTGAAAACTGTAGATATGTCAAACATTTCGGTTCATTACATACATAACATACATAAATGGCCATTACAAACCTTCAGTCAGGATTTCGGTTTAGCTCCTCCAGTTTCGGTTCATTAAGGTTTGGCAATTCATTATGAATCATTTAATGCCAGAACAATGCTTGCAAATTGTGGAAATTTACGAGGAATTTATTTTTAATCTGTTCAACAAGTTCATGCACTACGTGGTCCTCCTTTTTGCGACCAAATTGTTACTTAAATAAAAAATTGAGATACTGGTGTTTTGATTTTACATCGCGTAACATTAAAATAATAAATAAAAGTTACAGAAACAAAACAATGCAGTGCACAAACCTGTTTACTAATTATCGTACTGCTTAATATAACAACAGACACCAGCATAAAAATATGGTAAACAAGTAAACAAAAATACACCAACAACACTACGATAATAAACGAAAACAACGATGTTTACACTTATAGAAAGTTCGCCTTCAAGAACATTTATCAGACTGTTTACTTTGCCACTTAAAAGGCAAGGCAAAGCAGGCGACTGAGTTAAGGAATTTCAGTCAGCCTTGTGTGAAGGCGCGGTGCGTTGGAAGGGAGTAATCGTGGTTTGAAGATCTCCGTTACAAATATCTGTCGAATAATTTTCTACCAATTGTTATTGTTTATGCAAAGGATATAAACAGTAGAATAACAAAGAAAAGCAATTGTTGTTGTTTACATCAAGTTGTGAACAGTGTCACACAGAATTGTGAGAGTAATAAAGAATTTTAACTAAACACAAATTTATTTTTATTTTATTTGCAATCTACGAGCTCGTATTTTAAACGTTTTTAAAAGGAAAAAACGTAACAATATATACGGGTGACGTATTCGGTTTGTGTCATAAGACCATCCTCCCTGTAGATTTTACTTAAACTAACTGTAATGAAAATCACCTAAAGCGACCGCTAGCGGACTGAGAAAAACATGGTTTTCGACAATCCACTGAAAACCAATAAACTCAACGAAAAGCAAGCAATAGAAAATTTGAAATAAACTTGTAGAAGCCCTATATAGACGCCTGAAATAATAAAAAAAAGAGCAAACAAAAAACAGAGCCAGAAAAGTTTTATTATTTCTAACGTTAGCTAGGAACGATAATTTTAAATTGAAAAAAAAAAATTCCACCAACGCTTGCACTTCGCATCCAGTCCCTTCACGTAATAGATACCCAACTTTCTAGGCATAAGCATACTGTTGGGGGTAATGAATGAGAATCAACAGCTCAAATCATTAAAAAGGGTAAGGGAAAGAGTGAAAGAAAGAAAGATAGAAAAAAAATCGCCAAATAGAAAAGCAGGGATATGGAAATGTGAATGTGAATGCGAATGCGAATTAATATGAACTAATATGGTGGATATAAATTTTCTATAAAACCGTAACATTATGAATGAATGAAAGGTACCTACACAAAACAATGAATTCTTTTGTAAAAAATATACTTTACTTGTCTGCTTTCATACGATTTTACATTGTTTTTATGGCTGAAAGAGAAAAAAAGAAGAAAAAAGTCGAATAGATATACATGTATGTGGGGAGAAGAGTAGAAAACAGGATTTTTTTTTTTGTAATTTTCCATACACGTAAGAATGTTAACACACACACACACACACTCAGGTGTAAACGTGTGTGTATATGGGGGAAAATAGAAAGAAAAATAGAAGAAAAAATCTAATCCCAAAAGATTAACGTGACTGTGTTAAACAAACATGTTAAAATATGGCATATAATCCAATTACTAAGTTACATACATACGAGTACATACATTTCAAGAGTATGTGGTACATAGAATGTGCATGTATCTACAACGTTTAAAAACCATTTTTTTGGAATATTTTTCTAAAGGTAATTACACTTACACATACACACCTTTATATGTTAGGTATACATATATGAATGTATGTATGTATGTTTATAGTGCATAGAGTTTGCGAAGAAAAATGTACACAAAGAAAGAAAAAAATTAAAAAAAATTTTAAAAGAAACTAGGGATACTATTCATATGTATTTGAGTTGGTATGATAGTTTGAATTAACGAGAAAGTTTGATTACAAATTGTCGTTGGATGGCTCGAAAATTTAATATCTCTGAGCATTACCTTAGCTCGTATGGAACTGCAGGTTTCAGAAATTTCTTTATTCCTTGAAGAGCAATGAACGAAAATTCCCAACGTTACTGTTCAATAAAAATAAGTAAGAAAGCATCCTAGCTTGTAGGAATATTTGTGAAGATTATGGAAACGATATCGTAACTAGAAAAGCAGGAGTTTCCCTAGAAACGTCAATGAAAGCTTGGAAATAATTGAGAAATACTGGCATATAAGCTGCACGACCACTGCTAGGAACCTAGACATTCATCACCAAACGGATATCAATCATTTCAACTAAATTGGATACACAAAGAACCTAAATGTTTGCGTCCATCAAGAAACAGTGGAAAGTTTTATAAACTGAATTTTCACCTACGATTTACTAAAAAAAACGAAGTGAAGCTTCAGGATGGAAACAAAACGGAACTACTTCCAAGAGAAGAAATGCTGTGTGTCTGGGAGGATTAGAAGGGAACTGTTATGAGTTGTACAACCCAGTCAAATGATTGATTATCATCTCTATTTCACATTACAATTGTTTAGTCAGTGTTACGACTTAGCTTTTCAAACCATTTTACCCACAAGTGGCGGGCCCCACAGTTTAGAGTCAAATACGTACGCAAAATTTTTTGTGAAGCTTTTCATGTCAATTTTGTTTGATCTCAGAGTTTTTGTCAGAAGACTGCTGAGAGAAAGTAACCGTGGAAATATTTTTTTTTTTCATTTCATGGTGAAAATGTGTAAGCTAGGGACTGAACCTCTGACTCGCGTCTTATAAGCCAACACGGTCCTTCAATATCATGCTCAAATTGATTCACAATCTCTGTCTCTAAACTTCTGTACAACAGGGTAAATCAGATTCCGATGGATAAAAAAGAAAGTCAAAATTTAATAACAAGTATATACAGGCAGAACAGACAATTGTTCTCCAGTTCCAATTCAGTGTACTTTTGTCGTTTGATCACATAAAAAGCATGTTTATTTAGTAAATAATATTCGTAAGTTTTTAAACCGATTTCATAGTTTTTATTAATGAATGAACTGAACAGATAAAATCTAGTTTGCTTAAGTTTCTTTTATTTTCAGACATAGTTTTTTAGCAAACATAATATTAAATTTAAATTTACATACGTTCTAATATTGCCACCATACCATACCCACCTATGTATATACCTACATAAACTATATGATAGACAGTACATACATACATACTTTATTTTGTAATAAAATACGAAAACCTCATACTTAATTCTAGACAGACAAGTCTATTTGAATATATTTTCCACAGAATCATATACAACCACAGTATTTTAAAATAAAGAAAAGAGAAAAACTATTAAAAAAAAATGATTTTAAGAATATGAAATTAAATACAGGTTGAAACAGCAGTTATGTGAATACGATGTATGCGAAAAGCCTGCAGTCCCTGACAACGGTAGTGTCAGTGAAATATTCTATAAAAACACTGAAGTACAACAAGAACAACTTCTCTCACTTTAGTTATGCGATATTAAGCTGTATAAAATCATAATCCAAAACTGTTTAAATTGAAGAGGATTTCAAAGGAATTCGCTCTTGCCAACTGGATTATTCGAGTAATCAACGTCTATGCATTATATCTCCAACGTTTAAGGATCACAAGATGATCCGAAAAGTTTAGCCTCCTATCTAGGCATTGTACTGATAAAGAATACATACATAAAAGGTCATTACAACCCTTCAGTCAGGAATACGATCTAGCTTCTCACACCGCTTATGTTGTGTACGTTAATTTTAGACATGAGTGGCGGGACCTACAGTTTAATATCGACTCTGAACGACAGATTTCTTGAAAACTTTTCATGGCAATTTTTATTTACACTCGCAGAGTGCTCTGCTGAGAGGAAGTCGCCGAAGAAATATTTTTTTATATTTTTGTTTTAATTTAAATCGTGATTCCACGTCTAATAAGCCAACACACTACGTACTAGACTACGGGGACTTGAAGAATGTCAGCACAAAAGACTCTACCAATTTGGAGCACTCGAAAAAGCTCTAAGATATCCGCTTAAAGCAAGCTGAGAACATTTAATGCATGATGGAGTTCTAGTCTAGTAGGTAAAATTGCTGGCTTATTAGATGCGAACTCATGTTTGAAATCAAAGATCAGCAATGAGTATTCAAAAACATGAGTAGCATCGAATCATACTCATAATTTCTGATACTTTGAAGTACTCATCATATTTATACTCAACAACACGTATGATAGTGTTGATTTCGACTTTACATAACTCAACGTATACAAGAATCGGATAACAAGTATGAATAGCGTACGAACACTAAGATACTTTCTAGGAGGTTGAGTGTTTGCTCTGCTTGCTTGTCTTTTTTCTTTTGTTGTAAATGCAACAACAACTAAGACTGTAAATTTTGATGAATGATTCGAGTCACTCGAATCATTTATAAGTATTAGAAGTATTTTTCTAAAGTTATAAATCTAAATGAGTAGGCTTATGAATTAAACATATTTCGAATGGTATGAGTTTGATGTCAACGTTGTACGCATACTCATTTTAACCTGTACTTATAAGTCAACGTTGTAATGAGTATGAATGAATCAGAATAGTTTAATTTCAATATTGTTGACTCATTTGTATTCAAAATATCATGAGTGCTTATGAGTAGCGAAAAAACGATTCATTGCTGATCTTTGATTGAAACCCCAGCTCAGATATTTGGAACTGAACGAAATATCGCTTTAGAATTAAAGCTTTAGTGTTCTTTATTATATTGTAACACACTGTATGGGTTAGGTGGTTTTAGTAACAAAAAAAGTATTTATGAAAATGTACGTATGGATGTATATGTATACCTGTGCAACTCATATACATATGAATATTTAAAAATTTATGAAATTTATCTCACTTCATTACTATCGTATAGAGTTACTAGCTGTAAGGTGTTCTAATACGATGAACTTTCAATTATTAAACACACGCACAAATTTACACAGAAATACATACACAACTAAGATGAAATATCGCATATAAACAGTCATTTACATGTGTATAGAAATAGAAAACTCTTTATTATTATTATTTATGAATCAGAATAGTTTAATTTCAATATTGTTGACTCATTTGTATTCAAAATATCATGAGTGCTTATGAGTAGCGAAAAAACTATTCATTGCTGATCTTTGATTGAAACCCCAGCTCAGATATTTGGAACTGAACGAAATATCGCTTTAGAATTAAAGCTTTAGTGTTCTTTATTATATTGTAACACCCTGTATGGATTAGGTGGTTTTAGTAACAAAAAAAGTATTTATGAAAATGTAAGTATGGATGTGTATGTATACCTGTGTAACTCATATACATATGAATATTTAAAAATTTATGAAATGTATCTCACTTCATTATTATCGTATAGAGTTACTAGCTGTAAGGTGTTCTAATACGATGAACTTTCAATTATTAAACACACGCACAAATTTACACAAAAATACAGTGTACTCTCTCTTAAGCGGACACCTATGGGACTGACAATTTTGTCCACTTATGAGGAGTGTCCGTTTATGAGAGAAAATCGAAAGGAGCGATCAACAAACTATAAGTACATTTATATTCTTTCAACAATTTTATTTTCAAAACAAAAACACTCATACTGGGTTTAACATAGTCCGAAATTTTAGCTTAGTTTCACCTTTAATTTCAATATCTTGGAAATGAATTTGAAGAACAGTCAGCATTTTAACACTTTCAAGATCGCTGTGATGTAAAGAAAAATCTTTTAGTTTTCTTATAGCGAAATAAGCCTCCTTATAAGAAGTGAACTTGTCTTCAATTCCACTTTTCAGCTCATCTTCAGACGATGTTGCCAGCGTTTCGTTGGAAGTAATGTTGCGAAACGCCCTAGGTTTTGCAGCTTTCCCAATAACAAAAAGGCTTTCTCTTTCTCCAACCATATTGACGTAGTGCAAAATCGTGACTCTATCTTTAGCCATTTTTCCGCCTGTGCATTTTTCACCTTTTAATGCAAATGTCTTATCGGATAATGCTCGAAATATAATTCAGTCTCATCAGCATTATAAATATCTCGCAGATCATCAAAGATGGCACTTCTTCGATAAAGCTTTTGACATCATCTTGATTAACACTTCTACAGATATAGCTCGAAACGTTATATTATGTCGTGTTTTTTAATCTTTCCAGCCAGCATATTAAGCCACATAATTAAGTTATCCTGGCCTTGCTTCTCATAAGTGTTCCCGATAAAGTAATGTTCTTATTTCGAGCCTTAATAAACCATTCATAGTACAATTTATCTATGTTAAGACCCATGGGATTCAACAGGCTTCTTTTTCTCTCCGGATTGATATCAGTGTCCCACAATCTTAAAATTTTGTCTTTGTTTTTGATGATGCAAGTAGCTTGTGTTTGACTGATTTTACATTTCTTTGCTAACTCGCGTGCATTAAGTTTTTCAATTTTATAAATTTCATTGACATTTTGTTTTTGTTTTAGTTAAAACTGATTTAGGCATCGTAATTTAAGAAATTTGTGTGCATATTATTTATATACAACATTCAAGACAACAAGCTTTTTATCTTTTCGGGATTCCCCCTTTTAAGTACGTTTTACGGAATAATCCACTCAGCGAATAAAAATAGGTAATCAAAAAATGGTGTTAACATTCTGCAAGTTGTCCGTTTATGGGGAACTAAAATGTCAATACGTCATGGAAAAAAGTGTCCGTGTCCTGTTATGGGAGGGTTGTCCGCATAAGAGAGAAATATTTTAAAAATCCCTTACAATTTTTTTTTGGTACTGAAAAAAGTGTCCGGTTATTGAAGGTGTCCACATAAGAGGGGTGTCCCTTAGCAGAGAGTACACTGTACATACACAACTAAGATGAAATATCACATATAAACAGCCATTTACATGTATATAGGTAGAAAACTCTTTATTACATACATTTTCTAAAGTATACTTATAGGGTTTTGCCTACACAAGTACAGCTAGCTGTATATACCATACATATATGTATATATATGTATACCTGCATTCATATGTGGTTGTGGTATAGTTTTAGCCTTGTAGCTAAACCTGGTAGCCATAGCAGTTGTGTTGTAATAGTAGTACGACGAGTAAAATAGCAGCCACAAGTATATTCTGTTTTGAATCAAGTTTTTTTTTTTTGCTTTCCTTATGGTTTTTGGTTTTCATTTCAATATCAATAAAATTATAATAACAATAACAACATCAGCAACAACATAAAATGAGTAAAAAAAAGAAGAGTTTTTGGTTAATATTATCATCCTTAGGGACATAATTACTACAGTATTCCCCGGATATAAGCACCCCGGATATAAGAACTCCTCGCTTAATAGCACCAAAACTTATGCAAACTTGATTTTTGTTTAACAATATACTGAAAATATTTCGATATATGCATCCCGCTTATAAGCACTCCCCGCTTATAAACACAAATAATTTTACCTCATAATTTAAATTTTCTCTAAAAAAAATTGGTTTATATGCACCCGGTCACAATTATTTTGAATGGCAATAAAATTATTCAGCGGCATTAAAATTTGTTATGGCAACACTTTCTTATAAACATAATCGGTACATGTATGTGCATATGTAATCGATCTCAGTTCCTTAGCCTTAAGTATATCTACATATCGTCGTTGAAAACCCAAAAGTACGTACCATCAAAAAATCATAATCGTGGCATTTATTGATTCTGATTTATTAGACAAAACTACAAACCTCTAAAAAATTTTAGAACTCTTTGTAAAAAATTACGTTTTTATATCCATTATTCAAAGTAACTTATCAATAATAATAATAACGTATCGTGTTTTTTTTTTCTCCTATAAAGTTTTAAAAACTGATGTTATGTACTTTTGGATTTTCAACGACGATTTATAAACATATGTAATGTTTTTTTGTCAACAGATTTTTTGTTGTTTTTTTTTTTATATATTGTTTTATAAATGAGTTGTTTTTTGCTTTTGTTTAATAAAAAATAATAAAATGGAATTTTAACACAGATTTGTATTAATGCATTTGATGTCCGCTATGCGAGATTTCGATATAAGAATCACCCGCTTATAAGCACCGTCTTGTAAGCATTTTTGAAAGTGCTTATATCCGGGAAATACTGTACCACTACTGCTGACTACTAGTGCTGCCTACTACTGCTACAAACAGCTACTGGCGCTGCTAATACGGTTGTGGTTGTCACAGCTACAAATAGTTCTTTAAAATATCAACTGGCATGGCATGAATAAACAACAGATATTTTCTACACTTACACATGTACTGCTTATACAGTGAGCGTCAAAAGAAACTCTACATTAAAATAAATATACATTAGTAAAGTACAGTAATTTTTATTTTAAAATTGTTTCATTGCCAGTTTTCAAAATTGAAACAAAAAAATTTTCAAAAAATTTCGAATTATTGGCAAATTTTTTCAGGCACCCTCCTTAGGTGGTAAAGGTTGAGTTCGATGATTGTTAGAATTTTATCCATAGTGTAGTTTCTTTTGATGATCACTGCATATACACCAATATTTATATACTCCTTTTACCCATACACACATATGTACACTTATATTTTCATATTTTGTATACTCGTGTATGTTTTAGGCAATTTACACGCAGACATGCATACATACAACATTGTTTGTATTTTAAATATGTATTAATAAACACTGTGGTATTGTTTACAAAAGGGGGAAACAAAATAATTTGGACTTTAAGCTACTTAGTGGTCCAAGCAAATATGTTCCAGGTAACAGCTGTAGGCCAATTGAAAGTTTATATTTTAGCCAAAGTATTAAGGCCACAACATTAAGTATATTGTATGTTGTTTGTGTAGCAACATACCCTTAAAACAGAATGTGAAAGCAAACATTTATAAGAAAACATTTTTTTCTTGAAATTCTTTATATTTTAAGCAAAATTATGCTGTACTCTTGGTTGCATTGCTCCTACGCATGGCTTTTCTCTTTTGGAACTCATAAGTTATTTTGATGGATAAACATATGTCTGACTGTGGAAGGAATTACAAGGAATCTCTGATGCCTACTCCACAATTAAGATTATACGGATAATATTAAACCATTACGTTATAATACGAAACCACTGTAACGTAAATATACGTATGAAATAACCAACTGCCTTAAAACTATTCAGCGTAATATCACATAATTACATGATGTACTAAGCAATACCATGTGGCATATTTTATTAGGCGCAACATTCAAAATTAAGCTAACTTAGGGAGAGTCTTGGTTATTACAGAGATTTGTTATAGACTAGGTGTAATCAAAATGTATGGGGAATAATTGGAATTTATTTTTTTTAATTACAGGACATACAATCAAAGAAAAAAGTCTACATGCACCCGCTAAATTTTATATTTTTTTCGTAGTTCAAATGCTATGAAAAAATTTCTCTTCGACGACTTTTTCTCATCAGTCTTCTGGCAAAAACTTTGGGGGTGAATAAAATTGCAATGAAAAGCTTCTGAAAAAATCTGTCGTTCGGAATCGACTTGAATCTGTAGGTCCTGTTGCTCGTGTATAAAATTAACACAAACAACATGTTTGGTGTGCGAAGCTAGGTCGTGATTCTGGCTAAAGGGTTGTAAGGAGAGACATTGGGGAAACTGCATAGTCGACGAGCTCACCAGGGCTGGTGCACTACTTCAGGAACCCTCTTCAATCGACTTGGGGATGCCACTTACTTCGGTGAAGTTGGCCATTGTGCGGAAATTCTTTCGAAACGCCAACCTATCCTGGGTCAATGAGGAGTCCTGCTCCACCGCTAGGCTCACTTGACCTTCGATTGATAGAAGGCGCACCAACCAGTTACTTAGACTTGGTCGTAACGTCATCTCGATCACAGTGGCCATGCTTACAGGTCATTGTGTTATGGGAAGACATGCGGAAAGAATGCAGCTCTCATCTAACGACTTCTGCCGTTGGTGCAGATCCGCTGAGGAAGAGGAGACTCTTATTCACTTTCTTTGTCGACGCCCATCTCTTGCGGGGTGCAGATATAAGTCATTTTCCAACGTGGGAAACGTGTTTTAAATGTGCAGCCCTTGGGGCTGACAAACGTCTTCTTCTTCTGGTTTGGAGGAACTTGGTAAATACAGAGACTGCGTTCACCTGTGGCTTCGAAACGGGCCGCTATGCGTGCTCTAGAGAGCTTTTGGTATCAAAGTTACCACTCCAACCTAACTACCACTCCAACCTAACTACCACTCCAACCTAACTAACGAAGCCCTTGACGTACGTAATTTTATACATTGCCAAGATATTTATTCACAAATACAACAAAGAAATATTAATAGCTGCCACAGGCATTAGAACTAAATTTAGAATTAAATTGAATTCGCTTTTGCAGGAATGCAATTTGAAAATAACATTCGCAGGCAGCAATAAAGTCATTAAGCTAATCGTAAGCCAAGACGCAATCTATTTTGAAGCAATTAATTTCGAAGGAACTTTCGTATTGAGCAGGATTAGCTCGAGTGTTAATTAAGAAAAATGAAAACTAAAAAAGATGTATACACACATACACCATTTAAGTACATATATATATATGTATATACACATACATATACATGATAACATTTCACTTAAACACTCTTGCACGCTTCAGTTGCTTGAAATTTTACTTGAGGTTACGCGTATGACTTATTAATACTCTGAACTTGTGGTAATAATGCCAATGCCAATGATGATAATGATGATTTAGATGATGACGAAGGCGAAGATGGCTTTTCATCTTAAATTCTCTAATTTACAATATTTGCCTGTGTGTGTATGTGTTCGTGTGTATTTAAAATATGCTTTCATTCGATTACACGCCATTGCCTAGAAATTCGAATTTGAACCAAGTTCGGTACAAACGTGTCTATGGTAAGCAATTTATTGGTTTTCTAAGGAAATTCTACAAAGAATGGAAAATTTAATTTATCAGCCAATTTCGTGGGAAAAAAAAAAACAAAGAAAAAACAAAATCAATAAAGGAAATTAATGTTCGTAATACGATAGAAACATCCATTAAGGTGCTTATTTATAACCGAGCATCAAATGAGTCAATTATTATAGGAAAATTAAAACGAAGAAAATTATCAAAATATTTAATTAATTATAATTATGCCCTAAAGAGTTGTTTTGTGATGATGGGGAATGGCAGTGGTTTTAACATCGCCTTTCTGAAAAGGCTTTCAGCCATTAAATATCTTTCATTTGAAATTTTCTTTATTTTGTGAACGGCTTGTCATTTACGATTATGTATCTTGTGACAATCCAGGAACGCGTTAAAATAGATAAAATTCCCTGGAAAACTAGTGTAGAATCAAACGTAACCACGTTTCTAGCAAAACAAGGTAGTTAAGGTCATTATAATGAACCTGCTGTGCATAGAATTTGCAGGACTATAATGCAATTTGAAGAAACTGGCTTGAAGACCACTTTCAATGTAACGTTCACAGCAATTGAGTCCATCTTCCAGCTTATTATGATGTATTTAGTAGTTGTTTCTGAACCTACACCCTTAAAAAGTACAACCCAATAAACAATTAAAGCTGGCTGAGCATGAGTAGCAGAAACAAATATTTCGTACACACTCTTTGGTTTTACAACGTCATCTTCTGTACTAATCGTACAGGTTCCATTGGGTGGACTTTTTTTTAAATATTTCGTATACACCCTTTGGTTTTCGATCGTCATCTTCTGTTCTAACCCTACAGGTTCCATTGAAGGGCATTTTTTTTTTATTTTTTCAGCTGATTTAAAGACTGTGTGCCCTATCCGATTCCATTTTCTCGTCGCAATTTGCATTTTATCATATATCCTGCACTGCTCATCTCTTCTTATTTTATTTTAGTCAAGAGGTTGTTAGTATTATGCGAAGAAATTTGTCTGTTTCTACTAGAACTTGTTTATTTGTGCTGGCTACTGCATAGCTATCCAATTTTAATGCGTTAACGATAGCCAGTAGTTCAAAACCCAGGTCAGACCTCTTTAACAAAACGAAGTATAAAAAACATGCTTTTTTAGCAGACTTCTGCCAAAACACTGATAGTAAATAAAATTGCCATGGAAAGTTTACCAAATCTATGGTTAAACTGCAGTTTTCGCTACTCATGGGTAAAATGAACACACACAACATGGGTGGCGCGAGAAGCTAGGTTGTAATCCTGACTAAAACGGTTGTAATGGCCAACTAAGTCAGTAGACACCTAAGAATATTCGTGCCATATATTATATGGCACACTAGTTGTTCAAACGAGGTTTGAACACACCAGACCCTATAAGCATTCCAGCACTTCCATCCATTAAAAGAATGTCTCCACCTTTTCTTTTGCACACAACTGGAATGTCTCCACCTTTTCTTTTTACACACAACCTGAATGTCTCCAATGTGCCGTTAACACGGCTGTTTAAACAAAACAGAAGTTTGATAAAAGGCAAAAGGACAAACAGCGATCTCTTCCTAATCTTGCATTAACATAGCAAACATAAAAATAAATTCACATCTTACCTTCAAGTGTTAAATAAGTGCAACTAAAATAAATATATAAAATAAATCAAATCCTATAACCCTAAAATTATATTTGAAAAAAAAAAATATATATAAAGTTATATTTATATTAAGTGGTGTAAAAATTAACATATATTTCAATTATTATCAGTGAACTAAATCTTGAAATTATATACTTATCAAAATTCATAATTCATACTTACCTGAAAAATTCACCTATATTATAAAAAAAAAGAGATATCTGAAATAAAAAATTGATTGGAATTATACTTACCTTCAATTGTACCTACATACTAGAATAAATTACCTATACTAAAAAGAAGAACGTGAATTACATCTCATGAATTTATACTTACCTAAATAAAATACGCAATTATTGAATTATATTTACCTAAAAAGAAAATACTTATTAAATTTATACTTACCAAAAATTTAATTTACCAAAATTGTGCCCAAAGTGAAACATTGATATTCTTACAAATATACATATTATAACTTTACCATTGGAGAAAAACCCAGAAAAAGGTTTTATTTCACAGTTCAAAAAAAGGTAAGAATCTCAGCGCTCTCTCTTAATTCTTTCAAGCAATTGAAATAATTGAATTTCTTTCCTTTTCTCCCCACACGCGTTCCAACAATTATAATTACTCACGAGTAATTATAATTAATATCTCCTATAGATCTCTTCTCTTAAAAGAGATTTAAAGGAGATTTATAAACAAATTTCATCCCCAATTTGTTTCACTAGTAACAAAGTTTTATAATCTCCATTCTTGGTTAAGTTGGAGAAATGTACTTCTGCCTTTGTCTCGCTTATACCGCAAATATTCGTCCTTCTCGCCTATTTTTCTAGCCATGAATGTGGTGTTATCTATGTACATTACATATTTTCACTTTTTTCTCCTATTCTATTTCATAACAGTACACGTCTTCAAACCTACTTACCTACATATATGTATATGTTAAGCCTTTAGTCTCCGTGAAATTAAGTTGTTAACCACGATCAACTAATTGAGTTTGCTTTGTTAAACTTCGTGTTTATCAAATACAAGGCGAACATTATTAGTTTCCAATATAACTATAAGTAATTACGTTGAGCGAAGCAGCCTTATCTAATTCCCGATGTTGAAGCAACTTTTGCAAATCGTTATCGTTTAGTGTTTTAACAATACTTCTGAGTTTTGTAAGAATAATTTTTTTCCTCACCTCTACCGCTTCACATTCTCTTCTACTAAGTCAAACTATATTTGAAATCACATATGTACATACGTACATAGTTTATCTTTACAACCCCTCAGAATTACGACCCCTCAGAATCACACCACTTTTTTGTGTGTGTTAATTCTATACAAGAGTGCGGAACGTACAGTTTAAAGTCGATCTGCACGACAGATTTTTGAAATAAGTTTCATGGCAATTTCATTTACTCTGAGAGTTTTTGCCAGAAATCTGCTGAGAAAAAGTAGTCGAAATAAAAATTTTTCATATTTCGTATTTTGTTGGAGATGTCCGATCTAAGGTTTCAACCGTGACCTCACGTCTCGACTACGCCGATTTTAATTTCCGTATAATTTTTTTATATATTTTTTAACTCTGCGGGTTCCATTGAAAGGCACTTCTTTTTGTATTTTCCGCTGGTTTATGGACAGTGTGGCTTATTCAATTCCATTTTCTAAAGGCAATTTGCAGCTCATCTCTTTTTATTCTATAGGGTGATTTTTTAAGAGCTTTAGGAACATTTTTCAAAAAAAAAACACATAAAATTTAGAAAAATGCATGAAATCTTTATTTATGTCGGTAGTACGGTCCATATAATTTAATGTTTGAAGATTATTTCATGCAAATGTTGTCCGCGACTGCGCCTCAAATGGTCCATCCGCTTATCCCAATTTTGGCATACTCTTTCCAACATTTCGGCCGGCATCTCACGAATAAATGCTTCAATGTTGTCTTCCAATGCGTCAATTGAAGCGGGCTTGTCTGTATAGACATGAGCTTTAACATAGCCCCACAAAAAATAGTTTAAAGGCGTTACGATTCGCAGCATCTTTGAAGAAGTACGGTCCAATGATACCACCAGCCCATAAACCGCACCAAACTGTGACTTTTTCTGGATACATTGGTAGCTTTTGCAATGCTTCTGGCTGATCTTCACTCCAAAATCGACAATTCTGCTTATTTACGTATCCATTGAGCCAAAAATGAGCTTCGTCGATGAACACAATTTTTCGATAAAGAAGTGGATCTTCGGCCAACTTTCCAAGAGCCCATTTTTAAAATAAAATTCAATCATTTGCAGGCGTTGTTCGTTTGTAAGACGATTCATGGTTAAATTATAGACCAAACTGAAGATGTTTGACAGTGAAACAAAACACGAAACGAGCGTGAGCTGTTTAAACCAGTGTTGCCAAAAAGATAATCGCTAAAAAATCACCCTTTATTTGGTGACGAGGTTTTCAATATTATGCGTAGAATTTTGTTAATTTGTGTTGAAACTTATTCATATATTGTACATGCGGTAATTTCAATAATTTGTCAAGTTGAATGCACTTCGGCCTTTATCTAGTTTATACTGCAAATATTCGTTCGTTATATCACCTATTCTTTGTAGGAAAACATGTCAATCCACTTGATTGTAGTGCTAACAACATTTTCGTATTCCACGTTTCTGTCTGCATCGATCTCTCATTCGATTTTCTTTTTCTCCTATATTTTTCTAAATGAAATGATTCGGATTTACTAAATCGATGAATGCAGAGTACTATGAAGACCACCGATTGTTCCGTTTTTGTTAAAGTGTGCTGCTTTAGACGATACATATCCGATATGACCAAAAACCATGCTGTTCGTCGCGTGTATCTTGTATTCGTGATAATGGCAAATGTTTTAAAGGTTATAGTGAGAAGCCTTATATCTCACCACTTACGATAATCGATTAGGATACCTTTGTTTGTAATTTTTATTATTTATTCTTTGGCCCATTGCTTGGATAAGAGTTTCAGATTTCTTAGATCTAACAAATGAGACTCTTGGATTGTTACTACTAATGGCTTGAAATAATTTTGCTGATTTACAACAGTCCCCTATTGGTGCTGTATTTCTTTTTAACATTTAAAGAGCCATTAAAATATACACTTTCCTTTTGAAGTTTTTGTATCATTATCTGCAATAAACAACACAATGAAAACATTTTCTTTCTTTGTCAAATACTTTTTTTCGTTTGTTTTTATACAAAAGGACCCCTTTTCTGTTATATTGTACATTTAAATAATTTTAATGTCACCACAAACTAAGGGTCATTTCTAATGTTTCATCATTATCTGTCATAAATCACAGCGTATATAACGGAATGAATGCCAGGCGCTGTTACAATTAAAATAATGAAAGCATTTGCGACACTGAACGTTTGTTCATTTCAAATATTCAGGCGTTTAATTTAAATTACTTTGGCATTACTTACAACAACCAACGTTGTTGCTATTGCTTTATATGGAACAGATACTTATCATAATGCCCTCGCAGTAATATTTAAACATTTCAAGAATGTCATTAAACAAAACAAATGGATTTAATGCATAATAGTACACCCAGGGTAGCCAAATAAAAATTAAATAAAAACCAGTTCAAAAAAGAAAAACCAAAAAAAAAAGGTCAACCAAAAGTCAAATCGCCAGTTTATTATAATGTTAATTATAAAATAAATACTGTTATACCTACACACATATACGCTTGGCTTGTGATTGTATATAATAACGGTTGTTATTACGGTATACTTTTTTTTAATTACACCTATAATTACAGGGCTTATAGGAAAAATAGCTAATCTACAGCATTTGTATTGATAAATATTTAATTTTTTTTTTTTTTTTTATTTTTTTCTTGTATTGTTTGAACGGCAAAAACGAAAATCCATAAATAAAATGTCAAAAATACCTGGGTATTACCGAAATAAATTGGATAAATGAATGAGAAAAACAAAAGCAAAAAATAATAATTTTTTCAAATAAATATTAAAAATATGCACGTTTACAATTAAAAGTTTATTAAAATGATTATGAGTATGAGAGTTACAAATAACATGTCGAATACACAGGAAAATTACCAATAAAATCCCTCGGGATTAACACTTTCCAAATTGAGCAAACTGCACTTTAAAATGTGTTTGTGTGTGTTATTTTCCTGTTATTAAAACGGATGTTTATTTATTTAAAAATTTATGTTGTTTGTTAATATAAAATAAACTCTAAAAACATGAAAATAAAATAATTTTTTTAATAAAATTTTACTACAAGTAATATGGCATGACAATTAAAAAAAATGTTGTGTTACAACTATTGTGACAAACCAACGTTATTAACGTACATATAAGTTTAAATAATTAACACTTGTCGCTGTAGAATAATTGTTCCCTCCTCCTAGAGCGAGCGAATGTTTTTTATCCCTTTTTGTCATAATTATCGCATGCAATAATTTTTACAATACGACTAAAGTGAGATACTTTGTCAAAATTATCGCATGTAATAATTTTTATACCCCAATTATTTCTTGTGGAGACGAATATTGTAATTTTAATTCAAATTTTAAGTTGCCATAGTCTAATATTGAGAAAATGGGCTCATTAGATGTAAGGCCGTTGTTCAAACCCCAGCCTAAATATCACGGACAAAACGAAAATAATAAAAATATATTTATTTGGCAACTATCTCTCAGCAGTTTTCTGGCAAAAACTCTGAAAGAAAATAAAATTACAAAGAAATGTCTCTCGAAATTGTGTCATTCGGAATCGATTTGAAACTACAGGTCATGCCACTCATGTATAGAAATTAACACGCACAACATAAGTGGTGTAAGAAGGTAGGTTGTAATCCTGATTAATAGATTTGTTGGTTATGTTAGAGTTAATTGCCAGCTTCCCCAATGGATGTGCTTTACTGGAGTCCCATTGTAACATGGATATTATCTATTCCCTCGAATCGTTACAAATCTGGGTTGTCATCTTTCAACCACCACAAGTATTTTCGAAAGATGTGAATTTTATTCAAATCGTTTGTGTTTAGACATCAAGTCGCTGTTGTCTAGTAGGTAAAAAATTGGCTTATAAGACAAGAGCCTTTGGTTCAAATCCCCTTCATTATATTGCAAAGCTTCTGCTATGATGTCGATGGCTTGCGTTTGTCAATGACTAGCATTTGTCGATTACGTGCGTTTATTGATAACTTGCATTTGTCGTTGAATTGACTTGCCGATGACTTTTATTTGTTGATGACTTGTATTTGTTGATGACTTGCATTTATCAAAGACTTATATTTATCGATGAGTTACATTAATCTACAACTTGCATTTATCGATGAGTTACATTAATCTATAACTTGCATTTATCGATAGCTTGCATTTATCAAAGACTTGTATTTATCAATGCCATAGTTTGGCAGTGGTCTGTTCAATCATCAAATTGGAATCATTTTTTATAACCATGTTGAAAATTATCATGTTCATTCAATATTATTGGTTTTAACTCGAGGTACACGTTATTCTATTGTCCTTTTTAGTACTTTGTGTTACTGCTGGCTTCATTGATTTTATTTCCTTAATTTTAATTGAAACATAAAAATGTTATCATATAGTCATAAACTTTTAAATTTACCTTCTCTTTTTAATATTCTTTTATTAAGTAAAAAAAAAACATAAAAAATTGCATTTCTCATTCACAAAAAGAAAGTAATTCCAGTCAATTTGAACACACTTTCATTTTATGCCCATTTGAATCTCAATAAAATAAAAACATTTTTTAAGTTACTTTTTTAAAATCATTTTAATACTGGTTACTTTTTTCTTAATGTTCGTTATTTTATTGTGTTTCTTTATTTCTTTATTTATTGGGTAAATTGTTAAAAGTTCTCTTTATTTTTATATTTTCCTTATGCTGACCAATGCAAATTTACAAATGAAAGGAGCTTCTATGACGCCACAGTAATTGAAATAATTTAATTTATATGTGAGTATTTATAGGTTTTCTACAACAAGTTTTATTACCTGCTGAGGTATTTGTCTAGGAGGTAAAGACGGCAATTTAAGCTTTCTATGGTCATAAGGAGAACTTTTTTATTTATTTTTTTTTACTCGGTTTTATTCAATTTATTTAAAAAATATAATAGCTTTGGGAAATAGTTTAACTCTTAGCATTTGCATGAAGCTTTCGTCACATGACAATGTTGCGTAACTTTCCCCGCAATCCTGTTTAAAATATTTAATTTTCGAATTTTATCTCTTAATTTTGCAAAAAAAAAATTCATTTTAAATGTAATTTGCTTTGGTGGTTGCAAAGAAACCAATAAAAAAAATTGTTTTATGGTCAAACTTTAACCATTTACTTTATAAATTTTCCTTTTTCGTTTCTTTTTTTGTTGTCGTTCTTATTTATTTTCTTTTCGAAAATTAATAGCCAAAGAATTTAATTTCAATTTAAATAAACCTCAACTAAATTGTCCATTAAAAAATGGAAGAAGCAAAGAATGAAAGAAAACATTTGCAATTCCAATATAATAACCATAAAAGAAACATGTTTACTTTATTGTATGTGTCTGTGTATGTCTAAATATATCTAATATTGTCATTAATTTTACAAAAGAAGAAGAAGAAGAAGAAAAAACGATGGCCATGTGTAATAAAAAACAAGAAATCGAAGAATTAAACTCAAGGAAGAAAACTAATTGGTGTCATTAAAAATACACTTACACTTTATATGATTAAATAACATTCATACACATACATATCCACTCCCACACACACACACACCCGTACCCATTCGCAATTAATTATGGTTGCAATGGAAATATTCATACACTCAAGGACAACAGTAAATAAAATCGGGCTTCTAAAACCTACAGTAACAGTCTCACTCTCATGCACGTTTAGACATGCAGCAGCATAAACTCTTGTTATTATTTAACACTGAAATTGTTCGTTAAATGACTGACTGGCTGACATTCTGCCTGGTTCTTGGTAATAGATGTCTTCTTTAATAAACTTACATATCAAAGAAACACAAACGTACGCATACCCCATAGTAAAAATGCTTGGTTCGATGGTAGAAGCAGACTTTGAACTGCATTTCTTAACAACATACATACACAAAGCCTACTGGACATTTAAGAAGGATTTCAACATTTAAAAGATTTGTGCATACAGCAGCAATCTAAATAATAGTTGCAATTTTTATTGAAGGCATTAATGTAATGGGAAAAATACGAGGCTTGTTCAAAAAGTATGCCAAGTTTGCTAAATTGGTAAGATTACTAACAGACGCTTAATAAACCTGTTAAGAATATTGTAATATAAAACAAAATAAAATCTGCATTAAAACTGACCAGATTCTATTTTAGGAGCCTTAAAAGCAGTTGTAATGAGACATTGATCCCTAGGTGCACCTGCCCTGTCATCGATAAATGCAAGTCACAGATAAACGTATGTAATAGATAAATGCAAGTCCTTGACAAATACAAGCCATCGACAACATGCCAGCAGCTTTGCAATACAATGAAGGGGGTTTGAACTGAGGCCTCATGTCCTATAAGCTAACACACTATCTAATAGACAACAGCGACTTGATGCCTAGAAACAAAACATTTGAATAAAATTCACATCCTTCTAAAACACTCGTAGTGATTGAAAGATGTCAACCCAGATTGGTAACGATTCAAGGGAATAGGTATTATCTGTGATACAAAAGGATTTTACAGGGCCTCAGAATGGTACACCTATTGAGGCGGCTGTCAATTAAACCTAACATAACCGACAAACCCATTAGTCAGGATTACGATCTAGCTTCACATACCACTTATGTTGTGTGTTTTAATTTTATGCATGAGTGGCGGAATCTACAGTTTACGTCTACTTTGTGACACCACAGGTGACGCAGTCTCTGTAATGAGAAAGTTCCTCTAAACCAGGGAAGAAGAAGAAGTAGGTCAGCATAAGGTCTGCACGTTTAAAGGACGACTACTCCACGCTGGAAAACAAGCCAGAAAGTTTGAAGCTATATCGTTGACATCAATGGATGATAGCTCCGTAAAGCTGACAAGGATTGGAGAGTCAAATAACCTATATCTGCACCTCGCAAGAGATGGGCATCGACTAAGAAAGTGGATATGTTAGGTTAGAGGACGTGTACTTGTCAACTGTGACAAGTAAAGTACCCGGAGGTCGAATTGACCCATAGTACAAAGTTCTCACACCATTCGTGTTGTGTGCGTTAATTTTATACATGAGTGGCGGGACCTACAGTTTAAAGTCGACTCCGAACGACAGATTTTTGAGAAGCTTTTCATGGCAATTTTTACTCTCAGGGTTTTTGCCAGAAATCTGCTGAGATGAAGTCGCCGAAGAAATATTTTCATATTTTCGTTTTGATGTCTGACCTGGGATTTGAACTCGGGCCTTTCGTCTAATAAGCCAACACAATACCTACTAAACTACGGCGACTTCATCACAGTCTCCTCTTTCTCAGCGGATCTGCACCCACGGCAGAAGTCATTAAATGGGAGCCGCATCCTTTCCGCGTGTCTCCCCATAACGCAATGACGTGTAAGCATGGCCACTGTGGTTGAGATGACGTTACGACCAAGTCCAAGTAACTGGTTGGCGGACCTTCTATCCATTGAGGGCCAAGTGAGAATAGTAGTGGTCCAGGACTCCTCATCGAACCAGGATAGGTTGGCGTATTGAAAGAATTTCGCGCGATGATCAGCTTGACCGAGGCAAATGGCATCCCCAATTCAATTGAAGAGGCAGCCCGGTAGATGGCCATTACTAAATTAAATGCTAAGCTAGTTGAAGTAAATATTTGTCTTCTTAATTTTTGATTTCATTTGCTTAACTGCATACTTTACTTATATGCTGAAAATGAATTACCAACTGCACTCAATGAATCACACTTTACTACCGTAAAATATCACACAGCAGCAATGAGGAGACAAATATTGCAAAAAAAAAAACTCTTAAAACAATTTCCTACACGCAATACAAAAATAAAAAAAACCAAGAATTTTATGCGTTTTTTCTTGTTCAATTTTATTTCAGTTTTTTATTTAATTTTTACTTATTTTTTTGTAAATATCCTTCATCGTTATTGTTATTGTTGTTGTTGTTCTTTTGTCATTTTAATTAAATAGAAATATTATAATTAAATGCGACCTGACTGGAGTCAAACAATTAAAGTTTTGCAATTAAACAAATGACAGAAATAAAACAAAAAATATTTCTCTACAACTGAAGTTGTTTACTGATGACGACATCAGTTACATTAACATGTATACACACACATACACACATAGACACACACGCATTTACAAATACAAATTAAAATAACATTTAAAAGGTTGAAAAATAAAGTTTTCCCGGCATTGTTGTACAAAATATTTGTTAAACGTTGTACGAGGCGTGAGAAATGCATTTAATTTTCGTAACAACCGAGGCTCCAGTCAATATGGCGGCAAGCGATACTAAATCTAAAGAGCATACACTCTCTCTCTTAAAAAACGTGTACATACATTCATACATAGAAACATACATATAAATATCAAAATAAAAATACAAACAAGAAGAGTATAACTAAGAGTGTCAGGCTATGCTCTTTAACTTATGTAAATAGTTTTAATAGATTTACGAGACACATACACATACAAGTACAAGTACAACTGCCAGTGTGTGTATCATATTTATGCGTTTGTACTTGTCGCCTTGTACATGAACAGCATTCGTATACAACTTCATATAAAAGTCAATCTATTTATTGTAAATATTCCTATAAATCCCCTTTGTACATTTAATTTGGCTCTTGTGTGTACATTGCTGAGCTGCAATTGGTATTTTCTGTTGTCATCATTAAACAGGTAAACGGCTAATTGAAGGTCTAAAACAACCCACTAATGAGCTATAAAACTGTTTCATTCTTAAAGAATTTCTCTTAAATATTCAAAGCTAAGAAAAGTTAAGTTATAGCGAGGATTTTGTCATTGATTTTTATCTTCATTCCTCTATTATCACGTTTAGATGCAGATAGACTTGACAGAGTCCCATGCAGGACTTTACTGTCTTTGTGCTTAACTGTCTGCAGAAGTTCTTTGAGCAACTACAACTTCATTTCCCTCAGGGATATCACTCAAGGACCATTCTTGTTCTGTGAACCAATTCTGGGTTCCGTGAGAGTTGTAGCGAACCATCCTGAATGAACAAAAACCTATGTGGGGCCCATAAAATTAGTAAAAGGCAACAAATAATATGAACGGCAACTGCAATAGGATCTATAACCGAAGTAATAGTCATTGGCAACATGATTATTTTATCTTTTTTCCCCCAACAAATGCAATTATTGCAACTGAGCTTTGTGAAAGAAATTAATATTGCAAAGAAAAGTATGAAGGCAGGGCAGAGATGTGCAGGTGGTTAAAGGATTCAAAGAAGTATTTTAAATATTGTTTTTGAATTTAAAAATTTTTATAGCCGAGTAAAGATATACGAAATGAGAGGAAAATTTTGCAACTCAAAATATCCTTAAAAGAGTAATTATTGTTCAGGGTATAGCACTTACAAAGCAGTTTATTGCAATCGGAAATCACATACTTTCCAAACTGCCGAATATATGTTGCTATTGCAGCAACCTGAAGTCGCCGAAAATATGAAAAAATATTTCTTCGGCGACTTCCTCTGAGCAGATTTCTGGCAATACTCTGAGGGTAAATAAAATTGCCATGAAAAGTTTCTCAGAAATCTGTCTTTCGAAATCGGTTTTAAATTGTAGCTCCCACCACCCATGTATAAAATTAACTAACACAACATAAGTGGTGTGAAAAACTAGGTTGTTATCCTAACTGAAGGATTGTGATGTCCAATTATGTATGTATATATTGGAGTCGAAAATTACAGTAAATGGGAGTTCAAGAAGCTCCCTCTCTTATGCCAAGAGCAAGGCACTGACAAATGAGTTGAAAGAGGAGAGTCAATTGACTATAGCAAATTATGCCTTAGTTGGAGTATAGCGATGTTCACGATAGCTAGTTGCTAGCGTACTCTGTCCATCAGTCGGCAGTGAAATTGGTGTTTACTCACCATGTGCCCAAGGTGAGCACCTTGCTTCCATAACGGCTCGATGAAGTCTGTATGTAATGACGATCTAAGCCCCAAATCATACTTACGGCTGTTTTAGATATGTAAGGCGTTATCTTGCCACTTCGTGAGATTTTGGGGTCTAGAATAACACCCAAATACTTTACCCTCTTGGATGGGTATAATTGCACCCCATCAAGGTTCGGAAAATTAAAAGAAGACATCTTGTATCGTCTGATAAAAAGCATCAGCTAAGTTTTGCGAGTATTAGCGCTCAAATCACATGATGAACACTATTATGGACAGGTTGCACCTCAATGACAGCAAGTTGTGTGTTAATGCTAAACAGATTTGTTTTTTGTAAGAAATTTTTACTTCATATAGTGTTCGATATATTTCGATTTGTTTGTTCTGGGATTTGAACCAAGGCCTCATGTCTGATAAGCCAACACTCTACTTACTAGACTAAGGCGGCTTACAGCGGCCAGATAGAAAACTTTTATCAAAACTACAATGAGAACACGGAGCCAAGAGAGCATTTGAGGAGAGAGCATTTGAAAACTGTTTGTGAAAATGCAGTTTTGCTTCACATATCTTATTTGTTTCGTAAAATGCAAAACGAATGGAATATGCTTTACTTCAGAAGAGATACTGGCCTTCTCTTCAAGGATAAAGAATTCTTTTCGCATTGTACTCATACGTTACTCAAATGATGGCCAATCTTTTGAATGAATTTATGTTTCCAAATAAGCTAAAAAAATCTGCCAGAAATTCTGTTTTTCTTTTTTTTTTATTAAACTTGTATAGTCTACAGCACTATAGCAGCCAATTAGCTTTGACTTTTCCCCTGTTGCAAACGGTTTTAGCAAACTTTAGCTGCAAAAGAACTTTCTGTAGGGGGTTATAAATAATTTTTAATAAAAGGTTTTTGAGTTTGTTTGTTTTTTTTTTTCACTTTTTTTCGCTAAAATGTTGTAAAAGTCATGCAGCACAAAATGTCGCGACACAATGTATAACGACGCCAAATGGCATAAATTTCAATTAAATTTGAAAAAAACATCAACAACAATAACAACAAACAATGGTAAAAACTAACAACCGAACAAACAATGATAACAAGTGAATGAGAAATTTTATTCTCGTACTCACTTTAATGTTATTTTTTGTTGTTGTTCTAGATCTGTTCAACTGTTTCATTGTGAAAGAGTGGCAGAGTAGCGTGGAGGGGTTTTTAATTAAACGTAATTACCTCCCTGAATGTAATTACTTTATGGATTTAAATACACACACAGTTTTTGTTTTTTCATTTGATTGTTTTAAACAAAAATTCAATTTTCTCTTTTTTTCTGTTTTATTGTTCAACCTTCATACACATACATACATATATGTACGTAAAACACACATCGAACTTGTATGGTAATATAGGGAGCTACACAATAGCTTATTGAGAACTTTAATTTGTAATTGTGTCAGTGCGGGATGAATGTAAATGTAAATATTTACATCTACATACACATGTATGGTATATGTGTGTGTACAGAAGGAAGGAAGGAAGCCATTACATTGACAACTACCATGAAAACTTTAACGGTAACGTACGTGTGCGTTTAATTTAATTGATAGTTTGTTGTTATTGTTGTTGGCATCGGCCTAAAGCAAAACTGATGAACGCTTGCAAATTATCTAAACAGGGGCCTATAATCTGTGAAGTTCATTTTTTGTAATAAAACGAAAGGAAAACAAATTGTTTAAATTGGAAAATATGATATTCTACTCCAAATAATGAATTGTAGGCCTTCAGAATGTCCATGAGTAATGCTTGTATTATTAAATATGAACATGGCCTCTATTTATAAAATGCACTGTTTTAAAACGTGGTAAATATACTGTGAAAGTGTGGAGAGACAAAGCAGTACTTTAGATTTCTGTTAACATTACATATGAAATCAGAAATTATGCTGATAAAAAGTTTCTTATGGAACATTCAAGGAGAGAGAGGAACGACTCCTCTTAGGCAATTCAAAATTTTAGATTATACGGATGCTCTCGCACAAAATATCCACAAGCAAACAAGAGCAAACAAACCAAAGTCGTAAAAGTAAGCATCGTAAACATTACCAATATTCTGTTACAAACCCACCCCGCCTTGTAACAAAACATTTTAGTGGCAATGAAACATACATTAATAGCGGGATCAACATAATAATACTGGCATTCAGTATGAGACACAAATACTTATCTAATTGGATCTTACAACCACTTAGTCAGGTTTGCAACCTAGATTCTCACACCACCCATGTCGTATGTGTTAATTTTATCCACTAATGGCGGGACCTTCAGTTTAAAGTCGACGTGGGATGATAGATTTTTGAGAAAATTACATGGCAATTTTATTTACTCTCGGAATTTTTGCATTAAATCTGCTGAAAGGAAGTCGCCGAAGAAATATTTTTTCATATTTTCGTTTTGATGGCTGACCTGGGGTTTGAACAGAGGTCTCACGTCTTATAAGCCAACACACTACCTACTAGACTACGGCGACTACAAAAAGTTCCTTATGGCAGTTTAAAGTATTGGAATATGTGGATATTTGCTCTCGCACACAATATCCACAAGCAAATAAATCTAGAAGATCTGAAAGGATCTGGAGGCATACGTATTAAAAAAAGCCGTAAAGTAGAAAAGCCATCCAGCCATGTAACAAATCATTAAAGTGACAACAAAAAGCGTAGCAGAAACAGACATAAATAGCAGGCTCAACATAGCGACACTGACACTCAGAAGACTGTAATCATTATGGGACAATTCACAAATACTTACTTTATAGGTTATTACAACAATTTAGTTAGGATTACAACCTAGCTTCTCACATCAACCATGCTGCGTGTGTTTGTTTTATCCATGAGTGCAATTGAAAGTTGACTCCGAACGACAGATTTTTGAGAAACTTTTTCATGGCAATTTTCTTGCCAGAAGTCTGCTGAGAGGAAGTCGGCTTAGAAATATTTTTCCATATTTCGTTTCTGTTTAAGATGTCTGAGATGGGGTTTGAGCCACAATAACACCTCTTATAAGCCTACAGGACTACTCCAATTTTAGCTCATAAATACCCGAACTAATTAAGCATAGAAAACTTATCCATCAGCAGCACAGATCTGTGGAACTCAATCAACGAGGAAAACATGGTGAAGCAATTTAGTTGCAGAAAGTGGAAAAAGATCGTTTACATCAAATGCAAGCGCGATAACATTGTAAAAATGCCACTAGAATAGAATCCTAAAGGTTCAAAAGGTTCAGATAAAAAACCGACTCAGATTAAACACATTCTGGTGCCATGTTAACAGTGTTGTCTTAAATGAGGAGATCTGAAAATGTCGGTATTGGGAAAACAACCGGGTAAAGTAGATACAGTTTGCGAAAGTCATGTGCTTCCAAAATGATTAAGAGAAGTATAAAAAATATATGTACATCGAGTTTGAATAAGTTTTTCTCTATCTCATCTATTTCAACCTGGCTTTTACTATGTATTTCTCAATTACGAACTGAGATCCCATTTCAGAATAACATGTATTATCTTCAAATTGTGATACGAAAGGACCAGAACGCTATTTTGTTAAATTATATTTAAAAAGTATGAGCAGGGATTAATTGCTATGAACATACATTGACATTTGCCCCAACTATTGCTATACATGACTCATCATTACAGTCGCGCTAATAATTACTCATCTCAAAGTCTACGAGTAATCTACCTAGATTTTCTGGATGCAAGATGTTTCGCTGTAACCTTCAAAAGGCTTAGCCAAGGACCGAATAACTATTAAAGAGGCAGATACTATTGTAATTTGTTAAACAGAACAGACGACAAAGAAGGAAAGTCTATAAAAAATAGAAATAAAAAGCGAAGTGAATTATAAAGTTACGGTAGTTTAGTTGGAAGTGCGTTGACTAATTAGACGAGACTCGGTGGATCGAACCCTGGGATCAAACATCTCGAACAAAAACGAAATATGAACAAATATTTCTTCGGCAACTTCCTCTCAGTAGATTTCTGACACAAACTCTGAGAGTAAATCAAATTGCCATGAAAAGTTTCCCAAAAAATCTGTCATTCGGAGGTGACTTTAAACTGTAGCTTCCACTACTCATGTATAAAATTAACACACTCAACAACAGTGGTGTGAGAAGCTAACTCGTAATGCTGACTGAAGGGTTGTTATGACCAATTAAAGGCTGTAGTGCTTGACTCCATGTATATTCTGTTCAAATTACTTAATTAAACTGCTTTGTAAGTCCTATACTCAGAGCAATAATTACTTTTTTAAGGAAATTTTAAATTACAAACTAAAAAAATTTCATCCCATATCGTACATTTTTTCATGGCAATAAAAATTTTTGAAATTCTAAAAAAAATATTTAAAATACTTCTTTGAATCCTTTAACCACCTGCACATCTCTGTCCTGCCCTCATACTTTACTTTACAACATTAGTTTCTTTCACAAAGCTCTGTTGGAATAATTGCTTTTGTTTGGAAAGAAAATAGAGAAAATAATTTCATGTTGCCAATGACTATTACTCCGGTAATAGATTCTGTTGCAGTTGCAGTTGCCGTTCATATTATTTGTTGCCTTTTACTAATTTTACTATCATTGGTATTGTTATTATAATTGCTGAGAACTGTTGGTGTTGTTGCAATTGGTTAGTGCTGCTGCTATTAATGTTGTTATTGGTGCTGTACTTGTTATTTGCCGGAACAAAGACAATATCAATTAATTGATAGTTTGTTTGTATACAATTATAGTCAATATCCATTTATTTAAACCAACAAACGTATAAACAAATAAAACTCATACGCACTCACTTGTACACACATACACATACGTAGGCACACCGTGTGGTAGCGGATTAGAATTCTACCACAGTGGTTCCCTGCTTGTCGTAAAAGGCGACTAAATGGGAGGGCAGAGGTAGAGGGTGCGGATTAAAAGTCTGGCATATACCCGATGACACTGATGCTTCAAGCGAAACAATGCCGCTCAAAGTATTGAACTACCGTAGTATCACGGTGACACCGTGGGAATCATGGACCAGCATGCGTGTGGAAGCGCTCCCAACGGATGTGAACGATCGGAGCCTAGTCGTATAGGCATCAGAATTGACACCAGTAAGATTCTGATTATGGCATACTGGACTATACTGCAACATTTGGATTTGATGACATGGGCTGGCGGATGGGGTAATCTGTTACCAATATGAGCTGGGGTGAAACCTGGCCCAGACGGCTTTCAGGCTAATACACCATCCGTCTCCGTCCCGTTAAAACCTGGCAAGCCTTGGAGAACGATCTTGGACTCGTCCCGTTAAGTTGGGGTGTAGGGGCAGTTAAGAATTTCTTCTGTTTAGCTCCCGGTCTGGCTCTGAACACAAGCGCTCATGAGGACTTGTGTCAACCCTCGCATGGCCTCCCTGCATTGCAAAGATAACCACGGGACCACAACAAGGGTAACTACTCAACGAATCCAAGACAACGGCTTCAAGTTGGGACCCAATAGAATGGAATTCAACACAACAAATACTTCAAATAACGTTATAGGCGCTACTTCTCCAGCCGGCACCGAGGGTGCAAAGGAGACTCAGCTGGACAGCCCTTTCCTGAATCCTTTCCGGAGGGCTTCGAGGTTACTCCACTCACCACCGCTGAAGCAGAACGGCGAGAGATCTCACTCGTCACCACCGGAGTTACAGAGGAGCAAAGCTCCTGAAAAGGAGGTGGATGATTTCACCAAACTAGGCGATAAAATTTCGGAACTAGTGGAGATGATGGGCGGAGGAAGAAGGTCCATACACCAAGCGATGCGTGATTTAGTGGCTTCTATATCGTCACTATACCAACAGGCCGCTAAGGATAAAGTTGCGGAACAGGAGAAGAATGTCAGAACCAATGATAGGAGCACACAGACGATCCTACAACAGCAGACACCCTGTGTTTCCAAGAGGCAGAGGGATGAATTGGAAAAACCTAGGGGAACACCACCGAAGAAGACTAGGACAACCCGTCCTCGTGGGCAAGTTAAACCTGCCGCCGAGGCTGGGGGTAGTGACTCGATGGGGAGATCGGCAACTACTACTATGGTAGTACCTGCAGCGACAGAAGGAGACACCCAGGAGCACAATGATTGGATAGTGAAAACTAGGAAGCGCAGGAAACCTCCAAGACCGGACGCAGTGATAATAAAGCCAACCGAGAAACTATCTTTTGCGGACATTTTAAGGAAGGTAAGGAATGCCCCGGAGCTTAAATCAGTTGGTGAGGATGTCCAACTTGTGAAGAAGACACAGAGGGGCGAAATCCTCCTGGAGTTTAGAAGATCAGCCGATGTGGCTACGGAGATGCACCGGTCTAAGCTGAGAAGCTTATTGGCCGAGGAGATAGAGGTCAGAACAATAACTGAGGAGGCTACATTCGAACTGAGATACCTGGATGAGGTGACAACAGAGGAGGAAATAATCGCCGCATGGAAGGACCAAATAGGGGAAATACAACCATCGGCTCTTAAGACGATCAGAAACGTTCCAGGAGGTACTAGGACGGCGATAATCGCAATACCTACGAAGCTGGCCTGCAGGGCCGAGGAAATTGGCAAACTACGTGTAGGATGGACAGTTTGCCGTTTATTCAGGAAGTTTACCCCAAGGAGATGTTATAGGTGCTTGGATTATGGGCATGTAGCGGGAAGGTGCCGCAGTAACCATGACTGGTCCAAACACTGCTTCAAGTGCGGGGGGCAAGACCACCTTGCCAAGGCTTGTGGCCGTGATCCCCACTGCCTTCTCTGTAGAGGCGACCAGGATGTTGACGCGAAACATATCACGGGAGGACCCAAGTGCCCACATTATCTGGCAGCACGACGGAGATTGGAAAACGCGGGTAAATGAGAGTCTTACAGTTGAACTTAAACCACTGTGAAGCGGCGCAGGAACTTCTGAAACAGACGGTGCGGGAGCGGAGAATAGACTTGGCAATACTGAGCGAGCACTATAGGGCATCTGAAAACCAACGTTGGATTACCAGCAGGTGCAACAAGGCGTCGATATGGTCCTGTGGAAAATTCCCAGTGGGAAATGTCGACAAAAGGGGAGACAGCTTTGTGAAATGCGCCGTTAATGGGGTACATTTCTTTCGCTGTTATCTTCCCCCTAGCTTGTCAATGGAGGACTTTAAACGCAGACTGGATGACATCGTTAAGGAAGCAAGGAACGTAGGACCTGTGGTAATTGCCGGTGATTTCAATGCTTGGGCTGTTGAATGGGGCTCGGCATACACTAACCCAAGAGGAGAATGCCTACTTGACGCATTTGCAACGTTAGAGGTTGTGTTACTTAATAGTGGTGACAAGGATACATTTTCGAGAAATGGACGCTGCTCTAAAATTGACCTGACATTCGTCAGCGACTCCCTGGCGGCCTCATCTACCTGGATGGTGTCTGACATCTATACACATAGTGATCACCAGGCTATCATTTTTGAGATCCGGGAACGCTCTACGGAACGCAACGTTCCTTCTGCACCGCCGAACCCTCTTTGGAAAGACTCCACCTTTGATAAGGAAACCTTTGTCCTCGCATTGGAGGACATTCGGTTATCCGGAAACGCGAATGACAAGGCGACGAAACTTATGCGCTCCATAACGGAGGCTTGCAACGCATCTATGGCAAGGAGGCGCCACATGCCTGGGAAGAAACACGTCTACTGGTGGAACGCGGATATAGCGAATCTAAGGCGGGAATGTAACCGCGCACGTCGGCTATTCCAAAGAGCCAGGGGTCGTGATGACTTCACAGAACTACGGGAAAGGTTTAGAAGGCTTAGGACCAATCTGAATGGAGCCATTGCGCACAGCAAGAGAAGATGCTACAGGGAAATGTGTGCCGATGTGGATGAGAATCCCTGGGGAACTGGATATAAGGTGGTGATGAGAAAGCTGAACTGCTTCCGACCACCAGCAACAACGTGTGCAGCTAAGCTGCAATCAATCGTAGCGGACCTTTTTCCACGGAAGGCCGAAATTACATACTCCGTGCGGGACATGCGGTCACCGGAGGAAATCCCAGAAGTCAGCAGTCAGGAATTGGAGTCAGTCTGTAGGGAAATGAAACTCAATAAGGCACCGGGGATCGACGGGATCCCAAACATCGCGCTTAAGGCAGCTATTGAGAGTAACACTGAACTGTTTAGACAAGTTTTTGATGCTTGTATTCAAGAGAGAACGTTCCCTGGGATATGGAAAAGGCAGAGACTGGTTCTCATTTCGAAGGGTAACAACGCGCAGGATGCATCGGGATACCGCCCGCTCTGTATGATTGACACGGCTGGAAAACTCTTGGAGAGGATAATTTGTAGGAGATTAGAAGCATTTCTGGGGGAAGAAGGCTTGTCGAGTCGTCAATTTGGTTTCCGGAAAGCACGTTCCACAATAGATGCAATAGAATTCGTTATGACTATAGCAAAGGATGCTATCAGCGGTGAGCGCTGGCTGGAGGGCGATAAGGAATACTGCGCTATCATCACCTTGGACGTCAAGAACGCATTCAACTCTGCGGATTGGGATGCCACGCTAGCTGCCCTAGATGGAAAGAACGTACCGAACTACTTATTGGAACTCATTAAGGACTACTTTAAGGATAGAGTGCTCTTATATGACACGGATGATGGCAGGAAGACATATGCGGTATCGGCAGGGGTCCCGCAAGGCTCCGTGCTGGGCCCGTTACTATGGAATGTGATGTATGATGGTGTACTGAGGCTTAGACTGCCTAGAGGTACACAAATCATTGGTTTTGCGGATGATATTGCCCTGGTGATAAGGGGAAAACATTTGGATGAATTGGTGAGAACATGTAACACTGCGGTTGGCATAGTCAGGAGCTGGATCACGGAAATAGGTCTCAAACTAGCTGATCACAAAACGGATGTACTTCTTGTAAGCAGTAGGAAGAAGATGGAATTTATTACCATAACGGTAGGTGATCAGCGCATAACATCAAAGCAGGCGATTAGATATCTGGGAGTAATAATTGACAACAGGCTCACGTTTAGGGAACACCTGACGTACATCGGTGGAAAATGTGCGGCGACGACATGTGCACTTGCCCGAATAATGCCTAACCTAGGAGGCCCAAAACAGGAGAGGAGACGGCTACTGATGAAGGTAGTGACAGCGATAGCTTTATATGCAGCCCCTATATGGGCCGGGGCTATGGAGAAGAGAACCTATAGAACAGGAATAGAAGCGGCCTACAGGAGATCAGCTCTCAGGGTGATATCTGCCTTCCGCACGGTGTCTACTGATGCAGCGTTGGTGATTGCGGGGATGATGCCCCTGAAGATAGTAGTGGACATAGAGAAGAGGAAACATGACACAAGGAGGGGAATAGATTTTTCGAACCCTGTTCAATTAGCTGATGATGCTATGTTTAGATGGCAGCAGGACTGGTCCAATTCCACCAAGGGAAGATGGACCCACAGACTCATACCGAGCATAGGCGTATGGACCAAAAGGAGACACGGTCAGGTGAACTTCCATCTGACACAGTTGCTAACAGGCCATGGATGTTATAGGGCATATCTCTATAAGTATGGTCATGACGTGGACGAGGCATGCCCAGAATGCCGCAATGAAAGGGAGACGGCGGAGCATGTTTTCTTCACTTGCCCGCGATATGTTGTTCAACGAAATTGCCTGGAGAGAACAATAGGATTCCAGGTAACGCCCGATAATATAGTTAACCTGATGTTAACCTCATGTGACAATTGGAACGCAGTATGTGTTTTCGCAAAGAAGGTATTGACGCAGCAAAGATTGGCTGAGAGAGCAAGGTCAGCAGAATTTGAAGCCAGCACTCGCTGAATCTCCACCCCCCCGAAGTAATACTTGATTGTGGTCCCGGGGGGGGCAAATGGTTGAAAGTGTGACGAACTAGGTTGGGTTTAGTACGTATGCGTTTAGCAAGCCGAGAGTAAGTCTTGCGGCGAATCGTGCACATTGGTAGACCGGGCTACCAATGTCTTTCGAAGATTCCCAACCTTTAGCTCGTAAAGCTATAAAAAAAAAAAAAAAAAAAAAAACACATACGTAGGCATACAAACACAGTAACATTAACATAAATATGATACGCAACGTATTCTATGTACGCATACAAATTACACTCAATAAATTGAAAGGATAATACTAAAAATATAAAAAACAAACAACATCCATAGAGAGAGAGTGAAAGAAAGAGAGTATGAGCATCATATATAATTATAATGGCAGCAGTAGTAGCAGTAGTAGTAGTATTAGTAGTACTACTCTCGTAATGGCAGTCGGTAGTATTGTTACGAGCAGTTTGCAAAGTAGCAATGGCACCAGCAACAATAATAACAGCAGACAACATACTTGTTTACATGCAATCTCATGTTGCAAATTTTACATTTTGTTAAACACTAACAACATCACAACAACAACATTACATACTACATTATGTGATGTGAGACACACACACACACACACAACATACTTACACATGCAAAAGCAGTCTCATTACAAGCATGTGTACCATGCAATCTTTATTTTGTTTTTATATGCAACATTAATTCAATCTGTCTGTCTGTCTATGTGCGTGTCTGTCTGTCTGTCTTTGCATATGTCTGCATCAGTCTCTACGACTGTCTATTCTTTTGTGCATTTTGTTTCATTGTTCAAAGAGCTGTAGACAATAACCAATTAAGTGTGTAAAACTATAACAATGCGGCAACAAAAAGATGAACATGATAAAACGTCGGTCAATTCGAATAATAAAGATGATTTACCTACAAGAACTACTTGCAAGAAAAACTTATGTTAGGTACGAAAGGTAGGAAGGAATATCTAACCGCATTTGGGTCCAAAGACATCACTACGCTGTCTTAATCATATAAATTTAAAAAAGTTAACCATCAGTAAAGCCCAATTGTACCAAACCGATAGGGTTTTATCGATAATATTCGTAAAACTATAGTTCAGGATCCAGTTTCACAAGTCTTAACTAAATACACCTAATCAGGTTTAAAACATTTTTAAGTCAGACGCCATAGCAGCTCGCTATCCAAAGAGTACATAGCTAGAAACCTACCGCCGTTTACATACAAAGCTGAAAAATATCTCGCTAAATAACTGGCTTTATAGGGTATCTTATGATATCTGCTTCAAGCCAATTGCTGTGACAAATGTCAGGATGTTGCTTGGTGTCAACATAATAATTATAATTCTATACCTATGTACTCAGGTATCTATAGTTGGTATACATTAATGCCCCATAGTTTCCTAGAATGTGTTCTGATGATTCATTCTAATGGCCACAAAATCTATATGTTGGGCACGAGACAACCCACATTCAGATTATTCCAGGATAGTCTAAAGCAAGACTCAGATCTCCTGTTATTGTAGTTTCCCAACAAAAGTTGCCATTGCCTCAAACCCATTCGATTTGGAAGAGCCTTTCCTTCTCCTCTTCTTTACTTTCATTGAAAGGTTCTGCAACCATTAGCGGCATGGGAGTTCCTTTCACCCAAGCTCGTCTACTTGCCCATTGTCGAGAATTCCCACATCACCCAGCAGAAATTAACATAATTTTCTCAACCTAGCGGATTCAGTTTTTCCAGACAGTCCATACTATGTTCGATATAACCTCATAAGAGCTACGTGTTCGAATGACTATCACTACTACTGCTATCAGATAATAATGCTATGTCCTGTCCTTTGTAACTTATATCCCAGTTGAATTGAACGCATCTATAGATGGCATAGACTTTCACTGTGAAGAGTTTCCTCATGGGCTCGTAGTATTTCATCCTTGGACCAAAAACTCCTGCTGCTGTTCCAAGATCTGTTCTTGATACAACTTTATACCACAAAATAGTTTTTCGTTTAAAGAGTAGGCAGCTTTCAGATTATTATATTCATTTTTGTTACTGTCTCGTTGCGAAACATTTCTTAAAATCATAAAGCCTACTGGTTCTGTCCAGCGGACAATTAAGGATGGAGCTGTCAGCCAATCGATTCCTTAGGTGCCGAAAAACGAATTTAATATTAGACTTGTCTGCCATCAACCTAACCATACACTCCAAAGCTTTGGTCTTCTCTACTACGTACATATTTTCAACAGAGCCTGTGGCGCCGCTGTAGAATATGTTCTCATTACCCCTGTTATGCAAATGCACGTTTTTCTCTGTATCTTGTCCAGCTCCAAGTACACAGTTTTCAAATTTTCAAATATCTACTCAGAAAATTGCCCCGTAGATCACTATCGGTCTGACCATTAAGGTACACATTCAATGTATAATTCCTGGGTTGCATTTCATGCAAGCCATCTGCATACCATTATGGCATGTGTGGCCTATCCTGTTCTCTATATGAGCCCTCCATATCAGTTTACTATCCAGTGTTATATATACTTAAATATTTGACCTCCATTTTCTGTGATATTATCTCACTCAGAAGTCGAATATTCTACCAGTTAAGAAATTTTCTTCTTCTTGTAAATGGTACTATTGCAGTCTTACCTGGGCTTATTCTCAGGTCCAATGTTATGAACCAAAGGCTTAGAATTTTGCAGAGGGTCTTTTCAATTTTGTGTCTTGCCTTCAAGACTATATCATCTGCATATCCCTTACCCGTCTCAGATAGTTTTGTCCACAAGCAGACTCCACGGTCTGCCCCTCTCTTTTTTATTAAAACACGATAAAGAAATATTATTTAATTCTATTGTACATATTTGTAAATATTTGTTATTAAATTTTGTGTTTTTGTATTGGTTTTAAACAAATATTTTTGTTGCATGTAAGTATGCTGTTGCCACACAATAAAATATACAAAAACAATACCTCACATACACTCAATACAGCATTCAATAGCAGTGAACGTAATACACCAAAAATTCTAGGATGTAAATTCACCCTTCTTTGGAATTTGCGTATGGCACTGCATAATTCCTGTACATTCCCTACACTGAAACACAGTGTTTACAGCAGGTGATAAAGAACAACTTCATACACCCATGACGCATGACGCATACAATAAATAAGTGAACGGCCTTTGGCTAGTAAAATTCATAAAACGATTGTTGGCCGGAGATGCCAGGAATATATTTGAGGACACAAATATTTGGAAACAAACAAAAACAAAAACAAAATTTGTCAAAAAATGAAACGGAAAGCACAGTAAAATAAACCCAAAACCTCTGTTACTTCAGCTCTCTGTAAGAGAGTTATGACATGTAGGAGATATTCATACGATATACTTGAATATGACAGGAATCAGAGAGACCATCATCAAACGCAAATATCACAAACAGCATATGTTGGTGGCCAATAAAAGACATTTTTGGATATTTTTAAAGTTTCAGTATATATCTCCGATAAATATTGTGTCGTAAATTTTATTACAAAATTTTTTTTTATATTTACTACATACCCCCCTTTGCTATCCCAATGAATTGAATAAATTCCTTTCTTTATTAGTTTCAGTATTGCTGTGACTGTTGGCAAATTCGAAGAGAAGGTTTTATGGTCACTAAAAAAAAGCAGTATAAGCCAGATACACTACAGAGTTGTGAGTGGCGAAGTGGTGTAACTACCTCAGTAGCTATAAAGTTATGAATTCTTTCATTTCATTTGATTCCCTTGAATTTTTTTCTTTTATTTTTGAAATTCCATTTACAATGCATATTGACTAACAACAGCAAATATTTTGCTTATCAAAGGGTTTGAGCTTTTAAAAAATTTTTTTTGAAGAATTAATTTTCAATTGAAATGGAAAATATCTTAGCAATGCTAGAAAATGTAACATATCAGGTGGTTCTGCTTTACCTACTGGATGACAGTAATATTTACCTTTCATTTGCATTAAGTGATATACACGCTTTTGATCCACAGGACATCACCGAATGGTGTTGTGTGAAAAAACGCATGCGAGGCGTATTGGTCTTGCGCACCTTTGCAAATGATTTCTGTAGAAGCTTTGAAGATGAGGAGGAGGATGCGACAGTTCTTCACTTACTCTGTACATGCCCGGCACTTGGTCGGAGGAGAAAGAGGCATCTGAGTGCCTACAATATGGTGGATCTGGATGAACGGTCATGTATTGATATTGGCAGTCGGAGTCGCTTCAACGGAAGCTCCGCGTGGTTCCTGGCCTAGCGGCAAATATAAAACTGCGGTATCACAATGGGCCCTGTGTGTGGCCTAAGTGTGCCTGCTCATAACACCATTGTGGAGACAGCCATCTCTACCTAACTTCCTACCATTGAATGAAAACATTTGAGTTTAATGTGTGCGAGACAAAATTTTCCTGACTATTTGCACTGTAAGCAGCCGTAGTCTAGTAAGCAGCGTGTGGGCTTTTTAGATGTGAGCCAGTGGTTCAAGGCCCAGCTCTGGCATCTTGAACAAATCTGCACATGGAACAACATTTCTTCAACAACGTCCTTTCAGCAAACTTTTGGCAGAAACTTTGAAAGTAAAATTAAATTGCAATGAAAAATTTCTCAGAAAACTGTCGTTCGGTGTCAAACTGTTAAACTGTTGGTCACGCCACTCATAGATGAAATTAACACAAACAACACGGGTGCCACGAAAAGCGAGGTTGTTATCCTGACTAAAGGGCTGTAATGTCCAAAAAGGTAAGTAAGTTGGTAGGTATTTACACTTCAACCAAGAAAGAATACAACTCTCATGTTTGAGACAGTGCCCCAAAGGTCATTCTATTGCTTTGCAAATGCATACAGGAGATTCATGAGATTGCCATCGCAATATAATACATGTGGTGTGTGGTAAAAAATGTGACTTGTTCCCGACTTCCGCGGAGAGTTGGCAAAGCGAATGCCCAGTACATTACTGAGAGAATTACTTCTTTTCTTTACTTCTAAAGAAGGTGAAGTTGCAAGGGATTGGTAGATTTAAGTACCTAGGTTTAGAACTCGACTCAGCTGCCTACTGTGCTTTTTACGTCTGCAGAGAACACATTGTCACAGTCACAAATTTCAGGTCGATTTGATTTTTGCGTTCAGGTCATTACTTTTGTAGCTGTAGTCTAGTACGTAGTATGTTGGCTTATATGCTTCAAACTTTAGCTCAGACAACTTGAACAAACCGAAATATGAGAATATTTCTCCGGCGACTTCCTCTCAACAATTTTCGGGCAACAGCTCTGAGAGTAAAATAAAATTACTTTGAAATGTTTCTCAAATAAAATTGTCGTTCGAAGTCGGCTTTAAACTGTATGTTCTGCACAGGTGAGTAGCTAGGTTGTAATCCTGACTAAAGGATTGTAATGCAGTTTAATGGCAAAAACATTTCCATGAAAGTTTCTTAAAAAAAAGAGAGTATCGTTCAAAGTAGAAGTTAAACTTAAGGTTCTGCCTCTCATGGATGAAACTAGCATACATAACTTATGTGAAGTGAGAAGCTAGGTTGTAGTCCTGACTAAATGGTCTTAACACTACTATTGGACGCCATATCTGGCTATTTTTATACCAGCGAACCGAGGTTAAGCTGATGAGTTGTAGGGTTTAAAATCACTACACAACGGTATGCTTTGAATTCGAAATTAAACACAGTTTTGGAAATTTAAAAGTAAGGCGCTTCATCCTCTTAAGCTTGTAGGGATAATTACTGCATTAATTGCATAATTTAGTGGATTATGATACTGTCAAACCTTCTATGTGGACACTACATGTCTAATGGCCAACGCTATCTAGGTCTGGGTTAGAGGACGTGTACTTGCCAATTGAGACAAGTACAGTACCCAAAGGTCCACGTGACCCATTGTACTTCGTCCTGAAGGGAACCTTATCTAAAGTCCATCAATTTTAACACTTACAACACAAAACATGAACTGTACAGTGCGTTCAATTAACACAAACTCACTTAAATCAAATCTCTGCCCCTAGCTACTGGCCTGCCTGGCAGTTAACAGTCACTCCTTAAAAACATTTAAAGAAAATTGAAATAAATTTAAATCACTTACGAATTTGTAATTTATCATCACATCCAAACACTCAAACAACACCAAGAAATAAACACCAAAGAGAAAGAGAAAGAGAGAGAGAGTACACAGGACTAAAAGGCTATTGTTTCATCGGGTGGCAGACACAGAAGAATTTCCGCGTAAATCATTTAGGCAATCTAAAAAGCATTTATTTAATTACTTTATTAAGCTTTAAAGGTCGCTCTCCCCTTTTTTTGTGTTATGGACTGTTGGTCGTCATTGTTATTGTTGTTGTTCTGGTTATTCTGAATTACCCTTCCAAAGGCTACATGGCTGTCATAATTTAAAATCCTGCCTTTTCATACTGGGTTTTTTCCCGACGTTTTTCTCTCTCTTTTTTGTTTTGTTTTGAAAGACTGGAAAACAAAAAATGGAAGAGGAATGCAAACAGCAACAACAACAGTTACAATAAGCAATAGCCGTGTTTATGTGTTTGTAGAGCAGCACAACATGCATTTTCAACATGTTGTCATGGTCATTTTATTCATGCTACGGCTTTTACTCTCACCTTCTTCTTGTTTGAAGTTTATTTCTGCTGTCTCTTTGGCTTTATTTTGGGACGAAGCTCTGTGTGAGTTTATATGCTGGTCTATCGGTTTATCCTTCTTGTCTGTTATTGTACCTTGCCATTGTTGCACGGTGTACTTGTAATAATTTAACATGTCGTGCTGCTTGTTGGGTTTACTATTTTTGTTTGTTTTTCTTTCAGTTTTTCTCTCTCTTTCCTGGTGCACATCAGGGAATTTCAAAAATGTTGTTGTTAAATTGTTGTTGTTGTTGTCTATTTTTGTACTGATGTCATAATTTACAACCAACATGGGTGGTAGATACGAGGGCGAAACGGTAAGTTGTGAGCATATTGTTCTCCAGATAGGATCATAAAGAAGGATTTTTTAAAAACTTTTTTGAAACTGGAGTTATTGAAACTGCAGTAATACCAGTGTGGTTAATATGTGTCGAATGGCAATGGATGAATGGAATAAATTTAGAGTCTATGCTTCATAGATAAGACGGTTTAGCCCACAAGCCTTTGAATACTCCAAGCTCTTCGAAAGGACTGTGAGAGTAATTTTTAATGCCGAGTAGACTTGCACACCTTCCGTCTTATGTGGTATAATAAACCAGCAGGTGAAATATGTATACAGACACATTGGAGATTAATTTCCGAGTATCTAAATAAGGGACTCACCTTTCAAATCCATTTTGATGCGTTGAAAGTTGTTGTCTGAAGGAGTGCGCCTATATTAAGGTTCTTTTGCTTTGATGTTGCTTTAACAAGATGCTTTGAAACTGCACCCGTAAACTAACGAAGTTAAATTATAATAAGTCTGGAAATGATTGTTTCTGATGAAAGACTGCACCGATTGAGGTCAATGGAAGTGAAGTTCAGTCAGTCTTGTGTGAAGACCCGGTGCGTTTGAAGAGAGTAATCGTTGTTTGAAGATGTCCAGTAGAAAGATTTGTCGGATAATTGTCTAGTAATTGTTATTGTTTATGCAAAGGGTATTAAGAGAGGTTAGAGGACGTGTACTTGACAGTTAAGACAAGTACAGTACCCGGAGGTCGAATTGACCCATTGTACAACAACAGAGGAATAACAAAGTAAAGCAATTGTTGTTGTTTACATCAAGTTGTGAACAGCGGCACACAGAATTGTGCAAATAATAAAGAATTTTAATTAAAACTAAACACAAATTTATTTTTATTTTATTTGCTATCAACGAGCTCATATTTTAAACGTTTTTAAAAGATAACAACGTAACAATTGAGCTTCCCAAATGGATTCCTTACCCCCACCATACCTTTGAAAGCAAATTTTGAGGAGTTGTTAAATACTGAAATAGTTTTGGGGACTATGTTTTGCAAAATAATTATTAAAAAATAATTTGCCTTCTCACACGACCCACGTGCACCCCTTTCATAACGATTGGCTATTTATTTAAACAAAACAACACAAAAAAAAAACCCCACATGTTTTCCTTAAACAGTATTTGCACACACACACACAGTATGGAGAAAACATTTCATTTAGTTTTCGCCTTTTTAACCACCTTCACAACTTCCCAATAAAAACAACAACAATTGGCTTTTTAATTTTAAAGTTGAGCGAAATAAATATAAATAAGGTCCGGCACTTGTGTGCACCCTCGGTCCTGCTGTTGGTGCTATTTGGTGCTGACTTTCCCTAAACTGCTGACGACTGGTCGAACAGCAAAAAACAACACGATATCCTAATAAATTGATGAACAACCACCATTGACCACCTTTTGTTTGGTGGTCGAATTTTTGTTTTGTATTGGTTGGTTGGGTATTTTTCAATACAATACATGGCAATAATTTCGATTTAAAAAGTGGAGTCAGTAGTGAAATCGTGAAGACACTAAAATGTTAACAGTTGAGTTAGAAAGAAATTTTGAATGAAAAATGTTTAGCAAAACCTTAGAATGTTATATTAGGTGTATGCATTAATTTCTATTGGTAAATTAATAAGTACAGTGAGCGTCAAAAGAAACTGTACATTAAAATCAAAATACATTAATAAATTACCGTTATTTTTTATTTTAGATTGTTTCATTGCCAGTTTTTAAAATTGAAACAAAAAAAAAAAATTTTAATTTCGAAATATTGTCAAATTTTTCCGTGCACTGTCCTCAAGTGTTAAAAGTTAAGGTTGGTAATTGTCAGAATTTTATCCTTAGTGTACAGTTTCCTTTGACGCTCACTGTATATTAGCGCTATTAGCGCTACAAATGCCTACACAAGTGGTCGGTATACACGAGGGTTTTTGGTTCGGGAAGACAGTCAGTTTATAACGATGCTAGGAGGGTTTTCAGCATTGCCCATATTGGGGCATCATCACAGCCTTAGTAAGCACAATATGAACAAATGAAATATTGCTGCCTTCACCAGAAAGATAAGGACTACCCTCAAGGCGTAGTCCTCTCGCCACTGCCATGAAACATAGTTGTAAACAGATTGCTAGAGTTCATGGAACGATGTGATTTTAAAGACGATCATGTCGCATCATATGCTCTAAGCATCAATGCTCAAAAAACCGAAAGGATGGTGTTCCACGATATAAGATCTCAACATTTAATGCTCAGTGCTCAAAAAACCGAAAGGATGGTGTTCCACGATCGATATAAGATCAACCACAACCTTTAATAGGTCCAGTTTCCATTGCCTTGTAATCTCTTTATGCACAACAGTAGAGTAAAAAATTGATTGTTTTGGACCTCAAACTGCTTAGGTGGGATAACGCAATGGAAAAAGAAAGGAAAACTACTATAGAGCTTGACATCTGAAGGGGATTAAAAGGCTATGTCCCCAAGAATTAGAGTCGGTATCGGTATTAGTCATACTTTTTTCTCCAGGAAGGATCAGCCATTCTACCTAAGCTTTTGCTTTTCCATATCACCGTAGTCTAGGAGGTAATGTCTAGGCTCATTAGACATGAGGCCGTGATTCAATCCCTGCCTCGAACAAAAGGAACATACAGGCAATTTTCGAATGGTGTTGTATGAAAGCCTTAGATTTCAATGCATGCGAACCACAATTTTCCTGTTTGTTTGCACTATAAGTTGCCGTAGTCTAGTAGGCAGTGTGTCGGCTAGTTAGATGCGAGCCCATGGTTCGCACATGGATCAACATTTCTTCGGCGACTTCCTCTCAGCAGTCTCCTGACAAAAACTCTGAGACCAAATAAAATTGTTATGAAGAGCTTTTCAAAAAATCTCTCATTCGGAGTCGACTTTAAATTTAAGGTCCTGCCGCTCGTGGATAAAATTAACACACGCATCATAAATGCTGTGAGGAACTAGGTTGTAATCCTGCATAAAGGTTTGTTATAACCAATTACGTAAGTAAGTAAGTTTCCACATCTGTTGGATGTCCTGTCAGCTTTAAGCAGCAGCAGGTTTTTCAACAATTTCAGTTGTCTTCCTTAAATCGCAACTCGTACCATGTGTATGACGGTACTGTTGTTAGTTCTTAAAATTTTTTCAAGTATCGCAGACGACCATATACAGTCAGCCCTTATCTGCCATACAACAACAACTGTTGTTGTTGTGTATTATTAGCCATATTGCTGCTTATTTTGCTACATTTACAAGTAAAAATAACTCACATGTGTATGAAGTCTACGACTATTTTTTATGATGATAACCATACTCTATTCCTATAATATTCGAGTTTGTTGCTATTTATGCTGCACTTTCACCATTGAAAAACTTTACACAGATGTGACCGCGGGCGGTTGTTGTTTGTTAAACAGATTCTTGTTATTTCGTTGAATTTGGAGTCTGCAAAAAAATAAAAAAAAATCGTGGATACATTGTTGGTTATTAAATTTGTTACATGTTGAGGCAACAGTTTATCAGAAATACAACATGTACTCGTATGGGGGGATTATGGAAGTCGAGACTGTAACAAATTTTGAGTATAAATTTGAAGCATATGAATGAAGTAGAATGAATTTTTATTACTAAAGCAAGAGGAGAATGTTTAAGAAGGAAAATATGGAAAAAAGATATTGAATTGAAAAGGAATTGTTCATAAAAAATAAAATGTTTAGAAAGAAAACAAACGCCACACAAAATAAAAGTCTGTGAAGCTGTATTAAGAAATGCTCACTTTATGCCATTTATTGGGCGATTGCAAGTAGTAATCGAATCCAATGAAAACTATACCATTATTACAATTAAGTCGGAAGGATGCTCTTAGACCATTTAGTGCTTATTGTGATACCACAGTTTTCGCATTATCTCCTAGTCCTGGAACCACTTGGAGCTTCTGATGAAGCAGCTTAGGCTGACAATGTCAATGCTTGACAGTATCTCAAGGTCATCATGTAGTAGGCAACACCAAGATTCCTTTCTCTCCTTCGACATAGTGACAGGCATGTTCTCAGTAGATGAAGAATAGCCTCATCCTCTTCTTCATGTCTGCAGCTTCTACTGAAATCATTTGCAAGGTGCATTAGACCGATGCCTGGCATGCGTGCTTATAATGCAATGACTCCTTATGACTCCGACAACCACACTGAACGAGCTTCTTTGGAGTTTAAGCAGCCTTGCCTTCCATGTAGTTGTGGGTAGATTTTCTGCACCGTATCAGAAGCCAACCATCTGCGGTTGACGGAATCGATAACCCTATTTTCAATTATAACCTTAAAGGTCCCCACAGGGATTCTCAAAGTAAGGATTTCATAGGAGAATTCGATGTTTGTGCCACGCCTGGCCAGTTCATGAACTCTGCAGTTACCTGCAATATCATTGTGTGCTGGTACCCATACGCATATCATTACAACGCTCCAGTCAGGACTACGACCTCCCGTCTCACACCACTGATGTTGTGTGTGTTAATTTTATCCATGAACGGTGGGACCTAAAGTTTAAAGTCGACTCCGAACGACAGCTTTTTGAAAAACTTTTCATAACAATTTATTTTCTCTCACACAGTTTTTGCCAGAAATCTGTTGAGAGGAAGTCGCCGAAGAAATATTTTCATAAATCGTTTTGATGTCTGACCTGGGGTTTAAACCGTGGCCTTACGTTTAATAAGCCAACACGCTACCTATTAAATTACGGCGATAACCGTACCCATATGATATTGAATATCATATCGCTCTGCTACGTCATTTATATATCTGCGACATACTGGGGTTCATCACATTGAAACTCAGTGAACTGATAACCGTCTCTGACTATCCGAAAGTATGGTAATGTCCCGCTGGTAGGTATTTGCGTCCCTAAGCAGCCTCTATTGCAGACACTTACGCTTGAAAGAAGCTATATTGATTCAGCAGCCTTGTGGGCTTGGCTATATCTCGCTATTCCAAAAAAATGCTGTTTCGGTTCCGTTAAATTTGGATCCATCAGTGAAAATTGCATGGGGAACTCTACTAGGTGCTCAGCACTCTTTTTCTAGACCTCTTTATCCAAAATGGTTGTCTTGAATTTCATTAAGAAGTCGTATCGCGTTCCGTGACTTATTTTTAGTGAACAAAATAAAAACTTTTTTTATTCCGACTTAAAGAAAGGGTCTTGAAAATTGAAAATCCTTGCAGAAATCTCTACAACAAGAAAGAGGAAATGAGAAGACAGAAAGAAACGAATTTTTTTTCTTGTGCACTCCTTAAAATAAAGTTCAAAAAGTTGTTTGCTTTATGGCCTAATACTGATGAAATTTTAACGTATTTTAATACTTTTACTGCACAGCTTATCTGTGCAGTTTTATGTGCCTTTGCATCATACTAAATAATTATAAATTCTTAAAGTTATGATTACACCCGCCTTTCTATTCTTTTAAAAAACTTCAGTTTTTGTTTTAAACGTTAGTTATTGTTTGATTGTGTTCCTGAATTTGTGCCTTTTGCATCCAACACTTGCTGGCTTTATTGGAAATCTACTGAAATATTTAGTTTGTTTAAAAACAAAATATAATCTGCTGCCGCTTAATACCCTGCAGCAGAAGGAAGCATAAAAGTATCAGCATAATAGTTACACAGCAGCTGCAGCAGCAGCATATGAAAGCAATCTTTAATAACTCTGCTCTGTTTAGGGCATGCAACACGTAACAAGCAACTCTTTGTTATTTTTTTATTGCTATTGTTGTTGTTGTCGTTGTTATTGCTATAGCTGTAGTTGTAATGGCAGTAAACTAGCTTAGCTTAACTCAGTCAACTTTAAGCCGTATGTTCGTTCCATTGTAATGTGTCTACTTTTTTGCATGTTATTGTTATGTATGTATGTGTGATATTTTTTTTTAGATTATTTGTTGTTTTACATATGTTATGTTAGTTATTGCCAGTTGAAGTCTATGTTGCTCGTTTGTTATTGTGTTGATAGTCGGCATATTTGTAAATGCACAGAACGAACATCTTTTACATTTTATAATAGCAGCAGCAACAACAACAACAAAAACAAAATGTATTGTGTATGAACTTGTATGAATAAACATACAACATGCTGTCGAGCTGTTCAGCTTTTATTGTTAAACCAGTTGCTGTTTCTGTAGCTTTGGCTGGCATATTTGCATCTCAACCATCTCTCTAGTCAAGCATGCAACTTTAAGTCTATGAATTTTTCATTTGTCTGTTGCTAGTGGCGTTAAATAAAACATCCATATACAGATGTATGGGTATACGTCCGTACACGCAGAAATATATCACACATACATATACATATACAGTATAAAGTCATACATGTTTATGCATCATGTTGGGCATTATAGTTTAAGTTTTAAACACCCAACACACTAACGCACTGTTGTCTATACACCTATGTTTACATTCACATATAAGAACATATACTATACATTAGCACTTACAGATTTACATACAAGTCATACTTACCGCCATTATGAAAAGTTTTCTTGCCATTTACCCATGATTATTGTGCATAGAAAGGGGATTTATTTCTAACATTTTCGTATATTAGTTCACTGCGTATGCCAGACATAAAATGTTTTATACGGCTTTTTCCATCTCGGTGTACCATTATTTGTTTATTTATTTATTTATTTTACGTTTTTATTTCACTTTTGCCAAAAGTCCCTTTGTGCGTTTTTACAAACAAAAAAAAAGAAAGAAAATGTTTTCATACTACCAGTTATTATCCCTTAAAATACCCCATCAAAGGTAGTTTATAAATATTATACGCTTACGCTCTTCTTTTACTTTTTACTCAAGTTTATTTGAGTGTATGGCTTTTAGTTTTGCATTAAATTAAAAATATTTAAAGTAATCGATTCTATTTCTTAGTCATGGAATTGGAATTGCAAAAGCATATTTACACAGAATCCAACGTCATTTGGCAACTCTATAATCCTAGAAAGTGCTATATTAGACCAATCACCTTGCTACAGACTGCATCACAATTACGTGGAAAGTGTTGGTACGAGATCACCTCGGCCTAAAGTCGGCCAGTTTGTTTCTTAGGTTAGGTGTTACATAATTATATTGCTTAGCGGGTAGCTTGCTGTCCACAGGCAAGTTCACTCCGTGGCCCATATGGCTCATTAACCCCCCAGTATGTACATAATCTTATAGCACTTATCATTCTTACATAGGTTTTTGTATAGGTTGCCTTTCTGCTTTTTTATTGAGTTAAATCGCCATGTATATCAGCGGTAAGTTGACTTATTAGACGAGAGTTAATGCTTCAACCTCTTCCTCAAACATCTCCAACTAAACGAATAATGAAACAAATATTTCTTCGGCCACTTCCTCTCAGCAGAATCTCTGAGAATAAATAAAAATTACCATGAAAAGTTTCTCAAAAAAATCTGGCGATCGGAGTCGACTTTAAACTGTAGGTCCCGCCACTCATGTATAAAATTAACACACAACATATGTGAGAAGCTAGGTCGTAAACCTGACTAAACTGTTGTAATGATCAATTATGTATGTATGTGTGTATATCTGTGAGATATGTTCAAAATTCTTTATTCATTTGAAATACTCATTGATGCCATTGCGTAAAGCATTTTTCACACATTTTGTCCACAAAAATGTCTGAGTGCAATGCATCCGAAATATTAAATTTTCCATAATTTTGGCGCCTAAATAATGTTGAATTTGATTAGTGACATGGGTTATGTTGGTTTTGAGGAACTCAGTGGTATATTCGCATACAACTGTAAGTTAAGAAACCCACACAAGAAAAAAACTAACGAGGCTAAATCGCACGATTTTGTCTGGCCTGTGCACGTCACATCCTCGTGAGATGACCAGCCCCATAAATTTCAGAATATTCAATGTGACATAAGCTATGTGACACATAGCGCAGTACTGTTAAAACTAGATCTCATTGGAATCCAAATCTTTCAAAAGATGTTCATAACCATCGACCTATAGTGCTCGCCCTTGACAATGGCGGCCTGACCAACTTTGCCGTCGAAATAACACGGACTGATCATGCCGCCAGTCCAAATTCCACACAAAATAGTGACTATTTCAAGATGTATTAGACGCTCTTGGATTGGATGCGACAATTTTGTTTCTTTATATGCAAAATCATTCAGAAATTAACGACGAATGAAGATAATTTTTCGTACGGTACATTGGAGAAACATAACTAACTTACTTAATCAGTCATTACAAACCTTTTGTTAGTATTACAACATAGCTTCTCACACCAACCATATTATTGGTTTTCAATTTATCCAAGAGCAACAATTTAAAGTTGATTACGAGCGACAGTTTATTATCAACTCTCAAAATTTTTGCCAGAGGATGTATTTTTTCACATTTCGTTTTGTTCGAAATGTCCGAGATGAGGTTTTAACCACTGGCTCTGGTCTAATTAGCCAATACACGAACTACTAGACTTTGGCCGAACGGAATACTCATTTTTATAAAGCAATTTATTTATTTGCATCTACCTTTCGAAAAACTATTTCATAATCAAGTGGTCTTTTAAAACTGAAACTAAAAGCTCATGTAAAATTCCTATAGTCTCCATAAGGTCTCGCATTTTCAATCTACGGTCGACTAACACCGTATTGTGATTTGTATCCATTCTAGCGACCTTAATCTGACCTGAAATTATATTTAAAACTGAACATCTGATTGAGGAAACAAAATTTTTTTTATTGAAATTCCTTAGTTTCTCTTAATATTCTCTTTCAAAAATTAAAATCTTTTTAAAAGTTAATACCTTTAGTTCACTGCTACCCCATTATAGATTAGTATGAATTTCATATATTGTTTCCACTTACAGTTTCACGTTTTACTTTTTTTTGCTTTCATCTTCAATACTTTTGTGGACACAACCAATACACGTGTTACTTCATTTTTATTTTCATTTTATTTTTATTTTTGTTTTTATTACCATTTCGTTTTCATTTTATAAATTTTGTATTGTTTTCACTCCCTCTGTCGGCCTCACACCCCTCTCACCCTTTCCTGCATACCTCCATTTTTATTGAAATGTTATTTGTAAATGTATTTGAATATATTTACGTGTATATTAGTGTGTGTGAGTGTTGGTGTGTTTGTGTATAACTCCTTTTCATGGGGACCTCTTCATGATTTGACTCGCAAAACGAAGATCGTAACATTCGTTCGTTGGTTGTTTTTTCCAATTCCCCTGATGTTGGCCTTTTATTGTGGCAAAGACACAAGGCTTACCTACGTGTATCTGTTTATTTGTTCTGTTATCCTTTATGAGTGCTAGAGCCAGTGACGGTGCCAGTGAAGAGCTTTACACTGTCACCCCATACTCAAGATTTTTTTCATTTTTTTTTTTCGTTTTTTTTAAGTATTCATCTCCTTTTACACTTAAGCTACAAAATATTTATTGCAAATTCCATGAATTTTGTTTTCTGCTTTTGCTGCTTCTTTTCTCCCTCTCTTTCTCCTTCCTTATTTTTTTTTTTTGCTTGCATTGTAGCATATTGTTCATGAATATATTTTAATAAATAATAAAGTTGAGTATTCTATACTATACCGTACTATACTAACAACAATAAAAGAAATAACAGCAGTTACAATTACAATAACAATAACAAGCAAGAGAGTACAATATAACAACAAACAATATTTCATAAATATTTCAAATATTCAAAAATTCGAAACTCTTTGTCTTTTTCTTTTCATTTCATTTCATTTCTATTCCTTCCATTCATGTTGTTGTTTGTTACCACTTCTTCTTCTACTTCTTCATCGTCGTCGTTAGCATCATACCACCAATAATTTAGATTGCTTTTGTATGGTGCTACCGTAATACAAAGGGAATTAATTTCTTAAGTATTTGTGATGTCAGAAAAAAGGGGTTTATTATTCCATTAAGTTGTTGCCTTCTTTCTACTTTGGAATGTTTTTATACGTATTTGATGCGCTCTTTCTCTCTTTTGTTGTCATCTGAACATGAAAGTGATATTTTTTTTGTAAGCATTAGAATGCAAGTGCGAATGAGTAAATTTTAAATTGGTTTCCTATACCTTTTTACATTTTGTTAAAAGAGTCCAGAATCTAAAGATTTGGAAAACATTTTTAAAAAAGTAAGCTGATGATGAGATTTCTTTTTTCATCTCACAAAAATGGGAGCAGTCTATCACATCACTCTATTGACTTTCTTCGTCAAACGGATTCATGCCACAGATGAACGTAGGGCTAGTTGCTACACAGACCACAGCAGTCTAATATCAGATCGGCCTTCTTCGTCAAACAGATCCATGCTATAGATGCCCGTGGGGACTAGTTGGTACAGAAATGTCTCTTAACTTGGAGATTACACGAGACTGGGCCTCTATACAGAAGAACCAGAAACCAAACTTTAAGTCGCAGTAATCTAGTAGGTAGTGTGTTGGCTTATTAGACGTGAGGCTATGATCCAAACCCCAGATCAGACATCTTCAACAAAACGAAATATAAAAACAGTATTTCCTCGGCGTCTTCTTCTCAGCAGATTTCTGGCAAAAACTCTGAGAGTAAATAAAATTGCCATTAAAAGTTTCTCAAAAAAATCTGTCGCTCGGATTCGACTTGAAACTGTAGGTCACGCCACTCATGTATAAAAATAACACACACAACAACAGTGGTGTGGGAAGCTAGGTTGTAATCTTGACTAAGGGGTTATAACGACTAATTATGTATTTAAAAGCCAAACTTTGCCTCCGACTACATGATACTGTTTTTTAAGCAGTGGTACATTTGATCAGGAAATGTACGATCTGGGCTAGTAATAATTTGGTAAGCTTGACATATGGGGTTTTAAATAGCATTACAGAAAATCAAATGACAATCAGAGCACTAACATTCAGGAATACGGAATCAAAAACTATCTTGGAGTGTAAAAAGGCGATTAACAATTATTCCAGGCATGGAACGGTAACATTACATAGGTTCCTAGTCATCATAGACATACATAATTGGTCATTACAACCCTTCAGTCAGGATTACGACCTAGCTTCTCACACCACTTATTTGTGTGCATTAATTTTATACATGAGTGGCGGGACCAACAGTTTAAAGTCGACTCCGAACGACGGTATTTTGAGAAGCTTTTCATGGCAATTTATTTACTCTCAGAGTTTTTGCCAGAAATCTGCTGAGAGGAAGTCGTCGAAGAAATATTTTCATATTTTCGTTTTGATGTCTGACCTGGGATTCGAACTCGGGCCTTCAGGCTAATAAGCCAACACACTACCCATTAGACTAGTCATCATAGAGTGATTACAAATGAGAAAGCGTATATTCTGGTTAATAGAGCCAGAGTATTACATACCATAAGATTGGAAAACTCAATGCCTTTCAGTGTATTAAAGACCGAGCGGAGAAAGTGGGCGGAAACGTTACGTCAACTATTGTGAAATAATGCCACAGTGGGAGGAATTAGAAACATAGTTTGGCGCAATTCTAAAGCGAACCACTTCTATAAAGGCATGCGGTAGGGAGGAAAAGAGCGATTAAGACTAGGGTTGGGTTAATATAAGACAAGTTGAACGTGAGTTTTATTAGAAGGCATCAAATGGGAGGCAGTTACCTCATTAATAGTCTACTCCGCCTTACATGTACATGTACTGAATCGTTTCGGAGTGGTGGAAAATGATGAATACAGGAGACCATACAGTGAAGACATCGAGACGACGGAACGCTTTTTGTGTCATTGCTTAGCTTTCGTAAATATAAGATCCCAATATTTCAGGGATGACACAATACCAGACATATGTAACTCGTCTCATAGAAGTGAACTGAAAGAAATTAAAGAAGTTTGTTCAGGATATATACGTCCTATAGAGAATAGGGTGGTATTCCTTATGGTGAATGAACAACAAGCCTAGATGATGTGTTAATTGTCTATAGACCTACCTACCGCATTTTGTGTATTGATTGCATCAATGAGAGGTGGTACCAACAGTTTCATGACTATTCTGATTTGAGAAACTTTCTGTTGGTAAACTCCCAAACTTATTTCGATTTCCAAAGACTCCCAAAAACTTTAGATATACAGAAAAGTTTTGCAAAAGTTAATAAACAACATCAAATCAAGGAACGACAGACAATTTACAGTGTGACCAACAATGTAGGAATGAGGTATCTTTTGGTTCTGAAGTATCGTTGTGGAACAAGAGAAAATCGTTATAAAGCTTGATTATTAGCGAACGATAAAATAACAAAATTTTGGGGCATTTTCTTAAAATTTGAAGGTTTCATGTTGCACAACTTTAATGCACCTTAATGGCGGAACTTGGGGTATCTCATTAATCATAAGCCAGAAAAATTTCGATTCTCCCAAACCAACTGAGACCTCAGAGCGCCCTTTTTAACATTAAATCCATTAAAACGCACGTATACATTTTTATTGAGAGTGTTATATCTCAGCAGATTTCGGGGCAAAGACTCTGAGAGAAAATAAGGTCCCACCACTCATGTATATAATTAACACATACAACATAAGTGGTGTGAGAAGCTAGTAGGTCGTAATCCTAACTGAGGGTTGTAATGACCAACTATTTATGTACATATTATGGATGTTATATCTATACAATGATACATTTAAATCCTAGCAATCTAGAACGTGCTGAAGTAGATCAATTACATGTTTAGACCGATGAATCTGAAACAAGGAAATAGTAAGACGATGGGGCAGTTTCTTACGAAACCGAACGTGTAAAGAAATAAACAAAACATAATCCAAAATTGTCTACAAATTCGACATCACTATGCATGCCATGACAGGTACAAGATATTTAAAATTCTTATTCCTCTGCTGGGACTACTGCTTCATGATGATCTCCTTTGGGCAACATTATGATAACGATTTAACTTGAATTCAGTTCATTAGCAAAATTTTGAAATCGAATTTCATCATAATCATTTTAATTAATTCATTCAATGAGGAATTTCATTCACTTTAAATACTTTCTTTGAAAGTTACGCATGGAAATTGGAGTCTGTAAAATACAAAAATTTCTTTCGTAAAAAGGATCTCCATATTTGCAATGTTTGTTGTTTAACTCAAAAAGTAGGTAGAAAAATTGTAAATAAAATTTCCTAAGCTGGCAATTTCCTTTTTTATTTGTGGTACTTGTGTGAAATAAATGCTTCAGTTTAACTCTGCATAAATAATTTTTTTTCTTTTTTCAATTTAAAAGAAAAAAAAAAAAAAAAAAGAAAAAAAAATGAGAAACTCCTGCATAGTTTTATGATTTCATTTTAATAATAATTTACTATTTACAATACAAAACAAAAATTCAAGGAATTTAATTTAAACTTTCAACAATAACTAGAGCTATGATTTCCTTCATTTCAGTTAAACATTAATGCTTAAAATAATAGCACTCCACATATACTGTATTGCAAGCATAAACAATGATTTCTCTTTACACTTAAGAGCAATAAAAATGAAAGTGTCAGCTGAGCAGACTTCTGTTAAATAAGTGTACTTTGATGTATATTTTGAAAAAAGGTGTTGGGACTTAAAAGTTGCCTTTAAATCCTACCCTATCTTGGGTGGGTAATGATATTTTAAGTTCATGCCGGTGTTGATAACACATTAGAATAGTAGCACAATACCCTTTATCAATAAATACTGATTGTTTTAGAAATATATTCTCTAATCAAAGTTTAGTCATGAGATGAAGGCGAAAAAAATTCTTCAAAATTTTCGAATTTCAATAAATGAAAGGCTTCAACTCCCCTTCAAATTAACAAACCAGAAAGCTTCTAAAATTGCCAGTTAAGATAAAATCACTAGCAAACAGCTCTGGAAGGTCAGACAAAGTCACATTCTGGAAAGATATTATAACTCAATAGGCAAACCATAATATTCTCACAGAGAGCGTTGTGAGCGTCAGCTAACATCCTAGAAGCAGCTACTGTGGACCTGTCACCTGCGAAGTAAAAAAAAACTGAATAATGAAGCTGAAACTGAAGGAAAGAAATAATAAATAGATAAATTAGATCAACGATGGTGCTGTGTGATGTCCCTTTAGTAGATAACATTCTGAAACTCCTCGATTAAAGATTTTATTCGGTCAGGGTAGACCTTCTGCCTTTCTTAAACGAAAAACTGTTTGAAAATGTGTTGTGTCTGCCATTGTCATGATGGAACTGAAGATCTTTTCTGTTGATTACTCCTGTAATTCAATTGCTTGATTCAATCTCATTAATTATTCACGATAGAGATCAGAATTGAAGTCGCCTTAGTCTAGTAAGTAGTGTTTTGGCGTGAGGCCAAAGTTCAAACCTACCCAGACGTCTCGATCGAAACGAAATATGAAAAAAAGAGATTTCTGGCCAAATCCTCTGCGAGTAAAAAAAAATTTTAAAAGTTTCTCAAAAATTGGTCGTCCAGAGTCGACTTTGAATTGTAGATCACATCACTTATGGATAAAATTAACACACACAATATCGGTGGTGTAAGAATCGTAATCCTGACTAAAGGCTTGTATCGACCAATTAACAGTAGACCACAGAGACTTCAATATTTAATTGCCTGAGATACCTTGACTACCGTTGATTTTAAAGAAATGTGAAGCGAAGATGTCGGCAGCCCAATATCTACACCAAAAAGTGCCTTTTTCGTGGTACATACGGCGCTCTTGGTTCTTTTTAGTGTTGGCTTTGTCGTAGATACGACAATTCTGTTTGTTCACTTGGCCATTAATTCAGAAATGGCTGTCATCGCTGAAGACAATTTTTTTGATGAAAATTGGGTTCAATTGTCAACTGCACAGAGGCTGTCCAGCGAACACACAGCGTAGGCTGTTCTCCAAATAAATGACAACTTATTTGACAGATTTAGCTTCAGCTATAAATCTTCGGAAATAGCCTTAGTCTAGTAGGTAGTGTGTTGGCCTATTAGACGTAAGGCCACGGTTCAAATCCCAGGTCGGACATCAAACGAAAATATTAAAAAATATTTCTTCGGTGACTTCCTCTCAGCAAATTTGTGTTAAAAACTCTAAGAATAAATAAAATTGTCATGAAAAGCTTTTCAAAAAAAAAAAAAACTGTCGTTTGGAGTCGGCTTAAGGTCCCGCCAGTTATGGATAAAATTAACACATTCAGAACATATGTGGTGCGTGAAGCAAGGTCGTAATCCTGACTAAAGGCTTATAACGACCAATTAACAGTAGACCACAGTGACTTCAATATTTATTTGACCGTGATGACTTGACCACCATAGATTTCAAAGAAATGTGGAGCGATGATGTCCCCAGCCCCAATATCTACAAAAAGTGACTTTTTCGTGGTACATAAAGCACTCTTGGATTTTGGGTCTCATCGCTAAAGACGATTTTTTGAAGAAAATTGGGTTCAATTACCAACTGCTCCAGAGTCCATTCAGCGAACTGACAGCGTTGTCTGTGCTCCATGGTGATGTGGCAAACCAGACTGAATTAATGACAACCACTTTGATAGATGTAGCTTCAACAAGAAGACCCTTATCAACTAACAATGTTCGAGAGTCCCTGCTGGAATCCCCTATAGTATAGGGTACAATTCAGTCTGATTTTTTTCGTTGTATTCCCATTTATTTTAATATTCAATTCATGTTGTTGTTAACGTAAATTGTTGAATATTATTTTGTCTTGCTGTTGTTATTGTTGTTGTTGTTATTACTACTGTTGCATCTTTGTTGCAGACAAATCATACAAATTGTTTTAAAGTTGTTTTTTAACAAAGTTATGCTTTCTCAGCGAATACCAAACAGTACGAACCAGTCCACTTTTTAACTTACTGCTGTTACTGCTGTTGTTGTTGTCATTGTTGTTATTTTTATTATTACAATTGTTGTTAGTGTTTCTTTTCTTTTGATATTTTCTACTTCATAGAGATTCCATTACTGTTTTCCCAAGACAAATAGTTTGTTTTCATTGCTATTTTGCTATGATTCCTTGGCAATAATGTGGCTACAACTGCTACTGCTTTTGCTGCAGCTACAAGTGGCATTTGGAATAACAAACTACAGCAGCAACATTAGTTGTTTGAGTTGTAGTTGCTGTTTAGGGTACAAGCTATCTGCAATTTCTATATATTTTAACTGTAACACGGTATTCTTTAAGTTAAACAGTCATAAATTATTCAAACTAATTGAATACGCTTAGGATGGTAGGAGGAGAGGAGAACAAAATGAGCAGGGAATAAGCAGGAAGAAGAAGTTATTGTACTCTCTAACAACAGCAATACAACGTAAAGTGACCAGAATAAGTATTTAAATAAACACCCTATGGTTGCTAATTACAGTTGAGCATCGATTATCCGGAATAGTCGGGAACGGGAGCATCCCGGATAATTGATTTTCGCAGTTAATTGAGGTAAAACTTTATACGTATTTTTACATAAGTTTTTTATTTATTGGTCACATTCTCAAATTACTCAATAACAACCTGTCCTGTCAAACTTTCAGAAACAAATAGAAAAGCATAAAAATAAGGGATTCCCCATTGTTTGCTTTTGTTTTACATGTTAGGTGGTGTTAGCTCAATCAATACAAATTTTAGTGTTCCCAACACGATAACAACAAATCATTTAAGATCCCGGATAACTGATGTAATCCCGGATAATCGATTAAAAATAAAAAAATTTTGTTCATTACCAATCCCGGATAATTGATGTTCAACTGTATAAGAAATGAAGAAATTATTTTCTTGAAAATCATGTTTAAACAAGTCAAGTCAAATCAAGCTAAGCCTTAAATAAACATGCCACTATATTATATTGTTACGAAAATGAAAGATCAAGATACTGGTGTATACATCGCTTAACATTAAAACTATAAACAAAAGCTACAAAAACAAAACAATACAGTAAACAAACCTGTTTACAAATTATCTTACTGCGTAAAAAATGGTAAACAAGTAAACAAAAATTCACAAACAACACTACAAGTATAAATGTAAACAAAATACACAAACAACAAAAATGAATGTAAACAACGATGTTTACATTTATAGAGATTTCGAGAAGGCAAAGTCATGAATATTCGCCATCAAGAACATTCATCAGACTGTTTACTCTGCCATATAAAAGGCAAGGCAAAGCAGGCGGCTGAGCTAGTGAAGTTTAGTCAGTCTTGTGTGAAGACGAGGTGTGTTTGAAGAGAGTAATCGTGGTTTGAAGATCTCCGTTACAAAGATCTGTCGAATAATTGTCTAGTAATTGTTATTGTTTATGCAAAGGGTATAAACAGAGGAATTTAAGGAAAGCAATTGTTGTTGTTTACATTAAGTTGTGAACAGTGGGACACAGAATTTTGCGAATAATAGATAATTTTAATTAAACACAAATTTATTTTTATTTTATTTGCAATCTACGAGCTAATTTTTTAAATGTTTTTAAAAGGTAAAAACGTAACATTTTCTGTTACCTTTTATTTAAGCAACTAATTCTGCAACTTGGAATTTTATAGGGCATGCAAATAATCAAGCATTTGTATGTTGTTTTCGTTAACAATGAAAATTAACAATTGCAACCAAATGAAAGTAAAAAAGAATGAATGGAAAGAAGGAAAATAAGAAAAAAGGAACTCGTACTTTGAGAATAGCACGGAAACTATTTAAGCATTACTTTCCGTGATGTTAAATTATTTACACACCTCTGATACAAATTTGCAAACTTTTGCAATACAGCGTTAAATACGAAGCAGCTAAACAATAGCAACTGTTGTAAGGAAAAGAATGGAAATTAATTTAGAATGTTATAGTCGATCTAAAACAACCGTAAGAAATGTTAGAAGTTAAAACTAAAACCATTTAAACCATAAGTTTTTCACTAATCGTGCTTACTTTGGCATGGATTTTATAACTTTTTGAAAGAAGAGTGAAGTAAGTTACAAGACCAGGATCTTTTGATCCTTAAACATTCTATGTTGATCTTGAAATGTGTGCACATCCAACGACAATGCTCCAATGACACCAATGAAATATGTTTTCGACAGGACGGAGCTACGTGCTACATGTCATATCATATTGTATATTCTTCATGAGCAATTTAAGATCATGATAACCTCACATGAGGCTGTTGTGAACTAGCTATCGAGGTTATGCGATTTGACTTCGGCAGAATTTAATCCTCTATTTAGAAATATCAGGTATAACGAATCCTTTCCGACTCAGTAGATGTAAGGAACTCTGTCAGAAAATTGCAATTAAGCCAGAATTGCTAGGACAAACTGAGAATTCTGAAAACCTCGTACATATCCCTCTTTATTCTAATAATCTTCTGAAGTACGACTTTCCCCCACATTACTTTTAATATAACAGTCTGCAAGAAAGTATCGAAGAGTTTTAAGAAATCAACCATCAGTAGGTAAAGACGAATATGAGTAGAGCATTGCCCTGATTTACAAAGCTTATGTTTTCGTTAGGAAAATCTGTCTTGTATTATGCCTGGAGGAATTTACAAACGGAAGCTATTAAGCCGTATAATTTCACTTCTTTGGCAGCAAACTTTTACGTCACCCATTTTCTATCTGGCAATTTGGAAGCGATCTTTCTACGGTCAAAGCTGATGTGATGTAAGATTGTAGAAAAACTACCAACACCGACTTCCGAATTTTGACAGTTGATAACTGTAATTTTGTTTCATCTGCCATATTAGTTGTCATTTATTGAGCTTGTTTTGCCACATCATCGTGAACGGATATAGCATTCAACAACACGTTCAAATTATAAAAATGTATCGCATTTTTTCGTCCATTTTATGATTGCCGTAATCACTCTACCGAGAGGACTATTCGCAATGAGGCGGATTAATTCCAGTCTACGAATTTAGTAAACGTACGACTAAAATGAAACGATGAAGCGCAAGGTCTGCCAAAAACAACGCAGCTGTCCGTGAGAGTGTTCAGAAGACCACAACTTGGCGAATTTTGCATTGTGATTCGGGCCTGTACCCGCAGAAAATTCAATAGATTCAGCAAAGGAATTTAAATGGCCATAGACAATGACGTATATTCAGTAAATAAGCTCAAGAGCAGTTGGCAACAGATCCTAATTTTCATCGCATCATCTTCAGCAATGATTGGGTACGTAAACAATCAAAATTGTAAAATATGAAACAACGCCAATCTACACGAGATATAAGAGCGTCAAATTCATTCCGAAGAAATCACTATTTTCTGCGGATTTAGGGCTGGCGGAGACATCGGACCATATTACTTTGAAACGACGTTGGTCAGGTCGTCACCGTCAGCGACAAACATTATAGGTTTATTGTTAGCAACTTCTTTGCTTGGTTTGGACACCAATGAAAATGTGTTTTCAATAGCACGGTACTACGTGCCAAACATCACCATTCTGCACAAGCAATTTGAGGGCATGGTCATCTCCCGTGAAGCTGCTTGTGAACTAGCTGCCGAGGTAGTGCAATTTAGGTTAGAGGACGTGTACTTGTCAACTGTGACAAGTACAGTCCCCGGAGGTCGAATCGACCCATTGTACAATAATAGTGCAATTTAACTCCCTTAGGTTTTTATTCAATATCATATGCCCCCTATCGAATCCAGCCTGATATATGCGTCAGAGTCATGGAAAATGGGACATTTGGAAGGTTATCTACACAGAGAACGATGTTATGTTGCCTACATAATGGCATAAATAGGTCTCTTAATAAAAAATTTCGACGACATCAATATATTCTCCGGAGGGCAAGAATACAGCCAAGATCAAGATCAGTAAGATCAATTCATTTTTAACTATATCCGTATCCAAATTGAGTAAGTGTTTCGATTTGAGTCAAATAAGAGATTTCAAAGATAGTTTGTTTTGTGAATTTAATAGAAGTCTATTAGATAGTGTGTTAGTTTATTAGACGTGAGGTCAATGATCAAACCCTAGGTCTCCAACGATGTTTGTTCTCTCTGCAGATGTTTGGCAAAAACTATGAGAGTAAATATAATTGCCATGAAAACTTTCTAGAAAATCTATTGTTCGGAAACGACTTTAAACTGTAGGTCCCGCCACTCATGTATAAAGTATACACGCACAACTGAAGTGTTGTGAGAAGCTAGATCGTCATCGTGATTAAAGAGCATGCTTGTATGTTATTATTCTGATTATAATTTGTCTAAAAGATAACATATATCAGTACCAACATTACTTATTACATGCATCTGGGGTAGGGTATACAAATTAATTTGAAATATATATATTAGCATAATATGCCTGTTCTAAGAAATGTTGAAAAAAAAGAAAAATAAATATTTTCAAAATAATAACAATAATAATAAAAAAATAAGTAATAATAATAAAAATGAAAATTAGTTATAATTTCCAGGAAAGAAAAATTCAAATGAAGTAACTTTAAGCCATGAAATGCAAATTTTAATCAAATTTCACATGATATCCTTTAAGTAATTTCGATAATAAATATTTAAATTTCATTAAGAGAATTCTAATTTCATAAAACAAAAAAAAAAAAACAAAAAACAAAATAATATGTCTACTTGTCACACTTGTTGTCCCGCAGCAACGGACACCAAAAAACACCTCAAGTGACTGGCAATTTTAATTTTTGGAAAACATGAACATGAACAGGCAAGAAATTTCCAAAACTGATGCACAGAATTTATACTTAAAAGGAGAAAATAATGGTTGTTACATCGAATATACCGGGGGGAACAACAACTTGCATAGAGATGTCCAATAAAATGCTTACATGTCCTCTGAGGATTGCGTGCAAATAAGAAACATTTTTCCTTTTTCTTACTCTTTTTTTTTTTCTCTTTTTTCTTTGTATTTTTCTTGTTGTTGTTCACTTAACTAAAGTGCGACATGATGATGGCAAACAGAACAGAACAGAACAGGAAGAAGAAATGAAATGAAAGTGACACTTTTTTATGTTCAAACAAAACGATTTGAGTAAATTTATTTGATATTATTATGATGGGATAATGCATTAAATTTATGAGAAATTTATTGGAGAGAAAGGATAAAATTGTGAAAGGATGGATATACGTAACTATCAAACAGGACGTAGTATAATATAAAGGATACCTTTGACAGTCTTATTTCAAAAAAAGCAAAATTAGCATAGGAAATCAATAAAAAAAAATATAAATTTTTGACAAAGATGCTGTTTGAGAAATACGAAGTGAAATAAAGTCTTCTTGAAAGACTTTCACAGCCGATTGACTAAAGACATCTTATTAAAGTTCATCACGGTGGTCACGGAGTAACCTCGAGTAATTGTGGGTACACCCCTATCATGTATATAGGGTGAGAAAGTTTATAAGGGGTGATTTTTTAAGAGCTATAAGAAAATTTTTCAAAAAAAAAACACATAAAATTCAGAAAAATTCATGAAATCTTTATTTGAATCGATAGTACGGTCCATATAATTTAATGTTTGAAGATTATTTCATGCAAATGTTGACCGCGACTGCGCCTCAAATGGTCCATCCGCTTAGTCCAATTTTGGCATACTCTTTCCAACATTTCGCCCGGTATCTCACGAATAAATGCTTCAATGTTGTCTTTCAATGCGTCAATTGAATCGGGCTTGTCTGTATAGACATAGAACCACAAAAAATAGTCTAAAGGCGTTAAATCGCACGATCTAGGCGGCCAATTGACCGGTCCCGAACGTGAAATAAAATGTCCACCGAACTCCCCTCTCAATAAGTTCATTGTTACGCGTGCTGTGTGGCATGTGGCACTGTCTTGTTCAAACCACATGTCATGCAAGTCAAGCTCTTGCATTTTGGGCAAAAAAAAGTTGGATATCATCTCACGGTAGCGCTCACCATTCACAGTTACGTTACGATTCGCAGCATCTTTGAAGAAATACGGTCCAATAATGCCAAATTCAATGATTTGCAAGCGTTGTTCGTTTGTAAGACGATTGATGGTTAAATTATAGACCAAACTGAAGATGTTTGACAGTGAAACAAAACACGAAACGTGCGTGAGCTGTTTAAACCAGTGTTGCCAAAATGATAATAGCTAAAAAATCACCCTTTATTTAAAAATGCAATCAAACAAAAACGTTTTGAAATTTTGCCAAATTTCCCCGGCCAATTTTCATATATTTTTTCGAGTGTATTGGGTCGTATCTCATCAATGGCATAGCAAATGCTAGCCTTCAAATTCTCAATTGTCTCTGGTTTGTCGGCATAACACTTTTCTCTAACTTCGCCCCACAGAAAATAGTCCAACTGTGTCAAATTGCAGCTTCTTGGCGGTCAATTGACATCACCATTTCGGCTAATTAACCTGCCATTAAAAACGTTTGACGTCATAAATCGATTGTGGCATGAAATGTTTGGTAAGTTGCACCACTCTTTTGAATGGTGCTTATTAATGTACCCACCAAGATGAAAATGAGCTTCATCCGAAAAAAATATTCTTTTGGCAGTGAAGTTTCTCGTTGGCCCCATTAAATCCTTACATTGCTCAAACGTAAATCGATTCATTACGTTCAGTGGAGATAATATATTGAATTTTGTGGCAGAATAGAATGACATAAGTATTGTCAGATTCCAAATAACCGATGGTTCAAATTTAAATCGATAGATGACCCACCCGATAAATCCAAATACAAGAATACATTTGCCTTTAATCTCAATCAGACTGTCCATAAGTTACAAAATATTGGGATTGTGCTCATTTGACAGTGATGACCTAACCTATGTCGTTCTCAAATAATCCACACAAAGCAGTGACTTATTTGATATTTATTCATTGGATGTTCTGGGATCTCATGTGGATTGGTATCCACAAATTTAAAAATTTTATTTGTTCACTTGCCATTCATCCAGAAATGGGCCTTATGGTTGAAAATGATTTTTTGATGAAAGTCAGTAGTCAACTGCCAACTGTTCTAGAAAAACACACGTCGTTGTCTATGTTCGTCCATGGTGATTTGACTAAATAGACTGAATGAATGACAATTAATATGACAAATGTAGCTGCAATATGATGGCCGTTATCCACTGTCAAAGTCCGAAAGTCCGTTTTGTAAGACCCAATAAAATCTTACATCACATCAGTATGGAAAGAAAATATGATGGCTCTAAATTGCAAGACAGAATTTGTTGTAAAACTGCTATAAATTGGGTGTGTTACCTACTTACTTCTTCAATTGGCGATTAAAACTGTTTAGTCATTAAAACTGAACACAAATCCATGAATAAATCCCCGGAAGTTATTTTATATTCCTTGCCGGCTGCAAGATAATATTTATTATATGATCTATCGGATGGTAATCGATGTCACACAGGACAAATTTACTCATCAATGAAAATTTATTTTTATTTACTCATCTTTTCTTCTCTTGGCTCTTTCATTAGCTGGAGTAAGGCATGGCTTTGATAGGAAAATATTCAGGATTACGACCTAGTTTCTCAAACTACTTATGTATGTTGTGTGTGTTAATTTTATGCATGAGTGGCAGGTCCTACACTTTAAAGTCGACTCCGAACGACAGATTTTTGAGAAACTTTTCATGGGAATTTTATTTCACTCTCAGAGTTCTTGGCAGAAATCTGCTGAGAGGGAGTCCCCGAAGAAATATTTTTTCGTATTTCGTTTTGTTGGAAATGTCTGGACTGAGGTAGCATAATGCTACCGATGTTTGCATATATTTCCCTGACTTAATTCCTAAGACATAATTATAGCAACTTTGCGCATCAAGATTTCGACTTCTGTAGAAATGTTTAATCTTCACTTTCTATAATCCTTTAAAGGGTTAACTTATGACCATCTCATCGAAATGACGTTTAGTTTACTTCCAGATTTGGGGCATTAGCGAAAATCTAACACTTCTTTTCAAAAAAAATTTTTGTCTGCTGAATAGCTCTAGTAAACATGGAGTGTATGAACACTTAATAGAAAGTGGTTCAATTGTTATCCACAATACCAAGTATATTTTCAATTTTATTTCAATCATATGAAATTAATCTCTTGCTAGAATTTTCATGCTAATGAAGGTATATATTAAATAATCTCTTTCTGATACAATGTATTCACCAACTACATCTGTCGTCTACCAACAATAAACACTTGGGATTACCAAACTTATGCCAATAGCAACTTTCAATTTCAAATATTCACACTCGCTCATAATCATTTGCATACAATTTATGCCACTCATTTGCTCTTTTTCGTCTTCTTGAAGTGTTTTTTTTTCCTTCCTCTTCCTTTTTCTCTAATGAAACACTTAACGCCAGAAATTAAGCATTTTAATTGTATGCAAGCAAGCTGCCAACGACGCATCGCCATATCATTTAGTAATAAGGCAGAACAACCCCTGGAAAATGCAAAGTAAAGTAAATAGGAGTATGGCGGGCATTTCATTTTGAAATTTCCATAAAATGATTTCAATTCGTCAGGCGAAAAATTATGTGTAGAAATAAATAAAATGAAAATCAAATCCATTAATTATGCACGTTATAGTCGGTTTATAGGACACGCTACATTACTGCATATATTTTAGAAGAATAAAATTTTTATACGACAGTGACTGGAGCCTGAGATAGTGAATTTAAATGCAATTTTGTTAAGCATTTCGGAAGATATTGAAGAGTTGTGCAATTATACTTTCACTATATAAGGTAGGGTCTGTCACATTAGAAGCATAAGAATTTTTTTTAAAAAACTAACACTCAGCGGATGGTCCCTACTCATTCAGTGCATAGTGTTGGAATCATTGTTCCTTATTAATACAATTTGTACAACAGTTCAATGTATACCCAGGAAGGGAAATAATAGAAACTATTCAGTAATAGAAACAATGGCAACCCTATCATTCTCCGACCAGGTAGGTCAACGCTTGGTGCCATAGCGGACGTAGTAGAATGCGTTGAACGGACAAGACTTAGACGTTACTATCCGAAGCGCATTGTTCTCCTTGCCACGCTCGACGTGCGGAATGCTTTCAACAGCCTACGATGGGAGGATATCATTAAGGCACTACGTGAAAGATTTCGTATTCCTCCATACCTTCTGAGAATATTACGCAGCTATTTGAAGGATCGCAAGCTTCTCTACGATACACCCGATGGCCGAAAAGCCGTAGAGATTACGTCTGGTGCAGCTCAGGGATCCATTCTCGGTCCTGATCTCTGGAACTTGAGCTACGACGATATCTTAGGTATAGATATGCCAGAGGACACATACCTCGTGGGATACGCGGATGATATAGTGTCGGTCATTTCAGCGCGCGACATTGAGGATGCAAGGAGAAAACTGAACCAGGTTATGATAAGGACTCAGATATGGCTCGAGGACCACGGTCTAGAGCTCGCAAAAAACAAGACCGAGGTCATACTGATGACAATGGCTCGCATTCCACTCGAGATAAGTATGCAGATAGGTGATGTGTCACTAGTTACAAAAAGAGCAGTCAGATATTTGGGCCTGAGACTCGACTGTAGACTTAATTATTGGGCCCAAATACAGCATGCAGCTACCAAGGCAGCGAAACTAACGGGCATGTTAAGCAGGCTGATGGCAAATATTGGCGGACCAACACAGGCCAAACGAAAAGTGATTATGGCGGCGACAAACTCGATAATGCTGTATGGAAGCGAGATATGGGGAGAAGCGCTGGAGATTAAATCTAAGCGGAAAGTACTAGCAGCAGTGCAACGAACAGCAGCACTAAGAGTTGCATCGGCCTACCGCACCGTATCGGGCGCCGCGGTCCTCGTGATCGTCGGTGAGATACCTATTGACCTACTGGCATTTGAGCGAAGAAGATCGTGGAAAACAAGGAGAGAAAATCTCGCCATTAGTAGAGCAGATCTCAGATCTCAAACACTACGGCGATGGCAAAGTAGATGGAGCGAGGAAACAAGCGGAAGGTGGACTTATAGACTTATTCCGTCTATAGAGACATGGATACGGCGAAATTTTGGGGAAATTAACTATTTTCTGACCCAGTTTCTTTCGGGTCATGGTTATTTCCGAAAATATCTATACCGCATGGGCAAGGTGATTGATCCTGGCTGCATTTATTGCGAGGAAATGAGTGACGACGCTGAACACACATTCTTCCATTGCATCAAATGGCAAGACGAGAAGAACATGTTGATAGAGCAAATTGGCGAATTTACACCCGACAACATTGTGGACGCAATGCTCGAAAGCGAGACGAAATGGAGCGCTGTAAGAAGATACGTTGAATGTGTACTCCGCAGGAAGAAGGTCGACCTTGACACAATACAACGAAATGATACATGAGAAGACGAGCCAATAGCATGAAGCTGGCTTCAAATATGGCGTACCCAGACGTGGGAGAGTAGACAACGGTACCTAACGGGACGTCGTTCTGGGCCCTTCCCGAAGTAATGCAGATAGCCGTCCCGGGAAGGGAGTATCCCCAGAAGAGGAGGAGGGATTGTTTTAGTGGAAGCACCACTCGACGCAGTTGACGACGGTCACTGTAAGTGCGAAGGCATTTTGAACCCTACCTCACACGCCAAAAAAAAAAAAAAAAAAAAAAAAAAAAAAAAAACCCTATCATTCTCGAACCTGAGGTAGTAGACAAGCTTGACTATGATTTTAGAGCAACAAAAAGCATGAATTAAAGAAAATCTAACATTTTTGTAGTCGTCGTAGTCTAGTAGGTTGGCTTATTAGACGTAAGGCCACGGTGCAAACCCCAGGCCAGATATCAAAACGAAATATGGAAAAATATTCCTTCGGCGCCTTCCTCTCCCTGAAAAATTTCTTAAAAAATTTGTCACTTGTAGTTGACTTTCAACTATAGGTCCTGCCACCCATGTATAAAATTAACACGTACAACATAAGTGATGTGAGAAGCTAGGTCGTAATCCCGACTAAAGGGTTGTATTGACCAATTATGTATGGTTATGGGAAGGATGATAGAGAGATAGATAGATAGAGAGTTTGTGGACATTTTATTTGAATCTGTTTTATATTATAAGTGACAGGAAAGGTCTCTGCAGGTTGGGGGTTTCACATACGGATAGTCCAGCTAAAGAACGAATTCTTTCTGTAATGCATGATTTTCGGGAACAAGTTCCTTTATTTCGCTACAGCAAAATCCGTGATAGTAAAGATAGAACATAGATTTGGATACCCTACTCCATTCATTAATGAGCACCTTCGCTCTTTCCTGTACGCCTCAAAATAGGCTTGGAAGCACTGGCCCACACATGAGAGTTGTATTCCATCCTCGCTCGGATATAAGTGGCGCAAATAGTAAGGAAATCAGATGAAGAGAAGCATGAAACCGAGGCATTTGAATGCTTCTTTCGACACCTGAAAAATGTGCAGGTTCCAGCGTATATCACGCCATATTTTCATGCCCCGGACATCAGGAGAATTTTTGTGTATTCCAGCTAAGAATTTTGCAAGATTTTTGAGCACAAATTTTCAAGAAAGCTTCTCTCAACTAAAGGTCGAATTTACTCACATAGTGTATTGTGTTCAAGAAATATTATTCCAATTGTAGGGTATAAAATTTCATTTCTAATGGCATTTAAAATCTCTAATAAATAATATATACTCAAGCCAAAACCAGTATGCGAAGAACAACCAACCACCATTTAATGTCTCGTCTACGAAATAACAATTCCAAGCCTAGAGGATAAGCTCTTCAGAGGCGACAGGAATTATATTTCCGTTTATGGGCGGTCTCTTTTCGATAGCAACAGTTTTAATTCATTGTACATACATAGATTGTATGTCTACATCTAGTATAAATACAATATACAAATAAATACACACATACATATATACATATGTACATAGAGAAACTAACAGCAATACGAAATATATTTACACGAACCTGGTCTAAATCCTGTGTATGGTTGAACGGTGTTCGCATTTGTTGGTTTATGTGTCTTTCGATGATGCCGTTGAGTAAGATGGGAATGAGTTTTTGATATACAACAGCTCGGCAGTAGCATTACACAGTAATTTGCTGTCATGCTGAGTATCGCATAAAAAACAATTTTACTTTTTTATTGCATACAGTGGTTTTACAGCTTTGAAAATATGTGCTTAAGCAGTAATAGAAATATTTAAGTTTTGTAATGCCCGTTCCAAATTCAACAAAACTCTGCTTCAAATCCTTGAAATCGCACCAAGAGCGGAGTAAGTAATCCTACCCGTGATTTGTTTGTAGTCAAGTGAAACGCTTTTATAGAAACCCTTGGGTTTTGGTAAGAGTAGTTACTCCCCCAAGTTTTATAACAAATTTTTTTAAGCATGGCTTAAACTAAACTTTTACTATACTCCGTATAATAATAGGAACAACAAATTTCTGTTCTTCAATTCAATTTACTTTACTTTGTAAAACGTTTTCTAGACTTTTAGGGTTGCCAAAACCATTGGTCACTTATTCTTTCATGTTCTTCATAGGAAGGGGCAAAAAGGCTTCCATTGAACGATACTTATGACCTAAGCAATCTGCTGACTGTGATTAATGTGTCGTTTACTTATAAGTATATCATGATGTGCAATGTCCATAGCTATGGCTAGCCCTCAGGTTGATAATGAGGTAACCTAGATTCTGGATGTTGTCGATATGAGAAATTGATAATGAGATATCAAACATCCTAGATGTTGTCGATATGAGAATAAAATCGATGTGCCCTGAAATTGAATGAAATATTGAATTACTTTTCTTTGTAGAAGCGCTATTATTTCATCTCATGTAGTTATGCTTTACTCCGCTGATATGTGACCAAAAATATGATACACATACTTGGAATGGGCTGGTGGCTCGTAGTGGCTTTCTGATAAAAACTGCACCGGCTATTAGCGATAAGTATCTCTGCTTGTATTTTACTGTTTAACTTAGTTATTTAATGAGTCTTCAAGTCTTTAGTCAGGATTACAACCCAGCTTCTCACATCACCTAAGTTGTGATGCAATTTTATTTACTTACAGAGTATTTGCTATAAAACTACTGAGACAAAGTTGCCGAAAGAAATCATTTTTTCATAATTCGTTTCATTCGAGATGTCTGAGCTGGGGTTTGAACCACGGGCTCGGGTCTGATAAGCCAATACAGTACCTACTAGACTACTGTGTTTTTACTGGTTTACTACGAAATGTGGTACAATTTAAAAGTGAATGTGTTTCGTAAAATCAGCATATTTTTACTGGTCCTTAAAGTAGAAAGCGTTCATTTATCATTCCCGGTATCACAGTGAATATTCGACCTGATATACCATCATATCTAGGACTTTTTTTTTGTTTAAGTCGTTTCTTCTGTTTCAAATTTTTATAATCGTTTCAACACCCCTGCCGCAGACGAAGCCAGTTAACCACAATCACTAAATTGGTTTTCAAACAAAAAAGAAATTTTCAATAAATAATTTCTGCACCGATCAAATAAAACCGAGTTAAAGGATCGATTGGAAAAAATCAGATGTACATTGCATCCTTTAGTACTGGAAAAACCCATGCAAACTGTTTCCAGTCAGTTCCGAAATTAAAATAATCGATCTTAATAGTACCAGAGTAACTGGTGTAGTGGAGAGGTTAAGGAGCTAGCCTACTAACCACTCGGTTTTAAATACGGGTAAAAGAGAAAAAAAATTATTTTTTCGCTTTTCGAATTTTAAAACTGAAGAACATTACCTTCTTGCAAATCACTGAGCCCTGAGAACAACATCAACAACGAGAGTTATAGAAATTCCAGAGGCCGTTTCATCTTGCGAAAGAGCGTGACTTAATCAGTAAAAAGTTAGTCACGGCTACAACTAATAAGTGTCCTCAGAAGGCGTTGTTTCTATTCAACAACACATGACATTTGCTAACATCCTAGGGCCTGCTATAGCTCATTATGAAACAAATACAAGGAAAAGAAAAATAAGAACTTCTTGTGCCTTCCTTGAAAGAACCACAAAGGAGAAAAATAAGATTCCCCAACAACGTACATATGTACCTCGTAGGACTGTTAGTGTTTTAAAAAAAATTACAAAACAAATCCACAAATATTCAACAAACCTTTGAAATTTTCCTATCTTCAAGCCACTATGCTGCTTGGCTTTTCAGTTCGTTCGTTTCGTTTTTTGTCCCCAGGACGAATCTCGTTAATCAGAGAGTGAGAGTATAATTGGTGGCAATGGATTTTATTTTATGTCTGTTGCTGTCTGTTGTTTTTGCAAATATTTTTTTCAACGTTTCTTTTTTAAAGGGGTGGCAGAAAATTTGTCTGTCTATGGTGGTATATGCATTCAAACATTTTGCAGACGACGACAACACACCTGTATGAATATCATCTATATCTGGTGTTAGCCTGGTTTGGTGTCTGAATAGCTCGGTGTATATGTATGTGTGGTGTTGTAATAACTGTAAAGAAGATATTGTAAGCAACAAGCATCAAATGACTAACTGTACTAAATGTTGTTGTTTTTTTTTTTTTTTTTGTTTTTTGCCACGATGCCTGCTATATCAGTTGTTGTTTCTTTTTTTGCTTTTCATTTCAGTGCGGGTATATGTTTTAACGTTAATCCTGCAACAGACATTTTTTAGGTCTGAATTGGGTTTTTTAGGTTTTGGTGTACTTGTGTTAAAGAGCACCAATTTTAATATTATCAGCAGCTATTTTTTTGTTGCTGTTGTTGCTTTTGTTTTAGATTAAATACAAGTGGGCGTAATTTTTTTCGACTTTTTTTTTATCAGTGTTTGTATTACAACACTTAAACGTGTTTTAATTTGAATACATTGAACAGAGATAGTGGGATACTAATCGATATATAATCCTTAAATTTTAAATTACCAAACCAAATATCGTTCGTATATACATACATAAAAACATTGCATTTAAAACAGCTTAAAGTAAACCAAAAATGTTATCACTTGGATAGCGAAAATGTCTGTAAAAATTTTGAATTTTAAAAAACATTAATTTTCTCTTTCAAAAAAATAATTATTATTTAACAGAAGATAGAATTAAGTGCGTAAGAAAAGACTTGATTAATAAAACTGGAAACTAAGCAAATAAGAAAAAGAAAAACACTCGTTGTGTTAGTCTAATATTTCTTAAGGGAACTTTAGAGGAAGAAATATATGCATGATATTGAGAGATATCGTAGAAGTAATTTAAGCCTTCGAAGCGATTATGAAGAATATTAACAGACTCTATCCGGATAACATCCGGGTCGCCTTAGTCTAGTAGGTAGTATGTTGGCTTATTAGACGTAAGGCCACGGTTCAAACCATAGGTCAGATATCTCCCACGAAACGAAATTTCTGGCAAAAACTCTGAAAGTAAATAAAATTGCCTTAAAAGTTTCGCAAAAATCTATAGTTCAGAATCGCCATTAAAATAAATACACATAAGTAGTATGATAAGCTAGGTCGTAATCTTGACTGAAAGGTTGTAAGGATCAATTATGTATCGGAGTAAATAGAACACAAACAATGCTATATAATTGAGACCACAAAGCCTAGGAATGCATAACTCCTTCCTTATAGGACACGTATCACCAATACGTTCTCTGATGGTTACGACTGTTAGTATCAGATTGGAACATCTTTAAAAACCGCCAGTTTATCCACTTTAGTAACATCAAGATATCTTTATCGCATGATATTGCAGGTCGAAAAGTTTAGTTCAGAATATTAAGGCAACAAAAAAAATGTCAAAGCTCTCGTACCTAGGACAGTACGAAAGTAAGCAAATGCTGGGAAGAATTGGAATTGAAAACCATGATGAGAATTTTTATAGTTTCTCTTGGGTTAAAACCTACATTAGTCAACTTGTAACCACCTCTGAAACTCTTGTATGAATTCAATTAAATTTCGCTTTGTTATATTCTTTGCCGGCTTTCAAATCCGGCTTATTCTGAAAGACATATAAGAGTAACCGTTGCATGTGTCGTTATCTACTTCAAATAACCCTTAACTAACTCTTTACAGTCAGCAAATATTGATTCATAGCATGTACAAAATTAACGAACACAACATGGGTGGTGTGAGTAACTAGGTCGTAATCCTGATTGCAGTGTTGTAATGTCCCATTAAGTACGTAAATATGCATATATTACTATATGGTATACTCTGATACAAGACTCTCATTAAAGAAATCTTTACATTTTTTCAGCTTGAATAGCAATACAGTAATCGGGTAGAATAGGGGATAGTATAAGATTCTAATGTTGTGAAAACATTAACATTAACATTTGACACTCATTGACTGGATATATCAGTAAATTAAGGACGTGTAAACCATTATAACAAAAAAAAACCTATCAGATATCTTCGTTATAAATCGACGATTATAGGTGGATTCAGATATCGTGTAGTAGATAGGTATGTTCGGGTCAACTATAGCCAAGGTTTTGGCATGACGACAGCTTATTTTCTTTAACAATTTTTAGTAAAGGGACATTACTCACAGATGCTTAGAAATATTAATTTTCTTTGCTCGACGGCGTAATCTTTAGTTCTATCGTTCTTGCCACAAATACATATATTACTAATCTGTAGGGAATATTTGCTTCAAATCAAAATGTTTGTTAGTCAAATGGGTTAAACAAGCTTTTTTTTTTTTATTTACAAAACATCTATGGATCAAAATCCTTACAGACTATTTACATTTACAAATTATTAATTAGAATATACATTTTCAAGTGTTCAAAGAAAGTATAATATTACGTTTTATGATATTAACATTCAACGAGTAATCAATATAAGTGTAAAAATAATTAAAGTTTCTACATAATCTCCTTAATGGATCATTGTTAGCATAATTAGTTTGATGATATTTAAGTTTTATCCATAGTAAAGCGAAGTCGCCATAGTCTACTAGGTAGTCTGTTGGCTTATTAGACATGAGGCCACGGTTCAAAGCCCAGGTCAGACAAAACGAAATATGAAAAATATTTTTTCGGTGACTTCCTCTCAACAGATTTCTAGCAAAAGTTCTGAGGGTAAAATAAAATTGCTATGAAAAGTTTCTAAAAAAATCTGTTGTTAGTAGTCAACTTAAAATTGTAAGTCCCGCCACTTATGGATACAAATAACGCACACAACGTAAATGATATGAAAAGCTATGTCATAATTCTGACTAAAGGATTGTAATGACAAATTATGTATGTATTGTTCCGTTTTTATCTTTTAAAAACGTTTAAAATATGAGCTCATAGATTGCAAATAAAATAAAAATAAATTTGTGTTTAATTTTAATTTAAACTCTTTATTATTTGCACAATTCTGTGTGCCACTGTGCACACCTTGATGAAAACAACAACAATTGCTTTTCTTTGTTATTCCTCTATTTATAACCTTTGCATAAACCATAACAATTACTAGACAATTATTCAACAGATCTTTGTAACAGAGATCTTCAAAAACCACGATTACTCTCTTCAAACGCACCGCGTTTTCACACAAGACTGACTGAACTTTTACTGTCTCAGTTTCCTGCTTTGCCTTTTATATGGCAACGTAAACAGTCTAACGAATGTTCTTGAAGGCTAATTTTGGTTGCTTCGACTTCTCGAGATCTCCATAAATGCAAACATCGTTGTTTACATTTGTTCATGGTGGTGTTTGTTGTTGTATTTTTGTTTACTTGTTTACCATTTTTTATGCTGGTGTTTGTTGTTATATTAAGCAGTAAGTTTTTTGGTGATCCAAACGTCTATGATCAATGAAAAGGTTGGTCTTCACATCCCTTAATTGTGTGCCGTAATTCGTTGTTTGTACAATGGGTTAATTTCGACCTCCGGGTATTGTACTTGTCTTAACGGACAAGTACACGTCCTCTAACCTAACCTAAGCAGTAAGATAATTTGTAAACAAATTTGTTTACTGGATTGTTTTGTTTTTGTAGCTTTTGTTTATAATTTTAATGTTAAGCGATGTAAAAGCAAAACACCAGTAGCAACATTTTTTATTTTTGTAACAGTATATTTACTTAATAAAATTCTTATGTAATATACAGGGTGTGGCAAAAGTCGCGAAGGGATTTGAAAAATTAATAACTTTTCTAGTTTAATTTTTTTTTTTATTTTTCTTTTTAGGACTTGTAAAATAAATCTGGGAGATTAATTTTGGAAGGCTACAACGTTATCCAGCGAACCAAAATCATAGAACTTTATTTTGAACATCATCGATCAATAATTCAAACTCAACGAGCCTATCGTCGTCATTTTAATGTGCGGAATTCACACATCCGAATCAATTAGTGACATGTTTTCAGGAACAAGGCTCACTAAGGGATCTTCCACGAAGCGGAAGACCACATTCTGTAATTAATGAAGCAAATATTCAACGCGTTCTGGAGAGTGTTGAGGAGAATCCTGAAACATCAACTCGAAGGCGCTCTGCTGAGCTGCAAATGTCTCGGCGGTCTTTACGCAGAATATTAAAGGGAAATTTACATCTTTTCCCATACAAGCTGCAGTTAGTGCAAGAACTAAAGCCACGAGATTCCCAAGAACGATTAAAGGATTAAACCCCTTCGTGACTTTTGGCCCACCCTGTATTATGTAGTCGCCTATTACCAATTTCTCTACTGATTTTATCAAACCAATCTCTAAAGTTATTTGCTTTTATTTACTGCTTTTATGAGAATGACAAAAAAAAATTCTTAAATTCGTATAAAAGTTTTTAGTTACGAAATGACAGGCAACTTAATCTCCGGTTTTATTTTTTTGTAATTTTCTTTCCTCATTCTGTTGCTCTTGTATTTTTTTGTTTAATTCTCAACTAATAATGGGTTTGTCATTAGAGCATATTTTATGTTCTCTTTGTCATTATAAAAAAAAAAAAAAAATCCCTGTTTTTTTGTTTGTTTGTACACTAGAGCCCCGACTTGCGTCGACCCGATTTGCGTCGTTTCGATTTGCGTCGCTTTTTAAAAATTGACAAAATTCAGCTTGCGTTGTTGCAATTGGAGTCGATTCGATTTGCGTCGTTTGAATCCCAACTTGCGTCGTTTAAATTTCGATTTGTGACGCTACATACGTTTAATTTTTTTCTTGCAGAATTGAGTACTACCATTTTAGTATTTGTATTGTGGTACATATTTAGAATTTTTTTTTGTATTTTAAAATTTTGCAACTTCTGTTTATTGTTTTGTTATTTCTTTATAATAATTAAAAAACATTTGTTGAACTAAATAAAATAATAAAAAATGTTTTCATTATTCATTCATTTTGCTTTCCTTTGAATTCTTGGTCCCAATAAATTAAATTTCAATGCATTTGTATAGAAAAAGTTGATTCGATTTGCGTCGTTTCGATTTGCGTCGCAATTCTCCGGTCCCCATTAACGACGCATGTCGGGGCTCTGGTGTATTACTTTTCGATTTCATTTTCTTCCTCTGCTGTTGTTGTTTTGATATGTTGCCCAATGTTGTTCGACTGTATGTAAATGTCTATTTTAACAATATTTTTAAAAAAATCTTTTACAGAAAAAAACCAGAAACCAATTACAGTAATCCCTTGAAAGTCATGCACTTACAAAACCAACCACCTTCCGTGTTGCAAAAGGATTTCATAACTGAGTGTTGCATGTTAAATGACAATTTACAGTTGTTGTGCATGATTGTGTGACTAGGATATGACTTCTATTCATTATCCTTTTGCTCGTTTTTATTTCAACTGGGTGTCTTGTTTTTTTTTTTTTTTTTGCTGTGACGTTATTATTCTGTTGTTTTTTGTTGTTGTTTTTAACAACATAAATATTTCAATCTGCATTCAATGTGTATATTTATAAACGTTTTTCTTTTCTACTCTTTTGTATTTTTTTTGGCTTATGTTTGGTATTTTGTGTTGTTGTCATTAGTGTTGTCATCGTTGTTCGTTTGTTTTTTATGTTTTCATTACCATTTTCAGTTTTTATTTCGTTAGTCGGTTGGTTTTTTTGTTTTTTTCTGAAAGCCAAGGGAAGTTTTATAGACATTTTCGTCATTTATGCGACATTTGCGGAGTGTATATTTAGAAACCGTATGGGGTTCCTTTTCCTAGTAACGCCTCTTAATTTAAATTGGTTTACGCCCTTCTTGTTCATTGGTATTAATCTCGTTATTGTTGCTGCTCCTGCTGATGCTGTTGCTGCTGTAAATAATGTATGTGTTGCATTTATTCATTCATTCACTCATTATGTATTTTTAATAAACCCATTATGTTTGTATGTATTTAAGTCTTTATCAAGTGCCGTGTACATATATTTTGTAATGAAATTGAATTCTACAAGTAAATGAACATTTATTGCAGTTTTAGTATTCACTGGGGAATATAGACTTTCGAAATGGAAAGTAATCGCTGGAACAGGTAGTGAAATTATTGCATTTACCATCATAATTAATGGTTTACCATCTCTACAGTCCAAAAAATCTATGGGATTCGTATGAAATTTGCCTAGAGCCATTTGAATATTTTATGAATTCATAATGAGATACCAAAATTAAGGGGTCGCAATTGCATTCATTCATTCACTCATTAAAGTAAAAATTAAAGAGTTTAAGGGTTTCTTAGAGGGTATCGATAACACCTACGGCTATAATTAAAAATAAAATAAATTAAATAAAGCTCTAGCACTGGCCAATAACATCAAGATGAAGTTTAATACTTCACTTCATTGATTAGTAAACTAATTAAATACAAGAAGAAGCAGTAAAAAGTACTGAAACGATGCCAAAACTTTTCTTCATCCAGTCTAAAGTAAGTAATTTTAACCGATAACGATGTCACCAAAAAGGTCTACATTCATCACTTCCTTTCCTTCCTAAAAACATTCATTACTTGTTGAAGCGCTGTAATATCAAAGTAAGTTTAGTAGTTTACTTACTTACTTAATTGGTCAATACAAACTTTTAGTCAGGGCGACAAACTATCTTCCTACACCACTAATTTTGGGTGTGTTAATTTTATCTTTGAGTGGCTTGCACCCACAGTTTAAAGTCGACTACGAATGACACATTTTTGAGAAACGTTTCATGCCAGAAAACTGCTGAGAGTATGTCGCCGAAAGACATATTTTTCATATTTTTTCATTTTTCACAGACTTGAACCACTGGCTCGCATCTTATAAGCAAACAAACTACCTACTGAACATAAGGATTTGGTTGATGGATTATATACATACATAATCGTTCATTACAACCCTTCAATCAGGATTATGGACCTCGCTTCCCACTCCACTTATATTGTAGTGGAACCTACAGTTTAAAATCGACTCCGAACGACAAATTTTTTTGAGAAACTTTACATGGCAATTTTATTTTGCTCTCAGAGCTTCTTATCATCTGACAGCGCGGTAGATTTACGTGGTCTCTATACAAGTGGTTATGTATTCCCATATTTCTGTGAAAAAAATTATGTCTGCTTGCCTTTTTCCAGAGGAATATCAATCTCACATACAAATGCGTCAACAATGATATAACCTTCAATTTTCGCGTGCTCTGGAGCTTATTTTCTATACTTTCATGACCTTCTAGCGCTCAGTCTTATTGCCGGCACTTGTTTTGTTAAACGTCTTCCGGTAGCCAATTCAGAGTAGTGAATAAAGACGTAGATGATGTAGGTTTTTAATAATCCATTGTCGTAATAAGCTTGAACTGGATTTGATGATTTCTTTCATCCAAAGTCAGGTATCGAACCGTGACTTTACGGAATGAAATAATATAATGACGCAGGCCTATTGATTTCGTGAAGCAATAATGAAGTGTAGCCGTTCTGGCAGTTCTGATTTGTGAATTCATATTGTAATTGAGTATACTGTCCAATATGATTCCGTAGATGCTGTGGAGTCGACGTAGTCTAGTAGGTAGTATGTTGGCTTATTAGACGTGAGGCCACGGCTCAAAACCCAGGTCAGACATCTCCAACAAAAACGAAATAAAAAAAAAATTTCTTCGGCGACTTCCTTTCAGCAGATTTCTGGCAAAAATAAATTAAATTATAAATTATAATTAATTAATAAAAATCTGGAATTAAATAAAATTGTTATGAAAAGTTTCTCAAGAATCTATCGTTTGGAGTCGACTTTAAATTGGTGTGTCGACATAAGTGGTGTGGAAAGCTAGGTCGTGATTCTGACTGAAGGCTTGTAATGACCAATTATGTAAGTATGTATGTATGTATATGTTTCATAAGGTTGTCATTAATTCTCTTCAAATTACTTCCATGATCTTTGCATATAGCTGGCCAATTAATTTAAATTCCTATAGGTTTCTTTATTTCTGTTGTTCTCTTTTAAAACTTTATGATGAATTTTTATTCAAATTCTTAATCCAAAACAAAGGAAAGCTCATTTTTCTTCAAAGAGCATAAAATAAATAAAACTCTGCCTTAACCATTAAATACTTGCAAAATAATAATTAAGATTTCAAAGTAATTAAAATATTTGTGAATATATTTATGAAAATATCATCATTTATGTACTTAATCTCGTAAAAGAATTTGAAAATAAATTTTCCATTTTTAACCACAAATCTAAAGCAATTTAAAAGAAAATATTTAGACTGTGGCCAGACAATTACAAAAAAGCTGAGTTTTTTCTCCTTTCATTTCCTTGGCACTCACGTGTTTGTTTGTGTTTGAATTTATAGACGTACAACGCATGGCAAATACTCTTACTAATCCCCCAATACCCGATTCCAACACCAATACCCAGAGTAACTAAAAATTCTTTGTCTATTGAAAGGTGTAGTAATTGTATTGAAATGCAAAATGTTGTAAATATCGGCATACCATACCTATCAATGTGTATAGTTTGTAAATATATACATACATATGTACATATATATGTAAGTATCTATACGCATACATACATACACATAAATATTTACTTTTTCAATATCATACGTACATGTGTTTGTTAGTGTTTGTGTATACATATTTATTCTGTTGTTGTTTTTATTTTTTACTGCAACAGGCTAGACAGTATTTTAAATAATGTATGGAAGAGGTTGTCTAGTAAATAACAAGTGAGACAGTGGGATGATCTAAAGGTAATTTCTTTAAATTAATATTAAAGAGTCAACAAAATTCAAATTGTTGAACAGTGTGAATTATTAAAATCTAAAATTTATATCATTGTTGCAAAATTTTTAAATTTTCCTTGTCGATTTGGTTTATAACGTCCGTCACGTCATTTTTCCCCATTATCAATTCAATTTTTTAGATCCAACTATGCTGGTGCTGATCCAATAAGGAGAATGTGTTATGAATTTAATAAATTGTATATGATAATTGATTTTTCATTATCAAATAGTGTTATAAAAAATAATGTAATAATAAACAAAATAAATAAATGAATATATAAATAAAAAATAAAAATAAAATAAAATAACTTTTCAATGTAGTTGAGTACAGTCTGCTTTTTAGTTGAAGTAGTATTTGGGTTTAGGAAAAAAAGGACAGATGAAAGAGCAAATCATGGCCTGGAATTTCGCATTGAATTTATAAACTCAAGTGTACAAGTCGCCGTAGCCTAGTATGTAGTGGGTTGGCTTATTAGGCGTGAGGTCACGGTTCATTATTTTTAGTTAATTCAAGTCGCAGAAACCGTTTTAACAGGAAAAAAGTTACATAGTACACCCAACTCTTTTTTTACACGGTAGATACGTTCCTCAGAAATCTGTATAAAAAAAAACCGTGTAAAAAAAGAGGCGTTTCCTATAATAAAATGGATGATACGTTCCATGTCGTCTGAAAACCGTGTAAGATGAAATAAAGAACTATATTTACTTCGAAAAACCGTGTAAAAAATGTTGAAAACTATAAAATTTCAGAAATGCATACAAATTGTATGTTCATATGGCATTTTATTGAGAATTAAAACATAATTCATACAGGTGAAAAATTGGTAGAGCAAGCAAAAAAAAAAGAAATCTGTTAATCCAGAATAAAGAACAGAAAAATTAGAATAGAAATAAAGAAAAAATATTTACATAACTACATAATTATTCGTCGCTACTTGATAACAAGCGCAATTGTTTGCGGAGATATCCATCAAATAATCCAATGGTGACTTTCGCCCGGTAATAGAGTTTTGAACTGTCGGACTACTTTCCGAAAGGTCTTGCGCCGTCGACTTTTTATTAAAAAATCTTTTATAGAAAGTTGAATTTTTGGTTTTTTAAGTTCTTTATATACAAGGCAGTGATTTTGAAAACCTACTAGATTAAAAAATTTTTTTCTCAACCGTGTAACTTCAAATCCGTGTAAAAAGAAACCGTGTAAAAAAAGAGTTGGGTGTATCTCTACGGGACAGAGAAACTTTTTCATGGCAATTTCATTTTCCTCTCAGAGTTTTTGCCAGAAATCTGCTGAGAGCAATTCGCCGAAGAAAAATTTAATATTTAAAGCCGGCTCCGAACGACAGATATTTTTTGCCAGAAGGTTGCCGAAGAAATATTTTTTTATATTTTGTTTTGTTCGAGGTTTGGGTCAAACCCTAGTCTTGAGTTCAACGCACTACCTACTAAACTACGGCGATTTCGCTTTAAAAGAACATCGAGTGGTATACTTGAAAGTGCTTTTAGATTTCCCTGTTATTGATGTAAGAAACGATGACTGGTAATGAAGTGCGATTATTAAAAAAGAGATAATCTTTCTTAAAGGTCTGTTCAAGTGCATTTTCTGAAAGCAATATACCCATTTAACATGGCCTATCAAGCAAATGAGTAATCTTAATATGCTCAAACACATTTCAATGAATCACTGGTAAGATATGATGTTGTAATCAAAGCTTAGTTAGAACAGAGCAGAACGAGAGAATAATCAGTAAAATAATAGGATTCAGAAATCAGTCCAAATATCCATCAGGATTTTAAAGCATGAGTCGTTCTAGTATAGCTTGATGTCATTACATGTTCATGAGAAGTCATAAGAAGTCGCCGTGGTCTAGTAGGTAGTGTGTTGGCTTATTAGACTGAAGGCCCGAGTTCGAATCCCAGGTCAGACACCAAAACGAAAATATTTCTTCGGCGACTTCCTCTCAGCAGATTTTTGGCAAAAACTCTGAGAGTAAATAAAATTGCCATGAAAAGCTTCTCAATAAATTTGTCGTTCGGAGTCGACTTTAAACTGTAGGTCCCGCCACTCATGTATAAAATTAACACACACAACATGAGTAGTGTGAGAAGCTAGGACTGAAGGGTGCGGGCTTCTTGGGGACGATTGCTGTAGACTGTCTAATGGTGAAGGTATAGTCACCCAGCAGCAACTCGTTTCCTTGCCGTTCGCATCTTGAGATGTCCACAAACACTACTCCCTCTCTTCCACCTTCCTATAACCCATTTTCCTAAAACCTGCATAACGCACTACATGAGTAGGGGCCATCCCCTGAGTGCTGGTTTCACCAAAAAAAAAAAAAAACAAATTCGGAATTGAAAGCATTTTCACTTGTCGTCTACTTACCGTTCCAAGTTTTAATATCCTTATGATGTCTCAGTATTTATGTTGTTACGAAAATGAAAAATCAAGATACTGGTGTTTTGCTTTTACATCGCTTAACAATAAAATATAAACAAAAGCTACAAAAACAAAACAATGCATTAAATAAACCTGTTTACAAATTATCGTACTGCTTAATATAACAACGAACACCAGCATAAAAAGTGGTAAACAAGTAAACAAAAATCCACAAACAACACTACAAGAATTAATGTAAACAAAATACACAACGATGTTTACATTTATAGAGTCTTCGAGAAGGCGAAGTCACGAACATTCGTTTTCAAAAATATTCATCAGACTGTTTACCATGCCATATAAAAGACAAGGCAAAGCAAGTGAATGAGTCAGTAAAGTTCAGTTAGTCTTGTGTGAAGACGCGATGCGTTTGAAGGGAATAATCGTGGTTTGAAGATCTCCGTTGCAAAGATCTACCGAATAATTGTCTAGTAATTGTTATTGTTTATGCAAAGTGTATAAGCAGAGGAATAACAAAGAACAGCAATTGTAGTTGTTTACATCAAGTTGTGAACAGTGGCACAATTACAATTACAATTAAAACTAAACACAAATTTATTTTTTTTTATTTCCAATCTACGAGCTCATATTTTAAACGTTTTTAAAAGATAAAAACGTAACAATATTCAAACCATTTTGCCATTGGAGATTTTTCTATATTTCGAAGTCTTAAGATGACTATAGAAGCATGTTGCAAGTGAGTAATTTTTCGGCTAAAGATCCAATTACGTATCAGTAATTATAATCAACAGATTTGACCACCGCTTTGTTTCCTTTTTTGTTGTATATGAATCCAATCAGAAATCGTAGATTTGTATCGATTCCCAGCATAAAGACACTGTTTAGATTGGAAGAGCTTATAGCTGTGGCTTGAAGAAAGCTTTGAATCGATCATATGCCGGCGTAACTTATGGAAACTACATGTGAGTCATGTACAGACAGGGTTTCCAGTTCTTGACTTCTTGACTTCTTATCTTATTTCTCTTTGTATAAAAGAAAATACTTTCAAGTATTGCAACATTATTTTGCATTAATTCTTCAACGGAATCAATTTGAATCGTAATTAAAAAATAAATTCTTTTGTTTTTCCTTTAAAAATCATTAATTCCAAGTAATTATACTAATTACAGGATGTAACTGTTCCCTTTTCATACTTCAACGGTCTGGTAATAAAATATTCAATAAAATTCACTGTGCAACACTCTTATTTCCTATGGCTGATTACTATTTTTCTTGACAATCTGCACAATTTGTAAGTGTAGTTTGGTGCCATAGACTATGCGTGTGTGCATGTATATGCACAATTTGTTTGTGTATGTATTTGTATGGCATAAATTTTAATGTTTAACTAACAAGATCTCTAACATTGACCAAGACACACGACCATAATAATAATTAACGTCTTTAGAGGCATTCATTGCTTTCGACTTCGTTTTTTTTTTTTGTGTTTTTGCTTCATTTTGTTGCAAAAAGGGTAGTTCTCTGGAAGTCGGCTATTAAATTGTAAAGATTGGCATCTCTTTCTCTCAGAGGCAGTTGAGATTGGCAGTTGCAATTGTAAGATGAACATTAAGAATATCCCAGTAAACAATTTATATCGAAAAAAACGAAAATTAGAAACGGATTAAGAAACTTGAAAAATAATCTAGAATTTTAATTGTAAATCTGGGAACGACATGAGTATATCGACTGCTAAGGATATGGGCAACATCCTGATCATCATTTATGTTAAGTGATTTCAAACTTAGAACGTGTGGTTGCCAAAGTTTACTTAAATACTCAAGATGCTCATGGTTCTTGAAACGATCTCAATAGCCCAGTTTACTCTATAGGGTGGGTTATCTATCGGTTTAAATTTAAACCATTGGTTATTTCGAATCTGGCAATACTTATGTCATTCTATTCTGGCACAAAATTCAGTACATTATCTCCACTAAAAGTAATGAAACGATTTACGCTTGAGCAACGTTAGGAATTATTTCCAAAACAAAAACAATTGGTCGGAAATTGCACGAAAATATCATACAAAATTTGGTTGCAGAGTAGTACCAACAGTACCCGGTATACGCAAGTTTATTGCAAAATTTCATGAAACTGGTTTCATTGTTGATGCTCTTAGACGTGTGCATGCACGCAGAGTGTGCGTGAACCCGAAAATATCGCAGCTCAACAATAACCCGTCATCGTTTTCAAGAATTGAACATTTAACGCACCAGTTTACGTCGGCTTTTGCGTAAAGATCTCTGTATGACGCCTTGCATGACGCCTTCAACTGGTTCAAGTGTTGAAGACGCTTGACAATCCGCTTCGTTTTCGCTTCTCTAGATGGGCCAACAATAAACTGGATTTCTCTAAAAATCATATTTTCGGATGAAGTTCATCTTGGCTAAGAAACCCCACACTAATGCACCCATTACGAGTTACTGTTTGTTGCGGCTTGTGGAGCGAAGGCATCATTGGTCCATATTTCTTTGAAAATGAAGAGGGAGCAACCATTACGGAGACACCTATCGCACCAATTTAACCGATTTTTTTGTACCCGCATTATATTAGCCGAAATGGTGATGTCAATTGGTCGCCAAGAAGCTGCGATTTATCACCGTTGGACTATTTTCTGTGGGCTGTCGTTAAAGAAAATTGTTATGCCGACAAACCGGAGATAATTGAGCATTTGAAGGCCAATATTTGTGAAGCCATTGCACAGTGTAAGATTTTGCTAATCTAGCTGGACAAAACTCGTTATTTTGAGTTTCGATTTGAGTAAATATTTTTATCCAATATGAAAGAGCACTTGTTATAAAATAAGAAAACGCCAAAACTTTTCCTAATTTGTCAGCAATAACATTGTAATGGTACTTCAAACTTCATATTTTTGAGTGAATTAAAAACAATAAAAATATCTACATTAAGTTGCTTATTCTTAAAAGCGTGTAACTTTTTATTGGATCGGAATTTTTTAACTATTTTTTGTTTGTTTTGAAGCTCAACATATTCGCTATCAACATCACGAGAATTTACGGTTCTAAAAGAAAAATTCTTTTCGTTTAATTTCAATTAAACCATTACTTTTTTTTTTTGTTAAGTTAAGAAAAAAAGAAAAAATTCTGTAATCGATAACTTTTTTGGTTCACACCGGATCAACACCAAATTAGTGTTATACGAACGCCGGAAGTGTCTACTTTAAGGCACATATAAAATTATCTGCCGAGATTTGCCGGATAAAGAAAAAAAAACAAATAATGAGTGATAACACCACATATCACAAACTTTTTGACATATGGCTTAAATCACCCGAAAATGAAAGGCTTTCCGTAAACTATATTTGTGGAAAAATAAGCAGTGGTTCTAATTCTCATATTGATTATGAGCAATTAGAAAGTTTTGTAAAAAATGTGTATAAAAGATTTAAGCTAAGGTGGTACTGTATGCCGGTGACTGTCCATAAAGTTTTGTACCATTCAAAGCAAATTATTGATACGTGCATCCTCCCATTGGGCAATTGTCAGAGGAGGCCTTGGAAGCCAGAAATAAACACCAACGAAATTATCGGGAATGTTTCGCTCGTAAAATTTCAAGAACTGACACCAACATAGATTTAATAAACAGACTTTTAGTAACATCTGATCCATATAAATATAAACAGTTTGCGAAGACCTCCTGTATATAAAAAAGCTGCATTGACCCCAGAAGTTCTACATTTATTGAAATTTCCAAAATTAACAGAAGAAAACTATGACTTTTAATATTTTATTCATACTTTAATTTATATGTACTATGTACATATGAAATTATTTAAAAATTAATAAAAAATTAAAAAAAAATTATTAAATCAAAATTAATTGTTACTTCTACCTCTTTATTATTTATTTTAAACATTATCATTCATACTTTTTTACTTTTTGATTATCCTTCGCGAATAATATCAAAAATAAATTTTTCAGTTGTATGGGAAGTGGTCGTGGCAGTGGTCCAATGTCGCCCATATTTTTGGCAATGGTTCATATTGGCCTAGTAACACCTTGTACCAAAATTCATAAGTCTAGCATAATTGTTTTCCAAGATATTTAATTTTGTCTACCTAGAATGGCTAAATCGTACACTGTGCATTGTCAAGATATGACTCGATATAGTCGAAAAAGTGCACGAAAATTGGTCCGATCGAATGAAGTACTGTGAGGCCAGGCGCGGCAGCCATATGAAGGAAATAATATTACATTTCTAACCAGAAAAATTGTACTCTACGACAGAAACGATAAATTTGGTAAAATTTTAAACCATTTTTGTTTTATTGAATTATTCAATTTTAACTTTTAAATCATCCACCCACCCTATACTTAGTCGTTGCAGAAACATATCTGGAGGTTCCAAACGCCATGCATACTACCAGAATCGCATGCGACGTGACTGTATCCCGTCCAGACAAAGCAAGTCGTTTTTTCGCTACTCATAAGCACTCATGAAATTTTGAAAAAAGTGAGTCAACAATATTGAAATTTAAATACTCTGATTCATTCATACTCATTACAACGTTGATTTATAAGTACAGGTTGCAATGAGTATCCGTACAACATTGACATGAAACTCATACCATTCGAAATATGTTTGATTCATAAGCCTACTAATTTAGATTCATAACTTTAGAAAAATACTTATAAATGACTCGAATCATTCCTTAAAATTTACAGTCTTAGTTGTGGTTGCATTTACAGAAAAAAAAACAAGACACATAAGCAAAAAAGACAGAGCAATAAGCAGAGCAAATACACAACCTTCTTTTTCGTATGCAACTCATACTTAATTTGTGCTTCTTGTATATGTTGAGTCATGGAGAGTCAAAATCAACAACATCATACGTGTTGTTAAGTATGAATATGATCAGTACATCAAACTTTTAATATGAATAGAGGTTCCATGATATTAAAATAAGTATGAATGCGAATAAGTATCAGAAATTATGAGTATGATTCGATTCTACTCATCTTTTTGAATACTCATTGCTGATCTCTGATCACGTCTAATTTAAATTTTATTGGTTACAGACAAATATTCTTCAATAAAGCTTTCATAATTAATATAGAATCTTTAAAAGTTGGGAATATCTGGGCTTGTTAAGCTTTCTGTAGGTTTCTTTATTGTTTGAGAGCATCATGTACAAATGCCCTGAGAATATGCCTGAATTCTGATTGTGTTTTTGAAAGAAACTGTTCACAGGGTTATGCCAATTGTAATGCTTAGAGGTACGCACGCTTACTTGATAACTGAGTGCAGTAGATGCCACAAGCCTTAGTATTATGTTACAACATACATATATAAACACTAAACTTTATGGTCATACAAATAAAATTACAACAACAAGAAATTAAAAGAAACACTGAAAAATAATAGAAAATTTTGCAAATATTTTATTGTTTAGCATGAATAGGAGGAATGAGCATATCACTCTCTTGAACATGAAATAGTCACAACAGAATAAAGTTTGTCACTAAATTGCTTCCTGCTACCCATGTTAAGGATGAGGAGGACAACGACGACGACGACAAAGTCAATGATGGCAATAATGTCACTAACGTTTTGCACATTTTTTGGGGTCTGTCTTTGTTTTTGTTTTTCTGTTTTTATTTTTTTTTTATGTTTTCGTGTTAAAAACAATTTCAATGATTCAACCAAAGAAAGTGTACAACAGAGACAGAGTCTATTGAGTCAGGGGAAGAGAATGACGTCAACACTTCTTTATGCTGTTTTAAATTCTTTATTGAAATGTTGGTTATTTTTAATACTAACAACAAACACAACAAAAACATAAATGAAAATAAAATATATTTTTGTTAACAACAAAATATTTTTAAATGGAAAGAGAAAGAGAGTTTCATTCGTAATGTGTCTATAAAAAATTTTTATTGTCATTATGTTTTCCGTTTTAATAAGTAATTGAAATATTATGGAAATCAAAACAGAAAATTCTTTATGACTGACATACTGGTGGGGTGAAAAAGGAAACATTTTTCTTGGACTAAATAAATAACAAACAAACGAATGACAATAGCCATAAGGGTAGTACACATACTAGTTCGTCTATAAAACTCATGCAAAATAATCGAAAAGAAAAGTTTAACAAAATCAAAATCTATGTCAGAAATCTATGGTAATTTTTCAGGGCTTTGTTTTGTAAATGTTGTATGAATGAATGATTTCACAACTGTATGAATAATTTTTATTTGATTTAATTATGTTGGTCGAAAGCAAATATGAATCATGCGTATAATTTGCAAGGGGTTCGATGTTGGTTTCAGTGGTAACAGAATTTCAAAAAGGGAGTTGCAATATGTTTAATTTTTAAAATTTTATCATAATTAGAATTCATACATTCATACATAATTGGTCATTACAACTCTTCAATCAGCGAATTCGCTGACGGAAAAGTTATTGTCTTCCATCTTCGACAAGCCATAAAGAATAAGAATTATCGTGATGTAACAGTTGTATGGTTTCCCACATTCTCGATTAATTCAGATTCCAAATGCCGCAATAATTTTATCATAAAATTAATTAAGGCACCATATCATGCTGCCGTTCATAGGAGCATTGGAGCTTTCCCTACAAGCTCAATTGCCAATATATTAACTGAAGTCGGTTTACATTCCATTGAGGACCGTACCATTTGCTTAACCTACAAACTTATTCTAAAGCTTCTTATCAGTAGAAATAAAGTTTTATATCGAGAGGTATAAAAAATTTTCAAATATAAAAGTAGAAACAGAATAGAATCAATTATTGTTACATACATAAATACATACATAATTGGCCATACAACCCTTCAGGGTACATCACTCATGTTGTGTGTGTTAATTTTATACATGAGTCGTGGGACCTACAGTTTTAAGTCCACTCCTAATGACAATTTTTTTGAGTAACTTTTCATAGCAATTTTATCTTATTCTCAGAGCTTTTTCCAGATATCTGCTGAGAGGAAGTCGCCGAAAAAATATTTTTTCATATTTCGTTTTGATATCTGGCCTGGCATTTGAATCGTAGCCTCACGTCTAATATGCCAACACACTATCTACTACTCAACTACATTTTCAAAATGCGAGACTTTCAACGATTACTCTCATATGACTTTCTGCGCACAGCGTCCTTGAAGATATCAACAAAGCAGACGTATTTGCAAAGGCTTCCATAAAGCGAAATTCAATAGAATTCATACATGAGATTGGTAGAAAAGGAAACCAATGGTCTGAAGCAAACTTTATTCATTTCCAAAAGAAAGATGCGAAAATTACCCAACTTGCAGAGAAATAGAGCAGATCTAGCGCAATATGAATGTGTACATAATTGGTCATTACAACTCTTCAGTCAGGATTACGACCTAGCTTCTCACACCACTTATGTTGTGTGTGTTAATTTTGTACATGAGTGGCGGGACCTACAGTTTAAAGTCGACTTTGAACGACAGTTTTTTGAGAAGCTTTTCATGGCAATTTTATTTACTCTCAGAGTTTTTGTCGGAAATCTGCTGAGAGGAAGTCGCCGAAGAGATAGTTTCATATTTTCGTTTTGATGTCTGACCTGGGATTCGAACTCGGGCCTTCAGTCTAATAAGCCAACACACTACCTACTAGACTACGGCGACTTCATGCACTTCTTCTTCTGACTTCTGAATGTATGCAGAACAAAAATTTGCCTTAACCCTGGACGGTTACTCTTCGTCGAATCGACGATGCTCATTTACACTTTATCATATAACTCTTTTATGGTTGACCAAATTTCGCTAATTTTTTCAACAACGTTATTTGATAATAAAAGCTTACAGTCAGTAAACAAAAAAAATTTTTTTTTGTTCGTCGATTCGACGAAGAGTAACCTTACTGTACAAAAATGACCATCCAGGATTAAAAAAATTGGTGGCCCGTGTACGTTTACTCACTACAATCTTTCGTAATCAATCAACATTGTTTATAAAAAGAGCGAAATTTGGTCAAACATAAAAGAATTATATGATAAAGAGTACATGAGCTTCGTCGATTCGACGAACAGTAACCAATTAGGGTGAAAGAGTTCCTCGATTCAACGAAGAGTAACCTTAATGTACAAAACAGAGGAGTAACCGTCTAGGGTTAAAGCCGACTAGGGTCCAATTTAGAAAAATTACAGCAGTTATTTAGAGACACTCGCTTCTGGGCTTTGACGCTAGGGGACTAGGAATGCTTCATAACGACTTCTACAGAAGCTGCAACAACGAGGTAGTCACCGTAGTCCAGTAGGTAGTGTGTTGGCTTATTAGCCGTGAGGCTTCGGTTCAAGCACCACGTCAGACATCGCCAACAAAACGGAATTAAAAAACAATATTTCTTCGGCGACTTCCTCTCAACAGATTTCTGGCAAAAATTCTGAGAATAAATAAAATTATCTCATAAAGTCCCACCACTCATGTATAAAATTAACACACACAACCTCAGTTGTGTGAGAAGCTACGACGTAATTCTGACTGAAGGATTGTTATAAGCAATTATGTGTGTATGTTATGGAAGGATATTTGTCTGTTAGCGATGCAATTTAAGATGGAAAAGATACTGTTACGTATCATGCGATGCTGCTAGTATGTTCGACTATTAAAACCTTCAGATGTTCTTCTTCAACAACGAAGTCCAATACGTTTTGCTATTGAGTGCCACGAAAATGAAATCGTTTCAAGAACTATGAGCATTTTGAGTATTTAGTGAACTTAGGCAGTCACAGGTTATTCGTTTGAAATTGGTCAATTGCATGGAATGGCTTATTTCATTCGCTCCTACATTGTCAAGTATCACGTTATTATACCCGACATTGATGTTGTGTGAGAAGTTAGGTCCTAATCCTGATTGAAGTATTGTAATGACCAATTATGTATATAAATATGTATGTATGCAACGACGAGGAAGAAGAGAATACCACAGAACTTCTTCTCGAACATTGTCTGGCACTTGGGAACCTAAGAAGAAAAATTCTTGGCTACACAGAATTTATTGACATAACGTCGGAATGGCTAAGGAATGACAACCAGGAGTTGTAATTATATGATAGAATAGTTAATCTTGGATGGCTGCAAACTCAACCTAGCCTAATCCATTACCACTACTTCTGTTTGCATGTATTAATAACGATTGAAATAAAAAAAGCCCCCTTAAATTGAATACAAGTTTGTCAGTGTCCTTTATTAACATATTTTATTATGATATTCTATTTAAAATAAATATTTATTATTATTATTAAATTTCTCAAATAGTTACAATATTTTCTTTCTTTTTTTATCTTCTTCTTTATCATTACATTATATTTTTCATCCTCCTCAGCAACACTATTCTCTACCTGGTATTATTTTATTAGAATTTTTCTTCTCTTCTGTTATAAAAAAAAAAGAAAAATATCCCCAACGGTAACTAAATTGTCATTTCGATAGCTAAAGCCATAATTTATAGTGAACGTTTATAAATTTAAATATTTGTTATTTTTTCTCTTTCTTTCACTCCCTCTCTCTCTCTGTATCTGTTTTAACATCAATTTAACTACAATGTTGTAAAAAAAGCGGTTGTATGCCACAGAGCAGGACAACATTGCAAATAGGCTATGTATTGTAAAATTTTTTTTTAAATTTTTATTAAAAAATTTTAAATATTTACAGTTTTTTACTTAATTCTTTCTCTTTTCTTTTTTTATTTTATTTTCATTTATTTTTTTTCACAATTTTTTTTTTTCAATTCCGTTTTTATTAAAGAGCGACACTTCTGTACTTTTGTTACCTTCCTGTGTATTGAACATGATTGTGAATTTTTATTCCAGTTAAGAGGCAAAAAAAAAAAAACAGCAAAAAAAAAACAAAAATTACGAAATCCCAAAAATAACAAAAAAAAAAAAAAAAAAAAAAAAGAGTGAAATTGTTTCCATTTTAACCGGAATAAATAGAACCAGAGTAAAAAAGCAAACAGAATCAGTAACAAAACAAAAAGCCGGTAAGAAAATAGTCGATCAAGTCTAAGTAAATTATACACTACTTCACAGTAACGCTTTGATCGATCGATATCTATCTACCCAACGATTTTGCTAGCTGAACAGATTTTTTATTTTTATTGTTACGAAAATGGAAATGGTGTTATTAAAATAATAAACAAAAGCTCCAAAAACAACACAATGGACTTGATCATGTATAAAATGATAAACAAAAACTCCAAAAACAAAACAATGGACTTGTTCACGTGATCAACGAATAAGTAAAAAAATATAGCAACAAAAATAATGGACTTGTTTACAAGATCGATGAATAAACAAAAATATAGCAACAACATCAGCATAAAAAATAAGGGATTAAAATGTAAACAAGGCAACAACAAAGTGCAGTATAAAAAAAGGAAGCAGATAAACAGTAAACAATATGAAAACCACTTGTTTACATTTTTAGATATTTCCCGAAAGCGGTCATTCTCCTTCGAGAGTATTCATCACAGTATTGATCCAGCAATATAAAAGGCAAGACAAAGCGAGCAATGCGTGGAAAGAATTCAGTTAGTCTTGTGTGAAGACACGTTGCGTTGCGAATCGCGGCCGAGTGTAAAAGAAAGAATAACAAAGTAAATTGTTATTGGTAAAGTCAAATCGATAAAGGTAGCACACGGAATTTTGCGAATAATAAAGAATTGATTTAAAATTAAACACATTTTTATTTTATTTGCAATCTACGAACTCATATTTTTAACGTTTTTAAAAGGGTAAAAATGTAACATTATTTCACTATATATTCTTATAAGATTTCCTTTATGTATGTTGGCTTTGTTTTAATTTCTGTTTAGTTTTTTAGAAACTGTCATAGGCCTGTGATAATGAGGCCATAGAGGCAACGCCTTCATAGAAAATGTGTTGGGTGTAATGGTGCAGAACTTTGCTAACACCTTGTGTACCTCTATTGCTGTTATAATTTTTTTTTTTTTTATGAAACCAGCACTCAGGGGATGGCCCCTACTCATGCAGTGCAGGTTTTTTTTTTAAGAAAGGTGGAAAGGGGGAAGATGCGAACGGCAAGGAAACGAGTTGCTGCTATCATTTTGAGGAAATCAAGAGTCAGGGTGCATAATGGGTGGATTATTTACAGTATCTGGCTTTGATACCAGACTTTGATAAATTTTTAAGGTCGTAATGAATATTTTACATATTTTCCCAGATTCAAACCTGCTTTAGTCAACCAAGGAATTAAGAACTTTAACCATTGCACCACACCACCTGAGTATGTTGCTTGTAAATGGCCTACTTTTGATCGTTTGTGAGACAACTATTAGTAAGGCTTTGAAATTTAATCACAAGTGATGTGGTTATTGAAGTCATTAATTGACATTGCATTGTGGGCACTTATGTAAGACCTATTGGACTTGGGTACATAGAAAACGATTTGTCCTGGAGCTGTAGAGATGAGAAAAGAGGGGTGTCTACTATATGGAAGATTTGAATGATCTGTCGATAATGGTCATTGGTGGTCTAAGTCGCCCCATAAGTAGCTCCGATTGACGCAAGAACTAAAGGAAATGGTTAATTTCGGTATCAGAATTGGCGTTATATGGTGTAAGAATGTCTTTCTCAACTTCTTCGATTGGCAGCCACTTCTACTTGTATTTCTATGTCGAAATCTGCTTGAATAAGTTCGGAACGATTCTTTAAATTTCCTGCAATTAGAACACTTAGTTGTTGTTTCGATATAATAAAGAAATATTCATATATCGTCATTTGTTATGTTCATTCTACGGCAATTAAAGTCATTACTGCCATTCAAAAAGATTGTAAAGATTATTTGCTACAAAGAAGTCCTGATAAACCTACATTGTGCAAACCCTCCGAATAGGCGACATGATATGCAAAAGCAAATCCTGAGTGTATATAATGTATCTCTGTCCGCATTCTCTTAAAGCTATTCAACTATTCAGAATATGATCTGGCCTTTGATTCTGTTATTCCTCCCATGTATTTAGAACATTGATGATGCCAATGCTTAGAGGTCTTTGCAGATCGCGTTGTCATCCTTTGTTCCCTTGGTTTAATTTTTCTCTAAGTTTACTTTTAGATTTTATTCGAATATATATCAAGAAAAAATTCACACTCGGTAACTAAATAGCCTGATATCGAAAGTAACTTCACGTTGAAGCAGCTTCCGATTTGATTAGCCCACAATATTCTAATTTATGTATTCTAAGCTGGACTTTCAGGTGATTAATATTGGTTCCTTGAAAGCTAGTTAGACCACCTATAATGGGCTTTTGTTCACAAAATTTAATCAGGATTTTCGTATCCATATTTTTCCCCCATTTTCCTTTGTCTGATGACAGCTCAACCACGACAAACTATTCTTCTGTTGCAGCCATACATACCGACATCCAAAAAATTTTTCATCCAGTATGTCATTTCACTCGTAGAACATACCTCATATACAATATCGTTATAGGGTAACAAGCTATCTTTTGTGTTTATAATACAATATAGTTGTTTTTCTACGGCTATGTGTCAAAAAATATTTAGTTTTCAGTTATCAATTACTAGGAACTAAAAATTTCTTTATTTTTTCCCATTTTTTTTTTCATTTTTGGTGTTCGTTGCCTTCAATATCGAACAACATTTTTTTTATGCAAATCATATGGATTTTAAATTAATGAAGACAGCTGCTTTTTATTAAATAAATTGTGATAAAAATATAAACATTTATCGTTCATATAAAATCATAAAAAAATTTTATTTTATTTTATTTTCTTTTATATTTTTTTTGATTATTTTTAGATGAAAAACAAAAATAAATATTTTTTTTTAAAAATCTCACTTTCATATCGTGAATAGTGATTTTGTTATATGATAATATAAATAAACAAATTTGTAAACTCGATAAATAAAAATAGAAACAGAAATTCTTTTTTTTTAAAGGCAGTCTGTAACCGGATAACAAAATAAGCCAACATATTTTGTTTTTTTTTTTTTGCAAATACAGCTGTATTGTTTTTCTGTAATACAGCGGATTAAAATAAACTTTAAAATAAAAGATTTAAAAAAAAATTTTTTAAACATAGGCTTTTCTAAATTTCTAGAAATTAAATGCAAAAAACAGTGAGCGACAAAATTAACTGTACACTAAGGATAAAATGCTAACAATCACCAAACTCATCTCTTACCACTTAATAAATATATATTTGTAATTTTTTTGTTTTTGTTTCAATTTTAAAAACCGGCAATGAAACAATTTTAAAATAAAAATAACGGTAATTTAGTAATGTATTTTTTTTTAGTGTACAGTTTCTTTTGACGCTCACTGTATAAGCAAGGAATTGTATTCCACAATCATATTCCTATTAGGAGGGCCTGTCCGTGGCTTTCTGAAGAACATTCATATTGTTTGGGAAGACATTGTATTGTACAATACATGCATATTTCTGCTTGTCCCCTTGAACATTCTTCTGTGCAGAGAATACTGTACAGCCATAATGAAATCATTTCAGTGATATTTTTAACTATGAATTCATCTGCGTACTCAGTTTACGTTTAACCAAGGATATCGAAGAAAGTGGCATGGCGCAGTTGTTAAAGTGCTTGCATATCCGATCGATGAATTCAATTTCAAACATCAGAGTAGTCGTATTAAAAAAAATACTTCCCAAAAATAAATTTCAGCACCAGCAATCCAGGTTCACACACCAGAATAGGAACAAATTAACGTACTTTAGTACTCTGCAGTGCGAACAATTTACCATCTACGAACCCTTTAAGCCTCTTAATACCTGTCTTACCAGAGAGGACTCAATCAGCAAGAGTTTTGCTAGCGAAATAAGCTTGTTAGCGGACAGCCAGGGACTAATGTAATGTTTTTGTAACACAGGCTATTTCACTTGCTTGTCTATTTATATGGGAAACACAAACAAAATTGAGTGTTTTTGTTTGTGTTTTCGATCCAACAGGCAAACAAGTGAAATAGCCTGTGTTACAAAAACATCACATAAAATAAAATTAATGCTGCTCAAATGCAGACTGAGATGTCGTAGACAACATTCATAAAAAAATCCTGCTCGAAGAAGATTAACAATTGGGACAGAGTTTCTGTTGTTACCCCATAGATGGGGAATAGTCTCTAAATGAATTGGAATTTCATTACAATGTATTACTACTTCTACATACCTACATACATAATTGGCCATTACAACCCTTCAGTCAGGATTACGGCCTAGCTTCTAACACCACTCATGTTATGTGTGTTAATTTTATACATCAGTGGAGGGACCTACAGTTTAACGTCGACTCCAAACGACATATTTTTGAGAAACATTTCATGGCAATTTCATGGCAGCTCTGTACCGGACCTGGGCATCTCATTAGCAATGCAATTTCCAGTGATCTCCCTATGTTCCAGAAACCATATAAGAGTTACCTTTAAATAATCCTAAACTTCTTTAAGAAATCCTCGGCATTCATGCAACAACGTTTGTAAAGGACTTAATCGCAGATTGGCTAGCATAGTAAATCAGGAGAATTTCAGTCAAAATCCATCCACTCAACAAGCATTGCATAGCTTTCAAGATTGTCATGACCTCTGCTTGAAAAGCAATGCAGTGATCAGACAGAAGATATCCATTTACTGCCGTTGCTTTGCGTCTTCGCTCTGCCCTACTACTCCTTATGGCAATGAATATCTCATGCTTTTTTGAGACCAAATCAACTTTTCGTTTTAACTGAGGCTAACGATCAGGATTAGAATTAACGTCTGTAAGAAGTAGTCGTAGTCTAGTAGATAGTGTGTTGGCTTATTAGACGTAAGGCCATGGTTCAATCGCCAGGTAAGACATCAATACGAAATATGTAAATATGTAATATGAAAAGTATCTCAAAAATTTGTCGTTCGGCGTCGACTTTAAACTGTAGGTCGCGCCACCCATGTATAAAATTAACGCACACATAAATGGTGTGAGAAGCTAGTTCGTAATCCTGACTGAAGGTTTGTAATGACCAATTATGTATGTATGGTTGACCCCCGAGTAGAATTAATTGTGGTATCGCAATGGGCCTAAATGCTGGTCTAAGTGGAATCTTTTACTTCGAGCGAGTCTGCCACATAACTTTATCTTTTTTTGGAACACATGCGAAACCTAATAAAGCTACATAAAGCTGCTCTTAAAAGTGACAGCCGACAACATTTCTTGTTTTGGTAATGGCTGTGGTGATAAACCTTTTAAAAGAGAATATAATAGCCCTCTTAAGTTTATTTTCTAACAAACCTAACCCGCTCTCTTTCTCCCTCAGTAAGCCACAGCATTACTCTATCTGTGGTATGAAAAGAATAAAAAAAAAATCATACAACTGTTGTAAATTAAACCTCATCTAAGAATTTTTCGCCTTTAAGCAGCAGTTGCGTGGTTCGTATACTTTGTGTTTGTTGTTTACATATTTCCATTTTTCTTTTGTTCCATTATTTGCAATATTTTTTATTATTACCATCTTTGGCTGTCTATAATCTGTATACATTTAAGATGTTCTAAAATGGCTTTTAATAGTCGATTTAATCGATTCAAAAACAGATTGAAAACTCTTAATGCTATTTGGCTAAGGAAGAGTTTTTCTTCTGGCCTTTTTTATCGTTTATGCTGTTGCTGTTGCTGTTGCTAATGCTACTGCAAAAACGGTTTAATCACTACCACAAATATTTTTGCATATTCAATACATACATACATGCAATTCAATACATACAGACATGCATTGTTGGCTATTGGCCAGTTTAAAGTCAACAAGAGCGTGTCAAAAGAAGCAACACAAAACCAACATCTACCAACTTAGATAGAGAGAGAGTCTCCTCTTTGATTATATTGTATGGAGTGTACATATATACATATACACAATACATATGTACATATGGAATAAAGCAAAGTCCTAGTCCTTTACCCCTTAGACATTAAAATAGTGTCTGTGTGTGTAAAAATATTTGATAATGGAATAGAAGATATTCATGTGCAATAACAATTAAGTGGAGAATATTATCACAGAAACACGAAAGAAGAGCGCACAACAGATATTTAAACAAATTAAAAAAAAATTTTTTTTTTTGTTAAGGTGTGCTGTGCTTAATACCTCTGGGATCTTGCATATGGTTTTGTGTCTTCGTAAACATGACTTCTATTTTGTAGGTAGGGTTGGTAACATAAAGATTAACTGTATTTAGCTTCACTAAATTTGGTAAAAACAAAATTAAGCTGAATTCTTGCTTTTCGTTTCGTGTTTTTATATTTTAGTTGCACTCATCAAGTATTTAATGGAGGTGATGTGCAGCTATACACTGTTAGGAATCGACAAAGAAAAGTTTAAAACTGTTCTGAGCATATTTAAAGTACTTTAAGCCAAATTCCATGATGTATATCGTTCTATAGGTACGCTTACATATACAATATTACAGACAATACTTCGTTCCAAAGAGGTCAATCGAAAAACACTCAGAAAGTGATAAAATTTTTTAAATAAAATTCATCAATACGATCTGAAAGAGTATATACATACATACATAATTGATCATTAAAAACCTTCAGTCAGGATTAAGATCTAGCTTCTGACTACACTTATGTTGTGTGTGTTAATTTTATACATGAGACCTACAGTATAAAATCAATCCAGAATGCCAGAAATCTGCTGAGATTATATCGCCGAAAAAATATTTTTTCATATCTCGTTTAGTTGGAGACGTCTGACCTGGGATTTGAACCGTGGCCCCACGTCTAACAAGCAACACACTTCCTACTAGACTACGGCGTCTTCAGAAAGAGTGTATACATCGTAAAAACCTATTCATGGAAAATTACTGCTTTTCTACTCACTCTTATTCTCTTCTATATACTTAAGATATTTTAGAGAAGCGGTTTAATACTCATTAATCTTGCTTCATCGTATTTAACTTGGAAATCTGGTTCCACTTTACCATTCCTTCCAGTGAGTATTACATCAAATGGGTTCTGATTCTTTCAGTCTTCCCAAGTCAAATGTGTGTCTAAAAAATGTCTTGGAGTTCCAACGCTGTACTGAAGGGCTGTACGTGAATGAGACCCTAGAGAAAGTTCTTGAAAATTGTTATTGACATTTACCGTCTAAGAAGTAAGGCAGGGCAAATCAGTTGAGATCATGTAGCACGCGCTAGTAAAATGTATCAAGAAATTACTGCAGTATATGGAGTTTACACACGTATTCTTCCTTGTAACACAGTAAGCCATACAGAATCTTTAGCTTCAGGATGTCTTTGGTTATCGCCTAAGAATCTTCCCCATCTTTTTATTTCATTTGTTACTTTGTTTCAGTTTCTGTTATCGGGTTCCTCTATCAAGCAGGTGATAGGTCTGTTGTAGCAGATCAAGATCAGTATTTTGGTAAATTTTTGGTACCAAAATAAAATATTTTGAGCCCATAAGAAAACTCGTAATGATATTCCAAGCAGAAGAATATCGAGAGAACATCGAGAAATATGCTTCATTCAACTTGAATAGAAGATTCGAAACTGGGGACGTAGCAATACTAGCTGATAGTCAACTGGCCATTTGATCACTCGATTCTTTTGTGGATTAGTCAAAAATAGTAAGAAACTGTTTGGAGTAATTGCGGCAGTGCCTGTTCACTTCCCGGCAGCTGAAGGGGCTGGAATGCAAAGGTGTACACAGCGAAAGGGACGAAAAAAGGATGCAAAGACTTTTCTCAAACCAAATAATTTTGAGACAATCAAAACTTTTGTAAGGAAATTACAGTAAGAGGAAACCTTAGTCGAGCAACATACTATCAAGAAATAACCTGAAGTTGATAACCGATCTTTTGACAGGGCACTGTACACTTAGAGAACTATTATTCCGAATGGAAATTGTTGCGACACCAACAAATAGATTTTGTGGCGATGTGAACGATCCATCAAAGCATAATGTTGGAACCTTTGAGGTATTAATGTATCGCAAAAGGAAACATGTGGGTGCATACCAGCTGCTGGGTAAGGAAATTAACTTGTTGACAGCGAGCACCATGTTGAAGTTTGCTAGGGCAATATTCTTGGAGACATTTGGTCCCGCCACTCATGTATAAAGTTAACACACACAACATAAGTGGTGTGAGAAGCTAGGTCGTAATCCTGGCTGAAGGGTTGTAATGATTACGTATGTAGAGTACAATAGATTGTACGGTCGCTGGATTGTTGCTTCCTGACTTTATTTATTTATAAAGTTGAAAAAAATCTCCACCTTTGCCGGGATTACTCGAGTCTGTAGTTGCGCACTTTAGCAGCGTCGCTTTACGAAGCTGCTACAGTTTCACAGAAAAAATTTTCTGATCAAGGGTAATCAAGGTATTTACTGAGATATTCCTGGAACCATACTAGCGTTTTCTTTTTCTTCTTGGAACAACTTTGACTCTTCATTATTATCATTTAAAATTTTCTCAAGAACAGAGATCAGCAATGAATCTTTTTTTCGCTACTCATAAGCACTCATGAAATTTTGATTCAACAATATTGAAATTTAACTATTCTGATTCATTCATACTTATTACAACGTTGATTTATAAGTACAGGTTGCAATGAGTATACGTACAACGTTGACATCAAACTCATACCATTCGAAATATGTTTGATTCATAAGCCTACTTATTCAGATTCATAACTTTAAAAAAATACTTATAATACGTATAAATGATTCGAGTGACTCGAATTATTCATCAAAATTTACACTCTTAGTTGCTGTTACATTTACAAAAAAAAGATGATATGATTCTTGTAAATGTTGATTTATGGAGAGTCGAAATCAATAACATCATACGTGTTGTTAAGTATGAATATGATGAGTTCTTCAAACTTTTAATATGAGTAGGGGTTTCATGATATTAAAATAAGTATGAATGTGTATAGGTATCATAAATTATGAGTATGATTCGATTCTACTCATCTTAGTGAATACTCACTGCTGATGTCTGGTATACATACAACGCCTAATTTACAATGTAGTTTTAATACCTATTTTCGGCCAGTGTAATCGTGTGAAATAATAGTTTTATTTTATTTTATACACACATATGTATGTATATGTGGCACATATTTATTCTGATTCCCTATTGTCCTCTTCTTAATTTTTTTTTTTTTGTTGTTTTATTAACCATTTAAGTGTAACACAATCTAGAAAACTGTTTGTCTGCATTTTGCTTCACTGATTTAAAAAATGCAAATTAAATTGCCTTCTATTACACACACCAACAATTTCTTATCGTTACGATACGTTACGTTTCGTTTGCGAACAAAAAGAGAAAAAAAACGAGAAAAACTTTCCAGAGTATCTCTATTACACAGCAACAACAACAACAACAGCAAAAAATTGAAATTTTAAGTGGGATTTTGTAGCAATAACAATAACAACAACATTGTTCAATTTTTCTCTGTTTTTTGTCGTTTTTTTGTCGTTTTTTCTTGCATTATTTTGTTCAGAGATATGAAGATACAAGTATATCAAGTGAAGGAGTTGCAGCAATACAATTTCGTCGTGCACAGATTACAACAATGCAGTCATGTGTGTGGTAGGACAAGTCTATACACCTGTTCTGAGAGAAGGTATTTCCAGTGCCATTATGTGGGACACACATATGTACGTATGGTATGTATGTATGCAGTTAATTTTAATTTCAAGATATTCATGGATTAAATAGAGCAAACGGGGAAAGCATAATAGATAGAGAAGGGATTAGAAGTGATCGTTAAAAGATTTAAAAAATATTTTAAACTGCAAATGGATAAAAGGGTTATAAAATGGAATTAAAATTGGAAAAATTGTAAATGGAATGTTTTACTAGAAATTGTTTGTATTACTTCTCGTTCTATTACAAACTTGTGCTTTCACTAAAAATCTCCTTTGACTTCTTATTAAGTTTCTCCGCCCAAACCATTTATAGGCTAACTATAGTAGGCGCTACAAAGAGAAGATTGTCTTCTATTAGTGTCTACAAGTCCAGTGATATCAGAATGAGGGTAGTAGTACAAAATTTTGTTTCTTGGTTACTTTTTAAAAATAAAGCGAACACAGCAAGGAGGGGTCTTTAGAAATTTATCACACTTAGAAGTCGCCATAGTCTAGTAGGTAGTGTGTCGGCTTATTAGACGTGAGGCCTCGGTTCAAGCCCCAAGTCAGACATATCCAACTAAACGAAGTGTGAAATAATATTTCTTCGGCGACAACTTCTCAGCTGATTTCTGGCAAAAACTCTGAGAATAAATAAAATTGCCATGAAAAGTTTCTCAAGTTTTTCAAAAATCTGTCATTTGGAGCCGACTTATACTGTAGGTCACGCCACTCATTTATTAAGTAACACAAACAACATATTTAAGTGATGTGAGAAACTAGATAGTAATCGTGACTGAAGGTTTGTAATAACCATGTATGTTATGTATTATCAGTACTGAGAAGCTCACAAATATTCAAACCAAGCCCATTGTATGGAAGTGAAACCTTTTTAGTTTAGTGTACAATATATTAACAAGTTCCACAGTGTTTAATGCTGAATATTGTGATTTAATATCATAGCCAACACGGTTCTCTGGAACTTAAACAGAATCCACACGGCATGAGATAACACGGCCATTGAATTTCACGTGTAAAAGAGGTGTTACTTTATTGGCAAGTGGCACCAACCTGTTATAATCATATATCGTCTAGGTTCATATCACAAATTTCTAGCCACAAAAAATCCGTTATCATCTCGCGATTGCAAAGTTTATTCACGGTAACTGCTTAACCGATCTTAATTTCGCAGAAGTACGGCCCTTTGAAGCCGCTAACCCTTAAACCACACCGAACTGTTACTCTTTGTGGATGTATTGGTTTTTTAACAATCACGAATTCATTTAGGCGAAACTGTGTTTCATCGTTGAAGATGATTTTCCTTGTAAAGTCTTCATTCACTTCCATCTGTTCAGTCAAACTTGCGTCGTATTTAAGGCACTTGAAATGGTTAGCAGGCTTCAGTGCTTGAGTCAGTTGAACCTAGTAAAAGTGTAAATTCAAATCTTTATTCAAAATTCGTATCAAAGATGATCGTAAGATGTTTGTTATCGTCTACGACAACGATTTGATGGTTGACTTCTTTTTTTCCACACTATCGCAAAGAAGACCAATGTCTTCTCGAACTGGAGTAACATGCATAGATGTTTTTACATTTTCTGTAGACTCGATTTATTGAAATTTGTGCACATTCTACCGATTGTGGGTCACATTTGGTCGGTTGTGCTGACTACAAAAGTCACGATGTACACGAAATGCATTTTGATTTGAACATCCATATTCGTAAAAGCCTTCAATGATCTTAAAGCGCCGCAATTGAGTCAAACACTGAAACAAAGAAATGTCAAATTGAGTTTGATAAAAAGTCACCAAGTCTAGCGGGTGGTCTGTTGGCTTATTAGACGTGAGACCTCGGTTCAAACCCTAGGTCAGAGAACTCCAACAAAACAAAATATAAAAAAATAAATCCTCGGCGTCTTCCTCTCTGCAGATTTCTGGCAAAGACTCTGAGAGTAAATAGAATTGTCATTAAAAGTTTCTCAAAAATCTGTCGTTCGGAGCCGAATTTAAGCTGTAGGTTGCGCAACTCGTTTATAAAATTAACACAGCACAAGTTGTGTGAGAAGCTAGGTTATAATCCTGACTAAAAGGTTTTTGACCTATTTACTTTGTTGTTTAGGATTATGACTATTAAGAGCAATTAATAGTTTTAGTCTTTCCAAAATTGCCAGCCAAAATATCCCTGCTGCTCAGCATTAGACGATAGAATAGTTGTTGAGGGAATAAAATATATTAAGACCTCTTGGGCATGAGAAGCTAGGTTGTTATTCTGTCAGTAGGGTTGTAATCACTAATTATGTATGCATGTACTCTTGGATATGGTGTTTTAGCGGTAGTGATTTTAAATACAGACCAGAGATCAGCAATAAATCGTTTGATCGCTACTCATAAGCACTCATGAAATTTAGAATATAAGTGAGCCAATAATATTCAAATTTAACTACTCTGATTCATTCGTACTAACTGCAACGTTGTTTTATAAGTGCAGGTTGCAATGAGTATGCGTACAACGTTGACATCAAACTCATACCATTAGAAATATGTTTGATTCATAAGCCTGCTCATTTAGATTCATAACTTTAGAAAACTAGTTATAATACGTATAAATGATTCGAGTGACTCGAATTATTCATCAAAATTTACAGTCTTAGGAAAAAGACACATAAGCAAAAAAGACAGAGCACCAAGCAGAGCAAACACACAATCTTCTAGTGAGTATTTTAGTTTTCGTACGCGACTCATACTTAATTTGTGCTTCTTGTATATGTTGAGTGATGGAGAGTCGAAATCAATAACATCATACGTGTTGTTAAGTATGAATATGATGAGTACTTCAAACTTTGAATATGAGTAGAGAGGTTCCATGATATTAAAATAGGTATGAATGCATATAAGTAAGTATCTGAAATTATGAGTATAATTCGATTCTACTTATCTTTTTGAATACTCATTGCTGACCTCTGGTATGTATGGATATAAAATGCATGACGATAAGCTGTGACTCACAGCTAACATCGTGGTTTATGGTTGTACCACTATTTATTTGCCTTCTTCTGAATATGTAGCTGCAACAGAAGATATTTTCAAGCCAAAACTTAAGTATTTAGTGATGTTGGTGAGGCAATGAGTAGAATACTGCCAGTCGTTCGAATATCCATAAATGTCTGCCAATATTTTAAACGTAAAACAATAAGAAAGAAATCTTATTCAGCTAATTAAGGTATCCAACATCAGTCCATACTCGTAAAATGTAAGAAATATTACTACGTAGACGAAATCATTTTTACCGATTACAACATAATGTTCATTGCAGCTATAAATAGAATAACTTTTTGCAAATCATCAAGATATACTTTAAGTGTGTATGTGTGGGGGTTTTTCTATTTTGGTTTGACTCAATTTGAGCTCATCATACATTAAAATGTATGACATGATACAACAAATAAGGATTTCGCTAAACGAATAACAATCGCAACCTTAAATCTATAGGACAGACAGACAGACAGGCTTCCCTTATGAAGACAAATAAACCACAAGAACAATAAAAACAAAAAAAGAACAACCACTTAATAAAACTTATAAGACAAGACTGGAAATGGAGTGCCCAGGACAGAGTTAGCCTAGTTAAGATTGCATGGGATGGCATTGGATTGGATTGGATTGGTCTGGATTGGTTTGAATGAGATGGCAGTAGTATGTGTGCTTAGCACTGATTAGAGTTTTACGAGTGATATACTTTGCTGTTGTTTTTTGCTGTTTCAGTGGCTTTTGTTTCAGTTGTTTCGCTTTATTTCATTTTAATTTAAAAAGTATATTTAACTTTGGCCAAAAACCAAATGTTATTATTTATTTGCTTGCTCGCTTGTTTGTTTGTTTGTTGTACCGTATTTGTTGTTGTTATACTTGGTCTTCACTAAATATTAGATGAGCTTGAATGGTTAGTTGTTGCCACATTTGAACGATGGTATGAAATGGATGGATGACTGAATGAATGAGTGAATGTTTGATGTCAGTATTGCTCTCTGTTTAGTTGATATGAATTGTCAGAGGAACCTTTTGTCTGTCTATTTGTGTCCTGTATGTCTTCTTTCTGCTTGTCATTCCGTTTGATATTGAGAGCCAATGATGAGTAGGACAACCACTACTACAATGACTTTGAAGATGATAATGATGATGATGACAAAAAGTTGTTATTATTGTTGTACTCTAACGATGATGATGATGATAATAAGTTTGTTAAACTAAAAAAGAGAGAGGAAAACGTAATTCATTCTGTACATTTCTTTGTTTCTTATGAAATCTGCTGGGATTTGTATTTCGAAATTAGATTTTTCCGCTTGTTTGCTTTAATGTTGTTTATGAGCTTTTGTTTTGCCATACCATACGTATGCCTTGGGTACTCTACTTCATTCTCATTTTTATCTTTATTTTCAGATTTTTCTTTTTGCAAAAACACAAACAAACAGAAAAAACATGTTGTTTTTCATAAGTAATCTGGGTTAAATAAATCAAGAATAACAAAATTTTATTTACAAAAACTGATCGAATAAACTACAACTAAATAAGTCAACGTAGTAATTTGGAAATTGAATTTTAAGAGAAATTTTTCTAAAGTTTTACAACATTTGATAAAAACAACTTTATTTAATAAAAAACAATTCAATTGCTAAAGACAGAATCAATTAATTAATCTTCACATATGTATCTCCATATACCCTTAGGTAGACTAGTTTACTGACGATATTTTAGGCGCCGAATAGTTTTGTATTCGTAACCATTATTACCCAAGACAGCGGATACTTCTGCTTCCTCAGCAGATTTTACTTCAGCCACAACTTCTGTAGAGACTTCTTCTATGGGAGGCAAATATTCGTTGGGAATTTCAGAAACATCACGACGTTGACGGTACTTCAAACGACGTACAGTTTTGTATTCGTAGCCATTATCACCCAAAACAGCCGAATCCTCAGGTTCCTCAGCAGATTTTACTTCAGCAACAGCTTCTGTGGAGGCTTCGTCTATAGGAGGCAAATATTCGTTGGCAATTTCAGAAACATCACGACGTTGACGGTACTTCAAACGACGTACGGTTTTGTATTCGTAGCCATTATCACCCAAAACAGCCGAATCCTCAGGTTCTTTGAGCGACTTTACTTCAGCTACAGCCTCTGTGGAGGCTTCTTCAGCGGTAGGCAAATATTCGTTGGCAATTTCAGAAACATCGCGACGTTGACGGTACTTTAAACGACGTACGGTTTTGTATTCATAGCCATTATCACCCAAAACAACAGATTCCTCGGGTTCTTCGACAGATTTCACTTCAGCTACAGCTTCTGTGGAGGCTTCTTCAGCGGCAGGCAAATACTCGTTGGCAATTTCAGAAACATTACGACGTTGACGGTACTTCAAACGACGTACGGTTTTATACGCATAACCATTGTCATTCAAAATTGTAGCAGCATCCAATGCAACTGGTGCCTTATACTCTTCAGTGCTTTCATTAACATTGTCTGATGTCTCAGTTGGTGGCAAGTAATTATCGCTTAATTCACCAACATCTCTACGTTGACGATATTTTAAGCGACGTACAGTTTTATATTTGTATCCTTCATCGTTCAGGATGGTTGTGTCAATTGGTTTTTCTGCATCGTTAATAAAATTCGTTGCGGTATTCTGTTGTTGTTGCCTTAATCCATCATCAAGTGGAAGAACTGCAGCCGACACCAGGCCTATAAAACTTAAAACGTAAAAGACTTTCTAAGAAAAAGAAGCAAGAGGGAGAGAGACAGAGAGTGCGCAGGATTATTTAACAAGAAGATTTTAAAATGAAAATATTATAAATCGTTGAGGTTTGTGTTGTGAGAAATCGATTGAAAAGTTTACGAACCATTTTAAATAAAGTCTTCCTTGCTTGTGCTTTAATGGAAGAATCTTAAACAAATGGAAGCTATTTGCTGAATGATTTCCATCGATCAATTAACGTTTTATTTATATTGTGTGTGTATTTAAACAAAAAGAGACCGTATAATTGAAAGAAGAATTTTATTTTCCGTTGTTTTTGCAAATTGCCTTTAAGGGGAATCGAATGAAGAGCTAACAGGTAATCAATGCGTACCATACATGCATATTCAATGAAACGCTTCTTATACTCGTGCACGCAATGTAGTGAAAGCTAAGAGGAGAAGAAAAACGTTAAAATGAAATAAAACAGTGTCGAGCAAAAAATGTAAAGCATTTTCAGCGAAAAGTTAATTTTTTTCATTATTTACTGTACTTCACTTTAAGAGTCTAGAGAAGAAGGCTTTGTAAAGAAGTTTCTTACAGAGACATCGACCCAGAAAAAATCTGTTGTCTAATATAAGATCAGTATCCTGATTTGTTAATGGCGATGTGCTGAATCTATGCTTAGATTGGGGAAGAACCATGTATACGTTCCCTATCATTACACATATACATATGTACATAATACCTTTAGTCAGCATTAGAACCTAGCTTCTCACACCGCTTATGTTGTGTGTGTTAATTTTATCTATGTGTGGCGGGACTTACAGTTTAAATTCGACTCTGAACGACAGATTTGTTTGAGAAACTTTTCATGGCAATTTAATTTTACTCTCCGAGTTTTCGCCAGAAATCTGCTGAAATCTACTTACTAGACTACGGCGATCCAAAAAACCATTGGAACGACAGCGACGATGGTTTGTTTAGGCCTTAAAACTCGAATATATCGGCTCTTATGCTATGTTCGCACGGCAACAATTTATCGTAATTCGCTCTCTCATTAGTAATTCAACATCCAATTATGTGCTAAATTACGTAATTCGCCATACAAAATTTTGTGAGCGAATTACTCAAATTGTATGTAGTCCAATTTCTATTACCCTGTGAATTACTTAAAAATCAATGTAATCTCTAAATTTTATCGTATTTTTGCCAATACCAGCTGTCAAAGCACAAAAAATATAAACAAATAAATATTGTAAACAATAAACAATAATGGAATCCAAAAAAACATAAAAAAAAAGTGTTATTTATTAGAAAGTTATTCGAAAAATTAGCGCAGGAAGCCACTATGTGTGTAGAAATTATTAACACAATTTTACAGCATATAATTTAGCAATAAAAAGAAGAAGAGAAGAAGAACGGTCAAAGAGAATTACAAAGTTGCGGTGAACATGATAATTCATAAAAGTAATTCAAAACAGAGAGCGAAGTAATTCGAAGGCTCGTGCGAACGTAGCATTAAACCTTTCCTAGTATGACATTTGATTCTGGAGACTTCTAGCCAGTAGATCCTGAGGTTCCCAGTGTGACCCTGTAGGATTGTGATATTTAAATTTCGTAAAGTTGCTGCAGCCTAGTGGTAGTGGGTTGGCTTATTAGACGATAGGCCATGGTTCAAACCCCAGGTCAGACATCTCCAAAAAAATGAAATACGAAATATTTCTTAGCCGACTTCCTCTCAGCAGAAGTCAGGCAAAAAGTCTGGGAGTAAAGGAAAAAATAGCCATAAAAAGTTTATCAAAAATCTGTTGTTTGGAGTCGAATTTAAACTGTAGGTCCAGCCACTCATGTATAAAATTAACACACACAACATAAGTGGTGTGAGAAAGTAGGTCGTAATTATGGTTGAAGGGTTGTAATGACCAAATTATGTGTGTACAGTTTGCTTGACCACTGCAGTATTATCCAGCCCGAAATCATGCCCATTTTGTAAGCATTGCAATGCAGTGCTTGTTGTGTGGTGGATATTTCTCGGACAGCTAGACTTTGGTTAAGTCTGCAGTGAATGTCCCTTCATCGTTTGTCTTTGTCCATGAATGCAGAGAATTTTTAGAGAAATCTGGTATCATTTAAGGGTAACTCTAATATGGGTTCTAATATATGGGGATATCTCTTTAAATTGCATTACTGATGAACTAAGCAGAACCAGGACTGGTAGGAACCTCACAATCTCCGATATTTTACAGAACATAAGTATTCCTATTGTCTTAGTTAGACCAGATATTCTTCACTCGTTTTAGAAGGAGGCACAACTTCGTTGGCTGCAGGGCAATACGTGCAATAATGACTCGGCTGGACTTGTATGCATAAGAGGAGGATTTATCCTCTTCTGTCCGTAAAACGCATGGTCATCCATCGCACAATTGCATTTATCGCAGGCCACTGTCTTATTGCATGATAGACATGGTATTCAATCGAATGTCTTTTGCAGAAGATGTGTGCCTAAGGACGAGGAAGAGACTCTATTCCATCTTATGTGTCAGCGTGCTTCTCGTGCCATAAAAAGGATAAGAATGTTAACCCGTAATTTTATGTCATCCTTTAATGAACTCGTCAATTCAAAGATTGCTGCAAAGCAAGATTTATACTGGAATCAGGTTGGTTTTCGTTATGGAAAGTTTAACCTAGGGGAAGAACTCCTCAACGACATGGAAATAGAAGAGCCTGAAAGGATGTGTTAAGGCAGACCGAAATTCGTTAATCGGGTTTTAATAGCCAGTTAAGTAAGTAAGTAAGAAGAGCAACCACCACCTAATCTAACCTAAGACACACCAAAATTCAAATGCATATACATCGTGGAACATTTTTATAAACAGTTTGGTTAGTTTTGCATTCTACCTTGCACGTTTGGCTGGATCCTTCTGTCTGTATATTGAAAATATATTCCTAGGGGGCCACTTTAGGTTCATACACTTGCGGTTCAAGTTTGTTGGAAGTCTAGTTTTCACCAGAGTGATTCTAAATTGATCACAAAACGATTTCAGTTCATGAACCAAAATTTAAAAAAGAAGGGATATTTTGCCCACAACTGTAAAACTACCAATATCTGCAACAAAGTGATGTTGAACTCTTGTGAATATCGTTAAATACCATCAGTCAGTAGCCACTGAGAGGCTGGGTTGGGTTGTGTGTAACTGAATGCAAGTGTTTGGCAACTGAATAAGCGTGAGTATGTGAGTGTGTAGCGTTTAAGCTTCAAAAAAAACTGTGTAACAGTACTTAAGCTTCTAAGTACTTTGTTCAACGTAATGCAGACCTTTTGTTATATTAACTTTACCTGCCGACTTGTTGCGTAGAAGTTTTTTTTTAATTTTTTTTTTCAACCTGTTGTATGTGTATAAGAGCTAAGCTATACATACAACATACAATACAACACCAACAACCAAAATGTATTTCAACAAGAAAGAGTTAAAAAAAATTGAAAATAAAAAATAAAAATCATTTCAATTTGTTTAACATTTAAACGCTTTGGCTTTGAATTTATGTCTGCAGAATGAAACAAAAAAAAGAAAAAAAAAAAAAAAGATTATAGCTGGTACTTATGCGGAAATAAAACAACGAAACAATTATTTTCTATTTTTTATTTCGCTTTTGTTTCACTTTTATTTCATTTTAAGCAGATTTAAATGGGGAGTACTTTAGCAATACGTACCACCGTACATATGAGTATTTGAAGTTCATGTCTGAATGGGTTTAAAGTCTGAAAAGATATTCACGGTCAAGTGGCTTGTCTTTCGTATTAAAATCACCAGTGATGATACATCTTTTCAAGTGATATTAAATAGCTTTTCATAATGTTACAACTTCTAGTATCGGTGGATGATAAGTTCAATGTTCGAAGAGCAAAATATTTATTTAAAAAGTCGAAATCAAATGTGAATTATTTAAATGATAAATTATAAAATAATTCATAATTAGTGAACAATGTTAACGTCTGTTAAATATTATTTACATCTTATTTCAATACTTCATATAGAAAGGCTTAAAAAGAAGAGAGAAAGATTTCGATTACTTCAGTGTGTCTATTAAATTGATGGAATTAATTTGCCGTATACTAATTCCCTTCTCCTGTAACTTATTTCCGGTATTCTACCATAATGTGCTGCAGTATACATAAAGTTTTTCTAATAGAGGGACAAATCAATCACAATTTCAGTTCCAGAATTCAACATTATCACTTCTACGGGTGGCATGCTGACTGTGAAAGTGGAGGGCAATACTGAAGCCAATTGATTTACGCGGAGAAGTCGTAAGCAACACTCCGTTAGCATACTTACATACATAATTGGTCATTACAACCCTTCCGTCAAAATTACGCCCTAGCGTCTGACACCAGGTCAGACAACAGCAGATTTTTGGCAGAAACTTTCAGAGTAAATAAAATTGCCATGAAAAGTTTCTCAAAAATCTGCCATTCGTAGTCGACTTTAAAGTGTACGTCCCGCCACTCATGTATAAAATTAACACACAACACAACACGAGTGGTGTGAGAAGCTAGGCCGTAATCCTGATTGAAGGGTTGTAATGGCCAATTATGTTTGTATGTATGTCTGATACCACTTATGTTGTTTGTGTTAATTTTACATACGAGTCGCAAAGCTTACAATTTATAGAGTACTTCGAACAACAGGGTTTATAGAAACTTTTTTATTCTATTTACTCTGAGAGTTTCTGCCAGAAATCTGCTGACAGGAAGTCGCCTAAGAAAGGTTTTTTAAATTCCGTTTTGTTGGAGACTTGTGGCAGCCTTAAACTGTATCTTAGGAATCATTTAATTAAAACCCAGTGTACAAACAGCTGTCTGGCTATCAGAAAGTATGCTGATGTCCTTTTCAGAGAGATTTTCTTCATCTTAATTAATTTTTACCGCAGTCTGTATGGTTGTAATTTCCGTTTCGAACACATTAATTAAAGCACTTTAATCATAACACCACTCGATCATCATTACTGTACATATACCGGCGAGAGCAGCCCCCTCGTAGAATGCCTACATGTATGCATGTCCTAAAGATGATCCCAGCAACTGGTGTAAACTATAATTTTTCATCTTTTAAAATCCCTCATGGTTTTCTCTCTTACCACTGATTTGAATATTCCAATCGGTGTTTAATTTCTACCAACTCTTTTTCATGTCATGCCCTCTTACAAATTCAATTTCACAATTTCTAAATTGTTCGCGGGGAAAAAAACAAACACAAAGGAAATAAATTTTTAAAAGTATTTGTCAGTTGCTTTAGTAATTACAAAAAGAGAATATCAATGGTAACAAATTAATTCAATAGATATGCTAATTACATATATTAAATTTATACTACAACAACAATAACAACATTATTTACACCAACCAACAACTAAGTCAGACAAAAGTCATATAAATTAATACACTCTCCCTAGAATTTAAAATTTTAGATTATATTGCAATATATACATACATATGTATGTGTGTGTTGTTAAATAAATACAAATATTTATATACATACATATATACCATATATAAATATTTAATAATATATTAGTATACATACATATGTATGTATATATGGTATATAAATAAATACATACATAATATATGTTTATATTATTTACATTTGTGCTGTCATTGGATATGTTTGTATGAGCAGACTAATGCCAAAGGCTTTGTTCAAAAAAAAAAATAAAATTATTTTGGTGGAACAAAAGTTTCGCATTAGCCAGTTAGATCAGCTAAAAATTATGCTATTCATGACTTCGCTTTCTCGAAATCTCTATAAATGTTGTTTACATCGTTGTTTACATACATCGTTGTTATTACTGTAGTGTTGTTTGTGTATTTTTGTTTACTTGTTTACAATTTTTTTATACTGGTGTTTGTTGTTATATTAAGCAGTACGATAATTTGTAAACAGGTTTCTTTACTGCATTGTTTTGTTTTTGTAACTTTTGTTTATAATTTTAATGTTAAACGATATAAAAGCAAAACACCAGTATCTAGATTTTTGATTTTCGTAACAATATTCTTGACTGTCCTAACTGTTTGTTTTAGGGTATTCGCTGATGATGTGTAATAAACAAAATAAAGTTTTTAAAATAATAATAATAAAAACAAAAACAACAACACCAACAAAAAAGTTAAAATAATAAATAAGCTCATTAATGTTTTGTTGATATTCGTTATAATTTTGTTGTTGTTTTTATTTCTAAATATTTCTATACGCGTCACTATTCATAAACATACACTATAAACATGCACATAGTGGGTGTATTTTGTACTCATGGGTATAAAAATTTCAGAAAAAAAAATAAAACTAAACTTATTAAAATACTAAAAAAAAAGGAGAAAATAATAATAATAATATCAACAATAATAACAATAAATTTTTTCTGTTGTTGCAAGTTTAGTTCATTTGATTTTATATTCGAGTTTATTTATTCCTTTTTTTGTTTTTTTTCTTGCAGTTTTACAAACATAATATAATGAATGGAGTTATTGTGGCTGATGATGGTTGAAATATTTTCAATTTATGAACACATATTAAACTGTACTATTATATAAACAGAATAAAGTTACTATTATTTGATCTGTTTTTCATCTTCTGTTGTTTAGTTGAATTCATATTCATTTTTAGAATTTATTTTATTGTTAAATTGTACACACTAAATTTGTAATGCATTTCGATTTATATGCATGAATAATTAGGATATTGCTTAAACGTGCTTTAACATTTCAGATTTTTAATATGAAACAAAAATATTTTTCACTTCCATTTATAGTAGATTAGATTATCAAAAAAAAAAATATATACTGAAAATATTTTTCAAAGGATTTATCACATTACAGGCTTAAAAATTTGTTAAAAAAGAAAAATCGTTTAAAAATTATTTTTCTTTTTATTATTTTTATTAATTTTTGAATCTTAAATACCCTTTCAACAATTATTATTATAACCTTAAACCTGAAAAGCTGCCAGTCAAACGTGCTATACATGTATTACCACAAGATTTGAAAGCTATGTTTTTACCAACAAAACGATTAGACCCTTCTCACTTACTTAATAGACCATTGCAACCCTTTAGTCAGGATTACAACCTAGTTTTTCGCACCATCCACGTTGTGTGTGTTAATTTTATCCATGAGTCGCGGAGCCTATAGTTTAACGTCGACTCCAGATCATTAAATAAATAAATTAGAGAAACTATTCATTGCAGTCTTATCTTACTCTCAGAGTTTTTTCCAGAAGAATGCTGACGAGAAGTTGTCGAAAGATTTTTTTCAAATTTCATTTTGTTCAAGAGATGTCTAAGCTTGGGCTTTAAGCACGGGCTCTCGTCTAATACATCAATACACTAGCTACTAGACTACGGAGACTGCTTGTCAATATGCGAGTTTTTAATATATAGCACATTGAGACAATAGTAATCATTTAAAGAACTTTAAACTGTTATAGCCTGCCCTATAATGCCTCCTCAAAGCTCCTATTGTACAGACGAACTTCAAGATGCTTCTCGGTATTAATAAGGCAAGTTCGCTATCCCGCACTTAAAGTTCAGACAGGTAAGTAACTATTTGATCTATTAATAGCTCACAGATTCTAAGAATGCTTCGTAATGATTAATTTCCACTATGACCTAATACACATGTTGGATTCGAGAAGAACTAAATTCTAAACAATAGTGTTTTGACTCTTCAGTATAACTTGCCAAATAACTTGTTATTGCTGGAGAGTCTAATGCATGACTTAGATGTTCTTCTCCTTGTTATAACTTCCCAATAAAAGTTTAGATTGCTTTAAACCCATTTGGTTTTTATATTCGCTTTCGTTGATAATTTCAAAAACATCTATACCCATTCCACTGCAGATTTTTGGTCCCACTAGCAGCTTGAAAGCTTCACTCTCCGCAAGCTCATCTGCATGCTCATTGCTGCGAGTACCCACATGACCTGGGACCAATTAGAGATCTTTCTCTCTTTCCTTATTTCCCCTACTTTACTAATTCAGCTTCTCCACACAGTCCCATACAATATAGGTTTTAAACTCATAAGAGTCTGTCACATTGTGTTACTGTGTCTCATTATATGTTCCTCCTAACTAAGTTGAATTGAATAGATCTTTATATGGCATAAACTTCTGCTTGGAAGTTTCCCCACATGTTCAGATTATTTCATTCTGGATAAAAAACTACAGCTCCTATGCTATGTACCGCCTTTTTTATATCCTAATAAGATCCAATCAATCCAATCCAAGTTGACTTAAAAACACCTTTCGATGGCATAAACTTCCACTTGGACGATGCTTACAAGTTTCTCCAAAGGTTCAGAATATTTCATTATGGGATGTTAAGCAACGGCTCCTGTTGCAAGAGCGTTAAAGAGTGTGAAGGAGTAAGTGCCTTCCAGATGTTCTCCATTTATTTTTATTATAAATTCAATTCCATTACCAAAATTATACAGTCTACTGGATCTGTTCATATGCCATTTAAGAAGGGAGCTGTCAGTTACCAAAAGGATTAGGTCTCGAAGTCTCTTGAAGAGCCTCGTATTAGAATTGCTTCCCATTATTACTATAGTCTCTGCAGCCCAGGTCTTTGCTACCATGTGCAGCGGCCTTAAATCCAAGACAACTTCTATCGCCGCTGTAGAATAGGTTTTCGTTGCCCCTGTTATACCAATACACCACAGTTTGTTTATCTTGTCCAACTACATTTAGATATATTTTTTCTGCCTAGACAAGAGCTCCATGGATTGTTTCGACTATTGTTCCACTATTTCGACTATTGACCAACATGTTACATCTTTAGCATTTCTCTACAAGCCTCTGTACATCTTTATGATGTGTTTGGTTTTCTAAAACGCTTTCTATATGAGCCTTTCATGTCAATTTACTGTCCAGTGATATTCCCAGATATTTTCAGCGATTTCTGTGGAGTTGAAGTTGAAGTCGCCGTAGTCTAGTAGGTAGTATGTTGGCTTATTAGACGTGAGGCCACGGTTCAATCTGCAGGTCAGAAAAAAAATATTTCTTCGGCGACTTCCTCTCAGCAGATTTCTGGCAAAAACCATGAGAGTAAATAAAAATTGCCATGAAAAATTTCACGAAAAAAATCTGTCGTTCGGAGCTGACTTTAAATTGCATAATTTCCGGGTTAAATCTTCAGGACTTCTCTGCAACCCTCCTGCAAATCATTATGGCATGTCTAAAATGCTTACTAAATAAGCCTTTCATGTCAATTTACTGTCCAGTAATATGCCGAGATATTTTATGTTGATTTCCAGGAGTTGAATATTTTTCCATTTAGAAAGTTTTATCCTTCTTGTGAAAGGGACTATTGTAGTCTTGCCCAGGTGAGTGAGTTTTTCCTCTTTTTATGGTGATCAATATTAGAAAGTATTAGTTAAAGTGAACATCCTTATTTACTTGTTTGACTTTCCACTCATTGGATCAAATGAAATATCAATTCCGTTTTGGTTTCTTTTTTTGAAACAAATGAAGCATGTGAAATATTTGACATTTAATGTTAATAAATAAATATTCGCTCATTATTCTAGTCTCTCATTCATTGCCTTTTTTTCTTTTTCTAAAGCATGCCAACCCCACTTAAAAAAGAAACGAAAGAAATAAAATTTATAAGCTGAGTTCATTTCAGCAATAAATTCGCTATACAATGGCGTTTAAAATACGACAACTTTTTGATACAAATTCATTGTAGTACCTCTCATATACGAGGGTATGCATGCATGTATGTGTTGGGTATGTATGTATGCACAATAAAAGAAAGAAAGAAATCCCAAAATATTAAAAAAAAAGAATACAATTGTTTTACCATATATTGTGTATGATTTGTTTGATAAACTATTATAATGTTAATAATGCAACAACAGCAACAACAACAACAAAAGTTTTTAAATCATTTTCCTTTTTTTTATTTCGCCTTTTTTTTCTTTTAAGTTTTTCTTTTGTCTGCAGTTTTTTTTCCCCTCTGACTTAAGGGGTGGTGGTGTTGATACACATTGTCTACGAATATATGCGTCATTATGAATGAGCATAAATTGAATTGAAATTGAAATTGAAAGAGTGTGGCATGGCATGGCATGATAGATATACGTATGTATACATATGAATAGAAATGATATCATTTTCTGTATTTGTTTTGTTAAACAATAAACGTTTTTCAGCAGAGATTTATGACTCTGATAGTTTTCAAAAAACGAAAAACAGAAAAAACACTGAAATTGAAGTGAGTGTTATGGGAATAGTCGCGCAGTAAATTTAATAGATTTTCGTTTTTTTTTCTCTTGCCACCATGATAATGATTATTTTTGCAAACAATAAGTAATTTTGCAAACATTATAACATAAAATGTTTGATGGATGGTTTTTCTTTAAATGAAAGGAAAGAGTTTCGCAAAATAAAGGAACAATGCGAGTCAGGGAAAAATTTTAAAATATTTTTGAATTCTAAAGCAAAAACAATTAAAATATAAAAGAACGCAGAAGCTTCATTTTATTGCGCCTCAGTTAATCCATAACAATAACAAAAAACAATTCAATTCAGTTTTATAATTTATTCTTTGAAGTTGAATGCAGTCAAAGGAAAATTATTTCAAATAATAAAAAAAAAATGTTAACTGTTGCAATTTAAAATGTATTCGGCTTGTCATGAATTTGATTCCTCGTTAGAAAAGAGGAATCTATACCAGCTTTAAGAAAATGTTCCAGTAGGGAGAAGTGGCCTTACAAACTGTGCAAAAACGTACAATATGTACCCGTGATTTTTTTCCATAGATGGCAATAATGACCCTATATCACACATATTCAATTATGTCAAGGATATGTAACACTACTCGTTCCATTTCTGTAGCAGACAAGTTCTTTGGTTAGTTGATTGGGTACTATCTAGTGGATCTTTTGCTTCTTATTCCAGACCTCTTTTAACGTGCAGTGTAAAGTTTTTCGCATAACAAAACATAACTTTATAGATGGTTCTGCGCTCTATTTTCATTTTTTCCGCAGTTTTGTTAATTCTGATTTGCCAGATTACCACCAGATCACTTCTAGTAGATAGTATGTTGACTTGTCAGACGCGAACCCATGATTCAAACCCTAGCTCAGGCATCACAAACAAAAGGAGATATAAACAGACATATCTCTTCAGCTGTCTTTTGGCAAAAACTCTCAGAGCGAATAAAAATTGCCATCACAAGTTTCTCAGAAATCTGCCGTTCAGCGTAGATTTAAACTCTAAACCCGACACTTATGGAATATATTAACTTTTAAAATATGGTTGGTGTGAGAAGCTAGTGTGCAATCCTGACCAAAAAGTTGTAATGGCCAATTAAGTAAGTATGTTCTACCAGATCACGTCTCCCTCTTCAACTAGAATTAAAAAAATTCCGAAAAATTTCATGTATCCAATGGGTTAAGAACAATTTTCTTCTCTTTCTTGTCTCTACAACTGTTGCAGAAATCGTCTGACATGTATACAAAATCAATACGTTTGGCATGAGTGCCCATAATGCAACATCCATGGCAAGCGTGCTTCTTTTGAGCTTGAGAAGGTTTTCCATGCGCCCTAATTACTACATTTACTGCACTATCTGAAGCCGCAATTTTAAATCAGTTTCAAATTCGTGGGTCTTTAAAGGAGTTCCCAATGTAGTGAACTTATAGTAGAGAATTCGATAGTTGTGCTACGTCTAACCATTTCAATCGCTACACAGTTGCCTGGAGTACCACTATTTCCCGATAGCCATATGGTATGAATGTCGTACCGGATCTTTATCTCCTTGACAGATTCGCGACATCCATAAATCTTTTCAGAGGTCGTTACCTTAGAACTCAGTGAACTCAGAACTCGCCTGGCTAACTGTACGAATGCTTACATCCTTTTCATAAGTATTTTCATTCTTCATGGCTTATTTTCATTCTTCGTTGGCTTATTAGACGAAAGGCCCGAGTTCAAATCCCAGGTCAGACATCAAAACGAAAATATGAACATATTTCTTCGGCGACTTCCTTTCAGCAGATTTCTGGCAAAAACTCTGAGAGTAAAAATTGCCATGAAAACCTTCTCAAAAATCTGTAGTTCGGAGTCGACTTTAAACTGTAGGTCCCGCCACTCATGTATAAAATTAACGCACACAACACGAGTGGTGTGAGAAGCTAGGACGTTGTACAATGGGTCAATTCGACCTCCGGGTACTGTACTTGTCACAGTTAACAAGTACACGTCCTCTAACCTAACCTAACCTAATCCTTAAACGTAGCCTGCATGCTGCAGACGCCTGGCAGAAGCTGCATTGATTATTCCCGCTGATTTCAAAAAAATTTCACCACCTTCAGTTCCAGTTTCGAACTTTCTGTGAAGATCTGAACGAAGTTGTTAACACGATGTGTTACACCATTTTCTTAAACTTCTGTTTCGGGAATAAAAGAAGTTATTGTGTGATATGATATAGTCAGTACTCTTGATAGTTCTAAACTCCCCTAGAATTCTCGATTCAACAATATTTAATCCGTGCTATTGATCAGACTCTGACTAATTTTTGATGCTAAGTACTTGCCCTATAGGTCTGGCGGAACGTGGGCAGTTCGGAACGTTGGCAGATCCGAAGGTTGTGGACTGGCAACTTAGTTACATTACATAATTGGTCATTACAACCCTTCTGTCAGGATTACGACCTAGCTTCTCGCACCACTTATGTTGTGTGCGTTAATTTTATACATGAGTGGCGGGACCTACAGTTTAAAGTCGACTCCGAACGACAGTTTTTTGAGAAGCTTTTCATGGCAATTTTATTTACTCTCAGAGTTTTTGCCAGAAATCTGCAGAGAGGAAGTCGCCGAAGAAATATTTTCATATTTTCGTTTTGATGTCTGACCTGGGATTCGAACTCGGGCCTTCAGTCTAATAAGCCAACTACCTACTAGACTACGGCGACTGCCAACGTAGTTGTAGCCTCAAATTAAGGGAAGCAAAAATAATTGCATCGTAACATCGTAACAAACATCCTTTTATTAAGTACTTACTTAATCGACCAAGATTACAAACTAGCTTCTTACACCGCTTATGTTGTGTTATAATGTTATTTATTTACTCTCAGAGCTTTCAACAGAAGACTGCTGAGAGGATGTCATCGAAAGGAATCTTTTAACTGTTTTTTGTTCGACAGCCGGGGAGTAAACCTTGGACTGTTGTGTAATAAGCCAACACACTACGTACTACACTATAACGATTTCAAGTAAGCCGTTCCCCAATTTTCAAAAAATTCATGACTTTTGATTATGAAAAAAACCAAAACTTCTTTTGTCAAGAATTCATTATTTTTATCACCCATTAGTCATCTTCTTAGATGCAATAAAAAAGTGTTTCTATTTAATTTTATTCCGATTTTAAAAAGAAAAACAACCAAAATATTACACTTCATTATTTGCTAAAGTGTAAAGAATTAAGGACCCGACACTCGTGTTGGTCGTTTACACTTCCTTTTGCTTGCTGGCGTCATAAATTTTGTAAATAATAAAACTATAAAAGTAAAGTTCATTGATTAGCCATAAAATAATTTGTAGAGAATCAATGAGTTTTATTACAGCATTTGATTTATGATTTACCAAAATGCCAATAAAATAGCAACAATATTTATTAACGGTTAAATTGGCGGTTGAAAGGAAGTGTTGTTTTTTTTTCTTTTTTTTTTAAATCAAAATAACTTAACGTGCGTTTTAAAATGGTGACTGTATAACGAATGAAATAACTGAGTGTGACAAGAAAAATAAAAGAAATTTTCTCAAAACACTTGCCACTTTTCATTGAGAGACACTTTAACTTATGAGAACTACAATAAAAAGTTCTATCGAAACCGCTGTCCTAAAGACACCTCTTGTTGTATTCTTTAAAATCAATGATTATTTCTAGTTCACAGAGTTCGTGGTGCCATTGTCAATGTGTATGGTATGTGAAGGAAAAAATCAACGAGAAAAACAAAACCAAAAACAAACAAACAAACAAGGATATTTAAAAAGGAATATAAAGGGATACACAAAATGGCACACACACTCAAGTATACATAAATAATAATAAACAAACGAAAAATGTCAAAGTTTTCACACTTGTACACAAATCATTCAATAATAAAACCATACGAACGAATAACACAGCAAAAAGCAAAAAAAAAAAAAAAATACTAACGTACATGAGAAAGTGAGTAGTGCACCCCAAGAGCAGTAGCAGTACTCGTATGTATATATGTGTATGTACAATTTAGTGTCCCCCTATTACACAACTAAATATGAACAAACTACCCAGACGGAAATAGTGACAGACATTTTGTTCACACAAATATGCACACGCTCTAAAATACAACATATTACTCTATGTGTGTGTATGTGTGTGTAAGAGAGTGTGCTGTAAACAAACAGGATATAAACAATAACTTTTACTCACACAGACATACGGAAACTAAAATTCATTCTCTCTCTCTCACGCTTTCTCTCTGATTTTTTTTTTTGAGCTTACAAATATTATGGTTTTATTTATAAACATTTACTCATACACACATACATACACACTCATCTATACGTACAATAAATACTCATACGCTTAAATAAACAATGATTATGTGCTGGGGTTTGTGGAACTCAACGAATACTCTTTTTTGTTTTATTTTTTTTTTGTCGTACGTTGGCTATTGAAATCTAACAAATTGATTGTCATAAAAAAGCGTTTATTGTTCCATCATATCAAATGATGACTACGATTTGTAATTCTTTCTCACAAAAAAAAAAAAAATAATAAATAAAAAAGGAAATTCCTAAGCCCGCTTTAAGGATGATAACGAATTTTAGATACACTACTTTGAGAAACAAGGACACACATTTACTGCATGACGGGTAGAAGCAAATTCATCACCTCAAAATTTTTTCTTGGGCTCAGATAATGGCCATACAGTAATAAAAGCATTGAAAGAAAAAACTTTTTGTCTGTGTAACGAGTTGTATATAAAGAATCCGTTTAGAAAGTGCAAATTATTCCGCTTTATACCTTCAATCTAGTCCGAACCATAAAGGAATTCTAATGAACTACAAAAGTTCCAGAATTAATGCTGATTCTAGACAGGCTATTTAACTGGTAATAGATATCTCAGGCGATATTTATTACGCTACATAAGCATCAACTATCTTACATACAGCCATACATACATATATAATTGGTCATTACAACCTTTCAATCAGGAATTCTCACACAACTTATGTTGTGTGTATTAATTTCATACATGAGTGGCGGCAGATTTTTGAGAAATCCCAGAGTTTTTGTCAAAAATATGCTGAGATGCAGTAGGCAAAGGAATGTTTTTTCATATTTTGTTTTGTTGAAATGTCTGACCTGGGGTTTGAACCGTGGCCTTTCGTATAATAGGCCAAAACACTATCTACGGCGACTTCATCAACTATCAATTATGTTAGACAGGCTGAAACCTGCTTAAAACTTTTAAGAAGCTATAAAGCACACTTATGTTAGTTAAAGCACGAGAGACTGCTTCATCAAGGAAGTACCTAAAAAGGGTTTTTTTCCCAAATTCTCGATAATGCAGACAGTAAAACTTCACTCATTGCCTCTTATATTAAACAGACATTTGAAACAATTTTCGAATACGTCTCCAAATGACTTTGACTCGAGATATCAGAAACCATATTGTAATCCTTTTAATATCTAACATGCTCAATCGTTCTTAGTGCACATGTCAAGGAGGCTATAGCATCTATGTAATGTTTGGTATAACAAAGTATAGTTCGGCTAAGATAATCTGTTGTTTCTACAAATTTGCTTTCCAGGACTTGTATTTTGTTGTGGGTTAAGGTGTGCACATACTCCGCTGCAAATTCAAACTTTTGCGTTATAATATACAGACTGAGAATAGTGTGATTACGGTTCCCATGTAGACAGAAGATGGATGCGTTCTTTTTTGAGAATGTATAGAGGCTCTATTGCCTTCATCTATGGTTCTATGAGTAGCAAACTTTGTCTCATGGGTATTATGCAGCTGATGGAAAGAAATGGTTACAGAATACCCCTTCTGTTACTAGAATATACTTGTTTGCACGACCTTTTTTTCAAACTCAAACTTGAGACAGATTAGTTTTATCTCGAATGCAACGACTATTTGGGATCTCATGCTATCACAATTAACTTCGGGGGGCCTCAGCGTATTAAATTGGATCGATTGTCATTTTTACATAACCTAACCTGAACTATCCTACAATCCACTATAAATTTAAATGGAAATTTCGATATATCAGCACACGAAATAGGCAGTCTAGTGTTTATTTTTATACATCTCTGCAATACATCATATCAAATATACAGTATCATTAAAGGGGGAAGTTAAATGATGGCACAAGTCGTACAACATGTCATGTTTTTATGTAGAAGAGACTGGATAGTATTGTGTAAACTGAATATGAAATGAGAGTATCCAACATTAAGATAAAATACGAATAAAAATTAAGCAGTCGTAGGACTCTGCGTTTTTGAAATTTTTCAACAAGCGTCATACACCTTTAGGTGGGATATTAAATACCCTGTAAATAGACTCACAAACTGTAGGAATCCGAATATCATATGTCCAGATAAGTTCCATTTAAACATGCCAATGTTACTCTACTAATAAAGAAATTATTCTTAACTATAATGTTCGTTTTATGTATATCGATTAGTATAGATGTCTCCTGTTTATAAAGACTGGTAGCTATAGGCTTTTCTGATTAAGAGTCAGATTGAACATAATCATAAAATATTGTATAAAACTTGTATAAAATATCGAAATGTCGTCAATCGTTAAACGAGCTCATTAAAATGTATTCTGAAATTAATGTGCGTTTACGATTATGACTTCAAAACCCATACCATTCGATCAACATTTTGGATCTTTTTTCTTGGTTGCAACGTCAGAGTTCTTCCAACGAGATCATTAAAGCAGTAAATGTGTCAGTCGCTCTAACTCTTATACAGTAATCCCTCGATTTACGTCGCAGTTGGTTCCAAAAAAGGCGATGTAAATCGAATGACGACGTAAATCGAAACAACGTTAATCTAGGCGACGTAAATCGAGAGATTACTGTAAATGAAACGTCTAAAATTGTGAAACAAATTTTAAATCAATGCTGCTCCTATCCTCAGTCATCGCACAGTCTCTTCGAGATTTTGCTACACCCAAAAACAAATCGATTCATGAAATAAATGAAATTTTTAACCAGTGCGGAGCCAAGACGCTGCGTAGTTGAAAGAGACTGCGGATTAGGAAAAAACGTAGCAACAAACCAGAGTTTGATGAACCAATAACTTGTACTTCAACAGTACCGGCTGTTAATTTTGAAATGATGGGCAAAATATCAATCATAGATAGCTTTCTTCACCATTAGACAATATTAATATTCAATTACTTTCAAATTTTAGGAAATATACGGTATTCATTACTCATACAATAAAGATTCAAGTGTAGATTGTATAAGTTTTCAATGAGACTAAGCAATGAATTGCAAAAACATTCCATAGACAAGTATCTTAAATCTGTATATCATTTCCCCTTATAAGGGTGTCACTTTAACTGGCAAAACATTATTTGAAATCTCATGTTACAAATGAATAAATAGAACTTATGGCACCATTTCGAATTATACTTTTAACAATAACTTTCACTAGCATACAACATACAACAACATATAATAAACTAAAGGACAATGTCATTATTTATTTGTATTTTAGAGTTTGTCTATCTTATCTTAATCGCATCAACGTCATCATCGCCCCATCATTGTTGCCATCAAGGACATTTTGTCTGCTGTCCTGTTAACACTGGCTGATGATAATAAAAGATAATGTTCGAAGTTTTTGATGGTTCACCATCATATACGAGCGATTGTTTTTAGGCTCTTGGCATATACTATACATACATATATACATAAATAAGCAGTAATAAAACAAATCTCATGTTTACCAAAAAACACTCCCTTATTTCGAGTCCTTAAAACACACAAGCTCATCTGCATTTAGAGATCTTCGGAAACTGTTTTATTTCCCATCAAGCGATTAATTTTTAATAATTTATTGCATGTGTATGAGTATATTAAAAAGGGATACAAGGAATATTTTGTCATTCTATTCTCTTCTATTAGATTTTATGATATTTGCTGCGAATTATTGTTTAAGTTTGTTTTCGAAGACATTAAAATATAACGAAAACGGAGGAAACTATATTAAAATGAAATTGAAAATAATTTTATTGTTCATGAAAAATTTTATTTGAATGATAATGAGAACATCGCATAATTCTCTCGGAATCAAGTTGAAAAGAAGTCTTGATAAATTCAGAAGAGTTTGATAAACTCAGTGTTAGGTTTAGCGTCAGTTAACGGTAGCACCGTTAGATTATCGTGTAAGGGTTAGCCAAAATGAGAGAACTCTGAGTCGAGTCAGAGATAGACATTGGCAAATATAGTTGACAAGACTTTCTTCCTCTTCAACGGATCTATACACATACATACATAATTGGTCACTACAACCCTTCAGCCAGAAACATGATGTACAGGAAAAAATTTGATTGCCGCTTGGGTATCAGAAAGGATACCAATTCTAGTTATAAACCTGTAGCCTGAGTGGCGGGTAGACTTTCTAAGATTGAGACCTTCGGAGAAAACTTTTTATCCACCTTATACTCAAGTTTAAATCCCTAGAGATAATCATCTCTTCCGGTCTTCCCTTGAATTCAATCAGGAGTAGGTTCAGATGAGTTACAGTCAATAGCAGTCAATCTGTCATAGCCTTGTGGTACTCAAATATAATGGAAGAGAGCGAGGGAAAAATGTGTGAACGTCACAAGCTTTTGTCACTCTAAGACAAGTGTAGTTTGTTGTATGGCAAGTAGTCCGGATGGAAGCTAAAGGAAACGAAAATCTTACGCTTTCGCTGGAGTTGAGTTAAATATCAGTAAAACAAAAGCTACGAGAGTAAACAATAATATTCGTTCCCATAGCAACTGAATGTGCCACGTATCAATCGATCAAAAATTAACAAGTTAGTAAAAAAAACTCTCGAAGGCGTGAAACTGTTAATGCAGTGACGCACTACCCTTCCTAACCTAATCTAACAGAAAGCTGTTAAAATAACAACAATGTTGGTCCAGAAATCAGTATGATGCGAGGCGACCAAGTCGAATACGTAGAATATCTAGCCAGGTTAGCGAAATATACAAACAGCAGACCTAACTAAGCGAGAGTGGATCGAACGAATACAATGAGTGTAGAGAAAGTCACAAATATGCAGGAAAGCAATCGCCTTAGTGTAGTCGGTAGTAGTATGTTGGCTTATTAGACGTGTCTGGCCAACAAAATATTGGCAAATATTTCTTCGACGACTTCCTCTCAACAGTTTTCTGGCAAAAATTCTGAGAGTAAATAAAATTGCTAATAAAAGTTTGTCAAAAAATTTGTCGTTTGGAGTCGACTTTAAACTGTAGGTCCAGCCACTCTTGTATAAAAATTGGCACATTTCACATAAGTGGTGTGAGAAGCTAGGTCGTAATCCTGACTGAAGAGTTGTAATGACCAGTTATGTATGTATGTGCATGTAATATCTAAATTAGTTGGGTTAATCGGAAGAAATATGTCCAGTAGCATGTCGAAGACTGCCAGCTCCATGCCGACTTTGGCCAGTGTATCACCAATGCAATTTCCCGCGATATCCCTGTGTATGCAGACAAGATTAGAATATTTAATGCGGAAGTGAAAATGGGCTAATTTCTGGCTACAGGTATTCATCAACAAATTTACCTGAAAGTTATGAAGCATACTAAAGCACAACACTATCACCAATGAGGATAGCAGAACAGAAAACTCGAGAGAATGAAAAGGACAGGCCTACAGCGTTATGCACAAGACTCAACAAGTTGCAGTTGCAGAAATATTTATGGAATAGTATGTTGCTACGAAAAGTAGACAGTGAGACAAGCTTACAATTAATAGAAGTAGGCCACGTAAAAATGGATTCTACTTTCTGGCAGTTATATGCTGCCAAAAGCAGTAACGGTTTGCTTACATCTAAGAAATCATAAGTATAAATTTTGCACTAGAGACCATAGAAATCTACGTGAAAATTGCCAGAGACTACTGCTAGTTTTGTTTTATTTTTGTTGCCATTGTAGTTAAATTGTTAGTCTCATCAATTGTGAAAATGTGTGAGAAACTAGGTCGTAATCCTGACTGAAGGGTTTTAATGACAAATTAAGTACATATGTTGTGGATATTTTTATTTAAAAATTAAAATTAATTTTGCGTTCATTAAATTCTCACTGCATCCTAAGTGCAAATGAATTAAAAATTAACCAACTTAACGCACGCAATCATATTGAAAATTCATGGATGAAGAAAATTGCATAAAAAAACAAAATGTTATTGAAAATTTGTCAAAACGTGTTAAATAGCAATTAATAAAGGCTGTATGCTGGACAGTTGTGGTTTTTAAACAATATTTTATGATTTTAATTAAATAAATTAAATTTAATAACAACTAGTTTTAACCATGTCCCGTATATACAATATAAAGATACGTGTTCTATGGAACGATTCATACAATTCCTGTCAGTCAGTCTATTGATAAAAAAAAGAATGGAAATTAAAATAATTTTTCTGTCCTTTTTTAAATTAAATTGTACTTGAGCAGGATGTTCAATGACATTTTAATGCAAGAATACTTTTGTATTTTTCTGTTTAAATCTTTTCTTTTATTGTTATTAAATTTGTATTAAATTTGTAGCAAATTAATGATGAAAATTGAAAATTGATTGAAAATATGTTCACTATAATCATCAATCGTCAAAACCACCTGTTCAATTTCTAACAACGTTTTTCTACTTTTTTTTTTTTTTTTGTGCCAATGTAAACCCAAAATAAACAACGTAATGAAATATTTTTTACGCTTCAATTTGCAATTATTAACGTCAGCTGTATGCTATTCCATCATACTTAACAAACCTTAAATAAACAAATTGTTGCGTTGTGTTCTGTTATGTTGTGTTGCGTTGTATTGTGTCGTATTGTGTTGTTGTTGTTCTAATATGCAAATTCTTTGCATAGAATAGAGGAGATTGATTCCTTTCTGTTTTCGCATACAATAGTCCTGTTTTATGTTCGTATGGTTGTTATTGTTATTCTACTCTTTTTGCCTATATTACAACATCATTATCGACAGCATTATCATAATAAAGTAACGATTTTTAATTATTAATAATGGGAACTCTGACAGCTGCTGCTGCCTCTGCTGCTTCTATCTTATAGAAGGTACATATTAAAATAATTAAAGGAAATTCTTTAAAGCAACGTTTTTCTTGCTTCAAAATTTTGCTTTCTCTGCCGTACATATTTTATTCTTTCGCTTTCCTTTCCCTTTTTTTCTTTTTCTTTGAATGCAAACTACTCATGTTTTAAATCTGCTGCCGGCTGATAATTTATGCTGGCCGTTCTATATTTTTAAGCAGACTACAGATTTATTTACGCCATTATAATCTGTGAGTATATTTTCATGCTTAACAACGTAATAATTTTAATGCCTACTTATCTTATAAGAAAAGTAAAGAGAAGATAGGAGAAGTTTTAAGACGATATGCACTTTAAAGAGCTTAAAAATACAGTCAAAGCCCGGTATAACAAATACTCACTTTAACGAATTCGGGATAGAACGAATGAGTAAATTTCTTACATTGACTACTTTATATAACGAATGTTTTATAATTTTCAAGCTCAGTATAACGACTGATTTAAAAACAGTGAACAGTAGATAAAGATTTCATGTACTAAAGAGGGAATTCCCCTTTTTCGCTTGTTTGTCCAAAATAACAGAAAAAAATGTTTGCTTATAATCACAGATAACAGAGGTAATCACGGTTAAACGATGCAGAAAAATTTAAGTCGATCCAAAATAAAATTAAGTCGATGCAAAAAATTTTCTTTTTCCATTCCGGATAATTGATGTTGCCGGATAATTGAATCACGGATAATCAAGGTCCTACTCTATTACCTTGGATGGAGATGACGAAAATGAGGAAAATATTGAAATTGTTGACCAATTTTCTTATAATGAAACGAAAATAAAGCATTCTGAAGTAACAAAATGTTTTGATGAATGTATACAATGGGGTTCCCAAAATAATATTAATATTTCAAAACAAGAAATACAGGAAGAAGCTCTTCAAATGAGTCTTCAAGTTACTTGTAAACAAACTTCTAAAAATGATTTTTTTCCACCAACTTAAATAATTTTTAACACTTTTACTCACTTATTGATTATCAAACGTTATTTTAAGATATAAATATGTCCTTTAATAAAATGAATTAAATGTACTTTTCTTTTTTTAATAAAATTTTGTTAAAAAAAACTTTGCGATATAACGAATTTTCCACTATAACGAAAGGGCCTGACAATATATCGTTCGTTATACCGAGCTTTGACTGTACATGGTTTTTTTTCTTTTTATGAAAGAGGTATTAAATTCGAGCCAGACTTGAAATACAATTGTTCAGCATAAACTTATGAAATAAAGTACGTCTATAATTGCTAATACGTTTTGATTATTAGTTTACAAACCATTAGGACATTAAAAGCGACAAAGCACCAGGAACTGACATCAGATTACACACATGATTACTGTTTCCAAACAAACAAAACTTTTGGAAAGTGGAATGAAATCTTAGTGGATTGAAGAACTGCTTTGAAACTCGAATTTATAGACATCGAAAGAGCATTTAACAAGCTCGCTCTATTAATTTAGGAAGCATTTAAATACAAAGGCACCCAGTCAAAAGTAATGTATTCGATATAATCGTTCTACGTGTACAGTAAATCATGAGAAAAAAGGATAAACCTTGACTATGCCCACTGCATGGCTTGAAACTATATCTAAATCAAATCCATTTTGTGTTAAAAAAAATTAAAGTTGCTGTAGTCTATAGAGCCCGTTTAGATTTCCACACACGAAATTTGAAAAAAAATATTTCATTTGACGAGTTTCTCGCAGCAGTCTTTTGGCAAAAACTCTGAATATAAAATAAAATTGTCAAAAAAAGTTTTTCAAATCTTTCGTTCGGAGTCAACAATAAACAGTAGGTTCCACCACTCTTGGATAAAATTAACACACACACAACATGAGTGATGTCAGAAGCTAGGTCGTAGTCCTGTCTAAAGGGTTGTAATAATCAATTATGTAATAATCACACGACTGTAGCATTTGAATTTTCAGGGTTCGTGACCAGGTACAGTGAAATGATACCACCGGCTTACAAACCGTACCAGAGAGTGCAACGCTGCCTCCAGCTCTTCAAATCTGTCAGACTGTTCCCTGCACCAAATTCAATAATTCTGTTCCAAAATATCAACGTCAAAATATCAATATCAAATATCTCACGAATGTTCAATTCATACTGAAAGAATTCACAATGAGAAATCGAAAGGCATCTTTACGTGCACATTAATACCGACAAAAGTCAAGCTCTGTGGATTATCGAGCTGAAAAATTTTACACATTCTGATGTCTAGGCAATAATCTCGATATCATTGGTCTCCCAAAACTGGTGGTTGTTGTCCTGTGTCCACAATAGAAGCCGAAAAGGTTTTAACTCAGAAACCAGTCTATTTTTCTAAACATTTTTGAAGCATTGAAATCGAATTTGGCCTAAGAATGGCTTCATTATTCTTGAGATATCGACCACCATCACTTTCGAGATGCCCTAACCTAAAATTACAAAAAAAACTCGGTATTCGCAGTATTCAAGTTGAATTTTGCCCATGAGTAGCGGGAGCTTTAGTTTAAAGTCTACTCCGAACGAAAAATTTTTGAGAAACTTTTCATGACAATTTTATTTCTTCTCAGAGTTTTTGCCACAAGACTTCTGAGAGAAAGTCGCCGAAGAAATATTTTGGTTTTTCATATTTCGTTTTGTACGAGATATCTGGGATGGGGTTTGAACCTCGGCTTGACATCTTATAAGCCAACACATTACCTACTAGACTATGGAGACTTCAATTCAAGTTGATCTTACGCCGAGGAATCTCATTGGAGCTTTTAAAATATCTATTTCCACCAAGATAAGTAATTTAGTTTAGTGCCCTAATCTCATTTTTCATTGACTGCAAAAGAGCAAGAGTCGGCGGGATTCGTTAGACCAAAATTTTGTCTCCGGATGCAAAAATTCAGCTCTCAGAATACGATCCGCCTTCACCAGCTCAGAAAATCATGACTTTAAAAACATAATTTAGAGCTTTGCTTCCGATATCCTAGGGCATATGTGATTAAATGGCATGTCCTCGTAATACTGTAGCATGTAAATATTGTTACGAAAATGGAAATAGTGTTTTACATTATTTAACATTAAAATTATAAACAAAAGCTACAAAAACAATGAACTTGTTTACATGATAAACAAGTAAACCAAAATATACCAACAAAAACTAGTATAAAAAGGGATAAACAAGTAAAAGAAAATGCAACAACAAACACTGCAAGAATAAATGTAAACAAAAATACACACACAATAATAATGAAACAACGACATTTACATTTATAGAGATCTTGAGTAGGCGAAGCCACGAACATTCGACTTCAAGATCATTCATCAGACTGTTTATGTTGGCATATAAAAGGCAAGACAAAGCAGGCAACGGAGTTAGTAGAAATTCAGTCAGCTTGTGTGAAGACGCTCGGTGTTTGAAGAGAATAATCGTGGTTTGAAGATCTCCGTTATAAAAATCTCTCGAACAATTGTTATTGTTTACGCAAAAGAGTGTAAGGAAGAATAAAAAGCAATTTTTGTTGTTTACATTAATTAAAACTAAACACAAATTTATTTTTATTTTATTTGCAGTCTACGAACTCATATTTTAAACGTTTTTAAAAGGTCAAAACGTAACAATATTTTAACTACCGAGTAACTGAGTAAATAAACCATTTGAAATGATAAAACAGCAGTGCGTACAGCAAAAAAGGATTCGGAATGCCACATCATTAATTCTACGAAAATTATTCAAATTATAACTTATTGTTCCCAATTCAAAATCAGTAAATTTTTTCTCTTTTACAATATCGTATAATTATTTTAAATTTAGCCATTGCATAGTTATTGAGATTAACTATCGCATTCCAAAATATCATCATATCTTTATGGCTTTAATTAAATATCTTTAGTTTTGATTTTCTTCAAATATTTTCCCTTTTGTAAAGACAAAAATATTTCCTTCGTTCTTCATTCTGAATTAATATTTCTTTGACTTTATAATTTCGTAATTATATTTCAACTTATTTTAGTTGAAAGTGCACACACACACACACGCACATGTTGGATTTTAAATAAAATTAAAATGTCTAGAATATTTCCTTTCCTATCCTTTTCGTAATTTACATTCTATTTTACTTTTACGTTACGTTAAGCTAAATGACTTTGACTGACTGGCGTCTTTTGTTGAATCCAGAAATTGTTTAATTTCGAAAGTAATTTGATTGAATATTTCTTTACCAAATAAATTTCTCTCTTTTCTATTTTATGAACATTTTAATTCTTTTTTTTTTTTCTTTTTCTCTAAAAACATTTTATTTTTGTTGTTGATTTACAGAAGAACACAAGAATGCACATGTTTTTCTTATACTCATGGTATGGTGGCATATATTGGTCGATGTAAGGCTTGTAACACGTTCGTAAATTCGTTCTGATGACAGAATAAGGCAGGAAAATTTTGGAATAATATGAGAAAAATCTTTTCCGAAATACTTTCAGAGGCACTTGCAACGATTCTCATATTACTTCTTATATTTTTTAGATTTTGAAAAACGTTTTAAGTTTTTTGTTCTGAAAAGAATGATAAGATCATAGATTGCTTGGTTCTAACCATCTTATGAAGGAAGCTTAACTCACATAAAGTCTACCAATGATTCAAACCTAGAGTTCTTGAAAAAAACGAATCCATTTACATTACATACATACATACATATATTGTCACACCACTTATATTGTGCGAGTTATTTTCATACTTAAGTTGCGGGACCAATAGGTTAAAATAGGTTAAAATAGGCTTCGATAGAATTTTGAGAAACTTACTCTCAGAGTTTTTGCCAGAATTCTGTTGAGAGGAAGTCGTCAAAGAAATATATATTTTTTTTTTTTCAGATTTTGTTTTGTTGGAATGTCTGACTTGCGGCTTGAACCGAGCTCTCATGTCTAATAAGCAAACACACTACCAACTAAACTACGGCGACTTCATTTGCATTAAACTTGAATAATCGCACAATTAAGGTTATTTGACTAGGACACTCAGTGCGAAAGACTGTAAATTCGTTTGCCCGACAATAATTTCAAACTTATTTTCGTAGGCTGCGTTCTTCATGTATTTTCGGGTAGTTGCGTACTTTCTGGAAACTTGGGACTAAATATTGAAGTCATTGTAGTCTAGTAGGTAGTGTGTTGCATTATTAGACGAGAGCCCATGGTTCCAGCAATGATTCAAACATCTCAACCAAAACAAAATATTTCTTTCGGCGGTAAATAAAATTACCACGAAAAGTTTCTCAAAAATCTATCGTTCGACTTTTAAACTGTAGATTCCGCCACTCATGTATAAAATTAAAGCACACAACATAAGTGACCTGAGAAGCCGGGTTGTAATCCTGATTGAAGAGTTGTAATTACCATATAAATATGTATGTATGTATTTCTTTCGTCAATTTCCGCTCAGCAGGCTTCCGGAAAAAATTGTTTCTCATGTCTATCGTTGGATGTCACCGTTAAACTGTAGATCCAGCCACTCATGGATAAAATTAACACACACCACATGGATGCTGTGAGAAGCTAGGTTGTAATCCTAACTAAAGGGTTGCAATGAAAAGTTAAGTACTTAAGTAAGAATGTAAGAAATCGGAGTTACCTCTTCGCAGAAAAGTCAATTAAAACAAATATGAACCCCAGATATCAGTTCTATATCGTGACACGTATATCATTATAATACCGATACGTAACTTTAACCCAAACATCGCTTTGCATGTATATTCCAGTGGACTATTCTCTTGATTTAAACTTCCCATTTGATGACATAGCTTGTCATATAATCATGCTTGTCTGCTTCTAGTTATTTGTCGAATATAATGTTGCTTCTGTTTCGCATGTACCAAAAAGGAAAAGTACAACATTTGAGTATTTTGTTGCTCAAATAAATAAAATTTCAATAATTTGAATTAGAATTTTAGCCCCGAACAGAGCAAAAGAATTTATTGTGTGCTTCAACAATGTTTGATAAAAACAAATTCTCTATAAAAGATAGAATTTTCAAATTTTATTGTATAAAACTAAAATACAAAATAGATTTTTGACTAAAAACAGAAACGAAAAAAATATAGGAAATAAACTTAACTTACCATACAAAATATTTGTAGTTAGGGATTCCCTTTTAATTTTAAATTTAAAATATATTTGAGCAGTAATCGGTTTGTGTTCTTGATGTATGTAATTAAACAATACTAAGGGCAATATATACCTTAAGATTATTTATCGGGTGGGCTTATTACGAGTGACAGTTTGGTGCGACTTGTGGAGCGGAGGCATCTTTGAAAATGAAGACGGCCCAACCATTACGGTAAATGGAGATACCTATCGAACCGTGATGATCTATTTTTTGTACTCTTCATGGTATTGATATGAACGATGTTTGGTTTCAACAGGATAGTGCAACTTGCCACACATCTCATGGCACAATCGATTCATTGCGTTAAACGTTTGATTGCCGTTTAACTAGCCTAAATGGTGATTGCAATTTGCCGCCAAGGAGCTGCGATTTGACACTGTTGGGCTACTTTCTGTGGGGCGCCATTAAAGAAAAGTTTTACACCGACAAACCAGAGACAATTGAGCATTTGAAGGGAAACATTCGTGATGTTATTGCCGATATACGACCCTTATACTCTAAAAAGTGCAAGAAAATTAATCCGTTCGAATGAGGTACTGTAAGACCAGCCGGGGTAACGATGTGAATGAAGTTATATTCATTCGTATTCATTCATGTTTATATTCGTTTATAGCCCAACACGGAACAATTCTTAGTATTGTTATGAAAATGAAAAATCTAGATGCTGGTGTTTTGCTTAACATTAAAATTATAAACAAAAATTTCAAAAACAAGTAAACAAAAATATAACAACAAACACCAGCATAAAAAAATTGTAAACAAGCAAACAAAAATACACAAACAACACTACAACGATGTTTACATTTATAGAAATTTCGAGAAGGCGAAGTTATGAACATTCGCCTTCAAGGACATTCATCAGACTGTTTACTTTGAAATATAAAAGGCAAGGCAAAGCAGGCGACGGTGTTAGTACAGTTCAGTCAGTCTCACGCAAAGACGCGGTGCGGTTGAAGATCACCGTTACAAAGATCTGTCGAATAATTGTCTAGTAATTGTTATTGTTCATGCAAAGAGTATAAACAGAGGAATAACAAAGTAAAGCAATTGTTGTTGTTTACATCAAGTTGTGAACAGTGACATACTAAACACAAATTTATTTTTATTTTATTTGCAATCTATGAGCTCATATTTTAAACGTTTTTGAAAGGTAAAAACATAACAGTATGTTTAAAACGTGTGCATGGAATCAAGATATAAGTAAGAGAGGTATTTATATCATCATCAGACTTCTTATAGCTTCCGTACATAAGCCAGAATCCTAATACCTTCTTCGCAATAACATAATGCTGATTTGAGTTATTATTGAAAACTTTATAATCCGCACGGCTTCTATAGAAGACTTCTAGATATGGGAGAAGAATACAAAGTGATACATCTCTTATTATACCAAACGACTACTAGTAGGCAGAGATTACAAATTTTAATAGTTATTTCCAAGGGAGAAGAGGGTAGCAGAGGTTGGCACGACCCTGGATGTTATAGAAGCATAGAAATGGCTCTGATGCCATTGGAGCTAAGCCCCCTATGCTGGTAATGAATACCCTTAAATATACATACGCACTCTACGAAAATAATTTTGTTATAAAACAATACAACACAAACAAATTCAAACATTGGGCATACAAAATATAAACCGTTAGCACAAGTGGAACAATTTAAAATTATTTAAAATGAACTTGATTATCTGCAGTATCTTTGTTATTGAGAATGTAACATAAATTGTTTGAATTGATTACCTATAAGCAGTTTAAGATCTTTTTGAATTAAATATATGAATATACATATGTGTAAAGTCTCCTTAGTCTCGTAGGTAGTGTGTTGGCTTATGGGACGAAAGACCACGGTTTAAAGACCAACTCTTACATCTGGTACCAAACGAAATATGATACTCCCACTTCCTGTCAGTAGTAATTTAAACCCAACTGTCTGCATTCACATTCAGTTTATCTACACAAAATTTCAAATCCTTTATCCACTAACACGCTGCTAAAGAACTGAATTACTGTATTACTGACTGCGTTGTAGCTGGTTTTCTAATTACTATGCAACAACGCAAAAAAGCAAGAAATTAGCCTAAAGTATATAAAATAATGTAGTTTGATGCATTGTTGCAATACAAGCAAACACTCCTGCATGCATACACAGACATTTTTTTCATTTTATAAATCATATTCATATATTAAGCCAGTCAACAGGATTAGATAAGAAAATGAGGTAGTAAATGGTAGTAGTATACCCTATATACCCAAAAATGCTAATATTTGTTACAATATTTATTGAAAAACGTATCGCATTACATTAGACGATAAGTAAATGGTTGAGATCCTCTGAATATTGTACAGAACGGTACGAATCGACAATAATAGTACAGCTGCAGAAGAAATGATCTGCGAATTATAAACAGCTTAGGATATGACGTACTAAGGAATTAGATTCTAACGTGGTTCTGTTATTCTTCTTTAGGCATTAAAAGAATCCACGAAAATTTTAATTCCAGAAGTAGTGAATTCAACATTCAAAATGTAACACGGGGACTCCAGTTTTGTGTTAATGTACACTTAATATGACTTTAGAATGACATTTCTAGAATCATTTCGTTGTGAGAATTGAACAGAATAAAAGAATCAAAAAAAAAATGGGTTTTCAATTATAATCACCATTTACGACCATAGACAACGACGTATGTAGTTCACTGAATGGGCTCTGGAGCATGAATGTGTACGTTAACAAATAAAATTGTCGAATTTAAAATGATGTCAATCCACATAAGCTCTAAGAACGTCCAATAAATACATCACGAAAAAGTTGCAGTTTGGCATGAATTTTTGACTGGAAGCGTTACCGGTCATGTTCCTTTGGTATCGATTTTGGCCAGACCTTCAACGAGGAGCATTATAGGCCGTTGAATACCAACTTCCTTAGGCCTGAATTGGATGATCAAGTCACTAACTTGTACAGGACGACACTATGTTAAACAAAACTCATACCACATGCAATGTTCTTGAGAGTTTTATACGAAAAGTCATGCCATCGATCATCGAGAAGCCGTGGCTGACAGTTTAACATTTATTCCATACACAATAACCTAAAGGAGAAATATTTCCTTTATTATTTTCCTTATATATTATTATATATTCCTTTATTAATATTTCCATACACAATAACCTCAAAGGAGAAGAAATCGCCGTAGTCTAGTAGTGTGTTGGCTTATTAGACGGAAGGCCAAGGTTCAAACCCCAAGGCAATAATAATTTCACTAATAACACAAAATATGACAAAATATTTTCTCGGTGACTCCCTTTCAGCAGATTTCCAGCAAAAACTCTGAAAGTAAATAAAAAATTGCCATGAAGAGTTTCTGAAAAATCTGTCGTTCGGAGTTGACTTTAAATTCAAACACACAACGTAAGTGGTGTGAGAAACTAGGTTGTAATCCTGACTGAAGGGTTGTAACGGCTAACTGTGTATGTATGACCTGAAAGGTGTTTCAAACGATTAAAAATTTCGATGCTATTTTGTAAACATTTTGTTTGATTTAAATTTAAAAAAGAAATGCTTAATGAAAGACGCTATTGAAAAAGTTCACAAATTTCTTCGTTTAACTTTTGATCTTCGCTGTTAGAACTTCATATTCCCGAATGATAGTATTAATCGAGCGTTAATCTAAATATCAGAGAATGAGAATCAGCTGAAGCTAACGAAAACGCTTTGGATCTTATCGTGTACATTATTTTTTAAAATTCCTTTAACTTCTCAGCAGCTAACATGCCATATTTACCAGTTAAAAGTCTACTTATGCCTAACATATGTGTCATCACGTTAACCCATCTTATTCATCATCATCTGCGCCGCAAAATATATTTCCAACTTCAGTTGCAGTTGCTATTCGGCAGAAACAGCATTCCGTTCATGTGCCGTTTTTTCTTTTCCTCAGGTTTGTAAAACATTGTTGCCATTTTTGTTGTTTGCAACACTTTTTAGTTGCATCCACATCCATATCCATAATCTATGGTTGGTTGTAGCCCACTCAACTCATCTCTGGTATATTTACATGAATGTTTACATAAATCTTTCATAATGTATGTATACGTACGTACGTACGTAAGTATTTTCATACTTTAAAAAAAGTCCTTTTGTCGGTGAGCATACGTTTGTGCATGTGTGCGTCTGTGCATCTCTATATAAGTTGGCATCATTGAAATTAAGTGTTTACATGCCTTTTTTGTCTTCATTTCCTCCGAGGCTATAACAACTCTAATTAGTTAAGTTTGTTTTGTAGTTTCAACTTCATTGTATCTATTGGTTGTTGCATATGTATGTGCATGTATATGTCTCTTGTCTGTGTCTGTCTATCTGTGTGTGTCTAAGGTAAGTGCAACAATGGTTTTATTTAAATAGCTTTGTTGGTTAGGGCAGTATGTGTTTAGTTGTAGCACCTTTTCCCCCTTACATGTGGCAAGTTTATCGTCATGTTTTCTTTAAAAGTTTACCAAGTCGAAAGGCTTCATTACACCAGGCGATCTTGTGTTTTTGAATAATCTCTCGACTACAATTTAAATTGGAATTAAAAAATGATAAGCACTCAGGCAGTAAGTTGGTGATAGGTTTTCTGGTTTTTTAAACAGTACTTGGCTGCAATAAAAAAAAAAACTGAGATGGAAAGTAAAATGGCACTTCAGCACAATTTATGAGAATTAAAGAACACTCAACATTTTTTACTTGAAGGATAAATAAAGAACGAATAGCTCTTATTGTGCGTTCTACTGCTATTTCTCTGTAAGATAAGTTAGGATAGAACGGAAGAAAGTGCCATCTTCGTTAAAATCCGGAGGATACTTAGTGTCCTATTGTTTTATCACAAGCAGCAATGTTCCAAAACTAAATGTAAAGTCCTGATTAAGCGGTCTCGACAATCAGCATCATTCATTTACAATCCGGTTGAAAACCAGCATGAAAGTTAAATGAATCTAGCGATTCATCTACGATAGCTACGTTATACTATCAAGAAATTGTGCACCAAAAGAGAGAAGTCTTCCACAGGCCAAGGATGAACAATACAATACAATAGAATACAATACAAGGATGGGCAATACTCTGCTCTTCATCAACAGATTTATAATCTTTACAGAAGCTATTAGAAAGATGTCCGAGAACCGCAATGACAATCTTCATCAGCAACGTGAAAGATTTCCTTCTGGAATACCTATCTGACTGCTGATTGTATTGGATTCTCAATTGATTGTATTTTCTCTATCTAGTGGCTCAGCTTATCCAAACTGTTTCATACAAATTCCGAATCAACCTCATAGGTACTAAACTCTCGAGTGGTAGCCTGACTGTCAGATAATTTTGTTTGATTCCATACTCTTTATTTACTGCCTAAGTTGATTTGGTCATTCCCATGATAAGAATGGTCCGTTTCTGATCACATTCAACAGAAACTGCATTCAATCATAAGCAAATAAAAATTTTAAGAGTCACCTTGCACTTTCGCGTAATATTAAGGAGACTTAAACAACTTGGTTTTATCTATTTTTTACTTGGCTTTACATACATACTCATATAATTGGTCATTACAACCCTTCAGTCTGGATTAAGATCTAGCTTCTCACACCACTTATGTTGTGTGTTAAATTTTATATATGAGTGGCGCGAACTACAGTTTAAAGTCGACTCCGAACGATAGATTTTTGAGAAACTTTTCAAGGCAATTTGTTTTACTCTCAGAATTTTTGCCAGAAATCTGCTGGTGTGAGAATCTAAATTGTAATAATGTTGTGTATGTATGTATTGTAATATTGGTCCAACATTGCTCCGTTGCTGATAACATTCATCTGGAACTGCATTGCTTCAATCGTCGGCTTTATCAATCATAAGCAAATAAAATTTGTACGAGTCTTCTGGCACTTTTCTGTAATAATAAGGAGGCTTAAACAACTTGGCTTTTCATATTTTTTACTTGGTTTCAATAGTTCAATCATATGAGATCTACTTCAGGAATATATTTCAGTCAAGGATATCAACGAATCAGTTATCGGTTGTTGCACAAATGGTATGATTGTGTTGAATGGTATTTTCCGTTTTTATTGGGAAAGGAATGCAATTTTTAAATGAAAATTTTAATGGTTGTGGGGAGGCAATCTGAAGTGTGTTTTCTAAATTTGATGTATGAATCTAGGTTTCAGTATATTGAGCATTTGCTAGGCGCTACTAGTATTGCTAGGCGTTACTAATATTCATCCTCATTTGATTTATTGAAATCGAACGTGTTTTCTTACTAGTGGTAGGGTAAGAACTTTACAAATACAATAACCCCCACCACTTTCTGTAATAAAGGGGCATTGAACTAACATCAACTCATTATCTATTGAGTTGTCGTGTAATTAGTTGTTTACTTTGAGTTCCCTACAGAATATTAAAAACTTTTAAACAAAATTTTAACGCGACAGCAACAAACCATTAAAACTGATAAGTGTGGTGGTGTGCTGGTGTGTATTCTAAGAAAAATCTCATTCCAAATGTCCAAACAAGACGTATAAAATTAAAACAAAAAAACTTCTTTCATTTATTCGCAACGAAGATAAAGTGAAGAGAAGCAAAGTTGGTGAGAAAAGAAGAAAGCGAAAGCCTACACGAAAACGTCAATTTTTGTTAAGACAAATGAATCAACGAATAAATGAATGTTTGAATAGATGAGAATGAGTGTGCCATGGTAGTAGTATAAACAACTCAATACGCACGACTTTCATTTCAAAATAGAATCACGTTTGCATGACATTTTTCCAAAATGACACACAGAAGTCCAACAGAAATGTATTGTTGTCAACACTACACGACTACTACTTGCAAATTAGTTGGAGGAACAAAAAGTATAATTTTAAATAGAACAGAGACTCTACTCACCCACTTACTTATGCACCCATGCCTAGAAACTGGAACAAATGCCTGACTAATGGAGCAGTGACAATAAAATTATCCGTAAAATTCTCGAAATGCACAAATTGCACACACACGCTTCAATGGCAGACATTGTTGTTGTTGTTGTTGTCAATTGTTATATAGACGCCATATTTATGAAAACGTACTGAAAAGTCAGTATATATTTAAGACAGAGGGTGGGAAAAAGTACCATGCCATGTAAGGACTCTATCAAATGATTGAATGTCACGCTAGTTTACCCAGCCTGGCGTACACCTTCACAAGGTATTTATTTGCAGTAACGGGGGAAAAAAATAAACTTTTCACCGTTAATTGAGAGCATGTAAAGAGCATTGACACTTGTCCTCTAAATCCTGTCAAGATTAATAGCCGTAGTTTCCTTATTTAACAACCTAGCCAATGTACAGAAATTAATCTTGAGAATAAAGAGTCTTTTTTACCGAAAAAAGGGTGCCCAGGATTCGTTAAAAAAAAGACACCACCTTTCCCTCTTTTGGAATTAAGCATGAAATTGCCCAGATTAATGTTTTTCTATCATTTGAAAATTTCCTGCAATTAAATTGTTGAACATAATAACGTTATAGACAGCCCTATCGAATTGTTATGAAGCAGCATTAGCAGTAGCAGGCAACAGACATTGACTTCATTAATTTGTTTTGTCCGTTCTGTAGTGCGTGACTTTATAAATATTTATCATGCACACATACACAAACAAACGCACGCGATGATATCGTACTAATTTCTCTCACACCCTTCCTGTTGCTTTTTGTATACATTGTTGCAATTGCGTTTTAGAATTTCTAACGAGCAGACGAGTAAACATACGTGCGTCATCGACCTGCTACTAACTTAACGCACGAATAGATATTTTGCATTATTAAGCAAAATAATTTCAATATATTTTTTTTATGACTCCAAAGAAAAAAAAAAAGAAATGAAATTAATGGCAGGAGTATTTTAATGGTATAATGACCAGGCAACGAGAATTAATAGAGGAACAGAATTAATAGATCAACACGCATAGAAAGGTCAAAATTATAAAATCTTCAAACCGTTTGTCTATATGTCATGGCCAGGCATCAATTCACACCTATTCTCATAATTTCATGAAGGTAAAGGTTTTACCATTGCCGTTGGCTTAAAGGTAGTGTGTTGGCTTATTAGACATGAGGCCTAGGTTCAAACCAAAGGCCAGATATTTCCAACAAAATGAAGTATGAAGAAATATTTCTTCATCGGCTTCCTCTGAGAGTAAATAAATTGCCATGAAAAATTTTCTTAAAAATCTATAAGTCCCGGCGCTCATGTATAAAATTAACACACACAACATAAGTGGTTTGAGAAGCTAGGTTGTAACTGAAGTGTTGTAATGACCAATTATGTACAGATTCTACCCAAATCACCTCTGACTAGACAATGAAGTCAATCAACTCGGGCACCCTAAAATTATTTTTCACAGGTTACCAAGTGCTACACAATGTTAAGGAATACGTTCACTGGTCCCCTCTTCTTTCTCATAATTACAGCTTTTTCATAAATGTGGGCAGTATACTTCCTGAATTATAGCTGAGTGCTTCCTATAGTAGACTCCATAGAGCGAAATTTATATGAGCTCTTCTCTTTCAGTCTTTCTTATATTATGTATGAGATCTTCTTCTCTGTACAATCGCCTTCTTTAAATTCGTTTACACAAATAAAGCTTATTCTCTGTTGTGGGCTGATATAATGGCCAGAGGAATATGATGTGTTCGGCAATATTCCGATAACGAAAAAATTTATAAAAAAAAAAATGGAATTCAGTACTCAGATTCAGTATCACATATCAGTATCATAAGACTCATTGCAGCTCCCACTAAAGGGTGGGCCTCTCGTCACTCACCTTAGCCTTCAAGAAAACTTGTTGTGAGCTCACCACTAGCGTTATCAACCATACTTTCCATGGGAAGTATGTACAAAACTTCCTTAGCTTCTTACAATCCACTGCTCTGAGATAAGTTATGTCATGAGTTCCAAAATATTATGATTTCAAAATCATGAAACCTGAGCATTGACATAAAAGTTCTTCCATTATTTCGATATCTTTAAAACAACTCCTGCATTCATTATTATCTATCCCACCTGTCTAGTTCAGAAGTACGTAGAAGGTGAAGACTTATGCAAGGGATGCTCATCAGTTTATTCAAGCCACCTTTACATAGGCTCAATATAGTCATGGTTTTCCTTCCATTAGGATCGTATCAAAGTAACTTCTTAATTCCTCCCACTGTGTGATTACTACACACAAGTCGATGCGACGCTTCCGTCCACTGTAGTTGTCTGGTTTTCAATGCATTGAAAGACATTGGATTATGTCATGACATACTCTGGTGGTTACTCACACTTATTCCTTTCTTCCTTATTCACTTCCTTATTTCATCCACTTTCTGATGATTAGGCACCCATATAATGTTTACCGTGTCATGCTTAGAGTAATTGTAAATTTTCTTTATACATTTCACAACCCTAATTGTCATTTCACAATCAGATATTCAAATCATTTATATGTGAAGTTTGCCAAATTATTACTGGCCCAGATCTATATTCCCTGATCGTATGTACCTGTGCTTAAAAGACCGCATTATGGTGCGGTGGCTGAAGGCATAGTTTACTTTATGATTCTTCTATATAGAGACCTCCTCTTATCTCCATGTTTAGAGTCATGTGTGTAGCAATAAGTCCCGATGGGCATCTGCGTTTTGGATCCGTTTGACCAAGAAAGGCGATCTGACAAAATCTCCTGAAATTCTATGTTAAGCGAATATTCGTCCAGTAACCCAATTATCAAAGTCAAGGCTTGGACATACAATATAGTAACACGTAGTAAACCATTAAAATTTTTACCCATGCAGTTATAAAAAGTCGCTGTAGGCTAGTAGGTAGTGTGTTGGCTTATTAGACGTGAGGCTACGGTTCAAATACCAAACATCTCGATAAACCGAAATATGAAAAAATATTTTATCGGCGACTTTCTCTCAGCAGATTTCTAGCAAAAACTTTGAGAGTAAATAAAAATTGCCATGAAAAGTTTTTCAAAAAAATCTGTCGTTCGGAGTCGACTTTAAACTGGAGGCCTCATCAATAATGGATAAAATGTGTTAGAAAATAGGTCGTAATCCTGACTGGATGGTTACAATAACCAATTATTTATGTACGAGCATGTATGTGTGTAATAAAAATGTCAATGAATTATTTCATGAGTTTGTATTCCATATGATGCAGATTTGTTTTAAGTCCTTGCAAAATTCTATCTTTCGTAAACCTTTGTACACTATTTTATTAAAATCAGTTATGCTTGCATGCACAATTTTAAAGAATTAACACTTTAATAGTGTTTTCAAGCATTCAAATAAATGCGAAAAGTAATCTTCTTAAATAATTTTCCACTTCTTTTATTTGTTAAAATAAATAATTTTGAAACTTTCTCTTCATATGTTATAATGAATAGTTGACAGTGTTTATATTGAATTGTAATATTTTCCTTGGAATTATTTTTTTTTTTTTTTTGTTGCATACATATTAAGGAAACACACATGTTTAGCTTCTCACGCATTGTAAGTCCAACGTTAAATTTAGCAGATACCAGAAAGGAGTATTATTTGAAATTTATTAAGTTTTCAACAGGACGCTTAAATAATAACTCTACAGAGGCATAATGAAAATGTTTCTTAATATACGCTATGTCACCATACTGTGGTGATTTGATTTAATCCATTTATTCCGATATGTAATTGAAAAGCAGTAATGAAACAAATTGACTTATAATGCAATTATGTCCTTATTATCTTTAAAAAGCAAAAATCTTTATCTGAAAGGAAATGCAGTAACAAGAAAAAAATTGTTTTAAGTCGGAGTAAATTTGTAAATTCGGGTGTAATACATACATAAATAATTTGTTGTTACAACCCTTCAGTCAGGATTACAACTTAGCTTCTCACACCCTTTATGTTGTGTGTGTTAATTTTATACATGAGTGGCCAGAGTTTTTGCCAGAAATCTGCTAAGAGGAGGTCGCCAAAAAAATATTTTTTTTCATATTTCGTTTGATCGTCTGATGACTAATGTCTGACCTGGGATTGAACCATGACCTCACGTCTAGTAAATCAAAACGCTACCTACTAGACTATGGCGACTACTACTTCATGTATCACTCGCGACAAACTCACACAGTTTCTATCAGATCGGCTTTCTTGGTCAAACGGATGTCCGTTGGGACTTATTACTACCGTATGGCTCTAAACATGGAGGTAAGATGGGACTAAGCCTCTATATAGAAGAACCTTAAACTAAACTATTCCTACGTCTACCGCACCACAAAATGGCCTTTTGAGCAGAGGTACGTACGATTCGGGAATGTATGATGTGGTCCAATGATAATTTGACAATCTTCACAAATATCTTCACTGATAGTCAAATTGCAATTACGGTTGTGAAATATACAAAGGTGATTAACCATTGCACTAAGCATGACACGGTAAACATTATATGGATGCCTAATCATCAGAAAGTGAACGTAAATAAGGATATGAATAATCTGACTACTAAAACCAAAGAGTAGTGTTGTAAAGTGTTTTACAGTGTACAGAATCGTCACATGGGCTATTGTGGTGTAATCATACATTAGGAGGAATTGCGAATATACTTTGTGACGATCCTAATGGAAGGAATCATGACTATATTATACGGCAATATAAAGGTGGCTTGAATAAACTGAAGAGCTCCCTTACACGTATGTACTCCTGAACCAGACAGGCGGGATAGATAATAATGTATTCAGGATATGTTGAACATACTACCTACTAGACTACGGCAACTACAAGTTCGAGTATCACCATACAAAAATAGATTCTGAAAAATATTTTTTAATATATTTTCCGAATGTCGTACTATCTGCTTCAAATCTGGTCAGAGGGGTCACAATACTTTTGACTGACATTTTTTCTTTCTTGTCTTAATGGAAATAATTTCAATAAAATCGATATAATATAGTATTTTGCTTAACTATGCTTATGTCTCTTCAACTTTTTACCAAATTTACTGGGTTTTTAATAACCCACAACCAAAAAAATAAACACTATTGCTGCTGCAGGGTATCATAATGTCGTCCTTAATAGTTTGTATTTTTATGACTTGTTATTTTTGTAATTTGAGTAGTGGTAGTTGTCGTTGTTATTATTGCTATAACCATAGTCCTGTTGCATGTTCATTTAGTCGTACACAAAACAAATGTAAATGTCAGTGGTAACTCATATTCATGTTCATACTTGTACTTGTACTCGAACTCATACTTGTACTCATATTTCTAGAATGACAGTGAGATTGAAACTTCATGTGGTTTTAGTTATTTGTTGTTGTGCTTGTTGTTGTTATTTTTTAGTTTTCTAACAAATCATAGTTTCTAAAGTTATTGCAAGAATTTATTTGAAATGACTAAGCAACTACGGATGCATGGCTTGTGGCAAAGAAAAAAAAATATGTTTCGAAAGCAAAGAATTTTAAAGGGTTTCCCTTGAAAAAAAATTGGCAAATAAAATTGATTTTTTCATTGCTTCATACTGCCCCCATTATGCCATATAAGCAGTTATCTGACCCCATGTTTTTTTGCCTATGTGCCTATGCATGCATGCATGTCTCATGGCCGGCCCTGTTCTATTAGAGTGACATTTTCATTATTAATCAACAAAATGCGTCATTTGCTGATTGAATATTAAAATGTCGTATAATTTATAAAATGTTTGTAATTAAATTAAATTGCAAGTAATTTCATTTACTCGTACACTTTACTTCACCTTCTTCTTCTCCCCCTTCCCTTTCCTTGTGTTATGTTTCATTCATTAAAAGTTTTTTTTATGATCGTATGCCGCAATAAAAACTGAAGTTTTGTTAGTTTTAAGGAAGTCAATATTGTTGTTATTAAAGTTGCTGAACTGTTTACAGTTGGAAACACTTTTTAGTCACATACGAGCATAATGGCTCTTTTAAGACTCAAATGCAATTACACACACAAAGGCAACTGGCAATTAATGTAGGAGTCGGGAGTATATTTTAGTTTTTATATGAGCCATTAAGTGTAATTATATTTATTTACAATAGAAATAAGCAATTAAATTAAGTATCATTGTATAGGTCTTAGGGAATTTCTAATAAATACAGTAAAATCTTTTTTTACATGGTCTATTTTTACACGATTTTGAAATAACACGGTTCGTCAAGAAGAAAATTTTAATATTTTTACACGCTTTTTTTGGTTTAACACGAATTCCAAAAAAAAAATTTGATACGAATTAAAAAAAAAATAGAATTTTTCATGATTTTTTAGAGTGTCCTACAGGATAACATCATTATGGCAACTCTAGTACACAGGATGTTTACTTTAAGGGAAATACCCTTTTTATTTAACATATCAGTTTATTGATGAAGCAATATATAATTTCAAAGTGCTTAAAGTTAATGTTTAAGTTTATATTTTATATAAATTGGTAACAGCTTCAAATTATATAATCGGAATCGTTAATTACTTTTCAAAAGGTAACATAGTTTTAGGTTGTTATTGCAAAAACCAATTTTATTTAATTTCGTTTTTACAGTGCCCTTATTAATAATAAATATGAATTGTTTTGTTTTATTAATGGAGTTTGCTATCACTTTCTTTGCACGGTTTTTTAAGGAAATATTTGAATTTTTTTCATTTTACACGGTTTTTTATGGTTGTGGAACATATTTCCAAATTTACATATGAAGCGTGTATTTTTTTACACGAATTTCTTAGAAACGTATCTACCGTGCAAAAAAAACATTTTACTGTAATGGATTTTAAGGTTATTCGTTGATTTTTAAAGAACAATAAAACTAAGTAGACTAAGGTTCCTTTTATTATTCCTCTAGGAATAGTGTAACATGATGGTAATTAAATTTATAGTCCAATGCACTCATTCAACATGTTTAACTACAGCTAGGGCTTCTGCTACCTACTTGTAAGCTATTACATCATCATTTGGAAATCTCCATACAAGACATTGGTTTGTAAATATTAATATTGCTAACATGATGTATAGGGTCGTCTGTTTGGAGCTTGAGAACTTAAAATGATAATTAACATGATTGGTCTTGATTACCCTATAGCCAGAATTACAACCCAGCTCCTCGCACCACCCATGTTGTGTGTGTTAATTTTATCCAAGTGCGTCGGGACCTACAGTTTAACGTCCGAACGAAATTTAAATCTTAAACATTTCATGACAAAATTATTTATTCTCATAGTTTTTGCCAGAAGGCTGCTGAGAGAAAGTTGCTGAAAGAAATTCTTTTTTTCATATTTCCTCCAGTTCAAGTTGCCTAAACTGGAATTAGAACCACAGGCTCTCTTCGATAGGATTTATTTTTTAAATATGAATTCAAGTATGTTCCATGAATCATTTGATCAGTCCGTTTTTTGCTACTTTTTGCAACAAATCTGCTCGTATAACGTCAATGGTAGCTTGAATATCGTCTTCCAATGCTTCAAGAATTGACGAATTGTGGTTTGTCGACATAAGCCAATGACTTAACATAGCCCCATAAAAAGTAATCCAGAAGAGTTAAATCGCACGAAGAGAGGGTTGAGTGAACAGCACCACTTCTGAAAAGAAAGTTGATTTTACAATGAATCGTTGGTTAAGTGCGTTGCATGAAAAATTATGCTGTCTTGTTGATGCCATAAGTCTAATGTGTTTAACAGACTAATTTTAGGAACAAGCCTTCAGCCATAATGTTTCCACAGTGATCGCTATTTACCGGCGGCTTTTTGATAATTTCGAAAGAAATAAGGACCCATGATGCCGGCAGCGCGAAACAGTCAATTTCAATGATTGTAATGGACATTCATTAACTGCTTAGGGCATGTCCTCGCTTCAAATACGGCAATTTTATTTATTTTCATAGCCAAGAATTCATAGTCAAGAATTTAGCCTCATCACTAAACAGAATCCTTTTATAAAAATGCTAATCCAACTTCAATTGAATACATGAATACAACCCTTCAGTCTCGATTACGACCTAGGTTCTCACAGCACTTATGTTGTGTCCGTTAATTGCATACATGAGTGGTGAGACCTTTAGTTCAAAGTCCGACAGATTTTCGAGAAACTTTTTCATAACAATTTTATTTTCTGTCAGAGTTTTTGCCAGAAATCAGCTGAGAGGAAGTCGCCGAAGAAATATTTTTTTTTTTTATTTTTTCTTATATAAGTATATTCTTATTCTTATCTAGTTGGTAGATAATCTTTGAGAGTAGGATTATAAAATTTTGTCAGAACATATATTTTGAAGCAGTACATCAGAATCAATCAAAAACTCAATTTTGAATTTTTTGGTTGTTAGGCCCTTATGCATTTCAGGTCACGATTTTTTTTTATTATGGATTTATCTTCTTTAAGCGAACCAAAAATAGTTAAAAAAGCAACCAGGAAAGCTCCCACGATTTAATTCCCATTTTAGGCATCAAAAACCCCAATGTGCAGCGTAAGGAAATTGCTGAGAGCAAATTGCTGAAGAAATATTTGTTTCGTATTTCGTTGGAGATGTATGACTTGGAGTTTAAACCGTGGTCTCACGTCGAAGAAACCAACTCACTATTTAGTAGACTACGACGACTACAAATGAGCGCAATCAGCAAAAATGAGAAGCAAACAATGTTCGTTTGGCTTTAATTCTTGTAAGATCTGTAATATTCTGAAATTATTTCTTCGATGACTCCCTATCAGCAGATTTCTGGCAAAAACTCTGAGAGTAAATAAAATTGACTTGAAAAGTTTCTCAAAATTCCGTCGTTCGGTGTCGACTTTAAACAGTAGGTTCCACCACTCTTGTATAAAAATTGACTCTCACAACATAAATGGTTTGAGAAGCTAGGTTGTAATCCTGACTGAAGGCTTGTAATGACCAATTATGTATGCACATCGTTTGGATATCGGTCAGAGAAAATGAAAGGCCAAATACCTCGCAGAGGTACATGAGATGAAAGGTAGTCTCCTCCTGCCCAGACTTACAACCCCTGCAGGAGTCATTTGCCGCAATGTCAAGTAATTCGGCATGCCTACCAAAGGACAGTGGCCTGTGGGAGTCGCTATTGTGCGTTGGATGATCCTGCGACAGGAGTGAGTCGGTCTTCTTTTTGTCCATGTGTGCCCAGGAGAGTCTAGAAATATTTCAAGTACTCTCCTGCTACCAGCTAGATTGTGCTTCTCTTTAATAAGTGTAGATAATATCCTAACAGAGCGAAACAATTGGGATACCTACGAGAGGTTGTTAATGAGGAACGCTTTTTCTTAAATTATATTATTTTTCCTATAAACCTCTTGTCCGAAATTAAGTGTGATTAATGGTGTTTTCTTTTCTACAAAGAAAATGTCACCTGTTGTAATGTCATTTTTTATTTGAGAAGAACATAACACAAATATTAAAAAAGGTATGCCCTGTGTTTACCACTTATTAAGAAAATGAATGAGGAAATGCCAATTTGTTCAAAGGTGTTGCCAGATCGCAAATTTTTCGACTTCATTTTTTGCACGCTTTTTTATAACAAAAAAAAATATTTTAAAACTGTTCTAACATTGAATGCAATTTTTTATATTGCTGACCATGTAGCTTTAATAATGTAATATTTCCTTAAGATTACTCCACAAAACAATGAAAAAATTAACTTCAAATTGGATAACAATACCATGCGACTTTTTTAAATTTCATCTGGTAGCCCTATAAATAAACAAAAGTCATCTACTTTACAGGGCATTATCAGCACTCTCGATTTATACAGGGCATAAAATGCAATGCCCTCCACCATTGGCGAGTGCGAATTATTTAGAATAAAACATACCACCCTTTTTGAGGGCGAAACATTTTTAAGAAACAAACGCAAAATTGCATTTTGCGTTAATAAAATGCACATTTTTTGGTAGAAAAGAAAACACCATAAGATTAAGTCCTACATTAACCTTCAGATAATTTAAAATTTGTATACACTTTTTGCTTACAGTACTTTAGCTGTGACTAATGCTACTCTACAACAAAAAGAGCGCACCAAGAAAACTGTGATTTTAAAAAGAAATATTTTTCTTGTTAAAAAAAGTAAATAAAAAATGAGAAACAAAACTTCTTAAGATTTAATAAACCGCCAAGCTGTGTGTAAAATAACAGCAACAGAGCAGTAACACTAACGACAGCAGCTAAGCCGCAATCGACAAATTCTTTAAACGGCAACAACAGTTTGTCACCGGCACTGGCACTGGCACTGACACTGCCAATGTCACACAGCATGGCAAAGAACAACACACAGAACATAAATAATAATAAAATTCGACAAATTAAGAGATGCAACAACAGGAAGAGCAACAAAAGAAAGAAAAATAAGCGGCAAGTAAAAGTAACGATTTTACACCAACCGAAATAACTTTAAATAACATTTAAACCAAGAAAATTGAAGAAAGAAAATGAAAATAAAACAATGTATGGCATACAGTTTTGCATACAGAAAGTTACATGCAACAAATCCCAGGGTAAGACGCTACCAGAACAGAAAATCGTTGTGAAGCTACTACTCGTGAATGGTAAAACAAATGGTGAAATGCGTTTTGAGACCTGGTGTTAAGAAAATAAGACATTCATGGTGTATAAAATAGGATATTCAATACTGCCACACATACAAATGCATATACACATACACATATACTCATAGAGAGGTATACATGTTCTATTTTAAAGAATATTTTTCAGTTGCACTGTTGTATACGTACGTTGTTGCGCTTACTAGCAGCTATGGGTGCAAAGTACGATTAATCGCCGTAGCAAATTGTTGGCACGTTTTCAATTGACAGCAGCAAAGCTTGTTGCATCAACCAAACGTTTTATAAATTTACGTTTTCGTTTTTCTCTTTCTTCGCCCTTTGCCTCTATGTCTGCCTCTACCATCGCCTTTGTCTACCCTTTCGAGTTATATTTTTCACTTTTTTCATATTCTTCTTCTTTTATTCTCATTTCTGTAAGTGCAAGTTTAAGTGTGTGCATTATGTGTGTGAGAGTGTGTTTTTAAAACGAGCGAAAGAGGGGGAATGGAATAAAAAGCAAAACCAATCCAGGGTTGTTAACTGTGCAATCCTGCACTTTACGACTACAACACTTTCACATAAAATGCACACACACACACATAGTTATTTATTCATCACTATATGTACATATACACATATTACATTTGTATTCGTATTCATATATGTACATGTGCAGACAAGTTCTCTGGGTAACACGTTATAGCCTCATGCATACAATTTTCACAGGGTGTAAGCAATTTTCTACGTGCCTTTATATCCAACAATCCAAGTATCCTGCACACTTGCTACTGCCAGATGGAAAAGAATAAAGAAAAGCAAAATTACCCGGGATGTTGTACTGCAGTAATTGCAGTACTAGAATGTGATCGACATGCGATAATGCGTTAGAATCAACTGCAACGGTATTGAGTCAATTGGTTTTGTAGTTCGAAACTTTCTTTGTAACAGAGTTCATCAAGATAAGCCCTGTCTCCGGACGACAGATTTTTGGGAAACTTTTCATGGCAATTTTATTTAATCTCTGAGTTTTTGCCAGACAACTGCTGAGAGGTTTTGTTGGAGATGTCTGACCGAGGCTTCACGTCTAATAAGCCAGCACACTATCTACTAGTCCACGGCGACTTAACTAGGGCCTCCACCCATACAAATTTCAACTCACCGTGGTGCTCATTTCCGTTATGAGCCCGATTTTTCGATGAAAATTAGGATCGGTAGTCAACTGCTTCAGAGCTTGTTTAGCAAACACACACACGTCATTGGTTGTGGTCGTTAATCTTCAGCACCACGGTGAGTTGAAATTTGTATGGGTGGAGGCCCTAGTTAAGTCACCGTGGACTAGTAGATAGTGTACGTATATAAACAGAATTAGCGGATTTGGAAAGATACCAATCCACATGAAATCCAAGAGCATCCTATGCATTCCAAAAAGTCAATGTTTGATATGGGTTTTGGGCTGGCTGGGCGTTCGGTTCATATTTCTTTGGCTAGGCCATCAAAGGCAACAGCGAGCGCTATAGGTCGATGTTTACCAACTTCTTGAATTGAGTGATTTGGATATTATGTGGTTTGAAGAGGTCGCTGCTACTTGATTATTGTGTTCGAGCTATTTCTTACAAGAATGAAATTATTGTCGGTGATAAAATGGATCACAATGGAATTAAAAATTCTAAAATTAAGATATTATTGTAGATGAAGCAACACGTAATTTCCCATTGCAGTTTGTCTTTCACATTCTGTTCAAACACCTCTAAGAGCTTCCAGTAATCTGTAGACAAAATCCAAAACGCTTGTATGAGCTGCTTTTACTAATACTTTATTGGTGGCTTTTATTTCAGTTTTAAGTGTAAATCACATTGGCAGTTACACACCAAAGCAAAGGAGAGAAACGACACGACAAGCCAATGCCAGGAAAATTGAAAATACATAACAAAACTGTTGCATGTAAAACGTCTATCTGCACTAGCACTAGCATAAGATGTACTACGAGAAACAAAAACAAATTCATGCTACAATTTAACTCTGACCTTAAAAAAAGGAAGAAGAAGAAGGCAAATGATTGCAAATTTTTTAAGACTCCGTCTATAATTTATATAAAGATCATGTTGCATGCAAACGTTCACCAAATACCGGTCACGTGCGCTTATTCTACTGAAGAAGAAAAAAAAAACGAACACGATGCTTTAAATCATTTTTGCCATACAAAAAACTTAACAGCGGATAAGGGCAGTGAGATGACTATGAGAAAAAGAAAGTAAAAGTGTTGTTTTGGGGAGAATCAGCTGGGAGAACTGCAAGTGTACTGAAATATTAATCATAAGAATTAATTGCTTACAAGGCTTTCATAAAGTCTCCGACTGAATAAGTGATTGTGTTGGTAATGCAATATTGTTGATTGAAATAAAAGCGGATTCCTTTTAGCCTACTTTTCCGGTTCGTGTTTTTTGATGGCATTTTTATGCAATTAATCACTGTTTCAAAAAATTATTTTTTTAAGTACAAGTGAGAGTGAAAGTGTGCAATTAGATTTATTTTTTTAATTTTCTTTTGAATCAAAGGTAATAAATATGCTTTAGTGCACTAAAATGAACATCAGTAGTCCAATACAATCCACATATAATGGACCAATGCAGTCTATTTATTTAGTAATGAGAATTTTTAATAATTTTGCAAACAAATCCAAGTTTAGTTACAGAAAGTATATCAATTCTGGCTTCAGAGCTCAGTACAAAACGTAATATGCACGCAGAATATTTCGTTAAAGTACCTTAGGTGGCTAACATTCCCACACCCAAAGAAAAAACTTTTGAAGTATAATAGTTTAAGGACTTTGTAATTACTTTCTCATTTTAGTCAGGATTCCGACCTAGTTTCTGTCATCGCCCATGTTGTTTGTTGTATTGTATTTGAGTGGGTGCCCTACAGTTTAAAGTCAACTCCGAACAACAACTTTTGAGAAACGTTTCTTGGCAATTTCATTTTACTTTCAGAATTTTTGGTAGAAGACTTCAGAGAGGAAATCTCAAAAAGAAATATATTTTTCATATTTTTTTATGTTTGCCAGGGTTTGAACACGGGCTGACGTCTAATAAGCCAATACACTACCTACTAGACTACGGCGACTTCTAAAATTCTTTGTACTTAAGTCAACTCTATTCTACGGAGCAGGCGATGATTAGTGGTGCAGACAAACAAATCAAACAAACTCGGTTTAAGCTTTTTATGGGAATGCTGGCGTTTATTATATAAATAGGTGACCTTTGAACAGTACCATATTCGAAAGGACTAATTTTCGTGCACTTTTTCGAGTATATGGGGTCGTATCTCGTCAATGGCTTCACGAATGTTGGCCTTCAAATACTCAATTGCCTTTGGTTTGTCGGCATAACACCCTTTTTTTAACGGCGCTCCTCAGAAAATAGTCCAACGGTGTAAAATCGCCTCTTCTTGGCGGCCAATTGACATCAGCATTTCGTCTAATTAAATGGCCATCAAACGTTTGACGCAATAAATCGATTGCGTCATGAGCTGTGTAGCAAGTTGCACCATCCTGTTGAAACCAAACATCGATCACATCAATACCATGAAGAGCGGGTACAAACAACGAGGTTAACATGGTGCGATAGGTGTCTAAATTGACCGTAATGTTTGCGCCGTCCTCATTTTCAAAGAAATATGGGCCACAAGCCGCACCAAACAGTCACTCGTAATGGGTTCTTTGGCTTCTGTAAGACCACGTGTGGGTTTTCTGAGCTCAAGAGCACCAAGATGAAAATGAGCTGCATCCGAAGAGATGAGTTATTTGCCAAAATCGACATCATCGATTATTGTCTCAATAAATACCAACGTTGCTCAAGCGTAAATCGATTAATTTCGTTCAGTGGAGATAATATACTGAATTTTGTGACAGAACATGTAGCATCTGGCAATACAAATGCTAGATTCAAAATAACCGATGGTTCAAATTTAAACCGAAAGATGCCGCACCCGTTAATTTATGTGGATTTCGCTGTTGATAATAAATATACGTAGTTGATCCTGCTTTTATTATAAAAACACCGGAAGTATACAATATATTACGGCACTGGTCTGCAGATCCCAGAAAGTATTTAGTTCGTCAGAACATCTCTTTAGTCAAGTTTACAACCTTGCTTCTCATACCACTCATGTTGTATGTTTTAATTTTATACATGAGTGGCAGGATCTAATGCTTAATGTTGACTTCGAGCGACAGGTTTGAGAATATTTTTATAACCAATTTTATTTTACTCTCAAAGTTTTTGTTGCGAGGAAGTCGCCAAAGAAATGTTTTTTCATTTTTCGTTTTATTCGAGATGTTTAAGCTGAGAATTGAACCACGGATTCTAGTCTACTAAGCTCATACACTACTCACTACATTCAACTGTTGATACTCTTAAGCACAGCAATTGTTCAACTTCAATGTATTGATTATAATCAGCTTAAGCAAGCTTTAATAAAAATCAATAAGAATGCAAGTATGATTGCAGCTGCAACTGTTTTCCAGCAACTTATGATGTTGCCTTGAATATATTGTGTGGTGTGGTAGATAATACCGCAAACATATAACCTGAACAGTTTACGGTTGCCAATGCAACCAGGTTGCCTTAGTATTTTATTTTACACAAGTTTTTTTTTATTTATTTTTCAAATGTAAACAAAAAATAAAATAACAAAACAATTGAAAAATAATGGAAACAAAAATAAAACAGAGTAAAATGCCACATCGACATATGAGTGAAGTTGGAATAAAAAAATATTAACGAACTGCCATAAATAAAAAAAATTTATACGAAGAAAACGTTAAAAATATATTTTATTTTTTATAAATTCTTAACAAAATAAAATTTAATAATTTTCAAATACAATTTAATAATTATTGTTAAAATAAAAGAAAGAAGCAAAGCAAAAACCAGCCATAATGAAGAGGAACATTAAGACGCAACCAGAAAAACGGCCGTATTGTAAGCCCCAACGACGTCAGAAAATCATTAATCGCCCAGCTGAAGAGGAACTTTGTAAATCAGAACGTACACATCTAGTGGCTGCCCAATTGAAACCGCGTCCTTTGGTTGATTGCCCATTTTACAGTTTGAAATACAAGTTCGATGAATTGCCGCTGGATCCAGTGAAAGAGTTCATCATGGAGAAAATTTGTAATTCAAATAGAAAAAATGATTTCTTTTTTTTATTTATTTTCAATTGTCATTGTTTTAATTGTTGTTATTGTTGTATTTTGATTTCATTTGTGTTGTTATTGTTCATTTATTTATTTTTCTGATTTTATTTTGCTTGCAGCCCATATGCAATCGAATGAAATTACTGGACGCTACAACATTGAATTGGAATTTCATCATTACGATGTGAACAATGTCAAGCTGAAATATGATGAATGCTATGATGACGATTTAAAAGATCTCAAACTGACGGATATTGTAATGCCGCAAAAATTTGAAATGCTACGAGATAAGAAAATCCATTTTTATGGTTTTGACGGTAAGTGTAGTAAATTGGTTGTAAAAAATATTTGTTGGAATTTTCCTGAAGTTATTACAAGGAAATCCATACGGTTTTCTCGTCTAGAATTAAAGTGCGATTACATAGCAAATATGTATGTGTGCACTCGAGTACATTTACATACATAATTGGTCATTACATCACTTCAGTCAGGACGACGACCTAGCTTCTCACACCACCTACGTTGTGTGTGTTAAATTTATACATGAGTTGCGGGACCTACAGTTTAAAGTCGACTCCGAGCGACAGATTTTTGGGAAATTTTTCATGGCAATTTTATTTATTCTCAGCGTTTTTGCACAGAAATCTGCTGAGAGGAAGTCGATATATTTTTTAATATTTCGTTTAGTTGGAGTTGCCTGACCTGGGGTTTGAACCGAGGCCTTACGTCTAATAAGCCTACACACTACCTACTAGACCACGGCGACTATGATGTTAGAATATTTCTTACTTAATTGTTCATTACAACAATTTAGTCAGGATTACAACCTAGCTTGTCACAGCACCTATGTTGTGTGTCGGAAGCGAATCTGGGCGACAGATATATTGAGACACTTTTCGATATGTTTGACCTGGGGTTTGAACTACGGGCTCACGTCTAATAAGCCAACACACTAGCTACTAGATTACGAGGACTTTAATAGATATTGTTACGTTTTTTACCTTTTAAAAACGTTTAAAATATGAGCTCGTAGATTGTAAATAAAATAAAAATAAATCTGTGTTTAGTTTTAATTAAAATTCTTCATTATTCGCACAATTCTGTGTGCCACTATTCACAACTTTATGTAAACAACAACGATTGCTTTGTATGTTATTTCTTTGTTTACACCCTTTGCATTAACAATAACAATTACTAGGCAATTATTCGATAGATCTTTGTAACGGAGATCTTCAAAACACGATTACTCTCTTCCAACACACCGCGTCTCACACAAGACAGACTGAACTTTTACTAACTCCGTTGTCTGCTTTGTCTTGCCTTTTATATGGCAACGTAAAAAGTCTGATGTATGCTCTTGAAGGGGAACGTCTATGAATTCACCTTCTCGAAATCTCTATAAATGTAAACATCGTTGTTTACATTCATTATTGTTGTTTATGTATTTTGTTTACATTTATAATTGTAGTGTTGCTGGTATATTTTTGTTTACTCGTTTATAATTTTTTTTATACTGCTGTTTGTTGCTATGTTACGCAGTACGATAATTTGTAAACAGGTTTGTTTACTGTATTGTTTTGTTTTTGTAGCGTTCGTTTATCATTTTAATGTTAAGCGATGTAAAAGCAAAACACCAGTATCTAGATTTTTCGATTTTCGGAACAATATTTTCGATAAATGAGCGAGCATCCTTAGAAATCAAAACTTTACTCATTCATTTTGAGCGCCATATCTGTTGTCTAGGATAGGTAGTAATCAATGTGCTTCATAAAAATAACTTGGGAAGTTATGTACGAGTATTTATGATTGAAGGGAGAATAATCAATTTGGATGCCAACCTCTGTTATCCTATACCTGGAAATAGGAAATTTTGCATATGAATCAGTGTAATTAGTAACATATCCTGTGAAGTTAATTTTCGATAGCTTTCACCTTAAGGAAGTTCAACATTTTGTTGTAACATTAAAGAGAACCATTAAAATTATTTATTGTTTTTATTAGCCCCCTTTTTATTGATTATATTTGTATTGTGCACCTACCATACATATGTATGTATGTATGTTGTATGTAAATGTATCTTATTGAGCATGATGGCAGTACATTATAAATATTTATAAATATTTTAATACACACTTGAATTATATTGAAATACATTCTGTTTTTTTTTTTTCTTTTATTGTTTCTACTGCCATTATTATTGTGCCACATTTAAATAATTTTATGCAGTTTTTGTTGTCAGCTCTTTACCTCACTCTCTATCTCTATCTAAAGGATACACCTTTAGTTCGATTCCATATACAAATTTAAAATGTAACATATTTTACACGTTACTTCTACACAATTTTACAGATGTTTTACATACGAAAAAATACTGTAAAAACAAAGTTATAAAAAATAAGAAAAAAAAGTAAAAAATATAAAAAAAGAATACATATCGAAAAATATAAAATTTATGCTAAAGGTAAAAATATTATTGTATATGGTATACAGATATATGTATATACGAGTGTATATACGAGTATATAAAAAAGTAAATATTTTACACATTCTGTATTGATAGTTTATAAAAAATATATATATTTTTGCAAAAATTTATCTAAAAGTGGATGAAAGGTGGTGCATGCAAGTAATAATAATATACGAGAATATGGTAGTCGGTTGAGAGTTTATGGTCAGATTGTGTTTGAAAGAATAAAAAAAAAGAAATTTGAATACAAAATGGCAACAAATTGCTCGTCACACTTAAAAGCTTATAGAACTTGAAATTTACAACATAATTGTCACTGTAACACAAACAAATAGTTGGGATATGTATGTTGAAGAATTGTAAAAAGAAAATGAATTAAAAATCGATACACTTTGCAAAAAAAAAATACACTGAAATTATTGTTGAAATATTTAATTTGAGAAGTCTTGAATACGTAGTAAATTTCTTTAAATACTTCCCTGTTTTTTGGGATTTTTTACAATAGGTTTATTGGACATGAGACCGTGGTTCAAAACCTAGATCAAATATCTCAAACAAAGTATGAAAAATGTTTATTCGGCAACTTTCAGCAGTTTTCAGGCAAAAACTCTGAAGGTAAATATTATTGTCATAAAAAGTTTCTTAGCAATTTCTAGTTCGCACCACTCATGGATTTAATTAATACGCACAACATGGTGGGTGTGAGAAGCTAGGTTGTATTAGTTTTCTTCCCATCATAAAATCCTTCACACAACCGAATAAAAATTCCCTCTTCTCTGTCAGGGGCATAGTGAATGTATATAGAGTAACACATTTCTCCTTCAAAACGGTTAAGTTAGGTTTGGTTACTAATGTAGGTGGAATACGCCTTCACCTCGTGAACAGTAAAATATCTATTGTGGATAGCGCAGGGGCGAGGTAGAAAGACAGCAAAAAACGATGTTAAAACTAAAACTAAGGGTGAGAAAAGAAAGTAGAGTGGGTGGAAAAAAGAGTGTCATTGCCTTTGAAGTCGCCGTGATCTAGTAGGTAGTGTGTTGGCTTATTAGACGTGAAGCCCCAGGTCAGAAAACGAAATATGAGAAAAATATATTTCTACAACGACTTCCTCTAGTAAATAAAATTGCCATGAAAAAGTTTTTCAAAAATCTGTCGTTCGGAATCGTCTTTAAACTGTAGGTCCCACCATTCATGTATAAAATTAACACACACAACATAAGTGGTGTGAGCAACTAGGTCATAATCCTGACAAAAGGGTTATAATAACCAAATACGTATGTATGTATGAGTGTCATCTCTCCAAAAAGACAATATACGAGACGAATCCTTCCTGTTCACTTTACTTCTTAGTGTCGATCCCTAGGTCAACACAGATTTCTTTAATTTGGCTCATCCTTCCTACATAATATATCAACAATATGGTTAATTATAAGACAGTCACCTGATGCTGGTTGTCATGTTTATTTAGTCACGATTTGTCTATTAACTCTGGCGTATCTTTACTTACATTACAATTGAAGAGATCTTTGATGTTAATGAAACTCCATGATATCCTAACATATCTCCTTCAACTCAAAAGCCTTGTTATTATTAATTTTTTAGGATCAGAAAAGAAACCATAACTTTGTAACTTGGATTTGCACTTCTGAATTCGATAGCCAGATACAAAATATATTTTCGAACACATCACACTATTACCCTTCTTTACCGCACCATTTCAGCAGTTTATATGCAATCTCGTCGCTCGGTGTCGGAACTCAGTACAGTTTTGTAATATGCCTACTCATTGATATATTCTTGTGTTTTTTTCGTTCCCCAGTTAGCCTATATGATAGTTTAGTATCGCTATTCTCTGCCATTTTCGAGATGTCTGCAAATGAAGCATTACCATATAGGAACCTACTAACATAACGCCTATGATTCATGTCAGTAAATATCTCTGATTATAATTCCAAATTAACACATACACAACACATACATGCATAATTGGTCATCACAACCCTTCAGTCAGGATTGTGACTTAACTTCTCATTACTTATAGGCTGCCTGCAGGCAGGTCAGGCAATTTTGGAAGCGATGCAATGTTTGTTGAAACTCTCTTAATTTACTCGGATAGCCAGGCTGCAATTATGTCCCTAACGAACGTAAATTCAAACCTGCTTTCTTATCCACGAATATCGAGAATTTCTCTGCGAAATTTCGGGTCAAAGGGATATCATTGGAAATTGCATTGCTGATGAGCTTATCAGGGTCGGTATGGAGCAAGCATTCTCCGACTTGTTACAGTGCATAGGTATTCCAATTGCTTCGTGTTAATTTAGATATCATCCACACTTTATAATTATATTATAAGGAATATTACTGGACTCTGCTTGACACGTATGGACAAAAAGAGAACTGACTTACTTATGCCATTAATTCGCATGGCCATCCATTGCACAATAACGATTCTTACAGGCCATTGTCCTTTCAGTAGGCATGCCTAAAGACTCGTCAATTTCGATTAATGACTTCTGCAGGAACTGTAGGTCTGCCAGTCCCCTCTGAGTAATTTAGATCTTCAGAACATGCATTCAAATCGCGAATAGGTACACCTAAGTATTTAGGTTAGGTTAGGTTAGAGGACGTGTACTTGTCAATTGTGACAAATACAGCACCCGGAGGAGGTCGAATTGACTCATTGTACAACGTCCTAGCTTCTCACACCACTCGTGTTGTGTGCGTTAATTTTATACATGAGTGGCGGGACCTACAGTTTAAAATCGACTCCGAACGACAGATGTTTGAGAAGCTTTGAATGGCAATTTTTACTCTCAGAGTTTTTGCCAGAAATCTGCTGAGAGGAAGTCGCCGAAGAAATATTTTCATGGGATTTGAACTCGGGCCTTTGGTCTAATAAGCCAACACACTACCTACTAGACTACGGCGACACCTATTTTGTGTATGAACAATTTCAAGCACCTAGTCTAAGGCCGAGATAAATAATTATGGTGCCTAGGGTAGAGGCAACTTTGCTTGACATCTTTGCTTATCGAATGCCAAAATATTATGTCAGTTAGAAGAGATCCTCTTTATAGTTTTGTCTGTATTAAGGAGCATCCCTATGTTGCAATACATACCATACATGAATACTATTGCACACATGAGTGTACATGAAAGCAACATAAACATTTATCGGATATTTCCCGTAGGAGTACATGCCATTAAAATGTTTATTTGAATGTATATTCGAATATAATTTCTTTTGTATTTGTTGTTGTTGCTGCTACTGTTGTTGCTGTTGTTTGTTTTGATGTTATTTTAGTTGGTGTTATTGTAATTGTAGACTCCCAAATAGCAGTATAAAAAAAAAACCAGTTCCCATAAAGTTCAGTCAAAAATATTCCCCATGCAACAGTGGTACACATTTCAATATTGCAACGTTGATGATAATGATGATGATGATGATGATGATGTTAAACGATGGAGCTTCTTTACTTTGAAAAATAAGAACTTGAAAGCAAAAAAAAAAGAAAAAAATTGGAAAATATTTTGTCTGCATTTGTTGTTGTTGTTGCTGTTATTATTTGTATGCGAAGTACTCTACTCAAATATTCCAAAGTTTTAAAATGTGTCTGTCTCAGAGAGTCTTTATATTTTTATTATTGATAGGAAAATAAGTAAAAAGAGAAGAACGAAAAGATCATAATAATTTTCTTTAAATTCTGTGTGTGTGTGTGTTTATTTATTTTATTTTTATTTTTAAAATATTTATAAGAATCCTATAAAAATAACAAAATAAAAATAAAATAAGCCAACATGAGCATTTAAAACCAGAAAACAATATTAAAAATGAAGAAAAAATGAATGAAAAAAAATGAATGAAAAAAAACAAAAAGAGAGCGAGAAGTAATAACCACCATGTCATAAAAGTGGTTGATAGAAGGAAACTGTGATGATTACGGGCTTCTTTCGAAATGGGTGACTGACACCTCTACTGCTTTAGATGTGTCGTAAAAATAAAAATTCACTTTAAATCATAAAAATTATTGCTTTGGAGAATATCTTCTGTTCTGATGTTCATATTCAAACAAACCAAAAAAAAAAAAAAAAAAATTTTTCTGTGTACATAATAATAAATATAAATGTATACGTATGTATATTAAATATTTTGCTTATTTTTATTTGCCATTTCAAGAGTAAAAACTAAAGGAGTTCTTTTCCTTCCTTGGTATTCTGCTGCTAAAGACTAGCATGACTATAAATTTAATGAGTTTTTAAGAAAATGAAATTGTCTAACAGGTGTATGACAGGGTCATTGCATATTAAACTGAATGCTTTATAGGGTCTCACTATAAACGTCTTCTATCTTTGCAATTAAATTAAACAAAATGTGTGTAAGATATCGTTAAATTCTTAATCGTCTGTAAAACCCATTGATGATATTATGTGTGGAACACAACATCCTTCAAAAGACCTTTACGGTTTCTCTTGGTATAGCGCATCCGAAATGTCCTATTATTCATGACTCTACTGCATAAATCAGGGTGAATTTGACCGTTGGCTCGTGTTATTAGGACTGCTGTGTATTTATAGCTTAAGAATACCCCACAAGTAAAAGTCTAACAGGCTCAAATCGTATGATTTCGGTGGCCACTGCACTTGGTCTCTACTCGAGGTAAATCGCTCTTGCAGAATATCCATAAAGGGTGTGTAACGTAGCCTGTCGTTAGTGTCCCCATCATCCAATTCAGAGGAAAAAGGAAACAAAATTGGCAATCATCGACCTAAAGTGCTCATTATTGATAGATATGAGCAGGCCAACGTCGTTCTCCAAGAAATATGGACAAACTATACCGCCAGCCCATAATACACAGGATGCATTGAACTTCCTAGAATCCCAAATTCGTTAATTTTGTTTGTTCACGTTCCCATTCATGCCGTAATGGGCATCATCGCTGAAGATGATCTTTCAATGAAAATAAAGTTCAATTGTCAGGAGCCCATTCTGCGAAAACATTGTTTGCTACAGTCTTTAACTTTCAATTCCTTGGTTAATTGAATGTTGCAAGGGTGCAGCCCCAAGTTACAACACAAATTTCGTTAATTTGTGGTCGGAGAAATACCGAGTTTTTGTGAGCTACTCGAAATCGATTTTCTCTAATTATCCCTTCTCACGAACAACCGCTATGTTTCGACAGATCGACAGAGTTTTCTTGATATACGGGTCTTAGTAGATCGTTCACTGAACCAGTGGACATGAATTTATCCACCACATTAAGAATAGGCTTCTCGGTTGGACGTAAACTGTGCAGAGGGCACGGTACGTTTGCTAATGGAATACCCATGATGATTTGGCAGGATGATTTGGTAAAAGAAATTGAATAAATGACAATTAATTTGACAGTCGGAAGTCCTTGTTGGAAGACCCGATATGTTATTCTATCTAGAATCAATATTAAAGCAAATAGTAGTGGGAACATTTATTCTCATAAAAAAATTTATTTTTATAAAAACTATTCGATTTGTCTGCTAACTAAGATGGCACTACACTGAGTGTTTTACTCAAAAGACATCATAATATTGCCTGTAGTTTACTAGGCAGAGTACTGACATATTAGACCCAGCCTGTGGTTCAAAGCCCAGCTCAGACATCTCGAACAAAACGAAATATGAAAAAAATATTTCTTTCGGCGACTTTCTCTCAGCTGTCTGCTGGCAAAAACTCTGAGAGTAAATACAATTGCCATGCCAATAAGCTTCTCAAAAATCTAGCTTATCTGAGTCGTCTTTAAGTTGTTGGTTTCATCACTCATGGATAAAATAAATACACACAACATGGGTGGTGTGAGAAAGTAGGTTGTAAAGCATGCTAAACAAAAATGTTAAGCATGTTAATTAAATGTTAAATTGTTTAATTTAAATTCTTGTTTTTAATTGTTTATTCAATGACTAACAATGTTTGTTTGTTTGTTTTATTATTTGAATACTCATTTTAGATCGTGATAATCCCTATCCCTGGTTGAATAAATGCCTGCACGGTAAGTAAAGCCATTGTTATTAAAATTATTTTCCCTCTTTTTCCTTTGCATAAATATTAATATTTCATTAAAGTCCATATATTTTTAATTAACAACCTAATTAATAAACATATGTATATTTTTACATATTATGACCATAATAATGAAAAAAAAAGAAAATAATTTTTTTCGTTTTTGTCTCTCAAAGCTCTTTTATAAAATATTAATTAATGTAATTATTTAAAAAATAAACAAATTGTTTGCAATTAATATTTTATTTTTGTCTCTGGTGATTCGCTTTTTTTCCATCACCCTTCATAATGACCGTGCATGATAGAACAACCTACCGAGGAGACTGTACATGCGGTTACCCAAACCCTGCTGGAGGTTTATTGCAGTCGACGAGTACGTATTTTTTATTTTAATTGTCGCACCAAATCGGCTATGTTTACCAATGAGCTGAAGAAATTACATGGCGGGCCAACGGATGTAATTGGTAAGTGGAGCGATTAACATTTTCTAGTCGAGTGTGTTGAAAATATTAAAAAAAATTCTATTTCAGGTGGTTATGATACACCCACAGCCAAGAGACTTCGTTTGCCAGCTCTGAAGCCACCACCAAAGAAACCAAAATTTAAAGCAGGTGATCATTATGCTTTAAGAACACCTGAAGGTAAGTGTGACAAAATATTTTGAAATCAAAAACCTAAGAATCTCAAGTTTTTCGGTATGTTTTCAATACTAGAATGCCGCCTAGAACTGGCACGCATGGGTAAAGTTATCGATGAATTAATAGCGCCTACCTTGCGGCGTGCTAAACTGGCAGAAGAGCAAGAAAAATTAAATGCCGCCAAAGACAAGCGTTCGAACAAAACTGATAATAAAACCAAAAAGTCTACTAAAACAGAAGTAAATTGTTTTCATTTTGTAATTAAAAATACGAAGAATTTTAAAAAAATCTCCCTTCATTACCTTTTAGATCAATAGAAACAAACAATTGATGAATAAGAAAACAATCAGTCGTACCGATTTCAAATCGGATGAAGAATTTCTTCTCTTTATAAAGAAAATGGAACAAGAGTAAGTTTTTTTAAAGGGCATATTCGAGAACACAGTAGTAATTCTTTTAATTTTGCAGAAAATTTAAATATTTGGAAGGCTTTATACCCGTCGATCCTGAAGAACAAAAGGACACCATTTTAAAGGATTACAATGAACGACGTTTGTTGGCTGAAGCGAAATTTACGCTGCCCGTCGAAAAGCGCTACAAGTGTTTAATGAGGCATGTAAGTATTGAATCGATTTCTCTGTCGTGAATTCTATTTCGAAAGTACTGCAGGAACTCTACACTGTAACTATGGTACTTACAATTCTCTCTTAAATAGACTACAGAATATCAGACTTCATCCATTCGTCGCAATATTTTTAAGGAAAATAAGATTTAGGTTTCCAATTTGAGTTTAAACTCGTTTTTTTGTGACACCAATATGCCCAACGAATTTATAGGATAGGTGATTTAAAAGTTTGAATTTAAAAATGCAATAAAACAAAAACGGTTTGAAACTTTGCTAAATTTATATTTTTGATGTGAAGTACAATTGTTCCGGTTAGAAATGGTATATTATTTAATTTATATGGCTATCGCGGCTGGCGTCTTTCTGCCTCATTCGATCGTATCAATTTTCGTGCACTTTTTCACAAACGTTGGCCTTCATATTTTCAATTGTCTGTGGTTTGCCGGCACTACTTTTCCCTAACTTTTCGCCCCACTGAACATAGTACAACGGGGTCAAATCGCAGCTTCTTGGCGGCCGATTGACATCATCATTTCGGCTAATTAAACAGCCATCAAATGTCTGAAGCAATAAATCGCTTGTGGCATGAGATGTGTGGCAAGTTGCACCATTCTGTTGAAATCAAACATCGTTCACGTCACTACTATGAAGAGCGGATACAAAAAAATCAGTTAAGATGGTGCGATAGGTGTCTCCATTGATCGTAATGGTTAAGCCGTCCTGATTTTTAAAGAAATATGGGCCAATGATGCCTCCGCTCCACAAGGCGCATCTAACAGTCACTTGTAATGGGTGCATTGGCTTTTTTAAGGCCTCGTGTGGGTTTTTTGAGCCCAAAATATGGCAATTTTGCTTATTAATGTACCCTCCAAGATCCCAAGGTGATCCAAAATCGACATTATCGTGCAGATTCTCGTTACCAACGTTGCTCAAGCGTTAATCGATTTATTAAGTCCAGTGAGGATAATATACTGAATTTTCTGACATAATAAAATGACAAAAGTATTGCCAGCTTCGAAATAACCGATGGTTCTAATTTAAACCAGTAGATGGCCCACCCGATACATCCTATATTGTCACGTTCATACTTAATATTTTTGTTTTGCTAAGATAAACAATCTTCGATCCAGTCTCTGCCGTCTGATAACTGTTGTAATTTGTCTAACATGTCTTCGAAGTATATTTAAGAGGGGACAGGTTATACCCTTAAAGACATTTTATTTAGCCTTATACAGGAAGCCTTGCATATACACTTGGAATCACCTTTAAATACATTTTTAAAGTCGACACACCCAAATATATAATAAAGATCACTATCTGACCGCTTGCTTAGTTATGAACTTTAGGCAATTGATTCTTCAGTAACTGGAGTAAGTAAATCCAAAATGCGTTTGATAATAAAGTGAGCACTTAATTCATAGACTGTGCTGAGCAGTGGTAACTTTGCCAATTGCTTCGAGCTCTGAATTCACAGTTTCCAGAATTTATGATCAGAAGGATTTTAGTGATTGTATCGTAGGACTGGCAGAATAACAGCCACTATGAACTCTTCCACTATCGTATGAAGGAGATAAATGGTATGGTTTGAAATCATAGCGAAATCATAAATGAATTTAACACACTTAGGATGTGACTCGCTTAAAACTAATCAAATTCGATTAAGTCGAAAATTTCGAAAAGGGGGGTTTCTATAAAACAGTCTACCCAAGCCTTCAAAATAACAACGTTTGTCAAAATGCCAACATTTATCTTACAAGACGTTGCATTATTTTTTTGTTTAATTGTTTTACGTTTTTAAACAATTTAAAATAAAATATTCCGACAATGTTTGACTCAAAATTAAAGTATTTTAAAAAATTGTGGGCTTTTGTTTCCAATTAGTTAATTAGCAGAGAAGATGCGGCGTTCATTGTCAGTTTCTTGTTTAAATATGATCTGATTTTTAATTTAATTTTGCAATTAATTAGCGAAAAGTTTTATTTAATATGCTCTTGCGTTTGAATAAAATTCTGCAAAATTTTTTTTTCTCTCTTTTAACAAAAAGTTTATTTGGTCGTTTTGGCTGATGGCTACGGTGCTGGGGTTTAGGTTTTGAGGTTTTAAGCCACCGGTAAACATGCATTTTCATATGAATTGCTAAAAAAAATTTTTAAGGTTACACGCAACGTAATTAAAACAGTTTTCTTGAATATGTTTGTAATTGTTTAGCTTGTGAGGCTTTATAAAATATTTTATTTTGAGTTGCATTTGCTTTGTTGAGATTAAATTAGTGAATAAGTGGATTCTTTTTTCTTACATCCTTATTTACTTAACCCATTAGATCCCAACCATCTTTAAAACCAAAAAAAAATACTTTATTGTGTTAAAATATATTTTATTAGGGTCTACCTTAAAATAAAATTAAAAAAAAAAAATAAAAGTTTTTTTTTTTTGGGGCGGTACCCCCAATATATATGCTTACCAAACAACACTTTCCTAAATTTTTTAAATAATTTTTTTTATTAAATTAAAGTTAATTAATCTGTTTACTTTACTTTTCACTTAAATTCGACTGCATTTAGTTTAAAATACAAAAGATATACAAAAGATATATATATGCATACGTCGACATGTGATGAGAAGTGCAAAAAATGAGAAAATATAAAAACACTTACAGATAAAAGGGTCTGATAACTTACCGTTATATTTTTTTCACTTTCTTTTACTATTTATTAATTCCTTACATTCTCTATTAATGTTATGAAAAAAATTTTTTTTTAAAAAGTCAGTAACTTTCTGTATATAGCGCTATAAAGTCGGTGTACTCAAGCGGGTACAGTGGGAACGAATGGGTTAATTGGTTATTACACCCCTTTAGTCAGGATTATTACCTAGTCAGGATTACCACCCATCTTACACCACATATGTTGTGTTAATTTTATCCGTAAGTAGCGTAGCCTACAGTTTGAAGTTGACTCCGAACGACAGATCTTTCTTTTCATGGCAATTTTTTTTTCTCTCAGAGTTTTTGCCAGAAATCTGTTGAGAGGAAGTCGCCGAAGAAATATTTTTTTATATTTTCTTTTTGATGTCCTCACGTCTAATAAGCCAACACACTACCTACTATACTACGACTTCCAAATAATCCGTCAGAATCTCGTGAAATACCCTAATCTTCTCCGACACCCATACAACATAACCCCAACAATGCATATCATAGGAATATCAGGTAAGCTACCTCTTGAGTTTAAATTATTTCTAGGCAACGACAGACAGATAAGCTATCATCTTGGTAAAGTAGAACAATATCTAAATAAACGTGATTAAGGAAACCAAAAAGAAATCGTAAATATCCAATCAATAAAATATTCTAGCTCGAGGTCAATTTCTTAAATATCAATTTTCTTGCAATATTGCAATATTGTATGTATCGGATATCATCTTCAGGATTCAAAAAAGAGAGTAGCAATATCTAAAATATAAACATTATCACTGCTCGCTATCACATACAATATTGCAATACAATATTGAGTGCAATATTGTATGTGATAGCGAGCAGTGATAATATATATATTTACGATTTCAAATTATATATATTATTTTGACCTGTTCCCTTTATGATCCAATCAATAAAATATTCTTGCTCGAGGTCAATTTCTTAAATATCAATTTTCTTTATTATATAGCAATATTTCGATATCCATCGGATATCATCTTCAGGATTCAAAAAAGAGAGTAGCAATATCTAAAATATAAACATTATCACTGCTCGCTATCACATACAATATTGCACTCAATATTGTACTCTCTTTTTTGAATCCTGAAGATGATATCCGATTGATATCGAAATATTGCTATATAATAAAGAAAATTGATATTTAAGAAATTGACCTCGAGCTAGAATATTTTATTGATTGGATCATAAAGGGAACAGGTCAAAATAATATATATAATTTGAAATCGTAAATATAATAAGAATATAACGACTCATCGATTGGTTTTAAAAGGGCAATAAGTAGACAAAAAGTTAGAGGCGATTTGCCTTAGGTGAGATCCTTCAATGCTGAAGACGCTTGTTTCTGATGGTTAATGAATTCATTTACTTTCTTAGACATTACAACCCTATTTATATATATATATAATATATATATATATAATATATATATATATATATATATATATAATATTTAAAAGAATTGACTAACTTAAAAGAACCGAAGGGAGAAATAAAAACAATTAAAATAAATGGTATTATTTATGATAATGACCAAGAAATAGCAGAGAATTTAAATAAATTTTTTGTAAACAGTGTGAAGGAAGTAAATGAATCAATTGAACAATATGAATATAGAGGATTGTACCCGGACATTAATATGTAGTGGAATGGAACAGTTCCGATTTAAAATGGTTTCATCGAATGATGATATTTCCAAGAAATTGAAATATAAAATTGGTGGTAAAATTCTTTTTTCGGAAGGTGTATTGAAGGACTCTCTTAATTACACAGCTTATTTCTATGCTTGTATGGTAAATGAAAGTTTGACGACGGGTGTGGTGCCTAGAAAATGGAAAGTGACAACTATTGTGCAAGTACAAAAAGTTGCAAATACTGTACTTGCAGAGGAACTTAGGCCTATTAATACCATTACATGCGATTCTAAGCTCGTTGAACTGATAGTTGAGAAACAGCTAACTGAACATATAGAGGAAAATAATATATTAATAGAGGAGCAGTCTGGATTCAGAAGTAACCACTCTTGTTAAACAGCTTTAAATTTGGTATTGTCGGAGAGGAAGAATAGTTTTAATGATGAATATACAGGGTGGGGCAAAATCACGAAGGGTTTTAAAATTCTTGGAAGCGAACTGCATAAATTAATCGTTCTTGGGAATCTCGTGGCTTTAGTTCTTGCACTAACTGCAGCTTGTATGGGAAAAGATGTAAATTTCCCTTTAATATTCTGCGTAAAGACAGCCGAGACATTTGCAGCTCAGCAGAGCGCCTTCGAGTTGATGTTTCAGGATTCTCCTCAACACTCTCCTCAACACTCTCCAGAACGCATTGAATATTTGCTTCATTAATTACAGAATGTGGTCTTCCTCTTCGTGGAAGATCCCTTACTGAGCCTTGTTCCTGAAAACGTGTCACTAAGCGTCGAATCATTGATTCGGATGGTGAATTCCGCACATTAAAATGACGACGATAAGCTAGTTGAGTTTGAATTATTGATCGATGATGTTCAAAATAAAGTTCTATGACTTTGGTTCGCTGGATAACGTTGTAACCTTCCATAATTAATCTCCCAGATTTATTTTACAAGTCCTAAAAAGAAAAAGAAAAAAAAAATTAAATTAGAAAAGTTATTAATTTTTCAAATCCCTTCGCGACTTTTGCCCCACCCTGTAGTTGCAACTTTCCTTGATCTGAAGAGAGCATTTAAGACAGTAGATAGAAATATATTAATGGTGAAATTGCGGAAGATGGGAATTAATAATACTGAGGACAAATGGATGACCAGCTATTTGAGTGATAGACAGCAACAAGTGGTTGTATCTGATACGGTATCAACAAAAATTAATGTGAATATGGGATTGCCGCAAGGAACAGTACTGGCGTCACTGCTTTTTATTTTATATATAAATGATATAAAGTCATGTTTAAATCATACAAGGATTAGATTGGAATATTGGAAATGCTATTGGAAAGATGCAGGAAGATATTGACAATTTGTATATATGGTTATGTGAGAAAAAGTTAAAATTGAATATTAATAAAACAAAGTTTATGATATTGGCGAGAAATCATGTAAATAAGGATGAATGTGTATTGAAAATAAGGAATGACGTTATTCAAAGAGTAAATGTAATTAAATACCTGGCTATAATGATAGATGATCATTTAAGTTTCGATGATCATTTGAAGTATATTGTGACCAAGATAGCGATGAGAATTGGAATAATGGCTAGGACGAATAAATTAGTAAATAAGAACTATAAGATTAAAGTTTATAATAGTATGATTTTACCGCATTTTGTCTATTGTCCGTCAATATTATTTCTTTTGAACGCAACGCAAATGGACAAACTGCAGAAGTTGCAAAATAGGGCTATGCGTGTTAATTTTGAACAAGAAATTTGATACGAATATTAAAAGTATGCTTGGAGAACTGAAGTGGTTAAATGTTAGGCAAATTATAACTTTTCACACATTGAAATATATACCTAATATGAAACTTGGGAAATGTCCGGAATATTTGAATGGAAAGTTGCAACGTAATAGTGAAATTCATAATTATGATACGAGGACAAAGGATAATTACAGGTTACCGTACATTAGAACCACAAGGGATATGAATTGTTTGGAGTATAAGGGAATTAGGAAGTACAATGAACTACCAAGTAGAATAAAGGACTGTGAAAATATGATTTTATTTAAGAAACTATTAACTGAATATTGTAAAAACAATTAATATGTTGTAATATATATCTAGGTTTAAAAAACCGTAATAAATAAATAAATAAATAAAAAACTCTTCAGTCAGGATTACATCCTAGCTTCTCACATCCACCACATATGGTGTGTGCGTTAATTTTATTCATGAGTGGCAGGAACTACAGTTTCAAATTGACTCTGAACTACAGATCATGGCAATTTTATTTTCCCTCAAAGTTTTTCCCAGAAGACTGCTGAAAGGAAGTTTCCGAAGAAATATAGTTTTTATACCTCGTTTTGTTCTAGATATCTAGGCTTTGAATAAGGGCCTCACGTCTAATAAGCTGACACACTACCTACTAGACTACGACGACTTCAAACTGTAACAACACGCTACCTACTACACTGTGGCGACTTCAAGGAAGGAATTCAAAGACCATAATTCTAAAATGTTGTATCTTCGTATTCATCTGTTTCTACACCAACGGAATTGTCACGAACAACTCTTAGTACCGTGTATTACAAATCTAAAAATGGTACTAAAACACACAAATTTGTTTTTAATCCCAGCATCACTATTTTAGTAGTATTGTGATTTTCGCCTATGACTGTGCCAGGACAACACTTGAAGAATGTAAAAATCTTATGTAAACGAGATTATTAACGTGATTAAGCCTAAGCTTACAAGACCTGAAATTGAAGCTGTACTTGGAAGCTGAAAACAAAAGTGAGAATCTAATGCTTCAAGCTGAGAACAGTTTTCAAGAATGCAATTCGTATTGTTTTACGTTTCAATAAATTATGCATTCATCACACTCCTTCTCAGTGTAAATAATGTATTTGGGTGCAAATGTAATATTTTTGGTAACGTCATTAATCATGAAAGACAAAAATATAACGTCAGACAGACAGAACGACACTCAGACATTTATTGCAAGTAAACTTTTATAACATCAGGTAGTTTAATTCTCAGTTTTATTCATAAGTTGACCATTGACAGACTTTTATTACGAATTACCTCATAAATCACGTCAAATATTTTAAATAGCTGACTGACTGACTTGACTGACTGACTTGACTGACTGTTTTATATTAAAAATGTAAACATTTCTACGCAAAAAAAAAATCTTTTTTATTTTTTTTTTTTTTTGGTAGGAAAACAGTAAAAAAATCACATAAAATATGCGGTAAAAATGGTCGCTCGCATTGATGGACTCAATGGCTTGTTATGAAGCGTAAACAAACGGACAAATACGCAAAAAAATAAATGAAGAACGTTTTTATGAGTTCTTCGTCAAGTTATTAAATGAATATGTATACATAAAAATTATGAAAATATTTTTCTGTGGCTACCGATAGTAAATATTATCAAGGCATTGTTAGAAGTTTTGTTTCATTTGTAACGTTTTTTAAGAAAAATTAGTTTGAAAGTTTTTTATTTCATATTGAAAGAAGGTCCTGAAGGCTTTACACATTCATAATGTATGTATTGGGTTACACCAGATATTCTTCACTGTATACGTTTTCGATATAGGCAATCGGTGAATGACCACACGGTAAATGACTTACCACCAAAATTACTTGCCTATTCTTCTATTACTCAATGTTTTCTGTGCCGTTGGATTTGCTCACTTGCTATAGTAGGAATTTAGTGACCGGCAGATGTATTACTTCATCTGCATTTTCAACAGCTCAACAGTTGCTGATCATGAATTCCATTTTGAAAGAAGAATTCTCCAAATCGACAGCCATAATTAAACTTTGTAAGTCCTTTTGGAAGCAAATTACTTAGAAGATGACCTCTCTTTGTTGGAGATTAATCATCCACATATATTTGGTAAATGATTAAAGTTCCACCTATCATTAGGAATTTATATCTCAAACAAGCATTTTTCAAACTTGTGTTGCCTTTTCTGAATCCATAATACATCACACTTTCACTGTTAGGCATCCTTCAACCCGATTTTTAGATGTTAAGCGGCTTATAGAACCATTTCCACCTTGAAGCTTTAGACCGTTTCTCACTTTTGTTTTCAGCTTCTAAGCACAGCTTCAGTTTCTGGTTTTGTAAGCTCAGACATAAGTCACCCTAATAATCTCATTTACATAGGGTTTTTACTTCCTTATTCAAATATTTAGAATTCAATAATTTACAGGATAACATTCTCTTATTTCACGAACTTCCATAATATTTCTAAACAGTTAAAAGCCTTAGCTTAACATTAACGAGTAAGGAAAGTACCCTCGCACTTCAATTATAATATGCTGTAGGGTTTTCAAATGTTAGATCTTCAGTCATAATTGCTTGTTTCATAAAAATGTTAACAAATAAATTTGCCATGGCCAACATTAAAGTGGTCTAACCATCTGACCGTTCTTCGCTTCATTCATTCATTTTAGCCATTTTATACGCATTGAGTGTTTATTTTGTGTATTATTTTGATATCCAAAATTTTATTTTATTTTTATTGGACACTTTGCAAATCGTAAAATTTTATAACACTTGGCCAGATAAATATGGGCATAATTTTAAGTTAATAAAAGTAATAAAAAAAAAAACAGAAATAAACCTTAAATAAAAAATTAAATATTTTATCTTTTTTTCTTCCACCTGCTTCAATAGTATTTTAAATCACGACTTTTTAAGTGTTTCATTATTTTTTTTTTCTTTCTGGGGGCCCTCCTTGACTGTCTTTTAAAAACAATTTAAACAAATGAACAGCAAATAAATTTGTTTATCGTTGTTGAAAAATATTTGTATCTCCTTAAAGACGCATTATTATTTAAAGTATTTTTTTTTTTTCTTTTTAATGTTTATTTTCGTTTTTTATTAATTTGTATCCACATTTTGTTTTGTGTGTACGTACAGCAGAGAAGAGAATGAGTTGAAAACGAGAAAATAATTAATTTCTATGGAGCGTGTATTTGACCAGAAGGCAAATTAATTTTTATGTTGTTGGCTGCCATTAATCAATAAAAATAAATTAAATTTGTTTTTAATTGAGTTGATATTAAAAAAAGTAATTAGATTATACAAAAACAAAAACATCGACAAGCAATTCATTTTTATTTCATGTGGCGTTAGTTAAAGAGTTACAATTTAAGAATTTATTGGGATTTTATAACCCAATGGAATAGTAAGATATGAAAGTTATGATCATCCTGACTCTTCCACATCATCCCAAAGAACATTTTAAAACAAAATAAGTTTTTATGGCATAGCCAAAGGTAAATTAATAAAGATAAGGATAGTCTAGTAAGCAGTGTGTTGGCTCATTAGACGTGAGCCCTCACTTCGAACTTCAGGTCAGACATCTCCAACTAAATGAAATATGAGAAATATATAAATATTCGGACATTGCCACTCAGCAGATTTCTGGCAAAAACTCTTAGAGTAAATAAAATTGCTATGAAAAGTTTCTCAAATATTTGTCGTTCGGAGTCGACTTTAAACTGTAGGTCCCGCCACAAAGTTATGATCATCCTGACTCTTCCACATCATCCCAAAGAACATTTTAAAACAAAATAAGTTTTTATGGCATAGCCAAGGGTAAATTAATAAAGATAAGGATAGTCTAGTAAGCAGTGTGTTGGCTCATTAGACGTGAGCCCTCACTTCGAACTTCAGGTCAGACATCTCCAACTAAATGAAATATGAGAAATATATAAATATTCGGACACTGCCACTCAGCAGATTTCTGGCAAAAACTCTTAGAGTAAATAAAATTGCTATGAAAAGTTTCTCAAATATTTGTCGTTCGGAGTTGACTTTAAACTGTAGGTCCCGCCACTAATGTATAAAAATTAACACACACAATATATGTCGTGTGAGAAACTACGTTGTAACCCTGACTAAAGGGTTGTAATGACCAATTATGTATGTATGTAAGAGTATAAGAATTAATTTTGTTACCTAGTTTCCATTCTATTTCCGTGCTTAAAATTTCGTCCTGTCACTCATAGAAAGTTTTGTTTCTTCACTATCGGTTCAAAATAGTATGTATGTCAGGCAAAAGTTGTCTGTTTTGACAAAAGTAGTAGAAATTTTTATGACAGCAATAGCAGAATGTTCTAAAAAACTTTCTCAAGTTACGTCCGCCTACGTGACTGATCACTAATGTTATGATAGAATGCAACCAACCAAACAGATGATGATCACATGTTAGGCATCACTCTTTCCACGATTAAGACTGAAGGAAATTGGGCGCAACATAAGCAACAGATGAGGCTACTACATGGCCATAAAAGTTGTTGCTTTGACCAGAATTTAAAAACGCAATATGCATTCACTGATGGGGTAGATTACTCTGATGGGGTAGATTACTGATCACTGCCTCAAAGATGCTCAGGTAAGATGACTTAGTCTCCCATATTTCGGTCTTTAGAAGCTGCAATAATGCGCAAGAGAATGGGACTATCATTTATGTCAACAACGTTGTCTGTAAACAGTAAATGAAACCTAGATAGCGACTTATCGGTTTAACTGGCCTGCCGTCTGGTAACTTTGGAAGTGTGTCTAGATTTTGTAGCAAAATCAGTGTATCTCTATTTGAAGAGTCATAGAATCTTCATGCATATTTCGGGAAGTATCAACGATAGTTCCAATAACTTCGCTGCACTATTCTGCCTTGTTTTGGTGGTTGATTTTTAACCAACGTCATAAAGACAACAAATAGGGATCCTGACTTTGGACCCAATTGAAGCAACTTATATACATTTATCTCTCTACTTCCAACTTACTTAATTGGCCATTAACAACCTGATTATCGGAATTCGGTGTGCTTTGAACATACTTCCAGGCGACTCTGTTTTTTACGCACCTTTGCCAATTGGCCCTGTTGCTTCCTGAATTTGGTAGACGAAGCCGTCCTCTTCGGCAACTTCCGAAAATCTCTACATCAAATACACATCTCGATGGGACATTCTCTTCCATCCGAACGACATAACTGAACCATCTCAGCCACTGGATGTATGGATGGAGTTCATACAGCTGATTATGCAATGGACAGAATATCTTACATAGGACATTTCTCGCGAATATTCTCAAGACTGCTGCTTTGACGCTTGATAGTAAACATTCTTCTGCTTTCTCTCTTATCCCAGGACTTTTAGATGCTTTTTTTTTTGTCAATAAACTCTGGAGTTAGACTTGTGTATGATTTCTCTGAATTAGAGTTCTGTTTTAACCATTAAATGAACAGTTTAGAGTTACATCCTGTAAGAAGCAGAAGAACTCATCGGTCACGTTCTTTATTAATGGAATTCTACACGAACCCAGCTTTAGTTCATGACTGCAACTGCAATAATGATTTCTAGACTCCATGCATTTCCAGCTCTCTCTTTGTCTCTCCTCGTTATTTGCGAGTTCCAGTCTATGGCATTTCTTGTGATATTATTTAATATCCTAGGAGCTCTTTGGGAATCATTTATTAACATAAAGACCACCAGGTGTTAGAGACCACCATAAGTGTGAGTTGGTTGTAATGCCCAATTATGTATGTAAAGACCACCAGAGAATTTGAAAAGCTCTTATAACATACATTCAAACGTACATTACTTGCAGCCCTTCAGTCTGGATGATGACTTAGTTTTTCACAGACACAAACTCAACGATAGACCATGTAGTCACAGGATCTGCTATAGTAGATAAATCACTCGTTTCGCAGGAAAAACTTAACTAGTGAAACTGAAACAAGACTGATAAGACAAGTTTAAGTTAACATTGTATTCGATTTCATACACTCAGAGGTCCATTAATGGTGGAAATATTTTAACATTCTGAAGATTTCCTCTTGCAACTGCATTGCTTATCATTCTATGTCTTACTACTCCTCTTCTGTTCACCTGTATTTCTTCCATACTTTGATTAAAGTGATTAATCTGCAGTTTATCTCTTCAAAGTTTTTCTTTGTGTTCCATATATTATGAGAACTTATCTAAAAAAGCTTTATTTTCGCAAACTATGGAAAACAAATTAAAAACACATTCAATTTTACTTTTATGTGATTGCCACACGTAACATCATCACTCTTCTTTTGCCCAAAGCACTCTTACTCGATAACACTTCACTTTCGTACACAGTTTGTTTCTTTAAGGAGCATATTTATTTGGCAAATTTTGTTTTTGTTGTTGTTTTTATTGATAAGCAATGCTATGCTATGCTAACAACAATCTTTTTTCCTCTTTTACAGCTTTCGATATTAAGTTTGGAGACTTTTCCATCAAAGTTGATTAAGAAAACTTTACCGAATATCAATCGAAAACTTTCATTCCTGCAGGATGCTTACAAGTTTATTTGTCTAGAAGAGGTAAGTGTGTTAGTAAGTAACAATACTGTCTGTCTGAATGTGTGTCAGTCTGTGTGTCTGTCTGATTGCAGCTGCTGCTTTAAGCAGAACTGATGATGAACAATAAAATTAATGAAAGAGTGAGAGAGAATGAAAAAAAAAAAATTAACAAGTAAAAGTAAAACATCAGCACAGGATTAATACAATGAAGAAGAAAGAAAGTTTGAAAAAAAAAAAATCGAAGAAACAGATAAAAGTTATCGATAGAAAATGATAAAAATTAACAGCAACAATAACAAAAAGTTGTTTTTCTTTCTTTTATTTTTTTTTTCTTTCAAAAAGATTACTGAGTTTGAGTTATAAAAAGCGGATTAAAAAGAAATCAAATCAATTTTAATTTATTTTGCATTATTGTTGTTAAAGACAACAACAACAGAAAAAAAGGATTTTTTTCTTTTATTTTAATTGTTATTTTAATCTTTTAAGCATTTTTCTTTTGTTATTTCTCTGCTGCAGTAGTAATTGTAATAAAAGTTTCGTTTTTTTTCCTTCTACGAAATAATCTTCATAGAAATTATGGCCAAAACTACACATTGAAGTCATGTTAATGGATTATCTTTTTACCAGCGAACGTCAAATACCCACCGATGTAGCCGTTTTAATTATTTCGTGCCTTATAGATCTTCAAGAAGATTTTCGTTATTATGTGAAACGTGCATTTCTTCGTTATCTACTCAGGTAAGTTGTCTTTTTCTTTCTAAAACTTAAGGAAACAACTAAAAACCAACCGACACATTATAAAAGAAAAAAACATGAGCTAAACTTATCCCACCACATACTTAAACTAAAAACATTAGAAACATAAAAATGGTAACTATAATAACAGCATTCAGGGTGGGTTAAATATGGCACATTAGATATTGAAATTTTGCTACAAATAAATAAGAAAATAAATGAAGAATATTCTCGGGCTCTATAGCTTAATTCAAACTATTTTTCATCCTTAATCGAGTTAAGATAGACTGACAACCCCAGAACTATATTTTTCTGTCAGCGGTTTCCATTGAATTTAGGCAAACTCAACTCCCTAAAATTCTATATTAGACGGCATTTAAAGCAGTAGGATAGTTTTTAATATGATGTTGTCGATAATTTGACAGAGAAGTATACAGCAGCTAAATAATCAAACAGCAGTTTGATCACTCCTGTATATTGGCTAACATGCCTTAAAAGGCAAGACCAAAAATTTACATTAATTGCTTGTTTCTTTTAGTAATTTTATTGCAATACATGCTCCAGAAAATGATGCATTGGATGTAAAGTTTATTTCCACAGGGACTTCCGAATTTTGACAGTTGATAACTGCCATTATGTTGACGTTAAACTTGTCAAATTAGTCATTGTTTATTTAGTCTGTTTCGCCAAATAATCATAGATGGATATTGCATATTGAAGTCGCCGTGGTCTAGTAGAGAGGGTGTTGGCTTATTAGACGTGAGGCCTAGGTTCAAACCCCAGGTCAGGCATCTCCAACTACGGATTAAATATATCGTGTGTCTTTATATATTGTTTTCATGCTCGCTATGGTTCACGACTACAGTTATATTTCTCCGAAGCATTTGTCTATCAATATATTGTGATATTGAATATGGTATTATGAGCCTTATCTTGCCGACAAGTTACTGTCGATCGTAGCTACACTGTAGTTTTTGCTTTTACATTTCCTGTAAATTTACAAAACAAATGAAGAAGGCTTAACAACATGTAATGCAATTAAAACAGTACGACTAAGTATCGAATACACGATAAAAGTATTCGATTTTTAAAACTAAAATATTTGTTAGCCACAGGCTCTGTTAACAACGATTATTTGCTGAACAAGAAAATTATTTTCTTGTTAAAAATGTAAACAAAAATATGGAAAATCAAGCAGCTCAAGATGATTAGTTTAACAAACAATGCACGAGTACAAGTATTACAAGATTTTGTATTTTCAAAACAGAATATTTTAAATATTCTACAACAACAACAAGAACAACTGTAGACAGCCTCCAGCTATTGTGGCCAAGTTTTCCCTTAACTGTTAACAGACTTTACACACAACATGGAGGAAAAGAAACAAAAAAAAAAACATGAGAAACATGAAAAACATAAGCAAACTTAAGACATTAATAGAAAATCTATGTACAGCACAAGAGAGGAGATAGCAGGAGAGGAAAACAAGAGAAGCCAAAGGTAAAATGAGGCAAAAAGTTGATGTCAATGATGATGGCAGTAAACACATCACATTTATTTACGTTGGGTAGGGATGGGAGCGATAGGGATGGGCAATGGAAACATGCATGGTAAAGAAAAAAGTCTTATAAGACTAAAGATTGAAACACTTTCTTATCAGGGGATTATAGTTTAATGTAGTTTACTTTACGTTTTCTTTATATTTTCTTGTAATTTTTCTTTATTTAAGATCACCATTGGAACGTAAACGTTTGCAATTGGAGGTTGAGCCGCCAGAGTTTCCCTTAATGACCATACGAGCACCGGTGCCATGGAAAGTTTATGTACAATTAGCACGAAATCATTTGGATCAAGTACTAATGACCACTCATCCTGTTATACAAGCATTGAATTTACTGTGGCATCAACTGTAAGTAGAGTTTTCCACTTATTTTCTCTCTCTTTACCTCGCATCTCATGCTTTTAAAATTTTCTTAACGTAAGTATGTATGGCCATGAAGTTTTAATTTCATTTCACCGTTAATAAGTGGTGACAGTTACATGTGTATAGCGGCAAAGAGAGATGCGGCATATTGTTATGTCTCAGTCTTAAGCTGTAATAATCTGTTCTTTATACTGTGTGTGTGTGTGTATACTTAGTCTCCTTATCATGGTATTACCTTCTGCTTGTTATGTCCTTATAGCTATAATGACTTGGTTATTGTTGATGTTTCCAAGATTATTTTACGTACCATACCCATGGATGCCGATGAATTAATAGAATTTATAAAAGAAAGTTGTGATACTATTAGAGATGTAAGTATGTCTGGCTAGCTATTAGCTGAAGCATTATTTTAACAAGTGTATACCGTTCTATGGCAGTTGTTGTTAAATGATTGGATACCACGGTGTGCGGATATGATGGATGTAATGCGTAAAACCTGGAAACATTTAATACCCATGCGTGGTGGCTATGGGGGACGTGCTGGAATACTCTTTCGTTGTGTACACGCCTTAATGTCACATCATCTGGAACTTTTAATCACAAGAAGTTTAACGTATTTGTATAAAAATTTAGAGGAGTATATGGTATGAAAAGAAAGAAAATTAAGCCGTGTTTATTAACCATTTACACTTTCTCATGTATATTTAGGATGGCAATGATATAACCAAATACAATATGTTTGATGAGAAATTAAAGAGACGCCCTTTAATGACTCTGGTGGTCTCTGTAATTGGCATACACTTTGATCATCCGCCCCGCGAGGAAGTCACACCACAGCATGCCACGCCAGCCATTTACGAAGAGCAAGATGATGATGCTGATCCATTCTACAAAAGGCCAAGTGTTGTAGTAGTAGAACCGGTAGGAAAAAACCCCAACAAGTTTAATTAAAATGTTCATGCCACGTTTTCTTTGACAATTTTTGTACAGACTCCTTTAGAAGTTGATGGCCTTACGAAGTTTCTTGTAAAAAATAGTGGCAAATTGCATGCCTTCCCCTATCTTGGCAGTCTACCCGAACTTTTCGTTACTATTTTTAAACGTATTTTAAGAGTCGGCTATAATTTGCCACGTTTGGAGTATATCATGTCAAATGGTTAGTAAAATTCAAATCAGATTTGTTTTTTTAAGACTCACAGGTTGTTGATTTCTTGTTTTAGATCCCGATAACATTGGCTATCTGCACTGCATAGATGAAAATCATCCCGATATTATTTTGTTGTACAAGAAGGTACAAACTATTATTGAGAATAACTGGCAAGGACCCCGTGTATATTTATTTCCCATTTATAAATATTACTATCCCCTGCTATCGGATAGAATACAACCCATTGTGGAGAAGATTTTTACGCAACACATTTTACCGGATTTAGTGGTAAGTAAACTAACTTCCTCTATGCAAAAACTGCGAGAGTAAATGAAATTGCCTCTAAAAATTTGCTCAAAAAGCTGTCGTTTGGAGTCGACTATGAACTGCAGGTGCCGCCACTCATGCATAAAATTAACCTTCAAAATATGGGTGGTGTGAGAAGCTAGGTTGTAACTCTGACTAAAGGGTTGCAATAACCAATTAAGTAAGTAAGCAGTTTTATCAAGCGGAGTGGTGTTTCATGTAAATGGACTTGTTCTAGGAAGCTCATTGCCTCCACAGTTACACTACAAAACGTTGTGTATGCCTGAATCCCGATTTTTGGGCACCAACTGATAAAAGAAATTGAGTAGCGTTGAGCTTATTAAATTAATAGTTAAAGTAGAGTACAGGCCAGCAGAATAAAGTAGAGTACTGTAGATAAGAGTAGAGTAAAGGTCAAGGGATTTGTACTAGAAGTGAAGCAGTGTAGAGCAGAATAAATTGTAAAGCATAGCATTGTGTCTCAAACCCTAGAAAGCCAGTCCGTACCGTTGCATTTGAGAGTATTCGAGAGAAAAATTCTTCAAATGCAACCAGTTTCAGATATAAGATCATCATTGAAATGGATATTGCTCAGGGCATTAATATTTAATGGCTAGACTGACTTGGACATGTCTTTCTCTTTCGGTTGGAAGAAAATACTCCAACTAAACGTGTAATAACTACAGAAATTTATATAGGATGGGTGATTTAAAAGTTTAAATTTAAAAATGCAATAAAACAAAAACGGTTTGAAATTTTGCCAAATTTATTTCTGTGGTGTAAAGTACAATTATTCCGGTTAGAAGTGCAATATTCTTTCATTCATATAGCTGCCACGGCTGGCCTCTTTGTACCTTATCCCATCAGATCAATTTTCATGCATTTTTTCGAGTATATGGGACCGTATCTGATCAATGGCATCACAAATGTTGATCTTCAAATGCTCAATTGTCTCTGGTTTGTCGGCATAACACTTTTCTTTAACACCACTGAACATAGTGCAACGATGTCATATCTCAGCTCTTTGGCGGCCAATTTACATCAGCATTTCGCCTAATTAAACGGCCATCAAAGGTTTGACGTAATAAATCGCTTGTGGTATAAGATATATGGCAAGTTGCACCATCCTGTTGAAACCACACATAGTTCACATCAATACCATGAAGTGCGGGTACAAAAAAAAATCGGTTGTCATGCTGCGATAGGCATCTCCATTGACCGTAAAGGTTGCGGCGTCCTCATTTTTAAAGAAATAATGGGCCAATGATCACTCCGCTTCATAAAACGCACTAAACAGTCAATCGTAGTGGATGCATTGGCTTCTGTAAGACCACTTGTGGCTTTTCCCAAGTCCCAAATACGGCAATTTTGCTTATTAACGTACCCATACATACATAATTGGTCATTACAACCCTTCAGTCAGGATTACGACCTAGCTTCTCACACAACTTATGTTGTGTGCGTTAATTTTTATACATGAGTGGCGTTTAAAAGTCGACTCCGAACGAAAGTCTTTTGAGAAGCTTTTCATGGCAATTTTATTTACTCTCAGAGTTTTTGCCAGAAATCTGCTGAGAGGAAGTCGCCGAAGAAATATTTTCATAATTTCGTTTTGATGTCTGACCTGGGATTCGAACTCGGGCCTTCAGTCCAATAAGCCAACACACTACCTACTAGACTACAGCGAATTCATATTAACGTACCCACAAAGATGAAAATGAAAAAGTTAATTTTTTTGGCAAAATCGACATCATCGTGCAGTTTCTCGTTGGCCCAATAAATTCCAACATTGGTTAACGTAAATCGGTTCATTACATTCGAAGAAGATAATATACTTAATTTTTTGACAGAATAGAATGACATTAGGTATTAACAGATTCAATACAACCGACGGTTTAAATTTAAACCGATAAATGGCCCACCCTATATATGCGTATTATCTGTGTTAGAAGAATTAAGTCCAAGAAACTTTGTCATCGATTGGTGATATCATATATTTATTGTAATGAAACATACTAAAAGCCTCTTAATGGGAAGCGAATTCACATTTTTCACAATGACTTTCAGGTTTGAACTTATTTATTTATTTATTTTATTTATATTAATTACAATACAGTTACAAATTATATTTAATTATATACGAGCTGAGTGACTTCGACCATGTGCTCGGTGTAGTTTCACAGACCAGAGTAGGGATGCCAAACGGGATTGATTTTTAAAAATCCCGGGATTTGGGATTTCATAATCCCGATACCGAAATCCCGGGATATTTCGGGATAATTCGGGATCCAAAAATCCCGAAAAATCCAAGAATTTCGCGATTTTCTCTTAATAATAAAAATTAAGGAAACATATTTTGTTAACAATTTCATTTATATTCCAATTATATCAGAATTATATATGTATCTATAAAAATAAAATATATAAAAAACAAAACAAAAAAGTAACAAAAAAGGGTAAATTGCTATATGCAGCTTGTAAATATTCACCTCTACCACCTCCTGATGTAAATAAATTTATTTCTTGGAGCAGTTAAATATCTAAATCAGTAACCCTGCATTCTTCGATGGCATCAAATAACTTCTTAGCAATGGAAGTAGTGTTCTCCTCATCTGAGATGCTATTATAGAAGTTGAGTGATATAGAATTGTTGTTCAGGACCTTTTTCAGGGTCAAAGTATATATGAATTCACAATCCCGAAAATCCCGAAAAACCCCGGGACAAGTTGTAAAAAATCCCAGGATTCGGGATTTGTGAATCCCGAAAATCCCGGGATTTCGAGATTCGGGATTTCCCAATTGGCATCCCTAGACCAGAGTCCCTGCACACTACCCACTAGACTACCAGGGCACTCCCGATTTGAACTTATTTTTAACAAAAAAAAAACATTAAAAAACTTCCACTACCTTGGAGATTTAATAGTTCACCAAATAAACTCATAAAAAAGCCGTACGAAAATAAACTTGAGGGTCGTTTTATCCCACCCCGTTAATTAAAAGATGTTTCTGATTTACCTTCAACTTAGTGAAATGAATCAAAATAAAATCTCTCTCTAATTATACATTCTCTAGTATTTTGAACTTCTGTCTGTAATTATTTTTTATTATTTTTTTATTTTTAATTTTTATTTTTCATTTTATTTATATTCCTTGTATTTCTCTTTTTCCTTTTCTCATTTCATTTCAACGTTCAAGGAATTAATTACAGAATTTAATAATCGCGTAATATTTTTGAGTGCAGAGTGTTTTCTTGCAAAATTTTTGATTTATAATTAAATTCAATGTTAATTCTACGCATCATTGAACGTAATGAAATTGAAATTAAATAATTAAACATATTTTATGCTTCAGGTTCGTTCTCTATGCACTTGTAAAATAAATTCGTTTTTTTTTTTGGCTTTCAAATGAATTTCATTATCATGCGCGTTGTTAGCGGGTGACTGGAAATTCAAAAGAAAAAATTATGTTACCGACACCGTTGTTTTGAAGGCTTAAAGTGCTAAGTTACTTGTGATATTTTAATATTGCTTTTCTAAGTTTCAAATTCCTTTACAGACCATAAGGCTGTAACGAAGCATCTTCTTATTAATCGTTTTCGTTATTTTTCTGTGCTTGCTTTCAGTCTCATTAATTTAGTTTTTCCAGCTAAGCAAAAGCTAGTTCTACTGCTGTGGGTTCTAATGCACAGTATGGATTGGTTGCAGTGGTGCGGAATTGTTCCTTCACTGTTTCTTTATTTCTAATCTTTTTGAATAGACTGCTTTGTAGGAAAGTTCTATGATGTTCGCTGTTAGTCTTATCCTCTTTGAGGATCAATTGGCATCTAAAAGGCTTATTTGAAGTGGGAATGATGCAACATTCTTTTCTAAAATTCGAAGCAACGATGCAACGATTGCAGTCAAGTTACTACAGTGGGACCTCGATTTTCCGTGATTGTTCGGGACCGGAAGCATTCTGTATAATCGATTTTCCCGGTTAATTGAGTACCAATTTTGGCTAGTTTTTTAATAGATATTTTTATTAATTAATAAATGAATATGTACATATTTATATAAAAACTAAATAATTCAAGGATTTTATATACATACATACATGTTTCAAAGATATACAAAAAAATAATTTTGTCAGAAAACAGTGAACAGTAGATAAGGATTTCATGTTATGTAAGGGAATTCCCCTTTTTGCTTATAATCACGGATAATAGAGGTAATCACGGTTAAACGATGCAGAAAAAATTAAGTCGATCCAAAATAAAATTAAGTCGATGCAAAAAATTTTCTTTTTCTATTCCGGATAATTGGTGTTGCCGGATAATCGAATCACGGATAATCAAGGTCCTACTGTATTTTAAAAGGATTGCAGACGTTCTTAACATACATGAGCATTGCCTAATCGGTTTCTCAAATGTACTCCAGCATTACAATTATTGTCGTCGTTTAGAGATACCATACAACCTATAGTTCTCCTATAATCACAATCTACATATATAGAATATGCTTGTAATACTTTTAGGAGCCTAATGACATGACAAGCTACAGGATGCTGTTCAGCATCAACATGGCTAGACGTATAAGTTTTCCAAGTTCCAAGTGTGCTTTCTGATAATGCATTATGACAAGAATTTGCGGGTCCAGATTTATTTATCTAGTGGTGTAATGGATCCCTTATGACGAAGAGTGCGAAAGTATATGAAGGAAATCGCGGCATTCGTTTATTGTCACATTTAAAAGAAATCTGATTTCCAAATGACTGTAGGAGAAGATACAGATACTAGTAGTAGGAGTTGTCTTACTCAGGGAATTAATTGCATAGAGTCATTAACCAACACCAGGTCAGACATCTCCAATAAAACGAAATTAAAAAAAATATTTCTTCGAGGACTCAGCAGATTTCTTGCAAAAACTTTGAGAGTAAAGTAAAATTACCTTGAAAAGTTTTAAAACTTAGCCGCCGCCACTTAGCCGCCGCCACAACATACGTGGCATAAGAAGCTAGGTCGTACTCCTGACTGAAGAATTGTAATGACCAATTATGTATGTAATCTTTGAAAGAAATCGGATTTCGGAAGATATAGATACTGGTAGTAGGAGAAATCCAATACAGGATTAATGCCACAGCATTATTAATAAAATACTGGGATGTAAAAAGATATTTTAATGTTAAACCTTTCGAAACAAATTCTACTTCGTACCTCAGTTCGTCTTCTGAACATGCTAGAGGTGCAGTCACTATCAGTTGGAATTTTTAGGGGCAATCCTTTATATAAGATATTATTAACATCATTTGGAATAAAATGTACCACCATAACAAGGGATTTAAGGTAGAATTAGCGAAACTTTCTCGGAACGTACATACGATAATAATGCAAATGATTACAGGTTGAGTAATCGTTCTCATTGTCTTTCGCATGTTATTTATGAATATGCGTTCCATGAACGATTGGCTAATTCTACCTTAAGCCTTTGCATTCCGTGAACGTTTAGCTAATTCTACCTTAAGACTGTGCAATCCGTGAACGTTTGGCTTGTTCTACCTTAAGACTTATGTGTTACAAGTTTATCTTGTTGTTGGGCAAGTAACCTAGATATATGCCTGTTGATTACTACAAAATAGGACAAGGCATTAATTTAACGTTACTCAGCACAAAAATGCTGATATCCTCAACAACACCTCTTGTTTTTTTTTTTAAATTTAGTTTGCGAAAAGATCTTTGATTGAGAAGAACTTGATATGAACCCAAGCGAAAAGCGTCTATTACAGTAAAATCTTGAAAAGTAGAAGTTTGTTAGCTTGTAAAGCAAAATCATGTACTGCAAGATGCAGTGAAGTTCACTTCGCTGTATAATAATCACTTTATCGAGTATGAAATATTTCTGATGGAAATTAAATAAATTTAAATGCTCACACCATCCATCCATCCATCCATTTTCATTCGCTTTAATTTCGATGGGGAAATAAATTTTAAAATATTCTTCTCGGCAATAACCTGCAGAGAGTGTGGCTTAAACTGTCAGTCAGTGAACAGTCAGTCAAAAAGTTTTCGCTTCTATGCCGTCATTGCAGTTGCTGTTTGTCGCAGTTGTTGCTGCTAATGCTGCTGCTGCTGTTTTAAATAGAATTCAACTAATTTTGATATTTTGTGCAGCAGCATTTATTCTCTGGTGAAATATTTTCATTTCATTTTGAAATTATTTTTTCACAGAGTATTGGAAACATAATTAACAGTTGATTAAAAAGTCATTTAAAATGTTGCTTTTTTTTTTTGTTTTTTTGTCATGGCATAGCAGATATTTTGCTCAAATGTTCGTAGCAATAAATATTTTTAATAAATACATGCACAAATAAAATGTGTTTTACGACTATAAATTAAATATTTGAATTTATTTGCAATAATTATTATAAATTTTTTCTATTTTTGTTTTGCATTGTATTTCAATTAAATATTTCATATTTATTTAGTGTTTCATTATTTATTTGTTCACACACAAAAAAAAATTGATTTTTTTTCTTATTTTGCCAAAGGCAATGAATTGTATGAAAAATCATAATAAATTTTTAAAAATATTTTACATTAGAAAACAATAAATTTCTGTAGTATGAAAACTTTTTATGAACACATTTTACACTAGAAGTCTTAATTTTAAAAGCATTTTTCAATCATCACAACAATAAGTAGACAAATGATACAATGTTCGAGGCTGGCTAAAGCAATTTGTCAAAAACCATTTTGCCTACAGGCCTTAGCATTTCATGTATGATTTTTTTCTCATATGGAATCATCAATTAAATATTAAATTGCCAATAAGTTATCACAGTCTACTGGATAAAGAGAAAAAAAATGTATTACAATGATATCATATTCTCATTAAATTCATAAATAAATCGAGTATATTATAACGCTTGAGCTGTAACGCCATTTTGTCAAATTAGTTGTCATTCATTCCGTCTATTTTGCCAAATCAACATGGCCGACCATAGCCAATGATATGTGTAAGCTGGGCTGTAGAACATGGCGAATTTTTGCGTCGTGACTTATGTATGTACATATGTACATACATACATAAATAGATCTTCATTACAACCCTTTAACCAGAATTACGATTACTTTCTCACACCACTTATGTTGTATGTGTTAATTTTATCCATGAGTGGCGGGACCTTTAGTTTAAAGTCAATTTCGAACGACAGATTTTTGGGAAACTTTTCTTGGCATTTTTTTTTTAATCTCAAAGTTTTTACCAAAAATCGTCTGAGTGGAAGTCGCCGAAGAAATATTTTTTTCATATTTCGTGTTATTTCGGAGATTTCTGAAATTGGGTTTGAACCCCATGTTTATTAAGCCAACCACACTACCTGTTCGACTTAGGCAACTTAGGCCTGCATCCGTATAAAATTCAACTCACCAAGGAACTGAAGGTAAACGGCCATATCCCACAACATTTCCTCTGAATGGGCTCAGAGCAATTGAGCCTAATTTCTATCGAAAAATTGGCTTCAGCCATAAGGCCCACTTCTGAATGAATGGGTACGCAAAAGTTAAAATTGTCAAATTTGGTACGATACCAATCCCAGAGCGTCCAATGCATCTTGGAAAAACTTAATGGCGGCATCATCGCACCATTTTTTTTAAGGACAACGTTGGCCAGGCCATCACTGTCAATGGCAGACCATGTAAGTGGATGATTACCAACTACTTTTGGCCTTAATCAGTTGATGGGGACACCAACGACATGTAGTTTCAATAGGACAGCGTTTCGAACCAGATAGCTCATGCCACATTGGATATCCTGCATTAGCGATTTCAGGGCATGAATGTCTTACGAGGAGGTGAAGTGAATTAGTCACCGAAATAATATGATTTACGTCTAGACTCTTTCTTATGGGATTTTCTTAAATCGCAGGTGTATGCTAATAAGCCGTAAACTAACCAGCCAACGTAACCCATATTTTGTGTGATATTCAACCCGATTTATACGCCAGAGTAATGGAAAATTGAGCACTTCGGATGCGCTCTACACAGAGATGCTGTATCGGACATTTTAACGATGATATACATAATATAATGTAATGAATACATTATGTAATGAATAATGAAATTTAGTAAATAAAAATAAAAAAATAAAAAAAATATATATGCCACACATAAAGTGGCCGTAGTTAAGCAGAAAATGTATTGGCTTATTAGACGAGAAACCACGATTCAATTCCAAAAGGAAATATGAAAAAAAATTTCTTATGTAATTTCTTATGTAAAATAAAAATGCCATGAAAAGTTTCTCCAAAAAAATTTGTCGTTTATAATCGCTTTTTAACTGTAAGTCCCTCTACTTATGATTAAAATTAACACACATGAAATAGGTGGTGTGAGAAGCTTGGTTGTAATCCTTTCTTAAGTATTGTAATGACATTTAAGATATTTGATGTCCTCAGACAATGCGTATCAGACATTAGATCTTTTAAACAAATAAAAATTGTCGATTGTGTCCACACACACACTTTGTTTTATTTAAATTTAAAGATAGAAAGTGATTAATGAAAGACCCAATATACATGTATACCTCAGTAAGCCATCGCGCTGAACAAATTTTGGCATATATTCTGAAAAAATCTTTACAAACCTCCTGTTCTAGCAATATATTCTGACTTATTACATATGGTACTACCGAGTTGAGATTCACCTGAAAGAGAAGGACATCGCAGCATTTATCCCCACACCAATTTGAATAACTACGATAGCCAAACTTATTTCTGTTATCGATCGGACAAAAACTTTTCTTTTTTAGATAAGATTGGAGAATTTGTTGGAGGTTTAAGAGAAAAAATTAAAGCTTCAATTAGTAGTCAAGGCAAAAAAGGGAAAAATGTAGAATGAAGCATTGCTTTAGAAATAGCGTAGGCTATAGAAGAATCTTGTGATGCTACTTTGTCTACTAATGTTTTACCAACAAATCCAGCAGCAGTTTTTCAAAAATAACAAACCTTCTGTCATAAATTTACAAAAAATTGACCTGCAGAACTATGCTTAAAACATCATTATTTTCACACATGAATTGCTAGACCATAGAAATAAGCTTCAAAGCTTTAATTTACAAATAAAATTTTTGGTTTCCTCCAGAAACAAAAGAAGAAAATCGAAGATAATCTATTCTTATCTTACAATACACATACACTTGTCATCAGTATCATTTCAAATATGCTGCACAAACGTCATAAATTTTTTTATTTTTATGCCACAATTTTTTATTTCATCCTTTTTTCTATCTCGCTCTCTCTCCCCCTCTCATTTCAGTCAGTTGAGAATGTGATGAAAAAACTTACCGCCATTATTGAGGAAACATATATTTTACGTGATTTTATACCATTGAATCTCTTTATGTTGGATAATCGTCATGTTAAGCGATCGATTGCAATGTTGGTGCAGAATATTTATGATTTTATCATTGACTTTTATAAGGCTGTAAATCTCAATGAAAATCGTGCGTAAGTACAAAAAAAAAGAGAAAAACACACAGACACCCACACAAAATCCGGCACACAGAATATAAGGATTCATTTAACAACAAACTATTGATACTCGTACACAACATCATTGCACATGTGAATAGAGTTTTCAAACAAAGAATAAATGAAGAGAAATGCATAGACATTACCTAAGTTTTTTGCAATGTACAATGTCCTTTAAATATTTTATAACAAAGAGCTGTCAAGACAACTTTCTTGATAAATTGCTTTATTATGACTTTTGGTTTCCATCTTTCCTAACCATGACATATCAATTGTAGTATGCCCGGTTATGTTTTAGTTTAGCTAATTCATCTTAGGAAGTCGCCGTAGTCTAGTAGGTAGTGTGTTGCCTTATTAGACTGAAGGCCCGAGTTCGAATCCCAGGTCAGACATCAAAACGAAAATATGAAAATATTTCTTCGGCGACTTCCTCTCAGCAGATTTCTGGCAAAAACTCTGAGAGTAAATAAAATTGCCATGAAAAGCTTCTCAAAATACTGTCGTTCGGAGTCGACTTTAAACTGTAGGTCCCGCCACTCATATATAAAATTAACGCACACAACATAAGTGGTGTGAGAAGCTAGGTCGTAATCCTGACTGAAGGGTTGTAATGACCAATTATGTACATATGTATGTATGTAATTCATCTTAGAAAGTGGCAATTGTACCTATCTGCCATAACATAATATGTATTTTTATCGGGTCTATTATGTTTCAGTGGAATTGGGTATTTTAGAACCGCTGCACAGTGCCTTTCTTTTGTTTATCCCTTGCAACAGTTTACTAGACGATTACATAGACGAGAGCTTAAATCCGAGTTTAAATTCAGTTCAGATATCTTTCAGGTCTCCACCTAGTAAGTCCGTTGCAATCAATTAATTTGTTTATGTCCGCTATAAAGGAACTTCCGATAATGAATTTTGCGATTTATTCGATAACCGAATATTTTAATTGTTATTGCTTTCGGAGCACCCTACATTATTTAAAACCCAAATGAATGCATTTGTATTCAAATGTATATGAGTGCGAGTGTACTTACTTTGGTTTACTATTTTTACATGAAAATACGATGAATGATATTATGTACAGTAAAGAGCAAATACATCTCACAGAGCGACCAATACATCAAGAAGAGTACAAATATGATAAATTGGAAATACTACTCTGCAGAGATTCTTGTCAAACTCAATTGCAATTCATTTAGAGCTATTCAAACAGAGATTTCAAACTATTTTCAAGCAGTAGGAGAATTTCAAAAGCCAGGAAATCAAAACAAACGATTAGTGGGGATCTGCATAACGTACACAATTGTTTCGTTCATTGCTTCGGATATTGATCAAATAATGTCTGTTATATGCGCATAAATATGATTTGTTATTGGTATAAATAAAGGAGCTTTTTTAGGTTATAAAAATTAGTTTAAATTGCATTGGCAGCTGCCGAAATGGGTATCGCTTGTTGTGTCCTAAAAGTCTGCATTGCAATACCGATATTACGTATTCCTTTATATATTTCCAACTCTTTGGTAACTCTCAGCCATCCTGGAAGTTTTATAAAGGTGTGAATTATATACAGTAGTTGCCGTAGTCTAGTAGGCAGTGTGTTGTCTTATTAGACATGAGGCCTCGGTTCAAACCTCAGGTCAAACATCTTTATTTAGTTTTAAAATACTCATAGTTTTCTCCTTATTACTATTGATGGGAGTCACCATGGTCTTGTAGGTAGTGTGTCGCTTCAAGCCGCAGGTCAGACATCTCCAACAAAACGAAAAAAATTAAAAAATATTTCTTCGGCAACTTCCTCTCAGAAGATTTCTGGCAAAAATTCGGAGAGTAAATAAAATTAACGTGAAAAGTTTCTCAAAATCGGTCGTCCGGAAACGACTTTAAACTGCAGGTCCCGCCACTTATGGATAAAACTAACACACACAACATCAGTGGTGTGAGAAACTAGGTTGTAATCCTGACGGAAAGTTGTAATGACTAATTATGTATGTATGTTATGATTGTATACAACTTGCCTTTGGCTAAACTCGTCCTGCCAGTACATACTGGCTTTCGTTTTCTTTGATTCGTATGTGCCGCCCACTGCTAGAGGAGGTGTTCTGTGGTCTCCTCTTCTTTCTCGTTAATAGAATTGCTACAGACTTTATACTGAGGTATTCCCAGCCTTCGAGCATATGCACCCTTATGCCAGTGTCCCCTTATAACTGCTATAAGATTCCCTTTATTTGAGTTAACTGCAAAATTTTGTCCTGAAATATTCACAATCATTAGATCAGCCTATAAATCTACTGAAAAGCTAACACAACCGACTTTTTAGCACAATCTGTATCCATCCATATGGATGGACTCTGGGACTTTTTAAGTTATATACCCAGCACGGCCAAACCCGCAACGTTTTGGTTAGTTGCTTAATAATTCAAAAAAAATTAAAGAACTTTAGAAAGTTATGACCCATACTGTACGCGTGCGATGTAAATCTGTGTAGAGATTTCCCTGTTGCTTTGTACACTGAAAAAAAATTCTTTATAAAATAATTAAGTGTCAGTAAATTTTAAAATTATGTTGTTGATATAATTTTGTATTTTACTGAAATATGTTGCATTTAAAAAAATATCTTTTTCTTAATTTAAAATTTAATTATTTTGTGTTAATATTTTCTCAAAACAGTGGCATTATTTTGTGCCAGTGTTTTAATTAAGTGCACGTTACACTTTTAATGAATACTGAGTTATTGCAAACGAAAGAGGAGGAGGGTATTTTTTTTAAAAAAATCAAGATCAATTACCTTTTAAAGGCTTTTATTTTATTATCCTTTTTGATTTTATTTGTTTGCAAATTGCAAAAGTTTTTAAATTACATTACACGCGGAAAGTTCTACTCATAATAAGTGTGCTGGAATGCAAACAATAATTGCATGATTTACGCCTGATACTACCAGCTGATAGAAGTGGGAACTTATGAAAGTTTTAATTGTCATTAATCAAAGTATTTAGGTGTTTAAGTAGAAAAAAAATAAAGTTTTTCTCCAATAATTGGTAGACGCTTTAATTAGACAAATTACAACTTTAAGTTAAATTTTTATTTAAGTCTTACATGCCCTTGAGGACATTGACACCATAGAGTGTACTAAGCCAGATGTTACTGCGGCCTATAAGGCTTTTAAGCGCGTGTCTATTGGGATGTATCTGGAAGTAAATGAGGGTTAAACAAAATACATATATATGGTATCGACAAATAGGGACGTACGGTGTATTGGATTACAGTTTAAGGCCGATAACTATATTTTCGATATAGTCAGTGAATTTTTTTATCTTGGCTCCGCCATTACCAGCAAAATATGATGTCAGCCTGGAGATGAAGCGCAGGATCACTCTTGCCGGCAAGTGCTTTTATGGCGTCAATGGGCAATTGAGTACCATAAGGCCTTTCTCGAACGACGAAACTAATACTATACAATTCGCTTATCCTCCCCGTGCTTCTTTGCAGCCGATGCTGCATCCATGAGAGTATTCGAGAGAAAAGTCTGACTTAAGATCTTTGGTCCACTGTAAAATGGCAATGATTTCCGCATCTGATCCAACAGTGAGCTATATGAGATCTTCAACAGCATGGAAATTGTGCAGCGTATTAACATCCAGCTACAGCGCTGGCTTGGTCTTGTCGTTCGAATGGAGAAGGATGTTCCAGCGAAATGGGCATTTGACACAAGGATTAGCTAAAGTCGACGTAGAGAACAATTTTGTCTTCATTGGAAGAAGCAAATCGTGAAAACCCTGACATCGATTAGTGTGACTAACTGGCAAAGGCGCGCAAGAAGCAGAGGAGCCTCGAAGAATGTTTTAAGGCATTTGTCCAGGGCTTTACGTGAGTATCGCCATGATGGCACACCCCACGATGTCCTAAGCCTAAGTGGAAACAATGCGTCTACCGGCGCCCTCACGCACAGTGTTGCAACCAGATGATATGCAACGGATGTTTTAAAGCAGTCCGAAATCTCATGCTGGGGTTGCTAATGGCCAATTAAGTTCGCATGTGTACAGTTTAATCGAATTGTAAAAGGCAACAGTAGCGCCGTAGTCTAGTAGATAGTCTGTTGGCTTATTAGATATGAGGCCACAGTTCAAACCCCAGGTGGAACATATCCAACAAAACGAAATACGAACAAATATTTCCTGCGCGTATTTCTTTCAGCACATTTCTGACAAAATCTCAGAGAGTAAATCGAATTGTCATGAAAAGTTCCTAAAAAAATCTATCTTTCGAAGTCGACTTTATCTTATAGGTCCCGCCACTTATGGATAAAATTAACACACACAACATAGGTGGAGTGAAAAACTCAGCTGTAATCTTGACTAAATGGTTGCAATGACTAATTAAGTCGATAATAGGACCAGTTACAGTAAATTAATTACCCGCAGTTCAAACTTCAGCCCAAATATCTTGAAGAAAACGAAATATTGAAAAATATTTCTACGGCAACTACCTCTCAGCAGACTTCTGGCAATAACTCTGAGAGTAAATAGAAAACTGCCCTGAAAAGTTTCTCAAAAACCTGTCGTTCGGAATTGACTTTCAACTGGAGATCCTGTCACTTATTGATAAAATTAACACATATGTAAGTAGTGTGATAATCTAGGTCTTAGACCTAAGTGAATGGTCCTGCCACTTATGGATAAAATTAACACATAAGGGGTGTGAGAAGCTCAGTCGTAATCCTGAGTGTAGGATCCCGCCACTTATGGATAAAATTAACACATAAGTGGTGTGATAAGCTAGGTCGTAATCCTGACTGAAGGGTGTAATGACTGATTAAGTAACTAAGTAAGTAAAGTCGAGTATTGGAACATCACAGTTTTTTAATGAAGTGTTCATAAACTTATTCCATTTCATTTGCTTCAATTTTCTTTTGTATTTAAGAGACATAAATTGTTAGAAACATCATTCTGTATCGTATATTATTTTTGTTCAAAGAGAATTTAAAAGCATTAAAAAATAAAAAAAAAATTTACAACGAAACTGTCGCGTATTTGTTTTATGAAATCTTACTTTCCGCGGCCAAGTATCTATCAAAGAGACACATTTATTTTAAAAGGAAAATACTGAACTAAATTAACATTTACGTTTACATTTACGTTGACTTGCCTGCTGACATGTCTATTAACTTGAATAGGGTTTATTTAATAAAAGCAGCTCATCACACTCTCATTAAAAGTAACAATTGTTTACACTGACCGACTAACTAGCCAAACAGCCGTACATACATGTATGTACAGTATTCATATGTAGATACCCATTTACTTGCAAAATATTTCCATTACATACGAGTACATACATATGAAACGTGGAGTATTTATCTTTTATTCTGCATTCTTAACATTTCAACAAATATTTGCTTGTTGTAGTAAAAGAGAGTCAAGTTGTACAAACAGCAAGATGGAGAGTTATATACAGACACATATACATATACATATACACGTGTATGCATGTATGTGTATGTGTTTGTAGTAGGTCTTGTGCAAGGAAAGACCACTTTTGTTGAGTAAACAGTTTTAACACATTTTATTATAAAAAAAAAATATAATCTTTTGCAAGCATTTTGTCTCTTTACATATGAGAATTTTTTATTCCGTTTCCTGTTAATTATGTAGACACTCTTTTTTCTTTTTTGTTTTTCCCATAACACATACACACACACATACCGTTTACATAAAACAAAAAAAAAAAAAATAACTGTAACTGTACTCTTATATTTTTATACGATGGCTGCCTGCTTATCATTGCAACATCCTTTCTGTATTGCACTGATGGCGATAATTACGTTGCTGTTGTTGATAATGTTCACGATGATGACGTTAATGAATAAAAAATATATGTAAAAACAGGATATGTGATGCTTTAGAGGAGATGTCAATGAAGGCAGGTGAACGTCCGGAAGAGACGGCAGAAGTTGTTGCATTACAAAACTATTTGTCAGAATGTCGTGATGAGAAAATATTTGCCATCAAAGACGAGATAAAAGTTGTTTCCAAACGTGTTTTATTCCTGCTGACACATACAATATTAACAAGTAAGTACTACTACTACGACAACAACAACAGCTAACTTTAAAAAGTAAAAACAATAAAAAAACAATCCAAACAAAAACAGCAAAAAAATGAAAAGAAATCCAGGATTAAAACAGGATAATGAGCATTAAAAATGAAAACAAACTTTTTCATTTCACAAACGATACAAAACAAACAAACTCTGTAAGCTTATCTATTTGTTTAAGAAAATTTTTACAACAACAACACCCGCACTGAGCGGAAAAGAGGGAAGAATAATTACAACAACAATTTCTTTGCTAAGTAGACTTTAGAAATTGTAAGAATGTTAGAATAACAAAACTCCTTGTAAGTGTTAATAATATGACGAAGAGCTAATTAAATTGTTTTTTTCTTTAATCCTCCAAACATTTTTACTCTTCATCGCTACCATAACTGCCAAGTAGCTAGCAACAGCAGCTATGGTTACCTTAAACACAATAAGGCAAATCGAATCGATTATTTTGAATGCAATGAATTAACAGCAGAAATTGCAAAATTTGAAAAAAAATTCAAATTAATTTTTTTTTTGGAAAAATAAGCAAGAATAGAGCGGAAATTCCTAAATTAACTTAAAAGAATTTTTTTGGTAAACTTCATGCAATGAAAAGCCAATTTTTCGTTCAGAATCGTCTTCAAAGTTTAAAAATTTAAACTGTAGGTCCACTCATAGATAAAATTAACACACACAGCCCTCTAAAGAGTTCAGTAACCATTAAGTGTATGTGTATATAAAGGATCTATCAATAAGAATGTAATTTTTTATTTTAAGCTGAGAACACGTACCTTTTGTATTTTATTCGAATATAAGAAGCCATCAAATGGCCGTCACAGCTCTGATGGCAGGCCATTACACTTTTCATAAAATTTTCCATGGCTTTTACAGAGAGAAGTGTCAGCATCTCACCTAAGACGCATTGTATCTAGGATTTGAGCTCAACAAATGTTTCTATTTGATTCGCATAACCCCAAGGATAAAAAAATCCCACCATTTAAGTCTCTATAAAAAGGAAGATAACCAACTTACTTCTGTTTTTAAATTGCAAGGCCATCCATTGCACATTGGGGTCCTTACGGGCAACCGTCCTTTTGGTATGCATGCCGAAAGACTTGGCATTCCGGCAGATGACTTCTGTAGCAGCTGTGGTTCTGAAGAGGAGGAAAATGCTGTCTTTCGCCTCATGCTTCAGTACCCTACTCTTACTTGGCATTACGGGAGATGACTTCTGCAGGAGCTGTGTATCTGAGGAGGAAGAAGAGACTGTCTTTCAACTCATGTGTCAGTGCCCTTTTGTAACATTTTCAACCACTCTCTTTAACATTAGGATTTCGATCTCCAGGTAGAATTAATTGTGGTATCACAAAATGCCTTAGTGCTGGTATTAGTGGAACCTCTTCCTTTAAGGAGGGCATGGAACCTCACCTTACACCATACCCTATCTAAAATCGCTGGATCTTTTAGAAATCGTTGCTATAATAAATCGATTGTAGCACATGCGGTGTGTCTAATACTGCCGTCTTGCTGAAATGTCGTATTGCCGAGATGCATGCCGTCTAGGTGGAATCACAAGAACTCTGTGATAGTGTAAAGAACTGTTTCTAGTTTATTCGCATCAGTAATCAGTTGGAAACCAGAATTTTTTTAAATTATTTTGTAATGGAAATCGTTGCTGCTATAAATCGATTGTAGCAGGTGCGGTTTGACAGGTAGAGCCGTGTTGCTGGAACCACATGCCGTCCAGATCCATGCCGTCCTGCAGAGATGACAGGACCATGTTGGTGTAAACAGAAAGTTGCTGGCTGTGAATGCATTAGATTTTCTGGGGGTTTTTTTGAGCCCCAAATTCGACAGTTTTATATATTCACTAAGCCATTTAGGTGTAAATGCGTCGGATGGGAGAAGATAATTATATTTCTTGAAAAATTGGTTTTGACTTCACTTTGCTTCATTCGTAGTTTAAGGAATTGCCGACGCTTTCCCTAGTTTGCTGGCTTGAGCTCCTGAATAGTATGAATTTTATACGCATGAAGGTGCAGGACTTTTGTCCAGATTTCGCAGACATGAGTGAAGGTGGAAGATTTTTTATTCCAAAAAACGCTGCGTTGTTTTTCGTAAAATTTGAGATTATTGGAAACGATAACGATTTGATGGTTTTGGGTTCCTGGGGACTCTCTCGTTCATAGCAACATTATTTTCTTAACAGACCCACCGGTATATTAACGCACAGAAGTCTTGTTGTCTATAACCGATACAGTTTCTTAAAATTTTTTGAGCACTTTTCAATTAGTGGTTTCTCGACTGATAATCCTTCGAAGTATGCCAGGAACCTCAGCATAACTTTGCCAAATTTTTGTACCAAGTTTTCACAATTGTAATAAGTTGTTATTTTGTAAAGCTCACTGTTTTTAATAAGCAAAACACATACAGTAGTTGACAAAAAGCAATATATAGATAAACCCGTGTTTGGTCAGCTTTTTTTGACATTTTGTCTTTAGAATCGATAAAAAAATTTCTTAAATAAACGTTTGGTTTTTATTTAGAAATAAACCTTTAAAACACTTTGTATACTTCCTCCAGCAATTCTCACATGAAAACAATATTCATGTTATCGGAGTATAATACCCTTGACAATTTAACTCCGTTTGCAATATATTACTGCCTGCCTTGGAGAGTTTTCCTAAGGGAAGGAAATCCTATTCTTGTTCTATACACGTATACATCATTTGCGTACAATTATTTTTACGCTTAAGCGATCTTCAAGAGATTTTTCCTATTGAGCATTAAATTCTATGTGCATTATTTTTGAAACATTCAGTGTGTGGTTTTCTTTTTTTTTTATTTATTTTTTTATTTTTATTGTGTTGAAATAAATTCAGACTAAATTTTTTTTTTGCTTTTTTTTATTTACGTCTAGATGAAGACATCCATCTGAATACACGTACATTTATTTTACCATCTGAGCTGGAAGAAGTGCTGGATTTAAGTGCAGCCCGCTTAAGTGTTGTTCGTGATAATTTGGAATTCGCTTTGCGGTAAGTGCTGCCTTGCAACAGCGGAGTCTGTAGGCAGAGTAAGTAGTACTACTAACAGCATAGCACAGCACAGCACCAGCTCAATGTGAAGCATTATAGAAAAGAGTTGTTAAACTGCTGCTGTTGTAGAGTATTTACACTGGCAAAGGATAACAACACACATAAAATACGCCATTTGGAACGATGTCCTCCAGTGTAAACACTTATTAACTGATTACTATTTTAATTAAGGTAGCATGTGCTTGCGACTTTAAATTAAATTTTATTTATTTGTTCACATTAATTAATACGAGTATTGTACGAAAATTATTATTATTTTCTTTGTATTCGTCGGTTTCCTTTTTATTGCTCCCCCCCCCCCCATCACACACAGTGAAAAACGCGTTGTATTCGAGCAATTAATTTTCTATGAAAAACGTCGTATGGATGGTTTTCGTGTTAAAGAAACACGTGATGTTCTTACACTGGATGAGCTTAAAGAACGTGTCGAAACTGTCGATGAATTATTTGACATTATTGAGGTATGTATTGTATATACATATGTATGTATGTCTGTAGTACGTAAGATATGTCTCCATCCATTTTATGTCCCACTATATTGTATAAATCCTATGGCTGTAGCAAACCTTTTATTGTAGTTTTGTCCTTTGTGTCATTATTAGAAGCGTTCTTTTTTCTCTTTTTTTTATTGTGATTTATAACGATTTGGTGGTTTTTCTATGCTAAATTCCTATGCAATTGTAGTTTTTCTGTACGTTTATCTGCTAAACTTTTTTTTGTTGTCTTTTAGAAATTAAGTCGCGAGGCAAAAGCAATTAATGTCGATGAACATTTGTTGCAAATCGATGTTTCACCATTTGCCGCTCTAGGGGAAATTGTTGAAAAAATGGAGCCCATCGAAAAACTATGGAAGACAGCTTATGAATTTGAAAAGGATTATGGTATATGGTGAGTAGAATATTTTTTATTTTAAAAAAGAAAGAAATTTTGAATTGCATTGAAGATTAAGGAAACTAAAGTCGCATAAAAACACAAACCGTAAATAAGGTTTATTCTTTATGTACTAGTTTAAGCTGCACTAAACTAAGAAAACACTACAGATATTTAATTATAGTCGAGAATAACTAGGATCTGCTTATTTCATTTTTTTAATATGTTTTCATTAAATAATTAATGAACTCGCCTGTGGTCTAGTAGCAAGTGTGTTGGGTTATTAGACAAGAACCCGTGGATCATTCCCTGGCTATGATGTGTAAGAACGTATAAGATAGTGAAGCATTGAAAGATTACAAGCATGCATGTCAACAATTTCTGCCAAATGTCAAAATGAAAAGTGGGAACTATTAAAAACAAAGAGATTTAGGAAAGAACAACTCGTTAAAATTTTTTTTTTTTTTTGTACCATCACTCCGGATATGAATTCATTCATGCCATTACATTATGTTAGAATACAGAAAAAATAGTTTGTAGGAGAAAGGAAGTTTGCGACAACTTTTTTCCGAAGACTGTTTTTTAGAAATTATTCTCACTTTTTTTTTTTTTCTATTGTGAATAATCACATGTAATATCAGACAAAGAATCAGACAATCACAAACAGCCAGAGTTTCTGGTTGCAATCGAACAGCCAGACTTAAAGTAAGGTCGTTCTCTTGAAGATACCGCCAAAAACGAATAAAAAACATCAATTCGGCACCGTTTTCCACAATTTAAAATTTTCTACAAAAGACTTCCACCTTCATGCATATAAAATTCTACTTATTCAAGAGCTTAAATCAGCAGACCACTGAAAGCGCCGGTAATTCGTTGAATGGGTGGCAAAGTGAAGTCAATGTAGATTTTTCGGAAGAAAGCCTCTAATAATCCTCATGCAATCTATAGAAAACAAATGCAACCATAACGAGCAACTGTCTGCTGAGGAATTTGGTCAGGTAGTGTGATTGTGCCTTACGATTTTTAAGAGAAGGCCGAAATAGCCGTGATTGTAATCGGCATTCGTTACAAGAATATGATGACGGAGTTCTTTTAACTGGACTATACGGATCTGAACGATATGCCATACTAAGCCTACAACAATTTATTTATTGCAGTGACACATTTACTTACATAATTTTTCATTGCAACCCTTTAGCCAGGATTATGACCTAAATTGTCAACACCACCCATGTTGTGTATGTTAATTTTGTCTGTGCGTGGCATTTAAAATTATTCCGAACGACAAGATTTTTTTTTGAGAAACTTTTCATCGAGCATTTGTCAGAAATCTGCTGAGAAAAAGTTGCCGAAGACATATTTTTTCATATTTCGTTTTGTTCGAGGTATCTGAGCCAGGACTCTCGTCTAATATGTCAACGTACTTTCTGCAAAACTACGGCGACTTCAGACTTTTAGAACAACCTGTCTTAACCCTCTTGAATACAATACTCATTTATTCGCTTTCCAAATTCTGTTTTGGTTTTTTTGGATTTTGATTAATTCAGGGAAGTCCTAAAATAACTTTTATTATATTTGCAACATAGATATAAAACCAGATTTGACCAAAAAAAAAAACTATTTTTTTAAATATCCTTTACTTTTAAAACAAATCAAATCCAGAAATAATTTTTTAATCCGGAAAAAAATTTGGGCACTAGAGGGTTAAGAAATTCTAATGCGAATTTGTCACCAAGATCATGGGATGTAAAACCGAGCGATTTATTGTCCTTTGGGGTTGTGTGATATCTCGGTTTTATGCAAATAAACTTGAAACAATTCTTGAGCAAAAATCCAAGATCTAACGGTGAGATGCAGTCACATCTCTGTGCATAAGAAGTGTAATGGCCTGTTCTTAGAGTTGTGGCTGCTATTTGGTGGATATTTTTTCCATACTTAAGCGGCACATGTCTTCTTTATAATCCAATAAAAAAAGTCGCGACTATGTCAAGAATATTTTTTTTTTAATTAAAAACTGCATTGTTACTGAGACGACCTTACATTCCTCATTTAATATGACTGCTACTGTTCCTTTGAACAAACATACGCTTAACGCCTAATCATACTCCTTAAGATTCTCTCATCATGTGTATTAAAACAAAATTGTGTTTAATTCTCTTAGGTAAGGGTACTATTTATTACCCATAATTTTAATGATTTCCATACAACACATACCATAAGAAATGTTTATACCTGCTTAAAACCTTTTTAGTGTTATTAAAGACATGACATTAAAGGTAAAACATATTGCTTTAGCTGTTGAAATTTAGAACATTAAACTGAAACCCTTTAATGTTGATGGGAAATAAAATTGTTTATTAGAGGCAACGACGAAATAAAAAAGGCAAGACATTTATTAGCATCTTGAGAAGACATTAACCTTATTTGGCATCTGAATGTAGCAGCATAGATTTCGTTTCTTCTTCTTATTATAGACTCTTAAAGAATATTTTATCTGTGATGAAGATTTTCTATAGCGTCTATGCCATCATCATCTATTCATCGTTATGAAACCTGATTGAAGATGAAAACTCAACAATCGTAAAAGAACGTACCAAAGAATACTTACTAAACCTCTCTATAAACATACACCAACCGGCATACATACAAAGCCTATCTGATTTAGTAGATTTGTTCCCTTTTTAACATCTCTCTCTATTTTTAAGTTTTTGAAATGGAGGTGGAAAGCAATAAACGAGGGAATATAAAATAGAAATATTTTTTTGTAGTTCTTCTTCCAATATTTAAACATTTAAATGCAGTCTCTACACTTTTATTTTTAATTTTTTTTTTTTTGCTTTTATGCTAAGAAATGGATCTTAAGATCATAATAAAAAAGAAATATGATACACATACATTTACCTGCAATACACCTACACCTTTACATTTTCATTCAATCATTTATTCGCATTAAAAAAAATTTCCATTTTCGTTTTTAGTTGGTTGGGTTGGGGTAAGACTGCAAAAAATCAAGTGGTGTGACAAAACAGCCGTCATTTTAGTTTCTGTTTTTCTTTTTTTTTTTTATTTCCTTTCTCTCTCTTTCTATTGCAACATGACGTTGCAATGTTAAAGCCAGAATCATAGTAGTTTTAGTCATCCTGGTGATACAATTGACCTCTTTACAACTGAAAAAGCAATACAAGCATGTTAGGCTAGCGGCAAATTTGAGCATGATTTACAATATTTTTCTCTGTGATGCTGCTGCTGCTAGTTTTTCTTTCTTTTGATGATTTTTTTCTCCTCCTGCAGTTTCTAATTTTTTTTTCTTTTCAATTCTGGTTTGTTAAATGCATTTCCATTTTGTGCTTTTTTCTTTTTCTGTTTTTCTTGCTTTGATTTTTGCAATAAAAATAACTGGCAGTGCAATTGCTTTAGGTATGCACAGTGGTTGTACTTCTACGGTCACATAAATTTTTTCCAGTAATCGAATTTTGTTAATAATTTACCCATCTGTTTAAGGATTTTGAATTGATGGATTCTTTTAAAGGATTCTTGAAGGGCTTTTGTTTTTGTTATTAAATTCTTTCCTTACTTTACATCAGTACTTCCTGTTTAACATAGACAAGAATTCATAAATTGGAGCTCGAGAAACGAGACAAGAATCATAACGCCTTAATAGTACCCTACGTCTACACTCTACATCGTAGGCAAGAGCTTCCAGTTCAAACCTCATATCCAGCACGTTAGAAAAAATTTAAAAAAAAAAATATTTCCTCCGCCAATCACTTCCAATAGCCTTTTGGCGAAACCTCCAAGAGTAACTAAATGCCATAAAAAAGCTTCTCAAATCTATTTTTCCCGGAGTCGAAGCTTTTAATTGAAGTTATATAACTATGGCTCTACGACTTATCTTCAGTTTGGTAGGTGGGAAAATAGGCTATGAATACAAATGATGTTTCTGAAATTGCCAACGAATATTTGCCTCCTACATAAGCTATCAAATAGACTCATTGTACAATCACCATTAGGAACGCCAAGCATAGTTTCTGTTAGAAATCCACTCATCTGTGGTAAGTTATGTCTGGTGTATTACAAAGCTTGGCAATGAGATACAAAGTGTTCTATTCATGCCTTGCAGTCATCACCACCTACCACGCCTATCCATCTCAGATGTACATGTAAGACCGAGTATCCCATAAAGACGCTCAACTCGCTTTTATTCAATGTCTCAATGTACTCTCATAGTTTTCCTCCAATCATTATCGCCCCACAGTGAATTTTCAATACTTCTTATAACGTCATGTCATTGTCATGACATGATAATGTTTCCATAATAATAATAATAATAGTCCATGTAATGTTTCCGCTCATATTTATAGCCTGGTTTTTAATGGGCTAAAAGACATTGGTTTACCCAAGAATATGTCCCGTAATTCTTTGGCTATACTAGTCAGAACATTAGCCCTTCCTCATTACCAGTTTCTCCTTGATGACTAAGTACCCATATAATAAAATTCGTGGATCAAATCCCTATGCGTCTAGTTTTATCAAATTATTGTTGGCCCCGGCCATACATTCCCAAAATGCACGTCCTTCCATCTCGAAAGACGTTATTATGGTATGATAGCGGGAGACTTTGTTTGGTTTCTGGTTCTTCACTGTAGAGGCCCAGTTCCATCCTATATCCATGGTTAGAGCCAGTCGTGTAGAAGCAAGTCGCCACGGGCATATGCGTAATGGGTCCATTTAGTCACGAATGTCGATTGAATTGATCGCATGGGATGCGTTATTAGCCAAATTGTTCTCTGATGATAGGATTTATGATTATGATATTGATTCCTTTCCCTAACGCCTGAAGACGATACACCGCAAGTACCGCTTCAATTCAAGCATGTATATAAACGGTCACATGGAAAGTATTGTTTTCAATGCCCTTGTAAATGATGTCCTGTCTCTAAACTGCATATTCTTGGAAGCTTTTGAATTATTTTAAAATCTACTTTCTATTGATAACGACCATACTACTGAAGCCTAAGTTAATATGGGTCTAATTACGCTTTTGTAGAGCCAGTGTGTCGTTCTTAGAATGAAACCTCATTTTGAACCTACACCTCTCCTGCGTACGGACCAGCATCTGTGGGCTCTTGCTGCCTTATCCTCCCGATATTGTTTCTGTTTTAATTGTATTGTAGATTCAGTGTGTCCTTCTCGGAATGAGGCCCCATTTTGAACCTATAACTCCCCTGCGTATGGACCACCATCTGTGGGGTCTTTGATGCCATATACTTCAGATTTTGTCTCCGTTTTAATTTTACATTCAGAACTCTTGATCGTGCCAAATTGTATGCTAAACTCAGAATGTGTTCCGATCTCCTGTAGAGATATTTCGGCTTCTAATCTCTCAGAAGTATTAACACGTCGTTTTCGTAGCAGACTGCTTCAAGTTCTTCATTGGTGAATATTTCCAAAAAAGTATAAATATTGGCGATGATAGCTGAAAATATGCCCCCCTTGGGTGTCTCTTAAAGTTATGTTTCATACATCAGTTAAAACTCACCAGTCACCAGTTCCGGAGTTTAGAGTTCGTTTAGAGCTTAGCTTTCGTACATCTCGTACCAAAATAACTTTCATCCTACAAGCTTACTTAGATGCAAACTTTATCTGCAAGTGCGTTTGATTTCTACAATGTTGTTCTCAGTCCAGAGACAAACTTCCATATATCTTGCATTGAGGCTTACAATATATCATCATTTAAAGTGGTTATTGCTACTGGCTTACAGGCAGAGTATCAAATCAAGTGGTAAGCTTTTTTCTTTTCTCATATTCGTTGCCTGTATTCCACTGTGCCTATGGGTGATAATGTAAATGTGATTGTTGCCGTATATTTTTCTTATGCTTTTCTTCTCTGTTTACCAGTATGTGTGTTTGAATTTGAATTCTTTTTCGTTCTTTTTTTGTTTTTGTTTTTTTTTTTGTTTTCGTATTTTCTTGTAAATGTTGATACTGATGCCATTTTATACTTGATGTATTTTTACAGGATGTACGAGAAATTCCAATGTTTAAATGCGGATGTCATAGCCGAGGAAGTTGAGAATATGTTCAGGGTAAGTAGGAAGCAATTGCTGAAAATAACAACATGAACAAGCCATGAAAATAGCAAAAAAAAGGAAGAAAAACCAAAAAAAAAAAATTAAAAAGAAACGTAAGAGAGAAAGAAAATAAAATTGAAACACTCTGCCATAAAATTAGGAAAATTGTAGAAATTATATGGTACGAGAGAAATTTGCAGCATGGCACACCGTAAATGATGAGTTTAATTGGCGAGATTTAAGATGTTGGAATTAAAGGCACACCTTCCCAAAGTATTTAAAGAAATCATTTTTCCCACCCACCATTAAGACCATTCAAGGGAGATTTGCTGCAGCCACCAATACAAAACAATACCTTGTTACGGTTTTTGTTGCAGCAGCAAAAACCATTGAATTGTTGTGTTGTGTGTGTAAATGATGTTGCATTTGAATTGGTTTCCTTTGAGAAATTCTTATTATCCGTTATGGTTTTCAATGGCTTCTCGCACTTCCTTTGTTGTTGTTGTTACCATACATGCACAGCGATTTGTTCGGTTTATTCCTTTCTAATCTATTGTGTCCGTTTTGTTTTCTTCTTGTTTTGTTTTTGTATAGATTATGTACAAACTAACGCGCCAGTTGGCTTATAATCCTGTTGCTAAACGTGCAGCCGAACAGGTGCGAGTTAAAATTGAGAAATTCCGCGTTTACTTGCCAATATTGGATGCCATTTGTCGTCATGGCTTGGAGAAACGCCACTGGGAAATGATATCGAAAATTTTGGGCAAAGATTGTAATCCGGATTTGTTCCCCTCCCTTAAGGATATGATAGACTGTGGCATTATGACAATACTATCACAATTAGAGGAAATTTCTGTTGCCGCGGGTAAGGAATATGATCTGAATCAATTGTTGGAGAATATGAAACGTGACTGGACAGATGTATGCTTTGATGTGTTGCCCTATCGTGATTCGGATACTCATATACTGGCTGCTTTAGATGATATACAAACGCAATTAGATGATCATATTATGCGTACACAAGCCATGAAGAGATCGCCTTTCATTGTGGCTTTAGGCTCTAAGGCCGATGATTGGGAAAATCGTTTGACTTTGATACAAAATATCATTGACACTTGGACTGCCGTACAGATAACCTGGATGTATTTGGAGCCGATATTCTCCTCTGAAGACATTATGCGTCAAATGCCTTTGGAGGGCCGTAATTTCAAGGCGGTGGATAAAATATGGCGCCGTATAATGCGCAATACTGTTGGTGATTTGCATGTCATGGCTGCCACTGAATACCCGGACATGTTGGAAATTTTCCGTAAAGCAGTGGCTGATTTGGAAACCGTACAGAAGGGTTTGAATACTTATTTGGAACAGAAGCGTTTGTTTTTTGCTCGATTCTTTTTCTTATCCAATGATGAGCTACTGGAAATTCTATCGGAAACAAAAGATCCTTTGAGAGTCCAGCCACATTTGAAGAAATGTTTCGAGGGCGTAAGTAAATGTTTTTCTTGAGTGGAGCTGTTGTATGCAAACAAATCTTTCTTTGGTTTTAGATTGCCATGTTGACATTCGATGATAACATGGAAATCACACAAATGATATCGGATGAGGGTGAAAAGGTCTCACTTGTAAGGAAAATTAATCCCCAATCGGCTAATGTAAGCACGGCAAAACAAAATATTTTCTTGTTTTTCCTTCAAATATTTTGCTTTCCTTCCAGGGCTTAGTGGAAATATGGCTTAAAGAGGTAGAGTCCACCATGCTAGACAGTGTCAAAGAGCAAATGAAATTCGCTTGGGAAGACTATTTCCTTGTGGAGCGTATACAATGGGTGGTATCATGGCCTGGACAAGTTGTCCTGGGCATATCTGTCATGGCCTGGACATTTGAAGTAACAACGAAGTGAAACAAAAAAAAAAGAAGAAAGTAATAAAGTTTGTCTCCCTATTCCAGGTAGAAGAAGCAATTGAAATGAATTATCTGCCAGATTATTTATTAAAATTAAACGACCAAATCGCTGACTTAGTTAACCTTGTGCGCACTGAGTTAAGCGGCAATACAAGAATAACTATAGAGGCCCTCATTGTGTTGGATGTACATGGTAATACCAGCTCTTACACGAAATTATGGCAACTCTTTATACATTTTTTCTTCGTTTTCTTTCATAACGACAAAGACCGCGATGTAGTGGCTTATCTAAAAGAGAATAAAGTGTCCTCCATACTAGACTTTGATTGGATGTCACAGTTGCGTTATTATTGGAAAACCACTGAGAGTATGTGTGTCTGTGTAAATCTCCCATTGAATTAAAAATCGTTAATATTTTCTTGTTTATCTTAGAACGTGAGGAATGGGTGTGTGTTAGCATGGTGGTGACGGATGTTAAATACGGCATGGAATATTTAGGCAATACCCCTAGACTAGTGGTAACACCACTCACGGATCGTTGTTACAGGTAATCATCATACAATGAACACCATCCACCACCCCTATACCACCCTCATTTGCATTTATGGCCTTGTAAAACATACTCCTCTGTGCTTGTGTTTAATGCTAACAAACATGCATAAATCATGGCCTGACAATGCATTAATATCCTGAAGGCCAACAAAATATATGGGTGACACAGAAACTGTATTTCTCGATATTCACATGGCAAACTGAACACCAGCAATCCCAAACAATGAAACTGCAATGACAGTTAAAATAAATAAAAATAATGACATGAAATCCTTGATCATTAATTTCCTTTCTTCCATAATTTATAGAACTTTAATGGGCGCCTTAAAACTGTGTTTGGGTGGTGCACCTGAAGGTCCAGCTGGTACTGGTAAAACGGAGACCACCAAAGATTTGGCAAAAGCCGTGGCCAAAAAGTGTGTTGTCTTCAACTGTTCCGATGGTTTGGATTATAAGGCGTTGGGTAAATTTTTTAAGGTACTAATTTATTTCTCTACAATTGATTTAAATTCATTTAAACATTAAAAAACTAAAACAAACAAACACAAACACTAATGCACACGGTACTTTAAGCGACGCACTGTTCTGTATTCATAGCCATTATCACCCAAGACAGCAGATTCCTCAGGTTCCTCAACAGATTTTACTTCGGCTACAGCTTCTGTGGAGGCTTCTTCAGCAGTAGGCAAATATTCATTGGCTACTTCAGAAACATCACGACGTTGACGGTACTTCAAGCGACGTACGGTTTTGTATTCATAGCCATTAGCACCTAAGACAGCAGAGTCCTCAGGTTTCTCAACAGATTTCACTTCAGCTACGGCTTCTGTGGAGGCTTCTTCAACAGGAGGCAAATATTCGTTGGCGATTTCAGAAACATCGCGACGGTGGCGGTACTTCAAACGACGTACGGTTTTGTATTCGTAACCATTATCACCCAAGACAGCAGATTCCTCAGGTTCTTCAGCAGATTTCACTTCAGCTACTGCCTCTGTAGAGGCTTCTTCAACAGGAGGCAAATATTCGTTGGCAATTTCAGAAACATCACGACGATGACGGTACTTCAAACGACGTACAGTTTTGTATTCGTAGCCATTATCACCCAAGACAGCAGATTCCTCAGCAGATTTCAGTTCAGCAACAGCTTCTGTTGAGACTTCTTCAACAGGAGGCAAATGTTCGTTGGCAAATTCAGAAACATCACGACGGTGACGGTACTTCAAACGACGTACGGTTTTGTATTCGTAACCATTATCACCCAAGACAGCAGATTCCTCAGGTTCTTCAGCAGATTTCACTTCAGCAACAGCTTCTGTGGAGGCGTCTTCAACGGGAGACAAATATTCGTTGGCAATTTCAGAAACATCACGACGATGACGGTACTTCAAACGACGTACAGTTTTGTATTCGTAGCCATTATCACCCAAGACAGCAGATTCCTCAGCAGATTTCAGTTCAGCAACAGCTTCTGTTGAGACTTCTTCAACAGGAGGCAAATATTCGTTGGCAATTTCAGAAACATCACGACGGTGACGGTACTTCAAACGACGTACGGTTTTGTATTCGTAACCATTATCACCCAAGACAGCAGATTCCTCAGGTTCTTCAGCAGATTTCACTTCAGCTACTGCCTCTGTAGAGGCTTCTTCAACAGGAGGCAAATATTCGTTGGCAATTTCAGAAACATCACGACGATGACGGTACTTCAAACGACGTACAGTTTTGTATTCGTAGCCATTATCACCCAAGACAGCAGATTCCTCAGCAGATTTCAGTTCAGCAACAGCTTCTGTTGAGACTTCTTCAACAGGAGGCAAATGTTCGTTGGCAAATTCAGAAACATCACGACGGTGACGGTACTTCAAACGACGTACGGTTTTGTATTCGTAACCATTATCACCCAAGACAGCAGATTCCTCAGGTTCTTCAGCAGATTTCACTTCAGCAACAGCTTCTGTGGAGGCGTCTTCAACGGGAGACAAATATTCGTTGGCAATTTCAGAAACATCACGACGATGACGGTACTTCAAACGACGTACAGTTTTGTATTCGTAGCCATTATCACCCAAGACAGCAGATTCCTCAGCAGATTTCAGTTCAGCAACAGCTTCTGTTGAGACTTCTTCAACAGGAGGCAAATATTCGTTGGCAATTTCAGAAACATCACGACGGTGACGGTACTTCAAACGACGTACGGTTTTGTATTCGTAACCATTATCACCTAAGACAGCAGATTCCTCAGGATCTTCAGCAGATTTCACTTCAGCAACAGCTTCTGTGGATTCTTCTTCAACGGGAGGCAAATATTCGTTGGCAATTTCAGAAACATCGCGACGGTGACGGTATTTCAAACGACGTACGGTTTTGTATTCGTAACCATTATCACCCAAGACAGCAGATTCCTCAGGTTCTTCAGCAGATTTCACTTCAGCTACTGCCTCTGTAGAGGCTTCTTCAATGGGAGGCAAATATTCGTTGGCAATTTCAGAAACATCACGACGGTGACGGTATTTCAAACGACGTACGGTTTTGTATTCATAACCATTATCACCCAAGACAGCAGATTCCTCAGGTTCTTCAGCAGATTTCACTTCAGCTACTGCCTCTGTAGAGGCTTCTCCAACGGGAGGCAAATATTCGTTGGCAATTTCAGAAACATCACGACGGTGGCGGTATTTCAAACGACGTACGGTTTTGTATTCGTAACCATTATCACCCAAGACAGCAGATTCCTCAGGTTCTTCAGCAGATTTCACTTCAGCTACTGCCTCTGTAGAGGCTTCTTCAACGGGAGGCAAATATTCGTTGGCAATTTCAGAAACATCACGACGGTGACGGTATTTCAAACGACGTACGGTTTTGTATTCGTAACCATTATCACCCAAGACAGCAGATTCCTCAGGTTCTTCAGCAGATTTCACTTCAGCTACTGCCTCTGTAGAGGCTTCTTCAATTGGAGGCAAATATTCGTTGGCAATTTCAGAAATATCACGACGGTGACGGTATTTCAAACGGCGTACGGTTTTGTATTCGTAACCATTATCACCCAAGACAGCAGATTCCTCAGGTTCTTCAGCAGATTTCACTTCAGCTACTGCCTCTGTAGAGGCTTCTTCAACGGGAGGCAAATATTCGTTGGCAATTTCAGAAACATCACGACGGTGACGGTATTTCAAACGACGTACGGTTTTGTATTCATAACCATTATCACCCAATACAGCAGATTCCTCAGGTTCTTCAACAAATTTTACTTCTGGAACAGCTTCTGTGGAGGCTTCTTCATTGGGAGGCAAGTATTCGTTAACAATTTCAGAAACATCACGACGATGACGGTATTTTAGGCGTCTTAAGGTTTTATAACGATAACCATCATCAGCTAATACTGCCGAGTCATCAGTGTTGGTGGAGTGTAAAGTAACAGTGTCCTCCGATGGTGGTAAATACTCATTAAATGGACTATCAATGGCAGCTGAGGCAGCTACGGCCAATATAGCGAATGCTACCACGAAAATTCTCTGCAGAAGTGTAACAATTTTAATTAAAGAGTGTTTGTTCAGAGGAATTCATCTGATAGGGATACTCACCATTTTAATGTTTACAACCCAACTGTGGTATTCCAATTTGAGGACTGAAGACACTGATGCTTTAAGTTTTAATTTCAAGCGGTGGATGCTAGTCAAATGACTGGACTGGAATGAGTTTTGCCACAACTACGTGCAGTTTATATACGAAATGTTACAATCAAACTTAACTAACGGTTTTTAGTCGTTTAACAACAGTTAAACCTCTTGAATGTTTTTGTTGTTGCAAAATACAAATGCGAACAAGCACATGGCGTACAGTATGTTAAGGGAGAATACTCATGTAGTTGTTGGGTTTGATTTGGTTTGAAGTGGCGGACTCTTGTTAACTGTATTAATTGATTATCCATTAAACTAAACAAATGTTGGCATCTTACTAACCTTGATAATATGATTACTTTGTTGTTGTTGTTGCTGTTGTTAATATTCTTGTTGTTGTTGTTTAAGTGTTTTAACTTCATTAGTTGCAGAAGAGCCACTTCAAATCAACCACTTGAGAGATTTTCTCAAGTGGGCCTTATAATGTTAGTGAAGAAACACTAAAAGCTGGAAATAATTATTGAAACCAACATATGCCTCCGCATACATACATACATACATACATACATAATATCATGTACCTATAATTGCTACACCAGTTTCTTCTACTGACTTGTGCTCGTTACTTGCTTGGGTGAGGGAGAAAAATTATAATTGGCTCTTCATGTCTTATTCATGTAAAAGAACTGAACGAAACAGAAAAAAAGGGTTTAAATATGTTAAATTGATGAAGGAAGAAAAAAGAGTGAAATAATGTGTGACACTCTGATTAGATTCTGTTTAATGGAGGCTATGTATGAATGAAGCGGTAATTTGTTAATGACATTTTGTTAAACAAAAAAATTTCTTTCTGTAACAAAAAGTCGCATGAATAAAAAATGTCAATTGAGGGGAATGGTGTCTACCTTAAAGATTAGGGTCATATTCCTACACACAAAGTTCTTTTGGGATTAATTGATAATGGGTGATGTAAAAGTGATATTTATAGTGAGGATTCAAATTCTAACAGTTTAAAGCAATTTCTTTCATTTAATTTAAAAGTTGTTGCCATTTAGAGAACACGATAGAAAATTTCTGATGTTTGAAGGCCAATCATGCGATAACTTGGAAGAAAATTTTTGCTAGAAGTCTTCTAACTATTTGAGAAACTCTGTATCCATCAAAATACTTTAAACGACATTCGTTTTTGTATTCAAAGACATATATCCTTAGGTTTCTTTCCCAGCACTTTATATGCTACCAAATGTTATGTTTTAGGATGCATTAATGTCTCACTGGTTCTAGAAATGTGTTCTAATAAGTCATTATCGTCATCATAGAACCTACAATTTGAGTTCGAGAAGATCCTTTGAGTTTACAGTGTCCTATCGAGATCCATGTTATCAACCTCAGAATATTTCGGATAGTCTAAGGCGTGACCCGCATCTCTTTTTATTGTAATTTTCTGGCAAAAGTTTTGACTGCCTCAAACCGATTTAATTATACAAAAAGATTCTGGCCCCATCAAAAGTTTGGCATTTCCTTCTGAAAAGCTCGTCTATTTTATCGTTACAGAGAATTCCCACATTACCTGGAGAGACAGACAGATGGTAACCTTATCTTCTCTACTTATCTGATAGATTTAACCTCATAAATATCGAATGCTTTAATGGTAGTCTGATTGTGAGATAGTGTTGCCTTTTGCGCTGTAGGACAAGTTCTCATTACTATTGTTATATCAACACCACTTGAGCTTTTTCAGACTTATTCTGCCTGCCCGGACAATGATCCCATAAGTCACTGTTGGTCTAATCATCTTGGCAGAATGCTTAGGTTATACCCTCAAAATTTCCTTGCGTATAATCTTTATGGTACTAACCGTTCAACGTTGACTACTATCGACAAAAATCAGAAGTTTCTTTCAAAATTTTGGTCAGAAGACTACAAAGAGGGGTTCTTCGAAGAAAATGTCAAAGTTGAGGCTTGAATTTGGAGTTTTTGTTTATTAAGCCAACAGACAATTCACTCGCTAAGGCAGCCACAGTGCAGAGTGATAAAATAATTTCTTTGGTAAACTAAAGAATCCCTTTTTATTACATTTTGATGGGGAAAAAGAAATAGATTTTGTAGAGTAACCAGAAAATATTTTAGATTCTTTTAAACTCATGTTTTTCTTAATACCACTGCATTTAAGTCTTTTTAGTTTTCATTACTAAATCTTCTTTAACAAAAGCGAAAAGAAATTGCACATTTTGCTTCTTTATTTTCCTTAAAAAATAATTGAAATTTATGTGTGGTGTTTCACGTACATACATACGTACATACTTACATAGATTTCCAATTTAATATTACTTCTATTGGCATATTTTAAATCGCGTACAAAAGAATCTTTTTCTAAAGCCTCTATCATATTGAACGTATTGAACGAGCATAATGCAGTCGATCGAAACATTTTCTTTGTAACGACACTGTCTGTCTACCATTAAATAGTCTTTAATCGCATTGCCATCGTATGTAACATTTTTTCTATTTGTTTCTTCAGGCAAAAATATGAATAAACAGAAGGGGTTGCTCTTAACCATTTCCTTTGCAATTGGGTGGTAGCGGAGAGCCATCATCTTATTTCTTATTTTTTTTGTCGCCATGGATTAAAAAAAATATTTCTTGACTGTTTTTTCGTTTCCTTTTCATATTTCGTTTTCATTTATTTTTTTATTTCTCCATGTTCTCTTAACCATTCCTTAATAGGGCTTAGCACAATCTGGCGCTTGGGCATGTTTCGATGAATTCAATCGCATCGAATTGGAAGTATTGTCTGTGGTTGCTCAACAAATATTAACCATACAAAGAGCGATTGGTAGGAAGGTTGTGAAATTCTTTTTCGAAGATACAATGCTACGTTTGGATCCAACATGTTCAATATTCATAACAATGAATCCCGGGTAAGTTTTTCTTTTTTTCTTAATATTCCTTTTATACACATCGTATATACAAACGAATATTTCTATATGTAGAGTGCAACAGTAGTAAATGGGGAAAAAATCTCAGTAAACTGAAGCAACAAATAAACAATAAAACAAACAAAAAAAAATAAAGTTTTGTTTATTACAAAATAAGGAGCATATGAGGCCAGAGTTGGAAAAGAGTAATATTTTGAATAGTAGTTAATTAAATCAATTTAAAGTAAAGTCAATATGTGCTCTGAATTAGGCTTGGTGTTGGAGGAAAGTGCCTCCCAAATTTACCATCACATCTTAGGCGATTCTAACCACATCTTGCGGCTAAGTAGTTCAGTAATTTGAATGTAACTGAAGGCACTTACCAATCTCTTAGTTTACAGCTCTAGCACAGTATAAAAGTGATCAGCTGCAACAGCAAGTCTTCGCCAGCTAGGAGCGGTTTCTGAAATGACTATCTATTCATTAAAAACCTCTTAGGCATGCCTTTAAGCGTAAAACTTACTATACTTCACAATTGACAAAGGCAACATTGATTTGAAACACAAATACTTTCTTCGGGTAAATTCACTCGGTTTACAAACATAGAATCTGGAAGCCCTTCACCTTAGTTCATTAGCTCATTCACTTTCAACGATATTTTTAAGTATCGGGACTCTTACTTAATTGATCATTACATTCCTGTAGTCAAGATTACTACCTAGCTTCTTAAACGACTCATGTTATGTAAATTAAATTCATTTATGAGTAGTGGTAGTCGACTACGAACAACAGATTTTTGGGAAACTTTTCATGGCAGTTTTTATTTACGCTCAGAGTTTTTGCAAGAAGACTGTTGAGAAGAAGTCGCTGATGAAATATTCTTTTATAATTCGTTTTGTTGGTTGGTTTATGCTTGGACTGGGGTTTGAACCACGGGCTTGCGTCCAAAAAGTGAACATTAGCTACTACACTACGGCGACTTCATAGATTATTGAAGCGAGTCTTATCCTTCTTATATCATAGAAATATAGTCGGCGGGCTATTAGGTAGCATACATACATAATAGGTCATTACAACCCTTCAGGCAGGATTACGACCTAGCTTCTCACACCACTTATGTTCTGGGTGTCAATTTTTTACATGAGTAGTGGGACTTGACAGTTTAAAGTCGACTGCGAACGACAGTTTTTTTTTTGAGACCTACTAGACTACGGCGACTTCATTACTAGGTAACATCAGCATGAAATTCCAATTTTAACAGCAGAACCCTAACCCCACAAAATATTTTACATTTCTGCAAAACCGTAATAAAAAATTTTTGAGGTTTCCCGTAAATTCTTCGATGCAGAGGCTTCGGCATAATCAGCAAAATCCTCGGTCTGTTCTTAATCCCAAATAAAACTGGGTCTTAATATGCTGCTTACAGCCAAACAAAAAAGAAGGAAATAAATTCTGACATCAGCGCACATAAGTGGCAGTCCATAAGACAGATGCTAAAGGCTGACCTTCAGAATCTTATACAGAACTTATTTATCTTAAACAGAACTGTAATAAATTTTAAGAGTGTAGCATTGTTAACAACCCATCTTGGCAGACTTTATAGAAATAAAATCGCATACGATATTGACAATTAGGAAATATCGTCAAAATAAACATGACTTCTATGTGAAGTGTTAAAAATATATATTTTTTTTTTATTCACCAAGATTATAAAGACCGATTTCCAACGGACCCTCGACAAAATTAATGAAAAATTAAAATCTCTTCTCATCACAGCCAGTGGCTGCTTTTCTTTTTGAGAACTTAGCCGGAAAATGTCATGCTTCAGAAATATTCTCGACATATGGTTGCATGTTTTTCATTGGTAATGTGCTAACCTGCCATTATTATGGACATAAAATTTATTTAAAATAATATTTAAATCGATAATAATGCCGCAATTTCACATAATAATCTCTTAAATTTCACACCTAAATGCAGATAATGTTTTTAAATTCAAATAAGCTCCTAAAATTATGCAATAATCATTCCATTAAATTCCTTTTAAGCTCTGTTTATTACTTCATCACATGCGAGACACAGCTATAGCCATAACCATACGTTCATACGTCTATGCATGCAATAAATACATACATATGCAAAACAAGATGTAGAAACGTAAGAACAACAACAATGATATCTTGAATGTGTTCTTTTTTTAATTTTTGTATTCATTTGCGTGTGTGTATACGTGTGCATGTAAGAAAAACTGAATTTTTTCTTTTATTTTTCATTTTCTTTTAATTTTTTTTTTTCGTCATTTAGTTTATTCTAGTGGAATTTGTTTCATTTTTTTTTTGTTTATACGTGTGTGTGTGTGTCTTCTATATTGCTCAGAATTGATAAATGTAATGTGTAGACATGTGTGTGTGAACTTGTGTGACTAAGGGCCATTATTACAACTTCCCGTTAAAGTTGGGGTTAGTTAAAGGTACCTTTAGCTAAAGTGAACGGCAAAGTTACCTTTAACTTATTTTCGTTATTACAACTTACAGATAAAATAAAATTAAAATATGGCAGTGCCGGAGCAAAGTCGATAAAACTGCTCAATTAAACAAGTTTTTTTTTAACGCAGTGGCAACAGCGGACTTCGTTTTTTTGTTGTATATGCTCATTTTGTTTAAATTTGAAGCTGCCATATCGAAAATTGTATATGATATGGCAAGTTCAAACATAAAGTGACCTTTAAATGTTAAAGGTAGGATGATCTTCCCTTTAGCTTAACGATCACTTCTATCTTATTGGGTACTCATAATAATGAAAAACAATTTATCTGCCCGTTAAAATCTTCCCTTTAGTTAACGGCAAGTTGTAATAATGGCCCTAAATGTTGATACAGCAGTTTGTTTTGTATACACATTTTTTCCGCTTGTTGAAAATTGTTTGTGTATGTGTGGCTAAAGGAGAGACTATACGTACAAACATATATGCAAGCACGAGAGTGAATAGCGAGAACACAGAAAAGAGAGAGAGGTATGTGCATGAGAATGAGAATGGGAATGAGAATGTTTTCTTTGTATTGTTAGCGGTTAACAAACAATGTTTTCGTTTCTGTTTCAGTCGTCTTTGAATTACCGTTGTTGCCATTGCTATTGTTGTTGTTGTTGTCATTGGTATTGCATTTGTATGTTTGCGTATATTCTGTATGCATGTTATCCTGTATGATTTTAATCGTCCTCAATTTTTTCTAAATCGCTGCATCCTTTAGCTGTTGCTGCGTTTTTTTTTTCTCTGCGGCTCTTAATACCCTACACGACCATAAGTGGTGGGAGTTAATTGTGTTTCTGTAATGCGTTTGAACTTTGAAAAGTCACCTTTAAAGAGAGCAATTAAATTGAAATCAACCAAAATCACAATGTATACCCAATGAATTACAAGAAAATTTGGCATAAACCAGAGATAGAATCGAAATCGCCGTAGCAATAGTGTCTTGGCTTCAGAGGTTCAAGCCTTAGCTCAGACAACGCGATCAAAATGATGTACATAAAAAACCTATTCCTTCAGCGACTTCCGCTCAGCAGTCTTTTGGCAAAATGTCTGAAAGTAAATAAAATTGTCATGGAAAGCTTGTCAAAGCTTTAGGTTCCGCCACTCAGGGATAAAATTATCACACACAACATTGGTGGTGTGCGAAGCAAGGTTGTAATCCTGACTAAGGGGTAGTAATATCCGACTAAGTAAGTAAGAATTGAATTAAAAGACGTCATAATTGTTATTAAAATTCAACGAATCCAATCACCAGACCCTTTCATGGCAATCAGATCCATTACCTCTACACTCAGACATGTAGGTGTTGTACCTTGTTGTCGATAAGAGGTCATTGACAACGTCCACAGCAAATCTACAACAGTTGCACTGAAGGCGCAACGGAAAATATACCCGCCAAACCTTTCTGGCAGAATATATGTACATATAATAAAGAGCAGAAGAAGCTGACACTTACTGGTTCTAGAGAAGACTATGTTAGGTTAGGTAAGCGGGTAGCGTGCCGTTCACAGGCAAGTTAACCTAGAGGAAAGTAAAACAGAATTAAAAGTAAAGTTGTCGTCAAACAGCTAAGAGATCTTCGATTGAATTACTTGATCTTATGTTATAAATCCTTTAAGTAGCAGGATCCCAACGTTTGCAAACATAGTGGAGTTAATTCACTTCACTAAAATAATTGACACGACATCCGAAAATAATAGCAGTTAATGAAGCACGTGCAAGCAAGAGGAAACCAACTGACCTCCTCCTCTTCACCATAGTTCCGTATGGTGAACTACTACCCGTACAGCGGGTAGTAGTTGTAGTCCAAAAATTGACTAAATTCGGGCATCTGTACAATGTTTTTAACAGAAATAAAATCTACAAGCAATTTTCATATGTAGAGTACCATATGGTCGACCTCTACCCCTCATGGCTTTCTTACTTGTTCTACTTGTTTTGTTTTCTGTATTTTTCTTACGCTCAGTTTCAAGTTTATGCACACACATACGTACACACAGAAGGATACTCACACATGTACATATTCATAAACGTACATATGAATAGATTTTTCTAATGTCGTCGTTTTCTTTTCAACTTTTTTTTATTTTCTTTTGTGTATCGTTGTTCTTGTTGTTGTTGTTGTTGTGGTTGTTGTTGTATTCTATTAAGTTTGATTCCCTTTTACTTTGCTTAACGTTGCATGCTTTTTACATTTGTTAGCATTTTTATAACCTCTAAACCATCACAATAGGCAACTGCTACATAGAAAACTGAGGGTCCTGCAAGCATGTTGTATAGTTTGAAACCCTAGCAAATATCAAGGATTTCTTTTGGTTTCCTGTGTGTGTGTATGTTTATGTGCATACCCACAATTGCTTTAAATGCTTAAGAAATTTAATTGAAATAATTAAGAAATTAACAGAGGGGAGGGCTTAAGTTTCATTTGGTCTTATACGTGTAACAAGAATTTTATTTCAAAGCGCAGTTTTGAAGGACATTGTAGGGATGTTCTGACAAACCATGTGGTAAAATATTAATTAAATTATTAAAATGATTCGAGTGACTCGAATCATTCACCATTCATTTACAGTCTTAGTTGTTGTTGCATTTACAACAAAAGAAAACAGACACATAAGCAAAAAAGACAGAGCAGCAAGCAGAGCAAATACAAAACCTTCTAGTAAGTATTTTAGTGTTCGTACGCGATTCATACTTATTTTATGATTCTTGTATATGTTGAGTTATGGAGAGTAGAAATCAATAACTTCATACGTGTTGTTAAGTCTGAATATGATGAGAATTTCAAACTTTGAATATAAGTAGAGGTTGCATGATATTAAAATAAGTATGAATGCGTATAAGTATCTGAAATTATGAGTATGATTCGATTCTACTCATCCTTTTGAATACTCATTGCTGATCTCTGGTCTACACCGAGCATAAGGTTGGAATTGTATTAAATAAAATAAATTATTCGCTGTTTTTAAAGAGCATAATGATTCAAGTATTATTGACTCCTAGGCTAGGTTAGGATAGCTGGTAGCTTGCCATTCACAGGCAAGTTCACTAGGTGGCTATATGGCACATTGTGTTACCTAGTGTGTGGTAAGCCCCTTATCATAATCCGTTGGTGGTAGGTTTGAACCACCACTAGCTCCGGATGTTACCGGCCAGTTCACTTAGTGGCATGTTCGCCACCATGCCGATTTTCAAATGTTCTGTCACCAAAAAACCAATGACGTTTGTCTTGAAGTTCAGGGCACTTGCATAAAAGGCGTTGCGCTGATGCCGTTTTCTTCATTGATGCCTACTTCACAAATGATTATGCAAAATTAAGATATGCAGACCAATATTTTAAAAATTATGGCATCTTGCCATAGAATGATGGGATTTTTTAAGTCGCCGTAGTCTACTAGGTAGTGTGTTGGCTTATTAAACGTAAGGCTACTGTACAAACCCCAGACATCATAATGAAAATATAAAAAAAATTCGTTAGTGGCTTCCTCACAGCAGGTTTCTGGCAAAAACTCTGAGAGTAAATAAAAACTGCCATGAAAAGTTTCTCAAAAATCTGTCGATCCGAATCTCGACTTTAAACTGTAGGTCCCGCCGCTCATGTATAAAATTAACACACACAACATGCGTGATGTGAGAAGCTAGGTCGTAATTCTGACTGAAAAATTGTAATGACCAATTGTGTATGTATGAGGGCTTTTACGCCATTTTGTATAACCTAACAGGTTTTAGCAGCCATTGCTTTTAAAATTTAGAATTTTTTCAAAATGCATTTTAAATTCGTCTAACACCGCTTTTGTTTCATTCTGTGTAGTCTCATGTAACATTTCCATTCAAGCATTTAAGTAAAGCTAACGAGTTTGAAATCACAAGCTTTTTACTTCATACGAAAGTATCTCAATAAAAATCTTTTTTTTTTTTTTTTTGTTGTTCTGCTTCGTTCTTTTATCTGTGATTTGAAATATTTTTCTGTCTCATATTGTTTTTTGTTCCTTTTCAATACATAGTACATCTTAAGCTTTAGTGTGTGTGTTATTTTTCCATGTGTTCCTTTTTTACAAATGAAAGATTTCTATAATGAGTTTCAAACTTTTATACACAGTTTTTATAGGTTTCCTCTTTTTTTTTTTTACTATTTTAGTTGGTTGTTGTTATTGTTTTTCATTTGATGCCCTAGAAATATAAAAATTGTTTGTTATAGTTCTTCTGTTTTTGTTTTTCAATTTTTTGTTCTTGTTTTAATAGATATTTATTTAAAAAGTTTATTATTGTCAATGTTGTTGTTGTTGTTATTACTGGCAAAAGAAAAATTTAAAACAAAAAACAAACAGAAATGAAATGCTCGTTAAAATTGTGTACTTCTGTCTGCATGCCTAAAATATTCGTTTCTTTCTTTTAGTTTTTCTACTGCTCTTGAAAGGATAACAACACCCACTTGTTACATACCGCTATAGACAACTACTACTACTACGCTCCACTCATTATAGTAGTTCGAGTTGTTACATTCCAAAAAAGTTTCTTGTTTTGTTTTATTTTGTTTTAAAGTCTTTATTTTCCAGTTTGCTGTACACTTGCCTGGGCTATCCACTACTTTCTTATCATATACTGCTGCCTTACCGCTGCTTTGGTACAAGCATTTTGCTTTAAGTTTTCAAACGAAAACAAAATATGCCCCCAAAAAATGTCATCCGTTTAAGGAAGTTAACAAGCAAGTAGTTTGTCTAACAAGCCGCATTTGCTTACTGTTGTAACTTGTTTTACTTAAATTCTCTGGAAAGTTTTTACAAAATTGCATTGACCTGCCTGGCAGGTTAGGTTTTCTCTAAACTCCTTTAGAAAAAAATTTGTTTGTTTTTCTTTTTAGGAGGGGAAGTCAATTTTATTTAAAAACCCATGCTAATGAAATGAAGAGATTTTGAATATTCTTACGTTTTACCTTTTAAAAACGTTTAAGATATGAGCTGCTAGATTGCATATAAAATAGATATAAATTTAGTGTTTAGTTTTAATTAAAATGCTTTATTATTCGCACAATTCTGTGTGCCACTGTTCACAACTTGATGTAAACAACAACAATTGATTTTCTTTGTTATTCCTCTGTTTACACCCTTTGCATAAACAATAACAATTACTAGAGAATTGTTGGACAGATCATTGTAACGGAGATCTTCAAACCACGATTACTCTCTTCAAACGCACCGCGTCTTCACACAATACTGACTGAACTTTTACTAACTCAGTTGCCTGCTTTGCCTTGCCTTTTATATGACAACGTAATCAGCCTTATGAATGTTCTTGAAGGCGAATGTTCGTGGCTTCGCCTTCTCGAGATCTCTATAAATGTAAACATCGTTGTTTCATTATGGATGTTTGTGTATTTTGTTTACATTTATTCTTTAATTGTTTGTTTTTGTATTTTTGTTTACTTGTTTACCATTTTTATGCTGGTGTTTGTTAGTATATTTTTGCTTACTTGTTTATCATTTTTTTATGCTGGTGTTTGTTGTTATATTGCGTACTACGATAATTTGTAAACAAGTCCATTGTTTTTGTTTTTGTAGCTTTTGTTTATAACTTTGGTGTTAAATAGATTTTTCCATTTTCTTAACAATATGAATTTTATTCCTGCAAATGTTTTAATTATAAAGGGTTTTAGATCTTTCTAATTATTATCCATTCGAATTATTATCCAATAAAAAAGACATTAATTATGAAACCGCCAGAAGTACACTTACAGTGACTAGCTCTTATAACTTCTTTCAAAAAAAATCTTTTTAAAAATTTTTAAACACTTAAAAACTTCACTGTTTCCCCTTTGAATTTAAATTACATTCTCTCCTTGCCTGTCTTCTCATTCAGAAAACACATTTAAACCTTCCAACAATTCCAATGCCATTTCATTTCATATTCTTTTCTATTTTCTAGTTATGCAGGTCGTACAGAATTGCCTGATAATCTAAAAGTATTGTTTCGTACTGTTGCTATGATGGTGCCTGATTATGCAATGATTGGTGAAATTACACTCTACTCGAATGGATTTAATGAGGCCCGCCAATTGGCGCAGAAAATCGTTCAGGCGTATAAATTGTGTTCAGAACAATTATCATCGCAATCTCACTATGATTATGGTAAGTTGATACACTTTTTTTGTTTTTGTTTTTTCCTTAAAAACTTTAAATGTAAAGTGATTGAAATTTACAAATTTAAACATGTTAAAGATAAGAATACTTAAGTTTATTCAGTGTTTGTTGAACGAATTTAATATTTTGTAAACGTAAATCAAGCAAGCAAACTACAGAAAAGATAACAAATTCTTTGCGTAACTCAACTTAATTAAGAGCTTTAAAGAGTTTTGTATCCACCTTTCAATTTATACAATGACCTATAATGTTGATTTTTTTATTTCGCTTTAAAAGTTCAGAAAACCAACTTCAAGAAATTCAACCGTCACATTGAACAAATGTAGGTTTCAGAAGCTATGCTCATCCAGATGTCTCATTCTAAGCCGTTCGGACGATGCACCGTTTGCTTCAGATCCTCGTTTACACAGCTGACAATCATGAAGTTTTTACCATATTATGTGCACTACGTGCCAGAATCACTGGTCCTTCCATCATCATCTTAGGCAACAAGACTCTGAAAATTTCGATTCTGATAATATTTGATATGTTGGGTACTTAACTTAAAATTGCGGGATTGAGAAAAGATGGCACTGAGGTACAAATTATGTTTTCTGGCAATCTTATATTCACTGAATCCTCACACGATCTAGAATGCACAAACTAGCTAATTTAACTTGGCCAAACTGTCTCATACTACTTTCGTGTCAATCTCATACGAGCTACTTAGCTTGTTCGTATGGTGATCTTTCTATTAGATAGTATTTCTATCTTCTAGTATTTCCTATCCACTTTGAATTGAGCACATCTCTCGGTGGCGGAAACGTCTGCTTGGTGTATACCGGCAATTTTCCTCTTGGGTTTTAATTATTATGATCTGAGACCGAACATTCCCGTGACCTACCCGAATAATACATTCCACTTCTCATATTTAGTCTCTGTTATTTATTCAACTCCGCCTGAACTGTATTCAAATTTATTTTGCCCCTGTTCAGAGAGTGGAGTTATATGGTATCTATATATGATTGGAAAAGTACTGGCAGCAAATGAAGCAACATTCCTAATTTCATGGTTGTAATCATGAATGTAGTCGCCGTGTGTGGTCAGTGTGTTGGCTTATTAGACGTAAAGCCCGGGTTCGTATCCCAGGTCAGGCATCAAAACGAAATATGAAAAAAAAATATTTCTTCGGAGACTGCCTCTCAGCAGATTTCTGGCAAAAACTCTGAGAGTAAAAAAAAAACAAATCTGTCGTTCGGAGTCGACTTTAAACTGTAGGTCCCGCCATTCATGTATAAAATTAACGCACACAACATAAGTGGTGTGAGAAGCTAGGTCGAAATCCTGACTGAAGGGTTGGAATGACCAATTATGTATGTATGTAATCATAAAAGTTCCTTCAAAAGCAATTAACTTGTATTGGTACCAAAAACACTGATGCAGTGCAACATAAAAATGCGATTTGGGTGTTAGTAATTCTGCTTGAATACTATAAAATCTGGCAATGAGAAAAAGACACATTATGAGAATCCGAGGTGTATGAAATCGTATGTGAAACCTGAAAGTTTGAAAGTTAAAAAATTTGACGGAACATCAAACATTTTTTCTACTATTTGAAACGGGGCAAAAGCAATTTTCTGAAATTCTTTACGGAATTCATTTACGCCATCATTAGGGCTCTCCAGAAATTGAAATATATGCAACTTCCAACTTATTTGATGAATCTATTAAAAAGTTCCCAGTCATGTTCTTCCTATTTGTAGCAAGTCATTAAAGAGGTAAATATATGAATGGCACAAAACCTTTTCCAGTTGTTCTGACAGTTTTAATTGTTGACGCTGGAAAGCAGATTCAATTGTTTGATCAGTTCATAATGAGCAACTTCCTTCTAATCCTTTTCCCACCTTTGTGAAAAGCCAGGCTTTGCGGGCGTCCACGCAGTTTGATAAATATAAGAATAAATGAAAACATATTGTAACGATAGAATGAGATGAAGAAATAAATAGACATTGGAGAGCCCTATGTACTCTAGAGCAATCAGTAAATAAAGACAAATACAACACAGGTTGTAAATTTAAATAAATTGCGACGATAGTAATAAACAAGAACAAAACTTATTTAAAAACCAAATTAGTTATTCTGTTTATAATTTATCTTTTTATTTTATTTTTTTTTTCTTTCTGTTGTATTTGAAGTATGTTTTCAAATATTTATGTGTGGTGGTGATAAACGAGGGATTTTCCGAAATTAGTTTTTGCATTTAGTTTTCCTAATTAGTTTTTGCACCTCAATCTCTAAAGGTCTTAGACTGTGATCAAACATAAAGGAATAATGAATTTGTTAACAAAATGAATTTGAACTGGTATCAAAAACAAGATCATTAGGACAATATGAAATAGTATTGGAGATAAAAAATAAAACCTTATACAGACTAAAAGCAGCTGATGGATTTTCCTCTATAACAACCCGTATAGTACGATTTCAGAAAAAGTTTGATATAAAACGAGAGTTGAGTTTAAGGAATAATAAATAATAAAATAAAAAATAATATAATAAATAATAAAATAATAAAGGAAAACTTTTAATAAATTTAATTAAATTTATGAATAAAAGACCAGCGCACCAGACTCTCTCAAATGCTTTCGAAATGTCTAGAGCTACAAACTTACTCTTACCAAACCATGGAATGGATACAACCAGCCTTTAGTCAGGATTACGACCTAGCCTCTAGATCTATCTTCTCACACCACCCATGTGTGGCGGGACCTACAATTTAAAATCGACTTTGAACAACAGATTTTCTAGAAACTGTTCATGTCAATATTATTTACTCTCTCTACTCATTATTTTGCCAGAAGACTACTGAATGGAAGTGACCGAAAGAAATATTTTCATATTTCGTCGTTCGAGGTAAGAACTGGGATCTGAACTACGGGTTTGCGTCTAATAAGCAAACACACGACCTACTATGCTCTAATGACTGCAAAAAAGCGTGACGCATTGCAATTGGCCACCAAGATCAAACGGTTTGATTGTGGAGCTACGCCAAAGAACGTCTCTACACACATAATCCCTTAATGTTGGAGGATTTGAAAAACCCACAATGATCAAGTTATCACCGTGATTCCATTAAAAAAAAAATAAATAAATTAAGAGCATCGCCTGCAGCAACCAATACATTGCAATCCATACTTTAAAAATCGAAAAATATTTAACAAATCTTTTACCAACTGACGCTTTCATTTAAATGTCATTCATTCATTTTTAATTTTTGAGCCTGCCCTCGTAATTTTATTAATAAAACATTTTTAAAAACGAAGATATTTTATATTAAAATCTACAATATTGTAGCTGTGTAACACAATATGTAGCATAAATTGGAGGCTCTAAAAAAAATAACACTAGTCAACAAGAAAAATGAATTGAAAAAAAATATATATTTTAAAAAAATTAAAAAGACAGTTTCAACGATAAATAAAATTCTAATTCGTACTGTTGAACAGTGTAATTTGTCAAGACTTCTTAATAAAAGCAAGAAGAGAAAATGCAAAATAAAAGAAAAATAATTTAAATTTTTTTCTTTCTTTCTTTTAATTTTAAGGTATGCGTGCCGTTAAATCTGTACTGTTGGCTTCGGCATCGTTGCGTCGCATGTATCAAAGTTTGCCAGAGGCTCAAATTGTTTTACGCGCAATTGTCGATGTAAATTTGCCAAAATTTTTGGAACAGGATGTTTCATTATTTGTTGGCATTTACACGGATCTCTTTCCCGGTACCGAATTGCCAATGGTAAGTTATTTGTGTGTGTTGTTATACGCACTTTGTCGTTGTCTTTAGAAGATTTTCTAATTTTTTTTTTTGCTTTTTTTGTTGCTTTTTTTGTTATCTCATGAATATTTAAAATTATTATGTGAATATGGTAATAATTTTTGCTTAGAAAATTTATTTAAACAACAATAACAACAAACAACAAATATGACACTTTTAATAGATATTAAACAACAACAAAGGAAAGAAGTTAAAAAGGAAAAATATTTTAGCTTTTTAAGCAGTCTGTCTTTCTGTCTGTCTGTTATTAGAATTTTTAAAATTATTTCGTTGGAAATCTAAAACAAAGTGTCTTCTTAATAAAAACATTATGAGGAGATGAAATGTTTATGTTCTTCTATCGTGGATATAAGTTCGTTTGAAGAAATACGAAAATTGTCATAAAAAGGTGTTCGAAATTGGATGATGTTTTATACCAAGGAATTTAAAAAATTTTTTTAGAAGCTAAGCAGCGTTTAAAACAGACAAATTTTTTTTATGGATAACAAATTAATGTTTTAAAGACAAATACTTAGGCTGCTTTAAGGAATACTTATCGTTCCCATTAAAAATATTTCAGAATAGCGAAAGCTAAGCCAAATAAGTGAAAGATTTATTTCATGGAAATAGAGTTTTTGGTGTGTCACTGTTTATTTTCACAGAATTTTAATTTTGGTCTTCAATTTTTTGTAAGAATTTCATTTTTTCAATCCTTTTTTAATACCTCCTTTCAATGTCTCATATTTATCAGCCACAACTTATTTGTTTCGCAGTTGTCGGCTATGTTTCTTTGCGGTAGCAAGCGATTTCTTTTTTGCCAGATCGATATTCTTATTTCGTTTGTTATAGAAAGTGCAAGCCATCGACATATGCAAGACATCGGCAAATTTACTATAAAAAATGCAAGCTATCGATATATTTTCTACAACGCATACTTTTTCACTTAGCAGCCGATTTTTTTCTTGTCAGATCGATATTCTTGCTTTGTTTTTTTATAGAAAATGCAAATCATCGACAAATGCATGTCATCGAAAAATGTAAGATATCGACAATTGCAAATCATCGACAAATGCAAGTCATCGACAAATACAAGTCATTGACAAATGCAAGGCATTAACAAATTCAAATCATCAACAAATGCAAGTCATCGATAAATGCAAAGTATCCATAAATTTACTATAGAAAATGCAATCTTTGCAATCTGAAAATCCATAGGTTTCCAATGTGACCCTTGATGTCTTCACTGACGGCTTAAAGAATAGGTTAGTAGCAGGTTATTTATTAGAGGTTCTGATATTAAACTCTTTTATAGGCTGCCTGACTACTGCAGTGTTTTTCAATTAGCGTAATACTTATTGAGTGTCGGGATCTTTCTCGAAAATCTCTGGATTTACTCGGACAATTAGATGATTAAGCTCCTAACGAACGTTGTTTCAACATCCGTCCTTGTCCATGAAAGCCGAGGATTTCTTAGAGAAATCTAGACCCATAAAAAGATATTTCTTATATGGATTGCGGCACATGGGAATAATGTTGAAAATTGCTCCTGAACTTAACGGTACAGAGATTCCAATCTTTGATAAGTTACAGGGCATAGGTGTCATTTACGTTTTACTAGGAAGCTCAATCTTGGTGGCTGCAGGAGGGCCACTGCAATATTGCTAGACACGTATGGGAAAGAAGAGAACCGACTCACTTCTATCTTTAAGTCGAATAGTGAATTTTTGCACAATGGCAACTCTTACGGGCTACTGTCCTTTTGGTAGGCATTCCGGCAAATGACTTCTGCAGGAGCTGGGGGTCTAAGGATGGGGAAGAGACTGTTTTTCATCTGATATGACAGAGCTCTGTTCTTGGCATAGAGAGACGGAGGTTTCTGACCTCTGATTTTCTGATCTCTTTGATCGAGCTCCCTAATATAAAGATTACTGCAATAGCAAGATTTATTTTGGACTCGGAATGGTTTCCTCTAGATTGGGGTATCCTAATGGGCCGAAATGCTGGCATAAGTGGAACCACTTTCTTTAAGGGGATTCCGCCATCTAACCTGAACTAACCTAATCTTCTTTGCAATCAATACTTTTACGATGAAAAGCTATTAGCATCATCGTTTAAACTTGATAGAGTTGGTGGATATGTTTTTATATACTCTCCCCAGTACAACTTTATATATTTATTCAGATCTTGGCATTATTCTACAAAAAATGCGGAAAAAATTTCCTTCTTTGTTGAGATCATCTGTACATGGAAATTAGAGTGCATTTTGGCTATAAGTTTCAGCAACACTATTATTACACGCTTAATAACCGTACTCTAGTGCTTAACTTTTGCTTAATTCTGTATTTAATTTCAACTAAAATATGAAAAATAAATTCATTACGAAATTTTAGCCCTCCCGCGAAGACATAATGAAGTGGTTGGTTAAAATATTAGAGGAACGGAATCTGCAGGCCACACACTGGTTTGTGGAGAAAATTTTACAAATTTATGAAATGTTACTGGTGCGTCATGGCTTAATGGTAGTGGGGGCACCAATGGGTGGCAAAACCACGGCATGGCAAGTAAGTACAATTGAATACAACTGAAATGTTTATGGAAACTTATATTTTCGCTAAACAGGTTTTAGCCCACTGTTTACGTTGTGTTAGCAACGATGATGAGGCCTTATTACGCGAGTATCCCACTAATTATCGCATTATTAATCCCAAAGCCATTACAATGGGACAATTGTATGGACGTTTTGATCCTGTCTCCCATGAATGGTATGATGGTGTTTTGGCTAAAACTTTTCGAGAATTCGCAACCGGTTCGCAGCGTGAACGATTTTGGATCTTTTTTGATGGTCCTGTGGATGCAGTGTGGATTGAAAATCTCAATACAGTATTGGATGACAACAAGAAACTGTGCCTTATGTCGGGTGAAATCATAACCATGACTAAGCTAATGAATATGATGTTTGAACCGGCCGATTTGGAGCAGGCTTCACCAGCTACGGTATCACGTTGCGGCATGATTTATATGGAACCCTCACAATTGGGCTGGCGTGCTTTGCATAAAAGTTTTCTCAACGTTTTAATCAATACTATCGGCTTAAGTGAAATTTACATGAATTTATTTGAGGATTTGATTGAATGGCTGATACCAGCAATTCTAGATTTGCTGCCAGATTGTGCGAAAATGTTGGAATGTTCACCAATTCATCAGTATCAGGTGGGGATAATAAACAAAGGAAATGGGGAACTAATATAAAGCTTTGTGAGTTTTTTCAGATGTTTTCCCGATTCTTTTTGCATTTCTTGGACAAACATAAAGTCTTTACGCAGGTCTGGTTCCAGCAAATGTTTCTGTTCTGCTTTGCCTGGGCCTATTGCTCGCATTTACAAGTCAAAGGCATTAAACGTCTCGATCCAATGCTACGCAAAATTCTTTATGGTGCCAATGAGGACTATCCCAGACCAAAATATTTTTCTCTCAATCGTGGTCAAATGTTTCCCGAGAAACAATCCTTCATGGACTATCGTTTCGATGAACAGGAAAATTGGTGGACTTGGCAAAAATCTAGTGATGATCCTTCGGCTGCCATATCATCATTTCCCGCCCAGGCTCAAATAAGTGAATTAATAGTGCCTACCAATGAAACTGGTTATCTAACCTACTGGCAAGAATTTTGTGTGACCAAATCGTATCCCATGTTAGTGATAGGACCTACAGGCACTGGCAAAAGTGCCATTATCACAAGTAATCTATTGGCCATGCCTAGATCAACGAATTTGGTGAACATAGTGAACTTTTCGGCAAGAACTACTGCCCAACTGGTACAGGAAACCATCATGTCGAAATTGGATAGACGCAGAAAGGGTGTATATGGACCACCATTGGGCAAGAAATGCATTATTTTCTGTGATGATATTGCCATGCCCAGTAAGGATACCTATGGTTCTCAACCTCCATTAGAGTTAGTACGCCAGTGGCTAGATCATGGCTATTGGTCGGACTTAACAGATACCACAAAAGTCGAGTTAGTGGATATGGTAAGTAATCAAGTTTGAACATGATTTTCATCATGCTTCATGCATAGAGTCCAAGAACAAAACTGTTGAATTTTTTTTATTTCCCTTTTCATTTACAATAATTTTTCTTTTATTGTTTTTGTATTTCTCTTTTTTTGTCCTTTCTTTAATCTCCAGTGTTTTATGGGCGCAATGGGTATGCAAGGCGGCAGCAATTTTATATTTCCACGTCTCTATCGTCACTCATTCGTTGTGGGTGTTGATTCATTTGAAGATGCAACAATAATCAAAATATTCACTGCAATCGGTGATTGGCATTTTGCCAAAGGCTATCCTGAAAAGGTGGCATTACTAGCACGGGTAAGTTGTTGGCTTTATGGAGCAGAAAAAGCAAAAAAAAAGTATATCATAAGACATTACACTCAACAAAATAAGAACTTAAAATATTGAACTGAATGGATGATTATTCATTCAAGTACTTTTTACTTGAATCACGCAATCGAATACTTATAATTACAGTCACCTCAGCGTATACACATAGGCGTTCTTAAGCCTCTCCGTAATCTTATGGACTTATTGTTCAAAGGATAACTAAGCAGACACTTTAAAATATGTTTTGTATACTACTTTGGTCACAAAAGACGAAACATATGATCATGCCTACACTGCATTATCATCGCAATCTCTACTGCAGATAATATTCACCAGTAGTATCTATCGGTACCGTCCCAAATAGAAAAAAGCAGACTGAAACTCTTAATCAAACAGTAACCCCTCCATGCTCACAACGAACTCCAGTAAATTTCTGATAGAAACAGATCAGATATTCACACACACCCTTCAGTGTTAATTGTGTGTTAATTGAATATATGAGTGGCGGGACCTGCAGTTTCAAGTCGATTCCGAACGACAGAGTTTTAAGAAATTTTTCAGAGCTTTTGCCAGAAATCTGCTATTTTTCGTTTTGTTTGCGTTTGAACCGTAACCTCACGTCTAATAAGCCAACACACTATAAACTAGACTACCAAGACAGATATTCGGCTTCAGTTATCCAAAGAAACGGAATATCGGGATGTTACGCTTATGAGCACACACTTTTTGTAGATTACCTTGTAGACGAAAATGGCAATGCTTGACGGTGTAAGGGTATTTGGTAGGAATTATTGTTTTCTATTCGCTTTTGCCTAAAGAGTATACAAAGGACGCTCATTGTCATTATATCGAACCACCTTTCTGCATCACAGAGTCTAAGAAAATATTCCATATGATGCCATAGGTACATATGTCATCGTTTTCAAGCACTTTCTAGCGCCTTAAAATTCGAAAATATATTGTATATCTAAACCGACAAGTATAGACAAGACGTCACCAAAGATAGGTCTCTTTACAAACTATCATGTAAATCTGAAGAACCAACTCTATTACCTTCGAGGCAGGCTCTATTGTATGTATTACCGACAAATCCATGTTAGAATGTGAAGATGGTGTAATTAGTGGACTCAGGAAAGCGATTAAAAGGTAATTTTTGTCCCTTTAAAAATTTTGCAGAAATTACTGTCGTCGACATTAAGGGCAAGTGCAGGGGAATGAAATGAATACTTTCGGATAGTCAAAGCCCTTTTCCTACTGACCAGGATCGTCGAAAAAATTGTATCCGCTCTACATGTTGGATTCAATTGGTTTTCTGAACATGAATGCTACAACTGTAATAAAATGATAGACTTTCGAGCGAAATGAAAACAAAAAAGTCCTGAAAAACGATAAGCACTGTGCCATTATATGTGTTAAAAAAAACTTTAAGGACTTATTAGTTAGGAGCTAGGAGGGACAATCAATATACTACTTACAGCCATAATAGAGCAGCATTACGCCAAATAATTCTTAAACATTTACTAGGAAATATCGAAATATAGATTTTGTTAAGCACAGCAGCCTTAAGCCACTTAACGAGGTACTTTATGTTCCATTTGAACACAATTGCGAGCTCTGTTAAGAACGTCTGCCGATTTTGTGATATACAGAACTCAGAGCACATTATGTGATGATGCTATTGTAATCAGTACTCCACTTAAGTTGTTTAGGTTGTGCCTTACATTAGAAGATAAATACAGTAGGCTTTGCATAACAGATAACATTTGGTCATAGTGCTGTCTGATTTCGAATAATAATAATTTAGCAATAAATAACCGTAGTTGCCGTAGTCTAGTAGTGTGTTGGCTTATTAGATGTGAGGCCACGATGCAAACATCAGGTCAGACATCAAAAACGAAATAAGAAAAATATTTATTCGGCGACTTCCTCTCAGCAGATTTCTGGCAAAAACTCTGGGAGTAAAATAAAATTTCCCATGAAAAGTTTTTCAAAAATCTGTCGTTCGGAGTTGACTTTAAACTGTAGGTCCCGCCACTTATGTATAAAATTAACACACACAACATAGTTGGTGCGAGAAGCTAGGTCGTAATCCTGACGGAAGGGTTGTAATGACCAATATATGTATATGTGTGCATGTAAGTTTACACCTACAGACCGTATATGGTTCAAGAAAAATATTTTCTACGTCAAGTAATATATTTATGTAAAATATAATAATTTACGTCATTAAAGTCTCCTTCTTGAGAATGTGAAATCTTTGCTTCCTGTGAAGATTCAGTTGAGAATGAAAACTACAAATTACACACTCTCCGAGTACCTTCCCATTCACTACCGTGCTCAAGAGCACCATGTTACAACTCTCGGTAAACGACTATAGTGTAGTTATCTGCTCAAAATAAAAAAAATAAACACGATTGAACCAAAATATAATTTTAAAAGATATTCGTTTATTCACTCTGCAACATGAAATTTTCTTATGCAGTTCAGATATCGAAATCTAATATCGGAAGGCGGCTTTTATTGACCACTGTATTTTGTGTATAGAATAAACACTAATGAACTGAAGAAAATTTATTTGTAAAAATCCTGTTCATTTTATAAAATTTTTTAAATAAAATTCCTACGAAATTCATACGAATTTAAGACTTCATGCATGTCTGCATTAAAAATATGAAAATATTCTTTCAATTCAATTCGAATATTATATGCCACATATTTTATTCAATTTAATTTTCTCCAATATTAGTGTTGCAAGCAACAGCACAGGCGGCTCATTATATGAGCTCTGTTGCACCAACACAAATTGCAATGCAATGGAAAAATAAAAAACCGAAGACCAGACACTTAGCTAGACCAGACAAGAGATTATCGCATAAGATTTAGTTGGAGGTCATTTAAGTCTTGGCGTAAGAGAGTAAAATTCATATAAAAACAAACCACTTATCAGTGCATGAGCATGATAAGGAGACATTTTGTGAATGGGAGATCTTCTGCTGTTGCTAGTGGATATAAGACTTTAATATATGTATGTACAGTAGTTGGACATTTGCAGTGTGCATTTTATAAGTCAATTAAATAAAAACGTCCAATTTTGTTTATAATAATAAAAACACACTTATAATGTCAACAACAACAACAATAGAAATGAAATAATAAAGACTGAAGGAACTAAAAATGTTTATTTATTGCCCATAAACTTGTGGAGTTTCCATTAAAATAAAATTTTTATACTCCACAACCACACAGAACATTATTCTGGACTTTTATGGTGCTTGAAGAAGAAATGCCCTCTCATTCTATAAATTGTCAAATATTTAAGAACAAAATATCAACAATGAGTGATCGAAGGCGGGGAGTAGCTTGTATCTCTGTGTTAGAGAAATATTATTTAGGTACCTAGTCGCCAAGTAATGTACAGGGAAATAATTCAGCTGACTTAGCTAGAAGAGAATCGTAGGATATAAGCTTGCAAAGTTTAAAATCTTCTTGTCTTATTTCTTTCATATTTATTTTCAACTAAACAGGTAATTTTAATCGCCGTAATCTAGTAGGTATTGTGTCGGCTTATTAGACCCAAGACCATGATACAACCCCTGGCTCAGATGACAGAAGAACGGAATAAAAAATAATATTTCATTCGGCAACTTCCTCTCAGTCTTCTGACAAAAACGCTGAGAGTAGAACCAAATTTCCATGAAAAGTTTCTCAAAATTCTGTCGTTCGGAGTTGACTTTAAATTTTAGGTTCCGCCATTCATAGGTAAAATTAACTCACATAAAATGGGTGATGTGAGATGCAAGGTTGTGATCCTGAATGAAGGATCGCAAGGATCAATGATGTGTAGCTTATGTATTTATATCAGTTAGAAGTGATCGAATGTTGGGAGTCGTTTAGTTAGAGGAAAATAATCTAGCTGATATATGTAGCTAGAGAATCACAGGAGACAAACGTGAAAAGTTTAAAGTCTTCCTTTCTCTTTTCTCAGTTTTATTTTCAAATAAGCAGGTAATTGTTCTCCTATTGTGGAAGTGGATATCTTGCAAAATGGACATAATTATGATGCTTTCACATGATTTAATTTTTATACGAACCAGTCTTCTTACAATGCCATCATGACCCTCTTTAATCTCTAAACATAGAAACATTACATGTTTTACAGTTTGATACTCTTCTAATCAGGCTGAATACCTCGATGAGTCATCAGTACCTAGTTCCATTGAAGTCTTTATGGTTTTGACAGAATCTCAAGTGAGGAAAAAATATTTTCCTTTACCTGTTAGAGTTTTTATAGAGTTCCGTAACTCAACGTATGACTGAGTGAATGACTGGCATTAGCTGACAATAACATTTGTTGGATATGAAGTCGCCGTGGTCTAGTAGGTAGTGTGTTGGCTTATTGGACGTAAGGCCACGGTTCAAACCCCTAGTCAGACATCTCCAACAAAACGAAATGTGAAAAAATATTTCTTCGGCGACTTCCTCTCAGCAGATTTCTGGCAAAAATTCTGAGAGTGAAATAAAATTGCCATGAAAAAGTTTCTAACAAAAACCTGTCGTTCGGAATCGACTTTAAACTGTAGATCCCACCACTTATGTATAAAAATTAACACACACAACATCAGTGGTGTGAGAAGCTAAGTCGTAATCCTGACTAAAGGGTTGTAATGACCGAATAAAAATTTTTTGGAAGTGTTTTGACCAGAAAAAGAGCGTTTTATCTTAAGACTGTCTAACCTTGAGATAATATAGGCCGGAACACATGGTACCTTGACCTTATTACAAAGCTAAGATGGTGTCTTAAGTTATCGCCGTAGTAATGGCTTGTTACAGTCTTCTACCCTGCCTATAAGCTCCACTTTTAAAATTGTATTCTGTGGTACAAATTAAACTGGATCCCAGTATTTTCCTTTTAAAGAATTCTAAACATAGGCAAAAACTAGCCAACCACTACTAACTTCCATTCAAAGGAAACAATGATCACAATACCTTTATTATTGTGTATCATTTTTGCCTGCTGCATCCCATTTTCTAACTCTTAACTCATTCGTTTGGACTTGTTTATGTTATTGCCAATTTTAAATTTCAAATTTTATTTTATTTTCTCTTCTTCTTTCTCTTTTTTCAAACATTTCTCATTTATTTATTAATTTTTGTTTTTCTCTACATTTTCATCTTTCGTTTTTTCTTTTCTTTTCTATCATATGCAACAATAACAAATAACCAACAACAACAACAAAATTTTGTGCCTTTTACTGATGGCATTGGTATTGGTGGCGATGGCAATGGCGGCATATGTAGGGTCTGGCTGAAGCAATGGTCAGCGTTTATCGTTCGGCAATGAGAATATTTTTACCGACTCCAGCCAAATCCCATTACACGTTCTCGTTACGTGATATAACCCGTATATTTCAGGGTGTTGTACTGGTGCCAGCAAAACGTTTACTTGATCCAGAAAAACTCGGCCGTCTATGGGCACATGAAACATATCGTGTTTTTTATGACCGGTACGTATGTATCCATTCACGTATGTATGTACATATATATGTATGTATGTATTATCTACACTTCTATGCATTGTTTGTATGCCTTCGTTTGTACGTGTATTTTAAAATCTACTCACACACATACACTTGTTTATTTCTATAGCTTATGTGTGTGTTTGTGATTGTTTTTTTTGTATTTGTGAGCCGTTATAGTAGGTGGTTTATCCAAGTGTTTTTATTTTGTTATTGTCTGTCCATGTGTTGATAGGTATTTATGAGAGCGAGTTTGGGCTGTTAATGTCATATGTATGGAGACATTCTCGATATTATTGTTGTTAACATAGTAGGTGTGGGTGTGCATGTGTGTTGGCATTTATAGATTGTATTTTGTTGTACAAAAACAATAAAAAAAAAATTGAGAAAAAAAAAAACATAACAAAGACCAGTAAAAAGTTGAATAATATAAAGACAATAACTACTTTTATGGCCGTTCGTGTGATTGTCAACGTAGAGATATACACTTGTTCCACACAGTATTTTATTATGTGTTCATGCGAATATTCGCATGGGGGAATATAGGAGGGTCGCTATAGGCAAAGGATATCGGAAATTCATTTAAAAAAATACATTCAAGACTACCACTCAGCGGTTTTTAGGTTTAGGTTTAGGTTAGAGAACGTGTACTTGCCATTGAGATAAGTACAGTACTCGCGAGGTCAAGTTGACCCATTGTACTACGTCTCAAAGGAGAGAGGATAATAGAGGAGATAGAGAAAAGGAAAGGAAGTAGGATGAGATTAAATAAAATTGCCGTGAAAAGTTTCTTAAATCTCGAGTCCTCGTCTCGCCACTCATGAATTCAATTAACACATGATTGGTGTGCGAAGCTAGGTTGTAATAACGAATTGAGTAGGTTCAGTACGTAATGTAGTCTACTGGGTAAACTGCTAACCTATTAGTATGAGAATAGAGTGTTCAATCCCTAACAGAACTCGTGTTTGCTATATCGGGTAGTTCCTTAGAAGCTAATGAGAAAGCCAGTGAACATTACAACAGCTGAAAAAAAACTTTTTGTCAAATTGATGATTGAAACAGATTGACAAACGCGCTCTATGATATGTTACGCCAACTTTTAAGGACCACATATCGTTGAGGTGCAGCTGATTAATTTTGGGAAACAAAAATTCTGTCATCTTAGCTCAACAGCGCCCGGTCCTTACTCACTTCGAAAGAAATAGGGAAGCTTGACACCGCCAGTGTTAAAACCTCACCAAACAAGTAATTTTAATTGTAGTTCGTTAACTGCTTGGGAATTGTCTTCGCTCGAAATACTACAATTTTGCTTGTTAATGCCAGCCTTTGACCACAAATTAGCTTCAATACTAAACACGTAGTTTAGTTTATGTATTTAATCGTAGCGGCTCAAGCATCCATTCAAACTGCAATCTTAATTGATTGATCAAGCATAGGCAGGACAGTATGGTGCAACAGTGTCAGCAATATGGATAGCTGGAACTTAACCAACGAGAGACACATACTGAAGGAAATATAATGTAGAAAATGATGATGATTTAACCACACTGTCGAAAGGAAATCCGCTATTTTTGAAATTTATAGCGCTTGAGTAGAATCCTCAAGACTCAAGGAAGTAGAGAATACATGCAGACGCATGACACTCTAAAAAAACAACACGAAACTGTGTTAGTTGTTAGTACCTACATATGACAGAGATGTGTGTACTTCCTTTTCCACCTCAACTGTGTACAAAATCAAGTGATGCAGAGGATTAAAACTTACAAAAGCAGAACACTATCTGGTGACTGCAAGACAGCTTAAAAGATGTGTAGTTAGATGTTTAACAACAGACATAATTCAATGCAATTGAAGCTTACATTGAGACAACTTGTTATTGCCTCTGTTCGTTTGAAGATACATATAAGGCTTTTCCCATAAATTAGGGAGGTATTCAACACTAAAAAGATTTACAAAGTACCAGCAGAATAAACCAGGCTCAACAGGAATAGTCTAGAATTACAAAATTTAGGCCACAACCTTCACCCTAATTTATATACAAATTTGTAGGCAACAAATTGTAATCTCAGTAGACCATAGAACTTTTCTATAGCTAGGTTTAAGTTTAGTTTAAGTTTTATTAATCCAATTAAAAGTTTTTATCTTATATCTAGATAATAATTTACAATTTTGAGATCTATCTTAATAATACTTCAGCAAGTAAATTTAATGTAATTTTATATAAATAAAAGCATATCATTTTAAGCTAGTTATAGGTAAAAAGGATATAAAAACCTATATGTGAAATAATAGTGTTGATTTCAAATATAATTAGAAAATAATTGTTTAAAAACTGATTATACAAAAATAATCAATTATAATACAATTATTTTCTATTTGATAATTATTATTATTATACAAAGGTATGTATGTATTATACTAATTCTCTACTTTCACGTATTCTACGATAGCGTGAGGTTATGATTTTTTGGAAATGATTATCATTTATTCTTTTAACAAAATCTTGGAATAGCTCGTATCCTGTTTCCTCATGAAGTAGTGAAGTAGGGAATCTCCAATGTAGATTATGGATCATCTTAAGACATTTGTTCTGGATGATTTGGTACTTTTTTAGGTGGGTTTTTGAAGCACGATACCATATTGGGGATGCAAAGGACATTATTGGCCGAATAACGCCTTTATAAATAAAATTTTTGTTTTTTCGGCTTAGTGTTGACCTTCTGTTTAAGAAGGGCCAAAGACTTTTAAAAGCTTTTAAAGCTTTTTGGCAGGATGATGATATGTGTTTTTGAAATGTTAGTTTTCTGTCCAGTGTAACTCCATTTTTTATAGCTAGGGATGAGACAAAAATGTAAAGGAAATATGGAATAAAAAGTATATATAATTTTGAGAATGCGACATAAGAATTGCAGCAACATATGTTTTATAATACCATCATTCTCATACATCATTACTGTGTCTATTACCGAAGTGTTAAGTAAGAAGTTAGGTTATATTAAGGGCGATAAGCAACAGGTTTAACATTCTGTTATTTTCGTTCAGTTTAATGAATATCCTTTACATCTTGGTGCCTACTATATCGATGATCATTGACATCGGCAGTATGAGTCGCTTCATTGGAAGCTCGTAAGTGGTTCCAAGACTAGGGGATATTTGACATAAACTGTGGTATCACAATGGGCCCCCTGAGGCCTAAGTGCGTCCATCCGATTCCTTGGGGAGATGACCACCTATGCCTACCTATAAATATCCTTTAAAATTTACAACATATTCGATTACATTGATTAAAATCTCATCCAGATAAGCTAAAAAGTATAATGTTATCTAAAAAACTAATTTTTTAATAAAATATACAAACATTTACTCCACTCCTTGCAAGGAACAATAAAAATCTCAAATTCTAAGAAATCTTAAAGCATTTTAATAAGGTACCCTCCCTAAAACTTTAACGATCTCTGTTTATCACTTTTTTTGTTTTTATTACACTTACTTTAGTTTCGAATAAATTGCTCATAAATTTTACAGTCACCCTCGTTTAATGTTGTTTTACAACACAGGTAAGTAAGTGTACATATAGATTTATTTCGTATGCAATAAATTTTGTTATTTATAAGCTGTTGGCCTTAGTTTTATAACAATTTTCTTTCTTTTTTTATTTCTGTTGTCCATTGCATGTACATGAATGTGTGTTTGTGTGTGTGTGTGTAAGTATTTTGTTCTATTGTCCAATTTTTCTGTTGAATTTAATTGTTCTTTTGTGTTTCAACATTTGATAATTTTTAAATGAAAACATTTCACCCAAACCATTCTTATACTCACGTATACATACAGTAGGTGTATCAGGTGTCTTTAACGTTTAACCTGTGTTTATGGGTCTGAAACGCAAGGAATTGTTGCGAAATTTATTCGAAATATTATGAGGAGAATGACTTTTTTTAAGGAAGAAATCTTCTGATAATAGGAACCAATTCCTATTTGGGTTTTCCGATACCTCATTTCGCTATAAGGACCAACTCAGCGGTGTTTTCAATCACCTACAGAGCTACGATGTGAACGTATTACAGATGTTATATGTTATTTGTAGGGCTTTACTGACTGCTTTAATGCACTTCTCCTTCAATTTCCATTGCTTCTTGTTCAGAAGCATCACTACTATTACATTGTCTACCCTAGAAATAGAATCTTAGTCATTCGTACTCAATATGTTGATTAGTTTCGTCTTCATTTGAACAGTTAGAACATTTTGGTGATATTGCGTGTACAAATTTAAAAATTTTAATAATAATTATGCATGAAGATGTGAAGTTATCATCCAAATACGTTGCATAAACGAATACTACGATAATGGTACAATGGATGATACTGCTGCAATCGTACATCATATTCGAAAATTACATGCTTCATTGGTGATTACAACCCTTTAATCTGGATTACAACCTATGTTTTCATAACACCCATGTTGTGTGTGCTAATTTTATTCATGAGTGGAGGCACCTACGGTTCAAAGTCAATACTGAATGACAGATTCGGGGAACTTTGCATGGCAGATTTATTTACTCTCAGAGTTTTTGCCACAAGATTGCTACGAAAAATCGCAAAGGAAATATTTTTTTTTAAATTTCGTATTGATAGAAATTTCTGAGCCTGAGCCTGATAGTAAGCCTGCACATGACCTATTGGACTAAACCCTTAACAAGCGACTGTCATAATGCCATATAGCTCATTAACCTTTTTTAACTTTCTTGTGAACGGCAAGCTATCCGCTAAACTTATCAAACCTTCTAAAAGTCACCAAACAACCAGCTCGAAACGTAGTTATTTACTTGTTTATATTGAATTTATTTTAGGTCTGGCATCTCTTAAACCCTACTGTTTGTTGATTTGTTATTGTTATTCATAGCCTAGTAGATATTATGTTGGCTTATTAGACGAGAGTCAGAGACTCGGATATCTCGAACATAATAAAATATACAAAAATTTTCTTTCAGCATCTTTCTTCCTTTTCCGTAGAATGGGTCAATTCGACCTCCGGGTACTGTACTTGTCTCAATTGACAAGTACACGTCCTCTAACCATCTTCCTTCCTTTCTGTTTTTCAGAAGACCCCTGTTAAAGTCAAAAGAAATTAAGGTCCTAGTGAACGTTCCTTCTCGTTCGCCTCTTTTGGCGTACAGATATACTCCATCTTACTTCCTTCATGCCTCTTTTGTCCAGGAATCGATGTTGAAGTAATTCGGTTCTGAGAAGCCAAGTCGTTTGCTTCTGTAATGCCTTGAATGTAAATCTATAACAGATAGGAACCTTAAAGACAGTTTGATTCGAGAATATTTCTATTCGAATGCCCATCTGTCCCTTTTCCAAAAGCGTCATGACTGTTGCCAGTAGAGTTCTGCCAGGAAGATTGGTCGAGTTTATTGAGTTGTGTACTCTGGCCGCCAATAATCCTGCTCTCATTTATTAAAGTATTTTAAATCCATTTAGGTTTAGGAACTACTCTTCTCAGTTTGAAAAGATAATCCATTAACTTCGAATAAAACTGAACAGACGGTCTATGTGTTCTGTACCCTGAAACGTGTGGAGTATACCTCGGATTTTATCCAAAATAATGGGAATTAGACTTTTACCTCAAGTTTTTCTTTCTTTCACTGTAAATTGCCTGTCATTTTTTTGTATGGACAAGTTAAGCATTATTAGATTCAGGTTAGGTTAGGTTAGGGGACGTGTACTTGTCAATTGTGACAAGTACAGTACCCGGAGGTCGAATTGACCCATTGTACAACGTCCTAGCTTCTCACACCACTCGTGTTGTGTGCGTTAATTTTATACATGAGTGGCGGATCCTACAGTTTAAAGTCGACTCCGAACGACAGATTTTTGAAAAGCTTTTCATGGCAATTTTTACTATCAGAGTTTTTGCCAGAAATCTGCTGAGAGGAAGTCGCTGAAGAAATATCTTCATATTTTCGTTTTGATGTCTGACCTGGGATTTCAACTCGGGCCTTTCGTCTAATAAGCCAACACACCTACTATACTACGGCGACTTCAAATCGTGATAGCTATATCCTATATATATTTAGGACGTCCGGATCACCTCTGATTAAAGAAAGATCTTATGTGGAGCATATTAATTTATAAATATTTTATAAAGGTTAGGTTAGGTTAGAGGACATCTACTTGTCAATTTAGACAAGTACAGTACCCGGAGGTCGAATTGACACATTGTACAACGTCCTTAAAATGGATAGGAAAAAAGGTGAGGAAGTAAGAAAGGGAATATTTTATAAAGAAATATATTGAAATCTCTTATTATCAGCCACGAATGCATTTAATTTTTTCTTAATATCAGACAGCATAGTTGCACGCTAATGCCTAATGATTTTAATATTTTAAACACCCAATAAAAGGGTTAAAAGTGTGGGAATTAGTGCATGTAGAGGCAGAGGCAAAACAAAACAAAACAAAAAAAATGCTTTTCTTTTACCTTTAATTGTTGTTAAATAATAGAGACATTAAAATGTCATAAGTTTCCGTGTAAACCTATGTATGTATGTGTGTAAGTATATGTTTGTTATTTTAGCATTAGAAACTGCAACAGTGTTAGTGGTATATGATGCTATCTGAAGCAAGTGTATCTACATATACATACTCATACAGCGTAGAGCAGCAGTCACATACACTTGCACATAAAATATTCTTTTTTTGCTTTGATATTCATGTGTGCATAAATTTTATTGTCCACGTACACGTTGTTTTTATTATAATTTTAAATGATTATTCTATTGTTACTATCACACCCACACACACTTTGTTTTGCTCATTCTTTTCCCCTTTTTAAACTGTCATTAACTTTATTCTCCCGGGTTTTATAATCAAAAAGGTTTTTTGTGTCTCCTTTAATTACGCTTATCATCTCGTAAAATGCATATTTAAACGAGAGTTCTCTTCTCTTTAAAATGATGATGATTTTCTTTAAAGAACGAAGTTGGAGGGGGAATAATATTAATGTACCTGTTATCGCTAGTTAAACATTCGAATATTTTGGATACCTTGGTTAGAGGCTTACTCCAAGCAATATAAGAAATCGTAATTGAAAGTTTTTCAGAATCCATGCAACTTAAGAGAAGAAAAAAGAAAAATTATAAATTTTCTGTTGCGTTTAAGAAAAATTCAAAATAAAAAAATTGTTAAAGAAATATTTAGTTTAGTTGGTGTCCGTCAAATTCCATTTTTAAGCAGACAACAATGTATTTTTGATTGCTCGTGCCTGAGCACCTAAGGACCGAAAGACGACAGAGAAAAGAAGATGTCCTTCTTCGTAATATACTCAGCCTTCAAACGTGTGCACTCAGACAGTATCCTGTTATGGATTCTATAACAATATCCTGTTGTGGAATCTTTCTCAGGTTCTAATTTAGTACTGCATTTACGTCTTTGAATAAGTGAAGCGACAATTTGTTTGCTCCTCTGCCGAGAAATGCCAATCTCCTGTATGTATTCAATAAAATTTTTCATCGTAATTCTGACTAAAGGGTTGTAATAACCAAGTAAGTATATCGACAAGCAAAATAAAAAGACTGAGAATTAGTTTAGCGAAGGATGATTGTATTTCAGATTATTGAAAATGTCACTGATTCTGAAAGTGATAGTTCCTCAGATAACATATCATTTTCAATAAAATATGTATGTTTCCAGATGCTTTTGCACAGCCATGGAAAATTTATAGATCGTCTATCACTCACATAACGAAATCAGTAAAAAAAAAAAAGGTGTGAAACCAGGCTGATGATGAATACGCTTGTGAAGAAACTTTAAACATTCCTGTGAGGCACTTGAGGCCTCCATACATTTCTAGAACAAATCTGTATTCTATGACAACATCTTAACTTTATTCTAACTCTTCGCTCTGCTGTTTACTTGGATTGAATATATTTTCTGTCCGGGGATATGTCTGCAATGTCTGCAATTCTGGGGATATTATCCAATTGCCTTCTAAGGGTACGGTCGTTCCAACGCCATTTACTGTTCTTTATCTTGAGCAATAAGGGCTGTTGCTCTATCCTTTGCCAGAGCCATTGATTTTGCCTGAAACAACTATTACACTAGCATACTTCGCCTTCAAACATCCGATAAGGATAATAAGATAGTGTAAACTCTTATAACACAATCCAGCCAAATATCCAAAATTTTTGATGTTTTGGTCCAGTTTGCAAAGACGAGATGGATGTTTTGCTATATGGAGGTGTTTGCAGGCGAAGTTCGCTAGTGTAATAGCGGCTTTAGGCAAAGAACATTTTTAATATTTGGTAGTCAAATACCATTACCAAAACCCAGAAGAGAAGATGAGACTGGAAAGCCAACAAAGAAAATCTGGGTACAAATATTAGAGTAGAACTCCTAACGCATTACGGGACGGTGAAAACCAACAAAAAATGTCAACGTAATGAGTGAAATGAATGAGTGAACCGTAGAAGACTGAATATATTTTCGGTACCGTATCGAGTTCCTATGCTGTACACAGAGTGAAAGGAAACATATCAGCAGTTCATTATTTTACGTCCAAAATCAATGGATTTATTTTTGAATTGCTCTACCAAACGTCTTACTTACTCATTACAACGCTTCAGTCAGAATTACGAACTTCTCATACCAACTAAGTTGTGTGTGTCAATTTTATATATGAGTGACTGGACCTACAGTTTAAAGTCGACTTCAAGCGACAAGTTTTTCATGGCAATTTTATTTCACTCTTTTTTGGCAGAAAACTACTGAGAGAAAGTTACTGAAAGAAATATTTTTTTCACATTTCGTTTTGTTATCTGGGCTGGGATTAGAACCCCGCCCTCATGTCTAAAAAGCCAACACACTGCCACCTAGGCTACGGCTACTACACAAGTCCTATTTCCCAGTAACGAAAGGAAGGACGACTATTAATAAAATTTTAATCATATTTAGTGTTTTCTCTATTGGGTCGACTAATTTTACTACCATCATTCTATTTAAATATTAAATTTCTTCGTAATAATTATAAAAGTTCACATTTTTAATTCTCTCCTTTCTCTTTTCACAGCCTAATTGATCAAAGGGATCGCGATCAACTGTTGGAAATGTGTTTATATGCCTGCAAGACGCATTTACGCTTTTCCCTCGAGTCGGCCTTTGTCGATCGCATGGATAATCCCGGTGCAAAGCTAACCGATGATGATTTGCGTAATTTATTCTTTGGCAACTATATGGAACCGGATGCTGAGCCAAAGATCTATGATGAATGTGAAAATTATAATAAATTGGAGAAGCTGATGCATTATTATTTGCGTGAATACAATGGATTTTCAAGTACACCCATGGATTTGGTATTGTTTCGTTTTGCCATTGAGCACATATCAAGGTAAGTTATGAAAATGTCAACGATGCTAAAAGTAATGGCCACAGGAAATAAAAAATTGAAACCAACAACTATTACTTTATGAGACTCTTGTTGTTTTATGAACGTACCGTATGACGTTCCACTCAAAGTATCGTCATGTGTGCCTGAATACGGGTATTTTTTTTTTTTCTGTTTTCTTCTTCTTCGTGTGTGTTTGTTAACGTTATGGCAGAGCAATAACTATAAATGGTGTATGAACATTTATTAGTATTCACCACATGGGTATTGAGCATGTAGTCCGTATATGAAAAGGGTGTTCCATAAAGAAAATTTGAAAATAAAATTTTAATTTTGTAATTAATTTTTAAAACTCGATTGAAAACAGATTAGCACAGTGGATGGATTAGAATTTACGATACTTAAGCTTTCTTTCCAAAATCCTTCATTTCTTTACTTGGAAGACACCCTATATTTCTTTTTTATGCTGCCATATCCTTACATCCTTGCATGCATACATATGTATTCATTTCAAATGTGCATAACAATTCATTTGCATCCTGAATTTTTTTTAGTACAGTTTCTGTTTTTTTTTTCCTTTTTTTGTGTAAATTTTTTTTTTTTTGTCGTTTGCTTTTATGTACACACATTGGAAATTTCTTTTCTGTAACCATTACGATTTCATATTTGCAGAGTTTCACGAATTTTACAAATGCCACGCGGTAATATTCTAATGGTTGGCATGGGTGGTTCTGGTCGTCGTAGTTCCTGTCGTTTGGCTGCTCACATTGCTGATTGTCGATTAATGACAGTGCAAGTGACAAAAACTTATACCCAACAGGATTGGCGTGACGATCTAAAAAAGATTTTAATGACCGCCGGTTTTAACTTAAATCATACCGTCTTCCTTTTCTCCGATTCACAAGTAAGTAATGAAACAGATGCAAAAAAAATATAAAAATAAGAGATTTAATACAAGAAAACTAAAATATAAAGAAAGAAAACTAAACTTTCTACTCAAAAATATTCCATTAAAATTAAAGCAAAAAACAAATCCTTTCCATTTAACAAATAAAATAGAAACTTTGTATTGCGTTTTTCACAATAACTCTTGGTATAGCTGGGGAATTTGTTTAAAAGGGCCAAGCAGCAGAAATAAAGCCTTTAAGCTTCTGCAGAAAGGGTGTCAGTAATCTGTACTGCATACTTGTACTTCTCAAAACTTCAATAAGCACAAACGAATGTTTTGGTAGTAAACCGTTGAAATTGTCAATCAAAGATATATCCTGGGTACTCCTATATTCAACAACCTTCACCAGGCAATAAGGCTATGACTGAAGAAATGTGTGACAACATCTGGAAGGCCCTACCGAATCGAAATAAATATCACAGCGAATTTCCAATAGATATAAAAATCTACATACTTTGTGGTACATCTTAGATAGACGGGCAGCAATCATTTCACTTAAAAAGGTATACATCTCTAGATATCTGTTGTAGAAAGATCCACAGTGTATAGGCTTGAGAAATGCCATAGCATAGGTATAACTTGTCATAAGTATGGTCTTAGGATAGGCATGTACGCAAAAGATATTTGTTATCATGAATAATGTTGCGCTTCGTTGACATAAAGAACAATTTTGATTATATTTTATGGTAGAAGAGCATGCAAAAGTAGTCTAAGATTTGTTGTCATGAGCTGAACATATAGCGTAGTATTATCAAAGATAATACTTTTGATTTTTATTTATTTGAAAATTCATACTACAACTCTATCTAACATGTCATCTGCGTGCGTATATGATCATCTTTATCCTCATTATCGAAAATCAGTTTCATACTGAGCGATGTGAGTGCATGTGGATTTTATGATATTTCCGCAGGTTTCCACTCAACATTCTTCTGGCAAAAACTCTGTGTGATAATTAAAATTGCCAAGAAATGTTTTCCAAACTGCTATGAATTTTTTATTCTATTTCTATTTTTGCTTTCTTGCAGATTTTTAAGGCAATATTTTCTACTCTAAAAGGTTCCAGAATGACAGGGTTGCCAACTATCGCTGCCTAGAAACAACACCGGCCGGACCGTTGTGAAATTTTTTGGTTTGTTGTAGTGGATGTAGTGTTGAAGAAAATTACATGTCGAGTACTACTCTTCCTAAAGAGAAGGGGAGCTTACTTAAACTTCCACACGGTTTTGGACGATCTATCAGGGATTGTTTTATATTTACTGCAACACGCCACCTATGTGATGTGCCTTATCAGAAATTGACAATTGATCTTTGCTCTTTAAAATGAGCCCTAAGCCAAATTGTTTGCATGCACCCTTAAAGTAGGGGGTGGGTTTATGTCAAGGGATGCAATAGAAAAAGAAACACATTACGGAGGTCCTTAAAAATTAATCAGATTTACTTGAAAATTGTTACTCAGGGGTTTTTGGGATCGCTGATTACAGATCTTCATTCAGATTAAAAAAATTCAAAATGGCGGATCCAATATGGCGGTCGAAGTTTATAAAAATTAATCAGATTTACGATTAGAGCTTAGGGCTCATTTTAAAGAGCAAAGATCAATTGTCAATTTCTGATAATAGCGAAGGTTCTAGCACGTCAGTGTTCAGCTCTATAATTCTTCAAAAATGGCCAAAAAAGCTATTTTTAGGGGTTTCAGCCCCCTTTTTCTCGAAAACCTGACGTGATAGAAAGTTTTTGAATACAGATTCGTGTTCAGCGCGCAAAATGCCTTCGGGAACACCTGGAACCATCTTGGTTGCACAAAAAAAATTCCCATTTGCAGGGCTGTGTAATCTTAAAATAATCGTTTTTCTTTTGAATGTCTTCCTAAATTAATCTGAGTTTTGATAAAATGAGTAAAATTTTGCATAAGTTTCAGAGAAATTTCCTTAAAATATTCACTCATATGAAAAGTGCAATAAATTATAGGCTTTCAACTGCTTAACCTTATTCATTCATATATTGTTTCAATATCGATTGCATAATTAATTCATTTATTGCAAATATGAAGATGATGATGAACACATTGAATGAAAATATGAAAATCTAATGTTTTTGCTGCCGTATTAAACTTGCTTGCACTCAGTAATTTATGATGCTCTCTGCTCCATAACCTGTTTAGAGAGAAAAAGGATGTGAATTCGATTATAATACGATTTAAACACAAATTAAAACGAATCAAATTCAATTTCCCCTCCACCCCCCTGAAAAACAATGGCATTTCTTTTTGCATTATTAAATGGCTTTCACTAGCAAAATCCTGTATTACAATACAGAGAGCAGACGTTTTACTAGTAGCTGTGGACGATGCTGGTGATGATGATGATGATGAGGATATTTGAAAATGGAATTGACCAGAAATCTATTTTGCAAATTAATAATTCACCAAATGATTACTTGTTTTATGGATTTTATAAATTTCAATAGTTTTGTTTGCTTTTAATTCAACACTAGCAGGGACAGGGAGAGAAGAAGAATAGTAAAGTTATTGTATTTCCAATGAAATGTAAATAGTAATGAAACAGAAATCAATTTTTATATTGAATATGATCCGTAAGAAGCTGTATGAATATGATTTAATTTATAATCCATATACAGACTTTGTATGAAAACGTAACTGTAGGTGTATAATTGAATTTCAGTGTAGTTTTAGGCAAATCATAAATTATATTGATTTAATAACAAACAATAATTACGACAAAGAAAATATGTACATGAGTTTGCAAAATATTGTTACGAAACTATTACGTAAATACTGTATAATATGTGTGATTACTAGAACGGCATGCTATGGTCGTTCAGTCAATAAGGAGGATTGACCTATTACAACCCTTCAGTCAGGATTACAACCTAGCTTTTCATACCACATATGTTGTGTGTGTTAATTTATTAACTCTCAGAGTATTTTTTTTATGAACCTGGTGGGATGCCGTCACCGAAGAAGTATTTTTTCATATTTCGTTTTGTTGAAAATGTCTGACCTAACGTTTGAACCAAGGCTTCACGTCTAATAAACCACATCTAGACTACAGCGGCTTCTGTCCTAGACGATAGCTCACCAGAATAGTTAACGTTTGATTCTACAACAAGCGCCCAATTTTTAACACTCTTAATTGAACGAATATCTTGGACGGTAAATTAAACAAATGATTGACAATCAATACCAGCCAAAAAGTTTATCTTTAAGAGTTTAATAGCAATAAAGTGTCAGCCAATATCGGGACCAAAAATCTAGATAATCCCTACTGCCTGGTATGAGGAACAAACAAGCGAATTCTCGTGTTTACATAAATAATGCTCTATATGTCGATATAACTGTGGTATCTTAATGGGGCATATACTATGTAGTGGTTACCACTATCTACCTAGCTACGTAGCCACGTTCTCTTTACACAAAGTCTCTACTTTTATAAACAGGTACCGAATGGCTTGTGGGGAGTGGAAGTATGGTTTAATCGGTTGTGTTGCGAATATTTCGATGTCAAAGATCTAAATTCGCATACTGCACCAATCTTTGAAAAAGTAAAAGAACAAGACTCCATCCAAAACTGTCAGAAGAAATTGGAGACACTTGGTTATATTAGGTGAGGTGGCAAGGCCACCCTTAAAGGAGTAGATCCCACATAATACCGCATTTAGGCCCATTGTGATACCACAATTAATTCTAGCCGAAGAACAAACATTCCCTAGAGATAACCCAAACGAATCCAAAACAAATCTTGCAATTGCAACAGTCTAGTAAATAGTGTGTTGGCCTATTAAACGTGAGGCCACGATTCAAACCCCAGGTCACACATCGCCAACAAAACAAAATATAAAAAATATTTCTTCGGCAACTGCCTCGCAACAAATCTGTCGTTTGGAGTCGACTTTAAACTGTACATTCCGCCACTCATATATTATATTAACACACTCAACATAAGTTGTGTGAGGGTTGTAATGACCAATATGTATGTACGTATGTATTGCAACAATCATAATGATAGACAGCTCAGTCAAAGATGTCAGAACATGGAATAAAAATTTTCGTCTCTTCATGACAAGGGCACATGAGGGGAACCACAGAAGTTATTTTTGACGGAAAGCCAAGACTTGCGGCATGCCAAAAATACAGTGGCCGGTAAGAATCGATATTGTGCGATGGATGGCTATGCAATTTAAGGACAGAGGTGAGTCGGTCCTCTTCGTATCCGTACGTGTCCAGCAGAGTATAGGAATATTGCAAGTACCCTCCTGCTGCCCACGAGATGGAGCTTCCACGTAATAAATGTGGATAAATAGAAGAAATATATGGTCAGCTCATCAGCAATGTAATTTTTCACGATATCCCTATGCTTCGGAATCCATATAAAAGTTACCTTTGAATGAAAGCTTGCAATAAAAACATTTTTACCTGGAAGTAATGACGACTTATGTACATACATACACACAAAATTGGTCATTACAACCCTTCAGCCAGGATTACGATCTGGTTTCTAATTATAATAATTTCTAATTACTTATGTTGTGTGTTGATTTTATACATGAGAGACGGGACCTACAGTTTAAAGTCGACTCCGAACGACAGAATTTTTGAGAAACTTTTTGGAGGCAATTTTTATTTACTCTCAGAGTTATTGCCAGAAATCTGCTTCGAGCAAGTCGACGAAAAAATATTTATTCGTATTTCATTTTGTTGGAGATATCTGACCTGGGGCTTGAACCATGGCCTCACACTACCTACTATACTATGGCGACTTCAGTGAGGAACTACGAAATAAAAATCATGATAATGCTTCCACATTCTGATCTTTGTCTGTTGTCTGCGAGTCAAAATAAAATATTTCCATTATTTACTCGATTATATTTCTGTTAAAGAAGTGTTTAAACAAATTCAAATAAATTTGTTCTTATTTGCAGGCCACCGATGAGGGCTATGTGGAAGATATAAATGGTATACTCAACTGTGGTGATTTACCAAATCTTTATCAGCTGGAAGATAAAGCTGCCATAATGGAAAATATGTTGAGTGTAGCAAAACAATTGGTAAGTACCCGATGACTACAATATGAATTGGAAAGTCTTGCGACGACTATTTTTATAAGCCAGTATCGCATAACTTTTCAATCCCTTCTAAACAATTTAAAAAAAGAAGAAGAAAGATAGAGAGAGAGAGAGTGAATTCAACTAAAATTCAATTTATTTTTGTTTCCGGTAAATCAAAATTTCATAAACTTTACAACAATTGACATGCTAAACTGCTGTTTTGCTTATACTCCAATGCACTGTGATTTCCTAATAATGTGGTAACAACAATGGCATGGTAACTGCGACTACAACTACTAATGCTATACAATGCTACAACAACAACAACGAATCACGATTCCTGTTTATGCAACATTATAATAATAATGCTGTTTATGGATGATGATACTTCTTCTCAATGCTGATGTTGACATCGATAATGATGCTCTGATGATGTTGATGTTGATGATGATAACGATAAACGATAAAATAATACCACTTACTCTGTTTATGATAATGACAATCATAATAACTTATAATATTTGATTTTTGCTGGTTATTTAAACCTCTACACCCTCTCTAACCCCCTCCCCCCAATAATATTATCGATTATCCTTGAAATCATTACACATTCAATTACAAATCCCTTTATAATGATGATTGCTGGGGTGTAAACTATTTTGCATTTGTTTGTTGTGTGCTATGCAATGCAATTCGTATCGTATTGTATACCAAATCTACACAAAATTTACATTTGCCTGCAACACTCTTAAATATTGTAAAACTTTTAGGGCAGAGCTGTTGATCCATTGCCCAGTGAGGTGTATTCGTTTTATATTGAACGTATTCGAGAGCAATTGCATGTGGCATTGGCATTCTCACCCATTGGTGAATCGTTTAAGGAACGCATACGTATGTATCCATCGTTGATAAACTGTTGCACAATCGATTGGTAAGTGTTTGAGTTTTTTTTATATTCATTCACCTTAACACACACTAACTAACGTACACATTTATGGTCAATCTGTATATGTATGTATGTTGAACGCTTTCATTTTACTCAGTAGAGTTAAATTTTTGCTTGATTGAGTTTTTCATTTAAATTTGAAACAATTTTTCTTAACGAAATAAAATTCATTCAATTTCAAAACTTTTAAAGCCTGGTTGGCTCTTTGTGCTCAAAATAATATGAAAACAGCAGGAAACACAAGTAAAATGAGCAAGGACGACAATTAGATGCCTTATGCTATAATGTGTATCAAACAATTTTTGTTTTAGTCCAGAAATCATATCTTGCAACTGTTCTTGGTATTTGGAAGGCAATGAAAAGGAGAGGGATGTACAGACCGTCACAGTGCAACTTTGTGAAATTGGTATACGCACCTGATATTTGGGGGCTTTTCCATCGTCTTTCATATATGAAGGACCATGTCAATGACCTGCTGAAACCTGCAAGTAATGTCGGACGCCTAATAAAATATTTACAATGCTAGTCAGTCACTACACTGGCAAACACATAGTCATCAGTGCTGGGCCTAGCTCAATTCATACCAAATTTTAGTTACTTTGGCTGGATAACATAAATTAACAGTGAAATCGATATTGAAGTCACCAACATGAGTATGGTTCTTCAGTTATTCGTAAATAAATGTTTACATAGCGTATGCACGGTGTATGTAGAACTTTTTCTTTGAATGAGCCCAGATACATGAGAAATAACGATCTGTGACATATCGCTTATGAAGATAAAAATTAAGGCACCTCAAGAGAAAAACTGGATATTTATGGCCCTAAGACTATGTTAAAACGGCTGCTTTAGAATGACAACAGATGGTCATCTGCCATCTTAAGACTGAAGTACAAAAATATTATTGGAATCTAATGTTGCCACAAGAAATAAACAAACAAACAAGAAAATTGTTCTTTCCATAAAATGTAAAGGGGTGTAGATAGATGAATATATCGAGCCATAACCGCAAAAATATCTCAAGAGACATATTTTTAATATATCGTTTTTTGTAATAAATAAATTCATTGGCATCATTTGCATCATCTATAAAAATTTCAGGGTCACACTCTGTACCGTTATGAATTTATGACAAAATAAAGTTTAACTTTCTAACTTACTTTGCACAAGAAATAAATAATAAAAACCTTCCCCTGTAAAATTTCGTTTTTGTCGCTTAAGATATTTTTGCGGTTATGGCTCGATATAGAAAGATTATGATAGGATAGGACTGAATAGAATAGGAGGGCGTAGCAGTTTTGTTAAAACTAAAATACAGTTAAGCACACATAGGTTAGGTTAGTCTGAAGTGATAGATTTGATTTCCAAATCACACTTGAGCTCTCATAGTCACCGGTTTTGACGCCACAGGTAAGCGCAGTCGCTGCATTGACCAACTTACACCAAACTCATCGAAGAAGTTGGTCAGCGCAAAGGCTACACTAAGCACACATAGTTATCCATCATAATTTCACATGAATCGATATCCAAGAGCTGACAACTACTGACTAACTAGTGGCAACGATGGGCAAGAGAGCTTCTCAGTAAGCATGATTCGCTTAGAATCAAACTGAAATCAACAAGAATTCGTAAACTCTTATGGGTGTAGTTTCCTTTTAATATTAGAGGAGGTTATATGAGTGTAAATGGTAGTGTGTTGGCATATTAAACGTGTTTCAGCTTCTGGCTCAGACATCTCAATCAAAACGAAATATAAAAGAAATATTTTTTTAGCGACTTTCTCTAAGCAGTTTTATACCAAGAACTCTGAGAGTAAATTAAATTAAGTTTCACAAAAATCTGTTGTAGGTTCCTACACTGATGGATAAAAATTACACTCACAAAGTGGATGCTCGCCGTAGTCTAGACGTGTGTGTTGTCTTGTTAGACGTGAGGCCACGGTTAAAACCCCGGATCGGACATCTCCGATAAAATGAAGTATGTAAATATATTTCTTCAGCGACTTCCCCTCAGCTAATTTCTGACTAAAACTCTGAGAGTGGGTGGAATTGTGATGAAAAGTTTCTCTAAAAATCTATCATTCGGAGTAGACTTTAAACTGTAGGTCCTGATACTTATGGATTAAATTAGCACTGAAAACATGGCTGGTGTGAGAAGCTAGGATGTATCTCGTTGTGATTCTAATTGTTCCAGAGATGTATGGTCCAAAGATGCCATCTTGCCACAAATTCCAACAAACTGAGCATCTTTGTGTGCACTTTGACTGCTCTCGCACTACCATTGACACTCATGCCCAAAATTGATACACACAACATGGGCGGTGTTAGAAACTAGGTAGTAATTATGACTGAAGGTTTGTAACGACCAATTAAGTTATAATGGTAGTCCATTATTAGAAATCGTAGACCACTAAGTACATTTCTGCTTCTATTTTGTTCGTTACGCTCAAATATAAAGGAAACTAAACTAAACTATAAAGAAAACAGCCAATACTATTGCGGTTACTGAGAAAGTTCCCAAAGAACGCATTTAGAATATATTTTAGATAGTGAAAGATGTGATCTCGCGGTTATTTTTGTCTACGTTCCCCTGAATCTAAAAAAAATATACTAAAGGAGGTGATAATTTTTCTCCTTTCTCGACGCGACAAAACGTGAAAATACGTTGTTATATACCCAAAGTCTCATATGCTCAAACCGTTACCTTTAAGAGCTCCATGTACTCCAGTTCTACATGCAGCCAATATAAGCCTCTTAGCCAACTATAGGGTTTTAGTTGTTCTTACAATCATTTTAACAATACTTACAACATTTCCTTTCAAGATCACAAAAGTATGAAAATAATAAAAAAGAAATTCTACAGAATTGAATAACAAAACGACATAGAGAGACACCATTGGTAACAACAAAAAAAACAAATAAAGAGAGAATGAAAAAATGAGAAATCAGGAAAATATTATGAAGAAAAATTCTGTTTCCTTCCTGTTTTCTACTCTATTCTACTCGACTATTTTCTCTAATAGTTTTAGTTTTTTACTTTTACTATACATATCCTGCCGGCATGGAAGGGAGTCTACATTCAATTCACAATGTCATGACACTCTCTCTCTATGTCTGTAGCAGTGTGAGTGTTTCTATTTTAATAATATTTGCTGGCATAAAGGAAACTAGAAAAAAAGGATAAAAAAGAAGAAGACACAATTTAAATTGTATTAAAAATTTCTTTAAATAATAAAATTATTTAAGAGTGTACATATTTAAAGCTTTACCCTGTTACAATTCATATTACAACAAATGCCCTGCTTGTCTTAATTCATCTTAAAACAAAAAATATTTCATATTGTTAAGGGAATTAGCAGGACAATAAAATTTGTTTCTGACATTCTGGAATATTGCAATTGCAATTGCATGTCTCTCCTCAACATGCTGATTGAAATTTTAAATTTTAATTAAATTATGCCAATAAATGTTGTGGCAAATCCTTCTCCATATGCTGACATTCAAACTTAACTTCAAAATCAATGTGTCTTCCTTATTATATTCTGATAATTTTACCCGAAAGGATATGGATAAACGAAGAAAATTTCATAAATGTCATCACGAAATCATCTTTTCATTTATGATTTATCAACAGCAGTTCATCATCATTGGTTATGTGTGAAGAATGGTTAACTTGATTTTGCTGTAAGTGGGCGCAGTGAGAAGGTAACAAAAAAAAGATTGGTATTGTTCATTACAGCTCTTTAGTCAGGATTACAACCTAGCTACTCGCACTACCCATGTTGAGTGTGTTAATTGTATCCAGGAGTTCGTAGTCGTGTCCGAACGACAGATTTTTGTGAAACTTTTCATGGGAATTTTATTTTACTCTCAGAACTTTGGCCAGAAGACTGCTGACAGGAAATCGCCTAAAAAATATTTTTTTTTTTGCATATTTCGTACTGTTCGAAATGACTGAGCCAGGAGTTGAACCACGACCTTTTGCTTATAAGCTAACACACAAGGACAATATTACATACATACGTAATTGGTCTTTACAACCCTTTAGTCAGGATTACAACCTAGCTTCTAATACCAGTTACGTTCTGTGTGTTAATTTTACACATGAGTGATGGGAGCTATTGTTTAAAGTCGATTCCGTTCACTCTCAGAGTTTTAGCCAAAAGACAGCTGAAGGGAAGTCGCCGAAAAAAATATTATTTTTTCATATTTTGTTTGCTCGAGACGTCTGAGCTAGGGGTTGAACCACAGCCGCTTGCTAATAAGTTAATACATTACCTACTAGACTACGGCGACTTCAACGACGGACAATATTGATCAAGTCTATAACAAGCAGGTCCTACAATTATACAAACCCCATCTGTTGTCGCTTAAAAAGCAAAGTTTGCTGTGACAAGACACTTCGTCCTTTACAATCTATACTCTCCCTAGAGTTTGTACTGGATATGGTTGTGATAAAGGGCGGTGATATAACTTCTCTCTTTACTATCTACACTCTTCATTGAGGTGGCACTGGAGATAGTTGTGATAATGGGGCTTGAAGAATTATTTTTGAGTAGAATTATAGCTCCAGGACCTCCAGAACAGATAATTTGAGGGCAATGGAGGACCCAATACGTTCAATCGATAATAACGCGTGTAGCAAAGATTTCAAGCGACTCGAGTGTCAGTAGGACCTTCAGAACATATAATTTGAGGGCAATTGAGAACCCAATGCGCTCAATCGATATTAACATGTAATGCAAGAACTTCAAGTTAGTAAGAGGTTAGCAGGTCCTGCTGCACAGATAATACGTTCACTATCTTTCGCTGTATTGATACCTCATATTTATTTGGCAACATCTAGAACTTACTGTCACTCTGTTATTGTTATTATTTTGCAATCTTTAGTCTTTATATGTAGTTTTGTTCTTGTAATTTAATCTGTATGTATTAATACACTCGTGACTTCTCTATTATGTTAAGTGAGTCAGATTTCAATAGGACCCCCAGAGCAGATAATTTGTGGAGGATTCAAGACTCAATAAGTTCAATCGATATTAACACGTGATGCAAGAACTTCCAGCAAGTCAAGGGTCAATACGTCCTCCTGGATAGATGTATGAGACCCAATGCGTTCCATTTAAATCTACTTATTGCATCTTTTATAATGCCTAGCTGGCAGCCTTATCTTTCGTTTTATTGATACACACAACATTACATAATTGGTCATTACAACCTTTCAGTCAGGTTTACCACCAAGCTTATCCCACCACTTATGTTGTGTATGTTAATTTTATATAAGAATGGCGAGACCAAAAGTTTAAAGTCGACTCCAAACGACAGATTTTTTGAGAAATTTTTCATGACATTTTTATTTACTCTTATAGTTTTTGCCAGAAATCTGTTGAGAGGAAGTCGCCGAAGAAATATTTTTTTTATATTTTCGTATTGATGTCAAACCTGGGGTTTGAACCGTGGAACCGTCTAATAAGCCAACACACTACCTACTAGACTACGGTGTTCTATTCATGCTTCATATTTATTTGGCAACTTCTAGAACTTGGCGTTAATTTGTTGTGTTCATATTTTATGGTCTCTATATGTAGTTTTGTCATTGTAATTTGATATCTATGTAATGATAGACTTGCGATTTCTTTATTATTTTATTAATGTTTGTTCCCCGACCAAATATTCAAAATTCCATGTATGTATATTCCATAATAAGTATAATAAAAACACATATGATACAGTGCCATCTTAATAAGTTCTTTTAAAACACATGTCAATTGGTCCACTGAGTATACTTTTGTGGATGCTGCTTTAAATGTAACAACCTGCTACAATTTCTTATCCTTCAATGCTCATATTAAGTTGTCGTCCAGTACATCTTTTTTTTTTTGTACTCTTCTTTGTTTTCCTTGAATTTTTCCGAACATACTTAAACATACAATGTCCATACAAACTTATATTAGAAGCACACACACATTCAGATGCAGCACTACTCACGATTTCCTTCTACCAACTTTAACAAGGTACATGCCATGGCCGGTAGACGCTTTAGAACGTGTTGCGGAATATTTCATCAGCTCAATGAAATTGGGTCAATCACACGAAGCAGAAGACACGGATGCCAATAAGTCACTTGAATCATCCGAATCGAAAGAAAGTAAGAAAAGTTTAGAGGAAGTACAAGAAATTGTATTGAGTGATTTGGAAAAGGAATTGGTGAAATGTGTAATGCATTTTAATCAATCCGTTATAGCGGCAAGTGAAAAGTAAGTTAAACATTACGGCAAACGAGCTAAGGAAGGGAGAGAGAATAAAAAAAGAGAAAAATTATACACACATAAGACGAGATAATAAAATTTCCTTCTTTTTTTCGGTTGCTCTGTGTCTTTGACTAGATGTTATACGGAATTGGGCAGAAGAAATTATGTTACACCCTCTTCCTATTTGGAAATGTTGAAAGCATTTCGTACTTTCTACACCAGAAAGTTGGATGAGATAACACGTTTAAGAGACAGGTAAGTAAAGTAGCAATTGCAGCAGCAAAATCTGCAGTTGTACGAGTAGCAGTAGTATTGACTCTTAATCAAAATCTTTAAATTGGCTTGACGACACTAAAAGGCATATGAATTGTTTTGCTGCACAGATATACGACAGGCTTGGAGAAATTGGATTTTGCTGCCGGTCAAGTGGGTGAAATGCAGGCAAATTTATATGATTTGCAACCGAAATTAAAAGTACTCTCTGAGGAAACGGAAAAGATTATGGTGAATATTGAACGTGAAACTGCTGAAGCAGAAAAGAAAAAGGAAGTGGTGGGTGCTGATGAGGCAGCAGCCAATGAAGCAGCTGCAGCTGCCCAGGCCATTAAAGATGATTGCGAAAGTGATTTAGCCGAAGCCATACCCGCCTTGGAGGCTGCCTTAGATGCCTTAAACACTCTTAAGCCGGCCGACATATTTGTAGTGAAATCAATGAAAAATCCACCATATGGCGTTAAGTTAGTCTTAGAGGCAGTGTGTGTAATTAAAGGCATTAAGCCAGATCGTAAACCTGATCCATCGGGTCGTATGGTAGAAGATTATTGGGCTGCCTCTTTGCGCATGGTCAGTGATATGAAGTTTTTGGAATCCCTTAAGACATTCGATAAGGATAATATACCGCCGCCCATAATAAAGAAAATCAGAGAGAAGTATAAAGAACAACAGCAACAACAAAGTTTTAATAGAAAATAAAATCCTAATTTACGATTTAATTTTCTTAGATACATTGCAGATCGTGATTTTGTACCGGAAAAAATCAAATCCGCCTCTACCGCCTGTGAGGGTTTATGCCATTGGGTTCGAGCCATGGATGTTTACGATAAAGTCGCACGCATTGTTATGCCCAAAAAGGCTGCCTTGGCCGAAGCAGAAAATGATTTGGCTTCTCAAATGGAGAAATTGAATTCAAAACGTGCCGAATTACAAGTAATTTTAGATAAATTGCAAAAACTTAATGATTTCTTTGCGGAAAAGTCAAGACAGAAAAAGGGCCTAGAGGATGAGATTGATAATTGTGAGAAGAAACTCAATAGGTACGTTACTGCATGGATGTAAAGGAGGGTTTTGTTAGGATTCATACCTTCGAAAACTCAGTATTTGAAAATTAAAGAGAATTTACTGTAGGACAGTAACCATGTGTTTAAAATCTTAAGCTTTGTAGTGATCTAGTGCTTCCTGAATAAATTATTTAGAGGATCATCCACTTTGAAATCTACATTGTCTGAGATATATAGCTCTACGTATGTATGTGTTGTCCTATTTTAAAATTTTTATTCCATTACCCTTTATGGCAACCTACACGACGCGTCGAAAGAAACTGTACACTAAAGATAAAATTCTAACAATCACCAAACTTAACTTTTACAACTTAAGGAGAGTGCCCGAAAAAATTTCGAAATTTTTTTAATTTTTTTTGTTTCAATTTAAAACGTTGGCAATGAAACAGTTTTAAAATAAAAATAACGGTAATTTATTAATGTATATTTTTTTAATGTACAGTTTCTTTTGACGCTCACTGTACGTTTTGGTTGCAATTATTTTTGCGTCTTCCCTTGTTCTAACCGTTGCAGTAGCATGTGCCTCTTGGTCCACCGCTACTATCTGAGCTTTGCGAATGACATTTATGAAGTAGTTCTTGTGATGTTATAATGCTACTTCCTGGTGGTCTCTCACTCTTTTTCCATACACACCTACATGTATACATACTTAATTGGTCGAAAGCCTTTAGTCAGGATTACGACCTAGTTTTTTACATCATTTATGTTGTGTGCCTTAATTTTTATACATAAATGGCAGGACCTACAATTTAAAGTCGACGCCGAATGACAGACTTTAGAGAAACTTTTAAATGACAATTTTATTTCACTCAGAATTTTTGCCAGAAATTTGTTCAGAAGATGTCGTCGATGTAATATTTGTTCATGTTTCGTCTTTATAGGACTTTATTTATCTTGTCTACCCCTTCTTTTCCTCGTCTACATTTTTCTGTGAGATGTTTACATCGTTGCATTCAAGTCTCTTTTCGCCAAGCCATTTCTGTAGGACTGTAGCAAAGAAAAAGTTTCTCGTGTCAAAATCCAGTGAAAAAGTTGAATGGAAATGCAATTCATTGGCCATGAATAGTTTCATGAAAATTGCTCTTTCCTGCACCATATCATTGATGCTGTAAAAAGAAACTTTTTTTTTAATCGTCATCAATCGGCGCAAATTAAAAAGCTTATCGTGTAGACTTTATTGGTTGTTCTTGACCTTCTTTGGCACCAATTCGGCAGGAGAAACCCGCTGTTTTGACTGAAGATTTGTTGCTCGGATATTGCAACATGTTTCGTTCATGACTACAAACAGGCACAAAAACTAGGCAAAATTTCGGTTAAGCAACGCCAAACACAGTTGTTATACGATTGCTCGAAAAGCTTGCTTATACTCAAGTTATGATTCAAAATTAAAGTCTCACAGTCATGTGAAATGCTTATGGCTTTGATAGTCTCACTTTTAATCTCCCATCACTCAACAGCATATTGTGAATAGATTTTTAATTGTTTGATGTGCAGAGATATCAACAGGGCTTACGACACGTTTGACACTCATTTTGGTTTGAACGATGGCTCCTTTCAGCAATAAACAATGCATTAGACACACATACACACATAATTGATCATTACAACCCTTTAGTCAGGATTACGACCTAGTTTCTTAGACCACTTATGTTGTGTGTGTTAATTTTTATACATGAATGGCGGAACATACAGTTTAAAGTCGATTCCGAATGACAGATTATTTTAAGAAACTTTTCGTGGCAATTTCATTTTACTCTCTGAGTTTTTGCCAGAAATGTGCTGAGAGAAAATCGGAGTAAAAATTTTGTTTTTGTATTTCATTTTGTTGGAAATGTCCGACCTGAGGTTTGAACTGTGGCATCACGTCTAATGAACCAACACACTGCCTACTAGGCTACGGCAAAGTACCACAATCACTTGAAATGCTCTATGGCTTCCACAGTCTCTCGCACTGTTAATCTCCCATGAGCCAACAGCATATTATGAATAGTTTTTGTAATTGTTTGGCGTGCTACGTGCCAACTGGCTGTACGGCACGTTTGGCATAAGTTTTGGTATGAGCGATGACTTCTTTCAGCAATAAACAATGCATTATGAGCCTATGAAATTCACGTTTTTTTATTTCTTAGTCAAATTACGTGATAACCTGACGACCATAATTGTCAAACACAATCTAAATGACGCAGTTTCTTTATATTGCCTGTTTAAATTACCAGAGGCGAGAAAACTTCTTTTAGAAGACCTGTGTATTGGCAATTATAACATCACGTTATAGGCTAATAATTTGCTTATAATATAGATTAAGGTTATGATCCAATAGTTTTTGTAAATTTCTAGTTCCTGACTCTTAACTCAACTCAACTGTCCTACTTCTTCGGCGGAATTCGGCCAGTACTGCGTCTACCTATGCGATCACGACTGGCCGCTATGCGTGTTCAAGTGAGCTTTGATATGAAAACTATCACTCCAACCTAACCTAAACTAACCTAACCTCTCAATCACTAATTGATGTGCAGATGATAATTTACACAAATAACTTTCACAGACATGTTTAACGTATAAAGGCTTTTATTTTCATTTTAAAATATAAAAAAAATTAAAACAATTTCTCGTACTTTTTTTCTTAAATGGAAAAAAAGAAAATTTTTTAAAACCAATTTTCCTAACATTTTCACTACACTTTCGCTTCATTGAAAAATGTTCTCTCTTTTGAAAAAAATTTTTTTTCCAGAGCTGAAAAACTTTTGGGCGGCTTAGGCGGTGAAAAGACACGTTGGTCGGAGACAGCACATAATCTGCATGAGTCGATAAGCAACATTGTGGGTGATGTACTGTTGGCCGGTGGTTGTACAGCATATTTGGGATTTTTTCCAACAGAGGTAAGTCAACAAACAACCAAAAAAAACGTACGTACATATATACGCGCTGTTATTGAAGTGAAGTGACAAACGGCAACAAATAGAAACGACAGTTTTTTAATTAGTTCAGGAAAAAGAAAAGGAAGAAAAGAAAGGACTCTTCTAAATGCTCGAAAATCTTACAAGGATTCGAATACTTTTTTTCTTTAATTTTTTTGTACAGCTTTTGTCTGTATTATGCGTCTGTCGGGAGTACTAATGATGAACGGCTATCCTTAATATCTTCATGTCAAAACCATTTCGTAGAAAAAATTTCATCTCTCTCTCTCTCTTTAACTAAAAGCAGCGCGTAAAACCTTTTAACAAAATCTCATATTCAAACAAAAGAACAACAGGCAAAAAAGTAAATGGAATTTAAATTTTTTCTCTTTACTTGTAACCTGATACCTCTATTGCCAATTAGTTGACGCTTCTAAACAATAGACAAGGCTGACTGACTGACTGCCTATTGCATTTTAGTTCGATGTTCGAACAACTCCATTCTATTGTTTTCATACTCCCATCACTTTTTAACGAATAAAAATCCTTTAACAAGGAGTTGCTACACACAGTTTTTCATCACGGTGCCCGCTATCATTTGTTTCTAAACAAACTTTCATCTGATTTTTGTTTTTTCGCTTTTTGTTTTATCATTTCATTTTGGAGTTTTCAGTGGCATATTTTTTCTTTTTTGCCTTCCTTTTAAAGTTTACTTTGTATGATTTTCATTTTGTTATTCGATATCATGTTCACCACGTCTATAGGCGGTTCCGTGTTCTTTGGTGCTGTCAATCAAATTGAAATTAATTACTGTCACGTATATTGTTCAATATTATGGCAGGAGTACATAAAATAGTGCAAAAGAAAAATCGTGGAAAAATTTATGGAAAATAAATGTTAAAATATGAATTCGATTGTTGTATAGTGGATGGTGTAGGGAGATGGTAAAAATGAAATTTTTATTTACTACGTACTAAAATCATAAATATTGCATCCACAAACTGCAGTTTAAAGGGAACCACTTAGTTTAACGTAGAAATATTAAAAAGTACGATATCAAACAGAAATTAAATTAATAAATAATTCGAAAAAAATTATGATTTATTCGCCGTCTATGGGATTGGAACTTGATTACTTGGGTTAAGTACATTAAGCATTACGACACGCAACCCTTAGACTCTATGGACTGAAGTTATAATACCAAAGATATAGCGGGGCAATATACAGGGTGTCTCAGTAAAAATGGACAGCATTACGAAAGTACAACGCATTATAACTGTGAAGACTTATTAAACAATTTTGGAAAAATTGTCAACCATTTGAAAATTGGTCAGCAAATTTGGAGAAACTGAGTCGATTATGAATAGTAAGGCTTCGGTCAGTCTCCAGAAAACATGGCTGTTGCAAACGAGAGTGACAATACCGGCACATCATTCTTTATAACTTCAAATATCACGAAGCAGTACGTAGCGAATTTTGATAAACGACCTGCATCTTTACGTGTACAATATCAGCTTTCTCAGGAACTCGAACCAGCAGACCATTGGCTATGAAGCAGAGTGGAGTCAATGCCAGTTTTCCGAAAAAATCCTCTTCTTCGCTGAAGCGAAATGTCAAATGAACAGCTTAGAGAATACACAGAATTGATGAATATGAGCTTCAAAAAATCCTCATGCAATCCATGAGAAACAGAGAAACTTTTTGGTTCGAACTTTAATTCAGTGAAGTTGAGACCGAAATTGCAGTAGCTGTGAACGGAAAGGTAACACGAATATGATAACGGAGTTCATGTGGGCTTAACTTGATAACATGCATCTGGACGTTAAATGGTTCAGCAAAACTACATCCCCTATCACATCTTGCGTGCTATAACAGATTTATTGGAGAAGCGATTTCCAAAACAAATTATTTCAAGAAAGTCTGATGTCAACTGCCTATCAAAGTCATGTGATTTAACACCGTCTCATTTTTTTTTCAAGGTTTTGTATAACCACGAGTTTATGCTTCGGAATCAGACAATATTCTTGAGCCTAAATTCGGTCAACTTCTATGAGATACAGTCACATCTCTGTGAATCACATCTCTGTCATGGAAAATGTCATGAAAATTTTAACTAAAGCCGCCATTAAACGGATATTTTATTTCACACTTCATCGGAACATGATCCCGCAATCTGTCACTTCTACGACATCGTCACTATAAGGGTCGAGGGGGAAAATTCGAGGCGTTGGGGGAATGGATCGAGATGTGATGTGTCTAGGTGTCTATGGCCTGCTATAGACATTAATAGAACAGTTTTGCTGCTGGACTCTATAATGCCTGCCTGAGGTTAGTTACGGGTTTTATTGCAGGCCAATGCGAGACTAGGAGGAGGATTTAGAACAGATTCGGTGAAGAGGAGTTCGAAACTACCGAACACCTCCTCTGGAACTGTCAAGTCCTTAGTATGTTGAGCCCTGAGGACCCTGATCAGGGGCTTCTTCGAAGGTTTCGCCTCTTTGTCGAGAGCCTACATTAGAGCTCTCTATAGATTCATAAATAGGTTGAACTGGTTTAAAGTGCTAGGGCAGCAAGCGCTCTCTTGTATGTTTGTGTTTCATCTTCTTTCCTACCTCTTCTCCGTTTCGAATTTTCCTATCTCTTTCACTATCCTCTCTCTCTCTCTCTCTTCTAAGACGAGTTTACAATGGGCCATTGTGACCTCTGGGTATTGTACTTGTCCCAATGATAAGTACACGTACTCAAACATAATCTAACCTAACATGGAATATGACTTCTTTAGAATTATATCAAAAAAATACGTAACTTGTTACTGTGACACCCTTTACTTTATCTGTAAACTGTTTCGAAGCCTGTTTTATAACTTTTTCGTCCTAAAGGGAATTATTATCACGGTTGAATTCATTGTATTTTTTCAGTATCGTGTCAATATCCTTGAGGAATGGAATGAAGTTTGTGCCAGACGTAAAATACCATGTTCGGAGAAATTCTCATTGGCCAGTACTTTGGGCAATCCAATGCAAATACGTGCCTGGTCTTTGGCTGGCTTACCGGCTGATAACTTTTCAGTCGAAAATGCTTTGATTGTTACAAATTCAAATCGTTATTCGCTATTAATAGATCCCCAAGGTAAGTTAAATTAAAAATTAAATATTTTAAACATTTTTAATGAACTCTTATTCAAAATTTTTTTTTGTTTCTTTTCATTAAATTGGGGGCCCTTGTTATAAAAATTAAATTTTAAAACAAACAAAAAAAAAACCTAAAGTACAAGCCAACAAGTGGATTAAAAATATGGAAAAAAATAATGACCTTAAAGTTATAAAACAGAGTGATGCCAATTACATGCAAATACTTGAATTGGCAATTACTTATGGTAATCCAGTATTGATTGAAAATGTTGGTAAGTATCATACCCCCACCATCTATCCATCCATAGATACATCTATCCACTCATCCATCCAACTAAACAATCCATAAGTTATTATATATTTCAAAAATCTCTCTCTCTCTATCTGGCTGCCTCTTTATATATTTTTACTTGTTTGTTGTTATTATTGTTATATACGTACACTAAGTATGCAAATATCAGTAAATTAAAACAAATATTTATTTATTTCAAATATTTTATATACTTATTAAATGCCTAAATCTATATATCCATATAAATGTGTAATATGTACAATGAGTGTCAAAAGAAACTATACATTAAAAAACTATATTGTTACGTTTTTACCTTTTAAAAACGTTTAAAATATGAGCTCGTAGATTGCAAATAAAAAAATATAAATTTGTGTTTAGTTTTAATTAAAATTCTTTATTATTCGCACAACTCTGTGTGCCATTGTTCACAAGTTTATGTAAACAACAACAATTGCTTTGTTTGTTATTACTCTGTTTACAACTTTTGCATAAACAATAACAATTACTAGAAAATTGTTCGACTGATCTTTGTACCGATATCTTCAAACCACGATAACTCTCTTCAAACACACCGCGTTTTCACAAAAGACTAACTGAACTTTTACTAACTCACTTGCTTGCTTTGCCTTGCCTTTAATGTGGCAGCGTAATAGTCTGATGAATGTTCTTGAAGGCGAATGTTCGTCGCATCGCCTTCTCGAGATCTCTATAAATGTAAACATCAGTGTTTCATTATTGTTGTTTGTGTCTTTTGTTTGCATTTATTCCCGTAGTGTTTGTTGTTGTATTTTTGTTTACTTGGTTTACCATTTTTTTTATGCTGGTGTTTGTTGTTATATTACGTAGTGCGATAATTTGTAAACAAGTTCAATGTTTTGTTTTTTTTTTGTAGCTTTTGTTTATAATTTTAATGTTAAACGATGTAAAAGCAAAACACCAGCATTTAGAGTCTTCATTTTCGTAGCAATATTTATTGATAAATTACCGTTATTTTTAATTTAAAATTATTTCATTGCCAGTTTTTAAAATTGAAACAAACTAAAATTACAAAAAATTTCGAAATTTTGTTAAATTTTTTCGGGCACTCTTCTTAAGTGCTAAAAACTGAGGTTGGTGATTGTTAGAAATTTATCCATAATGTACAGTTTATTTTGACTCTCACTGTATGTATGTACATGTATATATAAGGGATAAATATTTAAGTATTCATTCATTTATTTATCCATTGAAACCTTCGATAAGTTAAATGCTTGTTTTGATGACCTTAAAATATATACATACTCGTACATATGTACACATATACATATACTCGTACATACATACATGTAAAGAGAGTAAGAAGATATTCTTTTTAGCATTTCGATATTAAAATTATAACATTCATGATTATTTTTATTATTTTATTATTGTTTTGTAACAGTTAATAACCATTAAATGTAATGTTTGTACTGTGTTGCCAAAATTGTTGATACCCTCCCATAATTCCATGGGAAAAAAAACTTTCAAATATCTTAAGAATCATTTTAATCTTCTCTTATTTGTGTTCTGTTGCGCTGTTGATATTATAAACAAATACTTCAGAATATTATTAAACCCTTAGAGGCCCCATTTATCTTGATAGGCATCATAACATAAATTTTGATGATGGTTACCAAGCATAGGGCTTGTTATAAAAATAGAATGTGGGTTATCGAGAAATTTCGTTTCGAAATTTTTGCTACTGTATGGCCGCTTAATTTGGTGGTTTTAGCTTCTTCCCAAAGCCCTGCTTTACTTAATACTTACTTACCCTATTGAAGTCTTTTATATTTTATAATTCAATATTACGTTATAATATAATGATGTCGCTGAACTCTGGGAAACTTCGGCCTTTGCTGACAAAATTTATGCAGCTTTCGAAGACGTGTTGTTACTAGAAAAACAGTGGAGAAGTATGTTAATCGTTGTCTGCCTGAAGCCGCTGTAGTGGGTACTACATATGTTAGCTGAATAGAAGAGTGCTCCCTAGCCGCAGTTTTCTGGCAAAAACTCAGAGAGTAAAATAAAAAATTCTCATGAAAAGTTTATCGAAAATCTGTCGTTCCAAGTTGACATTAAACAGTAGGGCCCGTGACTGATGGCTAAAATTAACTCACCTTTCATGAGTGGTGTAAGAAGCTAGGTTGCAATCCTGACTAAAGAGTTGCCATAAACAACTAAGTAAGTAAGAATTTTAATATTAAAGCCGCATTCTGCTTTGATAGATGTGATCATTGGGAAAAATTAGGATAAACCAGCACTTAAAAGCAAGTACGTTACTATGGAACTTGGGACAAACAGTTATCGATTGATTTTAGATACACATTGGACATACAATGCTAGGCAGCCACATGAAATACCTGAAATATTGAACAAAGCCAATTTACATTTGTGATTCACCGCTGAAACAGAACGAAATCAAAATTCTGAATAGACCGTCTGCATGTCGTTTTGTTTCACGGCAAATACCGTCATAAACTTTTCGAGTAGTGTGACGCAACGAAGTGGGGACATGCGGCTTATCGGATCACAGTTTACAACCGCTGTTGTCAATGAATTTATTCATATTGGCCCCACCCTTACCAGCAAGAATGATGTCAGTCAAGGTCAAGCGTATGATCACTCTTGCCAACAGGTGCTATTATGGTCTCAATAAGTAATTGAGTATCACTGACCTCTCTCATACGACGAAACTTATACTCTACAAGTCGCTCATACTTTCCGTGCTTTTTTACGGCGCAGAAACATGGATACTATTAAGCACGGAGGCAGCAGCCTTGAGATAAAAAGCCATACGTTCGATCTTGGGTCCACTGCGGATTTCCGCATTCGATCTAATGATGAGCTGTATGAGCTCCTCAAAGACATGGACGTTGTGCAGCTCATTAACATCCAGTGGCTGCGGTGGCTCGGCCATGTCATCCGGATGGAAGAGGATGTTCTGGCGGGACGTCTTTTTGATGCGCGGATTAGCGGAAGGCGGCGAAAAGGACGACCATATCTGCATTGGATAGACCACATCAAGGAACACCTGTTATCGGTTTGCGCGTAGTGGCGCAAGTAGCAAAGCCAACTGGATGTTTAGAGCAGGCCGAAATTCGACGAAGTTATTGTTAATGGCCAATTAAGTAAGTAAGTAATTCGAATTTGATTTGGTTTTGGTGAAGAAATTTTGATTGCCCCGAAGCTAACATATTCTCACAATATTCTGCAAACACCAATTGGCAAAGAATTTAATTCCAGCATTCATTTGGGGAGCTGATAAGCCTTGTCCTCGAACTACATAGCAAGGCAGATTTAATACATCTATCTTTTTCATTAGAGACAGTGTTTGTTCGATTTCTAGCCTTTATATTGCTAAGGGTTGCTGGACTTTTTGGACTCTCTACATCTGCAAGCCATCCCGTCAGTCATTACGATACTGAACGCAGTACGCATCATAGGGAAACCGTACCATATATTGACTGAGAATATCTGATCGCATTATACTTGGTTTTAAATGGGCGCTGCCAATCATATCTACGCACTTTTCATTATCTTTGAACAATCATCGAAATATAATACCCATCTATAGCTACTATTCATAAAATTTGTATTTTATACGGCTTGCCAGTTTTCCTAGCTGATATCTTTTTCTTTAAACGTTTAATAAACCAATCAATAAAATATTCTAGCACATCTAATATTGCACAGATGTGATAGCGAGCAGTGATAATGTTTATATTTTAGATATTGCTACTCTCTTTTTGGAATCCTGAAGATGATATACGATGGATATCGAAATATTGATATATAATAAAGAAAATTGATAATTAAGCTAGAATATTTTATTGATATTGATATTTTATTGATCTAATATTGCACAGATGTGATAGTAAGCAGTGGAATCCTGAAGATGATATACGATGGATATCGAAATATTGATATATAATAAAGAAAATTGATAATTAAGAAATTGACCTCGAGCTAGAATATTTTATTGATTGGATTATCAAGGGAACAGGTCAAAATAATATATATAATTTGAACGTTTAATAAACTTTACGAATATTTCTGAAGTTTCTTTGTGGCCAACAATATTTTCTGTTTAATTATCGTTTACAATTTTTTTGCTCTTCTTCTCATTTTCTTTTTAAACATTTTGTAATTTCTCTCCTTTAATCTCCATCTTATTCTGCTACAGAGCACATAAATATGCTTATGGATGAGAAAGGATTAAAATCCATTAGAGCAGATGGACTTACACAACAACAATAATAACTACTGTCATGGCTAAAAGCGGGTTAAGACTTGTTGGTCGTTTATTGTGTTTTTTTTTTTCTTTGTTTTTGTCTCTTCTCTTGTTTTTTCAAATACATTTTTGAAATGTTTGTTAGAAGTATCGTTGTCGTTATCAAATTTTAAGATGGATGAACGAATGGATGGATGGACGATGGAATGAAATGGTTGGATACATGATATGATGAGCGTTATTATGTTTGTTTTTGTAAACAAAGTATTTAACTTATTTGCGTTTTATTTGCTGTGCTATGCTATGCTGTGCTGTGCTGTGGTTGTTATTGGTTTTGTTTCCTACCCATCGTGGCTTTAATGATGAGTTCAAGTGTTTTTGAATTTATTTCTGTCCGTGATGATGGCACTTGAACTGTCCATATACATGCCTGCCTCACTAGCGCACTCACATAAGTCCATACAGCAGTTGTTTGTCTGTGTGTCCCATTAATCTGTCTGACAGTCTGTCCCTTGTGTGCCTTATAGAAGAATTTTTCAACTCCGGCCCCTTTATTGTTTAGTGGAATTAATATTCCATTTGCCATGATTAGTACTTTATTTTCATTTCATTTTTGATTCTCCATTTCTCTTTAAGAATAATTTTTTTTCTCTCTTCTCTGACTCCATGTTTCCTATTTTCATGGTTTAATGAATGATTTCAAGCAATTTACAAATAACTTTCCAAGATTAATGACGTAATGAAATGAACCATAAATGATGCGAAAAATACAAAATTCAAATGGACAAACACCCATCGCCCATGGCCATGGCTAATGCCAAAAGGAAAAACTCTGGGCCCCCAATACTAGACAATATTTTCTTGTTCCTTCTTCTTTTGTTTCTTTTAAATGCTATACAAAAACAAAAAGAAAGAAATCAAGAAACTTTCCAAGTTTCTTACCATGTTACGAAGTAATTAGCAAATATCATCTCATCTATCTCATCTACGTCTGATGTGTTAATGTTTGTTGCTTGAGAATTATGTATTCGACTAATTGAAATGGGATCATTAAAATGCTCGTAATTTTAAGAACAATTTTGATTTCTAACGTTTATGGTACTTTGAAAAGTTATAAAATTTATTTGAATGCGAAATGCTTCACATTCTCATTAAAAACCACTCAAGCATAATACAACAGCTTCCTTGGCAATGTTAAAGAATTTTGTTTTTTTGTAAGTACCCAGCATTTAACATTGTTAACCAAAAAAAGAACGAAGAAATACGGAAATGATTTGCAAAATTTTTTAATTCTTGTCATAAATAAACTCTTCATAGGATATCTACTTCTACCATCTTATTGATCTTAAGATATGTGTATAGCGTCTGTAGTAAAGAATCCATTATTTTTGCATTAATTTGAAAATTTTATTTAATGTGCGTAATTCCACTATAATCGCTAACAAAGACTCTCATCTTTATTCGAAAAAAACCTGGGATATTCGATTTTTGTTAACTTCTATGGCAGAGAATGTTTTCGTCCACAGAACTATTCGCCGTAGATTTAAAACAAAGACTATTTCAAAGTACATATGTACATATACATAATTGGTCATTTCAACTCTTCAGTTAGGATTACGACCTAGCTCCTCACACCACTTATGTTGTGTGCGTTAATTTTATACATGAGTGACGGGACCTACAGTTTAAAGTTGACTCCGAACAACAGATTTTTTGAGAAGCTTTTCATGGCAATTTTATTTACTCTCAGAGTTTTTGCCAGAAATCTGCTGAGGAGAAATCGCCGAAGAAATATTTACTTATTTTCGTTTTGATGTCTGACCTGACCTTCAGTCTAATAAGCCAACGCTTCCTACTAGACTACGCCGACTTCAAAGTACAACAGACTATAAAATGAATGCAGAAAAATCAATATACCATGCAGCCGGTAATCAAGTCAAGTCAAGTCACTGTATATTTGTGTGTATATCTAAGAATTATCCAATGACCCTGAATTCCTCACTTAAGAAGAATCGCTTTCTTAAAGCTGTTCGTTTTTGAATTATTGCTTCCTTCATATGGTCCAATACATACATACATAATTGGTCATTACAATCCTTCAGTCAGGATTACCACCTAGCTTCTTACGCCACTTATGTTGTATGTGATATTTTCATACATAAGTAGTTTCCCAGTTTATAGTCGACTCCGAACGACAGATTTTTGACAAATCTCTTCATGGAAATTTTATTTACTCTCAGGTTATCTGCTGATAGGAATTCACCCAAGCAATATTTGTTCATATTTCGTTTTGTTGGATATATCTGACCTAGGGTTTGAACCGAGGCCTAATAATCCAACACACTACCTACTAGACTACAGCGTTTTATATGGTCCAATACTTGACTGTATATTGACTGATCGCTCAAAGTATATACCTTCTAGACCTTTTACACCCACAGTTTCAAACATTTCGTTTAGGCTTGCTTTAAATGATAATCATCTTCGCAAATGAAATTTAGTTTAAAAAAATATTCAAATGGTTTCAAGACTTCTTTATGCAATATCTTACTTACTTACTTACTTAATTGACCATTCACAACCCGTTTATCGGATTTGGGCCTGCTTCAATACATCCTTCCAGACGCATCTGCTTCTTGCGTGCACTTGCCAGTTGGTCACACAAATTGACGACAGAGCTTCCACAATTTGGTGATTCCAACGTATACAAGGTCGTCCTCTTCACCAACATCCGCTAATCTACGCATCAAACGCATGTCTAACAGGAACATCCTCTTTCAACTAAACGGCATGGCCGAGTCACCGCAGCAGCTGAATGTTAATGCGCTGTACAACGTACATATCGTTGAGGAGATCATATAGCTCATTATTAGATCGAATGCGGAAATCATCGCCAAAGCGTAGAACTTTTCTCTGGAATACTCTCAAGGCTGCTGCATCGGTGCTTAAAAGAATCAATGTTTCTGCATCGTAAAGAAGCACGTAGAGGATGAGCGACTTGTAGAGTATAAGTTTCGTCGTACGAGAAAGGTCTCTGCTGCTCAATTGAGACCATAAAGCACCTGTTGGCAAGACTGATTCTACGCTAGATAGAGATGAATAAGTCTCGTATCCGACTTTGACTCACACGCACAATATAATAAAGTGAACTAAAAAACCCATATACTTTCTTACCTAATTGATCACAACCCTTCAGTCATATCTTTTCACACCACCCATGCTGTATGTGTTAATTACATCAATGAGTGGCGGAATCTAAAGTTTAAAGTAGACTCCGAACAACAGATTTTTGAGAAAGTTTTCATGACTATGGTTTTAATCACAGCCTCATGTCTAATAAGCCAACAGGCTAGACTACAGCAACTAACCGAGATACCCCCAAACTATTTTAGAATAGTAGCCTGCGTCAGAGTGTATTTACCCAGCAATGTGTTCCTGTTAACGGATAAAGCTGGACACCGACAGAGGATGTGGATAGAAGACCTCAATCCGATTCCTATCGCCTTGAGTACACCGCAGAGGGCTGTAATGGCCTCACGAAAAAGTCATTATGGATACAAAGGTATGAAAGGCCGTAGAAAGGATATCAACTTCCTTTTAATACTCTAGTCGTACTAAAACTGTTTACAGATAGTTTTTGAAAGCAGGATTATAAGATTATCGGCAAGATATGGACCAACCCACTCTTGTTTCATTACGAAGGATACGTTTTGCACACCATTTATGCAGCAGGCTACTTCATTCGCTGCTTTTCAATTTGATTGAGACGTTATAAATGCTTACGAAATATTCAGCACCTAAATTATGTTTCTTTACTTTAAATTATTAAAAAAAAAGATGAATCGTTTGATTGATTGTAAATAAATTCCAAAATTATTTCCACTTAATTGCAGCAACGATTTAAAATATCTGTAGATATGCAAATAACTTTGCTCTGTGTTCATAATTGATTAAAAAATACTTGCTGAGATACTTAGTGAATTTGCATTCTTCAATTATTCTATCATTTTTTATGTCTTCATTTTATTCACGTTTTATTTTCGTTTTTTTTCGTTGTCAATTCAGGTGAACGTTTGGATTCAAATTTAACGCCAATTTTGGAAAAGAATGTAATTAAGCATAAAGGTGGCTACTTCATCAAGAGTGGAGATCAAATGATTGAATATAATTTCAGTTTTCGTTTGTACATCACAACATGTCTAAGGAATCCTCATTATCCACCTGAAATTATGGTTATGGTAAGTAATACTCATACAATCAACAACACTACCACCGTCACCACCATCATTGCCACAAACATCACCGACACTACCACCACCGCCACTACCAATTGCTGTAACAACTAAAATGCTCATACATTTACAAATTTACACTCTATCTCCTGTATCTTTTGCTTGAATGGTAAGAGAATCCTTGATTTCCTTTCAACAAAACGATGACATCTCGTTGTGTGTGTGTCAGTCAGCGAGTGAAACTTAAAAATCCGTGAATAAAATTTTGAAATTTCAAGAAAACGGCAAAAAAACAAAAATAAAAAGAAAGACGAGGAAATAAACTGAATTCAACGGCTGCTTTTAGTAGCATCGATGACAGACATGATGATGTTACTGATGGAAATAATGATGACGCTGAGGCGGAGAGTTGGCAGTAGGACTGTGATGATGGCATCATGGGTATGATGGCATAATGTTCGAAGGAATGCTTGCCATCAAATGAATTTCAAATGAAATGTTATCAATCCAATGATTGTAATAAAACGTATAAAACAGTTTGTAACGGTTTGTAAAGTGAAAACAACAATTTCCAAAAAAAAGAAAAAAAACAAAAAATACCCCAAAAAAAATTGAAAAACACCGGAATGGGGCTGTAAAGAAATAAAGAAATTTCCCATTTACATACATTTTATAGTAGCAGATGATTAAAGCAGAAAAAATATTGAGATTTTCTATTTCTTTTAGAGTTTTTCCCTTCTTTTCCTTTCCTTTGCTTTCCTTACCTCATCCTATTTTTGTTTTCACAATTCTTGACTATTGCTTTCGGTTTTTTTTTTAGAAAAATATGCAAATTTCTCCAAAAGAAAACATAACCATTATTCTTTAGCTACTCGTCGTATAGGTGGTATTGCTCAGTGAAATTACAAAAACAATTTATTCTAAAAGGATAGGAATCGTTATATTTTTTTTTAGAAACATCAACAAAAGGGTTCCATGAAAAGGGGTATAAAATAGCAGAAGTTTGATTCACCTTAAAATATTGTTACGTTTTTACTTTTTAAAAACGTTTAAAATACGATCTCCTAGATTGCAAATAAAATAAAAATAAATTTGTGTTTAGTTTTAATTAAAACTCCTTATTATTCGCACAATTCTGTGTGCCACTGTTTACAACTTTATGTAAACAACAACAATTGCTTTTCTTTGTTATTCCTCTGTTTACACCCTTTGCATAAACAATAACAATTACTAGACAATTTTTCGACAGATTTTTGTAACGAAGATCTTCAAACCACAAATACTCTCTTCAAACACACCGCGTCTTTACACAAGACTGACTGAACTTCACTAATTCACCCGCCTGCTTTGCTTTGCCTTTTATATGGTGATTTGACTTCTGTAAAGCATATGATTTGATTACGAAGTCGTACTACTAATAGACATTTTCATGGTTAATACACCCCTCATTCTTTACGGCGGTTTAGAGCAATTACCATTTTTGTTGTTCTGGATGATTGTATGTTCAAATTTCAGTTTAGCTCGCTTGATGGTGTATGTGTCAATACCTTCATCAAATTGTGCCAGCCGGCAGGTAAACAGCACTTTGTGTGTCCAAGGGAATAGTTTTGTCCAGATTCACTACTAGCTAGCATACGAATAATAACTTCAGTTTGCATTTCAAAATTTTAAAAATTAACTTTAGATCTTTGCGCAGCATGTTATTTCAATTACTTATACAGCATGATATACAGCTTTACCCACCATTTATGCAGTGCAGCCCTTGCGCTGACCAACTTCTTTTTCTTCCCTGGTTTGATAGAACTCGGTCTGTGGCATCACAACGGGCCGCTACGCGTGCTCAAGTGAGCTTTTGGTATCAAGGCTACCACTCCAACCTGAACTGACCTGACTATTTATGCAGAACCCTTTAAAATATTTTCCCACTTTATTTTATGTGACCACATTTCATATCAAATTGTAATAAGTTTCCTTCATTCCATTTTCCGTTTTCTATTTTATTTCATTTTTTTTTTTTCTACTAAGGTTTTGTGGGTAAATTATTTCAGTTTTTCTAAATGTTGTGCTGATGTTGGATACTGCTTTTGGTTTTTTCTCTCCCTTTTTTCGTCTGTTTTTTCGTCCTTTTTTTCTATTATTTTTTGGTTTACATTTGCGAAATCAAAAACAAAATTGTATGAAAAATGTGGTTCGTATACTTTGCAGACAACCACAATACTTCCATCACAACACAGCCCCTCTTAACAATTTTATGGAAAAAATAAACGTTTTTCTATAAAGAAATTTAAAATTTACATACTACACCCACGCCATACACCAATTCTAAACATTTCTACATAGACACACACACTCTTAAACTGATTTTTCTCAATACATTGTGTTTTAAATTTTATTCATCCTTTTCTTTTTTTATCGTTTTTATTTTCTAAAATTATTTAAAATGCATTACCAACCACCCCCGTGCCAACACTTCAGGTAACCGTAATAAATTTTATGATTACGGAACAAGGTTTACGTGAACAACTGCTGGCTACTGTGGTGGCACATGAACGTCCCGATTTGCAAGAGAAGAAGGAACAATTGATTATTGAATCGGCAAAAAATCGCGATGCTTTGTATACAATCGAATCAAAAATATTGGAGGTAAGCACGTTTCACCATTTAACTCAAGTATATTGGGTTTTGTTTTGTTGCTTTTGTGCTTACTCACAACCTTTATTTTTAATTTACAATTGTTGCTATTCTTCTGCCTCTACATCTTTTGGATTGTATTTTGCAATGTTTGTGTTTTCTTTTTCTGTTTTATTTGTTGTTATTCTATTTTTATTATTTTTTTTTATTTCATAACTTCATTTCAAATTCAATTATTGCTTACCGTATAGCACTTTTTGTATAGAAATATTGTATTTGTAGCAGTAATTCATATGTTAGGTGGGTAGGTGTGATAAGTCTTTGATTTAAGAAACTATTTTTTGTTGTTATTATATAAACATGTATGGTGAATATGATAGTAACTGTTAATGCCATGGATATTTTCTTCTTTTAAATTTGCTCAACATTCTGGGTACGGCCCATACATACAGTGAGCGTCAAAAATATACATTAATCAGTTACCGTTATTTTTATTTTAAAATTTTTTTCATTGCCAGTTTTTCAAATTGAAACAAAAAAAAAATTATAAAAAAATTTCGAAATATTGTAAAAATATTTCAGGCACTCTCCTTAAGCGGTAAAAGCTGAGTTTGGTTTTTGTTAGAATTTTATTCTTAGTGTACAGTTTTTTCTACGCTCACTTTATACTACACACGATATTATTTATTTTACTTAATACTATTTTCTGTGGGGTGCCGTTAAAGAAAAGTGTTATACCAGCAAACCGCAGACAATTGGGTATTTGAAGGCTAACATTCCTGATGCTATTGCCGAGATACGACCCCATACACTTGAAAAAGTGCAAGAAAATTGGTTTATTAAAAGTGGCCATGCAAAATGACTCGATTTGGCCTTTGTACAGATTGTAATAAAGTAAAAAATAATTATTGAACTGCACAAGTTTTCACTGCAGGAAGAATTTGGCGATTAGAATAGAATTATCAGTAACACAAGATGGTTACAATCTGAAGTTGTCGTAAGTTGTCGTAGCCTAGTAGAACGTATGGTAGCTTATTAAACGCAAGTCTGTGGTTGAAACTCTAACTTTAACATCTCGAACAAAACGAAATTTAAAAAAAAAATATTTCTTCCGCAATTTTCTCTCATTAGTCTTCGGGCAAAAACTCTGAGTGTAAAATAAAATTGCCGTTAAAAGTTTCTCAACAAATCTGTTGTTTGAAGGCGACCTTAAACTGTAGGTCCGGCCATTCATGAATAAAATTAACACACACAACATGAATGGTATGAGAAGCCAGGTTGTAATCCTGACTTATGGGTTGTAACGACCAATTATGTACGTATGTATATATGTATGTATCAAATATAGGCATGGTGCCTGTCTGATGATAGTCTAGACTAGCGTAGACTAGATTTCTTAGCTAATAATGCCTGGCTTGTTGGACAAGCTACATACCTTTCATCTTGTAAGTTCTGCAGATGTAGGGTACGGTTTGCTCAAAAATTATTTATTGTATATCGCAGATACTGTGGGCAATTGTTTATGTAACTTAAAACAATGTAGAACGTCATTATGGTTTTTTTTTATACTAAAGGGGGAGATATAAATGCTTTGACATTGTTTTTCTTTTAAGTACTTAGCAAACCTCCTACGTTGCATGTATTGGTATTTGGCATCATTCTCATATTTTTTTTATAACCTTAAGTGGAGTTTATAATTTACTTTATTACGAATAGAGTAACAATTACTAAGAAAAACTGTGATAATTTCAATCAACTTTGAGACGGAACTATAAAACATCGTGTATAGTATACAACACCTATATTGTTGTTGTTTTGTAAATACTATGTAGAAAAAATAATTGTTTATTAAACGGAAAACTTAAAAAAAATCTATTGGAAGCACAGAATAAATATTTTCCTTAAAATTTTTTATTCATTAAAGCACTTCACCAGAATTTTCAATTTTTAATAAATACGCTGTACTACAGTGTAATCAACGGCTGCTGGTATTCCATTTATTGCCAATAATAAAGCAAATGTATTTGAATTTTCATTTGATATGATCAGTTTCGGGGAAAAATATTGTTTAAAAATATTTTCAATTTGTTAACGCCACAATACAATTGTTATTGTTCTTGGTACCGATAGATGCTATAGGAGAGATATTCGTTTAGTATTTGCCACTGTTGCAATATTATTCCAGCGCATAGCAATAGTTTGACTTCGTTTAAGTTTTGAAATTTATGCTTTGGGATACAAAAACTTATTAATTTTTATGATATTCATGTGTTCTTGACAATTCAATTAACTGGAAATTGTATTGATAGGGTTTTTAATTTCAATTGTATTTCTGTTTTCTACCTCTTCTATTATTTCTTTACAATTTCATTCTTTTATTTTCATATTCAATTCGTTTTCAATTTATTTTTTCATTTTTTGGGATATTCACCAAGCAATTGTTATTCTAGTACAACACATATATCAAATAAAACTCAGATTCTCTTACGTTGATGCACAAGAATAGAATGAATTGAAAATAATTGGAAAACCTCGTTAATATTATTTTTTAATAAAGATTTCGAAAGATTTGCATGGTATTTGGTTTTAAATTCTTTAAATTTTCCAAATGTTTTAAAGATTTTTATGCGTTAAAATTAAAATTTAAAATACATTCCTTGTCTGGCCTCTCACTCTCTCTCGCTCTCTCTCTCTGTGCATCTTCTTCACAAATGCGTTATTAAAAAGGACGACGTATAATTATAAATTAATTTTTATGACAAGTCTCGTATATACAGGCGATGCATACATATCGTATGCAAAAGTATATTCAGGTTAATTTTTTGGAAATGCCGAACTGCATTTGGCATCCCCCATAACATGGTAGATTGAGTGCATTTGTCTGTATGTCCTGTTCCGTCTTGTGAATATTTTTTTTTTAAAGAATGCCTCCTTTAGTTTTTATTTTTAGTGAAACACATACAGAGTTTAAATGAATATTAAAACATTGTTTGTCAACTCCAGGCAATATATCATCATCATACAGTAGAGTTTGTTTACAACGAATATTTTTTTTTATTTTTAAAGAAGCTACAATGGCTGCTTTATACATTATTTTCCCATAAGAACAGATCTTTCCAATGGTTCTTAAATCGAGTATATTCAGTTCCTATATTTAATGGAGCTATAAGTACTTGTTCCCACTGCTTTCTAGAACTGATAAACTGATACGATATTTTGTGAACAGCTTTTCTTAAGTTCTCCATGGCCTAGTAGATAGTGTGTTGTCTTATTCGACGTAAGGCCACGGTTCAAATCCCAGGTCCAGGTCTCCAATAAAACGAAATATGAAAAAATATTTCTTCGGCGACTTCCTGTCAGCCGATTTCTAGCAAAAACTCTGGCTGTTGGATGCCTCACTGAATCCAAATATGGCCATACAACACAATTGCGTTAGTAGTACATAGTTTTCGTATTACTTTCAGGGAAGAGTTCTTCTTCTGTAGGCGCCGTAGTCTAGTAAGTAGAGTGTTGGCTTATTAGACGTAAGGCCATGGTTCAAACCCTAGGCCTAGGTCTCCAACCAAACGTAATACGAAAATATTTCTTCGTCAACTTTCTCTAAATAAATTAGCCGTGAAAAAGTTCAAACAAAAACTGTCGTTTGGAGTCGACTTTGAACTGTAGGTCCCGCCAATCATGTTTTAAAATTAACACACACAACATAAGTAGTGTGAGAAACTATGTTGTAATCCTTACTAAAGAATTGTAATGAACAATTATATATGTATGCACTACTTTAGGCATTCCAGTATGGTTTTTCAGTTTTTCAGTAGATTAAGAATTTTTGTAGAAAATATGTTGTTCAATAATCTCTATAACTCAGTTACTAGGTTGGGCGACGTAAGGTCGAACTGGCAACCGCCTCAATAAGCGCAGCTTATTTGCGTCCTATAATGTCCCGTTGTAACACCGATATTACCTATTCCGCTATATAATTACAGCTCCTGGTTGGCATCTCCTTACCATTCCGAGAGCTTAATGAAGATGTTAATTTTTCTTAAACCACCTTTCCCTAGACACGTTTTATCACTAAATTCTGGGCTTACAAGAATTTTTCTTCTTAGATTTTCTATCGGCGGACAATGACAGAGAAAATGTTCTGTGGTCTCCACTTCTTCTGCGTCGTTACAGCTTCAGTCTAGACATGTTTTGTCCCTAAATTCTGGGTGTCCAATAATTCTACTTCTCAGGTTCCTAAGCGCCAGACAATGACAAAGAATATGTTCTGTGCACTCCTCTTTGATCATCTCTCGCAGCTTTTGCCGACGCCATTATGGGGTATTCCCAGTCTCGTCATGTAAACGCTTAAAGACCAGTGTTCTGTTCTAACTGCCATTAGGCTCCTTAAAAGGAATCTTGATAGGTTCAATGCAAATCCTGTTGGGCCACATCTGTCTGATATATCTACAAGTGCATTCATTAAGCCATCTTACCTTTGCCATTGAATGGAGCTCTTGTGAGACCATTTGTTAGCCTTTTTGCAGATGAGTGCCAATCTCATGTAGGAATTCAATTGAATATTCTGTGATGCCTTCTTTAGAAAATAAATAGGTTTTGATGTTACTTTCAAAGTCCACATATCGAGGAACCCAAATTCATTCATTCAAATTCATTCATTCAAATTCATTCTTGGACAATTTTTGATGTGGTGTACACATTCTCCAGGGATCTAATGGACGCTTTGCTGTCGCTAAATAGGCGTTCATCACCATACGATATATTCTGATAACGAATTCCCATGTCAGGAATTTTTAGTGGGCATTATTATTTCAGCCTAAAAAGTACGATCTAATGTTCAGTTGTCCGTACAAGATTACACATTGTTCTGTGATCTGCAGCCATCAGTGAAAACATGAATGAAGTTTCCTACAAGGTTCAAACCATTATCTATCCGGTATCTGCTTCGCAATGGCAATATAGAAAACAGATTCAGGTGTCCTGTGCTCGATAGGTGTATTCAGGCCAACCATACCCACAATTTGGGAATGATGCATCGAATAATGCATCCAATAAGAGTGTTCATTCGTAATATTTTGTACTCACTGTACTTGCATCATCATTCATCTTTCTCAATAGTCGTTATGATTTTCATTTCTTATGATTTTTTAATATATTTTTTTCTTTTTTGTTTTTAATTTTATGATTTTCTTTTTATTGAAACAAAGTTAATACACATACTAATACACACACAGAGACAAAATTGCATATGTATACATAAGTACATGCAATTTCAATCATAAAAACATGTTTTTCATACGTGATGCATGTATATACATACTTATATGTATGTATGTGTGTATATACAAAAATATAAAAGAAAATACATACATACACACATACATATATATACCCACATATATACATAATATGTATGTATGTATGTATGGTAGATAGAATATCCTTTTTGATGCATTTATTTGTTTACTTATTCTTCATAAATCTTTACTGTTTTCTCCTTTTTTTTTGCTTTCTTTTTGTCTTTCTCTGTCGTTTCATATGTACAGGTCCTTTCAACATCCGAAGGCAATGTATTGGAAGATGAAAATGCCATTAACATTTTGTCATCGAGCAAAATCTTATCGGAACAAATTCAAGAGAAACAAATTATTGCAGTTGCCACTGAGGCGGAAATTGATGAAGCACGTCAGCGTTATGTACCTGTAGCCAAACACTCGGCCATATTGTTTTTTTGCATCAGTGAATTGGCAAATATTGATCCCATGTATCAGTATTCGTTGGGCTGGTTTCTCAATCTTTTTGTCAATGCCATCATGAAGGCACCGAAATCGAACGATTTAAATGAACGTTTGGATCATCTGAATAATTATTTTACAAAATCAATTTATCAGAACGTTTGCAGATCACTATTCGAAAAGGATAAATTGGTCATATCACTTGTCATGTGCTTAGGGATATTGGTATCAAGGGTAAGGATAAATTACTTTTTTGTGTGAACACTTTTCTTTAAAGCAGCTTTATTTGTTTGTTTTCGATATTAATTTGCTTATGATTTTGAAAAAATGAAAAATTTTATTTAATGATGTTTATGAATGATGTTTAATGGAGATGCATATGTCAACTAAACAACTGGTGGATGAAATGAGTAACAGGGGTGTTTTAAGAAGCTGTGTCATAATCTTAATAAAAAATTGTAATAGGAAATGGTGCAGAGAGAAATACTAAGGTTCTAAATCAAATATGAATTTCCTTATGTTCTACCAATTATTTCGTAAACTCTGACCTGTGGAACAGGAACAGGCATTCCTAAAAGGAACAACAAACACTGTCCAATGGACACTGCAATTTGGTTGGGTTCAATGAAAAATGTTTTATTTCACTCCACCCAATGCGACTTCAATGGATCTTCAAGTAATTAGTAGTGCTACAGGCTGCCAGGCAGTTCTTTGCATCTTGCCCTTGAGTTTTCAATCAATCACCTTTATGGCACAGCATGTATCCAGTCCCGCATAATTTGTGTTTAAGTATCGCATAAAGAGTTCATCATTAATCGCTTTGAAGCCAAACCTGCCTATTAAATACGATGCTTGGCCTATCTACCCTAAGAATCTTTCGTAGCCAGCTATCAACGAATTATTGACTTGAGTTGTCGTATACCAAGAACCGATTTGAAACAACAATGGAATGTGTTTTAATGGATTAGGATACCCAAGTACTGGTTTTCCTTCTAAATTCTGTAAATTTGGCATTATTTAGAATTTTCAAACACATCTTGTTGCCCTTGTGGGTATATGTTGCATGATAAGCTTTTGCTGCCTCGGTTTAACTGGCATGTAACGTTGATTATCCTGGTCTGATTAACTCTTCCATGCAATAGTTTAATTACACTTAATTCAAATGGAATTCTATATTATTTTAACTGTCCTGTCCTATGAGAACTGAGGCTTAGGTACCTTAATGCATATCTCTTCGTAGACCTGTGTTCTATGAAACTATTTTGTTAACAAACCTAATTAAATTTGTCGGATATATTGCTTGGCTTCCGCTGCCTCAGTGCCTTACTCTTGCTCCGAAAAGCAGTAAAACTATTTGACACGGGGAAGACTCCTTACGAGCGTAATCACTTGCTTTGTTCGATCAGACGTTCATATGGCTGAGCTCAGGAACTGCATTACTACCATATTAGGAGCTGTTTGAACAAAAAGGAAGGATAATCGGTATACTACTGTTTGTGTGAAAGCCCTACTATTTTGTAAACTAACCTCACGAAATTTAGATTATTTTCGTGAAACGAATTGCCTTGAAAATGTGTTGAATCTGATAGAATTTATTAAAAGAGTACGTGAATCTGTAAGAAGAAGGCGAATTTATCACGATAAACGAAAGGGTCATCAACTGGTGAGTAATGAGAACGATTCCAGTATCGTAGTGTAATTTCGCTAAGCATTTACATTGCTTTTCCTATGCCATAAACGACCATAAGTTCCGTTACGTTGCGTAAACGTTTGACTAAGTGTAGCTTAAGGATCGAGTTTTGGAGTAAACTAGAGAATCTAGGCATCAGGCTCTCACGATCACTTGGATGTAATTGATGAAGGAATTGATGAAGACTGTTTTGTCTTCATTGTAAATAAAGTCTATCATACCTAAAGCATATAGCTGTTGCACGCAAATCCGAATTTATATCTGGCCATATAACACAATAACGTTAGTATAAAACACTTTTCGTATTACTTTCACAGAAGAGTTCTTCTTGTTTGTGGATTTTTAAAGCGAAATGCTTCTAAGGATCGATTTGGACTTTCTGTAATTTTCATTCAAATATTGAAACAGTTTTTCGAGCATGAGTAACCTTTTACTTCTCATTGTAGTTAAGAATCTTCTAGGATTCCTAGAAGATAGGACTCCTTAGCTTCCTTAACTGTAGTATCAACTCGAATAGGTTATTTCTTTCATCCACACCTTACAGGGCGCAATGTTTATCACCTTCGGAGTCTTCAGTAGGACAAAAATTATACTTTTTCAGATCTGACACACTCATCACTTATTCGTATGGAATATTTGTAAATGTATTGCCCATTATTGCTTATTATTATTGCTAAGCATTCTGGAAATTTTGAGAAGGATTTTCTTCAACAAGGATTGTTTTAAAATTTTGTGTAAATTTTTAAAAGAATTTTATAAAAATTTATTTTCTTTTTCTTCTTTCTCACATTTAAAAGATTAAATTGTACAAGAAAAAAAAATTACATCCTTGCATAGACGATAGGGCAATAAAATATTTATAATTTCTAAAGACTTGCTCATTATTCATCAGCAGCTCATCATTATCCAATTGCTGCATATTTTGTATTTAAAATTTCCTTCCCTTCCCTTTATTTTACTTAAAGCCACCAACATTTTTGCTTCTCTCTCTCTTTATGCCAATTCATTTAATATTTGACTTGTATTTCTTAATATTTTTTTATTCATGAAGATTTTCTTTTTATTTTTTATTTTTCTGTTTCTTCTTTTTTCTTCCTTTCTTTTTTGGGCTCACTTAATGGACAACACTGTACGTCGTTACATTTGAAAACGTCTTTAACTGTTTCGGGATATGCTGGCATCGTTACTGTAATTGCCATGGTTTGGGTTGCTGCATTGATACATTGCTGTTGCTACTGTTTGCTGCATTGCTCTTGACATGAACTCTTTGTTTTTTTTTTGTTTGTTTTCCTTGTTTCTTTTTGGCTTAATTATAAAAAAACAACAACAACATCCACTACCAACAACGTATTTCAATAAAACAAGGGTAAAATAAATAAATCCCATTTGCTGTTCTTTTTAACGGGAGGCGTTGGATTGCAAAGTATTCCACCTAATCCAGCACCAGTGTGGCTTCCTGAAAAGGCCTGGTTTCAAATAGTGCTGGCCAGCAACTTGGAAGGGTAAGCCAAACAATGTATTTATTTTTTTTTTCTTTGCTTTCTATAAAACAAGTAAGAAAATTCCTATTCATACATTTTCTTCTTCTTTTTTCTGTTATTTTTAATTCATTTTCTTTTTTCTCGTTTTTTTTTTGGTACATTTTTTACCAAATCTTCTCTCTACACAAGCTTCTTTTCTGCTTTGGTATGACTGTGTAGTTTGAATAGGAAAATACATATTTTTTACTGCAATTTTTCCGTTCTTCTTCTTTTTAAATTTCAAAGAAAATATTTCAGCATTTTTATTCAAACGAATACAAGGAGTAGAGTAGTATTAAAAGGAATCATATTGTATGAAAGTTAAATGTAACCCAGCAAACAAAGAATTTTTGGTTAATTTTTTTTTTATTCTGCAAAATATCATCCAAAACATTATCGTCGTCCTAAGGAATCTTTAAGTTCTGGGTTCTTAACTCTTGGTTTTCGGTTGTAATAATTTATACGGTATTTTAGAGGCCAGACATCTATTATTTACTTGGTTAATGAACGTAAAATTGTTAGGAAACGAAATCTTTCTGTTCTTCGAAAATGCTTAACTTTGTGGCAGATAATCATGATTTTCCAGAAATGTTGGCATACTTTTTCAATTTGATAATAAAAAGAGAAGTGCTCAACGATTGCTTCCCGAAGCTTATGTGGAATATACTTCATTGATTTCAGCTTGCGAAGCTGCTCTGGCGGAAGCCATCCTAGGTAGATAGGTAGTTAGAGGTGGCTGTCCACTCAAAGACACACTTAACACCACATAGAGCGCATTGTAGCACCATACTTTTCCATTTATACCCGAGTTTCGGAACCACTGGGAACTTCTGATGACGTGAGCCAAACTTCCAATATTAATTCATGACAGTTCATCCAGATTCTACATTTAGGAGGCACCAAGATGCCTTCTTCGCCGTAGTCTAGTTGGTAGTATGTTGGCATATTAGAAATAAGGCCTCGGTTCAAACCTCATGCCAGACATCAAAACGAATTTCTGCCTCTCAGCAGATTTCTGGCAAAAACTCTGAGAGTAAAATAAAAATTGCCAATGAAATGTTTCTCAAATGAAATTAACGCACACAACATAAGTGACGTGAGAGGCTGGGTCGTAATCCTGACTAAAGTCTTGTGATGACCAATTATGTATGTATGTATGTCCATTCCAAGAGTTTGAATTGTTACACTTAGGCCACATAGGGCCTATTGTGATACTATAATTTTCTATTTATCTCCGAGTTCCGGAACCACTGGGAACTTCTGATGAAACAAGTCAAACGGCCATTATCAATGCCTGACTGTTCATTCAGATCTTCCATGTAGTAGGCGTCAAGGTGGCTTTTTCTTCTTCGACATAAAGCTGAGCATGTACACAGTAGATGAAGTATTTCTCATCCTCCTCTTCATCTCTGCAGCTTCTACAGAAATCTTTCACGAGGTGTCCAAAACCAATACGCGTGGTCCATAATAACCCCGACAACCATACTGAGCACGCTTCATTAAAGTTTAAGCAGAATGGCAGTTCGCCTTCCATCCAGCCTTGACCAGATTTTCTGCGCTGTTCTGTCCACGTCCGAATCGCTCATCTATTGCTGACGGAGCCTACGATCGCTTTGTCAATTATAAAATTTTTTAAGGCAAGTCCAACGTAGTGGCCGTAGTCTAGTAGGTAGTGTGTTGGCTTATTAGACATGAGGCCTCGGTTCAAACCCCAGGTCAGACATCTCCAACTAAAACGAAATATAAAAAAAATATTTTTGCGTCGACTTCCTCTCAGCAGATTTCTGACAAAAACTCTGAGAGCAAAATAAAATTGCCATGAAAAGTTTATCAAAAATCTGTGTTTCGGAGTCGACTTTAAACTGTAGGTGCCGCCACTTGGCCAACATAGAAGGTGTCAGAAACTAGGTCGTCATCCTGGCTAAAGGGTTGTAATGTATGTTCCCAACGTGGTCAATTCATTGGTGAGTTCGATAGTTGTGCCTGGCTAGTTCATTCACTCTGCAGTTACCCAGAATGTCTGTGTATCCCATGTGATATGGACATCATGTCTATCTGCTACCTCCTTGAAATATCTGCGGCAGTTGTACACCGTCTTGGAGTTCATCACATTAGAACTTAAAGCTCCGATAGCCGTTTTATTATATGTGATATCCCGCTTGCGTACATATACATATGTACGTCCCCAATAATTTTCGCTGCAATCTTCATTATCGATTCCCCTGCCTGAAAGATGCTGCAAAGAACTTCCAGCTTTTTAGAGTGAGGTATTCTAATCGATTCCGAAAAATTCCAAGATTACAAATCTACACCGATGGTTCCATTCAGCTGGTTACCATCGGTGTAGATTTGTACGGAGTCCTTAGCGAGGTGCCCCCACTTTTATATTATATGGTAGGTAAGAGTATTTTATTTCCTCTCGCATTTGCTTGTAATCAATTTTTTCCAACTGGTGTAGCAATCTTCTTTACATGATCTATGAAAGTGTTACGTACCCAAACGCAAATGTTTGATGGTGTATTGAAGCAACTGCAGTACAAAAATATTTAATGCTTATCAAGAGAGCATTACTCTTAGTAAAAAAAATTAATTAATTAAATGGTTTTAAAAGATATTACGATTTAAATTAAAGTGCTGACTCTAAAATTATGTCTTACACAATGACAATAAACTTCTTGTACAAGGAATAGGTATAGGAGAACAACATTGACTTGGCTTTACAAAATCTACGAGAAGATTAAAAATAAAATTAGGAAAACACAAACTACAACGAAAATATTCCACAGGGTGTAAGTAAACTATGCAAAATACAGTACGAAAGGAAATTCGAGGGAAAAATATCAGAAATGAAAGGGGAAAATTATACAAAGTTTTTCTAATAAAAATTTATTTTAATTGGAGGTCAATTATTTCAAAGTCAATTAGATATTTGACCTGCTGTTGTCAAAGAATGCTTTTAATTGGTCCCCATCTACTCCCAATTAACCACCTAAGATTCCGATACAGATTCCTAAATTGAAATCCCAAAACCCAACGGGCTTAAGAAGGGCTCTGTTATGCCCATTATTGTGTTTAAATTTAAATTTATTTTTTTCTTTCGTTTTCCGTTTTTGCCAAACGTTTTCAACAAATCTTTTTTAAGCCATTGATGGCTTCTATTATTAAATCAAAAGGGAAATGTTGTATTTGTTGTAATGATTTATTATATTAAGAAGAAAGAAAAAAACCATACAGGATTATTTATTTATACAAATCATGTGCAAATGATGCAAATATTTATAGAAAATTAGCACAGAAAATTTTTTTATTTAAATCAGCTCTTTTGCTCTCTACAAAAAAGAAATTATTGAACAGTGCGTTGTTGGTTAGTGGTCAGAATTCTTATAATGCTGCCAATACTGACAATTAGAAAAAAAAATTACGAGAACTTTTCTTTAACAATCGTTAAAAAAATCAGGATATGAAAACATTTGAACATAAAAATTTTCCAACTACAACAAACAAGGCTAAAATTTTAGAAAGATACGAGCTGGCACGTTGTAGGCTAGTAGATAGTGTGTTGACTAATTAGACGTGAGGCCACGGTTCAAACCCCAGGTCAAACATCACAACGAAATAAGAAAACTAATTCTTCGGCGACTTCCTCTTCCTCTCAGCAGATTTTTGGCAAAAACTCTGAGAATGAAATAAAATTGCCATGAAAAGTTTCTCAAAAAATCTGTCGTTCGGAATCGACTTTAAACTGTAGTTTCCGCCATCCATGTATAAGATTGAAAGACATAACATAAGTGGTGTGAAAAGCTAAGTCGTAATCCTGACTAAAGAGTTGTAATGACCAATTATGTTATGTACTAGGTAGCACGAGAAAATACCTAGTTCGTAGTGAACCTTACAGCAACACTAACATTATTTACAATTATACGCCAGCTCTGCCGTGAATCCGCATTATTCTCATGACAACTATGATTAGCCTAATTTTCCTCTCCGCTAAACATTTCATCTAAAGCTTGTGCTAGTGGTATTATAGGGTCTTCCAGGACGGGCATCCGAACTTTAAAAGATGATAACGGCCATCGTGTTTAAACTACATCTGTTTGTTTTGCCAAATTATCATAGATAAGAACGTGTGTTCGCTCTGGAGGCTCTGGAGCAGTTGGGAAGTTTAGCAATGAGACGCGTTTCTGCATGAATAGGTACGTGCGCGAACAAAATTGTTGAAAATGGAACGCTACCAATCGAGATGATGTTCAAGAGCATACAATACATTCTGAAAAAGTCACTACTTGATGTGGATTTTGGGTAGGCAAGCCAATCGGTCCAATTTTCTCCGAGAAAGACTTTGAACAGGCCATCACTGTAAACGGTGTGCACTATAGGCTGATGATTACTAACTTCTTTTGGTCTAAATTTGTTGATATCAACGACAGGACGGCGCTTTGCACGCTACTCTGCACGAGCGACTTGAAGACGTCAACTTAATTGAAGGAGATGTGTTTACCGATATCGTGCGATTTAATCTCGTGACACCTTTTCTTGTGGGGTTTTCTTAAGCCGTAGCTGTGTGCGATTAAGCCACAAACCATAGCGGTCCTTAAAGGCAATATAACCCATACCATCGGTCAAATTCAGCTTGATTTATTTGCCAGATTCATGGAAAATTGGACATTTCAGGGGCGTTTCAGTCAAAGAAGACGTGGAGGACTTGTTAACGATATTACATTCCACACATAATGGCATCAATCGGTCTTTCAAACAAATAAAAAGTTAAAGACAATATCAGCCATGCCGTCAGTCAAATTCAGCCTGATTTATAAACCAAAGTCATGAAAAGTTAATCATTCCAGTCAGAAAAGCCGTGGTGGACATTTGAACGATGTTATGTTCGACACATCAGGGCTTCAATCGATCTCATATATCTCATACATCGGACTCACACAGTCAACTTTAATGGAAATTCCTTAACGGCTTCGCAATTTTCGTAATTTTCCTTATTGACATAGCCATTTACCCAATAATGAGCTTTATCATGCTCATCTTTGGCTTCGATTCTTATATGAGTTGTGTTTTATAAGCACGTAAACGAAACATACATACATAATTGGTCATTACAACCCTTCAGTCAGGATTACGACCTAGCTTCTCACACCACTTATGTCGTGTGCGTTAATTTTTTATACATGAGCGGAGGGACCTACCGTTTAAAGTCGACTCCGAACGACAGATTTTTGAGAAACTTTTCATGGCAATTATATTTACTCTCAGAGTTTTTGAGAGAGATCTGCTGAGAGGAGGTCGCCGAAGAAATACTTTTTTCATATTTTCGTTTTTATGTAAGACCTGGTGTTTGAACCGTGGCCTTACATTTAATAAGCCAACACACTACCTATTAGACTACGGCGACTTTGGCGTAAGCCAAGCTCTGTACGTAAAATCTTCCTCGTACTGGAACAACAAAGGACAACAAGTTGAGGATGATGGTGAATCCGTATTTCGGAATCGTATTCTGTTGATCGTTTTTAATTGAAAAGAGCAGAATTAATGCGAAAACCATCAATAATTGCACGAATAGTTTGCTGAATAGGCAGAAGCTGATTGAAAATTTTCCTTCTAATAAAACTGCATGCTTTAGCAACGCCTCTCGTTCATATTCTCATTTTTTTTGTTTGTTTTGTATTCGCATTATAATATCATGTTTTTATAATAAAGACATGTAAAATGGAGTTGTACAACGAAAACAAAATACAAAAAATTCTTTTGAATTTATGCCAAATAATGCTAAATAATGCCAAACAATATTCGTATTATTCGTATTGCCTGCTTATAAATATTGGACTGCGTATAAACCATATAATAGAATATCATATCGTATCGTATCGTATTATTATTTATTCTTTAAATTCTCTCATTTCTTTTATTTCTCTTTCTTTTCTTTGTATTCTTTTCTTATATCTTTCTATGTGTCATGCCATACGACGAATTGCTAGTTTAACAAACTTTTATAAAAAGTTTGAAGCAGATATTGATGCCTGGAAAAAATATTATGATTTGTCATCACCGGAAGAAGCTGTATATCCGCCGCCATATGATAAAATTGATGAGATGCTCAGTTTGATATTATTGAAATGCTTAAGACCGGATAAAGTTGTACCAGCGGTTCGAGTAAGTTTATCTCTTTTCTTTTGCTTTATTTTTTTGTATTTTTTTATTCATCTTTCTTCTTTTCGGTTCATTTAATTTGATGCTAAATTTTTAATGTAACAGTCAATTCAAATTCATACACGTGTGTGTCTTGTGTTAAACCTCAAAGCGTGTAGAATAATTAATACGAAGCGCTGGTAGGAGATAACTGGAAAACCAATATTGGTGTTCCTGAAAAGTTAGTTAACAAGTTTGATCAGAAGTTAAATATGTTTTTCTTATATTTGAAAAGCGTTTTACGAGAATTTCGATCAAATTTTATATTCTTTAGGTAAAGCGATTACTTTGTCAGTGTATATCGTCTAGACTTTCTGAGCGAAATCTTGATCCAGTTGAGTTTTACAGGCATCTACAGTATTACAATTTACACCATTAAGAGCGTTCAGCTGAGATCTAAGGTACAAAGCCTGGACTAAACGTGATATGTAACAAAACCTTGCAGCCAAGCCTTCTCAATTTCTTTGGGTCCTCAAACTTATGTGTACCATAGTCTGGCGTTGTAATAATCGCACACAACACCTTCTCTGTTGATCAATTCTGGTGGTTTTAATCAAATTTTTTGCTTCCATCACGTTAATGCTTTACAGTAGAGATCAAAATCAATCGTTTAACCACAATGAACAATATGCTTACAGTCCCAACAAATGTAACAAAACTTCCCATACATAACATAATTGGTCATTACAACCCTTCAGTCAGGATTACGACCTAGCTTCTCACAAAAAACAAAACTTCCCAGCCAAGCCTTTTTTGGCGGTGTCATTATGGCACACAACACCTTTTTTGTTCATAAATTCTGGCCTTTTTAATTGCCGTTCTGGCTTCAATCTCGTTAATGGTTTACAGTAGGATCACTTTCTAACCGCTTAGCTTCAATGGACAATACGCTTACAACCCCACCAGGCACACAGTATTTCCTTTCTTGACTACAATCCTGGCTTTGCTATCGCAGGCTAAGCTTCATCTTTCTTCGCCCATAATTTTTTCACAAATTATCATACGCGATTCACCTTTCATCGCCGGTAATCATTGGCTTCAGACTTAAACTTCCCAAATTTTTTCAGCAGCTTACAATGCGTTAAGGGAAACGAAAAGGCGGACGAACTGGCACGAAAGGGATGGGAGATGTTTGAGGAGGAGACGATAAAGGGGATTATTTTCTAAAAATAAGAATAAGAATGGAATTCAACAAACCGTGCGTAATCCGACTTATCTGCACTTATCTAGCAGTGGACAGCGGGAGAACCAGGGAACTTGAACTTGAGTTCCACAAGAAAACTGTTAGCATTCTAACAGGAATTCTAACGGGCCACTAAGCTATTGGCAGTTTCGCTGACAAGCACGGTCTACCCCATTTGAATTACTGGAGTAGCTGTCATGATGTGGGGGAAACAGAATCGGTGAAATAGCTCTTATGCGAGTGCCCTGTACTTCAGTATAGACGGTTTTTGGGTGACAGTACGTTTGAAGATCAGGGTATGGTAGAAAAGGTGTCACTAAGGAAAGTGGATGGATTCATCCGGAGCACGGGATGGTTCCAACCCACCACTAAAGGATCATGCCAGGCAAGGTACTCACTAACATAACCTAACCTTGATTAGACTGAGAAATAATGTGTGACCAATTCTTTAAATTTTTCTTGATGGTTTCTTCAGACTAAAACGTATGTTTTCGAAAGGATGAAACATTTTTATGTCATTGTCCAGCCTTCGTAAGCTCGTCAGCTCAACACTAACGTGTAATGACAAGGAAGCTTACCTCATATTGGGTAACACAATGGTCCATTCAGACACCGAGTGAACTTGCGTGTGAACTGCAAGCTACCCATTAACCCATAAAACCTAAACCTACGATGCGATATTACGGTAATGGTCCGAATTCTTAACGCAGATAACTCCTCACAAAAGAGAGGAATTTTAGTACCGTTTTCCAACAAAGTGAAGTGTACAGCCGCCTTCTGACAATTTGTAACCAAACTGTCTTGAGAACCCAATATTTAAACACATGTGATTAGGCTTTATGCGTAATTTTTCTGAGTAATTCGATGATTGAAAATGTTTGCATAAAACAACATTATTCCTGAATTTCATAGCAAAATTTCGCTATTAATCACACACATTCTCATAAGTATGACTTAAGGGAAGCTGTAATTTTACTCGTTTTATAAGGAAATAATAGAGAAAATCAAAAAATTTGATTCTGATGAAATGGAATGTAAACATCAAGTTTTATTTTAAAAACAAATTCATGGAAATATACAAAAAATTTTCCAAAATTAAAGAAAAATCCCTTCGTTATACTTACGCTTTAAAATTCCCCATTCAATATTCTTTTTAACATTGATTTTATTTTCATTTTCTTTTTCTTTTCGTTTATTTTTTACTAATTTTTTCGCTTTTATTCCTTTTAACAGAATTTCATTACACGTAACATGGATCGTTCATTTGTTGAGCCACCGCCGTTCGACTTGAATGCCTCGTTTGGTGATAGTTCACCAAAAATACCTTTAGTGTTCCTCTTATCCGCAGGCTCAGATCCAATGGCCAGTCTTTTCATGTATGCCAAACAGCGCAACATGTACGACAAGTAAGTCAATTAACAAATTATATATGAAAACGACACACACACACACAACACATACCTAAAGGAGTTAAAAAAACACGATTTTACTCCATTTTCATGGCATGATATAAGGGGTTATGTGGTTATACAGCATATTTTAAGGGATATTTTTCAATAGCACAAATTGGGCTGGCATGTTTCCAAAGAAAGAAAGGAAAACAGTTGCTGCCGTGTTTTTTTTTAACAAGAAAAATATTGAATATTGGGGGGAAAAGTTTGTTGAAAGTTTGTTTAAAATAAATACATTGTGTATACGAAAGGCTTTTAGCATATAAATGGGCCTATTTTGTCAACGTAATTAAGGCCACTGGCTAGACAATATTTGACGTTGCTTTTTAAAAGAAGTTTTTCTTTTTGGATGTGTTATTTAACTGAAACTTTTCAAATCTTCTGGTTAATGAGGATGTACTAATGTTGTACAGGCAGGAGAGTAGACATAATACAATAAACTTCCAGATGAAGTTTGACTTCATGACAACCACAGTGAAAAATATAGCATCTCAATATCGTATGGGTTTTACTCGCAAGCATATTGTTACGTAGATCGTAGATTGTACATAAAATAAAAATAAATTTTTTAGTTTTAATTCAAATTCCTTATTATTCGCACAATTATGTGTGCCACTGTTCACAACTTGATGTAAACAACAATAATTGCTTTTCTTTGTTATTCATCTGTTTACACCCTTTGCATAAACAATAACAATTACTAGACAATTATTCGACAGATCTTTGTAACGGAGATCTTCAAACCACGATTACTCTCTTCAAACGCACCGCGTTTCACACAAGACTGACTGAACTTCACTAACTCACTCGCCTGCTTTGTCTTGCCTTTTATATGGCAGCCTAAACAGTCCTTCAAAAACATTGAAGACGAATGTTGGTGACTTTGGCTTCTCGAAATCTCTATAAATGTAAACATCGTTGTTTACATTTATTATTGTTGTTTGTGTATTTTGTTTACATTTATTCTTGTAGTGTTGTTTGTGGATTTTTGCTTACTTGTTCACCCATTTTTTATGCTGGTGTTTGTTGTTATATTTCCGTTCACTTGTTTACCATTTTTTTATGCTGTCTGTTGTGATATTAAGCAGTACAATAATTGTAAACAGGTTTGTTTACGGCATTGTTTTGTTTTTGTAGCTTATGTCTATAATTTTAGTTAAGCGATGTAAAGGCAAAACACCAGTACCTTGATTTTTCATTTTCGTAACAATATTTAGTTGATATATGATAGAGAGACCATGGTAAGGATAATGGGAGAACATGGAAAAATTTCGAGATTCTATGGACAGACTGAACTAGTGGCTGACAGTGCCTGTGTTCACCTAAGACTATTCGGCTTATGTAATCGTAATTGGTCATTACAACCCTTCAGTCAGGATTACGACCTAGCTTCTCACACCACTTATGTTGTGTGCATTAATTTTATACATGAGTGGCGGGACCTACAGTTTAAAGTCCACTCGGAATGACAGTTTTTTGAGAAGCTTTTCATGGCAATTTTATTTACTCTCAGAGTTTTTGCCAGAAATCTGCTGAGAGGAAGTCACCGAAGAAATATTTGCATATTTTCGTTTTGATGTCTGACCTGGGATTCGAACTTACACACTACCTACTAGACTACGGCGACTTCAGCTTATATACCAACAGATATACAGGAGTGAAGGTCTATAATCACTTGTTGAGGAATTACAAAGAACAGGACAGTCTGGCTGTCAATCAAGCCGTTTAAACACTTTGCTCCCACGAGATTGACTTAATATTTATGCAACTTAATAGTAGTCTGAATAAGGTTAACCAGTTAGGTTAGATCAAAACTATCACTACAGCACTTGGGAAATTCAGAAAAATAAACAGACCAGGAGGGGACTTCCACATATACTTTGCGATAAGTAAGGTAAATAAAGACGAAGACTAACACTTAAGTTTTGATGCCTAAAGACCAGATTTATAGGAATAGACTGAGGATAATAACTATTCTTCCTACTATTTACATTTGCATCCAATATTCAGTTTTAGGGAATGAGGAAATAATAACTTCGGTGTAAGTTAAGTATTAGTCACGGCTCTTCAATATAGCTAAGTTAAGGGGAACATTATAGAGAAATCCTATGCAGATCCAGGGCAGTACAATTGGGCACAGTACTTTAGAACCTCCATGCAACACCAAAATTTCATTTATTTCAATGAAATATTCTAGACAGTATTGAATCGCTATTTTGGGAAATAGAGTTCTTATTTGATATTATTATTAATATGTTGGCTTTATTAGGAAATGTGTAGGCATAGACGTGAACTCAGCTCAGTTCAGACATCTCGAATAAAACGAAAAATAGAAAAGATATTTCTTTCGGCGACTTCCTCTCAGCAGATTTCTGGCAAACACTCTGCGAGTAAAATAAAATAGCCATGAAAACTTTCTCACAAATCTGTCAATTCGGAGTCAACTTGAAACTGTAGGTTCCGCCACTCGTGGATTTATGGATTTCTATGGTAAGAAGAACGGAGACTTTAAGACAATATAACTCAAAAATTCCCATGCTTATCATAACAAATACTTGAAATTGTTTAATGAAAAATATTCATAACCACACTAACTAAAAAAACATATTTGACGTCAAACTAGAAATGTAATGATCTTTGAAAATAAAAAATAGAAAACAAACAATTTAAAGATACAAAATGAAAAATAAAAGAAAAAATAAAACAAAAATGGATTAATTTATTCATGGTTGTAATAGGCAACAGCAATTCATTTTGAATATCAATTAGAAAGTCGGTCAATTAATTTCAATTGATGTGTGTAATACTTTCTAAATAATAAATTGCATTTTTATTGAATATGACATGATAAACGATTGAATAAAAAACAAAAAAATAAAAACCAAGAAAAAAAAAATACATTTTCAAATAGACACAATATTTCATTTAATTTTAATGCTAAAAATAAATTTTCTATAATTTATTTCTCTTCTTCTTATTCTTTTTTTTCTTCATGAAAAACAAATAAAAAAAAGTATTTAACAAATAAAAAACTTTTTTTTTCTTCTAAATTTAAATGCAATTAAATTGCAAGACCTTAACACAAATACATACAGTATGACACTGGTAGAATGGAAGATATACAGTGGACAGCAAAAATCTTAGTAAAAAGTAACTATATGGTGAGGATTTTGGGCTGACTGCGTCTGCAGGTCATATTTCGCTGAGTACAACATTGGTCAGACTAACACTGTCAACGGTGAGCACTATAGGTAGATGTCTGCCAACTTCTCTTAGTCGGAATTTGATGATCTGAACAACAACGACATAGGGTTTTAAGAAAACCACGCTACGTTCGATTTTCTGCACGAGCACACATCACAGTACATCAATTAGAGGTGATACTGACTGCTAATGGATTTCTACGACTTATAAAAGAATTACAAAGAATACGTGGATCCATTACTATTATCGTACACTGTATTTTGCCCAACAATAGACCATGTGAACAAAAAGATCTTGTATATGTATTTATATTTATTAAATTTGAATTTCTGATACAACAAGACATAATAGCTTATAATTTAAAGTACCAGAATCTGACATTCTATGTTATATCTGATATTATATGTTGATGACTAATATTTTTATCAGCAGGAAACTAACAGGCGATATCCCTAAAAAACTCTAAAATTTTATAACATTTGTTTTAAGTCGCCATAGTCTAGTAGGTAGTGTGTTGGCTTATTAGACGTAAGGCCATGGTTCAAACCCAAATCAAAACGAAATATGAAAAAATATTTCTTTGTCGACTTCTTCTCAGCAGATTTCTGGCAAAAACTCTGAGGGCAAATAAAATTGCCACGTAAAGTTTCTTAAAAAATCTGTCGTTCGGAGTCGACTTTAAACTGTAGGTCCCACCACTCATGTATAAAATTAACGCGCACAACATAAGTGGTGTGAGGAGCCAGGTCGTAATCCTGACTGAAGGGTTGTAATGACCAATTATGTATGTATGTATGTATGTACATATATATGTAATATTTTCCTTGTGTTTTAGCTTATAAGCAGAAGGAAGGTCATCAACAACCCTTGATGACCAAATAAATATGTTGTTTGAGATACGAGGGTCATATAACAAATGCTAGGACATCTTTTTAAACGCTGTTTACAGTTTGCCATTTCAATCGGTTCTTATTTAAGTACCAACCATTTATAAAGAAGGAAATCCTTTTAGAATTTTTCGCAACTGCTTGGTGGAGTTTCCTCAAAAAAAAAACAATCCATAAATTTTAGTCTTTGTTTTACAACACGAATGTCTGTATTTTTATAACAAATTTTTTAAAATAAAATTGCACCTCCTTTCTTATCCCCACTTTCTTTCACAGAACCAAAACCATATCACTTGGTCAAGGTCAAGGGCCACGTGCTGAAAAGATGATTCTAGAAGCCTGTCGCTATGGTCACTGGGTGGTGTTACAAAATTGTCATGTTGCCATGAGTTGGATGGGTGAATTGGAACGCATATGCAATGACACATATTTGCTGGAATCAGCGCATGTCGACTATCGTTTATGGTGTACATCCTATCCAAGTTCAGTGTTTCCCGTCTCTGTGCTACAGAATTCCGTTAAGATGACAAATGAACCACCCAAGGGTCTTAAGGCCAACATGCAGCGATCATTTAATTCGGATCCTTTGGTGCGAGATAAATTCTTTACAAATGCATTCGTTTACACTGAATCGGCGAATAAATGTTGGTTGCGCGGTGTATTTGCATTGGTCTTTTTCCATGCAGTGGTACAGGAACGACGTGAATTCGGACCATTGGGTTGGAATATACCATATGAGTTTAGTGAAGCGGATTTAAAGTAAGTAACATAGAGTTGTGGTTATATGTTATGATGGCAACCAAGCGTACATACCATAGATATGTATGTACATATGTATGATTTTATGTTTCCTTTTTCAATTTTTTTTTTATGTTTCATTTCCTCTTGCTGTGTTGGGGGATTTATTTTAACATTTTTCTGATGTTTTATTATTATTTTTTTTTATTTTTAATTTTCTTGACCTTTTTTTTCATATTTTTCTTTCGTTTGGTATTGTTTTTGTAACACTTGCACAGAATTTCATTGCTGCAGCTTAAGATGTTTATTGCGCAGAGCAATAGTATACCATTCCGTGGCCATGTCTATCTTACGGGTGAATGTAACTATGGTGGTCGTGTTACAGATGACAAGGATCGCCGTTTAATCTTGTCATTATTGAACATGATCTATAATCCCAATACTATTGAGGTTGACAAGTAAGTAGATGAGATGAGATGTTCTCCTTTTTATGTTTTTCTTTTTTTGTTTGTTTTTTCTATTTCTGATGTATTATACATTTACTGTCGTTAAAAGCGTAGTATAGAGTATAAGAAAATGTCTATAAAATGTTGATATTATTATAAAAAACCTGGCAGGGGCGTGTATTGAACAGGAGATACAATTTAAAACATTTTCTTATTATAAAAACTTCTTAAAAAATTATTGCAAAAATTCAATTTCAAACAGGTCAAATAAGAGCGACGATAAAAATTCCTTAATTTTACCCTTCTCTCTACCTCACCACTGCCTTGCTTGTTTCGTCCTATTGTACAACATTTCTTTGGCCAATAAAACAACATACCACCCACACTTCAATATGTTCTTTAAGACAAAAGATAGTAAAACTGTCATATCATTGCCGGTTTTACATTTCACGACCTTTAATACGACAAAAGAAAATATTCAAGAATGAAAATATTGGACTTCCTTGTAGTCAGCAATCAGCCCTGTTCTAGATGATGGAAATACAACCGACTGAAGATAAATTTATTTCCACAGGGTAACATCATACAACCCGGGGCATCCATATTGTCCCTCCAAAAACGACAGATTATAGTTCGCTGGTCATTAATTAAACATCAAACATGATGAGCCATCCTATCCTACCAAATTTCTGGATAACTAATGAGGCATTTTAACGTTGTACAATCAAGATCTCGATCTCTGAGTCTTCTCAATCGCGCACAGAAAAGGACAAAGGTGCTGTTTATGACAGTAAGATATCCAACTCTATTAATTCATGTGGATTGTAAAGCTCTCTTCCAATGTTCGAGCGAATGTAAGGACTTGTTTCCAAACATTGCATATTATTACGTTGGGCTCGCCTGCCATGTAGAGCCCATTCGTTCATGTTTGATTAGACATTGAATTGCGAAATGCATTACAGAGAGAATATTTTATTTAAACGCATTATCCGTGTAGAACTCTTCTCATACAATCGTTTTGCCTGTCATAAAACACTGCCTGAGTGATGGCCATCTCTCGTAAATAAGAAAAACTAGCCTGGACACTGGAATACCCATACATAATTAGTCATTACAACCCTTCAGGCAGGATTACAACCTAGTTTCTCAGAAAACTTATGTTCTGTGTGTTATTTTTATACATGAGTGGCGGGCCCTACAATTTAAGGTCGAGTCCGAACGACAGATTTTAGAGAAACTTTTCATGGCAATTTTATTTACTTTCAGAGTTTTTGCCAAAAATCCCAGAAGAAATAAATTTTTATATTTCATTTTGTTGGAGATACCTGAACTAGGGTTTGAACCGTGGTCTCACGTCTAACAAGTCAACACACTACCTACTAAACTACGGCGACACCCATTACTACATTGCAGTAAAATGGGCAACCGATCTAAAATATGATTTTATTTTTGTGCATGTGGAAAACTGATATTTTTTAAGTATTTTTAAAGCGGTTAACGTTTTGGACTCTTACTCTGTAAGCGTACGAACACATATACCCTTAGATGACAGTAGAGCTACATGAATAATATCGAAATGGTCACCAAAAATGTGCCACAAGTACACCGAATACAGATAAGAAAAACAAACTGAATGATATTATGGTGGTCTTGGCATAACTCGCATGCGTTATTACAGGACATAATATGTTCGAAACCGTATTAATCTTGCAGATAGTGTGTTGCCTTATTACACAAAACCCCGTGCTTCAAACCTAGCTTAGACAGCTCGAACAAAACATTTCTTTTGGCGACTTCTTCTCAGCAGTCTTTTGGCAAAACCTCTGAGAGTAAAATAAAATTGCTATGAAAAGTTTCTTACAAATCTTTCGTTCGGAATCGACGATAAATTGTAGGTCCCGAAATTTATGGATAAAGTTAAGGCATACAACATGGTTGGTGTGATAAGCTAGGTTGTAGTATTGACTGAAGTGTTGTAATGACCAATTGATTAAGTAAGTATGATAAAAGAGCATAGAGATCCCCTTTATCGTTTAAAACAGAAATTAAACCAAGTTTTCAAAATAATTCCCAATTTCTATAGAACAGGGCGGTTTATACTTTTCATTTTCTTTTATTGTGTGAAGTTTTTTGTTTCGTCCTCGCATTTGTATCAATTTAAATGTAAAACATATACCGAACAAATGTACAATTCTTCATCTTTATACGAATATTTTTGTATACAATACGCCTTTTTATTAAAATTCATTTCATTTGATTTTTTTTTTTGTCACACGATTTCTATTTCCTTTTTTTGTCCTTTCTCACTTACTCTCCATGTTTGTAGTTACGCTTTATCGCAATCTGGCACATATCGAGTACCTTTGAATCCAACACGTGTCAATGCCTTGGAATATATTGCTGATTTTCCTTTAAGTCCTCATCCTGAAGTCTACGGGTTACATGAGAATGCCGATATAAATCGTAATAACAAGGAAACAAATGGTGTAAGAAAGATTTTGACGTCAATACAAGCCAAGCCAAGCAATTTGCAAAATTTATTTTTATTTTTTTTAGCTGATACAAGGCGTTTTAAAAACACAAACCGACTTAATGGCTTCTGTCAAATCGAGTGGTGCAGGGGCAGCTGGCGCCAGGGTAGATCCAGCATTTCAGATATGCAAAGATATATTGGAACGTCTACCAGATGCTTTTAATTTAGCTGAGGTCACAGAGAAATATCCCGTCATGTATACCAATTCAATGAATACAGTTTTAAGACAGGAATTGATAAGGTAAACAAAGGCTATAAAAGAACTAAGAACAGCTTTTTTAAAATGTTTTTTTCTCACTTTAGATTCAATCGCTTATTGGATTATATACGCAAGAGTTTAATTAATGTCCAGAAGGCTATACAGGGACAGATTGCCATGATACCGGAATTGGAAAGAACTCATCGTTCAATGGTTATAGGCAAACTGCCAGATGATTGGCTTAAGAAAAGTTATCCTTCTTTGAAACCATTGGGTAGCTATGTTAGCGATTTTCTTGCCAGGTAAGTAATAAAATGATGATCATCAGCAGGTGCATAAGTATTTGTTTGTTTGTCACCTCTCTCTTCTCATTCAGGCCAATCTATTAGGCTCTTTGTGTTACCACATTCTATTTCATTCAAAAGACACTTTTAGGACGAGCCTTCTAGCCAAAGCCATCCAAAGTCTCTAATATATTGGTCAATATCAGTTCCATCACAGTCTCTTCGTTTTCCTTTGTGTCCCGACGTCTGCAGAAATTACACAAGAAGGCTACTAGCAGACAGGGGCATGCTTTTCTATTAGCAATGTGGCGTTAGAACAGAGATCACATAGTAAATGCTTAGTCGCTCAAAAATAATGAGATGTTTTGTCCTCCCTTGGATAATACAATGGGCCATTTAGGTCACAGAGTGAACTTGCCTTTGATTGTTAAGCTGCCCACTAGCACAACCTAAACTCCCTGGTCCTCTCTGGCTTAAAATTCAGTCCACCCAACTCGCCCTGGTATTTACCTAGAAACTGTTGCCCAAAGAGTTGTATTTCTCATTAATTTCCCATCTAAACGTGGCCACGTTTGCGAAGATCACATTCCAGTCTGACACCCGTTCATGCTTGCAATACAGTTTCCGTGTATGTTCATAAACAGTGGAACCCAAATAATGCAAACATTCGAGTAATCCGCCGCTTCTCCGTAAAATAAACAAAATTCATTCACAAGCTTTAATGTCAATGTGATGTTCAGCAGACTTTATAACAGCCTGGCTGTCCCATTGTAGCAGCATATTTTCAATAAAAAATTTACTATTGAGTTGCCATTAAATTGCCGGGAGGATAGATATGATTTCCGCCTATAAAACATTACAGTCATCCGTTAGTCTGTATCAGTTTCTGGTATTCAAGTCGTCGACATTTTCCCATTCAATTTCGAGGCATCAGTGAAGTTGTCGTAGTCTATGTAGTAGGTATTGTTTTGGCTTAGTAGACACGTACCCAAAATTCAATCCGTAGCTCAGAAATCGCGACCTAAACAAAATGCTGCTATTCTATAAGAGAGTTTTTTCCTGTGTAAACAGATACCGAAAACTGTTACAACAACAAAAAACAATGTTAGTACAGAAATCATTATTGTACGAGTTGAACTGGTGGAACACGTATATAGAATATCTAGGCAGGATAGTAAAAAACGCAAACAGCAGTCTTAACTAAATGGGAGCGGTATTCGAACGATTACCATGGGGAAAGTCAGAACTATGCAGACAAGCAGTCGCGGTACTCTGGTAGGTAGTGTGTTGGCTTGTCAGACGTTAGGCCACGGCTCAAACCCCAGGTCAGACATCTCCAATAGAACGAAATGTAAAACATATTTCTTCGGCGACTTTCTCTCAAGAGATATCTGGCAAAAACTCTGAGAGTATATCAAAATTGCTATGAAAAGTTTCACAAAAAATCTGTGATTATGTAGAAAAATTAATACACACACAACATGGGTGGTGTGAGAAGCTGGGTTGTAACCATGGCCAAAAGGTTGTAATGATCAATTAGGTACGTGACTGAAGGGTTGTAATGACCAATTATGTATGTATGTATTTGTCTCCATAAGTGTGTGGAATCGAGAATATGTCTCAGCTATCTCCACGTTTATGAGGATCTGAGTTTAACTCCTTCAAGTCAAGGTGGATTGGTTCTCGGTACTTACTGTTCTTAGGGAACAGCTTTAGTTTAATTATTTTGGAAGACTATTTTCTAATCTCCACTTAGAAAGGATTTAAAAAGCAACGTTAAATCGCTCACTCATGGTACATGTATGAGATATCTATGGGTAGATCTACAGCATAATCTACTATGAAGCCATTTTCTTAAAGCTTTGTAAGTCGATTTTATTTGACCAGGTTCCATAGCACCCCGTCTTAACGGGTTTCGAGGAATACCTAACTTCTAACTTTGGTGTTACCAAGTCATTCATATAATCCATTTTAATTATCTTAATATTGAATTAAAAATCATTTAAAATTTATTTTGTGAGCCACTCATCATGACCAGAAGCCTTTCAGCGCTATTTTTATTTTTCCTTTAAAATCTGCAAAACAACAGCTTTTGCCATATTCGGTTCAAAGAAATTCTCTGCATATTTTCTACGAAACACACATGCTTAGCATGAAATTACAAAAGAATTCCTGTGATGTTTTATAACTTTCGCTCTCCTTTAATTTCATCGCTTTTTCAATATTTTTAAAAGCAAGTTTTTCACAGAATTTTGTGAAATTGAAGAGAAGTGTTGAAATCTCAAAGGAAAAGTTTCTTAAAACATGGCAAACAGTACTGCAAAGAAAATTTCAAGAAAACGTATGTGCGGGTTAATTAAAGGAAATATTTTGAAAGGGGTTACAATGAATTTGAAATACACTGCTTGGGTGTTATTAACAGTTGTTAGTAGGTCTCATGCAACAATGTTACAACATTCGTTAAAAAATGTTAGGAAATTTGAATGTTACTGAAGCAGGCAGTGTGATTTGGTTGAGTCTAAGAGAGAGCCTAGTCTTTTGTTCTTTGCATTTTCTATACGAATATATAAGATTAAATCGTCCAGTCCTATTTTGTCGTAACAAATCTAGCCAAATTTGTAAATTAAACTATTTTGCCGAAGTGAAAATATTGTTAGGCTTTTGCCTTCTAAAAACGTTTAAAATATACGCTGGTTGATTGCAAATAAAACAAAAATAATTTTGTGTTTAGTTTTAATTAAATTCATTATTGTTCGCACAATTCTGTGTGCCCTGCTCACAACTTGATGCAAACAACAACAATTGCTTTGTTTGTTATTCTTCTTTACACTCTTTTGCGTAAACAATAACAATTGTTCGACAAATCTTTATAACGGAGATCTTCAAACTACGATTATCCTCTTCACACAAGACTGACTGAATTTTTTTTACTGACCCCGTTGCCTGCTTTGCCTTGTATTTTATATGCCAACGTAAACAGGCTTTGCCTTTTCGAGATCTCTATAAATGTAAACATTGTTGTTTCATTATTGTTGTTTGTGGATTTTTGTTTGTTTCTTCCTCTTTGTTAAACTAATATGACCTGCATTCCTTATGGTAACTGCACAGAACTTTTACTTGATTTTCGTTTAGATTGGAATTCTTTCAAAACTGGATTGATAATGGAGAACCAATTGTTTATTGGCTATCGGGTTTCTATTTTACACAATCGTTTATGACGGGTGTGTTGCAAAACTATTCCAGGAAGAATCGTTTTCAAATCGATATGGTGCGCATAGACTTTGAAGTCACCGAATATGAAATGGATGCCGATAAGCCACCTGAATTGGGCGCTTATATAAGAGTGAGTAGAAAGAAAACTTTTTAACTTTTTTCTGTTAAATTAATAACAACAATAAAAAGCAATAAAACTTCTTGTTAAATTCAACACCTTTACACATGCTCTCATACACAACAACAACAACATGACAACATAAAACAGGAGCTTTTGGAAAGCAATGAGGACACCAAATTAATTGAAGTAAGATTGAAAATAGCAGTAGACACATTTACTCAAACAAATTAATGTTACATTCAATAGAATAGAAATTATTTTTTCTCATTTTCTCTTTCATTCTCTTCCATTTCTCATTTCATTACTTTTTAGGGTCTTTTCCTTGAAGGCTGCCGCTGGAATCGTTCGTTACAAGCCGTAGATGAATCGTTTTCAAAAATCCTTTTCGATACCATACCCGTAGTTTGCCTACTGCCTGCTATGAAAGTTGAAGGTCAGCCAAAGGCTACAGTGACACAAGATGGTAAACAGATCTACGAGTGTCCTGTGTATAAAACAAGCGAAAGGCGTGGTATCCTATCCACCACCGGCCATTCAACGAACTTTGTTATGTACATGGATTTACCGTGTACCAAAAATCAAATGCATTGGATTAATCGTGGTGCTGCTTCGCTGTGTCAATTAGATGATTAGTTTTGCTCAAATGAATTACCAAATGGAGTTGAATGCAAAACAGAAAAAAAACGCTGTTTTTCTTCATTACCCGGGCTATTCATTCTGTATTTTTTTGTTATATTTTCATTTGCCTTTTATATTTAGAGACTGATGATGTATATTTTTTATGTGGTTTTATGTGGAAAATAAAAAATTTAAATAAATTAACCGAAAGCAAATGTTGGAATAAAAATTTAAAGAAAGTATGTTGCAGCATTGAAATATTTTTGAATTTAAGAAATCGTTCCACAACTAACTTCAATGTAATCTTAATATTTACTGCGAGATTTAGAAACTCAAAAAAAAAATCGGTTTTATGCTAGGTTAGGTTAAACTGCCAACTGCCTCAATGGGCACAGCTTAATTGAGTCCTATAAGGTACCGTTATAACACCGATATTACACATTCCATCATATAATTATTTATAGCTCCTGGTTGGCATATCTCAACCATCGCGAAATTCTCAAATCGGCTTTGGTTACGCATGTTTTGTCACTAACTTCTGGGTGGCTAAGGGTTCCGTTGTGACAACGATTGCGTCATATAATTATAGCAACCATCCCGAGTTTCTTAAATCGCTATTGGCTACGCATGTTTTGTCACTAACTTCTAGGTGTCTAAGAAGTCTTCTTCTCAGGTTTCTGCCTTGGTTCTGCTGTAGCATTGATTCTGTCATATAATTATAGTTGCTGGTTAGCATCTCCCAACCATCTGGAGATCCTCTGGATGCCCTAGAATTTTTCTTCCCAGGTTCCCAAGCGACAATGACAGAGAACATTTTATGTGATTTCCTCTTCTTTCTCGTTATTGCAGCTTCTGCAGAAGTTGCTATGGAATTCGTAAGATGGTATCTTGAAAGGTGCAATGCAAATTCTGTTCTCCATATATACATATATATATGTCGGGCCAGATCTATCTGATGTCTCTACAAATGAGATTATTATCCCTTCTTACCTTTGCCAATGAACGGAATTTTTGTGAGACCATTTGCAGAGGAACGCCAATCTCACGAAGGAAATCATTTGAACTTGCCGTGGTGGCACGCTTAAGCACGTACGTCGGCGTTATTGTTACCTTTGATATCCCCTTATCCAGGGACCCAAATGTATGTAGGTAATCGTCGTAAGTCTCGCTATCTTCTTCAGAGACAGCCTGCATTCTTGGACAATCTTAGATATGATGTACACATTCTCTAGGGATCTAATGACCATTATACTGTCGCTAAATATGCGTATATCACCATACAATATACTTTGATACAGCATTTCCATTTCAGCAATTTTAATGGGTATTATTTCATTTCATTTCTAACTTTCATTTGTTCGGGAAAGATTCCACATTCGATTTTGTTACGTGATCTGTATGACATTTCCTGAGAGGTGCAAACAATTTTTTAACGTCGCCGTAGTTTAGCAGGTAGTTTGTTTTCTTATTAGATGTGAGGCTATGGTTCAAACCCCAGATCAGACATCCTCAACAAAACGAAACACAAAATAATATTTTTTCGGCAATTTCCTCTCAGCAGATTTCTGGCAAAAACTCAGGGAGTAAATGAAAATTGCCATGAAAAGTTTCTCAAAAATCTGTCATTTGAAGTCAACATTAAATTGTAGGTTTCGCCAACTCATGTCTAAAACTAACACTCGCAACATAAGTAATGTGAGAAGATAGATTGTAATCCTGACTGGAGGGTTGTGATAACCAATTATGTATGTATGTAAACCATTTTCATAAACAATCCAATCGTGGGAATTTTATGTACTCTCAGAGGTTTAGCCAGAAATCTACTGGGAGGAAGTCGCCGAAGAAATTAATTTTTCGTATTTCATTATGTTCGAGATGTCTGACCTGGGGTTTGCACCGTGGCCTTAAGTCTAGTAAGCAAACACACTACCTACTAGACTACGACGACTAATGGTTACATATGACTGAAGGTGGTCGCATAAATCTGAAGATGGTCACATAAAACTGAAGGTGGTCACATAAACCTCAATTTTTTTCTATTTTCTTAGTTTAATACAACGTGCACTTCATTCATTCAGCTGGCTTTTTAAAAGTGTTCAATTATAGATGGAACGCTCCCTATGTTTAGACATAAAATAATTGTTTATCCTACATTCAACTTTGATTGAACATACCGCTTTAATAGTCTATGAAACAAACATCATAACGTTAGAGCTTTTTGTATTTGTATTTATTAAATTTGGATTTCTGATACAACAAGACATAATATCTTATAATTTAAAGTACCATTGATTTTTTAAATTCTTGATTAAGCCTTGCTTGAACTGCAGTTATTATAAACTCATTGAAGCTTCATAATTTGCAAAAAAAAAAATTGGTTCTTTAAATAATCTATATTTGATTTCCGCAGTAATTTATTTAAAGTAGTCATAAATCTTTAACATCATTTAACATGATTCTTGATATTGAAATATCGGTTCATGGCAATTTCAAAAGAAAAAATATTTCAACAGACTCCCATCAGTACTATTATGAGTCATAAAGTTATTTAAATCGAAATAAATTTCAATAATTATTTACAAATCGAAAATAACTCTTCCGTAATTAATAATAAAAAAAATTGAAAACAAATTGCATAATTAACCATGAATTAACAATTATTGTTGAGCGGACCTCTTCTAAAGCATTTCTAATATTTTTGGCAGTAGGAAAAAAAACACACATTCACACCTATAATTTAAATTGTAACAATTGGTTCATCAATCTAAATGAAAATAAATTATTTTCATAACAAACATACAATATACATACATATGTATGTATGTTAACCTTACTTACCTTACCTTACACATTTTACTGTTGTTACTTCTGTTGACTCTATTTTGCTTTTTTTTTTCTATTTTCATATTTTTTTCTTCCCCACATTAGAGGCCTAAACACAAAAACCGTCGCTTTTGGGTATTCATTTAAATATTTAGATGCTACAGCCAGCCAACACCAACAAAACAAAACGAAAAAAAAAACAATAAACAGTTATTGGTTAAACAAAACGGTTTTTGTGTACAAAAAAAAAAAAAAAAAAACAGCCACAACAATAACAACAACATGGTAAACATTAGAAACACAAACAAAACAGAAAAAAAAACAATTGTTATGACGTTATAAATAGATTTGGAAACAAATAAACACATTAAATGTGGATGTGGTTGTTGAAAAGGGCCTATAAACCAATTTAGAAAAATACCACCATCAACAGTTTAGCAACAATTGCCAAATTGTTCGAAATAGAGAAATCAAATACAAATTCGTTTAAATTGTGCACATGTAAAGCATATGTAGTATGTGTGTACGTTACAATTTCTGTAATAAATTCGTATAAATTTTTAAAATAATTTGTTTTTTGTAATATTTTTTGAAAATAAATTAAATCATATGATAAAATGTAATTAATTTTTTAAAGTTTTATAAATTTTAATAAAAATTTTGTTAGTCCATACACTCCACCATATCAATAAACCTTAGAAAATTCGGTTGAGAAAATTCGGTAGACTTGCGTCATGTATGCTTCACTTACGTACTCACTTACTTAATTGGCAATCACAGCTCTTCAGTCAGAATAACGAACTAGCTTCTCACGTCACTCAGTCTAAGTGCCTTTATTTTATTCATTAGCGGCGGGACCTACATAAAGAGTTTTGCCGAAGCATCCAGAGAAGCTTTTTATATTCGCATCTTGTCGGTATTCTGGAATCAGCTTGTCCATGTATATGTAACTGGGAACGATGGATAACTTTTTCGCAGGCTATATTATTTACCTACAGTTGGTATCAGAGATCAGCGATGAGTATTCAAAAAGATGATTAGAATCAAATCATACTCATAATTTCTGATACTTATACGCATTCATACTTATTTTAATATCATGAAACCTCTACTCATATTCAAAGCTTGAAGTACTCATCATATTCATACTTAACAACACGTATAATGTTGTTGATTTCGACTCTTCATTACTCAACATTTACAAGAATCACAAAATAAGTATGAATCGACTACGAAAACTAAAATACTCACTAAAAAGTTGTGTGTTTGCTCTGCTTGCTGTTTTGTCTTTTTTGCTTATGTGTCTTTTTTCTTTTTTTTGTAAATGCAACAACAACAACTAAGTTTGTAAGTTTTGGTGAATGATTCAAGTCACTCGAATTTTTTTTTTAAGTATTATAAGTATTTTTCTAAAGCTATGAATCTAAATGAGTAGGCTTATGAATCAAACACATTTCGAATGGTATGAGTTTGATGTCAACATTGTATGTATACTCATTGCAACCTGTACTTATAAACCAACGTTGTAGTGAGTATGAATGAATCAGAGTAGTTACATTTCAATATTGTTGCCTCAGTTATATTTAAAATTTCATGAGTTTCATAAGCACTCATCGAAAAACGATTCATTTTTGATCTGTGGTTAGCATGAATCTCTATCGTAATCTTTGCTGTATACTGTATAATTTACAAGACAATACATTTGAGATTCTACAGATACTTTAGGATCAGACAGTCACAAAATTCTGTATAATTTCTTCTTTGCTCGTCAAGACACTCGCATGGTTTTGCTCAAACATACTTACTTTAATTGATCATTATAAGACTTTAGCCAGTATTACAACCTAGCTTCTCACACTACCCAAGTTGTAAGCGTTATTTCTATCCTGGAGTAGCGGGGCTTAGAATTGCCCTTTTTAGTTATCTCTCTATTATAAATTTCATTACTTCAACAGAGAATGTTAAACTTTCGGAAGGCATATCTTTAACAAAAAGAGATATTTCATCTGGTCTTCTAACAGGGACTTCTCACGGCCATCTTGTTAAAGCAACATTTGTCAACTTAGTAGTGTTTTTATAGCATTTGACAACACGTGCAAGGAATAAAATTGTTTTATTAAAATGGGTGTTCTGTTTCGTCAACGTATCGTGCGGAAAATCGTTTTGTGTTCGTCAACACATAAAATTGTTGTTCGTCAACACATAAAATTGTCGAGCTTGGTACGATACCAATTCATATGGGATCCAAGAGCATCCAATGCCTTTCAAAAAAAGTCAGTATTTAGTTTAGACTTGCGGCTGATAGTGTCAACGATCCAGATTCCTTAGAAAACGACATTAGCCAGACCACCACTATCAATGCAAGCACTATAGATAGAAGATTATCAGCTTCTTTTGATCTGAATTGGATGATTCGGACACTAACGATATGTGGTCATCACCTTCTCATGTGGACTCACATGACTAGTCACCCTAAGATCCTCACAGTTTCTCATTTGAACGATGTTATGTTCCACCCATTATGGCATCAATAGGCCTTTTAGACGATATAAAAAATGTCGATGATATCTTATGCACACTTTGTTTCATTTAAATTTAAAGATTGGAAGCGCTTAATGAAAGAAATGCAAAGCATTGATTTGTTCAAGTCTCCATTTTGTATGAACCCATTAAACGACGTCGCCGTGGTCTCGTAGGCAGTGTGTTGGCTTATTAGACGTGAGTCCACGGTTCGAACACCAGTTCAGGCATCTTTCTCTCAGCAGATTTCTGGCCAAAACTCTGAGAATAAATAAAATTGCTATGAAAAGTCTCTCAAATATCTGTCGTTCGGAGTCGACTTTAAACTGTAGGTCCCGCCACTCATATATAAAAAATTAACTCATACAACACAAGTCGTGTAAGAAACTAAGTCGTAATCCTGACTAAAGCGTTGTAATGACCAATTATGTCTGCATTAAACGATTAGTCATGCGACAAAACAGACACAGGCTATGTTCCACGAACAAGAAAGATGACAAATGCAGAAATTCAGAATTATATCTTCCACCTTTCAAATGTTTTTCAGAAGAGATTTTCTATGTCATGTGCTTTGAAAAATAAAAGTAGATACTTCAACGTCTCGTATGCTGAATAAAGATCCTTTACAAGTCAGTTACAGTCTAAGCCAATGGGACTGTGTTGCTACCATACGAAACACATGCTGGTACGCGACGAAGCTGCTTATTATCTCTAGCTTTATTTAATGATGTTTTCAAAAATGTCTTTTATGCCCTTTTTCATATAAAAACTCATATGTGAATTTATTTTTAGCATAACAATCAAAAGCCAATTTTAGCTCAAAAACTATACAGAAACGACGCGCAAAAAAAAACGTTCTTGAATTTGACTATAATGGAACAAAGATGCTTAAGCGGTAAACATTAATTTCCGGCATTAATTAAAATTATCTGAAGATGCCATATCAAAGGAGAAAACAACAACAACATCAACTATAACAATATAACCTACGCATTCATTCAATTTTAATGAACAACTTATGAAAGAAGTTCGATAAATACCGTAGACCGTCCTCAACCGGTTTCAATTACAATAAACATTTCAAATTTTAATAATTTTTGAATATTTTAAGTACTTCAAATAAACAATAACAATAACAACTTAAAAGAATTAAGTATAAATACTGTTAAATAAACATTTTCGAAATCATAACACCATCGCAATTCATCTCTAATTCTACACATAGTTTAGAAGGATCTCAATAGTTATGGTAAGAAAAACTGCAAATTAAACAAATATTTGGAAAATATTATTAAAAATACCATTTATTTCTTATTTCAGAGGATTTTTATTGTTTTATTTGCTGTAGTAGCAGCTGCATCGGCAGCCTCTATTGCCATCGACTATTTACCGCCGGTGGCTGATAATAGCCTGCCCGTACAGGAGTATATACCACCGGAGAGTGATGCAGAACCAGCCACATTGGCCGATGATGGTTATCGCTATAAAACTGTGCGCAAATTGAAATTGAGACATCGTCGCGATGTTAACGAATTGCCCGCCAATGAATATTTGCCCCCAACTGAGGAAGCCCAAGAAGAACTTGTCGAAGGTGTTCAAGGTCCTGAAGAAAAAACCGAATTGGCTGAAGATGGTTACCGTTACAAAACCGTGCGCCGCTTGAAATACCGTCAACGTCGTGATGTCAACGAATTGCCCGCCAACGAGTACTTACCCCCTACAGAAGCTCAAGAAGAAGTTGTCGAAGAAGTTGCCGCCCCGGCAGAGAAAACCGAATTGGCTGATGACGGTTATCGTTACAAAACTGTCCGCCGCTTAAAATACCGTCACCGTCGTGATGTCAACGAATTACCCGCCAACGAGTACTTACCCCCTACAGAAGCTCAAGAAGAACTCGTAGAGGAAGTTGCCGTTCCTGAAGAGAAAACCGAATTGGCTGAGGATGGTTATCGTTACAAAACCGTGCGCCGCTTAAAATACCGTCACCGTCGTGATGTCAATGAATTGCCCGGCAATGAATATTTGCCTCCTACTGAGGAAGCTCAAGAAGAACTCGTAGAAGAAGTTGCCGTCCCTGAAGAGAAAACCGAATTAGCTGAGGATGGTTATCGTTACAAAACAGTGCGCCGCTTAAAATACCGTCAACGTCGTGATGTTAACGAATTGCCCGCCAATGAATATTTGCCTCCTACAGAATCCCAGGAAGAAGTTGTCGAAGAAGTTGCCGCTCCTGGAGAGAAAACCGAATTGGCTGAAGATGGTTATCGTTACAAAACCGTGCGCCGCTTGAAATATCGTCACCGTCGTGATGTGAGTGAATTGCCCGCCAATGAATATTTACCCCCTACTGAGGAAGCTCAAGAACTTGTCGAAGAAGTTACCGTCCCAGAAGAGAAAACTGAATTGGCTGAAGATGGTTATCGTTACAAGACCGTGCGCCGCTTAAAATACCGTCAACGTCGAGATGTCAACGAATTGCCCGCCAACGTGTACTTACCCCCTGCAGAAGGTCAAGAAGAAGTTGTCGAAGAAGTTGCCGCCCCGGAAGAGAAAACCGAATTGGCTGATGATGGTTATCGTTACAAAACCGTGCGCCGCTTGAAATATCGTCACCGTCGTGATGTGAGTGAATTGCCCGCCAATGAATATTTACCCCCTACTGAGGAAGCTCAAGAACTTGTCGAAGAAGTTGCCGTCCCTGCGGAGAAAACCGAATTAGCTGAAGATGGTTATCGTTACAAGACTGTGCGCCGCTTAAAATACCGTCAACGTCGTGATGTAAATGAATTGCCCGCCAGCGAATACTTACCCCCTACAGAAGCTCAAGAGGAACTTGTCGAAGAAGTTGCCGTCCCTGCGGAGAAAACCGAATTAGCTGAAGATGGTTATCGTTACAAAACAGTGCGCCGCTTGAAATACCGTCAACGTCGTGATGTAAATGAATTGCCCGCCAGCGAATACTTACCCCCTACAGAAGCTCAAGAGGAACTTGTCGAAGAAGTTGCCGTCCCTGAAGAGAAAACCGAATTAGCTGAAGATGGTTATCGTTACAAAACTGTGCGGCGCTTGAGATACCGTCAACGTCGCGATGTCAACGAACTACCCGCCAACGAGTATTTGCCTCCAAGCAACACAGAAGTCAAGGATTTAGTTGTGGCTGTACAAGAACCAGTTGAAAGCGCTGTTCTAGCCGATAATGGCTATCGTTATAAAAGCGTACGTAAACTTAAATTCAAACGCCATTAGAAAAATTCCCGAATGTAATGAAGTTATTTAGTTTAAGTAAGAAACGACCTTTAAAAATGTAATAAAAAAAGATATTTTAAAAAAATTGATAAGTTTACTTAGGGGGAATGTACATAAGGTACTATTTACGGTACTTTTTGTAAATTAGAAAAGTACTTATCAGTTTTAGTTTTTTTTTTTTTTTTTTTGAAAAGCTTTAAGCTTTTTCTCTATAGAAAAAAGTACTTTTTTCAATAAAGTACTTTTCATATGTTAAATGCTATCTTATCTTATTTCCAGTATAGCGATAAGAATTGCAACATTTTGTGATAAGAAATGTGTAACACCATATGGGAACACTTGCTATGCGGCAGGTTGTTTGTTAAATTAGTATTGAAACGACATTTAAACGGTTAAAAACTACGAAGTTAACGAACGATTTGTATTTTTTTAAAGTTTTTTTTTTTACAAAACAACAAAAATTTGCTTTCAAAAATGAAACAAATGAAAAATACTTCCACCTATTTGGTGATTTTGTTAAGTAAGATTTCGAAAAGAAAAAAGAAAATATTTTATGTATTGTTGTTACATATGTATTGTTATGTTATCCGCAAAAAAGTGTACAAAATACGGTGTGTGACTAAAATATTTGTCAATCGCCTCGGCAAAGATAAGATAAGAAAATTACTCATTAAGGGCAGGTTGTATATTTTGCTGTGGTGATTCAAACAATAAACAACAGAAATTGTGAATTCTTTGAAAATGTTGTAGAAACGATAACGATAACACAATGGATTACATTGAATCAACTTTGATAAAAATATCAAAACGAGACTAGTTTTGTGCAGAAATCAATTCAAGATTGAGAACAAGTGGTCATATTAAAAAAGTTTTTTTAATAGAAATTTGTGACAGTGTTCTATGTAGCAGGAATGTCAAAAAATATCGATAATTATCGAAATTGTTTTTAACCTTCAAATAATTTCTTTAAAAAAAATTTATAAAATTCAAGGTTACAGTTAATCAAGCTCGTTTGTTTAATATATACATACATACATAATTGGATGATTACAACCTTTCGGTCAGGATTACGACCTAGCTACTCACACCACTTATATTGAGTGTATTAATTTTATACATGAGTGGCGAGACCTATATTTTAAAGTCGACTCCAAACGACAGATTTTTGGGAAACTTTTTCATATCACTCATTTAATAATACCAAACTCTAACTCACTGGAAGAAAAATCGATAAATCGATTAAACAAAAGGCAATAAATAGGATTTGTGTCCGTACGTATCAGCCGTTATAGAACTGAAACGAGAACAAAGATGGTCTAAACACGATATTTACTTACTTAATTGCACATTACAGCCTGGCTTCTAATTTAAATTCATGAGTTAACTTTTTTCATGAGTGGCCGTGGTTACAATTTAAAGTCAACTCCGAAAGACAGATTTTTGAGAAACTCTTCATGGCAATTTTATTTGCTCTCAGAGTTTCTGGCAGAAACCTGCTGAGAGGAAGTCGCCGAAGAAATATGTTTTCATATTTCGTATGGTTTGATATGTCTGAGCTAGGGTTTGAACCATGGGTTTTGCGTCTAATAAGCTAACACACTATCTACTAAACTGCGGCGACTGACAATCCCAAAAACCATCCCCAAATTTTTTAAAAAATTTGCGAATATCACTCGAAAAATTTAAAGTCCTTACAAGTAATAGAATTTTGTTTTTAATTTCCCTTAGAATTATACCCTCCACATAACCACAAAGTATTCAGCTTTCAAAAGAAGTCATAATAAATTTTTTTTTTTTGTTTACATTTAACTGTACAGTAGTGGTCACGCTTATTGATATAAAGTATTATTCCCTGGTAATAGTTTCTTTTCCCCAAAGTGATTTCTTAAAAAAAAGAACCACAGGATGGCAATGGGGATGTTTTCGTTCCATGCTCTCACATTAATAGTGTTTCAAAGCATAACAGGGAATTTTACTATAAAAATACTTTTATATACGAGGGTGATTTCAAAACCAGCTGATCCGACGTTAAGTCAATCATAGGAATTTAAAATCGCATGCCTATCAGCGCACACCTAAGCCCTCAAGTCGGTTTGTTGTATGCTCACCATTAAAGGTCCCAACCATCCACGCTTCCTTAACTACTTCCAGTCCACTTCTGTAAGATTATTGATGTCTGGCATACTAAATATTTTTAATACCGAGCTTACGAAGGCTGGGCAATGACATAAAAAATGTTTCATCGTTTCGAAAACATACGTTTTAAGTGTGAAGAAGCTATCAACAAAAATTGAAAGAATTGGATAAACATTATTTCTCAGTACAGTCAAAGTTAGATTAAGTTAGCGGGTAGCTTATCATTCACAGTAAAGATCACTCTGTGGCCCATACGGCCCATTGAGTTACCCTTGTCATGATCCGTTAGTGGTGGGTTAGAACCACCCCGAGCTCGGGATGAAACCGGCTTGTTCTCTTAGTGGCCCATTCGATGCCATGCCCAAGTCTTCAAACGTTCTGTCACCCAAAAACATCTGGGTTCTGAAGTGCAGGATACTAGCTTAAAAGGTGTTGTACCGATTCCTTTTCCTCCTCATTATGGCAGCTTTTGGAGTAATGCTGGTGGGATAGACCGAGCTGGTCAGCGAAACTGCCAATAGCGCAGTGTCCCGTTAGAATTCCTGTTAGAATCCGAACCGATCTCTTGTCGAACTCATGTTCAAGTTCACTGGTTCTCTCGCTGTCCACTGCTGGACACAGCAATTTTGAAATTCAGCAACCAGGTATGTTGGACCACCCACAGTTTGTTGAATTCTATGCTGCTTTTTCCAATTTGGAAATGTATATCCCCTCTATCGTCTCCTCTTTAGACATCTACGATGCCTTCCCTGCCTTTTCGTTTCCGCAGTCCAATCAACATTGAAGTCGAATTAGATGTAAATCTGCTGAATTACCCAAGTTTTTATATTTCTAGGTGCTCGTTCGATTAATTTTACTACCATTCTCGTATATGTTATTCCTGGTGATACCTAACGACAATCAAAACAACATTTTTTTTCTGGTTTTCTATGCGTTTTATTATGATCGCATTGTATTTTGTCGTTGCGGGAAGTTTTTAATAAAAAGTTTTATTCCCTACTCCGCTCCACTCCAATCCGTTCCTTTTTTCATAATTTTTTTTATGTTCATAAAAACATTAATTTTTTTAAGTTTCTTTTTTTTTTTTTCTTATTTCTGTTTAAATAAACTTTTACGGGTTAAACAAACAGGTCTTGGTGTACGTAGGAATATGCCACTAATTAAGTTTTGATTAATTACGGGGGTTCGTATATTTTTTTTTTCTTTGGTTCAGCAGCTGCAACAGCAACAAAGTAATTGTGAAAACAAAACACAGTAATACAGATGAGGGCAAATGATTAGTATTTGTGGAAGTTATGTAAGAAATAAATCAAACTTGGGGGAGGAGATTTCTGACAAAAACTTCGAGAGTGAAACAAAATTTCAATGAAAAGTTTCTCCAAAATCTGTCGTTCAGAATTGACTTTAAAGCGGTAAGTCCCGTCCCTCTAGGATAAAATTAACACACATAGCGTAAGTAGTGTAAGAAACTAGGTTGTAATCCTGACTAAAGGGTTGTAATGACCAACTAAATAAGCAAGTAAGTAAGGGTGGAGAAGAAAGGCGACTTATTTCAATTTTATTTCTCAACTTAGAAGATCTTTTGCCTGATATAAAAATTTCTGTTGACAATTTTTCAATGCTACGTATACTAGTTTAGTCAAGCTATGATGCTGTTTTTGTAAAACAGACTTTAGTCTGTAAATGGAGAACTTTATGGTTCATTAAGGCCTAAATTGTCAGTTGGTTTGTTAGAGATCAAAATGCGTTTTCTCAAAGTGAAGCTAAGAGCTCAGAATACATTATTTGGGGTTATCGTGCACTATACAGGCAGAAGTTTCACCAGTCTGTTGATGTTGTCACCAGTCTGTTGACGTAGAGGCCTATTTATTATCAAAACCAAAGATATTCATTTTATTCCATTGCTCTTCGATTGTAACTTATCTGTGCTAATCCTGGTGTAATTGCTTTATACATAGTTTCCTAGAAAAACATGTTTTTCAAATCCTGTTTATAAATAAATTCTAAAGGAATTAAAACTTTTACGGTCTAACACTCAATCAACATAAATATCTACGGCATAATGTGTGGTAAAAGTTATTACTTACTTACATACTTAATTGGTCATTAACAACCCGATTAACGGATTTCAACACATCCTTCCATGTGCCTCTGCTTCTTGAGCTCTTACGCCAGTTGGCCACACCAATCGATGACAGGGCTTCCTCGATTTGGTCCTTCCAATGCATACAAGGTCGTCCTCTTCGCTGACTTCCACAGATCCCCGCATCCAATACCCGTCTCGCCGGAGCATTCTCCTCCTCCACGTTATAATGAACTATAATGAGCTGTAGGAATGGTCTAAATACTGAAAATGTCCGGATATCGGTGAATTCATATTATCCGCCACACAAACTCTAACTGAGAAGATATTTTTGACAGTGTTTGTATAAAAATGAGACACCAGCCTGACCAGATCTGAAACGCTTTAGCCTCTTCAAATTTCTTAATAATTTTACCAAGTTCTTGCACAGTAGACCTATTATGACAACCATTATCACTTCGTTTGGCTCGAAAAGTGGCCACGTTTGAATCAAAACTTTTGAAGTAATTTTAACTATTTTTACATGTTCTTCGGTTGTTGGAGAATCAATATTCGTAAAAGATTCATCAGATGAAAGACACTTAGAAGCTGACAAGCTTGCCACACCGATAGTTTGGAAACCCATAAACGTATGACAAGGTAGTCTAGTAAATAGGTCACTAGCCTGTCAATAATGAGTTGTGAGCTCGATTATGCCCAGAGACTGTAGCTTGCTACAGAACACCAAGCACAATATCTTAGCTACTACCCTCGTTTGTAATTATTTTGTAACTTAAAATAAATAAATCGAGTCCAGTGAGTATTGAGTTGAGTGGCGGGACCTACAGTTTAAAGTTGACTCCGAACAACAGATATTTGAGAAACTCTTTAGAGACAATTTTTATTTACTCTCAGAGTTTTTGCCAGAAATCTGCTGAGAGGAAGTCGACGAAGAAATATTTTTTATATATTTCGTTTGGTTCGAGATGTCTGACCTGGGGTCTGAACCGAGGTCTCAAGTCTAATAAGCCAATACACTACCTACTAGACTAAGGCGACTCACAATATCATGTATGGAATTACAACCACACAACATAGATTGTGTAAGAAAGTAGGACGCTATCTTGGCTAAACATTTTAATAGCCATCAACGAGTGTATTTCCAACAGAAGGGCTTAATGAATGAAGAGAGTTCTCGAAAATCCAAGTGATTTTGAATACAAAATTATTGTCCGATTATTCACTATGTTTCTTATTTAGAATATTTAATATTTTTTTAGAGATTCAAGATTCAACTCTTTTACATCTCTGTGTATATGCTTAATACAAAACTAAATACTGCCGTTCCCTTCTAACTTATGGTTGAATATGAAAAATATGTTCTCGTTTCCATGTTTGCATAAAATTCCATACGGAACCCATTATAACGATAACGATAATGCTGATGTTGATATTGCTGATGATGGTGATGATGGCGATGATGGCATTGTGCGATGTCCATGGCGATAGAGTTGATGATACATGCACTTATTGTATGCCACACTATATATTCCAGTGTGTTCATATCATATTTGTGCACCTTGTATTTAAATATCATTAAAAAACTTTTTCTTGCTACTAATTTTTTTAAAAAATTTTTTCCCACATGTGTTAATAACTCTCTCTTCTCTCTTTTCTTTTTTATTCTCTTTTTTTTTCGTTTCATTTTTTAGTTGTGTTTGCCTGCTGTACCCAGGAAACGGAAGCATTACGTCGCGTATTGCGTGGTCGTAGAACTTTAACACGCAGTTATTTTGGTAAGTATTTTACAGTTAATTATGAATTTGTGTTGTTTTTTATTATTTTTTTGTAATTTTTGTTATTTTTCTCTTCGCACATCTCCCTTAACAACGCTATTGTTATTTAAAGGATTCATTTTTCATTATCCTTTCGTTTTATTTTTTTGCTTTTGCAAATGTATTTGTTAACAACATCAATAGCATTGTTAACAAAGTTATTTCAATATGAGGGCTGCAGTAAAGGACAACAAAAAAAACGTATTTTTTTATTTAAAAATTAAAACCCTTTTTTGTTGTAATTTCCGCAAAGAACAACATAATTTAAGGCAACAAAGTATTTCGCGTAATGATTTAAATTACAATTTAACAGAATTAAAAACAAACGAAAATACATAATTAAAGTTAATCAAATAAATCTGATTAAAGGATAAACTTGGTTTTACTCAGCAAGTATGGCCAGTAAGCCCTTAAATAGGCCAATACTGTATAGCACAGTAATTATACATCGACGTAAAATATTTATTTAGTTACATATTCCTGTGTGATATGGCAACACATACAATAAAACATAATTCAAGCGTTCAACGCGTTTCGTTCCATAATAGAAACTACGAAAATTCTTTATCCGGCTCTGATTTTGACGTGTAACGCATTTGTCGGCAAGACAGATCTGTATTTAGGTGTTGAGTATCGACTGATCTGTACGTTGTACCTCTTTGTCGCTTGGTTTTTACAATATTCCGTACGAACATATATACATACATACATAATTGGTCATTACAACCCTTCAGTCAGGATTACAACCTAGCTTCTCACACCACCCACGTTGTGTGTGTAAATTTTTTATACATGAGTGGCTAGACCTACAGTTTAAAGTCGACTCCGAACGCAAAATTTTTGAGAGACTTTTCTTTGCAATTTTATTTGCTCTCAGACTTTTTGCCAGAAATCTGCTGAAAGAAGTCGCCGAAGAAATTTTTTGTATATTCCATTTTGATACCGATGTCAGAGCTGGGATTTGGACCGTGCCCTCACGTCTATTCTACTAGACTCCAGCGACTTCCATACGACCATACATTGCAATAATGCCTCCGAGATATACAAAGTGGTCTACTTTTTCAGCTGACACGCCATGTTTCACTAAGAAGGAGGAGTTTATTGTTCTATTTTTAATTGTTTTTTTATTCGAAACGTTTATCTTCAGACCAATCTACCATTTTCATACACTCTATAGTCACTCTATATGCCATAGTGTAAACTTTTGTGAGGCATTGTAGGGAAACCATATTGCCTGCTAAATTTCTGGTTATTACTCCCTGTCAACAATGAAAATTTCCTTGCCAGTTCCTCTGATACGCGTCCATACCGTGTACCGTACGACAGATATTACCACCATACTCCAAGTCAGGCAATCGTTGGTTCAATTGCCAGTATCAAATAACGCAATTTTATTAAGGGACTTCTGTCTTACCATTTGAAGCATGATTTACACGTGACTTCACGGTGTACTTATGTAATAAGGGAAGTAATTTTCTCCGGCACATTGAAATTCTGCAGTACTGTATCGCTGTTTATGGATTTTTCCTCTGGAATTCTATGAAAATTATAAAATTTTGTGCTGGATTTAAAGCAACTCTGTTCATTCCGAAGAATTAACATGATAAATGGAAATAAGCGATCTACTTTTACCAATAGGTCTACTGTCCTACCGTTTGAAGCGTGATTTACACGCGACGTCACGATATACTTCTGTGATGAGGGAGGTAATTTTCCCCGGTACAACAATATTCTATAGTGCTGACCATATTGAACCGCTGTTTATAGATTTTCCCTCTGGAATTCTATGAAAATTATAAGATTTTATGAGTTAAATTTCGCCAAATGTCCTTTGACTACTATGCCCCGTGAATTTAAGGTGGTCTAACCATGAGAAGTTGCATTTAAAGTCATTCTTTTCATTCTAAAAAACGAATTCGAAATAATAAAATTCAATAATCTTCTGAATTCAGTTTCAACATTCGGGAATTTCACTTTTTTATCCATTCAGAAAGGCTTTGCTTTCTAGACATGAGTCGAAATGTAGTTCGTGAGGATTGGTACAGTTGTTTGTAGTTTTTGGTAGAATCACGTCAGCTTTTGTGATTTTACAGTTTTTCAATTTTTTTCTTTTATAACCCAGAAAAGAAAAGACAATAATTACAATAACAAATCAACAGTAAGTTCTAGAAGTTGCCAGATCGAAAATAATTGAAGTATAAATAAAGCAAAAAGAATCGTTACCTGAGAGTTGTAGTAAAAAGCCCAAAGCAAAAATACTGTTTTATGACAAAGAATATTCAATTCGTATATTCTGGGACAACTTTTGAATTATTATGACCTCTTTTATTTTTTCTTTTCTTTCCTTTATTATTTTTCCTCATTTTTGCATTTAAAAAGTGTTTTCCTTTGGCAATTATTGTTTAATTCGATTTTAAAACATTCATACTTAAAATGAAATTAATTTTTATTTGTTTCTTTCATTGGTTTTTTTAATTTTCTTTTTTACCTCTCCATTTTACAGAGGGTTTGGCTATACCCGGTTGGGCACTTGTAACAGTGATTGCTTTAGCTGAACTTTTACTTGGTGCCATCCTGTATGTTGTCATGTATAAGTTTATCATTGCGAAAGATAGTGAATCGACTACCAATACATATGCACCGGCTAGTACTGGTTATGCTCCAGCAGCTACAACACCATATACCCCGGTAACTGGCACTTCATACACTCCAGCTGCTGCAACGCCTTACACCCCGGCAGCTACAGCTTATACACCACCACCAGCCACTGCTTATACCCCACCAGCTACAGTCACAACATCGGATGAAAAAAAACAAGCGTAGAAGAGTAACAGAGAGAGAGAGAGAAAGTGAGAAAGTACAAGTAAAACACCAAACAAAAAACTACAAGAGACACTGGGTATAACGACATGCAAACAAATCCCGTGGTCTATATCTTAACAGTTTTTTAGTTATTAATGATCGTGTTGTTGTTGCTTTAGTAACTAAACAAATAACCAACAACATCGCATAGAAAACTTCCAGCGAAACCAAACCAAAAACAACAAACAAATATATGAGAATTAGAAAAATAAGAGATCTAAACAATATCATACCACAACAAAAGTTACACTACAGTTACATGCTCTTTTCCAGCAAATGCCCTCTCTTAATAAGAAGAAGAATAAATAACATTTCACACTGCTTTCCCTCTTTCTCTATCTGTTTCTCAACAAGTTCTGCGAAATAATAAAAATACTGTTATTAATATAATAATAACAACAACAACTAGACTATGAAAGAGAAAAAGTAAAACTTTGTCAACATTTTATTTCAATTTTTCTTTTTTCTTTTTAGAAATTTTACTTTTACTTCGTATTTTTTTTTATTAAATATTTTTGAAAAAATTCTCTTCTTTTATTGTGTTGTTTTTTTTTCAAACTTCATTCTTTCTTTTCTTTGGAATTATTTTCCATATGAAATTTTTTTAATAAAAAAAATTGAGGAAAATATTTATTTTTCTGTTCCATTGTTATTGTCGTGCAGGTAAAAACAATGGCCTTAAATACACTCAAAATAAAATGTTAGTAAGTAATGAAAGTGGCTGCAATTTCGTGCAGTTTAAATAGAGATTGTAATCAACCCCTTCTAATGGAATTATAACTTCGATGTTCATAGGTCGGAACTCGTAAAAATCCGCATACGGGGGTTAAATCAATGCCAGTCTCCACAAAAGAAATGAAGGACTTGCTTGATGCTAAAGTGGGCCAAGAACCTCCAAAAACCAGAAACCTCAACTAGCCAAAAGCGTGGTTACTCTAAAAGCCGGACCTACGTCCAGCAAAAGTGTCCTTGGTAATGTAAAGGTAGACACGGTTCCAAAACTCAAGGCTTCGAAGCAGCGGTACAGGAAGCGATTGAGCGCTAGGCGAGTTCAAGATAAGATCCCCAAAATCCCAATAGAGAGATAAGCAAGATAAGCTTGCTGACTTAGAGAAAACATTGGCCACGGATCGGCGGTCTACTGAAGGCGGAGCACCCGACGCTATAAAACCGCGTAGTTCGCATCCCACCAATTTCACATATAGTGAGCTGCTTAAGGACAATATAGAGATGTCAGTTGTAAATCGCTTATATCTAGACGGCAGTATTATACCGTCGAACTGAAGACTAGTAAGAGATGCCCTTGCAAATGTCTTTCTGAAAGTAATAAGGGATAATCCGGGACCGCTTTCAGTTTATCAGACGTGTGGCTAGCACCAAATGCAAGCGAAATTAGTGAATATGTGCCGACGACAGAGTTCTAGACCTCTTCTCCACTGCCATATCGAGGTTTTGTGAAATTTGTACGGGTGGCAAATTAGAAGTGGTGCCTAAAGATGCCATACCTAGCATACCCGGACCAAGGAGTCTAGTGGAAACGCCTCTCAAGAGACCACGTCACTTGACCAACACATGGGCGTATCAGATGAAAAGACAAAGGATGATGACGATCCATACCCGATCCACAGCCAGTTCTTTCTCTTCCACTAGATCGGATAAAGCATCTGTCTTTGGGATGCTGTTAAGGGAATCTAAGCTCCTACACAAGGCTGATCAAGAAGATAATGGCCTGGATACAACGATGATGGAGAATAACTCGGATGATCTCCATCTCTCTAAGACAGAGTCGACTGCACTATCCAAACGGTTATTCATAAGAGGTGGGACCTACAGTTTAAAGGCAACGCATAGTTCCTACAAAATTATTGAAATTAGTTTTGTTGTTCGTTGTTGTCTTTCTCCTTCCCTTTTTGGGCGACAACGTCTTCTTATGTACAGAGAGCTTGTAAGTAAGTGTTCTACAAGGGCTAATAGCCATCTACCCTCATACCCTTTTTAGTTCCTGACTAGCTTTCTTTCATTAATCGCAGCTCAAGATAGTGTTCGGCATTTCTGGTCTGACTTATGAATGCAATTGGAATAGTGAGGTCGACATAGTAAAACATAAATATTGTAAATGAAGTCGCCGTAGTCTAGAAGGTAGTGTGTTGGCTTATTAGACGTGAGGCCGCGGTCCAAACACCAGGTCAGAGATCTGGATAAAATATAAAGATGAAAAATATTTCTGACAAAAACTCAGAGAATAAATAAAAACTGCCAAGAGAAAGTTTCTCAAAAAAATCTCTTGTTCGGAGTGGACTTTAAACTGTAGATCCCGCTACCCATGTATAAAATTAAAACACACACAACATAAGTGGTATGAGTAGCTAAGTCGTAGTCCTGACTGAATAGTTGTGATTTACTGATTTTAGAAGCTTTTTTACGCTTCAAGCTTTTGTCAAAAGACTGCCAGAAGGAAGTAATTGGAAGAATTTTGTATAGCAGAGCTGAGGTCCAATAAACCAAGTCAGTACTCACTGGTCTCGAGTTCTTTATTTTATGTTACAAAATAATTACAAACGAGGGTAGTAGCTAAGATATTGTGATTGGTCTTCTGTAACAAGCTACAGTCTCTGGGCATAATCGAGCTCACAACTCATTATTGACAGGCTAGTGATCTATTTACTAGACTATCTTGTTATACGTTTATGGGTTTGAAAACTATCGGTGTGGCAAGCTTGTCAGCTTCTAAGTGTCTTTCATCTGAAGGATCCATTGATCCATGAAGGACCATTGATTCCTTATGTATGTATGTATGCATGTATGCTATGTAAATGATGGGGAAACAAATTTAACTTAACTTTATTATTAGACCAGTAATCAGTATGTTTTCCAAACTCTGACATTGTCAAATGCAGTCGAGCCTCTAAGTGTTTATTTTTATCAGGATTACTTCATGCTCTTTTCTGTCGTTTTTATTATTGTTATTAAAAATTTATAAAATTTTTTATGTTACAATGCTAAACATATGCCCACACTTTTTCTATTTGCCTCTATCAGCTGTACTATCCCCTTTTTCATTCCTTTTGAAACATTATTTCTACCAATTGCAAAAACAACAACAAAACGGAGAAGTTAAAAGAACATGTTGCAAAACTGAGTATTTTTAGTTTTTTAATTTAAAACAAACAACATTTTTTAATTCGTTTTCTTCGAAAAGGAACAAGAACAACAACAACAACAAAATTAATTTCATCTCTCTCTCTCTCTGACGCTTTTTTCCATTCTTTTTGAAATTCTGTTAAAATTTGTTTTTCATATACTTTTGCCCCCAAAACTTTCTCTTTGTAAATGTTTAATTAAGAAACCCTTAACCTTATGGGGTTCAAAACAATAGAACTTACATATATGTATATATGATTGTGTGTGTATATATAACTTATACATAGATAAACTAATAAAGGAAAAAAAAGAACAAAGTAAGAAAGAGAAGAAGAATTTGAAGGTAGATACCATGCATGCATGCATATACTCATTTGCTATGGTATTCCTATAAAGTACAACAAGCATTCCATTTAAGTGTTGATTTTAATTTTTTTTTTTTTTTTGGTTCAACTTTGTTAAACAACGTTTCAATTGTACAATAGAATATGGATTAGCACGGTTTTAGCACAAGAAAATATTAAAAAGTTAAATTCGCTTGGCTATAGGAAACTAGAAATTCCTTTCACTGTTTCTGCACTCTTTTGTAATTAATTAATTTTTTTTTTAATTTCACTTTTTAATCGCTGAGGGTATGTATATTAAACTGTTTTGCTAAAGTTTATCTACGCCAAATTGCTTGTATGAGCTCTTCTTTTGATTGTCTGTTGTTATATTGAAATTAAAAAACTATTTAAAAATGAGTTTTGCGAAAATATAATTACAAACAAGTATAAACAAACAAAACTAATAAAAAAAAAAGCTTTGCAACAACAAACTGTATTTCGCTAATATTAGGGAAGAGCTTAAAAAATATTGTTACGAAAATGAAAAAAATCTAGATACTGGTATTTTGCTTTTACAACGTTAACATTAAAATTATAAACAAAAGCTAAAAAACAAAACAATGCAGTAAAAAAACCCTGTTAACAAATTATCGCACTACGTAATATAACAATAAAGACCAGCATAAAAAATGGTAAACAAGTAAACTAAAATACAACAACAAACACTACAAGAATAAATGTAAACAAAATACACAAACAACAATAATGAAACAACGATGTTTACATCTCTGGAAATCTCGAGAAGGCGGAGCCACGAATATTCGCCTTCAAAAACATTCATCAGACTCTTTACGTTGCCATATAAAAGGCAAGACAAAGCAGGCAACTGAGTTAGTAAAGTTCAGTCAGTCTTGTGTTAAGACGCGGTGCGTTTGAAGAGAGTAATCGTGGTTTGAGGATCTCAGTTGCAAAGATCAGTCGATCAATTGTCTAGCAATTATTATTGTTTATGCAAAGGGTGTAAACAGAGGAATAACAAACAAAGTAATTGTTGTTGTTTACATAAAGTTGTGAAGAGTGGCACACAGAATTGTGGGAATAATAAACTACACCCAACACCAATTTATTTTTATTTTATTTGCAATCTTCGAGCTCATATTTTAAAAGTTTTTAAAAGTTAAAAAAGTAACAATACTTATGTCTTTTTGAAGAACGACTATAACTAAGTCAGTTCATTTTTATTCTGAATGGAATAAGAAATGCCAAGTGATTCAATCAATTTCAAATACAGAGCTTAAAAATATCGTCCTACGTTTGATTTCTGGGACTTCTTCTTAATATCCCTTAGGTATTTTATTAAAAATTGTCGTAGTATAGTAGATAGTGTGTTAGCTTATTAGACCAGGATCAGACACCTCGAACAAAACGAAATATGGAAAAATATTTCTTTCGGTGTATTCTTCTCAACAGTCTTTGGCAAAACCTTTGGAAGTAAAATAAAATTGCCACGAGAATTTTCTGTATTTCGGAGTCAGCGTTATATTGTAACTCCTGCAATTTCTAGCTAAAATTAATACGTACAACATGGGTGGTATAAGAAGCTAGGTTGTAATCCCGACTATGGCAAAAAATTTTCTCACTCGAACTGTCTTACTCATAGGCGCAATTGATATTTGCAGAAGAGTGTGGTGGTCCAAACGTCTATGATCAATGAAAAGGTTGGTCTTCACATCCCTTAATTGTGTGCCGTAATTTGTCAAATCGGTTGTCTCCGTGTGAGAATTTTCTGCTCGAACATTACATATGTATGTACATACACATGTACATATGTACATAATTGGACATTACAACCCTTTAGTTAGGATTACGCCATAGCCTCTTACACCACTTATGTTGTGGGTGTAAATTTTATACATAAGTCGACTCCGAACGATAGGTTTTTGAGAAACTTTTCATGAAAATTTTATTTATTCCCAGAGATTATGCCAGAAATCTACTGAGAAGAAGTCGCCGAAGAAATATTTTTTCATATTTTGATTTGGTGGAGATGTCTGGCCTGCGGTTTGAACCGTGGCCTCAAGTCTAATAAGCCATCATGCTACCTACTAGACTACGGTATCATTAAACAGACACCGATGCCAAAAGCACACATTTGGGGGGAGCCCAACTGATGATATCGTGGCTTTAGAATGGAGCCATTAAGAAAACAGCAAAAAGCCAGCATAAGCCAGTCCTTGGAGGAGTGAATAACAGTTTTAAGAATTTTCTATTCAATAAAACATGTTCGTTTACAATGCCAAACTCAAAGAAATTAATTTTCAATGCTCTTTTGAAATTTTCAAAATACACTCATAACAATAAAGTTAGTTCGTTTACAGCAATCTAGTGCAAATTTGCAAATTTAAATTCACTCGCAGCAATTTTACAACTTTAATGGCGCATAATATGCTAAGAAAAAAGCAACAAAACATAAATGCTTTCCATGTTATTTATTTAAAGCTTAAACTTTTGATTGATGAATTCCGCGTATCAAAAAATACAAATAAAAAACAAAAATACTTCACATTGCATATTAAATTTGTCCCAGTTTCTTGAAAACACTTTCTATGCCATTCCATTCCATTTGATTTTGTTTTGTTGAGTGTGTCAACATGTGCATATTGCGGAAACAAGAAAAGGATATAAAAATTATTGCTGTTGCTGAAAAGGATACTCAAGCACTGACGATTGTTTAGAATACAATGTCAACTTGAAGTCAAGTCAAGAGTGCAAGAAAAAAAGTGGCAGCCACATAATATGTAAAATGGCAACATATAGTAGCGGGCAAAAAGAGGGCAATCATGCAATTTTAATTATTTTTTTGGAATTGTTCTTTCATTCTTATTGTATTGAAGCTCTTAAGCTTTTAGAATTGAAAACTTTTTAGAGCATTTCTGATTTCGGCAGATAATGTGTAAACAAAGACTGGTAATTTTTAATATAAACAATGTTGCAATGGTAATAATCTTATACGCATACACCTACGACTTAAGAAAACCCTACAAGAAATAGTCTAGCGGGGTCAAATCATACGATGCAGATGGCCAGTTCCCATCACCTACACAGTAGACAATTATGATAACAATTCGTATTAGATGTGAGGCCACAGTTCTAAATCTAGATGTGACCTCCTCTTAGCAGATTTCTGGCAAAAATCCTGAGAGTAAATAAAATTGCCATGAAAAGTTTTACAAAAAAAAATCTGTCGTTCGGAGTCGACATGAGGCATTATCTGAGTGGCACATAACGCTGTTCTGTTGAAACAACAGGATGTTGGTGCCTACATCATTTAATTCAGAACAAATTAAGCTGATAAACATCGATTTGTAGTACTCGGCGTTGACAGCGATGGTCTGGCCAACATCGTGCTCAAAGAAATATGGAGCAATGACACCGTCTACCTAAAATCCATACAAAACAGTAATATTTTAGTATGCATTGGACGCTTTTGCATCTCATGGAGATTGGTTTCATACCAAATTCAACAATTTTCTTTGCTCACGTAGCCATTCATCCAGAAATAGGCCTCATGGCTAAAGATGATGTTTCGATGAAAATGAGGTTCAGTTGTCAGTTACTTCAGTGCCCATACAGCGAATAAACATCGTTGCCTATAGTCATTCATGGTGATTTAGTCAAACCGACTGAATAAATGACAACTAATTTGACAGATGTAGCTTTAACAAAATGGCCGCTTTCAACTTTCAAAATGGTCTGCATAATAAAGATATTCTAGACGTTCTTTAACCCTCCACAATATTCTCAACTTGCTCGCAGTATAACACCTGATAAAGTGTAACAGTGACAGCAAGCATCCTTAACTCCTGATGGTGTATCAAATTGTTCGCTAGAGAGATGCAGATTAATATGGTAGGAAATCAAATTAATATCACAGGACAGACGGATTCTTTTTTTCGCTCTATGTCGTGTATATTGTGCCTCATTTATTTCTAACATGCTAAGTACTTCCCCTAGAAATTAAAAGAAAAAAATTATTTTCTTCTACACCATCACTTTTGCCCTACAGTGTAAAATTATGCACCCACAATAAGAATATGCAAATAAGTGTTTGTGTTAAAAAAAATCTTTTGTGAAAATATGCAGCACATACACACACAAATGCCCACAAACAATATAACTCTTCAAAACCTATACAAATACAAACCTAAACACATGCACACATACGTACATATTTGTAAATACTTGAAGATCTATCTGTACAACATTTAAAAGATGAGCTCAACAGCAATTGTCTTGCATTGCATATGTATATGGTGCAAGTGCATATGAATATGCATGTATGTATGTATGTGTGGGCATAAATATTTGTGGGTGAAATAACAAAAAAAAAAAGAGAATCAGCAGGAACATGCATATTTTTAAGTCAAAACATTTACCACATTTTCCTACAAAAAAAAAGAGAAAAAAAAGAAAAAAACGTTCAACAAAATCCAGAATAGTAACGGATAAGTCCTTGGTATCTATGAATACTTGTCAACCATATACATATAGACAAATCGTACATGCACACATGCATACCACAACATTTATAACATAATTTAAGCATTTCTTGCAATGCCTGTATGCATACATATAAATGTGTGTATGCGAGTGTGTACGTATTTGTAAATTTAAAGTACGTAAGGAAAGTGATTTATTGTGAAAAAATTTTTCAAGGATTTATTACTAAATGTTGTACATTTGTATTCACATGTATGTATGTGACCAATTTCGTTGTATTGCCAACAATCCAACTCTGTTTGATTCAAATTGACAATCTTACTTTTGATTGGTTGTAGTACATAGTTGCAGTTGGCTGACGTAGTTGTTGCTATTGCCGTTGCCGTTGGTACTACTATAATCTTTCTTCAAGTATGAGATTTATCTAAACGATGGCTTTTGTCTGCTTTATGTCAATTTCAAATCGGCTTAAATAGCGCCCTGCTGTATTGACAAAAACTATGCTGCTCATCCGTGCCAACATTTTCGTTTGTTTTGAAGTTTATTACGGTGAAATTTTTGTGGAAAATTGTGGAATTTATTGTGTGGATATATTTCATGACACCAAAGCATTTGTAACCACACAAAATGTGCTTCTGTTTAATGTGCAGAGATATTCCGTTTTTCACAAAGTTAAGGATTACGTACGACTTAAAAATGTGGAATTTTTGAAAGTTTATAATGCGGTAATGGTACAGAATAAATTAGTTCAGAATAAGGGGCCTTCAATAGCTATAATATTGTTAGTTTTTGCCTTTTAAAAATAAAAATAAATTTGTGTTTAGTTTTAATTAATTTCGTTATTGTCCGCACAATTCTGTGTGCCACAGTTCACAACTCGATGTAAACAACAACAATTGCTTTATTTGTTATTCTTCTTTACACTTTTTTACGTAAACAATAACAATTGTTCGACAGATCTTTATAACGGAGATCTTCGAACACACGCGTCTTCAAACAAGATTGACAAGTTTGATTCTGGCAAAAATTCTAGAATAAATAAAATTTCATTGAAAAGTTTCTCAAAAATCTGTCGTTCGGTTACGACTTTAAACTGTAGGACCACGGAACATTAGTGGTGTGCGAAACTAGGTTGCAATCCTGACTGAAGGGTTGTAATGGCAAACAATGTATGTATGGGCCTTCGATAGCTATAATAATAACTAGGCCACAAAGCTATCTAATTTCGTTTATAGTATTCTAAAGCAAAATATAGTGAGAACGTTCTGCGTGTATAACAACAAAGAATAACCGACACTGGCAAGTTCTAGATTATGTGGTAGGAGAACCAAAATATTCCATAAACTATATTCTAAATGGTTCTTAACTTGTAACGCTTCAAGCTTTTTTCAATTTCAACGCAGATTCACAATATGAACTCATTTATCGATAAAGAAATAAAATAATCACTTGCACATTTGAGGGTTAAATATTTGTTCAAAGTAGCCCACTTTCAATTCGACCAATGTGTTTTGTTTATGGATCACATTCACTCATCACTCAGCAGCTACTTGTCATATGAATTATTTGCAGTAAAGAAAAGGGTTTAACTTCCGCTCATCTCAAGTCAATTTCAGTTTAGTTAGCCATTAAGAAGGACAGACAAGACAGAAAGAAACATTACAAGATAATTTATTTTTATTTTGTGTGTCGCAAATATTCAAATATTTAGAAATAGGTTGACTGACATGGGATACGAAATTGTTAAATAAAGAACTCGTAAAATTGTCTGTCAACAGCAAAAACAACAAACAAGCACAAGAATTAAGGCATTTTAATAAAGAATCCTCAATTTGTAATTATTTTGGAAATTTAAGAACAAATTTAAAAAAAATTTTTTTAATTACAAAAATCATTAAAATTTGAATCAGAATTTCGGTGTGGCAATACCCAGTAACTATATTTCCCTTTTCGGCATACTTTAGGGGTTTTTGGAATTTAAGGTGATAATGAGGTAATCAATCAATGAAATTTAAAATGAGAAGTATGGTAGATACAATTACTCTTATCATGCATGCATGAACCTCGAGAGGTATGGTAGATATAATGACTATTGTCATACATGCATGAACATCAATACATCACAATACAATAACCAGCGTTGTCAACTTTGAAATTTCAAAACGCACCAAAATGTAGAAAAAAACGCGACATTTAAAGACAAAAGCACCAAATTTAGAAGTTTTTTTTTAAATATTTATTGAATCAATTTAAAATTAAAAATATAACAATAAGACACTCACAGCTCAAAGTTTAAAAAATAATAAGTTTTATTATTATAAAACAAAAATAAAATGAATTTTATAAATTCTATACAAAATTTTTTTAAAAGAAAAACTAAAAAAGACAGAAAATTTAATATAACATAATTTTCCTTTTTCTTTAGATAAAACATACTATCTTCAACAATGCAAATGGTACGTCTGTAAAACTGATTGTAAACATTTGGCATAGTTGAACGAAATGGTACTGAAAGCGTTGTATTTTTTTGTACAAATGTTTTTTGCTACACTGAAACAAAAAGTTGTGTCGAATTTACTTTGGTGCCACCAAAAATTAAAAAACGCACCAAAATTTAAAGAAAAAACGCACCACGCGCCAAATAAGGAATTTTTCGCACCATAAATTTAAAAAAGGACCCAAAAAGTCGCGAAACGCGCCAGGTTGACAACGCTGACAATAACGTTGAACAAGTCGTAGCAATAATTGAATTTTGAAAACAGTGTCAATAAACTGTTTAGTACATTTTACATATGTCTCCAGCTCAGTCAAATAAAAATCTGTTGAACATGACTTACTAAGTGTTTTTCTAAATATTTTATATTCAAACCAGCTAAGGCATCGCAAACAAAAATATTCCTTTTGTTGACTTTTTCTCTGCAGTCATCTGGCAAAAACCCTGAGAGTAAAATAAAAATGCTCTCAAAAAATCTGTCGTTTGAAATTGACTTTAAACTGGAGGTTCTGCCACTCTTATAAAATGAAAACACACAATATGAGTGATGTAAGAAACTAGGTTGTTGTCGTGACTAATAAAGTAAATGAATATGTAAGCACAATGTTTGGAAATTTATTTCTGAATTCTTCCCAATGAAAACCACTTGCGAGGTCGATGATCTCCCATGGAGACTCTGTAATGACTTTCATTTCCTGACAAAATGTACCAAGTATTTTAGATTTAAAATAATCCTACAGGAAAATGTTAATGAGGACTAAACCAACAGATTTTTAACATCTCTGCTGGAACTCAATTGTTCAAGGAAAAATATGCCAACCCATAGCAAAGAGGTGTGCTCCGAGCCCTACATACATAGTATAATTGGTCATTAAAACCCTTCAGTCAGGATTACAAAATTGCTTCTCACAATACTTAGTATGTATGTAGTGTGTGTAAATTTTGTCCATGAGTGGTAGCCCCTACAGTTTAAAGTCGACTCCAATCGACATATGTTTTTGAGAAACTTTTCATGGCAATTTTATTTACTCCCAGAGATTTTGCCAGAAATCTGCTGAGAGGAAGTCATAAAAGAAATATGTTTTCATATTTCGTTTTGTTCGAGATGTCTGACCTGAGGTTTGAACCATGACCTCCCGTCTAATAAGCCAACACACTACATACTAGACTGCTGTCAGACTGTCTGGTGAACTACACCAACCTATTGCAAAAACATATGTCTACCCACAGCTGCATTCAATGTTTAAACATCCATAAAGATCTGTTCAAAGTCGTTGCCATGGGCTAGGGTATTCCAAATATATTCACATAGTTTAGCATACACTTTCAATCACAAGAATGTTATTGAATTGCGGTTGAATTTCGGTTTAGTAGACGACCACTTGTTTAAATAAACTAACAAGTATTAGAATAACTGTTGTTTTTATTTTAACTGCTATTTTTTCTTTCTCTTCTTTCTCACAATGGTTTTACACCCTACCCCCCCCCCCCCCTTTCTTATTAACCATGAACATCTAATTGAACTCATATTTAATTTATAATCACGATACAATTTTCTTTTGTGAGAAAGAAAGAAATGAAAGAAAAACAAGTTTAAATAATTGAAAATTATGTACCCACTCACTCTACTGGCAACTCATTAACCAGGAAAATTGTTTTTCTATGGCAAATATTTAATTTAATTGATATTGATTGCTATTTTTCAATTCTACCCTTTCTCCCCTGAGTGCCTCAAGCCATTGTTGAAAGATACATTTCATGTTGTCACATCAAATTTTAAATTTTAAATTTCAATTTCACTGCTTTTTTTGTTTTCACTTTATTTCTGCTATTTTGTGTAGTTGGCTGGTTGACTGGCTGGTTGATCCAATTTCAGTTGTTTTTAAAATAGGCCTCTGTTCACTTGTACTACGAATAGCTGCTGCTGCTGTTGCTGCTCATCGTCTACCTTTTTATCATGATTGTGTTAATTTTTTATTAAAATACTATTTTTAAATATTTAATTTGTTTGATTACCTTTTTTTTATTTTTTATTTTTCTCTGTTGCTATTCTACTTTAATTTTGCGTTAATGGTGCGATTAAAAAAAAACAAAAAAAAAATATAATTGTGTTAAAAAAAATTTTATATATCTTGTGATTTAGTTTAACAAACTAAAAAAAAAAAATTTTGTTTTAAAGTAAATTATAAGCATGTGTAGTTATAAAAAACAGACAGAAAATATGGAAAATGTAAAAATCCTTACCTTACTATAACCTTACTTATCCTCTGAAGTTATCCTCTGCTGAATGAATTATTTGAAGGTGCTTGAATACTCTTTTCTCAGTTTATTTAATTTAATCTTCACTAAAAAAGTGAACTAACAATTATTATATCAAACCTTAAAACTAATAACAGTAATTAAGACCCGCCATTGCGGGACATGGTTTCATAGAATCTTAAGTCAATTTGACATTATTTGCGCTTCTAATGAGATCCACAGTGTCTCTTCTCCTCAGTAGGATATGGCCGGCATCATTCAAAATAGCACGTGCTAGAGCATTCGGGCGATTCCTTAGCTTCTCTGGATACTTTTCAGCATATTTCGCGATTTCCTCTCTTCTAATCTGTACTGTGATTGAGTATTTGAGAATAATTCAATACTTACTTATTTGGTCATTACAAATTACAGTCTTCTAATGAGATCCACAGTGTCTCTTCTCCTCAGTAGGATATGGCCGGCATCATTCAAAATAGCACGTGCTAATGGATTCGGGTGATTCCTTAGCATCTCTGGATACTTTTCAGCATATTTCGCGATTTCTTCTCTTCTAATCTGTACTGTGATTGAGTATTTGAGAATAATTCAATACTTACTTATTTGGTCATTACAATCATTTAGTTAGGATAACGACCTAGCTGCTTACACCACCTCTGCTGTGTTTGTTATATAAGTAGCGACACATACAGCTTAAAGTCGATTTCGAACGAAAGATTTTTGATAAAATTTTCATTGCAAGTTCATTTACTTTCAACTTTTTTGTCAGAAGGCAGCTGAGAGTCGTCGCAGAAATATTTTGTTCATATTTCGTTTTGCTCGAAAATAAGCCAACGCACTACATTTTAGGCTACAGGGATTCTAACGCATAATTCAGATTGAATTTAACCGATGGCATGTAATATGTTGGCTTTAAGGCCCACTGTGTGTTTGCATACAGCAGCAATTTAATAAAAACTCCACAAGAGAAAATCTAACGAGATCAAATCGCACGATCTCGGTGTTCAGTTCGCATCACCACCACGTGAGATGACCATACCCACAAATGAGTTGTGCAGAATATCCAATGTGGCATTATATGCTTGGTACGTAGCTAGGTTGGAGTGGTAGCTTTGATACCAAAAGCTCACTTGAGCACGCATAACGACCCATTGTGACGCCGTTAAAGCAGTCCCTGTACTGACCGCAAGCGCAAGGGCTGCACATTAAAAGCGCAACTAGCCTGCGCTGGAAAACCAGCCCGAAATTTTGATAAACGAAGCTATATCCTCAACATTAATGGATGAAAGCTCCGTCAAGCTGACAAGGATTGCAGAGCCAAGTAACCTATATCTGCACCTCGCAAGAGATGGGCATTGACAAAGAAAGTGGCAGAGGTCGTTAGATGGGAGCTGCATTCTTTCCGCGTGTCTTCCCATAACACAATGACCTGTAAGAATGGCCACTGCGATCGAGATGACATTACGATCAAGTCCGAGTAGTTGGTTGGTTCGTCTTCTATCCATAGAGGGCCAAGTGAGTCTAGCGATGGAGCAGGACTCCTCATTGACCCAGAATAGGTTGACATTTCGAAAAAATTTCCGCGCAATGCTCAACTTAACCGAGGTAAGTATCATACCCAAGTCGATTGACGAGGATCCTGGAAGGAGTATACAAGCTCAGGCGAGCTAGTAGGCTCTGCAGTTTCCCGGAATGTTGCGTGGTACGTACTATCGTCTATGTTTTATGAAGTTGCCGGAGTCTAATAGATAGTGTGATGGCTTATTAGACCCTAAGTCCACGGTTCAAACAGCAGGTCAGACATATCCAACAAAATGAAATACGAAAAAATATTTCTTCGGCGACTTTCTCTCAGCAGATTTCTGGTAAAAACTCTGTGAGAAATATAAAATTGCCATGAAAAGTTTCTTTAAAATATCTGTTGTTAGGAGTCGACTTTAAACTGTAGGTCCCCGGCACTCATGTATACAGTTAACACACACAAGATGGGTGGTGTGTAGGGTTGCCAGCCTGGCTGGACTTGGCTGGATTGTCCAGCTTTTTTGATGCTTGTCCAGTTTCAAGCTAAAATTTAATTTGTCCAGCTGAATAGAATTTTTTTTAGTACACTGCAATAACTTGGGCAACAATTTTCTTGTTATCTTTGTCAAATCATGTTAGCCAACACTGATTGTGCATTTGTTATACAACTAAGTTATGATTTCCCTCTTCTATCATCACTAACAACATGTCTCAACACTTGAACAGCTGATGTCATAATAAATATTATTGCGAGCGATAGTCAATTTCTTAAATTTTAAAGATATAAAAATAATTATATGATAAAGATATAAAATAATAATACATATGTATATATGTTGATAACAATGGATATTTTAATAAAAATTATTTACACAAAACCAAAATTAACATGTTTTCAGTATTTTTTATGTCCATCTTTTTTTTGTTTTGTCCAGCTTTTTAAAACCCAATGTCCAGCTTTTTTCGAATCGGAATCTGGCAACCCTAGTGGTGTGAGAAGCTAGGTCGTAATCCTGCTTGAAAGGCTGTAATGACCAATTATGTTATATCTTATGCTTGATATATGATCGTCAACATCAGCCTCATACTTTTTATATAATCCAATAATTCTAATGGTTGATGGTTTTTAGTAACATGTATTATCCATTAATTTAAACTGTTTAGAAAACAAAAAATTAAATGTTAAATAACATTTAACACATCACAATCCATACATCCATCCATCCATCAATCCCTTAAAAATAGTTTTTGTTATCCGACAGACAGACAGTCCAAGTAATAAATTTTTAATTTACATAAATGAATTGGCATTAGTTATTTAGTAATTATTGCTTTTATTATTGTTGTTGTTGTTATTGATATTGTAGTTATCATTCAAAATCTCTTGATATTTTATAAATTTTACATTATTTTTCTTATTACTCCTACTCTATTGTTATTTTTATAAACATTTTTACTTTTTTTTTAATAAAATTTAATTTTTTCCCCGGGTTTCTGGTTTTTCATACAGTTGCCAATGACGAAAAAAATTCGAGAATAAAATAAAGCGCAGCAAATATGTTGCAACAAAAATAATAATAATAACCATAAAAACAAAAAAAAATAGGAAAATAATTTTAAAATTTAATTAAAAGTTGTTCGTTTTTAATCTGTAATGTAGTTTTCATTTAATTTTACAAAATAATGTTTATTTTCATATTGCGGGATTAATGGGATTAGTTTCGTTGAAAGTCTGTGTGTGTGGCAAATGTAAACTGACTGTGTGTGTAAACGAGTATGAGTATCAGTAACTGTTTTGTCATCTATAGCTGAAGCTGTATGCTTGGCATATGTCACTGGAGTACCAAAACGTTGTAGATAACTCTAGAATCGTAAGGATCCTTCAGTGTCAGTGGCGCTTCAGTGTCACACTTATGTGGATCTTTGGGCACAGTAATATTTCGAGAAACTGCAGAGCCGACGAGCTCGCCAGGGCTGGTACACTACTTCTGAAATTCTACTCCATCGACTTGGGGATGCCATTTGCCTCGGTCGAGCTGGCCATCGCGCGGAAATTCTTTAAAAACGACAATCTATCCTGGCTCAATGAGGAATCTTGCTCCACCTCTAGGCTCACTTAGCCCTAGATGGATAGAAGGTGCACCAACCAGTTACTTGGACTTGGTCGTAACGTCATCTCGTTCACAGTGGCCAGGCTTACAGGTCATTGTGTAATGGTTAGACACGCGGAAAGAATATAGCTCCCGAATTCTGCCGTGAGTGCAGATGTGCTGAGGAAATGGAGACTGTTATCCACTTTCTCTGTCAATGCCCACCTCTTGAGAGGTTCAGATCTAGGTTATTTGGCTTTCCAAATTCCAGCTTGACGGAGCTTTTATCCATTGATGTCAAGGATATACATAGTTTCGTTTATCAATTCGTTTATCGGGCTGGTTTTCCAGCGTAGGATAGTTGCGCTTTTAATATGCTGCCCTTGCGCTGACCAACTTTTTCTTCTTCCCTGGTGTGGTGGAACTTGGTCAGTACAGAGATTGCGTTCACTCGTGACGGGCCGCTATACGGGCCCAATTGAGCCATCGGTATTAAAGCTACCACTCTAACCTACCTACGTAACAAAATTTAGAAGAAAACTCTTTCATTTTCTTTACTTTTTTACAAACTTAAATATCGTAGTCCTGTAAGTTCATTTCATTTGTCGAAGTGTATGGTATTTCCACATTTGCTAGGCAATGGACAGGCCAAGTGGAAAACAAATTGTTTGACTATTATAAAGCTTTAGTCAGGATTACAACCCAACTTCTTTTCATTCTGACAAAATTTCATTTAATGGCGTAGCGTATTACATTTTCGTCTTAAGCCAACCATAGTTTTTTTACTTTTTTCGCCGGCATTATAACAATTAAAATTATGTCAGTTATAATATTAAAAAAAATTTAGAGATACTGGTGGTGTGAACTTACATGTTGTTATAGAGTTTGGTTGTTTTACTATTTTTTACAATTCTTTAGGGGTTTAGAGACCATTTTTGCCGTTTTTTGTTTTTTTGGAAAATAATTTGAATAACGTACTTTTGATTAGTGGTTCTCTTTTTTGTTGTTTTTAAATAATTTAATGAAATTATTACGATAATAAAAAAATACAACATGATAAACAATGTTTTACTACTAGAATATTAAAAATTTATCAAAGAGAGCTTTATTCACCAAATCATTGATCGCATTTAAATTTATTAGAGAAACTTTTTTGACTCAATTGCGTATGTCTAGCCTATCTTAGAGAATTCTATGCATTTCTATAGGAAATGATAAAATATTTCCAGTTGTTTCTGGCTATTAATTTGACGAATTTGATTGTATATAAATTGACCGATCAGATTTATGCACGATGATGCAGTCAAATAATCCCATCTATATTGATAAACATTGTATGACATCGAAAATTGTCAAATGTTGCTATGAAACGTTGCATATGGAGTCCAGTTGTTTTGGTACAATAGGCTCTACAGAGTATTGGATAATGAAGCTATCGAAAAGCGGATCAAATGACCATAGAAAGATAAAGGCGACGATCATTTAAGGCGTCAAGGCTGGCAATCATTAAGATGTCCACTTGTATACTCATGTCTGCAGACAACAGAAGCAGCTGAATCCATATTATATGTATGTACGTGTAGTTTGTGATAGTTTAAGATGGCTTTGGGACCAGGAAAAATTCACAAAGAAAAGTCCATTGCATATAGTTACTGAGGGATGATTGTATGGATTAGCAACAATGTATGAGCAGTTGAATAAAGCCAATGAAAATTTATCAACTTTTATAGAGGATTTGTTATGTTTGCCTCTAAAATTTTAGGAGCAATTCCAAGAGTAATGAAAAAAAACTGCGACTAAGTCTTTAATTTTAATGCAACTTGCTTTTGTCAGTCATGATTATTTTAGGCTTTAACACGAGGGCAAATGCAATTAAATCTTAACACTATAAATCTATATTACAATAACAATTAATTTATAGGAAAAAAAATTGCTTGCTACCTTAAGGTAAACGAACATCTTTAATACACTTAGAAAATATTACTTAAAACTAGAGAGGAACTAGCTGTTGTTAATTGGTACTTGCTTACTTAACCTAGGAACCTTGCAACAACCTAGCTTCTCACACCATCCATAAGAGTAGGGATCTACAGTTAAATATCGAATCTAGACAATAAATATGAGAACTTTTTTATAGCAATTCAATTTACTTTCAGAATTTCTGCAAAAAAAGACTGCTAGCAGGGAGTTGCCGAAGGAAATATTTGTTCATATTCCGTTTCAATGTCTGAACTGTGGTTTGAACTACGAGCTCTCGTCTAATAAATCAACACATAACCTACTAGATTACGTTCTAGTAGCGTTCTCAAGGATAGTGATGTTATAAAATTTTCTGTTTGAATTTTTTCTGAACCATTGATATCATTTATATGCTGGTGCTGCAGGGCTAAGATTTGACATTTATGCCCTTGCTAGTGATATTTTATTATTATTCAAGTCCAGTAAGCTCTGCAATTACTGTGGTTTGAGGAATTCATAACAATGTAGCCAAAATACGTGCCAGCTTCTTCCTGCGGAGTTCAGGACAATCACAATGTATATTAAGCTCTCAGTGTTTCTTACACAAAAACGTTTTATTTAAGTGGTATCTTCTTATCCGTAATAACCCTTTTAAAAACTGGATAGTACAATTAATAAATGGATGAGTAAGAAGATGTCTAGACCATATCACAGAAGATGGTAGTCGCTGTAGTCTAGTAGATAGTGTGTCGGCTTATTAGACGTAATGCCACGGTTCAAACCCCAGGTCAGACTACATCAAAACGAAATTATGAAAAAAATGTTTCTTCGGCGACTGCATCTCAGCAGATTTCTGGCAAAAACTCTGAGAGTAAATAAAATTGCCATGAAGAGCTTCTCAAAAATATGTCGTTCGGAGTCGACTTTAAACTGTAGGTCCCGCCACTCGTGTATAAAAATTAACGCACACAACATAAGTGGTGTGAGAAGCTAGATCGTAATCCTGACTGAACGGTTGTAATGACCAATTATCTCCTTTCAGATTTTGAGTATTTCAATATGGTTGCGTTTTGTAAGTCCACAGAATTATTCACAACAGTTAAGGGGTAAATTAGCCCCTCCTATCGTCAAATCGTTTATTAACCTCAACTCACATACCTTTTGATTGTTGGGAAGGTTTTAAGAAATAATTGACTAACCGATAGATAAGGGAACTTCTTATTTGCATATGGAAACCTTTGGCAGTACATATTCTAATGTCTTAAATTTCAGCATGGAAAATAGTCGTTTAAAAACCGATTAGAACCGATTTGTTGCACTCTTAATTGGGCAAATCATATTCCTGGCATTATATTGATGGTTCGTGCGTTACGATAAGACAGCACTGCCAATTAACAAACACCCAGAGGGTGAAAATGTTGAAGCAGCAGCACATGCAATGGAAGAGGAGCCCTCAAAGTATCCACATAAGTAGTAGTTGTAGTTATAAGTACATAGCAAATAGAGGAACTCTTTCAGGTTTGACTGCATTTTTTGTAATTTACCATACTTAATATAGCACACCTTATATACTGATTGACAAAGAAAAACTAGATGTCCAAAAATTTCAGCATGAAAAAACGTCGTATACAAACCGATTGGAATCGGTTTCTACTTGCAATAGAATTTTACTAGCAGAGGAGTCATCGTATACATATTATTTCCATAGGTTTTCTAACAGAAAATTTTTAGATCTACTAACTGCTTTAAATATTTTGCATTAAGGAAATTTATTTTGTCCTTGAAAATTTCCTAAAATTGTGTGTTTTTTATAACCCTTTTAGTGCATGCAAGTATTATTGTATTCCAGTTAGTAATCAATCATGCTTGTTTCGCTTTTAACACGAACTTGACCTTTTTAACAACCTCCTTCCCCCCTACCATTTATTTGCATTCCATAAGATTATTTGTCGTTTAACATATAAAAAGAGAAAATAGAAAACAAGCGAAAAAAAACGAATTCAATTGAAAAATTAAATATTTAAACTGGAAAAATAAAATGAAATAAAATTAAAATAAATTAGAATAAACTAAAGTGCACCCTCATGGATAAAAGCCATATAGTTTGTCTTTATTTTTTTTATAGTTTTACAACCCCTTTTAATAGAAATTTTTCAAATTGCATTAGAAAACTAAAATAAAAAAAGAGGAGAATAAAATAAAAATAAATGCCAAATTGCCAGAATATCCACAATAAACCCCGGACTGATTGTATGTACTGAAGCAATTTTAGTATCTAAAATGAAATTATCAATTAAATAAACTGAAACTAAAACAGAAACTGAAACTAAAAACAAAACGAAATGAAATGAAACTAAAGAAAATAAAAAAAAAAAATTGTGTTTATTTTAAAGTACTAAAGCAGCATGATATACAACAAGCAGCCCCACAAACTGATGACTGGATGGATGGCTGTATGACTGTTTGAATAAATGAAATAAAATTTTACTGATACTGGCTAGCTGGCTGGCTAGCACCTTGTGTATAGCCGCTCAAAAAATAAGCACTTTGCATAGCGTCATGTCAAATACAATCAAAATGTATGGAAAACACCACATATTCACACGTCACTTTAAAGTGTATACAACTAAACGTCAACTAAAAGTTTTAGTAACAGACGGAGAGAGAGAAAGAGAGATACAAGTGAGAGTTAGTAAGTGATGAATAGATGGATAGATGAACAGACGTTCATACGTTCATACGTTTAAATAGTTGAAGGAAAAAAATAAAAACAATGTGTTGAAAATCTATCAAATCGTTGAGCAACGTAAAGCAAACTAAACGTTTAAAAAACGTTTTCAACGCAGCTAGGAAAGGGGTGTACATGGATTTAATTTGAATTCGTTTTTTTTTTTGTATCGTCTTTGCGATTTTCTTGATGATTTTAAACTCGTAAAAACACTCGATTCATCCGTTAAAACTGACACACACACTCACACACACAATTTTCACACATATAACAGCAAAAACAAAAAACGCAAAAACAATATCGCACATACGCTGCGATAAATTCTTACTGAATGTGAAAAAAATTTAAAAGGCTTTTAACGTCTGCTAAGAACAGACGTACATTTTAAGCAAGAAATTCAAAAGCAATTGAAAAAGAAAAGAAATTAAAATTAAAAAAAAAAAATAAACCAAAACGAACTAAAGTGTCAAGCAAGAAGTGCAAAGCAGGATCAAAATCCTAGCGAATGCATTGGAAAATTTAAATCATATCAATAATTCCCAAAACGTGTTCATTCGTTTAACGAGTAAAATATTCTAAGGCAACTAAGAAAACAGAACATGTCCTTTCTATTTCCTTAAAAAAAAGTCCTTGTAATAATATACTACCAACCAATACAGTGTCAAAGAGTGTTGCAATAAATACAAATACAATTACAACAACAAAACAAATATAAAAAAACCAATCCCTTCACCATCGAACAATACAAGAACATCTTTGTACCTGAAGTGAAATGCATTCGTCAGTTACTAAACAGACGGGCTTTGTTGCCCTCATGATTGTGCAAATCATTTTCCTGGCATTATATTGGTGGTTCGTGCGTTACGATAAGACAGCACTGCCAATTGACAAACACCCAGAAGGTGAAAATGAAACAGCAGCCCATGCAATGGAAGAGGAGCCCTCAAAGTATCCACGTAAGTAGTAGTTGCAGTTATAAATACATAGCAAATAGAGAAACTCTTTCATTCTCTTTATTCTACCTTTTTCTGTCTTGAATTTCTTGGAAAATCCTGGCAACTTAAAATGAAATGCCAGTAAATAAATGCTAAGCCATACCATTTAAAAGGAAAATAAATTCTTGCATCTGGGTTTCAGTATATGTATTGCTTTTATGGTGATTTGAAAAATAATGGAATTCTTGGGAATATTTAAAAACTTAATTTTATGGGAAGTTTAAGTGTAGGCTCACTGCATATTTATAATTTACTCAACTTGGTACCTATGGTCATTGCCCAAGCAATTAGATCGAAAGCAAGTTCAATATGAAAACTGTTTCATACTAAACAACAATACTCGCCTTTTTAACCCCACAGAAAAAAATATTGGAAAACTAATGTAATCTAGCTTTGTAAGACGAGCAACTTCAGACAATCGAAATTTTACATGAAGAACTCTCAATTATTCAAATACTTTTGGGATCTAAAATCGCTTCGCTTTGTTCCTCACAGATAAAATACATAAGACTCAAGGTTCTCTTACTTTGTATAGCTGTGGAATCTTTATCTTCTTAGTTTATGCACGAGTAAACAGAAATGGTTGTGGATGAGGAAAGCATACGCTGCTATCCATACTTCTTCCCATGTTTAGTTCAGTATTTTTCGGATCGGTATCCGCCTTCGTATACTAGTGACTTTGGGGTTCCACTACTGTTGAAATGTTACCGGTAGGCTAGCGTAGTGTATGCTCAAACCATTTTCATGTTCTTCTTCTGATTGGATTTGCGATGGTAGTTTCCTTTGTGCGACGTCAAAAATCTCTATTAGTAATCAATGATTTGAAGTTGCCACAGTCTAATAGGTAGCGTGTGGACTTATTAGATAACAATTCGTGGTTCAACCCCTGGCTCAGACATCACGAACAAAACCAAATTCGAAAAAATATTCCTTTCGGTAGCAGTCTTCTAGCAAAAACTCTGAGAGTAAATAAAATTAAAAATTTCCTAAATCTGTCGACTTTCACCTGTAGGTTCCGCCACTCATGGATAAAATTAACACACACAACATGGGTGGTGTGAGAAGCTAGGTTGTCATTCTGACTAAAGGGTTGTAATTATCAATTAATTTAAGGAAGTAATATGTTGATTTGCTATTAAGTTGTCAGCATGTTCGGGTTTGGCATAAGAACGTACTTTTTTCGACTTAGTTTGGATCAAGACACAAAGGCTTAATTTACTTTATGCTCAGCTACATTCCAACAGCTTTAAAGAGCCTAGCACTGTACCTCGCTCTATGGACTATAACATTTGGTTTTTATCGTTCTTGATGAAGTACGATCTAATGATGCAAATGACATCTTTTAGAGCAGATTGATACGTTAGATAAGGTTACGAACCCCCTTGAAGGAAGTTTTTGTCAAGAATCTGCTGCGAGGAATTCGCCGATGAAATATTTTTTCATTTTTCGTTTTGTTTGAGATGTCTACCCAGTGTTTGAACCGTGATCTCACATCTAATTAGTTAACACTTCACTTAATTCAAAAATATATTTTCATAAATAAAGTTGTTTCTAAGTAACCCTATAACCCTAGAACCTATCCTGTCTGAAACTTAGCTGGAGCAGTTTGCATAATAAAATTCAAAGAAATCAGCGAATTAATAATATGATGGGGGAGAGGCTTTTTGCCAGAAAAGAAAATTTATATGATGTTTTCATAACACAAGCTTGTTGACAGGCAGGCAATCGCTACACAGGCAAGTACGTAAGAAAATGAGTTTTTATAACATAATTGCCTGACTTACGTTATTATTACGTCTTGTCAAGTTACATTGTTGCCAAGATATATTTTTATTATACCATTGAGTTTTTTTCTTTGTTAAAGTATAATAAAATATAAATAATAAATGCAAGGCAACCCTGTATTTTGTTTATTATTATTACATTTTTTCTGTTTGTTTACCATTTGTTTACAAATTTTTGTTATTCCAAAGGTGAAGTATAATAAATAAATATATAATAAATATATAAATAAAAAAAAAGTACAATGTTTCCATCAGTAGAATTATATTTCAATACTGATACAGAAAGTGATAGCGGAGACATTCGGATTTCCCTATAGCAGCCGTTGAATTCGCAATTTCTTTTAGAGCTTTTGCCTGTTCTTCTGCTGCTTCAGCTTGTTTGGCCATTACAATTCGCGTACAAATGTCTGTCTGTCTGTGTTGTTTTCATTATGTTTTCTTTTTTTGTTTTGGAGAAGTGGTTGTTTTTTTCTTTCAGAGTTGATGGTGTATTGTGGGTGGGTATTTGTGAGTGTAACTGTCGTACGCTTTGTGGTTCCAAATCTATGAGTGGTGGTTCCAAATTTTGGTTGTTTTGGGTATCACATGGAGGTTGCGATCTTTTTGACAGACCTAAGACAGTATCACTAGGGGCTGCTGCGGATGTTAAGTGGCATATTCTGTCAATTTTTTGCTCCAGTCCCGTTGGATTAATAACGGTACATGGACCACCTCCAGTGTTGTTTTCTGATATTTTTTCTTTAATCGGCACTTTCGATCTTGCCATACCTAAAACATGTACGTATGAATATATTATTTTCAAATTTTAAATTCAAATAATACCCTTTTTTCACTCCAATCCACTTCTTGTTGGAGGCCCCAAAGCGTTGATCTGTGTCGCGATGCTGTTCCATGTTTCCTCTGTCGATAGTTTGCTGCTTCCGAACACAGGGCTATCCGTTGCTAGATGTGGGTAGTGTTCCATTAGTTCCACCAACTTTTGGAACTGAGAGGCGTTCGTTTTCTTTAAGCTAAAATGTCATAATTTTAATTATACTTCTTTATTTACATAACATATGTATATATACTTACAAATTTTTATTGCTAAAATCCATTAATAAAAATTATTTTACACAATTTCAAAACAAAAGTCTATACACAACCGCTTTTTTTTGATTGTCTAGTTTTGACATTTCTAACAAGTGGAATTGCCATAGGAAAACAAAAAAAAAGTCAATTCTTACGTTTCTACTCAAAAGAGATTGCCACATGTGTTATAAAAACCAAATGTTCTCAAATGAACAGATATTTTGAGTCACTTGTGGTATGAAAACATGCCATTAATTAACGAAAGCTTTTTCATGCCTTTTAAATTAAATCACAGCAGGTTAGCAAAGTGAAAAATTACATTCTGTTTATGGATATTAAGATTATTTAATTTGGTATTAGCACCGTGTACTTTTGTTTTTGCTTTAATCATTATTGATCCATAAAAGGTTAAGTTTTTTTTTTTTTTTTTGGTGAAACCAGCACTCAGGGGATGGCCCCTACTCATGCAGTGCATTGTGCAGGTTTTTTAGGAAAATGGGTTATAGAAAGGTGGAAGAGAGGGAGTAGTGTTTTTGTGGACATCTCAAGATGCGAAGGGCAAGGAAACGAGTTGCTGCTAGGTGACTATAGAATGGCCAGTGCTATACCTTCACCATTAGACAGTCTACAGCAATCGTCCCCAAGCCCGCACCCTTCACTCCTAGCTTCTCACACTACTCATGTTGTGTGTGTTAATTTTATACATGAGTGGCGGAAAGTAATTAAATTATTTAAAGTTATTTGCCGACGGTTTTATTAATTTTTAAAATTTGTTTATGACCGTCAAAATCTTGAAGGTTGGACTAAAGATAAGAACTAATATTTGGGGCGAGTTTGATACCAATTGTCTCAAAGCATGAGTATATTGTGACGAAGCAAAAATGTACAACTCATACTGATTACAAAGCCAAAAAAAAAATATTAGGAGAACTCAAGTTCTATAGTTGACGTCTACTATATAGTGTGTGGTGTAAGAAATTAGACGTGAGATTTCGTTTCAATCCCCAGGTCAGACATCTCCAACTATACGAAATATGTAAAAATATTTCTTGGGCGACTTCCTTTCAGCAGATATTTGGCAAAAATCTGTCGTTCGAAATCGACTTTAAACTGTAGGTTCCGCCAATCATGCATAAAATTAATACACACAACCTAAGTGGTGTGAGAAACTAGGTGGTAATCCTAACTAAAGGGCTGTAATGATCAATTATGTATGTATATCAAATTGTACAGGTTTTGTATGTACTGCATACTATATTCTACTGTGATCAGTAGTTGAGAACGGCGAAAGAATTTTGGGCGATAAGTGTTTAATAATCTAGAGTTTTAGTGGACCCCAATCGTCCAGAGCCTCACTATATCATTAAATATACCAAGAAGTATCGCCATAGTCTAGTAGGTAGTGTGTTGGCTTATTAGACGTAAAGCCCGGGTTCATATCCCAGGTCAGGCATCAAAACGAAATATGAAAAAAAAGATATTTCTTCGGCGACTGCCTCTCAGCAGATTTCTGGCAAAAACTCTGAGAGTAAATAAAGTTGCCATGAAGAGCTTCACAAAAATCTGTCGTTCGAAGTAGACTTTAAACTGTAGGTCCCACCACTCATACATATATAAAATTAACGCACACAACATAAGTGGTGTAAGAAGCCAGGTGGAAATTCTGACTGAAGGGTTGTAATGACCAATTATGTATGTATTGCAAAAAACAAGGCTATTACGTTAACACCGACTGTTTGATGAAACAAAAAAAAAAGTTATTGCACTTACGCGAAGCCTTGTCCTGGTTATTGGGATTGGTTTTAGTCACTACTCATAACAACATATCTATGGTACACTATAATATTTTTCATTTCTCTGTGAATTTAACTTAACGCAGTCATTGAAATTTAGTTTCATTTTTAATTCGCTGATAACTTTCCATTTTATCTTCTTTTTGTTTCAAGTGCGTATTATTTCATCACTCATATGCCAGTGTTTGAAAAATCACGGCGATTATATTTGATTTACAATCAAATTAAGGCAATCGAATGGATTTTTTATTTTTTTTTTTTGGTTTTGACGTCGAGTATAAATTTTTGATTAAAATGTGTTGATTTAATCTGGTTTCTTTCTTAATTAATGAGGAAAAGAATTAAAATCGAAAGTTATTTGTAAGTGCTAGAAATTATATGAGTAAACAGATAATGTAGAAGCTACGTAGAGCAGGTATATTAATTACAAACTATAAATAAAAAATTAATTACTTTTTATTATTAAGTTTTTTTCTTTCAAATTACATAAGAACAAATCCTTAAATTTGTGTTTCAATAAATGCTTTGCATAAAAAAAATGTGTGTTTCCATGAAATAATTCCAAGAACAGTGATAGACCTGGTTTAAGAACACAAAATAAACAAAATTTTATTAAGAAAAGTTAGAGTATTTATTGGTTCATTTTTTGTTAACCCTACTCATACAGAGTAGGAGACGTGTCTCCAACAAAACTAAGCGCAAAAAATATTTCTTCGGCGACTTCCTCGCAGCAGATTTCTGGCAAAAACTCGGAGAACTTTATTTTCATTGAAAAGGAAATTATTACAAATTATTTTTATTGATGAAAATGTTTTTCGCAAATCAATGCCAGACAAAATAAATTTTTATTCTTATTAAACATTAATTTTTTTTTATAGCAAACATGTGTTATTTACTAATGTTATAAAAACAAAAATAATTGTTGTTGTTGTTGATATTGTTTAACTAACAAAATAAAAAAGCAAAAAAGGAAAGCAATTTATCACACATTAAAAATGAACTGGGAGGCTGTAAATAATAAATTTAAACAATAAATTTATAAGGTTCCTGTTAACAAATGAATAAATAAGGCAAGGAAAAATAAAATTTTAATTGTTTTTTATTGATAAACAAGGAAAAACAATATAGTTTTTTAATGCCAAATGAAAATGTTGGCATAATTTTTAAAGAAAATAAAAAAATTTAAACAAAAAAATCAATTTTTTTTTGTTACTTTTTTTTGCTAACAAATTAATTTAAATATTTATGTAAACGTTAAATAAACAAATAATTAGTAACAAATTACAATTCCTAAAAACATTTAATTATTGCATGTTATTAGAGCATAAAAATTAAAAACACATATTTTTTCAATTGCCTCATCATGTATGGTAGACGAATATCAAATAATTTTAATTTCAACTAATTGCCAGCAATTTAAATTGCAACAATTTCAACGCCCTCAAAACTCATCAATGCAATATTTATTAGAAAATAAACAAAAAAAAATAAATAAAAACAAAAACTAAAATTATTAACAACAAATGAAAATTAAATTTATAATATCCTATCCCGGTAATTACGCGTTTAGTTACGTGGAATTTTTAAAATTCTTTGAAATATTGCTTCCTTTCACTTTTTAAGATTTTCCCAAAAGAGATAAAATATTTCCTAAACAAACTTATTAAAAATGTGTGAAAATTTTAACAACAACAATATTTAAAAATGTTTAGAAAAAAATTTCCTTCAAATAAAGCTTATTACAAGGCACCGCATCTGCTCCTAGGTATGCATGTAAGTCTCCTATATATTAACGCCTTTGTACTTATGTCAATAGATAACATAGATTAATGAAACGTTTTTAGTTTATCTTTCTTCAATAGAATGAGAAACGCATGTAAATAATTGCATGCATTTAACATGTACAATATAAAATTATCGTGCTAATAATGCAAGTACAGTGATACACAAATAAATTCATACACTGTCAAAATATACTCTCCCAAATATTTCAATCTGATAAGTGCTTAGAAATTACAATAAGCTTCTATCACTGCAGCCATAGTCTGATAGTCTTATGCAGTGACCAATAGTATGTATAACACGTAATAACGTAATACTAGCAGAGTCAATAAAACAAATAGTTGGTTAGGTTGGCTTAGGTTAGAAGGGTGGTGTATCACTGCATTACCAGTATCACTAGATACTCAATAAATCTACTTCACAACCAAATGAACAATTGAATTAATCGAATCCTGTCTCAATAAATTCAAAGAAGTAAACTATTGGTGGTTTTATCAACCTCTCCTGTTGCATTCACCTACAACTTCATTGCCAGTAAATACGCATTAGGTCGCTAAGCATCCTTTTACACCTAAGTAAACAGATGGCCTCTCTGCATAATTATCTTCAGAAATTGCTATCCTTGAAGTCAGTTGGCAAGAGTGATCCTATGCTTGATCTCCAGACTGATGAAATTTTTATTGGTAACGCCAGAATGTAAAAATTCACCGACAATATCGAAAGAATAGTTAGCGGTCATAGTCTGGGATCTAATACACCACGCACGTTCCTACTTTTCGACAACATATACTTCATTTTGCCCTTGTTTACTGCCAGACCCATATTGATAAACTAACTTTCAATAGCGCTTAATACACCAGCAACATCACACTTGGTATGCCCTATGATGTCGATGTCGTCAGCGTACGCAAGCAACTGGACAAAAGGCTACATTCAGCTGAAAGACTATATGAATACCTGGTATGGTTCCATACAGAAATAGGCCTTCACCATTGTCACCGATTCTGGAAATAGCTTAGATGTCGAAGAGTTTATTCGAACATTTGTTTCAGTTTTTTACTGAAGACTTTCCAGCAAAACAGTTGATGATGCGGATACTAGGGTAAGGCCTAGGGTGATATAAGCGACATCAGTCATTGTGAAAATATATTGAGTTGTTGAATAGGGTGTAATTGTGAAGAACAATGCACGTTAAGTACTATTTATTCCCAAGAGGTGGTGTAGTTTTACCTGCCAATGACATTTCTTATTCATTTCATTCTCTATAAAGTGTCAGACAGCTTTCTGAATCGAGTATATCTTAAAAATTTAAAATTCGAAACTTGAGTGGAATAGCTGGGTTCTAACCTAGATTCCTTGAATACGAATTGAATCACTTTAACCCTGATTACACGTTCAATAAATTTGTGACATACATTGCCATTGTTTTGTCCATTAACTTTTTCAATCAACTGTTAAATATTGAATATTTAATGTAAATTATATGTCAACACATACTCATTTACATACACACACAAAGAAATATTATCAGAACGCCCATCTATAGCCCTCCAATAATAATTCATTCACAAAAATCGAGAGTTCAATAATGATTAAGTCTAATGAAGTGTGAATATATGCAAAATGAGAGATATTAATTAATTTATATTGTTTTGCATTATTATTACAATTGCAAAAACAAATCAATATATACATACATACATATATACATCCTCATGTACATATGTATACATATAGTGAGCTATACATATACATATGTATGTACATAATTATACATGCCTGTAAAGTATTGTACAGATGCATTGCATTCACATTGTAACGCATCGCATGACATATTCAAGCCCAATTTGAAAGTGTAATTTATTTATCCATTAATTTTATACAAATAAATTTATATTGTCGACGAATAATAATTATTATTGAAATATTCCAAAATGAGAATTAATGTTTTTGTTTTTCGTTTAAACGAAAAATCCATTTAATTACTTTAATACAGTTGCCGTATACAGCAATTGCCATTGCTTAAATGCTCAGCACTGAGATAAACAAACGTTTATGTCTACAACGGAAACTGGTGAAAATCCAAAGCGATTTAAAAACAGATTTCATGCTTAAACCTAAAATAATAAATTAATTTACAGAGTTTTAAAACTTATTAATAAAAATGCATTGCAAAGAATTTTGGTTGTAATCGGTACAGTATGCGCCATTGCTGTATCGTATGAGAAATAAATGTTCTCCAGTCTCAATTCCTCTACTGGAATTAAGAGGTTGAGAGTTACTATACAGTAATTGCAATTCTTGTGAGTTTAAAGGGGATTATTCTACTTAATCACGTATTTGTAGTAATCGTCGTAGTCTAGTAGGTAGTGCTTATTAAACGTGCGGCCGTTGTTCAAACCCCAACCCAGACATGTCAAATAAAACGAAGATAATCAACTTATTTGGCCTCTACAGAATGCCCTTAATAGTGTAAATTTAAATTAGAAAAGGTGTGTAGTCGCTATGGTCTCGTAAGTAGACGTGGCGCCTCGGTTCAAACAACAGGTCGTCTCCAATAAAACCGAAATATGAACCAATTTTATCTTAGGCGACTTCCTCTCAGCAGATTTTTGGCAAAAAATCTAAGAGTAAAAATATTATTGCAATGAAGAGTTACTAAATTATCTTTCATTCGAAGTCGGCTTTAAATTGTAAGCCACACTACTTTTAGATAAAATTAACGCACACAACATGTAAGGTGTGAGAAGGTAGGTTGTAAACCTGACTGAATGCTGTCAATGCCCAACTAAGTAAGTGGGTTAGTAATCAAGTATTCACAAAGATGGAAGCGGACCTTGTCGTTCACGATGATTTTTGTTATTAAGTTTTCTATTCGTGAACCAGGGCCTGGATGGTTTAAGCGTAGATAACTCAGGCTTAGTGGTCAATAGGTCGCACATGATACATTGCCTGCCGTTTGTAAGAAAAGATTTTAAAGTCATTCTCAAAAATTCTGTGTAAAAATTGTTTATTTTATGCTGAGTGTCGTACTGTCTATTCGATTTTCTGGGTTCCTTGTGAAGGGTTTATCCTTCACTGTCTTTCTCAAGAATTCTGTGCAAAAATTGTGATTCATGCAGAGTTTCGTTTCGTCCACCCGATACTCTCGGTCATCTGCGAAGGTCTCAACAGATTTTTCTTCTCAGCAGAACAATTGCTTCGAAGCAGCTCAAAGTCTTACGGCCGAGAAACTTTTATTGTGCTTGAAGAAACACCAAACTGTGCATATTTCAAGCTCTTGAACTGCCTCTGGTAGTTGCACATACCAAATTTCGCAATTTTCTTTGTTGACTCATCCCAAGAACTTGAAACGAATTGTAGAGAATTTTTGGTAGACAGAAGCAGCACAAATTTTGATAATAAAATCCGTTGAAATAGCAAATCTTATTTTGAATTTTTTATACCGACACATGTTATGAATCATTTTTTATACTGAAAAAAAAATTGATGAACATGTGCTATTCCCTTTTAGTGTATTTATGATGAATTGGCCAACCCTAATGAGCTTTTTTGGCTGCGACACATGCCGCGTATCGTTTTTTATGCTGAAAAAAAAAAATTGATTCACAAGTGCTGTTCTTTTTTAGTGTATTCATGATGAAATGGCAAACCAAAATGAGCTTTTTTGGCACTGACACACGTCACGAATCGTTTTTTATACTGAAAATAAAAATTGGTTAACAAGAGCTGTTATTAAATCTATTCATGATGAACTAAGAAACCTTAATGAACATTTTTGACATTGACACGTGTCACGAATTATTTTTTATACTGAACGAAATTTACACTCTAAAATACAAAAACCGGAAAAATCACCCGTTATTATAAAAAATAACATTCTGATTAAAATAGCATTTCACATACAAGTCGTATCAAATAACCTGTAGATTTTAATAGGCAACAATTAGCATAATAAGTAACAATGCCTTGTAATTACTTGAAAACAATTTCCATACAAATGTGTATGAAATTAAAAGTTAATGTGTTTCATTTGAAGTTTATGCCATAGCCAAAATGAAATTTAAATGTTAACTTTACTTGTTCTGAATTCCCATCACAAAAAAATTTTTTATAAAAAAAACAGAAAAATATTTAAAAAACTTTCCGCCCATCAAACATACACTTTAATGCTGATGGACAGCATATGTCATAGAAAATCTAATAAAAATGTCAAAATTGATGTGATATTTCTAATCAACGTATTTAATACGGCGATGAAATTTAAACAAAAAAAAATCTTTACAAATTGAAATGTTTTCACGCAACTATTCTACAGAAACTGTTTAAATTTGTTTGTTAGAAAATAAACAAAAAAAAAACAAAACAATTTAATTTAATTGCTAGACCTTAAGGTTTGATTATGGCGCCAAAGATACAAGATCATGAGCTGTATTATCGCTTCTAATTTAAATGTGTCAACAGACCCTCCAGCCCATATCAGCTGACAAACAAACGAAGCGTTAATCGCTCATCATAAAGTGTAGAATGTATGAGGCCAAAACAAAAATAGAATTTTTTGGTAATAGAGTGGTGGGATTAAATAAAATATTTCAGTAGTTTTGTTTTGTTTTTCTTTTTTTATTTAATTTATCAGATCTAAACAGTTTTATTTGTACCGCATAATAAATTAACAAACAAATAATAAACAAGTGAAAAAGAGCTTTAAGAGAATGAAAACTTTTTTAAGTTTTTTTAAATTATTTTCAAAATTTTTTTCTCATTTCAGATTTCCAAGATATCCAAGTAATGATATTTGTTGGCTTTGGCTTTTTGATGACATTTTTGCGTAAATATGGTTACAGTGCCACTGGTTATTCTTTGTTCTTAGCTGCCTTAGTCGTACAATGGTCGGTTTTGATAAAGGGATTCTTCGACATGGAGGATGGTGTTATACAGTAAGTTTACTACTTCATAAAGGTTTAATTTATGTAACAAAACAACAATTTTGATAATAATGGAGTTCAAAAGTTCCGGACTAGAAGATATTAACTCACATATACAGTGAGCGTCAAAAGAAAATATACACTATTGATAAAATTCTAACAATCACCAAACAAAATTTTTACCACTTTAGGAGAATACACGAAAAAATTTGACAATATTTCGAAATTTTTGGGAAATTTTTTTTGTTTCAATTTTAAAAACTGGCAATGAAACAATTTTAAAATAAAAATAACGGTAGTTTATTAAAGTATTGTTACGTTTTTACCTCCTTAAAAACGTTTAAAATATGAGTTCATTGATTGCAAACAAAATAAAAATAAATTGGTGTTTAGTTTCAATTAAATTCTTTATTGTACGCACTATTTTTGTTTGTTCGCTATTCTACTTTCCACTTTTATTGCGTAAGCACTAACAACGCAGACCTTTACAACTGAGATCTTCAAACCACGACTGTTCTCTTCACACGCAACGCGTCTTCACACAAGACTGACTGAATTCTTACTACTCGTCATCTGCTTTGTCTTGGCTTTTTATAGGCCCACATAAACAGTCTAACGAACATTCCTGAAGTAAAATGTTCGTGTTTTCGCCTTCTCGGAAACTCTTGTAGTTTCATTGTTGTTTACGTATTTTGGATGCATTCTTTGTAGTTGCGTTCTGGCTTACTTGTGTCTATCCCCTTCTCTTTCATAATCATGTTGTTGGTTTACTTGTAACAAGTTCGTTGTATTTGTTTGTGTAGCTTTTGTTTATCGTGTTACTGTTAAACGATGATACACCATTAGTCAGTATTACGACCTTGTTTCTTACATCACTTGTGTAGTGTGTATTAATTTCATACATGAGTGGCAGGACCTACAGATTTCTGGCAAAAACTCTGAGTGAAAATAAAATTACCTTGCAAAGCTTCCAAAAAATCCTATCGTTCGATGTCGTCGTTACACTATAAACCCGCACAACATGATATGTGTGATAAGCTGGTCGCAATCCTGACTAAAAAGTTGTAAGTTTAGTAAATACTGGGCTCTATACTTTATTTAGAACCGTGAGAAGTGGTTTTCTACTAAACTAGAGATGCAGAAGTCTTTATTTTACTGTTTCTAACCAAGAGTCGCTGTAGTCTAGTAGGTAGTGTGTAGGCTTATTAGGCCTCATTGCAAATACCAGGTCAGACTACTCGAATAAACTGAAATATGAAGAAAATATTACTTCGGCGACTTTCTCTCAGCAGATTTCTGGCAAACACTGTGAGAATAAATCAAATTGTCATCAAAAGTTTCTCGAAATATTGTCATTTGGAGTCGATTGTAAATTGTAGATCTCGCCACTCATGTATAAAATTAACACACTGAACATAAGTGGTCTGAGAAGCTACGTCATAATTCTGAGAAAGTGTTGTAAATACCCATTATGTGTAAATGTAGATAAGTACTGGGCTCTATAATTTATTTAGAATCTTGAAAATATATTTTCCAACTAAACCAGAATTGCATAAGTCTTTATTGTACTATTTATGGCCAAGAGGTATCGTATAAAATTCGGCGAAATTACGTACAATCGAGGTTCGCTGATATTTCTATGCCAAGAGTACAAGGTTAATTCCGCATTCCTTTCTCTTTCCCCTACAACCATGTCAGAAAATTCCGCTACGAAAGCAATTAAAAATCTTCTGCATAAATATCGTATATTACCACACAAAAACAATCAGTGTGAAGTACAAGATCAAAAACTTAAATCCTACCCCTAACCGGCGCCTACAATTATAAGAGAAAATTAAAAATCACGTTCTCAATTTTTACGTTGCACAATAGGAATTGTAAAACCACCACGTACTATACAATAATTTGCCGTAGTTAATGTTGTTAGTTATTATATTAAATCATAATAACAACAAGAATAACAATAAAACCAGAATAATAATAAATTGCTATTATGCCACCCCTGCTACCTGCTTAGTTTTAAGAACAAATAAGGCACCAGCATACAGAATTTCAATCAACCTGTGCAAAGAAAAAAAGAACTTAACGGCTGCATATACTTGTTGAATAGAAATGCATCCTTCAACACTTCTTCGTCTATTCGCTTGTCTACTAGACCAACTTTACTGTCTACTTGAATATGTTGTGTTGCTTATTGACTGTGTGTGCAACATATGCATGATGATGGTGTACAATGGTAATGGCAATGCATGTGTGCGTGTGGCATTAAAAAGTTAACAATGGCAAGGAAATATCAGAGGCACACATTTAGACAATGCCAACCAGTGCGAAATGTCTGCAGGATATTTTGCTATTGAAGCAAAGAGAACACAATAATGTACAGTTTATAGAAACATACAGTGTGAGAAAAACGACATCGTAACACAATGTACGATGAATTTCAATTGCATGTACACTAGGTAGCCAACACTGTTTGCATTTATCATACTAAACCCAATACATTGAAGGCAAAGGCTTTTACTTTTGATGGGCTTTGTTATGATTTTTAAATTTTTTACCAGTGTATTCGACACCGACAATAGAGCCTAAGCCCCTTAATATACGTGTATTATAATACAAACGTTTACTTACCTTTTTTCCAATTAGGTTTCTTTCCCCTTCTTTTTTATGTACACAATTTCATCTTTTTACTTGGAAAATAATGTGAATACTCGTACAAAGCTGATGACTACAAAGTGCACGAAATTTGTTTAACATCAACATCAAGTTCCTAGAAAATGTACATACAAGATAAGCATTAAATATGCAGAGCTTTAAAGTAATTGATTGACTAAAAGTATTACAATTTTCATAAGACAACGGCAACACAAGCTTTTTAAAGAAAAAATTTTGCAACTTCGTGGAAATAAAAAAATTGTTCACAGTGAATAAGAAATGTAGTCGCCGTAGTCTAGTAGGTACTGCGCTGGCTTATTAGACGTGAAGCCACGGTTCAACCCCCAGGTCAGACATCTCCAACAAAACGAAATATGGAAAAATATTTTTTCGGCTACTTCCTTTCAGCAGATTTTTGGCAAAAACTCTGAGAACAAATAAAATTTCCATGAAAAGTTTCTTAATAATCTGTCGCTCGGTGTCGACTTTAAACTGTAGGTCCCTCCACTTATAAATAAAGTTAACACACACAACATATGTTGCATAGATGGGCACTTTGCAGTACCAGTAAAATTTCAGTAAAAATTGATTTTTACTGATTACTGAAAAAAATTACAGTTACAAAAACGAAATCTAAATTTCATTACCAGTAAACATTTACTGAATACTGAAAAGCTTAATGCATTAGAATTATAATGCAGTATGCCCATGTATGATATGTTGTGAGAGAAACTAGGTCGTAATCCTGACTAAAGGGTTGTAATGACCAATTATGTATGTATATATGAATAAGGAATGTTTGCCCTTTGTTGCCTAAACTAATGATGGGTAAGTAGGTTGAAATATAGTAGACCTATCGGCATATACCTGAGACCTCATGTAGGGTAGTTGTGGGCTCACCAAGAGGGGTACCAATCATACTTTCCATAAGAAATCTGTATTTTCTACAGGATTCCTTAAATTGTTCCAATCTATTGCTCTGAGATGACTTATGCCTGGTGTGTTATCTTTCCCAAATTGTTGGGATCTCTAGTTAACGAAAAAGCTAGGCAATGACATAAAAAATGTTTTATCGTCTCGATGTCTTCAGCAAACGTCCTGTATTCATTATCATCCAACGCGCCTTTCCGATTTAGGTAAATGCGTATTGCGGAGTATATTGTAAGCACACTTCAGTGTACTCAAGTTGGTTTTTCTCCAATCAGTAACGTTCTACAGTATCTTCGCAGTATGTTCTTCTACCGTGCCATTAGTCCACAATAGTCGTCTCTGGAGAGCCAGAGATCAGAAATCTTTCAGGAGATATTAATTGAAAGCGAATTGAACCCACTTAATATCAATAAAGTTGTCATATTCAAGTAGCAAGTAAACAGAGAGTGAGAGGCCATTATTTAAATCCCAGCTCAGACATTCCGAACAAAACAAAACACGAAGGCGACTTCTTTTCGGCAGTCTTCTTGCAAAAACTCTCAGAGAAAATAAAATTGCCACGAAATGTTTCTCAAATCTATCGTTTAAAGACGACGTTAAACTGTCCCATGGATAAAACTCACAAAATGAGTGGTGTGAATAACTAGGTTGTAAGCATGGCTAAATGGTTGTAATGACCAAGAAAATCTCCTACTTTCGAATCTGGATTGCTCAGTATTTTATCGAAGACACCTTAAAACCGTAATCGTAACAAAATTTGACACGATAAGTTAAGCGATGTCAGTACTGGATCCACTTTGATGAAAACCTCTTCACAAACTCAGTCCAGATATTTGTATGTGAAGAGGAATCCGTTTAAAACATAAATTCAGAACACAATTCTATGTGAAAATCAAATCCAATAACTAATAGGAAGCTTTTATGGTCCGGGTTTTAAGTTTATTAATTCAAGCTTTTCGTTGTAATGTAGGGTATCATATGTTTAGTGTGATATCCCTTCTAAATGATATTATTTTTATGCTACATTATAAATGTGCCTCTTAATGGTCGTTTGTCGATTTTAAATTATCATGTTATTGTCTCTTCATATCCCCATTAATGTTTTCTTTTGTTTTGTTTTTCCCTCCTTTTGCAGTCTTTCTTTGGAAAACATTATTGATGCTGACATTGCAGCAGCTGTACCCTTAATTAGCTTTGGCGCTTTATTGGGTCGCACAACACCCATACAGTTGTTGTTTATGGCTTTATTTGAGGTGGCCTTATTTGCAGCCAATGAGTATGTGGCCTTAAATATATTCAGTGTAAGTACTACATACATACCATATTTGCATTCAATTCAATACTTCTTCTTAAAGCCTTGTGTTTCCTTATTTCCTTGTTTTTTAATTTCATTTTATCCTGGAAAACTTTATTATTGTGTTCATAGATTTGTGATGTGGGTGGTTCGATTACTGTGCATGCCTTTGGTGCGTATTTTGGTTTGGCCGTAAGTCTAATGTTGCGTCCCAGCAAGGATCAAAATGAGGCTGGCAAATATGAAGGAGCCAATTATACATCCGATATATTGGCAATGATTGGTACATTATTCTTATGGATTTATTGGCCCAGTTTTAATTCGGTACTAGCCAATGGTACTGGCCAAGAGCGTGCCATATTAAACACGTATTTATCATTAGCAGCTGCAACAGGTAAGCACGTATTACAATAATACGAATGCACAAATGAATGAATGAATGAGTGAACATATGAGTGAACAAATGAATTAAGGAATGTATGTATGAATGGATGTATGAATGCATAGTTGGTTGGGAATATGTATAGGCAATATGCATTTTGTTTTTACGTTTAAGTGTCCGTGTGTATGTGTTTGCATATGCATGAAGCAAAACACTTTTACAAGACAGAACTTAAGCTTCTTCCCAGGTGTTTAAAACGATTGTCATTTAAAGGACATTTATGCCAATCCAAGAATTAGAATTGAGTGTTAATGCTTTAGGGGAAATGCATTCTTTCCATTAAAGAAACTCTTAATATTGCAAACTGTTTTATTATTGAAATATTCATAGATTTATTCAAATAAAATTAAGCATATAAAGACACACAAAAGGGTTATAGGTAAACTTGAAGAGGACTTGACTACAAATCCATACCAGATTCACTTTTCTATTGAAAGCAGCGCAATACTTTTTAGTGACGTCATTTGCCCTCAAATTCTTTAATTTTACTGGGACAGCTAGATTGCAATCAAGACCCTCTCACAGCTTACCTTGATGTTCGTCATCGTCCATGAATGCTAGAAATTTCTTAAAGAAATTTCGGATCATTCAAACGTAACTCTTATTTGGGTATCAAGACATAGAGATATCGTCAGACTTTTTGTTGCTGAAAAACTGGTCAAGGCTGATATAGGAGTTACAATCTGCAACTTATCACAAAGCATAGGCGTTCTGTGGCCTCAGTTAATCTGGGTATTCTCAAGTCGTCTAACAGAGAAACTCAGCATTGTTGTCAGCAGGAGGACACGTGCAATATTACTCGGCTCATCTAGACTGACGTGAATAAGAAGAAGATCTTCCCTTAAATCATGGCACAATAACGGTTCATTCAGGTTAATGCCGTATTGGGCATTAATGTCTCCTGCATGAGCTGTGGGGAACCATGAAGAGGTTCAGGTTCATTAATTTTCATTTTGGATGAAAATCTTTAAACTAAGGATTACTGGAACAGCGAGATTTATTTTGGAGTCGATATAGTTTCTTATAGGGTATGTTTGACACACGGATTCGACATATGATAGTGATATCACATTGGTCATAATAAGAAGAGTCCATCACCTAACCTAAAAGCCCTTATTTTACCTCCAAATAACCCACGCAGAAGCCCCCTAGAGGATAATTCCAATCGTCATAATGTGAAGTAACGCGTCAGCGCTATACTTAAAGCGTAATGGCTCAACGTCTGTTATATTCGATTTTTTGATGTCACAGAAGCTTAATTTTCTTGTTATTCCTGAAATTAAAATGGGTTTCGTCGCTCTTAATGAGTTTCAAAGAAAAATAGACTTCTGCATGACTGAGTTTCAGGATGTCTTAATCATAAATTATACGCGGTTGACTATTCACAACTGGCAGTGTCTGCAAAGCCTGTCACTTAATGCCAATTTTCCTCGTTTGATCAATAATGTCCTCAACAGACCTAACAATCTCACATATTCTGCCATATCATGTTAATACACATTATGTATGTATTGGTCATTACAATCAGGATTACAACTTCGCTTCTCACACCATTAATGTTGTGTGTGTTAATTTCATACATGCGTGGCGAGACCTACAGTTTTAAGTCGTTTCCGAACGACAGATTTTTGTGAATCTTTTCATGGCAATTTTATTTACCCTCAAAGCCAGAAGACTAGTGAGAGGAAGTCGTCGAAGAAATATTTCCTGGTATTTCGTTTTATTAGAGATGTCCGACCTTGGGTTCGAACCATGGCCTCACGTCTAATAAGCCAATATACTACCTACCTAACTACGGTGACTTACGGCGCTTAACTGGAGAAAACTGATTATTGATTGAATTAAATATGAAGGTGATACCTTTTGAAAACTTAATGTTTCCTAAAAGGAACTAGAGGATCTCATATACCATGATATGTATGCCTTATAAAACACCAGTTCAATCACGGCGTTGTTAATCATGGTTGTTTAATTTCATTAAATTTCACAACACTTAAAATATTTTCATTATGATTTCTAATAAAATAATTTGTGGTCTGGGCATAAAATGCCATAATCGAAAACAATTATTTCTACACTACAAATGCAGGAGGCCTATTCACTTTCAAAAAAAAAAGGAAATTTACCAAAATCTACAAATACACACAATGCACACGAATGAATACATGCTGTTATTAAAATTATAACTTAAATATTAATTTTATTTTATGGAATTAATTTATATTTTAAACACTTGTGCCTAAATGTGCGGTCAAACTAGTTATCCCACTACAGCTAGCTTACCAACTTCACATACCTACAACAACAACAACAAAAAGCCATAGAAAAACTTTATTAAATTTAAAGGCAAAGACCATTTCATACTGCAATACGTAGGCTCACACAGACTGTTTAAAATTTTGTTGGAAAATATGGCATGTATACACACATACATGGTATGTATAGGTGTGAACACCTAAATGTATGTGTATGTATATTGTATGTATAAATGTTTGTTCCCCTTTTGTTGTAATTATATTCATAATTATTGTACATTATTCTTCAAACTTAATTACGCACACAAGGATACAAATTAGAATCTACACAAGGCTGGTGGAAGACGTGCGCACGAAAAAATTTTAGCATTTTCTTTTCTTTGTAAAAAAATTAAACTTAAGAGCAAAATTATTTCAATCTTTACATACATTATTGGTCATTACAACCCTTTAGTCAGGATTACGACCTACTTTCTCACACCACTTATGTTGTGTGCGTTAATTTTTATATACGAGTGGTGGACCTACAGTTTAAAGTCGACTCCGAACGACAGATTTTTGAGAAACTTTTCATGGAAATTTTATTTTATTCAGAGTGTTTGCCAAAAATCTGCTGAGAGGAAGTCGACGAGAAAATATTTTTCATATTTCGTTCTGTTGGAGATGTCTGACCTGGGGTTTGAACGGAGGCCTCACGTCTAATAAACCACCACTACCTACTATCACGGCGACTTCAATCTTTATTTAAAGCCAATATTTTTCAAGCTTTATGCATAAAATGGGATCAAGTGTTTAATAGGTTTACAGAATTTTTATTTTCTGAAATTCCTACCATTACGACAATTGCTGCGTTATCTGTTAGTATAGTAGGACCTCGAGTATCCGTGATGGTCGGGACCGGAAGCATCCTGTATAATCGATTTTCCCGGTTAATTGAGTACCAATTTTGGCCACTTTTTTAATAGATATTTTTATTAATTAATAAATGAATATGTACATATTTATATAAAAACTAAATAATTCAAGGATTTTATATACATACATGTTTCAAAAATATAAAAAAAAAAATAATTTTGTCAGAAAACAGTGAACAGTATATAAGGATTTCGTATACTAAAGAGGGAATTCCCCTTTTTCGCTTGTTTGTCCAAAATAATATAAAAAAATTTTTGCTTATAATCACGGATAATAGAGGTAATGACGGTTAAACGATGCAGAAAAATTTAAGTCGATCCAAAATAAAATTAAGTCGATGCAAAAAATTTTCTTTTTCCATCCCGGATAATTGATGTTCCCGGACAATCGAATCACGAATAATCAAGGTCCTACTGTATTTTTCTGGCAGTTCTTCACTTCCTTTTAGAACTTCTTAGTTTTAAAAAAAAAGTTTTTTATAATCGGAATGAAACTTGACACGTATTTACTAGAAACTAACGGTAATTAAATTTGTAGTCGCTGTATTCTAGTAGATAGTGTTTTGGCTTCTTAGACGTGAGGTCATGGTTCAAATTTTAACGGAACGATATATGAAAAGATATTTTTCCGGCGACTTCCGCTCAGCAGATTTTTGGCAAAAACTATAGGTCCCATCACTCATGTATAAAATTAACACACGCAACATAAGTGGTGTGAGAAGCTAGGTCGTACTCTTGACTGAAGGGTTGTAATGACTAATTATGTATGTATGTATAAGTGATTACCAGGTCCTATTTCATTCTCTGATGGGTAAAATTAATACTTACTTATTATGTCATTACAATCCTTTAGTCAGATTTACGACATAGCTTCTCATCCAGGAACAGATTTACGAATAGACAGCTTAATAACAACAATTATCATGAACGACAAGGTCCATTTCCATCTCTATGGATATGTGATTACTAACCCACTAGATCATAATCCAGACTGAAGGTTTGTAATGACTAGCTATGTATGTATGTAACGGTAATTACCTTTTTAATCACATATAAATTTTAATATATTTAAAAAAATTTTTAGTGCGCACTCCTCATTTTACTTTTATACGCATGCATTCACACTATCTATGTTTGATTATGTGGAAATGTATTTAATACGAGTACTGTAACAAAAACATTCAAACAATACCGAATAATAAAATCCGGGCTTAAAATTTAAAAGCATAAAACACGAACAAAATGAAACTAAAACGTAGTATGTATGTACAAAAATCAATTGAAAACTCAAGAGTTTTATAACTTTTTTCTGGTACTAAATGTTGCAACTATTTAAAATTGTGTTATTGTTGCCACAGCTACAACACTATACTTATTGCACCGTATGGGTCATTCCATTGTAACAAGTTTTTCATATAAAAATCAGAGAAAATAAAAAAAATAACTTAATAATTCATATTGCACAACATTAGCAAACGCCTGTTAATTTTATTATGCCAACTTTAGTTTATGTATGGAATAGCCCATATTAAATGTGAGACTATTAAACCATTAAAACTTAAGTTAAGTAGACAGCTTAGCATATTTAGCGATTCCTCTCTACTTGTTTGTACCATAGTAACGAATAATAATAAATCTATTAATTGGCTATAGTGGTATAAAATAGATGGCTTTAGTTTTTTTTAATATTGGCAGGGAATGACGTCTAGTTCTATAAGCAATATTGTCAACAGATATCTAATTTGCCTTATTTTATGTTGCAAGAGATGAAGAAGGAAGAAAAAACTGCCCTGAATTGTAATAACTTTCACAATCAATCAGTCAAACGATCGCTAACGTATAGGCTCTGTGACTGGGGAATTACCAATTTTTTTAACTTTATTACGTTGTAATATCAAACAAATCACAATTTCTCGAAAGGCATTGCAATGGTGTTCCAATAAATCAATGTTGTTCAAACCCTACTGCAGTTTAACTACTTCACTACATTCTATCAACGGAAAACTAAAACTATGCATTTTAACAAACTAGTAGCTAAGTTTTCGTCTAGAAGTCACCGTAGTCTAGTAGGTTGTGTTGGCGTATTAGACGAGAACTCTTGGTTCAGAGCCTTGCTCAGACATCTCGTACAAAAAGAAATATTTATATCGGCGACTTTCTTTCTGCAGATTTCTAGCAAAAACTCCGACAGTTTTATGCAAAGTTTCTTAAAAATCTATCGTTTGGAGTCGACATTAAACTGTAGGTCATGGATAAAATTACCAAACACAGCATGGATTTTGTGAGAAGCTAGGTTCTAATCCTGACTGAAGGTTTTCAATGACCAATTAAGTAAGTGCGTTAGTAATCACATATCCATAGAGATGGAAATGGACCTTGTCGTTCATGATAATTTTTGTTATTAAGTTGTCTATTCGTAAACGTGTTCCTGGATGAGAAGCATAATAAGTCAGTAATAAATTTACCCATCAGAGACAGAAATAGAGCCTGGTAATCACTTATTGACGGACTCGTTACCACGCTTTCATAGCTATATGTGCGGCTTGGCGCTTTTCCTGTGGAATACAATTCCTCTCTTATTGATCTAAGCTACCTACTATCATTTACTGTATTCTGTATATATACATAATTGATCATTACAACCCTTTAACCCTTTTCCTGTCACACCATAAATAAAATAAAATATAATGTTCATATACATCGCTCCCTGTTTTCTCTATATCACAGCTTTCCAAAAGTTCTAATACAATGTTCTGCATGTACAATGGGTCAACTTGACCTGCGGGTACTGTACTTGTCTCAATTGGCAAGTACACTTCCTCGTCCTCTAACCATGTACTGCATGAGTAGAAGCCATACTCTACGTATTAGTTGTATATAAAAAAGTGTGACTCACACTGACAGACTACTTTATGTTGTCTTTAAGTACATTCTACTGGACTGTCTTATTGGAAATGGAAATGGAATGATACTAGACTCCTGATAGTGTGGTATACTGGAAGCTGTTTTCCTTATGAATTACACTATGCGACAAAATAAAATAAATTAAATACACGTAGTAGTGTAAGTAGCAAGTAGTGGGTTTTGTTGAGTGGAACTCAAAAATATTTTTTATATTTCTTGAACCCTCCATACTTGGTTTATTGAACAAAAACTGTTTTTTTTTTTTTGGACTTTACGTACAAATTTATTGATTACACAAACATTTCTGAACCGATGTCCAAAATTTAAACCTTATTAGAAAGGAAAGGGATGGGCCATTAAAACCATATACATTTATATATTATTTGACTAAATATGCTATGAAGTTTGATGTGGTAAACTTGACAAATGCGATTTTTTTCATATTTTTTCGAGTTTATCCGTTCATAGTAGCAAACTTTAATTAAAAAATATGAAATAAGTGATGACATTCTGAAAGCGCATTATCTTGTGAAGAGCTTGACACTTCCTTTGATCATATCGGGCAAATATTACCGTAGATATTGAAGGGTGATTTTTTAGTTATTATCTTTTTGGCAACACTGGTTTAAACAGTTCACACACGTTTCGTGTTTTGTTTCACTGTCAAACATCTTCAGTTTGGTCTATAATTTAACCATGAATCGTCTTACAAACGAACAACGCTTGCAAATCATTGAATTTGACATCATTGGACCGTACTTCTTCAAAGATGCTGCGAATCGTAACGTAACTGTGAATGGTGAGCGCTACCGTGAGATGATATCCGACTTTTTTTTTTGCCCAAAATGCAAGAGCTTGATTTGCATGACATGTGGTTTCCACAAGATGGTGCCACATGCCACATGCCACATGCCACACAGCACACGTAACAATGGACTTATTGAGAGGCGAGTTCGGTGAACATTTTATTTTTCGTTCGGGACCTGTCAATTGGCCGCCTAGATCGTGCAATTTAACGCCTTTAGACTATTTTTTGTGGGGCTATGTTAAAGCTCATGTCTATACAGACAAGCCCGCTTCAATTGACGCATTGGAAGACAACATTGAAGCATTTATTCGTGAGATACCGGCCGAAATGTTGGAAAGAGTATGCCAAAATTGGACTAAGCGGATGGACCATTTGAGGCGCAGTCGCGGTCAATATTTGCATGAAATAATCTTCAAACATTAAATTATATGGACCGTACTATCGATTCAAATAAAGATTTCATGCATTTTTCTGAATTTTATGTGTTCTTTTTCTGAAAAATTTTCCTAGCTCTTAAAAAATCACCATTTATTTAAATAACATAACAGTCGTGTTATATTTTTTATATACATATGTTATCTTATCAAATGAACTCAAAAAATATTTTTGAGTTCTACTCACAAGTTGAGTTCTAATCACAATATTTTTGCTGTACGGTACACAACAGTTAGGTCAACAGTATGGGCCTTAATCAAGCTCCGTTATTATACTTCTTGTATACTTATATGTACATGTATGTACGTTACATACAACATTTTCGTTATACATGTTACAAAAACATAATGCAACACTTGCATCGTCATCATGTAAATATTGTTGTTGTGTGTATATTTTTAGATCATTTACAAAATGTTTTAGTAAATGTATTTTAGTTTAACTTTTTGCCATCATGTTTTGTAATACTTGGGTTTTAACTATTTTTAATGAGGCTTGTTGATATTGCAGTTGTTGTTTGTGTTTTTGTTGTTGTTATTGCAGTTGTTGTTGTTGTTAATTTGAACATTATTGTTCATACTAAATGTGTATAGTTTGTTCAAATTAACACCAAAGGTGTCGTTTTCTTTATACAAAAAAAAGGAAAAAACAAAAAAATTAAATTCACAAACTCACACCACATTTACGTTGAAATGCAATTCCTTTTCTGAAAAAAAAAATTTACAAAAAAAATGAAATTTTGTCCGAAAGTTTAAATGTATTTTTACGTTGTTGTTTGTGTTTTTGTTGTAATTTTTAGCAATATTGTACAAACATTCTGGTTAAACTTTACGATATTTGTTGAACAAAGTTGTTGCTGTTGTTTGCCTAATTTTTTTTCTGAAATTTTTTACTTTTTTTTTGTTGCATCTAGTAGTGCTGTTGTTTCAAGAAAAAAAAAATACATAAACAACAGCAATAGAAAAAACAAAAAAATTTTTTTTTGTGTTTTCTTTTTCTGTTAACGCCACATAATGTTGCATTTAGAGTTTACAGAGTTGTTGTTATAAACGATAACGATTTGTTGCCAAAAACGTTAAATAAATAGGCTGCTAAGAGAAACAACAACAATAACAACACACACACACACAGAAAATACTGAGAAACAAAAAAAAACTTACAGCCTTAATTACAACATTGACGATAACAGCTACAAAACAGAACATAAAAATATTGTTTTGGACAGAATCAGACTCCGAGAGAAAAAAACAGAAAAACAAGAGTAAAAATTTTCGTTGAATAAGACCTCTTTGTTGATACCCTATACCCTTAATATATTCAGGGATATGATTACATAAGGACTTCCGAGTATATCAGATCTATTGTAGCAGCTCCTAGGTTAATGATGTTGTTATTCGTCGTTGTCTAGAAATAAATTTTTTTAACCAAAAAGTTGTCGTCCTTTAATTGCTTATAGCTTCCTAAATGAATTATTTAAAGGCGGAAACCTCATCCAGAGATGTTAAATACCATGTCTCAATTGGATATTCCTGCCAGTCAGATAAGACTTGCCTCTGGTTTTCCACAACTAATTCTTTCTAAACTCCTTATTCATTAGAACTAACTATTCTTACCCAAATTAGAACAATTTTTTACTATGCATTTCCAAACTATAATATCCTCACAGTGTATTTTAGTTCTTAAATTTCATTGTGTAGGTGTTACAATTAAATCCATGAAGCTTAAGTTTACATTTATAGCTTCAGTTTACATCAAAAAAAAACTCCACAAAATTCTAACTAAAATCCTAAATCCTAAATACTGTACATTAAATAGGTTTTTATATGGCCGCCTACATTGATGATATTGTCCTTTAAAGTCCAATATCCTTGTAACAAATAAAACCGCATCATATAAACAAAGCTCAAACACAGACATAGCTAAATACACTAACACGGACACACACACAAATAAAGGCGAATATGATCGCATTGTTTACGTGTACTTATGGAAGTACGTGTACAATATTGTGTTTTCCATCATATGGGTCATACCACTTGAATACATAAAAAAAATATATACATAGATTGGATATACAAAAAACAGATGGATTTCGTTTGAAATTGATCCATAGATTAGAGTTTTAGGGACATAATGATTTGTCAACATTATAGATGTTGTATATGCGGGATCCTTAATAACAGACTGAATTCTAGATGAATTGCGTAATCCTGATATTGGTAATGAATCTGTTCGTCAAAAATCATCGTTAGAAAAGCATTATGTCCAACAGTACCGTCCAGTTCTGTAGGGTAGTGCATATATTCAATATCAATTGATACTATCCGAACACACAACACATTCATGTAGGATAGATACATACATACATATATAATTGATCATTTCAACATTGCAGTCAGTATTACGACCTAGTTTCTCACACCACTTATGTTATGTTTGTTAATATTTTATACATGAGTGGCGGGACCTACAGAAACTTTTCATGGAAATTTTATTTACTCTCAGAGTTTTTGCCAGAAGACTGCTGAGAGGAAGTCGCCGAAGAAATATTTTTTCATATTTCTTTTTGTTCGATATGTCTGAGCTGGAGTTTGAACCGCGGCCTTGCGTCTAATAATCCAACACATTACCTACTAGAATACGACGATAGATTTCAATGAATATTCACACGTATATCAAAGCGTAGTAGAAATACACAGCACGGCCTACTCACGGCCAAACTATTTTGAGATTCTAATGAATTCGTATGCCTTCCAATTCCCCTAGACGGCAAATCTGCTAAGCTTTTCGGTAGTATGCAATCAAGAACCTCCCCCTCTCGCTGAAACAAAGGCTGGTCAATGACATGCATAATCGCATCCCCGTTAAGAAGTACTCTTTCGGCATGAGCACCAATGTGTCAGTATTCAATATCATCCAAACTACCATCGGCAGAGCATATCTCTAAATTCTGTTTAAAGTAAATTATCTCTTATCGTCATACAATTCTCAGATCTGTCGCTATGTGGCACGTGTAGCCTGCTTCAACTTTCGCAACCTGCAATATATTCCAATACAATTTCCGTGAGTGGCAGCTATGAGGTGCTGTGCTAAGCTATCACATCAGAAACTAGTTCTGCTTTATTGCAGCGTGTGCATCCTGTAGAACACAACACTAATCCATTAGGCGAAAGCCTTTCACTTTTGTGTATTCCCTTGATATGAAAACTCCTACAGACTTTCGACATCGATCTAGATTACCATGGGGGCAGTTTATTGCAGAGAGAATGTTATAGGACGGTACACTAAAGTTATTATCTGAAAAAGGTAATGGAAAGCATAAAATCTAATTTAGTAAGGTACGAACTACGATCCGCTCGAATAGTAAAGTGGTTACATTCTAACGCTAATTCTAATTTTGGGCATTGATAACTTATCATCAGAATCATACAACAATGCCTTTATGTTGTACTTTTTCCTTTCCTCCCTTTCTTATTAGCATTCTCCGATTTTGAGTTATTATTAATCATACTAGTCCGAACTAAGCAGCTCCTAACATAATACAATCACAATCGTTATTCATTTAAGTCATGAGGCATCTACTCCACCTATTTATTATTTCTCTGGCTTGTTTTAGTTTCTTTGGCTAAGCAGGTGATTCGTCTGCTCATGGAGTTTCAGTTTCACAAGACTCTGTGACGTTGCCATTCCTTCCAATTATATACATACGTTTTTGGTATTATGTACTCTCTCTCAGGGTTCAAGCCTCATATACAAAGATTTTGAATTCAAAATTAAATTGGAATTGAATGCAGAAAATTAAAATTAATCTCTAATAGAACTTTGATTACGGCAAAGTGTGTTTTACAATTTTATTTTTGTTTAGAAAATTACTTTAAATTAGACGGTACCTAACCGTGTACTAAAGAATCGCTGTGATAGGATAATTCCCAAATTACAGTGACGTATACGCAATTTTTAATTCACGGCTATTTATTCCACATACTCACCGTGCTGCCATATGTCAAATACGATTATTTTTTAAATTCATTGCAAGGACGTAAACTATAAAAGTCTTCTTATTTTCGATTTTATTGTTTCGTCCACTATTTTATTTTTTAATCCTAATAATATTACCCGTAAAACTTCCAAAATTCCTAAGCCAACTTACTTACATGCTTACTGACATTCATGGCCACCAGCAACCAAGACTAAAACCGCCTGCATGTAGTTATTGTTCGAAAGCAGGATAAAGTAAATGACTGTGTGTGTGTGTAACGAAATGTATCGTTTAATCTTCCATTATAAACATTGATTATTTACTTCTATGACTCTTGCCCATCCCTTTCCTGTGTGACAAACACACACACGCCAATACACTTGAAACATCTAGGCTTCCTCTAATGTAAAATAAATCGGTTTGTTTGTGTAATCAAACACAGTGATGGAGAGTGAACCAGAGAGATGGGCGTAACAGTTTAGTTCGTATTGGCATGGTAATGTAAATAAAACAACAACAACAATAATGTTTGCATTATTTTTGTCAGTGGCACTGTGTTTATTTGTTTGGCTCTATGCGTGTCTCGGCGTATAAACAGTATTGTTGTAATTTTGTAAACCAAAATGTGTAGCACCACCACCACCACACACACAGCCTTTATTAATGTTGCAGCTGTTTTAAGAGGTAAAATGGATAAATAGATGAACGATGGGATGAAATGAGAATGAATGAAGGTGAGAATGAATGAAAGAAAATAAGTACGTGTTTAAAATAATTTTTTTTTCTACAATTTTTTTTTTTTTCCTAAAAAAATGTGTTAACGCAACTATTTGACATTTAATTAGTTTGTGAGTGGAATACAAAATGGGAGAGAATATTAAAGGCTTGTCGAGGGTGATTATTGGATTTCCTATATCGCTACCAATTTTAAGTTTATTAAAGTGATTAAAGTGTTAATCTAAACTGAAATTACTCCGTTTTACTGCAACTTCTAAAACGGTTTTTGGTAGATAAGACCCATTTCAGATAGATTTCTACCGAATTTGAGGTTATGTATACGTTTTTTATCACTTAATTGGTCCTTACGAACAAAGGGTAATCTTCAGTTGTTTACATTAGTATACAAACGCAAAACTTCTTGCAGTATAATATCGTATATTCCGCTCGATAATTGTAATTGTACTGTAATCTGTAGAAATCATTCCCCTCCTGAAAAACATAACCTCAAAGCTAACTTACAAACCTTAAGCCCAGAGATTTAGAAGAGACCAATGCAGTTAAAAAAACATTTCTAAGGAACATCTCTTATTATTTCTTTAACGCTAAGGTTACTTCGAATTTATTATGTTGAAAGCTCTTTTTTTCAGTCTAGGCATCGACGTGTTCCATTCGACTCCAACAATTATTTTGTGCTGATCAGTGTTACTTGTTAAGGCTGCCGCCATAACTATTAAGAATATTTCGTTGGTGTCACAAACCTTTGTACAAACATAAAGTATTTGTGTAGGGAATAAATATTATTTTAACTGTTGCTTATGCTTCTATCAAAAAGAAAAAAACGAAAAACATTGAATAAATATTACAATTGAGATGTAAATAGTTACAGTTGTGTGTAATAAAATGGCAAATGTCCTCACTTCGAAATAACTTGGTTCGAGTTACATTTTGAACACACTTCATGGCTTATATCTTACTTTCATATGTACATACGAGTACATACATAATTAGTCATTACAACCCTTCAGACATAATTGCGACCTAGCTTATATTGTGTTAATTTTATATATGACCGCCGGAACCTACAGTTTAAAGTCGAGTCCGAACAACAGATTTTTGAGAAACCCTTTCATGGGAATTTTTATTTACTTTAAATTTTTTTGCCAGAAATCTGCTGAGAGGAAGTCGCCGAAGAAATATTTTTTTCATATTTCGTTTTGCTGGAGATGTCTGATCCGTGGTTTGAACCGTGGCCTCACATCTAATAGGCCGACACACTACCTACTAGACTACTATCTTATTTATTTACTTAATTGGCCATTACAGCCCTTTAGTCAGTTTTACAACCTAGATTTGCACACCACCCACGTTGTGTGTGTTAATATTATCCATGTGTGTCGGGACCTACCACTTAACGTCGACATCGGAAGAGAGATTTTAGAAACTTTGCATCGCAATTTTAACTCTCAGAAATATGCTTGAAGACTGTTGAAAGAAAGTCGCCAAAAGAAATACTTTTCGCGTTTCATTTTGTTCATCTCTGAACTGGGATTTGGATGACAGGCTATCGTCTTATAAGCCAGCACACACAAATTTACTAGAGATATTAAACAAAAGAAAAAATCACTTAGAAAATGAAAAGTATGAAGTACTAGTGTACTATGTTTACGGCTAAACCTAGGCGACACAGGCAACGGATAAAGCTATAAAGCCCCTGATGGAAGGAATTCCAGAAAAAATAAAAACAAATTTCTAGACTGGTGATGAATAACAGATTGTGGGATCATTCTAATCAACAACCCATGACTATAAAAATTAAAAGAAATAAAGTGCTTGAATTGGCCACACACAAGATTTTAGAATAACAACACAAGGATACAAGGATAGACTGGAAGCCATACGCCAGACGAAAAAGAAAATGACCGTCTCGTGTCCGGAGAAGGCAATTGTAAGAGTAGTTTTAAAGGTTGGAGAGAAATGAAAACTTTGGCACAGGACTCGAATAAAACCTATTGAAGTCCTTTTACACTCTATACGCTGCTCCTTATTACTGCTTTCACTAAAGGGCCTATTTCTACGTGTTACTATTTGCTGTATACTTTTTTGTTGTTCTTATTGTTTTCCACACTACTGTTGTTGAATCTATAATTGGTTTGTTGGCCTGCTGTTGTATCAACTATTAGAGGTTCCTGCGGTTACAATGTGTGTCCTTTACAATGGACACACATGCATACCTACCACATATCAAAATTATACAAATAAAATTCATACGAACACACATACACACGCATTAACAGGCACATTTTTAAATTATAAACAATTTTTGGTATTTTTTTACATTGTTTTTGTTGTTGTGATTGTCGGTTGTTTTTTTTTTTTTTTTTGGGTTTTTGGGTGTATAGTAATAAAAACAAATCTGTTTTCATCTGATAAAGGCATACAGACATGTGTATGCAATCCTACAAAGTAAAGTAAATAATTGTAAATTTGTAAATAAATGTCCCATGCAATTGTATACAGGGTTGTACCAACAAGTTGTAGAAAAAAAAAAAATCCTAATAAAAATGTGGGATAACATTTCTATATTATTTCCGATTTATTATTTACAATATAAATTAAGGAAAAATATGTTTTAATTTTAACACCACACAACATACAACAGGAATAATAATAATAATATAACAATACAATAACAATAACAACACCAACGAAAATTATATTGAAAAATTTACAAAAAAAAATTAAAAATGCAACAAACGTACACAATTTCGCTAAGCATTCCAATAAACAAAACAAATTTTTAAAAATTAAGGATATTCGTTTATTTTATATTCCTATGGCTGTAGATTGTATTAAAGGAGTCGTAATGAAATTATTCAATACGTATCTCTCCTTAGTTGCACTCCAATTTATGATGGTTTTCTTAATTTAGAATTCCATTAGTTTTCTCCACCTGTTAATAGGTCTATCACATCTGCTGCTATCTTGCGAATTACAGTTCAATATTAGGATTACGTCTCCATTTCCTCTTTAAAATTTCGTTGCAGATTATTGTGTCTCTAGTTCCTTCTCAGAGGCCTCTGGAAGAAATTATATTCATTCAGAAAATTTTAAATTTCTTCTCAAAATTCAATCACGTTTGCTGCTTACTTGAGGACTACAGTTTCATATCTGGATTACAGCTCCATTTGCTCTTTATAAATTCATTGCGGATTGTTGCTTCTCTAGTTCTTTGCCAAAGACCTCTAGGGGAAATTATATTCATTCAGAATATTTCCAATTTCCTCTCAAAACTCATATCATATCATGCATATCATAAATAACATACTTCCACAGTTAACAACCAGGATGAGACGCAAATATTCTCCATCCATTTTTTAATTATTTTCTGTGCTTTTATTCAGTTTCTTTGATTAGGATTTCCAGATTATCACGTCACGGACATGTTACAAGTCCTGGTAGAATTCTTCTGCAAAAATATCTTATATTGTTGCATTAGAATGTCGGTGAGGAAATTATGCTCACTGGGTCCTAATCTTTCTTAAGAGGTGACATTGGCGTACATTTCTTTGATGTGTCGTTGGTAACGTTAACAGAGAGCTTCCTAAATATATTATATGGAGTGGCATTTATTTCAAAATCTAAATTCGACTTAAAATTTCTTAATAACGTTATGTTCTGTTGATGTGATACATCCCTTTACGAACATGTTGGAAAAATTATGTGTGACAAAAGACATTGGTTGTGAATCTATTATCTTCCAATGGGAGTTGCCTGCTGTATCATTATGTCGCTGGGTCGCTCAGCAAGTACTCAGACAGTATATGAGTTGATTCGATTACCTTGTACTACATTTAATTAGAGTGCGTTCCATTTCGCCTGTTACTAACGCGTGTAAATGCTTTATCGAAATCAATGAAGATCGAATGTAACAGAGGTTGTCATTTAATTGACTGCTCTGTTATCGAACGAAGACTGTTGACGTGATCGGTATAACCGCGTTAAGGTCTAAAGTAGGCCTTATGTCTTATAAGCCAACACACTACCTACTAGACTACGGCGACTACAAATCTCTGCGCTAAGGAATATTGATAACAGCCAGTGCTTTGGAAACCATATTTACTAAACAAGTGGATTTGTCCCACCGAGCTCTCCATTCGAATACCCATAATATGATCGTAATAAAATTATTGTAATTGTAGTTGTAATAGCAATATTTGTTGTTGCAATTGTATGTGTGATTTTGTCAACATTTACAACCAATTTGTTAAATATGCTGCTTGCCGTACAACTAAATTATTGGTGTTGCTGTTTAAAAGACCATACACATACAAATATACATACATATGTATGTATGGTATGCAACGTATGTATTTGTGTAAATATACATGTCCTTGTATATGAATGTTTTAATGTATTTGTTTAAGTGTTTACAAAACAGTTTTAGTGTTAAACTATAAAATTGGTTTTTATTATTTCCAATTTTTAATATTCGCGTTGCACCGGATATCGATACTAATGCATTTGCTTCTCTTCTTATTGGTGACCAAGTGTATGTGAGTGTGTGTGTGGGTGGTTGTATAAATGCTATTAAATGTGTTTTGTATACATGCCTGTATACGTGGGCATATATGTTGCATTTAAATACGTGTCTTCATTTGTTATTACATTATTGATCATCATAAATTATTATTACAGTTAGTTATTGTTCATTTCACATACATACGCAAATATTTACCAATTGATCAAATTAGTTGTTGAATATGCGATAATTTTAAATGATGGTATTGGTTGGTGGTACGCAATTTTCCATAGAAATGTTCTTTTCAATATTAATTAAGGACATCAATAGGGGAGTAAATATTCACTAATTTATCGTAGTATGCGTGTAGTGTGTTGGTTATTAGAAAAGAAAAAAAATTGTTACAAAATATTAGAGTGAGTGAGTCATTACTTGTAGATAATCTTTGACTTTAAAGGAATCAAATGAACACGTATCAGACATCTCCAACTAAATGAAATATAAAAAATATTTCTTCGGCCACTTCCTCCCAGCAGATTTCTGGCAAAAACTCTGAAAGTAAATAAAATTGCCATGAAAAGTTTCACAAAAATCTGTCGTTCGGAGTCGACTTTAAACTGTAGGTCGTCCCGCCATTCATGTATAAAATTAAAACACACAACATAAGTGGATGTGAAAAACTCGGTCGTAATCCTGACTAAAGGGTTGTAACGGCAAATTATATATGAACACGGATTAAGTTCTTCTGAAGCCAGTTCTTTAATTGGTGGTTTTTGTAAAATGTTTTATCGATTGGAAGAGAAGTGAAATGCAGTGTAGTTTTGTGCTACAAAAACACTAAAAACTAGTAAAAGATGCTATGATTGAATGCCAGAACCTAAAGTGGTTTACAGGACTCTGACAATACATAATCAGTTCTAAGATAGCGGAGTCGCCATCAGAATCAAATCAATTACATCGTTCCACATCCTAGAAAATGTAACGCCATCGCATTATTATGAAACAAATCATTATGAGCGATCTAAAATGGTTTAAGTGAGCGTGCGTTAAATACTATACAAATAACCTCGCTCAATGGGTGACAAGTCCTAACAAATAACTTTAAAGCCTAGAATAAAGGAAAACAGAAAAAAGGCAAAGTCGATGTAGCCTAGTTGTTAGTATGGTGGCTTATTAGACGTGAGGCCGTAAGTCAAATCCCATCCCAGACATCACGAACAAAACGAAAGATTATGAAATATTTCTTTGGTCAATTTCTCTCAGCAGACTTCTGGCAAAAACTCTGAAAGTAAACAAAATTGCCATGATAAGTTTCCCAAACATTTTGTCAATTGGAGTCTACTTTAAACTGTAGGTACCGCCACTTATGGAAAAAATTAACACACACAACAGGGGTGGTGTGAGAAACTAAGTCATAATCCGGATTACAGGGTTGTAATAAACAACCATGTAAGTAAGAAAACAAGGTCATGTTGACTATTTTATGAGACTGTAAAGAAATTTTCCATTATGAGCTGTTATACGGAATTATAATCGAATCTCACTTCCTTTCCTTACAACTCGATTGTTTAAGTCGATGTTTCCAATGAAGAAAGACCAGAAAGTTCAATTCCAACTTATTTTTCTGACAACTCGATTGATTGAAATCAAGGAACACAGAAAGACCTGAAAGTCCTAAACTGGCCAACAGAAGAAATATTGTGTCTCATCGCAGCAATGTAGGCACCAAAAATTTACTTCAATAAACTGGAAAGCTTTGGGTCCATCCCTTCCTTTCTCTTCTTTTCGTTTTCTATAACACACTATTAAAGTGAAAAACATTAAAATGCCAATAAACAGCAAATATTCTATGCGAATAACATCAATTGGTATCAAAAACTATTTTGCCCAAAACATGGTGATTTAATTTCGCTGAAGTTTGAAATGTTTTCACTTGAAAAATAATAATAAAAAAAACTGTTACTATTTTATTGAACTTTTTTGTTCAGACCATCCTGGATTAATAAAATTACTCTGTGTCTATAGATTAGTTGTGGTTTAGTGAAACTAATTTCGTTCAACTACCAAAAAACCAACAGGAGAAGGAAAAAAGCAAACGATGCTGCTCCCAGCAACTTCGACAACCACAAACAAATTAATTGGTAGTTGCAGTCGTACAAACAAATATTGAAAAACATGGTATTTTTACAAGGGAAGGATGCCTAAGAACTATACTTGAAGAGTGCAATAAATATTTTTGTTAATAAAACAAAACTATGGTACATCCCTTACATTTATTCAAAAGTTGAGATTATTACAATTTAACGGGTGATTTTTTAAAAGGTTTGGAGATCTTAAAGTAAGAAAGAACAGAAAATTTGCAACAGTGAATAAAGTATTCGTTTGGGGCAATAACTAAATACCTGTCATTACAGCTTTTAATGATTATATCAAGTAAATATTGCCCTCGACTACACTATGGGTGGTGCATTCATGTACCACAATGTTCACATACTTTTTTCAGCGTTTCCTCCTGTTTCCCAGCAATAAATAGCAGCTGTTATGTTACCTTCCAGTGCTAGAATTGTGACTGGCTTATCCCTTAATACGAGAATCTTTACGCATTAACACAAAAAATTTAGTCTAGTAGGTGGTGTAAAACAGCATCATGGTCATAGCAGGCAATGGACTGTTCAACAAAAATTACTTCAATTCAATTGATTCGTAGTATTGCATGTTCTATGGTTAGTCCACTGGTTCAATAAATGTTCGACCAACACTCGTACGGCAACGAAACGTAAGACCTGCAGAAAACATCGTCGATGTCCGTAAGAGTGTGTAGGAGAATCCGAGGCAGTTGATTTCGCGTCGCTTACCAGAACTCAGTCTTTGACAGACCACAATATGGGGATTTTTGCAAAGTCACTTAGGCCAGCACGCGTACAAAATTCAACTGAAGGTAAACGAGCGCAGATAACGACATACTTTTGCTAAAGCCTCTACTGTCTAGAAGGCAATGAACACACTACACTTATTAGACCTAAGGTCGTGGTTCAAACCCCAGCTCAAACATGTCGAACAAAGTATTCCTTCGCCGACTTTCTCTCAGCAGATTTCCGACAAAAACTCTGAGAATAAAATAAAATTGCTATGAAAAGTTTCTCAGGAATCTGACATTCAGTCCCGACATTAAACTGTAGATCCTACCACTCATGAACAAAATGAATACACACAACAGGGGATGATAGTGACTAATAAAGTAAGTAAGATGATGCCGATTTCTGGATGAATGGAATGAATGAAATTATCGAATTTGGGACCAAGTGAACTGAGATCCTGAAAGAGGAATTGTTTGGTAAGGATTTTAGCCAAGCCATCATCGTCAAAGGCTAGCACTATAGGATAATAATTGCCTCAATTGGAATGTCTGGACACCAATGACATGTAGTTTTGACAGAATTACTTTTCATGCCATACAAACATACATACATAATTGGTCATTACAACACTTTAGTCAAGATTACGACCTAACTTCTCACACCACTTGTGTTGTGTGCGTTAAATTTTATACATGAGTAGTGGGACCTATAGTTTAAAGTCGTCTCCAAACGACAGATTTCTGAGAAACTTTTTCATGGCAATTTCATTTACTCTCAGAGTTTTTGCAAGAAATCTGCTGAGAAGCAGTCACCGAGAAATAATTTTTCATATTTCGTTTTGTTGGAGATGCCTGACCTGGGGTTTGAACTGAGACCTCACGTCTAATAGGCCAACACACTAACTAGTAGACCACGGTGACTTCATGCCATACAGTTCATGAGACCATAGTAATCTCCCGTGAAGTATTGTGAACTGGCCATCGAGATCGTGTGTTTTGAACATGTTTCCTGAAGCTACAGGTATATACCACAGTACGTGTATCAGAGGTCAGCAACGAGTATTCAAAACGATGAGTAGATTCGAGTCATACTTATTATTTCTGGGACTTATACGCATTCATACTTATTTTAATATGATACTCATACTACTCATACTCAAAGTTGGAAGTACTCGTCGTATTCATACTTAACAATACGCATGATGTTATTAACTTCGACTCGTCTCTACTTAACATTTACACGAAGCACAAAATAAGTATGATTCGCGTACGAACACTACTATACTCACAAGAAGATTGTGTGTATGCTTTGCTTGTTGTCTTTGTCTTTCCTTTCTTCTTTGTTTGAATATGCAACAATAACAAAGGCTGTAAATTTTGATGAATGATTCGAGCCACTCGAATCACTTATAAGTATTATAAGTATTTTTCTAAATTTATGAATCAAAATGAGTAGGCGTATGAATCAAACACATTTCGAATGTTGTGAGTTTGATGTCAACGTTGTACTCATACTCATTGTAACCTATACTTATAAATCAATGCTGTAGCGAGTGCGAATGAATCAGAGTAGTTGAATTTCAATTCTGTTGATTCACTCATACTCAAAATTGCATGAGTGCTTATGAGTAGCGGAAAAACGATTCATTGCTGATCTCTGACGTGTATGTGCATGAGTACATGTGTATGAGTACCACAGTGGTACTCAAAGACTACAAAACCCATGCCATTGGTGAAATTCAGACTGATTAATACACCAGAGTCGGATAATGGCCTTGTAAAAAAGTATAAAAAACGTAATTGTCTCATGACGTATTTTGTCAAAACTTTTGAACGCGTCTCATAGCAATGCCACTCCATGCAGTATATGTAATGTATGTATGTGTGCTCCAAATACTAAAAATTCCTTTGGCAAAATATACATTCAATTGTTTAAGTCTGGTTTACTACATATTATATTTAGAATCGTTTTATTAAAGACCTCTGCTTCTCATCCTCTTCAAATTATCCGTATATGGCTTAGCTTTTATATGTGGTACTTGGAAGCAATATCGTTCGGTTTTGTTTTTTGTTTTTCTGTCTTAAAAGCTATAAAACTAATCTCTTTAGCTTTTCCTTACAAACTATTTTTAAAATAATAACACAAATTATCTTTTATAACCCATCTTTTCAGTTGACAAAATGCTTTTACAACCCGAAAATATTATTAAAAGAAATCTCTTTAAAATTTTATGGCCACTACTTTAGTTAACCTTCCTTTTGTGCTACCATTAACAAAAAAAAAACATAAAAGAAGGAAACCTTCTTTTGGCGTTTTTTTTTTTTTCAAACACTTCAATGTCCCTACACATATTCCCTACGTTTACGGCCACTCATATAACATTTTTACTTAAAACTTTTCATATTTTTATTTTTATTTTTATTTTTACAATGTTCATTTCTTTTTACATATTTTTTACACATTTTTTTCGTTTTTTTCTCTCCCCACTTTCTGTTTTTTTTTTTTTTGTCATTTATAAACCCAGTTACAACATTTGTTTTATCGGCACTTGTCAGCCACGAGAATAAATTGGACATGGTTCATGTGCAGAACTCGACACTGGCAGGAGGTGTTGCTGTTGGTACTGTTTGTAATCTACTGATTGGTGCTCATGGTGCAATTTTAATTGGTATTATTGCTGGTACAGTATCGGTGTTGGGTTATCGTTTTATTACGGTAAGTAAGAAAATACCAGAAGTGTGGTATAAAACTACTCTTGCACCATCCATATACACACAAAAATAAAAAACCAAACCAAACCAAAGAAAAATTAAAAGGCACAGTTAGTTACACGGCCATATATTGGCCAATAACGTAAACGCATATTTAAACTGCTTTTATAGTAAATAATGAAAAGTACAATTTAAGTCGTAGTATTTTTCAACAGAGGAGGTATTGTTTTTCGTATTCAAAACTTAGAAAGCAATTTTATTGTCAGCCAGTATTACAGTATTACTCCTGTATGTTACTTTAGGTGAAATTATGTCATTTCTATGACAACTTAAAATAATTTAAAATTTTAGTGCAATCTGAAGACATTATATATGTATATACCAGAGATCAGCAATAAATCGTATTTTCGCTACTCATAGGTACTTATGAAATTTGAGTATGAGTGAGTCAAGAGTATTAAAATTCAACTACTCTGATTCATTCGTACACGCTACAACATTGATTTATAAGTATAGGTTGCAATGAGTATGAGTACAACGTTGACATCAAACTCACAACATTCGATTCATTGTTTGATTCATATGCCTACTCATTCAGATTCATAAATTTAGAAAAATACTTATAATACTTACGAATGATTCGAGTCACTCGAAACAAAGCACACACACACAACCTTCTAGCGAGTATTGTGGTGTTCGTACTCGAATCATACTTATTTTGTGCTTCGTGTATATGTTGAATCATGGAGAGTCGAAATCAACAACATCGTGCATATTGTTAAGTATGAGTACGATGAGTATTTCTAACTTTGAATATGAGTAGTATGAGTATGATATTAAAATAAGTATGAATGCGTATAAGTAGCTGAAATTATAAGTATGACTCGAATCTACTCATCGTTTTGAATACTCGTTGCTGATCTCTGGTATATACATTATGCATTACATCTGTATGTTAAGCAAGGTTGTATTATCACCAAAAGTTTACATATGAATAAAATTATTTTATCATACTTTTCACATTTTGCTTCAAACTCCACACAGTGGTTTGTTGGTGGCATAAAACCATTTTTTTTCTTTGAAAATTAATTTTAAAAAATCGAAAACTGACAGTAGAAGATGCCATAGCCTAGTAGGTAGTGTATTGGCTTATTAGACGCAAGGCCACGATTGAAAATCCAGGTGAGACATTTCCAAATAAACGAAATATGAAAAAACATTTCTTCGGTGACTTCCCCTCAGCAGATTTCTGACAAAAGCTCTGAGAGTAAATAGAAATTGCCATGAAAAGTTTCTCAAAAATCTGTCGTTCGGAGTGGACTTTAAACTGTAGGTGCCACCACTCATCTTTAAAATTAACACACACACAGCATAAGTGGTGTGAGAATCTAGGTTGTAATCCTGACTAAAGAGTTGTAATGACCATTTAATGGCTAGGGTTGTATATATTATAAGTCACCGTAGTCTAGTAGGTAGTGTTGGCTTATTAGACGTGAAGCCTGGGTTCGTATCACAGGTCAGGCATCAAAACGAAATATGAAAAAAAAAAATATTTCTTCGGCAGATTCAGCAGATTTCTGGTAAAAACTCTGAGTGTAAATAAAATTGCCATGAAGAGCTTCGTAAAAAACTGTCGTTCGAAGTCGACTTTAACGCACACAACATAAGTGGTGTGAGAAGCTAGGTCGAAATCCTGACTGAAGGGTTGTAATGACCAATTATGTATGTATGTACTCGTATGATGCTGTTCACTAAAAGAAATCCGTTTTATTTGTTTGCAAAATACATATTTTGTCTTAGAAAAAATCTATTGAAGTCCTATGAATATGGTTAAATGAAAACCGATCAAATTTTTATACAACTCACTAGCTTATGTGTGAAAGAGATAACATATGAGTGTTTTAATTGATATTCAGTACCTGCACATTTATTTAAGCAAAAATTATTTTGATTTCCTATACATTTTCATAGGTATTCCCATTGCTTAGGTTAATTTGAATATTGTCCACTCATTTTACGAGGAAGCTCAATTTCATTGGCACCAGTAAGGTACGTTCAATATTGCGCCAGACAAGAAGAGGACTGACTCACTTTTGTGCTTAAATCGTATGACCATCCGTCACATAATGGCGATCTTTACAGGCTATTGTCCTTTTGGTAGACATACCGAAAGACTCGAAATACCAACTAATGTCTTCTGCAGGAACTGTGGGCCTAAGGAAAAGAAAGACACTGTCTTTCACCTCATATGTCAGTACTCTGCTCTTGTCATGAAAAGACGGCGTTTTCTGAACTCTCATTTTCTGACATCGTTGAACGAACTCTCTAATTTAACGATTGCTGCAATAGCAAGATTTACTTTAAACTCGGAATGGTTTTCTCTAGGGAGTAACCTACCCCCAAATAGAATTAATTGTAGTATCGCAATGGACTCTTCTTTCTTCTCTCGAGAGGGTCCCACACCTTCTCTAACCTAACTTAACCTTATACATTTTTGTAGATATGAGCGGGGACCTTAAAAAATTCCGCGTTTGCAGTTTTCTATGGTGAAAAAAGAAGGTCGTTCTGTCTACCTCCGTCTGCCTACTATTATCAAGTGAATATTGAAATTCTATCCTTTAAATATATGCCCAAAAAACATTCACCGATTTCCACCACCGCTAAACAAACTTATAATGTTCTGAAAAAGGTCACGAATATAGTGGCTTCAACAGCCGTATGTTATATTTGTAAAGCCAGACCTTCCGAAACGATTTGCATGCAATTTTAAAAATAAAGTTTGTTAATACATACATACGTACATTCATATACATACTTATAATTGGTCATTGCAACCCTTCAGGCACCATTTATGTTGGGTGTGTTAATTTTATACCTGTAAGCAATTGACAATCGTGGACCTTGTCAGCAGTAGATGGGCAGCTTCGGACACGGGTAATTCCAAAGAAGTAAACTCAACACTGTTATCGGGGTTATTACGGGGCAGTGTATTATAGGAACGCATGTGAGGCGTATTGGTCTTGGACACCTTGCAAATGATTTCTGTGAAGCTGTGGAGATGAGGAGGAGGATGAGACTGTTCTTCACCTACTGTGTACATGCTCGGCACTTGGTCGGAGGAGAAAGAGTCACCTGGGTGCCTACTACATGGAAGATCTGGATGAACTGGCATTCATGAATATTGACAGTCTGAGCCGCTTCATCTAAATCTCCGAGTGGTTCCGGAACTAGGGGAGTATGTGAAACTGTGGTATCCCAATAGGCCCTGTGTGCGGCCTAATTGTGTCCGCTCACGACTCCATTTTGTACATGAGTGGCGGGACCTACAGTTTAAAGTCGATTCAATATGACAAATTTTTGAGAAACTTTTCACGGCAATTTTATTTTCTCTCAGAGTTGTTTCAATTTGTTGGAGACGTCTGACCTGGGGTTCGAACCATTGGTTCTCGTCTAATAAGCCAACATACTATCTGCTAGATAAAAAGGGTTGTGAATTAAGCATTTTGTCATTACATGCTCGAATAAAATTTTCAATGCAAAAGAATAGAGGTGAGCGATAGGCAATGCCAATTTTAATGAAACTTCATTCTGGAAAGCATATGTATCATATTTGAAGACTTTTGCTTTGATAGGAAAATTATACGCGAAGATGGCGAATGGATTTAGATTGTATGCGATGGACGGGGCCAATATTAATGAAATTCTATATTTTTCTTAATTTAGCCCATAGAATAGGTTACGATGCCGTTCACAGACAAGTTCACTCGGTGGCCCATCTGGTCCATCGTGTCGCCCAGTGTAGCAGTACAAATTTTTAATGATCTAGCAAACTTGCTTCCATTTTTTGTAAAAAAAATGTATGAAGCAAAAACATGGTGCGCCATGGTGTAGACAAACCACAATCAAACCATATTGTGTTTTAGTCTGCTGTAAAACCCTAACCCCTAAATGCTTTAAAACTAAACATAGATATAAGCATACAGTCAAATAATGAAATTCTTGATTTAATTTTATAGCATTATACTCATGCCTCAATGCAGTATATAAGAATAATTATTTTGTTTTCTCTTCCTTTCAATTAAAAATAATTTGAATGACCCAATTTTGATTTATAGGCCTGTGAATTGACCTTTCGTTGCTATTATTTGTAATGCTCTAAAGCTATTATTGGTATTAATTTTGAATTGAACTTTTCGATTTAAATAATTTATTTAAATTCATAAGACTGCTATACATGCATACATATCGTATATATTACTCACACATCCATGGCATGCATGCATGCATGCATGCCTACATTCAACTTAATGGATAAGAATATTAAAGTAATCTATGTATAGTACATAACTATATAGGCTTATGCACATATGCCTATGTACACACATATTATATAAAATATTTAATTAAAATCCATACTAAAATAATATTTCAGTTCTATGCAGTAAATAGTTTTGAAATCAGAATTAAATTTATTCAAGTCAAAATATTCGACAACACAACGTGCTCAGTTGCATTTAAAAATGTTTCCTTTCAATCATTTTAGCAATCACTCAATCAAAATCATTCATTCCCTTATTAAGACAAGGTGGCGAAAAAGTATGGTCATAATGTTTGAAATGAAATAATGTGAGTATTAAATTAAATGCCATGAAGTTGGCTGCAAATTGGTAATAATCCTTTAATACATTTGCAAGTACACAAAGAAAAAGTCTATCACTATCGGTTAATAATTTTCTAAGTGAAGGTCATTTAGTCCATAATTCAGTGTCGCAAAACCCTCAACATGGCCCTAGCAGCTTGAGCGAATACTTTCTTCTGCTATAACCTAAAATATTAGAGCATTAATTTTCAGGTTCTAAAATTTTTCATTGCCTAAAACACATAGTATCGGGCAAGTTCGGTTAATGAGTCTGGAGTGTCAGATGGCTTCTGAATAGATAATTGTGTGAGCGATGCCTTTTTGTTAATTTCGAAACAACCACGATGAAAAACTGTTTTCTGCTATTTTCGAATTTGGATACTGGAGTATCTATATATAAGAAGTCGCCGTAGTGTAGTAGGTAGTGTGTTGGCTTATTAGACGTAAAGCCAGGGTTCGAGCCCCAGGCCAGACATCAAAACAAAATACAAAAAGTATTTCTTCGGCGATTTCCTCTCAGCAGATTTCTGGCAAAAACTCTGAGAGTAAATAAAATTGCCATGAAAAGTTTCTCAAAAAATATGTCGTTCGGAGTCGACTTTAAACTGTAGGTCCCGCCACTTATGTATAAAATTCACACACACAACATAAGTGGTGTGAGAAACTAGGTCAATAATCCTGACTGAAGGGTTGTAATGACCAATTATGTATGTATACTGGAGTATCGAGGAATGGTGACATTCCATTCGCTCTATTTGTGTTCTATCTGGTACTATTCACCAATTACTTACAAAACTTATATGAAATAGGATAAAAGTTGCAGTTTTGTGGAAATCAAAGCTCTCTGGAGCACAAACACCCTCCTTTAAAAGGTCGTGAGTTCAAAGCTGAGCACTGACATCTGGGAAAAAAAAAGTAATCTTCTGGAAAAAATTCTAAGAATAATTTAAAATGCCATAAAACAACTCTCAAAGTCGTTCGGAGTATACTGATGGATAAACACTCACAACATGGGTGGTGGGCGTAACTAAGTGGTATTTCAGTCAATATAATAGTGAAAGTCATTAGTAGATAAGCGATGTCTCTAAGCTCGGCTACTCATTACCCAGTAGACCGTGACAGAAATGCCATTATGACCAAGTTTAAATCTGGTACGCTTTTTATTCAATTTATACTAATGTAGCAATCAAGCGAGATTCTTTCTCAGCCCAGGATTTGTTAGTAGCGTATAAATACCTTTGCTTAATGAGCAGCCTAACGTGTTTAAAAGGTATACCTAGTTCCACAATGGAATTCATATTCAGTAAATGTATGCCTACTATAGCACATCAAAGCATGACCTCACTTTAAAGCCATCCGGTACTTTTTTGAGTTTTTCAAATTATTTTATTTTGTTTATTAAATATAAATATAAATAACTTTTCCGAAATAAAATCTTTGGAAAATGGACAGCAAAAAAGAAAATTAAAAACAGAAAACCTATACCCTGGGCCTGTAAATATTTTAGACTTGAAATGTGAATTTTGTTTTTACGTTTTGCAACCATAAGATGATGATGTTGATTTGAAATCGTAAAATTGCTGTAAATGATACAAATATTTACTTGTATTGGCTTTATTTATATGGGTTTTGTGTCTATTTAATGATTGAACTTTTCATTCGAATGGCTTGAGAGCCATTCTCATGGTTGTGTTGTATATCGGTAACGGATATAAAGAAATTCTTTCTAATGCAATAATAATGTTGTTACAATGTGAAAGAAACAAAAACAAAAAAAAATTTTAAAACAAAATATTATAAATTAAGTTTTTACGTATGCAATTCAACTACTAACTGTTGGTACCACATTTTTACCACAAGGCTGCCGCGAGGAAGTGTCCGAAACAAACATTATTTCTTATTTCGTTTTGTTTGAGATGGCTAAGCCAGGGTTGAACTACGTGGCTCGCTTCCTATAAGTTACCTACTAAATTGCGGCGATTTTGCTGTTGTACAGTTAAAATATTGAAATGAAAACCCTTACAAAGGGGATTAGCATATGATACCAGACTTTAATAATGTCTAAATTAATAAAGCAATGCAGTGTTGCAAAATTTCTGATGCATACTCCACATATTTCCATTCATACTTTATAAACATTTTATTTCTTTAATTTTCTCTTCAAATAATCCACCCCATGGCAAATAATATTAACAAAATTCATAGAAATATCAAGCAGAGTCAGCTCATAGAAAAGAGTAGCACTTACTAAGCACAGTTCCCCACCACTGCACCCAATCCAACATCCAAAAAATTTCTGCAGAGTATTAGTTTCTAGGATAGGTCGTTGTTTTGTTATAAACAAGAGATTAACCAAGACTCGCTTGTTAGGTATTAGGTACCATTTTACCACACACCAGCTAGCACTACTATGTTAGTTGGCTAAAAATTCACTCTCCCAGCAGTACTTAATTATTTGGTTCCTGGTTTTAATATATAATAATAACTCAGAGCTAATTAATGGCTAATTTACTGACTAGTCTGTCATCTAATTACTGTACATCGCAATGTAACAGCGATAAAGTACCCTAACATTTGGAGAAAGAGATAGGCACTCTCATACCATTTTAGAGGTATTCGTGGTCGACGAAAAGGACATTATGAACCGCTTGATTATTGAAAAGTATACGGAAACGGACAGTTCAGTGGCATGAATTTCTGCACCCATTGGAATTGATTTTATAAATCAAAAATGATTACTAGACATGAGAGCCTGACACGGAGCTTTTAGAGTTGATTATTCAGTTGAAGTCGCCGTAGTCTAGTGGGTAGTGTGTTGGCTAATTAGATGTAAAGCCACGATTCAAACCACAGGTCAGACAACTAACTCCAACATAATGAAATATGAAACAGATATCTGGCATAAACTGTGAGAGTAAATAATTTTGCCCTGAAAAGTTTCACAAAAATCTGTCGTTCGGAGTCGACTTTAAACTGTAGGTCACGCCATCCATGTATAAAATTAACACACGCAACATAAGTGGTGTGAGAAACTAGGTCGTAATCCCAACTGAAAGGTTTTAATGGCTAATTATGTATGCTATGTATGTATGTATTTACGATCTTTACGATCATCAATATTCACTCGGATGTTCTTGACGACAATTGTACTCGTTGACGTCATGGAGAATCAGGCTGCATTGAAAGTCCCTCAAGACCTTCAAACCTCACTTTTAAACATCAAGATCCCAGAAAGAGTTTTCATCTCTCGAACAATTATTGCAATTAACAATGAATCTGTAAGAAACAGTGATAAAATCTAAAAGTCTTGGTTGTCTACTAAATAAGAATTAATTCGGTTCAATGTATTGTTCGATTAATTCAACTTTGAAGCAACCAGATCTTCTTCAATGCCAAGATTTCAATCTGCATCTCATTAGGAAATATGGACTTTATATGCACCCAATATGAACAGACTAGAAATAATTGAGATATGGGTCCTGTGAACATTGCTAAAAATATCGGACATGACTCATGTTACCAATGAAGAAGTTCTATGGAGAGTACACTGTAAAAGATAATTGCTCATGTCCATCAAATGAAAAAAAAGCATCGTATCGAGGCAATATAATCGTATTAATCAAAGCAGAATTGAATGCGGAAAAGGCATCCGAAATAAGCAATTGTCTTGGTTACAGTATAAAATGGAATGAGTTGACATAGATCATTCCTCGAAGGTGTCTGAAGAACGCAATTTATTTCCCAATATTCGAAACAAACCGAAAATGAAAAACAATGAATTTTTCTAAGTGTATTTGTTTGATAAAAACAAAATAAAGTCATTTTATTTAAATCAAATATAAATAATTAAGTTCTCTTTTAAATTTCAAATATTTCGGTAAAAGGAGCATCAAGTTTTTTTCTTTCTTTCTTTTTAATGGAAATAAAATATGAAAAACTATAAAATTTGTTCATGCTGAGCTTTTGTTTCTATTAAAAACAATCAATTTCACAAGCATTTTGATTAAAAGAATTAAATATTTAAACTTTAAAATTCAATTTGACATGCCTCCATCGCATAGTTAGTTTAGGTAAGAAAGCAATATCTTAGGAACAAAGGAATCTTCTTTATTCTCTTAATTTGAATTGCATTTTCATTTATCAAGGTTTTCTAACAAAGCAAGTGATTGGTGTACTTAAGCACAATCGGCGATGATAATCCTTTTTTTCCTCAAGTAATAATTAAAAATTAATGCATTCCTTTAAAGTACTGTTACAAAGAAATTATCGTTTATGAAATTTTATTGCCCAACATCAATTTAAAAACATTTTCAAAATCGGATATATTTTTTGTTTGTTGTTGTGTTTTTTTATTCTCTTCCTTTATAGTTTATTTGTGACATTTCTTTCATTTCATTTCATTTCTTTTTTTACTGTGTGTGTGTGTGTGCCTCTATTTAAAAATATTGTTTAGACAGGCATATTTTTTTTATGGCTAAAAGGTATTATTAATGGCAGTTTATTGTTTCCATATGGGGTACCAATTTGTATGCCCATAAACATTCAGTTCAATTGTAGACATTGAAGGAAGAATTCCATAAAAAGCCTTTTGTGGTAATTGTTTTTCTGCTTTTACTACTAATTCCTCAGGTATTTTGATATTAATGGCCCATTCATGTACAACAAGGAAGGAAGTGGCACAGGATACAACAATTTCATGTTCAGTCCTGTGGCGTTCTAAGCTCATACGAGTAGTTTATAAATTTCAAAGACAATTTATGAGTGAAAACCCAATTTAAAAGGAACAGAAAAATTGATTACCGGATATTTTAAAGAATAATACATACAGTTTCAGTAAGGATTTTAGAAGAGAAATTAAAAGTAATTAAACAATTTTGTTAAATTGAAAAGAGAATTCATTTTTAAAATGAAAAAAAGTAAAAAAATATTTTACATTTTTAGTTTAAAGATTGAGTTGAATTCGCCGTAGTTTAATAGGTAGTGAGGTGGCTTATTAGACGTGAGGCCTTGATTCAAACTCCAGGTCAAACATCAAAACGGAATATTAAAAAATATTTCTTCGGCTACTTCCCCTCAGCAGATTTCTGGAAAAAAATTTTAAAATTAAAAATAAATTGCCATGAAAATGTTTCTTAAAAAATCTGTCGTTCGGAGTCGACTTTAAACTGTATGTCCCGCCACTCATTTAGAAAATTAACACACACAACAAAAGTGGTGTGTGAAGCTAGGTTGTAATCCTAACTGAAGGGTTGTAATGACCAATGATTGAGTATGATTTAGTTGCTTATACGTTTGAACGACCTATTGCTGTCATTATGTGTGGAAAATAACATCGCTTAAATGTCCGTCAGGTCTTGTTTGGGCGGAACGCATTCGAATCGTCCAGTTTAGGTCGTTAAAACGTATACAAAATTGCACTTCACTTTCATTTCATTTAAATCAGGCTGATTTACACCAATGGCACGGAATATGTTGGCTTTAAGGTTTTTGGCTGATAAACCTAGAAAAAACCTTACAAGAAAAAGTATCACGGTATCAGACCACACGATCCCGGTTGTCACTTCACATCACCTCCACGTGAGATGACTATGATCTCAAATCGCTCGTGCACAAAATCCAATATAGCATGAGCTGTGTGGCACGTAAAACCGCTTCAAACCACACGTCGATGTTATCCTAATTTACTTACTTAATTGGTCATTACAACCCCTTTAGTCAGGATTACAACCTAGTTTCTCACACTACCCATATTGTGTGCAGAATTTTAAGAATCTTTTCATGGTAATGTTAATCACCAGTAGACTGTTCAGAGGAAGTCACCGTAGGAAATATTTTTTTATAATTCGTTTTCTTCAAGATGTCCCAACCAGGGTTAAAATACAGTCTCTCATCAAATAAGCCGACACACCACCTACGAGACTGTTGCGAGTTTGTTGTCGCTAGTATACATATCATCCAATTCAGTCTTATGATTATAAAAACTATTTTTGAATTGTGAAGGGCTTATGTAACAAATTTTGATACAATCTTTAATAAACATATGATAAAAATGTTTAAGAATGCATTAGTTAAACTTTAGAATTCCTTAACTCTTTAGCAGAAACATTTTCTAACAATTTTTTCTATTTTATTTGAATAAATTTTTAAATATTTTTAAACAATTTTTTATTTTATTTCTTTGAATTTCTAGCCGTTCTTAACATCGAAATTACGTATCCACGACACCTGTGGTGTACATAATCTACATGGTATGCCAGCCGTAATCTCAGCCATTGCCTCTGTCATTTATGCATCTTTGGCAAAACCAGAACAATACAAATCCGATTTGGGCGATATCTTTCCGGCAATGTTAAGTCAACCAAATAACGAAACAACAATAATTTTAGGGGTAAGTACATACAATAAGCGAAAAATATGAAAGACTTTTCCAAAAGAAAGAAAAAAAAAAAAACAAAAAAATTTTCAAAAAAAAGCAGTAGAAGTTAAAAGACTATAAAAATTGTAGACAATGTCTAAGCAAAATAATGCAATAGATAGTAAAAGGCAACTTTAGAGACGGCAGAAAAGTAAAGAAGTGAAATGATTTTACAGAATGAAAAACGAAACTAAGCAAAGATGATGAAAACTTATCAAAGATATAAAAGTTTAGCATAGTAAGGAAAGCTAGCAAGCACAGGAGTGGGCTTTTGTTTTGAAAATTAGCAAATACCACAACCATTTATGACAAACGTTATTTTCAAGTCAAGAATTAAATAATTTTAAAAGATTCTGTTGAAGCTATAACAAAATTATTTTATAAGACCATAAAGGACAATAAGAGGCACAGACAACATCCTGATTGTGCATATTGACTTCTAGCCTCATAAGAGGTATATAGAACGCGTGTAAAATATATCAGATATTTCAATTCAAATTGGTAGCAGATTTCAGCAAAACTTTCTAAGGCAGCACAAAAACGGGTCCCCTTTTAGTTTTTTAATTCAATTGGAGAAAAAAGTTTTTACAAAAACCTTTTTGTAAAGTCAATAGAATCTAATAATCATTTTATTTCTATTTTCTATCCTCGCGAACAATGAACCTAGAGCTCTAACGCATTGCGTTTGCTTTATAAAAATCAAGTTACTTTTTCTCTTTTCACCCAAAAACAAATTGCATTTAGAACATAAATCCTATGAAACATCCAAGACACGAACCTACTCAAAGACTTAGAGGATATACATACGACGAATTTCAGAAATTAAATCAAAAAACAAACTTAAAATTAAAATTATTTAATGACTTAGAAGTGCAAAATAATTAATTCAGGGTTATTTCTAGTTTTCTAGCGAAAAACCCAAGATTTTACAAAACCTCTAAGAAAAATCGCACTGCGTTAAATCGTAAGATCTAAATGTTTAGTTGACCTCAGAATTTTTTAGATAATTTGGAACTCGTTGCTGAAATAAATCGATTACCACACCTGACACATTTCTAAAATTACATTTAGTCCGGATTCATATCATTCAATTGAAGCCACAAGAACACATTTGTCATGTTCGTGTAATGAATGCCGTTCATAGTCATTGTAATTTCTGTATCATTTGCAAAAAATTAAAGCACAATTACGTCGCCATGATTAAATCTGCACTAAACGGTTGCTCGTTATGGGTGCACTTTTTTCTCATGAATTGCATGAGAGTTTTCTGAGCCACAATTTCGACAATTTTTTGTGCTCATTAAGCGATTTAGATGGTAATGCGCTTCACCGGAGAAAATTACGTTTACCGGAGAATTGGCATTGAATTTCCGGCTCTGCTGAGTAAGATTAATTTTGTACATATGAAGTAGGATCTTCTTTCTTTTACCACTCTTCGAATGGTTGGCATAGTTAGTGCACTTTCGCAACCGAAAATTTTTCAAAGCTGGCAAGCGTTCTCATTCTAACAGTCCAAGTTTTTACAATTCTGACACGTTGTCCTTTAGTAAAGTGCATCATTTTTAATAAACGGAATAAATATTTGCGACAGTTGCCAAATTTCAGAGTTGCCACTTGCACAAAAGAACGACAATAAATTTAAAATCTGACTTTTGCTGAGACACCCTTTACCAGAGCTAATTGTACTTTTTCATACAATTCATCACTGAATTATATCATGTAATAGAGCTACAAAAACACTTATAATAACAATGAAAAAACATGAATGCATTCTCTTAAACTTCTGCTTTGTGCAAAGCTTACTAAAGCAAAACATAATTTCTGTATTAGTATTTTTGTAAAATATTTATTTCATTTTATTGTCTGTATTTTCTTTTGTACAGGGCTATGACCGTGCAGCTAGCCAACAAGCCGGCTATCAACTTTTGGGCATTGGCGTTACTATACTGGTAGCCATTGTGGGTGGTATTTTAGCAGGTGAGTGGGCAGAGTCTCAATAAAAACGAATAACAAATTTTATTAATAAAAAAACAAAACTTAAAAATTATAATTTATTTTTTCTATTTTTATTTAATTTACTTCATGGAACATAACAACCAACCAACTTTAAACATTGTTTTGGAAACAAATAAAAAAAAACCTCGCCAACATTTATTCGTTTTTGTGTGAATATTTGGCAAATAAAAAATGAAAAACAAAAACAACTTTACTACATTGAAATTTACTGAATACAACAACAACCATAAACTGCTTGGCTTATAAAATCCTCAGGTCTGGTATTGAAATACACCAGTTTCCGTAAATTACAAAAGGAAGAACATCATCAGGATGAACTCTATTGGGAGGTGCCCGAACACAAGGATGAATAGTAAAGTGAACACTAGTTGTGAACGAGTCTATGTTGAAAAGTATTTATAAAATAACACAAAACCACCAATGCTGCACACACGCTCACATATACATATCGTATATTTTAAAGGATTTAAAACACACAAAAATACAGTAAAAGAAACGAAAGGCTTATTTAGTTGTTGTTGAGTTGTTCGGGAAAAAAAGCATTTAAAGCCTTGCTTTCAAGCTTTTACTGTATGGAATATTTGTACTCACCACTAATGTTTATTTCATATGTTACAACAACAATAAACAATTATTATTATTATTGTTTTTGAATATATTTTGCACAACAATTGTTTTTTTAGTTTAGATTTTTGCTTTTGAAATTATACATAAAAAACTTAAAATTTTTTATTGCTAAAGTTATTTGTTATTATTGTTATTTGTATAATTTTAGAGTGTTTTTTTTATTTATTTAATTTACTAACTAAAATTAATTTCTTATTGTTTTAATTGCCTGTAATATATTTATGTTGAAAGCAACGAATCTGAAATAAATTTTAATAAAATAAAAAAAAATTTCTTTATTTTTCGTTTTGTTTTTTAATTTTAATTTAAATGACTTATTTTTTATGACTTCAAAGGAATGCAAAGGACATAGTCCGAATGGCATGAATAAAATTTGAATAGACTTCTAGAGACATCATTACAAGAGGTCTTATAAATGTAAGTCGGTGTTACATGTTAGTGGGATTGAGGATAAATTCTGGTTGGAACACAGTAGTACCAATTACAAAAATAAATGGAAAACAGAGGCATATTATTAGATACTACACTGACACAAAAGGCTCATAGAGAGCATTTCATGAAGCAAATCTAGGAGATGTAAACCTAGAATTATAAACCGAGTGTATACCATAGTGACTTACTTATTTAATTGGTCATTATAACTCTTTAGACAGGATTAGACACCACCAATGTTGTGTGTGTTAATTTTATCCATAAGTAACGAGATCTACAGTTTAATGTCAATTTTTTGTCATAAGATTGCTGGGAGGAAATCACCAAAGAAATATTTTTTTCATATTTCGAGATGTCTGATATGGATACTGTAGTGATCAGGCTAATAGTAGGCAAATCTGATATGAAATTCACCAACTTATAGGGAATCTTAAGTGACAGCTTGCTTCACTACACTACTCGGTCCATACTTTATTTGGAAAGTCAAAAAATTATGTATGTAAAGAATACATGAATGAATTTGGCGTCTGTTTGCTTATGTACTTTTATATAGGCTTTCTAACTGTATGTTAGATATCTTAATAAATTTTCTATAACCTACAAGACAGATTAGTGAACTTCGATAATGGAAATGATATCTATTTTCATACTATCACTAGCTCAAATAGAAAATGAATGATTAGCTACTTTAATTGCTTGTTGTTTATTGATTATTATAAATCCTTGGGAAGAATATCAGACGTAAATTAATTTTCATAATCAGCCTTACATTGTCTGCTGCAGCAGACAATGGCAATAAAATGGCAAAAATTTTAATTTTTCATTCTGTTTTTTCAGTTATTATTTTTAATAATTTTAATTTTCGTAATATTGCTTCGGTTTTAAACAACATTTTACTCATACACCATACACTATGCCCACAAAGCTTTACTACAAGCCAACAAAAATATGGTTATGGTTGCAAAATTTTTAAGCTTCTTGCCAGGCTTTACATAAGTAAAATCAACTTGCAACTTGGATGCCTGATGTCTTTTAATGACATTATAAATCAATCCATTATGATAGACTCTATAATTGCCATAACCATAGTTTATTTTTGTGTTTTGTTCGTATATTTTAAATATTTCCTAATGTGTTATATGCGTCACCCATTTTCTTTGTTTGTTTTATTTTTTTTTTTTTTTTGTTTGCAGTCCTAACAATGTCATAACTTTGGTCCAACTGTGGAACTCAAACGGCAGTTCACCATTAACTTGGCGGCCTACAATAATAAGGACACGGAAGTGCTAAAGAAATGCAATTATTTCGAATGCTATTTCCATATGAGGACAATTAATATGTAGTTTTAGATAAGTTCTGAATTAGCGTAGATTTAAATAAAAGAATTAATTTAAAAAAGCACACAAAATAAATTAATTAATTTAAATATACAACATAATGGAACTATATTTATGTAAAAGATAAAATTGTAATAAATTTCTAACTAATAACACATTGTCTTGTTCACTAAAGCGATTGTTCTGTTCCGCTTTCCATCAGTGCATACGCGTTTGTAGATTCTACACAAGGTACAAAAGCCTCAAGTATTTGAATGTTTATTCTTTCAGCCTTCTTATATGAATTATATTCGAAATTATATTTGACACTTTTTCTTCCGATTATAATTACCTATTTAACTTACTTTATTGGTCATTACAATACAGGTTGGCTGATATATAATGCAACAAAGTAAAGCGCTATATTTTTTTAATTTTTTTTTTTAATTTTATTGTGCAAAAGCAAAAAATGTTGGAAATAATATAAAATTTTAGAATCAGTTTAGATTTGTTCGAATTGGCCGCCTTTGGTACGAATTATAGCCTTCAAACCTTCAAACGGCCGACAAAGCCATCACAGGCTGCACGAAAATGGCTCTGCGGTATTTTGGCCCATTCCCGGCGAAGCGCCGTTTTTGAGATGATCGACACTTTGGTATTTTTTAGTGAGAAACTTACTCTCCAAAATGCCCCAGGCGCAAAAGTCCAACGGATTGAGATCCGGAGATTTTGGTGGCCATTGTGCGGTAGAAATGAAGCGAGGAACCTCCTTTTTAAGCCATTCTTGGTTGACGCGTGCTGAGTGCGGTGGTGCTGAGTCCTGTTGGAATGTCTGCGGCCGAAATTTTTGTCTGCCCAGGGCTTCAATACTGTCTTTAAGACATTTTCCCGATAATATTTGGCATTTATTTTGACCCCACGGTCGATGAATACGAGCGGGGAGCGACCATCGGCCGTTCCGGCGGCCCACACCATTACCATCGGTGGCGCTTGAGTTCTGGTGGCCAATCGCAGGTGTAAATTTTCAGCTGACCTCTTTGGCAAGTAAACCCGATCAATTTGTTTGTTCACAAACTGCTCAATTTGGAATGGCTTCTCATCGGAGAAAACCAAATTCGGTAACTGGCCACTTCCGTGCAATCGAAGTAACTCCTTGGCTCTTTCCAGTCTAACTTTTTGTGTCCATCGGTGAGCTCTTGCACTTTTTGGAACTTCAATAACTTTAGTCCAAGCTCCTTTTTCAATATGTGTTGCATCCGTTCTCCCGATATGTTCAGCTCACGAGCAATTCTTCTACCACTGCGGCGTGGATTTCGATCAAATCTGGCCTTCACTTTTCGGATCATTTCTGGTGTTGTTACCGTTTTTTTTTCGTCCACTTTTTGGACGCGATGCAACACTGCCAGTATCACGGTAACGAGCAATGGTACGAGAAACAAAAGATTTATTCACATTTAAATGCTGGAGGGCTCTAACGATAGCCACCTGTGGTTTTCCAGCCAATCACACTATCACGCTTGAATACCATCACGAATAACTTTTTTTCTGAATGCAATAGATCAAAATGCTTTTGTAAGTTTGTAAATAATAAAATGAACTGTCACTGGAATAAATCTGTCAGCTGTCAGACGAGCGGTTTACAAATGATAACAACCTGAAGTTGGTTGCAATACATATCAGCCACCCTGTAGTTAAGTCAGGTATAGAACATAGCTTCTCACACCACCTATGTAGTGTGAGTTAATTTTATGCATGAGTAGCGGGACACACTGGCAAAGTCCCCCACCAGAACGCACAGAAGATGTCATTATGAAGCAACAACATTTAGCAACTTTGTCATTCTAGAAGTTGCTACAGTAGAGCAATAGCCTGCTTAGCTGGAAAAAACTTAATGAAATTAAAACAAAACGAAAAAGAAATTATAAGGGGAGGGGGAAATAGACAATTCCATTGCTCCTTAAAGAAATCAAAAGAGTGTTTGTTGTTTGACTTTTAGAATTTATGCTAGACTTCTGCTCTCCTATATGGGACGACAGGTTCTAAAATTCTTTGATAACCATAATTATTTTATAATAATTATTGGAATCCTATATATTACTTTAAAGTGTACATACGTTTATTATAACAATAATTAAAACAATTTTCATTTTATTCAACTTTATTCACAACATTCAGGATTTTTGTTTCTCTTCAATCAGTTTAAATAAACACTTTAATCGGCAAAACTCCACTTAATTCTTAAGGCCATTAATATGATTGACCCTTTAATTTATGTTAATAAAATTACAACAACATAAATTAAAAGAAAAACACTTTCAAAATATACTATCGATCCATCGGTAATTATTAATACAAAAACGAGAAAAAACAGAAAAATTAAATTAAAAGGAAAAATATTTATTTTTTACGTATCGTTTCAAATTAACGCGGGAGAGAAACACTTAGGCCACAACTAACGGCTTTAATATTTATAAAGAAAATTATAAAATTTTTTCTTAAGAAGCTTTAAAATATAATTGAATTACCGCCATCATAAGTTAATAGAAAGAGATTTAGTTTGACCATCATTATTGGCAGTCTTGGGTGTATTTTCTGGTGTTTGAGTAGTTACAGGCTTTAAATGAAATTCATCATGATTAATTAACATTGATTTGCGCAAAAAACAACAAAAATAAAAAGAAAAAAAGTAGAACAAAAAACGAGTGTAATATTTTACAATTATAGTCTATAATAACAATTACTCTTAACCAAAGCAAACATTATTGGAAAAACAATATTTTTTTTTCATTTTCATTTTCAGTTTCATTGTAACAATTTCACCATCAATCGTTAAGTATAGAAAATTTTGCCCGCTTAAAAAAACTCGATTATTTTTTAATTATGCACAATTGTTTATTAATAATAACATATAGAGAAACGAAGCAGAAAATAAAAATTAAAATGAATAAATTAAACAGAAAATAATACAATAATTAATTTAAAACCCAAATGTTTGAAATTAAAATTATTTTATTCCCTGTACGATAAAGAAAAAAAGAATATCGTATTAATAAAATAAAATGAAATGGATAAAAAAAGAAACTATTAATCAATTATAATACAGTTTAATAGAATGTATAAATAGATCTAATTAATAATAAATAATAAAAATAATAAAAAAATAAATAAAAAACAATGAAGAATATGATACCACAATGGGAAAATACTCTCAGGCATACTTTTTTGTTCAACAAAGTATTTTTGTATTATGCCATCGCTATAGCCTATAAATTTTCATAATTGCTAGTCTGTTTATTATATATTCAATATATTTATAGCATATGGCTGCAACAAAGCATTGTGCTGCTTCCTCCTGGAAACTATAAACCTTGCCCGTGAAGGTTAACATAAATGTTGAAAAAAACTCACACATCAAAATATTGAATTTAGTGTGAATTTTTTGCTAGAAATTGTGTCCTACTTTTTCAATATGAATAAAAGTTTACCACATGGAATGCCCACTGAGGCTGAGATTGCCAGCTTAGAAATGGTAAAAGCTCCAGCAGTAATTTGAAAACCTTTTGCAACTATTAGCAATGAAACAATGTAGTTAGAAAGCCTTGTCTCACTCACCTTATCTACCATATCTTACTCGATTTGATTACAATTTGTTTCCCAAATGCTCATGAAATGCGCTCAATTTTTAGAAAGATGAGCAAACCTTATAACTAAAGATAGCCAATACAGTTTGACATAAAACGCTGGCATAGTCGCCATAGCGTTGGCTTATTTGACTTAAAAAACGGTTAAAACCCCAGGTCGGACATCTCCAACAAAACAAAATATGAAGAGAATATTTCTTCGGCGACTTTCTCTCAGTAGATAAAAAGCAAAAACTCTGTGAATAAAATAAAATTTTCGTGAAAAGTTTCTCAAAAATCTGTCGTTCGGAATGGACTTTAAACTGTAGGTCCCCGTCACTTATGTATAAAATTAACACACACAACATAGGTGGTGTGAGAAGCTAGGTCGTAATTCTGACTAAAGGGTTGTAATGACCAATTATGTACTTATGCAATTTTACTGTATAATGAATAAAAACTTATGCTACTTTTATTGACTTTAGAATTCAAATCACAAAACTCATTATCTTATATACGAATTTAAATTGGGGGAATACGTCTTATAATTGAATAGTTTGATTAATAATTGAAAATTCCTAATAAATTTATTAAATTTTTCTACAACAAATTACTTTCTTCATCCCTTCAAACGACCAATTATTCTGGATCAATGATCAAGAGTACTTACCCAATAATCAGTGTAAAATAGTAAAGAAATCAAAATTAAATGAATTTCAATACTTTTAATACGTATGTAAAATGCTTCCTTACAGCAATCCTCGTAATATTAAAAATAAATTTCTTCGCCACTTGGTTTTCATTAAAAGTAAATCGGCCGTCTATGAACTTTAAATATTTTATACAGCCAAAGCCAATGAGCATGTAAATTTGCATTTTTTGCATATTTTTACGTTCTTTTTTTTATAATTTTTTATTAAAAAATAATTTCTGCTTATTTAAACCATAATTTAAGAGTGAAACAGAAAAAAATATGCAAATTTAAATAAAAAACAACAACAAGAACCAACCATCACAAATAAAGATAATAATGACGAGAGCCCTTGAAAAACATTTATTCAACACAACAGCAAAAAAAGAAAACAGAAATCTACTTAAACTTTAAGAGAGTAAATGGAATATTAAGAGAATAATACTTATAAAATGTATACAATATGAGCAAAATTTACATGCATACATTCATTTATTCATTCATTTATACATTCATACAGTATTGTTTACATTGTATACATTAAACACATGTAAACTAAGTGTAAACAATTGTTAAAAATTCTCTTTTTTTTTGCTTTTCTTTTGGTTTTTTTCTTTTGTTTAAATTAAAAAAAAAAATGTATATGTTTGTACACTTATTGTATATAATTTTGTACATTAAAAGCAAAGTGCACTCTTTTTTCTTTTAACAATAACAACAGCAACAACAACAGCATCGAGAACAATACAATATGATACGTTTAAATAAGTAGTCATAAGTAAAGTACCATAACTAAAGTACCCTATAATTGTTTAATTATTTTTTCATAGTTTGTCTTCAAAATTTAAAAACAAATAAAATCCAGGCTTGTGACAATATTTTCTTAAATTAACAGCCGCTTTAAGCATAAATCCCCGTTGTACACTCTTTCCTGTCCAGTGAGAGGATTATGTATATAACTGTAATTCTGGGCAAACATTTCGCAGCCATACTGTCATTTTTATAATTTTACCTCAATCATCCTAGGTCAGACAATATCCGCCAATAGATGCTCGCTGTTCAGAAATCCAGCTTCTCCATGAGTCGTTGTAGACAATTTTTAGACTTTGGGCGCGTATTTTTAGAGACCACTGTCCCGTTATGAAGACTATGACGTTCCTAAGATGCATTAAGCTTAAACTTATCCATAAAGTGCCAGATTTGTCAGGTGTGTTTACAAATTGCATTAATTTTCTGACTTACCTTTAAATATAAGTGAAGCCAGAACTTGTTGCTGTTCAAGACTGGTATACCAATCTCAGTTTCGAACGCAGATACAAATGTCATGCTGCACTGCAAAATATTGAAACTCGATTCGCCTCTTCCATAACAATATACCATAAGATATTTAATTCTTACACACATACATACATAATTGGAAATTACAACCCTTCAGTCAGGATTACGGACTAGCTTCTCACATCACTCATGTTGTGTGCGTTAATTTTATACTTGAGTGCCGGGATCTACAGTTTAACATCGACTCCGAACGACAGATTTTTGAGAAACTTTTTCATGGCAGGTTTATTTACTCTCAGAGTTTTTGCCAGAAATCTGCTGAGATGAAATCGCCGAAGAAATATTTTTTTTCATATTTCGTTTTGATGCCTGACCCGGGATACAAACCCGGGCTTTACGTCTAATATGCCAACACACTACCTACTAGACTACGTCGACTTCTTATTCAATTCAATTCGTCCCGGCCTAAATTTACACTCACCGCTATCTGCTCAAGTAATGCAGTTGTATATGGACATTCCGTGGGTAGTAAAAGAACAGGCAGGCCATAAGTTTATTTCTGGATGAACACAAAGAAAGAAACAAAATTGACGAATTTGAGACGAGACCAATCCACATGTGAGCGTCCAATGTATTTCGAAAAAGGCACTGTTTGCATCAGTCCATATTTCATTGAGAATGACATTGACCGGCCATCACTGTCAACTATGAGCACTGTAGATGGATGAATACCAATTTATTGAGATATAAATTGAATGATTTGGATACCAAATAAATATGGTTTGAACAGAATGGCACTACGTGGCATATAGCATGTCAAGATCATCTCACGTGGAGGTGGTGTGAACTAGCCACCAAGATCATGCTATTTTAATCCGGTGATGTCTTGCTTGCACAGATTTGCTAAGTTGCAGGTGTATAAGAAAAAGTCAGAAACCACAGCGGTTCTCAAAGTCAGCATAACCCATGCTGGTTAATATGGTTACCTCATGTTGAGACTACTTGGGACATAGCCAGCCAGTCACATATTTAAAATAATGGCGATAACAATACTTACGAATTAAAAAAATATCAGCCATCTGCCTTTTTCTGAATTAAAGTTATTTAGCATCAAAAATTGAAATGTATCATTTTTGACACAAAGCTCGATCTACGGTTAATCTAGGCCTTCGAGAATCTTTGATTATGGTACTATGAATTTTTTTTATCAAAAAATCAGTAAAGCCTGGTCCATAGGTTAGGTTAGGTTAGAGGACGTGTACTTGTCAAATGAGACAAGTACAATACCCGGAGGTCAGGTTGACCCATTTTACAAAACGTTCTTGAGATGAGAGGATAAATATAGGGGAGAGGAAAAAGGAGAGGTAGTAGGAAAGGGAGAATAGGAAGCGGAGGAAATTACACCGAACAACAAACACACAAGGGAGAGCCCGACTACACTGATGAAGCCCTAGCACTTCTCAACCAGATCAAGCTAATAATGAATCTATGGAGAGCCTTGATGTCAGCTCTTGACACAAAAATCAAACCCATAGGAAATTTAAAAACAAACCGGTTAATAAATTACCCAAAACTGTCATATCCTAAGCTAGTTATTGCATTTTAAATTATTTTGTAGCGTGTTAAGGAAATTGCTACTGACCGATTACTTTCATTTCTGAAGCAAATGTTAACACTCTGTAAACAAACAAATGATGTCTTTATCACAAGTGTTTTTATTGAATTAAAAACGAAATCAACAGCAAATAATACAAAAAAAAAAAAAAAAGACAACAAACAAATAAAGTCGAAAGGGGAACCCTAATTATCTAGAAAAATTTAAAAATAATTGAGAATGAGATTTTAAAAATGCGAGCAACAGCAATAGATATAACAACTGCGGCATTCTATACAAGCCGACTGATAAACTGAGTAGTAAAAAAGAATATTTCAATGAAGGACTGACTGACTGACGGAATAGTCTGAAAAACGAAATTCAAATTGAAATTGAAATTGTTTTGCTTTGCTTTGGAATTGTGTACTTCAGTTGAAAAAGCAAATTTTACGCGAACGGTGGTTACATTTGCTGTGATTCTTTGATATTTTTCTCGTTTTTTTTTCGATTTTTTTAATTCGATTTTTACGTTTTCTTTTTAGTTTTCTGGTTTCATTTGTCTGTCCAATTTGTTTATTTATTTTTGTTTTCATTGGCTTTGTAGAAATATTTTTGTTGGTTTTACAAATTGTAGTATTTTCAGCAGTGGTACAACAAAATTTTTGTTTCGTTAATAATTGTGTTAAATCAAAGCAAAAAAATTTTAAAAAATTAAACAGAAGTCGTAAACAAAATATGTCGTATATTTGTGAAAATAATAATAACAACAACAACAACGAAACAATATTTTACCCATTTAGTGCAATTTTCGAGCATAATTACGAAAAAATCCGTTGAATAGTGCTTAAATGAAAAACAATGCCGACATATACATACATACATATGTACTCCAATTACAAAGAGATACTGACTGGCTGTGTAATGAATGAATGAATTTTTGTGAAATTGTTTGCAACATTCTCATTATGTCACATACAATTTTGTTTCATTAATTCTTAATTTTGCCTTTTTAATTTACAAAAAATCCATACGAATTATATGCCGAAAAAAATGCAACAAAAAAAATTAAAATACATACACACATATGCATACATATGCACTCAACAAGAGATCAAATTGCCAAATGCCAAAATGATTTTTAATCAAAGCAATTATTTGGAATTTTCAACAAAATTGTGAATAAATGAATGACTGAACGAACGAATGCATATACATATGTATGAAATCTAATGCGAAAACATTACATATTTTTTTCTCTCTCACATAGTCATAATCAAAACCAACCAGTGGCGGCGTAATGATAAGGGCTTATTTTAGTGGCATGTATGTCATTAAGAATTTAATTGCTTCTAAAAATACTTCAAACTAGTAATGATAAGGCGCTTTAATTTTCTTATCGATTGTAATTTAAAAATAGAATTGTAATTAAGAAGTTTTTTATCTAATCAATCCATTTTTATTATTACTATTGCACCTAGAGAGCAGAAATTCTACATTAAATTAATGAATTCATACAGTATTTGCATAGGGTACTTGCCACAATCACTGTATAGTCCTTAAATAGAAAACAACAAAACAAAAAAGATAATCACAAGGTATCTTACTGTAGGATACCCTGCAATTCGTTTTAATGCTTTAAGATAACAAAAATAAAATTTTATATTAAAACCTTCAAAACTAAAAATACTTACGCACATACATACATACATACACATATAATTGGTCATTACAACCCTTCAGTCAGGGTTAAGACCTAGCTTCTCACAAAATCCTTGTTGCGTGTGTTAATTTTATCCATAATTGGCTATAGATCCCAGTTTAAAGTCGACTTCGAACGGTAGATTTCTTAGAAGCTTTTCATGGGAATTTTATTTGACTCTCAGAGTTTTTGCCAGAAATCTGCCGAGAGGAAGTCACCGAAAGAAATATATTTTTCATATTTCGTTATGTTGAAGATGTCTGACGTGGTGTTTGAACCGAAACCTTATGTCCAATAAGCTAACGCACACTACAGCGACTTCAATACTTTTTCTCATTACAATTAAAGCCATCAATTGAATAAAACTGGTCTCCCCCAAAACAAATGCGTATGGATTTTATGACTTTGAAAGACCGAAGCTTATGCTTTACAATTATCCTGACTCAGCCAACAGCATTAATTCGCTGCCCCGATATTCTCAATAGTTTTATAGGAAATAATTTCATCAATACGTCATCATCATCAGTCGCCGTAGTCTAGTAGGTAGTGTGTTGGCTTATTAGACGTAAAGCACGGGTTCATATCCAAGGTCAGGCATCAAAACGAAATATGAAAAAAAAACAATATTTCTTCGGCGACTGCATCTCAGCAGATTTCTGGCAAAAACTCTGAGGGTAAATAAAAATTGCCATGAAGAGCTTCTCAAAAATCTGTCGTTCGGAGTCGACTTTAAACTGTAGGTCCTGCCACTCATGTATAAAATTAACGCACACAACATAAGTGTTGTGAGAAGCGAGGTCGAAATCCTGACTGAAGGGTTGTAATGACCAATTATGTATGTATTTCATCAATAGTGTAGTAGCCTGCGCGCATACTGGAACCAGTTACGAACTAAAGCAGAGCATTCATGGCAGACTGACTTGTCTCTTTAAAGATCAATAACATCTCAGAGAGAAAATCGCTGCTCTCAGGAAGGCCAAAGGTTAGCTTTGTATTGTCCCCAAAATAGACGCACGTATTGTTTCCAGCAAACTACTTACACATTTCCGGAAATGCCATCAAGGTCAACTAATTGCAATAGTATATCAAGAGCATTAAAGCTCAGAGTCCAGAATCAAAATCCTGGCATGTTCAAACTCATTTATCCCAGTAAAACCCCCTTCAAATACCCTCATAAAAATTGCATGTGGCAAGTCTTTGCAGTACCCGCTAACCGTATCCCAAATTAATCCTCAACGATACCTGAAAAGAACCTGTATGTGTGCCAAACTGTGCGGTTATAAGTAAGAAAGAACCATTAAGGCTGCATATGCACATACATCATTGAGCTTTACAACCTTTAGTATGGATTATGTCCTAATTTTTCACATCAGCCATGTCTACAAACTTTAGTATGCATTACGATTTAGTTTCTCATACCACCTATGTTGTGTGTGTTAATTGTATCCGTGTGTAGCAAGATCTATTATTTAATATCAACTTCGAACGACAAATTTTGAAAGCTTTCTCATGGCAATTAATTACCCTCTACCCTAGAGTTATTCAAAATATTGTTAAGGAAGGATCTTCGAAAAAAAAATTTCTTTTCATATATCTTTTTTTCAAATTGTCATAGCTGTGGATATAGCAGCTACCAATAGTACTATGGACTGCGAAGTAAACATCCATTCTTATTCAAGCGCTCTGCATTGTTTCGCAGAAACACATCATAATTACACAGCTTCTTTAGATAGCTTTAGCTCAATCCCATTCTCATTCTGAGCAGTACAAAGCTCTCTGATTTCTATTTCCTTGTGAAAACTACCAGTTCCGTCTTAGTGGGATTGATGATTAATTGATTGATTGATTGCATGATTGATTGATTGTTTCATTGATGAGCGCAGGTAGCAGGTTCTTTACTAACAGTCGGCAGAAAGTCTGGAACACTTATCCGCCTACAGGCTCTAAAACCATTTGTACAAACTGACCTGAAGGCACTGGTCCATATATGAAACTTGTATTTCATTTTTGTCGTTTATAGATGGCGTAAGAAGATTAGATGAACGAAAAAATTTCTTGCACTTTTACAAAAAGTTTGAGATTTTTTAGTGTTCTACAAGCTTTTATTAACATACATATACATACATATGTGTATATAGGTATGGGTTGATATGTTAGTCATTTTCTTTTTGAGTGTTTGATTTCCTAAATTCCGGCCTTTCATTTTCAAACTATTCATTGTATTTCCCATATTTAAAACTGAAACTATTTATCGCCTGTCAAAAGTGTACTCTTCTCCAACTTCCATTAACACCTTGTAATTCACTAAAGTAGTGGATAATTAATAAAGACTAATGGCTTAACAATAACAAAAAATTGATACATGAAGTGTGTGTATGAAAAAAACTCCTCTCTATTTCAATTTAAATAAATAATTAATTGGAAGCATTTTTTTTCAACTCGTTAAACATTAATGAAAACAACAGCAACAAACAAAAAAAAATGATTTATAAAAAATTTTTATAACAACAGCATGACAATTGAATGAATGACTTGATGTTTATCAAAATTAAAATCAACATAAACGAGACAAAATAAAAACGAAAACGAAAAAAATTAAAACAAAAACGAATAAAATTACAACAGAAAGGCAAAACAAACAAAAAAAGGTACGACGACAACATTTTAAAAATAATAACAATAACCAAAAATGACACCAGATATTATACGGAAAGCAACAATGACACCAGCAGCAGCAGCTGTAGCTGCAACAGCAACAACAATAACTACAACAATGCCAAACATATCGAAAGCCATACATACAATATCATCAGTGTCGTCAACAAAAAAATTATCAACAACGATAGCTAGAACAACAACAGCACCAGCAACAAATTTATCAACAGCATCACAATTATCATCATCACTATCATCATTAACAGCTGCAACAACACCATCATCGACAAAATCGATTGTGCAACGACATCGATTAACAATCGAAAAATTACAACATCGTGTACAGCAAATATTAAAATGTGTAATAAATTTACACATAGATATATTGGTAAATATATGTATATGTATTTGTATATGTGATAACGATTTTTATATTACACCGTGCAACATTAAAAATATGCTTAAGTCGTTATAAAGGAAATTTATTTAAATCTCATCCATAGAGAATGCAAACACTGATAGTGGCGGTTATATAGTCATACATGGGGGTCTTATAATACCTTAGCTTAGCACATAAATTGTGAAATTATTTGCTCTACACAGTAGTTAGATAGGTAGGTAGAGGTGGCCGTTCCCCTAAGGAATTCGGATGGAAGCGCTTAGGTCAGAAGGGTGCTACCACATTTCATGTCATTTATCCTGTAGTCCTGGAACCACTTAGAGTTTCCAATGAAGCAACTTAAACTACCGATGTGAATGTTCGACAAATCACCTAGCTCATCGTTGTAGTAGGCGCCAAGATGTCTCTTTCTCCTTTGACATAGTGCCGACCATGTTCCCAGTAGATAACACACAGTCGTCTCCTCTTCCTTCTCATCTCAGCAGCTTCTATAGAAATCATTTGCGAGGTGTCCCAGACCAATGGGCCTCGCGTGCATACCCATAATGCAATGTCCCGTCACGACTCCGACAACCACACTGGTCATGCTTCTTTGGAGTTTTACCAGCCTTGCATTGCGCCCTCTATCCGACCTTGGCCAGATTTTGTGCACCGTTCTGTACGTATCCGCAACCGTTGGTAGTCGCCGTAGTCTAGTAGGTAGTGTGTTGGCTTATTAGACGTAAAACATCGGTTCAAACCTCAGGTCAGACAACAAAACAAAATATGAACAAATATTTCTTCGGCGACTTCCTCTAAGTAGATTTCTGGCAAAAACTCTGAGAGTAAATAAAATTGCCATGAAAAGTTTCTCAAAAATCTGTCGTTCGGAGACGACTCATGTATAAAATTAACGCGTATAACATAATTGATGTGAGAAGCTAGGTCGTAATCCTAACCGAAGGGTTGTAATGACCAATTATGTCTGTAATGACGTTTTGAACTCAAGTAGTGAAATAATTCAAATGATACATCTTTTCTGTTCATCAAAAATTGTAATTCAAATAGGAATTGAGTTGCGTGACACTGTCGTTCTAAATGTTCAGCAATTCTCATAACATTAGGCGGCAGCAGAGCTATCTTAAGCCTTTACTAACTAAATCTGTGCCTCGAATAAACTTTTTCGATATTGTTGTGCAGATCCATTCAAGAAATTGTTTGCTGGTCAATAACGTTTTCAATAAAATTTATTTTGTAGTGATACATTGTGTGAATTGTATGTTTTACTGTTTTGCATTTTAGGTGACGTTAACTAGATTGACCGATAAAAGTTCTATATATGTGTGCTTTGTTGAATAATTTTTTTATTTATTTTTTTTTTTGTGTAAAAACGAGAACAAAGCTTATTTGGAATTATATTCACACTGTAATTTGCTGACATTTTCAACACCTCAAAATAATTGCTTCATTCAATTCAGTTTTCCTGTTTCGATTTAAATTGTGTTTGATTATAAACTAAGATAAGATAGAAGCCTATAATGCATAAATACAAATCAAATAAATAAGGTTCAATTGATTGAGTCCAACTGTATAGTACCTTAAATCGTGATATAATTTTAGAATTTAGAATTTAGAATAAGTTCGCTCGTTGCATAATCAAATAACCTGGGATGATTCAAGATATAACAAAAAATTGATCTCAAGTTCGTTTTTATTGAAAATTAAGGAAATATGCCCTGTGGGGTGTTGAAATGGTTAAAACTTTTAACCCAAACATCACAGATTCGTGTACAACAGAAGACAAAAATATTTTTTAGCATGATTGTTTTGAATTTTAAAATAAGAAGTGAATTTATTTGCCTTCTTAACAATTCATGCAAAAGCCTCCTGACTACCCAATGAGAATAACATCATCAACCTAAATCATAAGAACGAAAAATTCCACTACTTGAGAAAGAACTGTTCTCCATAAGCAAAGTACCATATCCATTACAAGAAGCTAATACATTTTAAAAGAGGGCGTTGTTTCTGAGCAACGAGAGATGATGATAGCGAGATAGGGTCTCCAAAATCTGCTCTGGAAGCCGGAAGCTGAATAAGAAGCAACATAATGCTCCTCAAAGAAACTGAAGATATGTATAATAATAATATGTCCCGTTTAGTAGAAACTATAGTAAAAGCTGTACAGTATATTCAAAATTGTGGAAAATAACTTCATGGTTTTTGCTTGACCAAAAATCACGTGCTCACTGCTTTTGGTACATCTCTTAACCTAAACTGACCAAACAGTTATGCTTCAGCGTTTATCTGCAGCACATTTGGCCATCTGTATACTTCTTCTTCTTTTTAGGACCTAAAGAACCAAAAAGGACAGGTTTTTCTGTTTAAGAAATGGTCACTTGGGCTATCTCTGATGCATACAGGAGGTAAGGGAGCAATTTGCTCCCTTGCTCTTGCTATTAACGGTTATCAGACAAAATCTAAATGGCATAGCCCATTCAAATTTTGACAGTAGTCCATTGACAGATGTTTGCTGTCATGTACAGTTTGCACTTTCAGTTATGAGGCGAGATATTCAAAAAGTTACGAACTTATTGATCCATCCTCATGAATACTGAAACTCCCTTCCATGACCCACTTTTCATATACTCCTCACTGTATAGAATTTTAAAACTTAAATCAGACTTGCTGGCTGAACAGTCTAATGACCACTGCAGTATTAATTAATCCATGACACTCATATACAATTAAAGAATAAACAACTGCGATTTAGGCTACTTTGATTTGTTTCCATTTAAACTGTTGCTATTATTGACTTTTCTAATTTGCAAGCATAAAAATAATTCTCTCTTCCCTTCTAATCCAATGCACATGGTAACCTTATTTCCTTTTCATTTCTTTTCTTTCTCTACTTTATAATACGATATATGTATGTATATAAAGGGTGATTTTTTAGCTATTATCTTTTTGTCAACACTGGTTTAAACAGCTCACGCACGTTTCGTGTTTTGTTTCACTGTCAAACATCTTCTGTTTGGTCTATAATTTAACCATGAATCGTCTTACAAACGAACAACGCTTGCAAATCATTGAATTTAGCATCATTGGACCGTACTTCTTCAAAGATGCTGCGAATCGTAACGTAACTGTGAATGGTGAGCGCTACCGTGAGATGATATCCAACTTTTTTTTGCCCAAAATGCAAGAGCTTGACTTACATGACATGTGGTTTCAACAAGACGGTGCCACATGCCAGACAGCACTCGTAACAATGGACTTATTGAGAGGCGAGTTCAGTGAACATTTTATTTCACGTTCGGGACCGGTCAATTGGCCGCCTAGATCGTGCGATTTAACGCCTTTAGACTATTTTTTGCGGGACTATGTTAAAGCTCATGTCTATACAGACAAGCCAGCTTCAATTGACGCATTGGAAGACAACATTGAAGCATTTATTCGTGAGATACCGGCCGAATTATTGGAAAGAGTATGCCAAAATTGGACTAAGCGGATGGACCATTTAAGGCGCAGTCGCGGTCAACATTTGCATGAAATAATCTTCAAACATTAAATTATATGGACCGTACTATCGATTCAAATAAAGATTTCATGCATTTTTCTGAATTTTATGTGTTTTTTTTTTTTGAAAAATTTTCCTAAAGCTCTTAAAAAATCACCCCTTATATGGTACGTGTAATGATGACTATTTCAAGTCACTAACTAGAATGCTCTATCAATGTCATCATTATTGATATGTGGTGGTGGTTGAAGAAAAATTCAAAACAAAACAAACAAAAAAAAACACACAATAAATTATGAAATATGAAACCAAGTACAGTGTAAGCGAAAAATAAACAAATCTCAATTCAAATCATGTCACAAAGTTTTATTACAAAATCATTTTCATGCTTCACTGTTTAATAAAAATAAAACCGGCCGGTATTTGCTGCATCTTCGGATTTAATTTTTGATTCATTCGCATGCATTACTCACTCATTCACTCACTACGGTTACAGATGAATAGAGATGTTTAAGAAAGCCGTTACTAAATAAATCAATATTTCAATCAAACAAAGCAACAAAAACAAATAAAAAAAAAACAAAAGAAAAAGACTTGATTTGATTAATAAAGAGGGTAAGGCGGGGGGAAGTGTGGGGAAAGGGGGTAGGAAATATGAAATTGAAATATGTGGTAAATTGATATTTCAATAAATGTTAGCTGGTTGGTGGTGTTTATCGGAAATTATTAATGACTACGAGAATTTCTGTGTGCGCGGCATTTTCCATTTAACACTACAAATAAACCAGGTGTTGCAGTGGTTACTGAAGCGTCTGGTTAGATACAATATTTGCGGTAAATTATAAACCTATACTGTGTATATATTTTCTAATAAATATTTAACGAAATACATACACAAACAGGTATGTGAGAGAAAATTTCATCAATAATTGATATATTAAGGGAAATTACCATGGAAATCTTGACAGTAGCATAAGAGGCCAAATTCTTCATAGAAGCTGAATCACACTTCAAGAAAGTGAACACATGAAAGAAATGAGGAATGCTTCATAAACGAATATCAGCGAAGTATTCAATGATCATCAGTTTCTCGCTTGAATTGTGACAAATACTTGACGTAAATCAATGCTTTATTTTCTCCAGAAAATCACTGGCATGTTCACAATTCAAGAACTACTAAAAAATGCTTCCGATTTGCTCAAAGAGCATCAAAAGTAGTTTTGAATGAAAGTCTCGATTTTCTAGTGGATCTGCACTTTAAGGGCCATTATTACAACTTCCCGTTAAAGTTGGGTTTAGTTAAAGGTAACTTTAGGTAAAGTGAACTTTAAAGTCACCTTTAACTTTTTTTCGTTATTACAACCTACAGATAAAATAAAATTAACTTTTTCTAAAATATGGCAGTGCCAGAGCAATGTCGATAACACTGCTTAATTAAACAAGTTTTTTTAAACTCCGTTGCAACGACGGGCTTCGTTTTTTTGTTGTATATGCTCATTTTGTTTATATTTTAAGTTGCCATATTGAAAATAATATATAATATGTTCAAGTTCAAACATAAACTTAACTTTAAAAGTTACCAGTAGGATGATCCTCCCTTTAGCTTAACGCTCACATCTACCATATTGTCCACTTATAATAATGAAAACAATTTATCTGCCCGTTAAAATCCTCCCTATAGTTAACGGCAAGTTGTAATAATGACCCTAAGACTTTAAGAGACTCTGTTTTTAAATTTATAATCGTATTTATTGAAATTGACGTAATCTATTAGGTAGTGTGTTGGCTTATTAGACGTGAGGCCATGGTTCAAAGCCCAGGTCAGACGTTAGAACGAAATATGAACAAATATTTCTTGGGTGACTTCCACTCAACAGATTTCAGACGAAAACTCTGAGAATAAAATAAAATTTCCATCAAAAGTTTCTCACAAATCTGTCGTTCGGAGTCGACTTTAAACTGCAGATCCCGCCACTCGCGTATAGAATGAACACACTTAACATATGTGATGTGAGAAGCTAGGTCATAATCCTGACTAATTGGTTGTAATAACCAATTATATACGTATGTATGTATATAATAATAATAATTAAGTAGCACTTCCGAATCATAGTTATACGTGTGCGATATGGCACGAAACCTGTGCCTGATATTCCCAGAAAAAGAGCTCAAAGGAGTCAAGCTTAGAATAATGGTGAATATGTAAACAAAAAGAGTTAATGCAGTATGAACTTAATTTTCGTCTGTAAATTACTTTTCCATATCTCAGTAAAATCAAACATCAGCTGGTCAACACTCGTATTCACTCCATTTTAATGAAAAGTCGGTCTGTGTTGCTTGTGTAGGTATGGTTATTAAATAATTAACTACAACCAGCTGCTACTTACTTAATTGGTTATTACAATCCTTTAGTTAGAATTACAACCTAGCTTCTCCCACCAACCATGTTGTGTGTGTCAATTTTATCCAAGATTAATGGGACCTACATCTTAACTTCGGCTCTAAATGACATATTTAAGAAACTTTTCATGGCAATTTTATTTTACTCTCAGATTTTATGCCACAGGATTAATTACTTACTTACTCACTTAGTTGATTGAAACCCTTAATTCATGATTACAACCTAGCTTCTCCACCAACCATAGTGTATATGTTAATTTTATTCATTACTACCGAGGCCTACAATTGAACGAACGACAGATTTTAGAAACTTTCAGGGTTTTTGCCACCAGATTTCTGAGAAGAAATTGCAGAAAAATTGTTTTCATATTTCCTTTTTGTTCAAGAAGTTTGAACTGGCGTCTGATCTATGGACTCTCGTCTAATAAGCCAATGCGCTACCTACTAGATTACGGCAACTTCAAGCTGTTAGTTTACTGTTTAATTCTTAAATCAGAGTTATGCCCAGATAAATTAAATCCCCAATTGCCCACAAACAGCAAGCTTTGAAGAAAAATTATGGTCAATCCGGAATAGGCCAAATACAGCGTGAGATATCCCTGTAGTTTGCTTAGAAGGTTTTTTGGTATAAAGCCCTTACACCTTAGATCTGACACAAAGTGATTACCACTTATTTCTGTATATGGAAAGTAAATACATTTTTCCCAGGATTTTATCAAGATGATTGCAGTTATCGTAATAAAAACAATAACTTATCGAATAAAATGATGCATAATTGATCTTAATGATCTTTGTAGACAAAGAATTCCATCTTTGTATACAGAACCCCATCTTTGTCTACCGCTTAGGATTAGAATTTAATTTTCTAAGCGATCTCGTTTGTATAGCGAATGTGGCCTTTGATAGAATTATCATTGATAACAAAATTAAGTGCTTTTGTGTCTAAATCAGATATAGATTACTCACATGGTGAAAGGGGTATAACAATGGGATATAACAATAAAAATGTCAAACATTTTCTTGAACGCCAAAGGGAATATATGCTAGAGTAGAGTATCAAAAATTAAGATATTCTAAATTAAACTTTGCAGCAGAAGAATTATTCAGGTGTATTCAACAGGATTTTATGCAATAAAAACAAAGCTTTCTCTTGTTATTGAAATTAAATTTTAATTTTAATCATTCCCTTTTAATTTAATTTACTTCCAGGTACTCGAATCAAATGTCAATCAACTATTAGATGAAGTCAAAGAATTTAATGCCGATCTAATGGAAGTGAAAAGATTAGATGATCTTATCGAAACTTTAAGAGATTATAGTGGACCAACCATATACCATGAATGGCCATTTCCTTTAGTATGCCACGCCACAATCGATGAGGCCGATTTAGCACAATCGTTAAATACCAACGAACTATTGACATCATGATGATTTCTTCTTTTTTTTCCTTTCAACAAACAAACATATTTTTAATATATTATACAAACACATATAAATACATATACATACATACACATCGAAATGGACTGTTATTTTTATTTTATTCTTTTTATAAATTTTTATTAAAAATATTTTTTATTTTCAATATTTTTTAAAATAAAAAGGTATTTTTGTTTTCCTTTTTTTTAATAAAAAAAAAATCGAGCTTATTTATACATATGTATGTGGGTACTTGCAAACAAAAACAAACATGTATTGTGTTAATTAATTTTACACAGAAGTTAAAAACTTTTTAGTGGACACTATTACCGTTTATGGGAGTTTTAATTCGAGGATAATGTTTGTAACACAACAAAAAATTAACAGATTTTAGATTAATTATGCAGGCATGTTGTATCCCTGTGGTAAACAATAAGTAGTTGAGACTTTAAATTACTAATTAACAGGAGCAAGCTATATACATACCTACATAATTGGTTATTACAACCCTTCAGTCAGGATTACGACCCAACTTCTCACACAACTTATGTTGTGTGTGTTAATTTTACCCAAGACTAATGGGACCTACAGCTAAACTTCGACTCTGAACGACAGATTTGTGTGTTATACATTAGTGGCTGGATTTACAATTTAAAGTCGACTCCCAACGACAGATTTTTGAGAAACTTTTCTTGGCAATTCTGGCTTTCGCCAGAAATCTGCTGAGAGGAAGTCGCCGAAGAATTTTTTTTTATTTTCGTTTTGATGTCTAACCGGGGGTTTGAACCTTGGCCCTACGTCTAATAAGCCAATACATTACCTCCTAGACTACGGCGAGCAAGCTAACATACTTTCTAAATATTATAACATACTTTCTAAATATTATATCGGGTCCGCCATCTAACGTTTTTTTTTTCAAACTAGTGCTTATTTCGTGAATGGTAACACTTAGCTCATGTCTGATTTGACAGATAATTAGTTTTATCCTTCCGCTGAACGAATATGGTTGTGTATACGCTTGAACAACGCTGAGAAATATTGCGACATTACTTTGAAAATCATGGTAATGTTGCAGAATGTGTGCGAAAATTGCGTACGGATTTTGGAAGAAGAGAAGCACCGTCAGCTCCGTATGGCGATCGTTATCGGGCCATGTTGAACGAATTTTTGTTCACAAAAATTGAAGAGGAGGATATTGGCAACATTTGGTTTCATCAGGACGGCGCTACGTGCCACACAGCCGAAGCTACACTCGATGTTTTGCGCCCTGTTTTTGAAGATCGCATTATCAGCCGCAGAGCTGATGTCGTTTGGCCACCTCGGAGCTGCGATTTAACACCCTTGGACTATTATTTGTGGTATGCCGTCAAAGATAAGTGTTACGCCGACAAGCCAGTGACAATTGACGCTTTAAAGGACAATATTCGTGAAGCCATTGGTGAAATACAGCTGCACACAATCGATAATGTGCTTATAAATTGGACCGATCGTGTAGACTACTGCATGGCCAGCCGAGGCAGCCATTTGAATGAAATTATTTTCCATTATTAACCGGAAGGATTGTACTTTCAAATAAAAAAAGAAATTTGAGAAAATATTCATATTTTTTAAAGCATTTTCAAAAAAAAAAAGTTATTTGGCGGACCCTTTAGCTAGGGTAACTAAAAAGCCTTGCTTCATGTTTAATAGCTATTACTGCGTACGTGAATAATCTTGAAGTTATGATTGATACTCGACCCTCTTGGATCCCATGATCCAAATACCTGTGGAGCTGTTGTTGTTACAAGGATAACTCTAAACATAGTGTAAGAACGTACTGGTTATCTGTATTTAACAACCAGAAACTAAACAATGTCTCCAGTTTCCGGACAGTGATATGAGATTTAGGACGAAAATTTCTGAATTAAGTTAGCAATTATAGCGATCAAATTGTTCGTAGATTAAAAGACACATCAAGTCGCTTAAATCGCTGTCTTTATTCTTCACAGTCTATTGTGGATGATTTGAGTGTTTTTCCAGGCATTTTGTAATGGATACCAGTCCGAATTACAAGTCCAGAAATCCGAGCAGCACACTCCAACTTTTTTTTGTTTTCTAGAGCTTTTTAGATTTCAACACAACACTTTTGTTTCATCAGTTATGCCGAGACATAACTGGTTCAAATTATAAATTAACTATCAGGTCTTTCACTTTCTATCTTTAAATTACAAAAAAAGAACAAAATGTGTGTGAGATATCATCATTTCACAGACCTATTGCCACCATTAAGTGTGGAACATAATATTGTTAAAATGTTTGACACAATTGCTGTGGGTGGAGCGCATCCGAAATGTTTAATTTTCCATGACTGTGGCACTTACATAAGGCTTTTGGCTTTGGCACGGCTGTGGTTTGTGGCTTATTCGTATACACCTGTGACTTAAGAAAATCCCCGCAAAAAAAAACTCTAACGGGGTTAAGTCGCACGATCTCGGTGGCCATTTTATATCACCTCCTCGTGAGATGATCATGCTTTCAAATCGTTCATGCAGATTATTCAAAGTGATATGACCTGCGGACTAGTAAAGCCGTTGATGTCCAGTTTATTAATTTCATTCCAAAAGAGTTAATAATAGTCGACCTGTAGTGCTAGCCGCTGACAGTGATGTCGAGACCAATGTCGTTCTCAAAGAAATATGGATCGATGAAGCCACCAGATACATTAAATAGTAACTTTTTCGGTATGTATTAGACGCTCTTGGATCTCATATGGATTGGTATCTTTCTAAATTCGGCAATTTTGTTTGATCACGCATCTATCCAACCAGAAATGGGTCCCATCGCTGTAAATAATTTTTTGATGAAAATGTTTCCCGAACAGAACATCTATTTTGATAAACAATTTCATTATTTGGAAATGTTGTTAAATGCTATATCCGTCCACTTGGTACATACAAGTAATTTCACAGATGTAGCTTCAACAAGATGGCCGTTGTCAACTGTCAAATTTTGGAAATTGCGCTTGTAATGAAACCTATTTCTTCAATAACGATTATCTTACATACTTACTTTATTGGCCATTACAACCCCTTTAGTCATGATTACAACCTAGCTTCTCACACCACCCATGTCATGTGTGTTAATTTTATGCATGAGTGGAGGAAGTACAGTTTAAGATCGACTCCGAACGACAGATTTTTGAGAAACTTTTCATGGCAACTTTATTTCCTTTCAGAGTTTGCCAGAAATCTGCTGAGTGGAAGTCATCGAAGAAATATTTTTTCATGTTTCGTTTTATTCGAGATGTCTGAGCCAGGGGTTGAACCACGGGCTCTCGTCTAATAGGCCAACATACAACCTACTAGACTATCGATCATCTTTCAATTTAAATGATTCAGTCATATCAAGTCTACAGACAATCCCCGAATGCGACACTTTGAACAGGGCCAATTGTAAATATTGCAACACCAGAACAATTTGATGTTTAGGGCACTACAGACCGACCAAAAGTTGAGTAAATACTACAGCCTCGAAATTAGTTTTGAAACTTCTTAAACATTAACAAAAAGGACGAAAATGCTTATATATGTAGTGTACAATTTAGTCGGTCTTCACCTACTGTAAATTTCTTCCCATTATAAAATTTAACATTTTTATTCTGTTAAATTGGAAATTTTTCTAAATTTCGCAAAATTGAAAAATCCCTTTCATCCATATTCACATATGTATATATGTACATACCGCTGTATGGTAAGTATGAAGTAAGTAAATACTCCAGCGTAGAGTGTGAATGTATGTATTTGATTGTATGTAGTTCTTTTGAAAATGTTTACATTTCAAATGCTCGTATACAATCTAAACCAAATGTTTGTGGTTAAAAAGTTTTAAACGTTAACATGATATAGATTAGGGGTTAAGTTCACAACAACAGTTTACAAAATAAATACTATGAATGAAATAAAAATATATAAATAAACTGAACATTATTTTAATTTATCATTGGAATAAAGTTTTAATTTTTTTTCTTTCTATGTTTTTTAATGCCTTTGAATTAAATATTTGTGGGAATAAAATCCGAAACCGTTCATTGCAGTTCTGGAAAAACTTTTTATTCAAATCAAATAAAACGTCTGGCCAGTGAGTGATGATTTGATTAGAGGCACAGTGAGTGAATCAAATTAAAACAAAAATTTAATCAAAACAGAAATTAATTAAATTTTTATTGAAAATTTCAATACATATGTACGCGTTATTTCTTTTTTAAACAGAGTTCTGTGAAAAAGTATAAAATTTTAATTTTTTTTATCATGGTGTTGTATTGTAGTTTTAAGCTAAACGTGGTAAATATAACAGTATGTACCAAGTAAGTATTTCAAAACAAAACTGTAACATCATCCATCAATGTTTGTAATAGAACGATCAGTCAGGGTTAAGATTTTCCAATAGATAAGTAGTAAACTCAATCTGAATAGAAGTGAACACGCTAGGTAGAGAAATTAAAAGATAACAGTCAGTGCTTCGCTGTTTTGCTCGTGTACAACCTTTAAAATTATACACAGTTGTGCTTAAACAAGTGTTTTAAGAAGTATTCTGGATCATATACATTCTAAGTAGGTTTTTGAAAAATCATACTCCCTGAAAGATGGATTTCAGATGAGCCTTTTGTTGATCTCATTAATCTAAAGTAGTTTGTGGATTGATCATTGATTGACTGTTATAGGTGGAATTTAGAATTCTATGAACTTAATAAAAGAATTACTGAACGTATAATGAAAAGTCTTTCAAACTGAGAAATTCAGATCATTTCAGTGTAAACTGTGATAAATCTACAGGGGGATATTAAAGGTGCCCATCTTACATCTTGTATATCAGTCATATACCAGTCAACATAACTCATGCCAAATTTAGCCTTATTTATAAGCTATAGTCATGGAAAACTGGACATTTCTTTGCGAATATAATTGCCATGAAAAGCTTCTGAAAAATCTGTCGTTCGGAGTCGACTTTAAACTGTAGGTCCAGCCGTTTAAATATAAAATTAACACAAATAACATAAGTGGTGTGAGGCTGTTGACTGTGTATATATATACCAGTCAACTCGGTGCTGCAAATCTCATTAAAACTGCTAATGGACTGGCGAGGGTAAAGTTGGACGCAGACTTTATTGATCCATAGTACGTCTATTGGATTAACTGGACAGAAATCAGTTCGAGGATGAAAAGACTGATAAATAACACAGACTATGCTGATCACACATTGGAAGGGCATCAAAGGAGCATGTCTGCTTAAACAATTAGCGGGGCTTTTAATGCAGAAGAGCTACAGTGAGCGTCAAAAGTGAGTAAATACCGCTGAAATAATTCATTTTCTTAGGATAGCGAGAAAAGTAAATGAGAAAAGTCGAATAAATTTCCATAAATTAAAAAGTTTATTTATTACTTATAAAATGTTAAAACAAAAAAATCGCAAAAATTATTGTTGTGCTACAAGTATATTTTTTATATTAGAAAATTTAAAATTATAGTGGGTGTTGACTCACTTATGGCGCTCTGTTTATGTAAATACGTATTGGCGGACATTAGCAAAATAGTAAGTTTTCTACCAGAACTGCTCTATCTGAGATATCATCTCAATTGGTTTATGAGGCGAATGCGGTTAACAGAGAAATTTTTCCAGACAATTGTTTAGGAATGATTATTTGGGTTATCATTTGTAACTGAAGCAAGACATAAAAGGTTTTAATGTCTACCGTTGAGTTTGAAGAAATAAATCGCTGTCAAATCGCTTCAAACATGACCAATTTCTGAAACTAGTTAGTCAGAAAAAGCATAAGATTAAAGTGTTATAATACGGCCTTACGGTTGTAAGGATTGACGATCATCTACTGTCCTTCCCTGTCACTAATTGAACTATCCGGAGGAAGCAATTGCCAACAAAAGAGCAACCTGACTCAATAGAAGAAAATTTATGTTTTGCTAGAACATTAACGGCCAGCACATATCCACAGTGACTTGTCTGAATCAATTCGACGTTGGTTGGAGAAAATGTCTCTAGCTCTCTGACAACAATGATGTGTTTGCTGTTTTTACTTCTACGGTATAGATATTTAAGAAACAGGTAGGGGTTGTATTTCTACATTACCCAGTAAGACATTTAAACGGCCTTTTAGTAACCAAACTAAAATGAAGGCATCTTTAGGAGACACCAATTTATACCGACAGTCCTTCAGCGATAATTTATTAAAGAAATGAGAAACGTTTTTACAAAGAGAGAGATAGAGAGATATTTCAAAGCCACCTTGTTGTGAATATTGCATCAATAAGGCTTCCCGGTAGTTTTGTAGGTATTTCGTCTACCTAAAGTTCTTAAAACCATTATGAATTCGATTCAAGCCAGAGGCTCTAGTCTATTAAAAAATACGTAAAATTCGCGAATTAATTGAACGAAGATTTGCAGACTCCTATTCCCTCTTTTCTTTTTCCAACAAACTATTCTCTGTATTCAATAATTTAAACACAATGCACGGTATGAATAGGGATCTTCCCCTGGACTTACTTAAAAAAATCATTCTTCAAGAATTGTCCCAGGAACATTCACGAATCCAAGTGGAGTGTTAGTTTGTGTAGTCCCAACTTACTCATCTTGTGACTCAACTTAACAAAGATTCGAATTATTTTACAAACTCTAACGTTCTCTTATTTTCTCTTCAATCAATTTTCTTTGCCTATGATCATTATTATCCGCCTATTATAAATTTATCTACACTTTATAGTTCTCATTGCTCATATCAGCCATCCACATCACAAGTATAATCGTAATTGCATGAGAAACAATATTCAGAGGCCAATTAATTGGTCACTCCTTGTTGTTGATTAATAAACTCAGAAGCACATTAATCTACAGCAGAAAGATGTTTTCCTTCTGTAGCATATTTAATATTTAAAGAAATGTCAGTTTTCATTTCGTTATTAATTATTTTTTTTTTGTTGTTGCTGAAAACTCTTTGCTGTTCTCTGCTGATACGAATATTATTATTTAAATAATTCTTCTTGTATTGTAGTTGTTGTCATCTTGTTTTTAATTTTACCCACAATGTCAATATTATTTTTGGGTTACATACGATGGAAAAAAGGAAGTGAAAATAAGACAGACGATATGAATTTACATTTCCTTAATGTGACTGTAAACACCCTACAATTTGAAAACGCTTTCGATTCTTATTTTATAAAAAAGATACGGAGTGTCACACGATAAAGTCAGAGGTGAAAACACCTTTTAGATGTGTGCCACAGCTTAGCTCTGGGTAAAATGCTCAATTTTCCATGATTCTACCACATAAATAAGACTGAATTTTAGTGAGGACATGGGTAGTGTTGTCTTTGAGGATTGCTGTGGTTTGTGGCTTATTCGCATACACCTAAGGCTTTACAAAAGCCAACAAGAAAAAGTCTAACGGGGTAAAATCGCACGATCGTAGTACTTAGTTCACATCACCTCCACGTGAGAGGATCATGTCCTCAGAATATCCAATTTGACAGGACCTGTACGGGACGTTGCGCTGCACTGGTTGAAACCACATGTTGTTGGAGTCCAGATCATTCAATTCAGGCTGAAATTAGTTGGTAATTATCGTCCTATAGTGCTCAGCATTGACAGTGATGGCCTGGGCAACATCGTTCTCTAAGAAACTTGGACCAAAGACACCGCCTGTCCAATATTCACACCAAACAAAAGTTATTTTGGGATACATTCCGCAACTTTATTTGTTCACGTATCCATTCATCCTGAAACACATACATGCATACCTAATTGGTAATTACAACCCTTCAGTCAGGATTACAACCTAGCTTTTCACACCACTTATGTGGTGGTGTGTATTAATTTCATACATGAGTGACGGAACCTACAGTTTAAAGTCAACTCTGAACGACAGATTTTTGAGAAATTTTTTCATGACAATTTTATTTTACTCACAGAGTTTTTGCCAGAAATCTGCTGAGAGAAAGTCGCAGAAGAAATATTTTTCATATTTCGTTTTGTTTTGGGGATGTCTGGCCTGGTGTTTAAATCGTGGCCTCAAGTCTAATAAGCCAAGACACTACCTACTAGCAGTGGTGTTGTCGAGCCGGAACGTTGTTCAGGTACTTCCTTTTTGGACAGGAACGCTTCCCGAACGTTCCCTCCCCCCCGTCGTTAAATTTGGGACATGAGACCTAAAAAAAAAACGCCGCCTCCAGGATTATCATGGAAAATCACCCCCGCCGTTAAATTTGGGACATGGGACCGCACAGAGCGGCCGCCTACCCAGGATCGACCCTGTCTATATAATTATATATACGCGTTCCGGTAAAAAAAAAATTAGCACAACACCACTGCCTACTAGCCTAGGGCGACTTCAACAGGCCATATCGTTAAAGATAATTTCTTGTTAAAAAATAGGTTCCATTCCCAGCTACTTCAGAGCCCATTCAGATGACACACGTCGTTGCCTATGGCCGTTTACCTTTGGGCGTTTAAATTGGAGTGTTCTGCACAGTCCAGACGAAACGCTAGGTACTTGGTCCGAACAGTACATCCATTTTCATGAAACAATGATATTGAAGCAAATAAAATTGACGTGTAAAGTTTCCTAAAATCAGTCGTTCGGAGTCGACTTTGAACTCTAGGTCTCGCCACTCATGTATAAATTTAACGCACCCAACATAAGTGGCGTGAGAAACTAGGTCGTAATCCTGATTGAAGGGTTGTAATGACCAATTATGTATGTATGTGTAATGATATTGAAGACTAAGCCCTAGACTTCTTTAGATGATGGGTGATGAAAACGAAAAGATATACTTGGTACTTTTTCTAAGGTAAAGATACCTTTTTTCTTTTTAATTCATGTGAGCAAAGAGCTAAGGAAACGATACTGTTACCACCACATCTAGACCACAAAGCGGAAATATACCAACAAGAGTGTAGGGTATCATAGAATGGTAGCTTATTTACTGAATGCATCTTCATATGTTGAAGGGCACATTCATAATTTATTGCTGCAAATATGGAAAAACTGAAATAGCCTGCTGACAACTGAACTGAACTCTCGTGGACTATACTGGACTCACAGATAATATTTATTTACTTTAAATGACTCATTCAATGTCAAAGTGGATGCAGAAAAAAATGTGAAGAAAAAAATGTTTTTTTTTTGTTGTATTTTTTTGTTTTACATCGGTTGTAAATGCTGTACGAAACCACAATTTAAATAATATCATGTAAAGAACAGAAGGGAAAAAAAGCAAAGGCAGTGGTGGAAGCAAAAAAGAGATATGAAAAGTGTCTCATTATCGTATGGAAATAATTACGAATGTTGTTATTGGTTGTATTTTTTAAATGAAGTATATGGTCTGTTGCAAGTGACCACCATTAAACTATAAGATGCAATAACTGCTTCACAATCGCATTAATTAATAATCTTATTTAAAACAACAACAACAACAACACCAACAACAGAAACAATAATTACAATAAAAAAAATATTTATGAAAAAAGAAACAAAAATGAAAAGAAACAAAAAAAATAAAAATTTATCAACATTAAACGAGTAATAAATCCAAGTGCAAATGCTGGCTGGGCTGCTAGGGTAGATAGTCGCATGATAGCTGGCTATATGCAGCAAGCAGCAACAGTAGTTGTTATTGTCAATTTTAATTATAGTTGTTCCATACATACAAATGTACATACATATATATATCTCCTTATATAAATAAGATGAATGGTTTAATTACTTATTGTATCTATAAACGCCCTATTAACTATCAAGTGCCTATAACTTTCCAGAAGGCATGATAATGATTGATGGAAAAAATTGAAAAATATGAAAATTTAAAAAATACTTGAGTGGATTATTATTGCATGACAAGCTCATAATTCAAATTTGTATTCGTATAGTGCTTAAATTTTCGAATAGAAATTTTCATGATAAGCATTAGACAAACATTGTTAGGCGATATTTGTAAGTCATTTACACGACTACTGTTAAAGTATACATAGGTATGAATTGTATAAAAACCTACTTACTTAATTGACCATTTACAACCTGATTAACCGACTTTGGCCTGGTTTAATACATCCCTTTTTAGGCGCCTCTGCTTCTTGCACCCCATCGGCAGTTGCTCACACCAATCGACGACAGGGTTTCCTCGATTGGGTCCTTCTAACGCAAACAAGGTCATTCTCTTTGTCGACTTCCGCAAATCCTCGCATCAAATACCCATTTTGACGGAGAATCCTCCTCTAACATCAGCCGCTGGATGTTAATACGATGCACAACGTCCATGTCGTTGAGGAGGTCATACAGCTCATGGTTGGATCGGATGCGGAAATCAAGGCCAACTCGCACAGAACCGAAGATCTTACGTAGGACTTTTCTCTCGAATACTCTCAAGACTGCTGAATCAGTGCTTAATTTTGTCCATGGCTCTGCGTCATAAAAAAGCACGGGGGAGGATAAAAGCTTTTGGTTTTTTCGAAAATAAATTTTATTTGTATAGGACAGGACTGGACCTGTATATAGAAGTACCAGAAATCAAATTTTACCTCTGGCTATCAGACCATAATTCGATATTTTAAACGGAGGTACACAAATGACAATTAGGGCAATAACAACCAGGAATATTCGACCAAGAACCGTTCTGCAGTGTAAAATTGCTATAAACACTTATTCCAGGCATGGAACGAAACGTATTATATGGGTCCCTAGTCATCATGAAGTGATTGGATATGAGGAAATGAATATTCTGGCCAAAAGAACCAGAGTATTATACACCATAAGCTTTTACAACCAAATGCCTTTTAGTGCATTAAAGTCCAAGCTGATAAAGTGGACGGAAACTTCACATTGACTATTGTCGAACAATGACACCGTAGAATGAATTACAAAAATACTTTGAGGCGATCCTAATGAGCATTTTAAAACTATTGTATTCCCTCCGATTTTATAGTGTATCCCTTTAATTCTCCTTCAAGCCTTTTATCCTAACAAACTTCAGGGGTTTTGCTTCTTGTCAATAATGACAATTCCCTGCCTAGCACTTGATATACTATATTCTAAGTGTTTCCTTCTGGAACGCATTAATGCTGCACAGGTTCCAAGACTGAGTTCCGGTGATTCCTTCATCGTCATAGAATTTACATATTGGACTCTAAGCAACTCCTGAAGAAGTGTACCCTCTACAGTGATCTGCCAAAAGACCAATTACCAGAGTCTGGCTATGCCTTAATAGTCTAAAGCATGTCTCAGATCGTCTTTATTGTAATTTTACAACAACTGTTTTGATTGCCTCAAACCAAGTTGGTTTGAAAAGAATCTTTGCCTCTTTTTATTTTCGCATTGTAGAACATATCTTTCCAATACAGAAGGTTTCTAGTTCTATCAACTGCTTGGAAGTTTCCCACCTGCAAGCAACATTGCCCAAAAATATCTGCATCACCTGGGACCCAGCAGAGGATAACCATATTTAATTCGGTCTGATAAGATCCAGATAACACACTAACAGGTTTTTATGTAATCTTTTGAACGGAGACTTATTACTTTGTCAGCCTTCATCACAGAGCAAGCTTTTTTCCACCTAAATAGTACTAACAAGTCGATGTATACTCCTTAACACCTAGTCTTCTTGGATTTTAAAAAGCTCTGCCTGCAAATAAATCTGTTCCTGAAGCTATTATATTATTTTGAAGCCAAAAAATTGCCATCTTGATCTCATCTTGACTAGAGACTTTTGCGATATTGAAAAGAAGACCATTCCTCAAGTATGTACCCTGATTTCAGGTTGCTCCTAAATTTGAACATTAGCATCGTCAGGAAATTGAAGTATCGTTTGAAAATATGATTTGAAATATATTTACTTACCTACTTACTTACATACTTACTTACTTAATTGGTAATCAAAACCCTTTAGTCAGGATTACAATCTAGCTTCTCACACCACCCATGTTGCGTGTATTAATTTTATCCATGAGTAGTGAAGGCTACAGTTTAAAGTCGACTCCGAACGACAGATTTTTGAGAAAGTTTTCTTGGCAATTTTATTTACTCTTAGAATTTTTGCCATAAGACTGCTGAGAAGAAGTCGTCGAAGAAATATTTTTATATTCCGTTTTGTTCGAGATGTCTGAGCTAGGACTTGAACCATGGGCTTGCGCCTAATATGCAAACACGTTACCTACTAGAGTACAACAAAATAATGTTTTTTTCGTATGGAGACCTATTTACAGAGTTATAAGCATATGAAGTTGTTTTTTGGAAACATTACAATCAACATAACAATTGTACAAGCATAAACCTCTACATTGGTGGTGTGATAAACTCCTTGTTAAACTATAGCAACCATAACTGACTCCATGTATAAACCGAATAAACAAACTAATGAAAATACTAGAAATACTTGCTTTAATATAACAAAAGAAAATGCTTTTTGGCAATAGAAAATAAATAGAAAACATAATATTATTAAGAAAAATGCAAAAAAATTAAATAAAATGTGTTCACATAAATACAACTTCAATATAAAGTTTAGATAACACAGCCAATAAAGGAAGAAAAAAATTAGAAAAAAGAAGAGAATCCGTTTTTCATTTTTCTAATAAATTATTAACAAAGGATAACACAAATAAAGGCTTAAAAGTAAATATAGACTCAAGAAGAAAAAACAACAAGAAATTGTTAAAAGAACTTTAATAAATGAAAAGCAAATATTTTGCAGAATAGAGCAGCAGCAGTAGAAGTGCACTACAAATATCATTGAATGGAATAAAATACGAAACAATGAAATGAAATGGCAAAACAAAGATTATGAAACCATTTAAAAAGAAAAGAAATGAAAAGAAACCAAAAAAGAACAATCAAAAGGCAATATTTGTTAAAAACCGGAAAAGGAAAATCAAGTGCAATAAGGAGCCCTCATTTTAGGGGAGTCACAGTCATTTAATGAAATGTCGATTTCGAAAATACGGGTTAAATCGGCTGTAATCAAAAATAATGATAAAAATACTACTGGTAATACAACAACAACAACAACAGCAGCAGCAGCAGCAACAACAATACTACCATTTAAGGGAACAATAACGAATGCCACAACTACAGGCACAATCACAGCCACAACCACAACTTCCACATCAAATGCAGCAATAGCAACAACATCTTGTATAACTCCAACATTAGAAACATCATCAATAATATTGACCAACAACAACAACACCACCACTACCATACCAGGATCACCTAAAAATAATGACCAAAGTAAAGCCAAAATATTATCCTCTTCCACATTATCATCAGCAATTCCAGCAAATAAATCAGGAAAAACTTCAAATACAAATACTACGTCAACAGCAACAAACGCAGCAACAACTGCAACTGCAACTACAACCACAACTTCATTAGGTATTAAAAACATTTTCATTTCTTTATAAAATCATTGCTTAGGAGGGATTAAAGAGATCTGAAATTGAAATAAGAAATTAGGAATCCTTAGTTTGGCAATCAAAGAGTACTCAAAACTGATTTAAATCTTTAAAAATATTTTTAAAGATTTATTTTCATTGCATTCTTGATTTTTATGCTCTGCTTGATTACGGATTAGATTTTCATTCATTGTTCTTCATATCGAAAGCATTTAAAGTTTAAATTTTAAACGCAACTTGCCACTCAATTTGATCTTTATGAAGGCATTTTGGTCATCTTGAAAAGATCACCATATTTTGCTAAGGCCTACATTTTATTAGAGTTCATCTTTCCTTACCTTCTACATATCAATACCTTGGATTTGTTTCTATATCTAACAAGTATAAATCGTCATTTTCCCACAGATCTTTATATTTCGTCGATGGCTACAGTTGATTCGGACTTCAGTCTACCAAATAGTACAGCTCGGTTAGATGCCAAGTCACAATACCTACGGGTATATTTCTTCCTAAGCAATTCTTCGTAAAAGATTTATGAGACGTTAAATCACCAAGTCCAACATAATCTCCTTTGGGTAACGTATCTTCACTTGCGTTTGACGTTGTTTAATTGATCCTAGTACGTATGCGCTTTACAAAGCGTTAATACTGTCGAAACAAATTACATTCTTGCATTCAAATTCAATTTTTCAGATGATTTTAGTGTAAATTTTGATTGACTTTCTCAACGATACGCCTTCCAAGACGTGGCACATCCTGGCTAGCATTTGAAGCACAATTGAAGGAACTGTTTCATGTAGTTTTTTTTTTTTGTTGTTATTCTACTACTCTGAACTCCAATAGTTTTCATAGCTAATGACAAAGCCCTTAAATCAGTTTTGTGCATCACAGTATCTCTCTTTTATTCTTTGGCAAGAGCTATGTGATATGTTTATATCCATCATTCGACTTCTAAAGTGAACAATCGGTTTTAGGTGCTCATAAAAACGGGCTATACATTGTCCAGTATGTTGTAAAGGTACACTCAAGAGTAGCGAACTGTTGTAGTGTACCACAGGTTGAGGTTTTGTCGATGGTTTCACTGAAGGTTGTGTACACAATATATTTTATCCTCATCTAAAATTGTAGATGAGAGTGTTTACGGCTTATGAATATTATGTCCGTCGAAGTGAGTAGTCGTCGTAGTCTAGTAGGTAATGTGTTTGCTTTTTAGCCGTAAGGCCCCAGGCCAGACATCTTCGACAAAACATAATATGAAGAAATATTTCTCCGAGGAATTCCGCTCAGCAGATTTCTGTTAAAAACACTGAGAATAAATAAAATTGCCATGAAAAGCTTCTCACAATGTATAAAATTAACACACACAACATAAGTGGTGTGAGAAGCTAGGTCGTATGTATGTATCCCCACTTTCGTTTAACGTTCTTGTAATTGATCCACCTACCTATACGCTTTGCAAAGGATTAATATTGCGGCAAAAAATTCATTTTTTCATTCAAATTCCTTTTTTCAGACTTTTTTCTTAATGATTTTGATTATTTTATCGACATTTTTAATAATTTATCTTCCAGAATGTAACACACTTTAGTTAGCATTTTGGTCTAAATTGAAGAAACTGTTTTAAGTAAAGTTTTATATTTTTTTGTACGAAAACTCATGTGTCTACAGGCGCTTCAAAGTCTTGTTGTAGAGTCCTGCAGCCTGACGTGGCAGCCATTGGTTAGTTGATAATTTCTCTGAAGGGTTTATACACAATGTCTTTTATCCTCAGGCGATGTTGGACAATAAGTGAGAAGATGGCATCATATAAATACAAATTCATATTGGTCATGAGGTGCATATCCTGTTCTATTTGAAGATATAAATAATTATAAATAGAACGCGAATGCAATCCAATTATTTGTCTGATCCTAGAGAAGTTTTTTCCTTCATACCTGATTTACTACATCTAAATATAGGTGGGTAGATTAAAGGAGAGCGAACAAATCAAGTGTCTTCTTAGACAAAGGTAGGCTTATTATGCACTTTCCATTAAAGCATACCAAACTTACTTTTTAGAGGAAGTCTGGTACAAACTTCTCTAACTTCTGTCAGTCCACTCCATTGAGAAGAGTTATATCTGGTATCATGTTGTTTCTAAAATATAAGGTTATGGAGGTCACGTAGACTGGGCAGTGACATTGAAAAAGTGTTCTCCATTGTTTTGCTGTCTTCACCACATGCCCTGTATACATCTCTAATAAGTTGCAGGTCGTAATATAAGGCAAAATGTTCTAAGAGTTCACTCATTAGAATTCACAATTCGCCCTTATAACCTCTAAATAATCATGGTTTCCTCTCACAGCGATTGCTCTAGAGTATCTCTTCAGGTCACTCCTGGTATCGTATCGTTCCTAAAATATTGGGATGTGAATGATGTGCTGGGCAATGATGGTGCATTTTGTAGTCGAAGCAAAATTTTCGCTTTCTTAACTTGGCCTCCATTGCAAATAAAGGTATAGGGTTATCTAACCTTATGAAATGTAAAACTATGGCTTTGTTAGCCAGAATACTCGCTTCCTTAATACCAATCACCCAGAGTATCTTTGTAGTACACAATAGTCGATGCAACATTTTCGATTTCTCAAGGCATTGGGTTCTACAAGCTCATGGAATGTAATACTATCGCTCCATATGGCAGAATGTTCGTTTCCTCAATACCAATCACTCCTATAATGCATACCGCACCATGCCTGGAGTAATTGCTAATCGGCTTTTTACAGTCCAGGACAGTCTATGGTCCCTATTTGCCAAGCTTATCAAATCATCACTGGAACAGATCATACATTCCGTTATGATCGCATATACCTTCGCTTGAAATCACGAATTTTATAAGAATAGAAAAAGTAAACTCTTCAACGAACTGCCTTAAATGAGCCCGCATTTTGCTTTCGTGCACAGTTTTATTTGTGTTTTGTTTTGTCAAATGTAATGCAGGAAGTTTGTCAAACCTATTCTAGTTCAATGACAGGTAGAAACACACACTTTGTGGAAGTAGGGAATATAAGCGCCGTTTTTTTGGTGTAAATAATATAATGTTTATCCGTCGAACACAAGATTTAATCATTGAATCATAAGGACAAATAAGTTTCATTCATGACTTTGAATTGATATCTCCCGTGCCTATTGCTCTCTAGTATTACAAGATTTTCGGTTGATATTTTGTCCAATTTTAAAGCAATTTTCATAGCAATTTCGTAGATATATTGTGACCAGAACTGATTTTTTTTAAGTAAGCAGCATTGAATAATTCACGTGGTTGTCCCCTGCATTTTTGCTGTTCTAACTGAAATCACTTCAAGCATTCATGTTCACATCGGTCATCAACTTTTTCGTTTTTTTTAATGAAAATGGTATTTTAAAATTTCTTTTATTTTTTTTGTTTCTAATGCAACAGCAGTACATACAACCGCAACAACTACAACAACAACAATAACGACAACAACATTATTACCTCAAACAAATTTGCTGAAAATAGAACCATTCGTTCCTAGTCTTACAAATCGACCACAAAAAACAATACGACGTTCTTATAGTACTTTATCGAGTACAACCTTAAGGAAGCACTACAACTCATGCAACAACCTGAATAAAAATCAAGTCAATCATCATCATCATCAGCATCATTTAGAAATACAACATAAAAATGGTCATACGAAAGCCATAGGCAACAAAATTGAAAACAATGGTAAAGGATCTGTGCACAGTGTAATTAACGGGCTTCCCAAAGTCTTGAAACATCCAGCCACATTGCGTAGAAGACCAGCTTTACGGGGACCTATTACAAGGCAACGTTCCAAATCAACCTCATCTTCAAACTCTAACTCCAATCGGCCGATAACAGCACAAATGCCAGCAAATTCTACAATTTCTTCTGCTGGCAAAGGAGGTACACCATGTAACTCGCCAAGTGCGGCGGTTGTAATACAACAGCCGAATGGCATCTGTCGCATACAGCGCCAAGCTAAGGAACAGGAAAAATTGCCAGATCGTGTAAATTACGATAAACGTGGTCTGACCGCAATACCTATATTTGAGAATGAAACAAATCTAAGATTGTTATCCCTGCAACATAATCTAATAAATACATTTCACATACCCAAGGAACAAAAAGCAGAGCTTGAGCCACATACCGAAATGGAAGGGGACAAGGATGAAAACAAAACAACAATTGCGGAAACAGTAAACAGAGAACAAATTATAAATGGTCTGACGGTTAGGAATACGGAGCAACTGAATATTTTAGGCAACCAAACGTCACAACATCAAATGCATTCTCTAACGCACCATCATCATCATCAGCATCTTCAGCATTTAAACCACAACAACAAACAGAGATTACCTTTGGCAATAGCCAAACCAAACGTAGAACAATTGCAACCGCAAATACCAGTGCCAGGGCAGTTAATGTTGCCTCTGAATAACCCCTTGCCACAAAGTCCCTTGACATTTGGCAGTTTCATATTGCAACGCAACAAACTGCTGCACAGATCCATTAATATGAACAATTGCCATGTGACAACGCATAACCACAAGGCCAACTTGCAGCATACAGCAGCCCATTTGCGTATGGGACTGCGTAAGTCACAGAGTTTCGTAAGCAATTTAAATCTGCAATTGAATTTAAACAAAAGGGCGGCTCAAAGCCAAAGAGCAGCTTTGCTGAAACGCAATGAAGGCGGTAAAGCGTCTCTAACAAGTTTTGATTCCAGCAGCAGTAATCTAAACACAGATTCTACACAATCTTCTGTGCTAACCACAGAAACAGAAGAAGCTTCTGCTTTAGCAGCAGAAGAAGAAGGTCTAGACTCTTCCCTGGCCATTAAAAACAATCAATTGATTATCAGTTACGGCAATATATTCCAGAATCTTGTGTTCTTAGATTTGTATGACAACCAAATCGAACGCATTTGCAATCTGGATGGTCTACCCTCTTTAACGGTTCTGCTTTTAGGCAAAAATCGCATTTGCGATATCACTGGCCTAAGCTCTTTAAAAGCCACTCTGCGTGTCCTGGATCTGCATGGTAATAAGCTCTGCTCGGTGTCCAATAAAATCAATTGCCTTAAAGAGTTAAAATCCCTTAATTTGGCTGGCAATCAAATACGTCAGATTAATCACAATGATTTTTTGGGCTTGCAACACCTCAAGGAATTGAATTTGAAACGTAATAAACTAAAACGTATCAATGGCTTTCAACATCTCACCGCATTGGAGCGCTTATGGTTGTGTCATAATGACCTGCACAAGGTAGACGATATGGCTAGCATAGCTAAGGCACAGAATTTAATTGAAATAACCATAGAAAATAATCCCCTTACTTTGGCTGGTGATTGTGTATCGTTTTTAGTCAGTTATTTGCCGAAATTGAAGTCACTTAGCCAAATGCCGATTACAGAGCAAGTGAGAAAAGCTGCCATGACCTGGCGTTCAAATAAAGAATTATCGGCAGCCAATTGTAATCATAGCAACAGGGAAGTCTTTAATATAATACGACGTGAAGAAATTATATCGAATGCTCGTACCAATTGGGAACTTTTAAGGTCACAGCAAATGGTGCAGAATTCTTTAAAACAACAACAGCAGCAGCAGCAACAACAACAACAACAGCAAAGGTTAACAAACAAAAACCGTAAGGAATTGGAAAAAATTACGGAAACCAATGAAAACAATTACGATGAATTCATTAAATTGCCACCCATTGAAAATCATCAATTGAACACAAACACTGAGCCGCAGCACAAGGATAATATGGATGCTGAAGAGCATTCTTCAACCGCTTCCAGTTTGGGACCAAATGTTAATTCATCCTCCAGTTGTTATAGTTCACAAGATGAAGACGACGTTAGACCATCACCACCAAATCACATTGATAAACCCATGTCATCATCATCATCGTCGTTGTCGTTCTTGAAATCTAAACAACATCAAATGGAAAACGTTATAAATCATGCATCACCAAATGACAATAAACATAGAGAACAACCTCAGCCACAGCCACATTCATATCCACTGCATACGATTACAAAGCAATCGGTAAGTTTTATTTAAAAACACACCAAAAAAAAATACACTGAATTACATTGAACTACACTGAAAATATTAAGTCTGGTCGACCAATCATCTGAATTCTATTCGATTTTAATTTCGAATCCAATTAGACATCAAATTTAGATAAAATGGAATCCTAGATCAAATATCTATCAAATAGAAATAGATTGTATGAACAATCCATCCTGCTAACGCTATATCTGTCAAATTGGTTCTCATTCACTCAGTTCGTTCTGTCAAACATCTGTCAAATTAGTTGTCATTCATTCAGTTCGTTTTGTCAAACATCTGTCAAATTAGTTGTCAATCTTTGAGTTCGTTCTGCCAAACATCTGTCAAATTGGTTGTCATTCACTCAGTTCGTTCTGTCAAACATCTGTCAAATTAGTTGGCATTCATTCAGTTCGTTTTGCCAAACATCTGTCAAATTGGTTGTCAATCTTTGCATTAGTTTTGCCAAACCACCATGGTAGACCATAGACAACAACGAGAGGTATAGGACCACATCTATATCACTCAACACAGATTATGTTTTCTCTCCTAACCTACAATAAATGAAGGACCTTACAATTGGAAAAGGGCGGGCAGAACGTGTATAAGGTCACGTGACAAAAACATTACAAGTTTTCTTTTGAAATGCGTAAGGTAAAGTGTTTCCACAAGCCTGAATAAACCATCTTAGGTCATGCCATATTTCAGTTTGCTGTAACCATTGCCTCAGCAAAAGGGGGAACGAAACCCTGTCCAGAAAAAAAAACCAAGAAATTGGAATGTTACATGATATACCAAAGTACTACCAGCAAGAACTAGTAAAAGAAAACTCAAGTCATACAAGCAGTCTGCAAAATTTCAGCAATAACAACAAGGAAAACAAAACGGATATGGTGTAGGGCCTGGAATGTCAACAGCACTAGTGGAGCTATCGAACTAACTCAAACAACTAACTGATGATCCTCGGAATTAGTAAAGTAAAATGGATGGACAGTGGCAAGCTTACATCATGCACCTACAAATTACTCTAAGAGGGTACGACACCTACCACGCTAAGAACGTAAGATATCTTTTATCATAAAGCATAACAGACTGATATCCTCTGTCTGATAGGATAACCACCACCAGATTCCACAGCAAATTAAAGCATATCATCGTCATGCAATTCTGTATGCCTTTAAAAATAGCTCCGCCAAAAGAAACGTACATATTCTAACAACTACTGGACTCAGGCCTCAATGGAACATAAAGTGGGAATATGAAAATCATTAAGGGGGACTTTAATTCCTCACATTATCCTTTTCCCAATGGCCTAATCGTCATCGGCCTTTATTCTACTAACAGTAGATTTACAGCTGAAATAAATAATCCCCTGGAGGATATAAAAAGTAAGCATTGGCTTTTATAGGCTTAGAATATCGGTTACCACTGGACGACTTATTAATAGACAAACAGCACAACGTTGCAACTTTTCGGGTGAGGATATATACAGCGATCACTTGATGGGAAACTATTCCAATCTCTGAAAAAGAGTAACAAGATAATTGTGGACTTAATTCATTGCATATTGCCATCAGTTTTTTAATAACCAGCCATCGTTTTTTATTAACAATTATTTACACTCGAAGCTTTTAGGTTTAGGTTTGCTAGGTTTTTTCCAAAATATCGAAATTGAGATTTAAACTCCAAACTCTGGTCTCAGTAAGCCAATACACTATCCACTAGACTACGACGTCCACCACCTTACCTTACATAGTAGAAGATATAACAGTCTTTCACGAATATTATACATACATACATACATACATTCATACATAATACAACCCTTCAGTCAGGATTACGACCTAGTTTCTTACACCACTTATGTTGTGTGGGTTAATTTTATACTTTAGTGCAGAAACCGACAGTTTAAAGTCGACTCCGAACGACGGATTATTAAGAAAATTTTTCTTGGAAATTTTATTTTACTCTCAGACCTTTTGCTAGAAATCTGTTGAGGGGAAGTCGCCGAAGAAATATTTTTTCATATTTCGTTGTGATCGATATATCTGAGGTGGGGTTTGAACCATGGCCTCATATCTAATAAACCAACTACCTACTAAACTACAGCGAATACACTTCGCCTTATTCAATCAGTAGGTTAAAACAGAGTCCTTTCTGATAACAGAAATATTTTTCTAACTTGTTAAAGCATATCAAATAACCTTTTAAAGATCATAACAGGAGATAATCCATGGTAGACCCAAGTTATGCTTTGAGTAAGTTTCTAATTACAGTAGATGTCTACTGTGTATTAACTTGTATATAACAAACATTGCCCTGTTATCATCTGTAGCAATAGCTTTCTTTTGACCTTAACAGGTCAATCACAAAGGCGTATAACACGCTAACATTTTTATAAAACTTAATTCCATAAAGGGTTAAGGTTTTGGTTTAGGTTAGAGGACGTGTACTTGCCATTGAGACAAGTGTAATACTTGGACGTTAAATTGACCCATTGTAATACGTCATAAAGGAGAGAGGATAACAAAGGAGATAGGAAAAAAGAGAGGAACGCACTTGTGTTAGAAAGCGGCTATTATTACGTTTTTATGAAACTCAACGAGATAAATCAGAAATGAAATCTAGTTTGGAGCAACCTCTATAAAAGCAATATTGCGATTAGGAAACCCTTCCTTTCTATTCTATGGTTTTTTCTTTTGATGGTTTTGTTCATATCCATCCATAACATACGTTTCCAAGGCTCCTGTAAAAAGACACACCCCACTCTATTATTTTCCCACATTATTTATACAAAAAAAATTGTTTTTTTCATAACAAAACATATGTGTACTTCATCTGGTAATTTTTGTACATTTCCTAATTAATTTCTTGCAGTGCAATCCAATAACCACATTGGGAATAGCCACCCCAACGATGGCAATAGCGACCACCACCAACTGTGCACCCACATTAAATTTACAATTTCCTATGGAAACTAACAAAGTGTCAGGTAACCAACAAAATCAAGCAGTCACATCAACGGCAACATCCGTATCATCTTTAATATCCTCAATACATATAGCAACAGCAACGAATGCAACAATATCATCGTCAGCATTAGTAGCATCAACAGTATCAACGTCATTATCATCGTCATCATATTCTATGGCAGTTGGTACTTCAGCTACGGCAACAGCATCAACAGCAATTGCTAAACGCTATGTGACGGGTAGTTTAATGAGATCTCAAACAATTGTGGGCACAGTAACAGGTGCAGGTAGTAGCGGTAGTGGTGGTGGTAGCGGTGGGAGTGTTAGTGTTAGTTTAGCTGGTGGAGGTTATACAAACGGATATACGGTTAAAACAAACACCGTTACCACAGCGAATAACATACGTTGCCAAAGTAAACTGAACCCTAATGTGACCACTCAAACAGCTGCAATAACTGCCACACAGCAACAAACAACAGTAACAGTAACAGCAATGATATCACCAGCGACAACAACAGGTTATACCATTGCATCAGCTACGGCCAGCAATAACAATAGCTTAATGGCATCATCGCTGAATGGCAACAATACCAGCTTAACATTGAATACAACGACTAAGACTCCAGTTACCGTTGCCTCTAATAGCATTACAGGTATTGCTGCACCGTCTGCCATACACACAACAGCCAACGTACAAGGAACAGCAACAACGGCTGCTCCCTGTGGGGCCACATCAACTAAATTAACAGCCATTGAAAGAGAACGCGAGCAGGGTGGCGACTATTTGATCGAAATTTGTGGTCGTTATTTAAACATTTATGGTCAGGGCGCTTTACGCTTTATTGACAAACAATGGAATCCCACAAAAGCTAATGATGTTCATACTCTCAACTTTAGCTACATAAACTTCAATAATATTGCCACCATATTGGGACGCATTAAGGTACGATTTGTTCATGCTGAAAATTTTGTATTCCGTGAAACGAATATCACATCTCTGGGCCAACTGAATGCTTTGGCCGAGCTGCAAGGCATCACTGCCCTTAGCATAGACGATGAGGGTAATCCCATAACTGCAAAAGATTTATGGAGAGAATATGCCATCTATAGGCTATCACACTGGGGTCTTAAGACCCTTAACAGCCAAGAGGTGACACCACAAGAGATCGATAAAGCCAATAACATCTATGCTGGCCTTTCCGATCTAATATTATGGTCCATGCCCGATGCCATGCTACAACCTTTGCTAACCCGTTTGCGTCTCGATGAATCTTGCACAGCCAGCAAATTGCAACCCAAACAGTGGCTTAGAAAACCGGATAACAAGTCATTACGTTTGGTTGTGGGTAAAGAAGCTCTGCAATGGAAAAAATCCAATAATAATCAGGATATACAACAGTTGCCAACACCCCAACAGATACGTCATTTCCAAAATCAATGGCTTAACAGCGGCACTGATGTATTATCCAATATGGCTGTGTCAACATTCTCCTCCTCAACAAATAGCGCTTTAACAACACGTGAACGTGGCAAAATACATTTTACCTTAATGATGGAAAATACATGTAATGCGGTTGAGAAACTGCATAAATTAGAACAAATATGGCCCACCATGCTGCTGAGTATCATACGCAATACCTTATTAGACTATTCGCAATTGGATGTCTACATACGTAATTTAATGGCGGAAATAATGAAGTAAAATTAAATGCATTCACATCGCCATCACACCGTACAAACACACACACACACACAAGCACACGTTCACCAATATATACACATACATACATCGAAAGAGAGCGAAAGAGATTGCAGAGCCTTAGAAGAATGCATAGATTAGAGTTTACAAATACAAAAAAGTGAAAAATAAAAAATAAAAATAAATAAAAATGACTTTAAATTCGCAATCGTTTGGAGCTTATCTCAGTTGGTCCTATTATAAGTTCCATTGTGATCTCAACTCACTATCATGCCGTATTTGTGTTTTATTGGGAATCTAAGGCAATTTCTCTTCCATTCTGCTTCTTATTCCTATTTCGTAATAAAAATTTTCCTGCAAAGCAGGTAATAGCTCTTCTTTAGCAAGTTCTAAATTGACCACGTCTCTTAATTTTCAAAATATCGAAAACCGCGATGAACATTTTTGGTTTTGAAACAGATTTTGATACAGGGTTGCTCTGGTTTGTAGGAAAGCTAATCTCAGGACCACATGTCCTGATCGTCGTTATTATTCTTTACACACCTTATTGGTTTAATTAGGGTATGAATCTTACCCAAAACACCTATTTTTATAGAGGTATTGTCAGTTAGGGCTAGTAGCCCACCATTTTTTTCTCTCAGATCTCCAAACATTGAATAGTAACAGGGAATATTTACAATAGGCTCTCCTTCTTTGTCAACACGTCTGCTGCAGAAGTTTATTGCAACCTTTTTGTATTTACGGTCAGGTCTAGTACTCCGTTATGACTTATATGTATGCAATGCTTCTAATATGGACTCTATACAGAGTTATTGCTTGCACTCTCGAATCAATTAAAATTTATACCCGTAGCTACATATACCATCGAATGCTGTTTGTACATCTCTCTGTTCGACATACTTTCATACGGCGGTTTGTAGAAACTCACAAACCTTCGGAATATCAAAAATGTTGGCCCGTAAGCCGCTCCAATCATCAATTCATTTAAAGGGAATTTGAAGTTCGAGAACCTTACAGAAAACCCCAGCATCTGTGCCTTCATAAAGCTTCGACTCATTCGTGGAGACGAGTATGTCATTTTGCCACTGGAGTGTACCTATGTTCCATGCGAGATGAGAATATGCAACTCAGTCAGAAATATCGCCTTGGGCACTATATAATCGGTAAAATCAAAGTCAGAAATAACTTTTATTTTTGCTCGAAAAAATAAAAGTCAAAAAATAACTTTAATTTCTGCTCGAAAAAATAAAAGTCAAAAATAACTTTTATTTTTGCTCGAAAAAATAAAAGTCAAAAAATAACTTTTATTTCTGCTCGTAAAAATCAAAGTCAAAAATAACTGTTATTTCCACCCGAAAAAATAAAAGTCAAAAAATAACTTTTATTTCTGCTCGAAAAAATAAAAGTCAAAAATAACTGTTATTTTTGCTCGGAAAAATAAAAGTAAAAAAATAACTTTTATTTTTGCTCGAAAAAATAAAGATCAAAACATAATTATTATTTTCTGACTTTTACGATAAAAGTTATAACAGTTACGGTCCCTGAAATAAACACAAGTTCCATCTTATTATTCTGATTTATACTCAAACCGCATTTTATCTCCTCTCAGGATAACCACATCATCGGCATATGTTACAACCTAATACCCCAATTTTTCAAGCATTTTAGAATGAATTTTTAAACAGAAGTCATAGAAAGGGGAAGTACATCCCACTGCTCCATTTATAATGTATACTTGGTTGCAAGTTTAATGATCCAAAAAGCTTCTGTACCCGAACTTGTCATGTGATCTTGATTAGTCAGCGATGTTATCGCCATAAAATAAATATAAAAAGCGAGTTTAGGTATAATGTAGGGAAATCAAACAACTCCAAGTATATACAGTAGTTTTTCATTGGAAAATCTATGCAGGTATGCTTACAAAGCCATAAATAACATTGATGAACGAAGTGTTTGTCTCCTAAAAAGGGCACTCACGTAAAATTGAAACTCATTGAACTCCTTCCGTCTCACTAAACACAAAAAGCCAAATCATGTGTCTTGACCACCTTCTGTGTGGACTAACCATAATTCCGATGTCATTTAATAGCGTTTTCCAATGAAACTTCTGCCCAGATTAATGTAATAATTAAAGATATTTAAATAAACATAATAATTTAAAATAATAATATTTAAATTGTTTAAGATTGAATGTTAATTTGATATTTCTCTGAGATAACGGAGTCTTGTAAAGCTACAAATATGGATGGAATTCTATGAAGTATCGAAGAAGAATCATAACGAAACCTCTCTTGAAAAAGATCACAGATTGGGTTTGTAAGATGTTTTGCTTTAAAATCCCCAACTTATTCAATTTAGAAAAATAATTAAACTGGAATAAATTCCTTTAAAGCTCTGCTCTTATAATACGTCCTTCCTTGGATTGAAGATATCATTTTTCTGCATTAAATTATAATTTTCTAATTGGTAAGCTACAACTAAATACGGCATACTAAAGTAGTCGTTTTGTTTGTAAGGTGAAATAAAACCGAGCAAAATCACAATAAGAATACATATAAAGGAAGAACTCTTCTTATAAAACAAAATGTATACATGTATACCAATAATAAGTAAAATAAACTCATATTTGCATACAGCCATACTTAGATAAACTAAACGTAGAAGATTTATAATAAAAATTTTAAATTGGTATCAAAAAAAATATTCAATGGTTACATGATGGACAGCGATCCAGGGTCCTAGGAACAATTCTCGCTCTGTAGCTGTTTAGTTCGACCAACCGATTCCCCTAGGTAACTATCCGATACTGGTGATGGATGTTCATTTAGTACCCTGTTGTGGCTGAGTTCATTCATTGCCGTCATTACCGCCGATTGATGTAACGAACGCTTCTGCTTATCGTAATAGAAGCCTATTAAATGAGTTATAAACACTCGACAGAAAAAAAAACATCAATTAATTCGGCATTGTTCTACAAATTTTTTTTAATTTCTTTTCAACTTTTAGTCCATTTCTTTTCCATCAATTTCAAAAATTTAACTTAAACATATAAAACACCTTATAAAATAATTACTTCACTTAGTCGAAACAAAAATATTGTACTAAACAAAATAAATGAATTACAAACAAATTAAAAAAAAAACGCGCAATGCTAAGAAACCTAATGTACAAGTTCTTCGTTATTCGAAGTGGAAGCGTTTGTTGGTTTTTCCTGTTTAACTTTATCTACATAAATATTTAATATTGCCTCTATGCCAGGATACAACACAAAATTCGTGGTACGTATTTTCTTATCAATTAAGTACGATGTTACAGAATCGGTATTAAATGCGATATCTAAAGCATCATTGTGTGTTACTCTGTCAATATGACTGCGTGGTATTTTAATGCAACAGTTTTCAAAGCCATTCACTTTAATGGCTAAATCCAAATGATAGTTTTGATCAATTTCTGGCCACATTTGTGAAAGAACATCTTGATTCCATTGTAATTCGGGCAATGAATTATTTATGCGATTTGGTGCTGAAGCAAACTTTGACCATAGCTCGGAAGCAAAATGTGGTGCCATGGGAGCCAACATTATAAGTTGTGCAGCTAAGGCACGTTCGTATTGTTTACCATAACGCATAACATGTTTGGGTGTCCTCTGCAAAGGTAAAAGGGATATAAAATAATTGCGAATACTGATGTTATCCAAAATACTTACTCTTAAAGAGTTTGTAAGTCCTTGCATTTTCGAAATGCCAACACTAAGCTGATGTGAATGTCTAAAATTAAATGTGGCACCTTTAACATAAAAATTGCGAGCATCGAATAATTTTTCATCTTCCGATTGAAATTCACTAGAGTTGACATCGATGGGAGTATCATCCGTTGAAGAACGTAATTCACAAAATTCATTAACAGTCAACCACAAACGTTTTTGCCAGTTCAAAATACCCGGAAAAGCTAGAAAGCAAAAGATATAAACCAATTAAAACAGAAATTTGTTTAGAACTTTTAATACACACTTGCACTTGACCAATTCCTATGTGAAGTAGGTGCCACATCGGCCAGTACTATCAGTCTTGTAGTATCGGTGCCATATTCGCTAAACATATCACCGGGATCAACGCCATTCATTTTGGATTTTGACATTTTCTCCCACGACATGACCACCGGTTCTTTGGTTTCTTTTAAAACCGCTTGATTTTTCTTGGCGTTAACAATATCCACTTCATGTTCCTGCACATAACGACCACTGCCCTTAACACGAAACGACCTGCCCATAACCATACCTTGCACCAGTAAACGGGAGAATGGTTCCGAGCAAGGCACCAAGCCTTGCGAATGAAGAAAATGATTCATAAAGCGTGCATAATATAAATGCAATACAGCATGTTCTTTGCCGCCTATATACAAATCGACTGGCATTGCAAGTGCCGCAATATTTTTATCGAAAATTTCTTGTTTGTTAGCCGGATCCAAATAACGCAAATAATACCAAGAACTATCAACAAATGTATCCATAGTATCGGATTCTCGCACCGCATTCGGATTGTTACATTTCGGACAGGCACACTGTAAAGATTCTTGGCGATTTTTTTCTAATATTAATTTCTCGGGTAATACTACCGGCAGTTGATCATCTGGCACAGGTACTACACCACACTTATCACAATGTATTATAGGTATAGGTGTACCCCAGTATCTTTGCCGTGATATTAACCAATCTTGTAATTTAGAGGAGACCTTATAGCCTCCAATTTTTAGTCTTTTAGCAGCTTCCAAGACATCTTTTCTTAACCTTTCTTGACTGTGTTCATCTGCTTTGAATTCTTCGTTGGCAAAGAATGAAAGACCTAACGATGTCTGCAATTCCTTGTCTTCTTCCCTGAAACTAGGTGATGCCAAATAAACATCACATTTATCAGCAAATGCGGGTGAATCATTGAAAATGACCGGCATTATAGTACCCGTAAAGGGGTTCTCAATGGTCATATTGAAAGCATTCTCTGCTACTTTAGCCAAATAATGGTTAGTTTTCAGCACCACAAAAGCATTAGGATCTTTAAGATGTTCGGGATGTTGGGTCCAAACTCTAAGTGTACTGGCTTGTGAGGTAAGCAACTGGAAACCATAACCATCACAGTCTCCTATCCAATGTCTTTGTAAATTTATTATATCCCGCCAATCTCTTAAAGTGGGATCATCCAAACCTTCTAAAAGCTGTTGAGCAAATGCAGTGGTTTTAATAAACCATTGCTTAAGCAGCTTCTTTTCTACTTTTGCTCCCGAACGCCATGAACAACCATTTGCATCGACTTGTTCATCGGCCAACACAGTTTTATCAACAGGATCCCAATTGACTAGAGCCTCATTTTGATAAGCCAATCCCTCTTTATGCAGCATGAGAAACAATTTCTGAGTCCATTTGTAATAAGACGGACTACAAGTAGCCAGCTCATGTTTCCAATCAAACGAACAACCCAAATCCTGTAGCTGTTGTTTCATTTGTTGTATATTCTTATCTGTCCACTCTTTCGGTGCAATGCCTCTTTGTATGGCCGCATTTTCGGCGGGCAAACCAAACGCATCCCAACCTATGGGTTGGAAAACATTCATGCCACACATACGTTGAAATCTAGCCACTGTATCGCTTATCGTATACACTCTCACATGGCCCATATGCAAATTGCCAGATGGATAGGGAAACATGGACAGAACATAAAACTTTTTATCCAATTTGTTGTAATCAAATTTACCCTCATTTAGCGTACTACACCAATGTTTTTCAATCTTGTGCTTCAGGTCATTTGTCAATTCCAAATCCTATAAATAAAATCCAAAAGCCAATATGAAGGCATTGCATCACTTTAGCAAATGATCCCGTTACACTTACTTTAATCTGTGTACAGCTTTGTGTCAACCAGCGTCTTTGACAAATGTTGCCAAACTGTGTGAGCCAACGGTTGTGTAAAAGAATTTGCATTTTGTTTTGATTTTAATTTAAAATTTTGTATTGCAAATATTAACAATTTTTTTTAACTTTTATTTCAAAATAACACATTTGCCACCTTCTTCACTGCGGCTTTCAATAATAACAAACAGCTGATTGCACTCAATCTCTCTTTCGCTCTTTATCAGTCGTTTAACGGTCATATTGTAAGAGATTCGTATAAATGTAAATAAAAGAAAAGAGTTGCCAATAAACAATTTATATGCGTATGGCTTTTAGGATTTAAGGAATGTTCAGATGTTTGAAAACTATACGAAAAAGAAGATAAAGGCAAAGACTCCCTCTATAACCGCAACTTTTGATGGGTAATTACATTAAGAGGAGACTCGTATCCTACATCACCCTACCCAGGAATAACCTGCGGGAATTAGTATTTTAACAGGGCATTATAGGCTCAAAGTACACTTATTTAGAATGGGGATCGTTTTCAATCTAACATGTACATAAATTCTCTAAGAATTTGAATGAATCATCAGAACAGACTGATGAAATCTGTGAGGCAAACCTTGGAGCAATCAGTTGCTGAGAAGAGAATTGTTTTTTGTTGACACCGTCCAGCATGCTGAGGTTTGTCAGGGCAATAAGCTTGAAGACATTGTAGGAATACTCTATATACACTGAGCAAAGTATAATTGACTGTCTGGACGCAGTACGAAGACAACTCTTCACTACCATAATAATATAAAAGGCTGTATAAATCCAAAGAGAATTTATTGCATGGAAAAGTTACCTAGAATAGTCCACAGATGGCATAAAAATAAAATATATTTAAATTTTAAAAACAATAAAAGCTGTTTATCTTCGTTTTAAAAACCTTACTCCATTTTCTTATAGTGTTTTCACATTGAGTGGTTTTAATGCAAAAGTTGATTTTAACGTTAAAACCATAAATAAAATCCGGTTTTACCATACAAAACTATTGTGTTAAAACCATCTTAAAACCTTTTTTCCGATTACTAAACTTGTTTTCGATGTACTAAATCAGAGCTACCAACATAAAAATGTTGAAAAAATAAAAAAAAAACAAATAATAACAAAAATATTAAATAAGCCGGTTGTGAGGAAAAAGTGAATAATTTTAAATAATGAATGCTGAAACAACAAAAAATAAAAACAAACGGAAAAGAAGTCTGTGGACAGAACAGAGGGAGAGTATATTTGTGGACATGTGGGAGGAAAAAATTGAAGAATTGAGGGGGAAAAGGAAAAAATCCCATGTTTATAAAGAAATGGCTGCTGAGCTAGCCAAAAATGGTATTGAAATTACTCCAGTAGAAGTAAAGGCCAAAGTAACTAATTTAACAACTAAATTTCGGTAAGTAAATGAAACTTCAGTTAATTTTTAATTTATGTATATGTACATATGTGTAACAATAAAATTGGTTATACAGAAAGTGCAAATCCTGTATTAGCCCTTCTGAAGGATCCCCATCTAATTGGCCCCTTTACGATAGAATCAATAGGATAATTGGGTCACAACCTATTCATAACCTTGCTGGCATTGTGGAAGACAGCATAATAGGTAATAAGATGAAAAGAATTTTTTTATTATATGTATAGTATACTTATTTATTAATTTTTTTAAATTTAGAAATACAAGACTCACAAAGTGAAGACACGGATGATGGTGAAACATCCCTGTCGCAGTCTCAATCGCTGAACCCGTCATTAAACGATATGTCACCAAGGTTATCGTCTGCCGACAAACCAACATCCTCTCGCGGAGCTAAAAAGAAAAAATTAGTAGAGATGTTTGAAAAATTCGGAAATTCTTTTGAACAGGCATTAGGGGAAAACAAAAAGTGTACGGAAGAACTGTTAGCTCTGGAGAGAGAAAAAATAAAAATATTGAAAAATATAAGCGATAGCACTGAAAAATTAACTAGTGGTATTTTGGATTTTTTGAAAAATATTGAAAAAAAAGATATTGTTTAAGTTTTTTTTTTTTGTTTTTTTAGTTTAAGTTTATGTTGAATTTTTTTAATTTCTTTTTAATATTGTATTTGTATACACTTGTTGAATAGTAGTAAATAAAAAGAACTTACAAAAATGTAAACAGAATGCGTTTCTTATTTGTTCGCCTTCTTTATTGATGTCGTATTGAAGGGGAAATATAAACAACCCAAGAAAAATCTATTTCATCTTTTTCATTTATTAAGAAATTGTGCAGTATGCAACACACCTTAACAATTTTGTTGACGTTAGAAATCTGATTATTGACCTAGTTTCTCACACCACTTATGTTGTGTGTGTTAATTTTATACATAAGTAGCGGGACCTACAGTTTAAAAGTCGTCTCCGAACGACAGAACGACAGATTTTTTTGAGAAACTTATCATGGCAATTTTATTTACTCTCAGAGTTTTTACCAGAAATCTGCTGAGAGGAAATCGGCGAAGAAATACTTTTTGTATTTTGTTTTGATGGGTGGCCTGGGGCTCGAACCCTGGCTTTATGTCTAATAAGCCAACACACTACCTACTAGGCTACGGTCAATAATCCTGATTGAAGGGTTGTAATGACCAATTATGTATGTATGTAGAAATCTGATTGTCAACGCTTTTTCCAATGCGCCGGAATCTAAAAATATTTTTTCCTTATTAAACAAGTTTAACAATTTTTAAATATACTTAAATACCTGCCCTTTAAATAGCCAAAAGCATTTTCAACTACTCTTCGACTTTTCGATAAAGCATAATTAAATTGCTTTTGACTTTCCGTTTTATCAGTACGAAAAGCATTAGGTTTCATTACTGAAGTCGACAATCGAAAAGCTGAGTCTACTAAAATGACAATAGGAACATTTACTGAGCCCATTGGTAAGTTCAATTCTTTTAAAAGGGCAGTATTCTGCAGTTGTTGCTTTAAGGTTGAATTTTACATACATAAATACATACATAATATGTATGTATATGTATATAATAAACGCCACGACATACTTTGCATCTACTTATGTAAAAAGCATAACAGAATACCAGTCTTTATAGTTAAAATAGTCGGTGGCATGTTCATTATGACATTAATCTGCGAATAAACAAGGTTTAGTTTATAATAAATGAAAAAATTACAATATTACCAACTGATCCTAAGCATTGAGGAAATCCGAGTTGCAAGAAACCATTGACAGAACGTAAAATCGTATTCCTGTCTAGAGGGAAATTGTTCATATCTAGTGGACGAAGTACTCTCCAAGCCTCTTCACAAAATTCAATTAAAATTTCACAAACTGTAGATGTTCCAATACCAAAAATTGCTGCGATAGTACGATACTCGGCAGATAAAGCTAAAGCGTACAGGGCTATAGCTATGCGTTTCTCCAAACTAATAGCCTTTCAAAAAATTAGTGTCTTTTTTCTGTAAGGATTTTAGATTTTTTCATAATTTATCAAAACTGTCCCGGTTCATTCGCATATGCAACTTAAAATAATTTGCACCATTTTCATTGCACTCTGTTTCCCAAAAAGTGCCAGTTCGATTCTAAACAAATTTATGTAATAAAAATGTAGCAGAGAATTATTGAATTCGCTTGTTTTCGTTTGTACATACTTACCAAATCCACACATCTCGTGTTTCCATTAGCAATTGTAAAATTGCCCACTGCTGGGTTAATAAAAAGTGCATTTTTTCTTTGAGCATCCGTTTACGTTTTTTATATAAAACTACTTGATTTCCAAGCACTTCTTCACTTTTTATAAATAGATCCACTACTATAAAGTATTCTTTTACAATATTTAGAATAATTTTTAATTTATTGTTCATTTCTTAATTTTTCTTTATTTTTTCATAAACAAAAACAACTATTGCACTGTCATGAATGTGAAAATCAGATTTAAGAAAACTTTTAGTGTGAACCCAAAATCAGCTGATTAGGTGTGTAAACATTATTAAATTGTTACTGATTTAGCGTAATAAAAGGTCGGCATTAATGTTTAATTTTACAACTTTCTTCCTTTTCTATTACAATATACGTGCAACTCTGTACACAAATTAAATGAAATGTTGCCAGACATAAAATGTTACACACTTTATAAGTTGGAACACTTTTATTGTTTTTATGAATTCAATTTTCATACTCACTAGTATTGTTTACATGCAAATATTGCATTGAAATCATTTTAAATTAAAAGAAAAACTGCAGTTTAAGTCATCAAATTACCAAAAAAAAATCAATTGTAATCTAATATTAATAAAACAATTTCACCCTTGCCACACCAGATTATAAACGATATGTTAGTTTTTGATATGGCAACTCTAACATAATTTTTCTGTACAGTCGATTGAATTTTCACACCAAGTGCGGACGTAATCAATCAACGCTCCGCAGAATACTCTTAAATTATTAAAATTCTTATAGAGAAACTTACAAAAAAAAAAAAAATAATAAAACAACAAAAAGTGAAAGTATAAGTGTATCCTAATGGGTGATTCTTTGGAAAATCCCGATACTTCGGTAGAGGCAGTACAAAATGTCACCATTGTGGATTATGGAGCTTTCGCTAATTATCTACGCAAAGCTGTAACAATTCTATTGCCGGAGGAAGATGTAGTGCCACCGGCTTTAAATAAGGCTCTTGAGAATCCCGACAATCAGGAGAAGATAAGAAAATTCTTGTCTGATTCTCAAGTGCAGGCTTTATACATACAAAGGAATTGTCTTAAAGGTTAGTACAGCAAGTAACGGCATATAAAGAGGAGACGCCCTATATAGTTTGGCAAAATTTATTTCATTTTCCAATAATTTTATGTGTTTAGCTTATTAAAATTATAAGGATAACCCTTAAATTTATAAATTTTGTAGCATTTTGCCTCATAAATCTGTTTTTATCCCATGTATTTGCTAATTAGAATTTTTCTTGAACTTTTTTTCTTGGACTGCAAAAATTGACGTCATTTTCATTGTGATGACTCATGATCTTCTATTACGTTGAAACATCATATTTCTTCTGTTACAATTTTTTGTTTGCTCAGCTGTCAAAGCCGGCATAAACAAAAGTCAGCTGTGGTTTGTTTGTAAACAAATGCATGAAATTTTAAATTCTAGTACAATGTGCTTCAAAATCTCACAAGTGTTTTTTGTTTACAAACAAATTAATAATTTTCAATTCAATTACAATTTGCGGCATTCAATTCAACAGGTATTATTTATTTATAAGTAAACTACACGTGCTTTAATATTATATGACGTCATAAGGTCAATGGTTATGTTTTTCGTATTTGTTTTTTTATGGAATCTTAATAAAAGGGGAGTCTCCAGCTGATTTCAAACTGTAATACTACATACACAGATATCGATAAGCCTTTTAAATACATACAATACAGTTTATTTCGTGTAGCTTCCAAACAAATGCGAATAGTAAGGACATCGTTGATTTTTTTTATTTATTTAAAATGTAAGACTACGATTTGAACTGGAGAAAGTTATGACCAAACATTCGATTTTTTAATTTTGGGTAATGATCTTGGTTCTGGAGAAAGTTTGGTCAGAAATCTTGCAAAAAGAAAAATCATTTTTCTTACTATTGTCCAGAGTTTTATTAAACCAAATATGTGTCGTTTTGATCGATTACATTTTGCCGTTTTGAATCCATTATTCCATCAGCGCAGAGCTTCTGAGCAATAGCCTATTCCATTTGCATTTTGCATGTCTCTACGTAATTTAAATTAAGGTCTAAGGTTCGGAATACTGTGTGTTATCTGGCTTTGTTAAGATGGAATCCAAAACCTTTTTTATCTTTAACCTTGTTAAATACGAATAGTAGATGGAAGAATAAAGTCGCCTTAGTCTAGTATCGAGTAGGTTGTTGGCTTATTCGACGAGAGCCCTTAGTTCAGCCCCTGGCTTCGGCGACTTCCTATATTGTTAAAAACTCTGAGAGTATAAAAATTGTCATGAAGTGTTACTCAAAAAACTGCCATTCGGAGTCGACTTTAAGCTGCAGGTCCCGGCACTCATGAATAAAATTAGCACACACAATATGGGTGGTGTTAGAAGGTTAGGTCGTAAGCTTGACTAAAGGGCTGTAATTACCAATTAAGTGAGTAGGAGACCAGAATCAATCACACAGTATTCCCCTTCAGGACCGTCTATCGTGGCATAGCCATCGTCTGCGAAGTTTCATCTCACTTTGTTTGCTATCTTTTTCGCTTGTTATTGTCAAATTTGATGTACGTGTCATCGTTTAAAATCATTCGCTACAGAAAAGGCTTGATTTTAGTAAGTTATGACTGTCGATTACATATGTAAATGCGATCCATGAAATTGCATGTGTCATCCAAACATCGATTTTCTTTGTGTATTCAGCATCCTTCAAATGACTGATTACGGTTAGATGATTAATGTCTAGTTCTTTAGCAATGTCTGCACTGCTTATGTGTCCTTCTTTAAGTTTTGCAAGGATCGAGTTTTTTTTAGTGATTAATCGATCAGAGTGAGATGCACCTTAATATCAATATTATCAGAGCGAGAACAAGTAGACAACTTTGTTGTTCAGTTTCTGTATGATACTGTTTGGAACACGGTAGCTTAATTGCATACTGTCCTAATTTTGTAAAAATGTTCAACAAAATAGTTGAAAACAAGTTTAGTTTTTGCCCAAAAGGATCTCAAACATATTCCAAACTGTTTGTGGAAAATACATCAATGAATAGATATGCTTGCCACTTTGAAAGGAACTCCATTATTCCAATCTTATTTATAGATACAAACTGAGATACATGCACATTTATTTATTATAAGGTAGAACAAAACAAACTAATTACTCTGTACTGCGTCAGAAATTTTGTCAGATTTTATTGTTTCAGATTCATCCTTTTGATATTCACCCTTATTCTGGTTGTCGTCGTCGACGTCGTCTTGTGTCGACATTTTAAAATTGGTATTCTGTTTGTCGTTATTGACAGTTATAGATGACTGTCGACACACATTTGGTATTCTGTGAGTCAATACGCCGTCGATATTGCGTTGTGTCGACTCTGATTTTATCGACATCATTTTTGGTAACGACGACGACGGCGACGACGACGACGACAACCAGAATAAGGGTGATTAGCTGGTGTCCCATTCGTCTATTGCCTTGTAGATCTCAATTTACTGTGATTCGATATCACATGACCAATCCAATACTTTTTCTTTTTACAATTCCTTTAAGAATTAGAGTTTCTTTAGTTCGATGCCACACGTCGGTGTTGCTTACGAAGTTAATATTTTTTTTCTACAATTTCTTTATGAATTGGAGTTTCTTCAGTTCGAGCTTCAAGCCAAGATTCACAGCCATAAAGTAACGTAGATTTTAGGTTGGAAGAAAAAAGTATGTAGTAATTTAATGTTAATATATGTATGTCTGTGGAGATCTCATTCTCAGCCTCTTAACGAGTTTATAAATGTCTGACCATGAGCCTCTAGAATAAATTAGAATTCTGTCAAGATTGCAAAAGGATTTTATACCATGGGATTTTCAATTTCTAATGTCGCATCGTTACCTTAAAATAATGTGTTGATATTAATGTTGAATCGAAGAACTTTTGCTGAAAGTTTATCAAGATATCTATGATCTTCATGGACTATTTCTTGTAATACATCTTCTCTCTCGCTTGTATTTTTTTGTTCATGTATGTATATTGAATAAAATTTTATAAATTTTAATACAATTTAAATATTTAATTAAACAAACAAAAATCAAAATATTTTATCTGCACATTAACCGAGAATAATTTTCAAAAATAAATTTTTTTCTGTTTCCATTCGCATTTGTACGAATATTTATTCAACAGATTAATAATGTTTAGAATGACTCATGCTAGTTCTACCTGTGAAACCTTCCCGCTACATTTTTGCATACAACGTTAAAAGATATTCAATTAAAATATTTCTCCCCTTTATTCCCCAACCATTTTATTTTATATTTAAAAACAAACTCACCACTTACGATTAAAGCTTATTTATTTTTTTAGCTTTTTTAATGTGATGATTTTTTTTTTTTTGCATTTCATACTAAACCAAATGAAATGACCTTGAATAATTATAATACTTCACTAGAAGCATTGAATATAGTACATATATACAGTGGCAATGAACGTGACATTGAATTGAAGGTTGTCGTATACGATTCAATGCCGTAGCATTGAATGTGAAGGTTACATTATTGTAGGGAGTAATGTACTGAAATTACCTTCATAATCAAGGTGAAAACCTTGAAATTTTATTTCGTGAAGGTCGTAGCCGAGAATGAATCGTTTGTGCATGTAGAAATTTTTTTTGTATTACCTTGATATTGAAAATTGTTAACAACAACAACAACAAAAATATAGATCAAGGTTGTTTTATTTTGTTCTTAACGAATATGGAACTTGTTTTTTTTTATTTTTCGATATTTGTAAGATAGAATGCCAATTGGAATTGATAATATATTTTAATTACATTTTTATTTCGCATTTCACACAAAAATGCAATAAAAGTACAATTATTTGATGTGATTATAAAGCAATTAATTTTTAAATTAAATTTTTACCATTTTCATTTTGTTTTGCTAACATCGTTAGCCAATATCTTTAAAAAGAAACTCTTTTGTTTAGATTTGAAGCTAGAAAACTGCTGAAAGCATTAAAAAATCAAGACTACCTCGGTACTTCAATCGTATCATCTCTGGCCTGCAAATGTACACCGAATGGTTTTTTAAAGATTTTAATGAAGAGTTGTAATCCATGAATACCTTCTGATCTGTCCCACACAGTTTATCTAATATGATACTGTTTCTAGACCGATTATGCAGTAGTCCACTTCCCTTTCTGAGTCTCCAAATATTAAAATATAGGAAAATAAACTCTCCATTCAGTAAAATTAGTGTAATATGTAGTAATCCACTTCCCTCTCTGTGTTTCCAAATACCTAGTCGTCCTGTCGGTTAACTCTGAACCATAGTTTGATTTGGGTTTTGATTTTAATAAAACTGTCATTCCCTCTGCGATGCATTTACATTCAATCGTTTTACGTTACGTTTCCAGCTTCATGCGCATGTTGTATTCAGTTTTTAATTATTGTTTTCGAATACAATTTTCCTCTTAAGATATTCCAAAAACCTTTCATTGATTTTAGTAAAAATTATTCAATAAAATTTATATTTTTCTTTCCAACAGACGAAAATGAACAACCAGCTGAGGGTGAAGAAGAAAAAGAATTTGTCAATTACCAAATCAGCAATGATGTTCATTTTACCAATAGTCGTACCGCTTCGTTGGCATGCATTAAACGTGGTGCTGTCGTTGAAGCTGACAAGTCCATACATTCCCAATTGCATCTCATAAACTTTTCGGACGGTTCACCGTATGAAACTTTACATGCTTTTATTAGCAAATCTTTAGCACCCTATTTCAAGTCGTACATTAAAGAATCCGGTAGAGCTGATCGTGATGGCGATAAAATGGCTCCATCGGTTGAGAAAAAATTGGCCGAATTAGAAATGGGTCTATTGCATTTGCAGCAAAACATTGATATACCCGAAATAACGTTAACTGCACATCCAACGGTAAATGCTGTCATACGCAAGTGCTTGGATGAAAATCGTAAAGCCAAGGTCGGCGATTTTGGCGATAAGGTAGAAGACTCAACCTTTCTAAATCAACTTCAACAAGGTGTAAATCGTTGGATTAAGGAAATTAAAAAGGTTACCAAATTGGATCGTGATCCCTCTTCCGGTACTGCTTTGCAGGTAATTTGTCTTGTTTTCCTTGCATTTGAGTTTTCTAAGTTTAAATGCTTTGTTAAAATTTTAGGAAATTTCCTTTTGGTTGAATTTGGAAAGAGCTCTGTATCGCATCCAGGAGAAACGTGAAAGCCCTGAAGTTGCTTTAACTTTGGATATTTTAAAGCATGGCAAACGTTTCCATGCCACCGTATCATTTGATACAGACACTGGCCTTAAGCAGGCTTTGGCCAAGGTAGCTGACTACAATCCTTTAATGAAGGATTTCCCCATCAACGATTTACTCTCGGCTACGGAATTGGAGAAAATAAGGCCAGCTGTCCAACAGATTTTCTCGCATTTACGTAAAGTCCGTAATACCAAGTACCCCATACAACGTTGCTTGAAACTTATTGAGGCCATTTCACGTGATTTATCCCAACAACTCTTGAAGGTTTTGGGTACACGTCGTCTCATGCACATTCCCTTTGATGAGTTCGAACGTGTCATGAATCAGTGCTTTGAGATCTTTAGCTGCTGGGATGATGAATATGATAAATTGCAGGGCTTATTGCGTGACATTGTCAAAAAGAAGCGTGATGAACATTTGAAAATGGTGTGGCGTGTTTCGCCAGCCCATAAGAAGTTGCAAACACGCATGGAACATATGCGCAAGTTTAGACGTCAACATGAACAATTGCGTACCGTCATTTTGCGTGTTTTACGTCCTACTAAACAGCAACAGTCCAATGAAAATAATGCCATTGAGGTGAAACAACCCTATAGCCTTGAGGATGATGATGCCAATGCAATTGAGGAAGTCAATTTGGCTTATGAAAATGTGAAGGAAGTCGATTGCTTAGACATTTCTAAAGAGGGCTCAGATGCTTGGGAAGCTGCTGTTAAACGTTATGAGGAACGTATTGACCGCGTAGAAACACGCATTACTGCTCATTTGCGTGATCAACTGGGCACCGCTAAGAATGCCAATGAAATGTTCCGCATTTTCTCTAGATTCAATGCCTTGTTCGTTAGGCCTCATATTCGTGGCGCCATACGCGAATACCAAACCCAGTTGATACAAAGAGTTAAGGATGATATTGAGGCTTTGCATGAGAAATTTAAGGTGAGAAAAATTATATTCTTTTTTTATTTAACAATATGATGACCCTCCCTCCATTCCTTCGTGTAGGTACAATATCCTCAATCAAAAAGTTGCCGTTTATCGACTGTACGTGATTTGCCGCCTGTAGCCGGTTCGATTATTTGGGCTCGCCAAATTAACAATCAACTTACCATGTACTTAAAACGTGTCGAAGATGTTTTGGGCAAAGGCTGGGAGTCACACATCGAAGGACAAAAACTTAAAGCGGACGGTGATAGTTTCCGGGCCAAACTGAATATCGATGAAGTTTTCCAAGAATGGGCACGTAAGGTACAAGAACGTAATTTTGGTAGTACCGGTCGTATATTCACCATCGATTCGGCTCGTTCACGTTCGGGTAAAGGAAATATTCTAAAATTGCGTGTTAACTTTTTACCCGAAATCATAACATTGTCAAAGGAAGTGCGCAACATTAAAAACTTAAGTTTTAGGTAAGTATTCCATACATAATTTGAAATGAATTTTTTGTGATATTAATGTTCAATATTTTATGTTGTAGAGTTCCTTTGACCATTGTTAATAAGGCTCATCAGGCAAATCAAATTTATCCGTATGCAATTTCATTAATCGAAAGTGTACGCACTTACGAGCGCACTTTGGAAAAGGTAAGCATTATTCTCTTATGTGTGTTTGTTGAACACAATTTTTGCAAAAGGGAGCAAAAGTTTAAGCAAAGTTAAATAGAATTTTTGTTTGTAATTATATTTACAATATGTTGAGGGGATTACAAACAGTAAGGATTTGGAAAAAAATGTACTATTTTAAAGTTTCCATATATATTTTGAATGAAAAAGGTTAGAGAAAAGTGTTTATAGGTTGGAATGAAAACCAATTCATTATTTCTTCAATCATTCAGGGATTCCAGTAGACAATCACTAACTAATTTTTGCCTATTTCGTCTGCGGGAATAATTAAGTCGTTGCTGTTTAGTAGGTAGTGTGTTGGTTTATAAGACGTGAGGCGATGGCCGCAGTCCAGTTGTCTAGAAAAAAACTAAATATGAAAAAATATTTCTTCGATGAGGAAGTTTTCTGATAAATATACTGAAAGTTTCTCAAAGATCTGTCGTTCGAAGAGGACTTTTAACTGTGGGTCCCCGTTACTCGTGGATAAAATTAACACAAGCAACATGGATGGTGTGAGAAGCTAGATTGTAATCTTGACTAAAGGTTTGGTAATGACCGATTAAGTAAGGAAGTGATTGTGAAATTAGATTTTAAAAAATAAAACTCTTTTAGATTGGGATAATTTTCAGAATTGTTTGCCAGTATCCTCTTAAATAGAAACTACAGCCTTAATTAACTGCCTTGGATTATACAAGTATATTTCAATTCTTGTCATGCTAGGTATTCCCTAGCCATTGTGGATCATATTTGATTGGAATGTTTAATTTGTTTATAAATGTAGGGTGCCAGATTACAATAATCCATATTACTTTTAAGTAAACTCGGGCGTTAGTACTGTCGGTACTCATTTCAATTTAAATTGAGTCTCATCGCTGCAATCTATGCATCTCCTACTTTAAATATTCTGTTTATGGCTTTCTTAAATGAAGGCAAGTAGATCTGCGTTTTTGCACTCGCTTTGATCTTTTAAATACAATCCACTTATTGTCTTCTATTGACTAGCGACAATCCTACTCCACTCTAAAAGAGAATTTTGAACTTCACTTAGTGTCTTCTACACCTTGAGTTTATACTTGGCACTTTGCTTTACATTTCAGCAAATAGAACCACTTTAAGTTGAGAAATAATTGAAATTTATCTATGAGGTATGGATTATGGAACGAAAAAGTTTCTGAAATTTTAAATTTGTTTTCTTGGGATTGGAAAATAAGATTGTACACGAGGTACAATTCTGTACATATAGTCACGTTTGAGTTCGCAGCTAGTATAGGGTCTGAATGAAATAGACTTTATGCTGATATCAGTATCGTTAAAAGCAACAAAGTGCGTAATATAATATGATCCCCTTGGCGATAGATACTTTAATTTTTTGTTTGTATAACTAAACGAAGAAAAAAACGAATTTTGCTTAAATTTTTGTATCTTCTCACCATTACTACATTTATTCATACGTACACGACTTTTTTTAATCACTTTTCCAATTTTTTTAAACTGATTTCAAAACAATTTTTTCCTTTTTTTTTCTTTAAAACACAATAAAATATTATTTTATGAGATATTTTGAAATTTTCTTTATTAACAAAACACTTAAAAGCATGCACCTTTCTCCATAAGGTTGGCAGCAACAAGCTTTAGCGTTTTATTATAATTTTTTATTTGTTTTTAATTTTGCTAAAAGTTTTTTTTGGTAGTTAAAAACACACATACACACAAATTGTTATTTTTTTTTTATTAAGTATACCTTTTAAAATATGTTATCCTTTACACCTACAAACGAAATATCATTATCCTTTTTTACTTACATGCAGCTAAATAATAGGAATTTAGCACAAAATTCTGTCTTCAAGGTAGTAAACGAAAGAAAAAAGAAAACTAACTTCGTTATATTTTTTATGATTTTCATAATTTTTACATTTTGCTCCTATAGAATTCGAAATTATTGTTAGAGTAGTGGTTTCTATCGTGAAATTAATTTGTATCTCAATACCATAGAAAGCATGCTTAGACAAATTACAAGCACCTGTGTACACAGTGTCAATTGATATGTTTTTCATTAAATTTTTCTTGATTTTTATTCTCTTTTTTAATCGAAATTAGATTGAAGATCGTGCCAGTATTGTGCCTTTAGTAGCTGGCTTACGCAAAGAAGTTTTAAATTTGGTTTCTGAAGGCATTGGCTTGGTATGGGAGTCTTATAAATTGGATCCCTACGTCTTGCGTTTGTCCGAATGTGTTACACAATTCCAAGAAAAGGTAAAAGAGTTTGAAAGAGACAATCTTTTATTTTAAATGTTTAAATTCCCGTTAAAAACATCTTTAGGTGGAGGATCTCTTGGTGGTCGAAGAACAATTGGATGTTGATGTTCGCTCCTTGGAGACTTGCCCCTATAGTGCCGCTACTTTTGTCGAGATTCTCTCTAAAATACAACACGCTGTTGATGATTTATCTTTGCGCCAATACTCTAACCTAAGCGTTTGGGTATCTCGTCTCGATGAGGAAGTAGAGAAAAAATTGGCCATGCGTTTGCAAGCCGGCATACAGGCCTGGACTGAGGCCTTAACTGGCAATAAAAAGGAAGTTGATCTTTCTATGGATACGGATGCTCCAGCCCAACCTACCCATAAATTGGGCGGTGAACCGCAAATACAAAATGCTGTCCATGAAATACGCATAACCAATCAGCAAATGTATTTGTATCCTTCCATCGAGGAGGCTAGATTCCAAATAATGCAACAACTATTTGCCTGGCAGGCCATTGTAACATCTCAAGTACGCTTGCAAAGCTCACGCTATCAGGTGGGCTTGGATAAACCAGTCTCTCAAACCTATCGCAATTTATTGACCAAATTGCCGGAAAATAAAATTTTGGAAAATGCCTACGATGCCATAGAGAGCAAAATCGGTGAGGTACGCAATTATGTCGATGAATGGTTGCGTTATCAGTCCTTATGGGATCTACAAGCTGATACCCTGTATGGTCGCTTAGGTGAAGATGTCAATCTTTGGATTAAATGCCTCAATGATATCAAGAAATCTAGAACTACATTCGATACTTCTGATACTAGACGTGCCTATGGGCCTATTATTATTGATTATGCCAAGGTTCAGGCTAAGGTTACTTTGAAATATGATTCCTGGCATAAGGAGGCCTTGGGTAAATTCGGTAGCCTATTGGGCAACGAAATGTCGACATTCCATACAAAGGTTTCGAAATCTAGAACTGATTTGGAAATGCAAAGCATTGGTAAGTTTTAATAATCATTAGAAAGACAGGTCTTTATAATCAATTTGAATTTTATTTTCTGTCTTTTTTCTTCCACAGAGGCCGCCAGCACAACTGATGCCGTTAGCTTCATTACTTACGTTCAGTCGCTCAAGAAGGAAATGCTTGTCTGGGATAAACAAGTCGAAGTGTTCCGTGAGGCTCAACGCATTTTGGAACGTCAACGTTTCCAGTTCCCCAACAATTGGTTGCATGTCGATAATATTGAAGGTGAATGGTCTGCTTTCAATGAAATCATTAAACGCAAAGACACAGCCATTCAAACCCAAGTGGCTAGTTTGCAAGCCAAAATTGTGGCCGAAGATAAGGCCGTTGAAACTCGTACTGTTGATTTCCTTAAGGACTGGGAAGATAATAAGCCGACTGGCGGCAAAATACGTCCCGATGATGCTCTTCAGCAATTGCAAATGTTTGAGAGCAAGTATTCGCGCTTGAAAGAGGAACGCGATAATGTTGCCAAGGCCAAGGAAGCTTTGGAATTGCAAGAATCCGCTGTACCCAACAACAGTTCGGAGCGCATGAATGTAGCTTTGGAAGAATTGCAAGATTTGCGTGGTGTCTGGAGTGAATTGTCTAAGGTATGGACTCAAATTGATGAGACACGTGAAAAACCTTGGTTGTCTGTACAACCACGCAAGCTGCGTCAACAATTGGAGGCTTTAATGTCTCAACTGAAAGAGCTGCCTGCTCGTTTGCGTATGTACGAGTCGTACGAATACGTTAAGAAGTTGATTCAAAGCTACATTAAGGTTAACATGTTGATTGTTGAATTGAAATCGGATGCACTGAAGGAGCGTCACTGGAAGCAATTAACTAAAGAGTTGCGCGTCAACTGGGTTATTTCTGATCTTACTCTTGGTCAAGTGTGGGACGTTAATTTGCAAAAGAATGAAAATATTGTCAAGGACATAATGCGTGTGGCCCAGGGTGAAATGGCTCTGGAAGAGTTCTTGAAACAAGTACGAGATACTTGGCAAAGTTATGAATTGGATTTGATAAACTATCAAAACAAATGTCGCATCATCAGAGGTTGGGATGATTTGTTCAATAAGGTGAAGGAACACATCAACTCAGTGGCTGCTATGAAGCTGTCTCCCTTCTACAAGGTATTCGAAGAGGAAACCATTACCTGGGAAGAGAAATTAAATCGTATTAATGCTCTGTTTGATGTTTGGATTGATGTACAACGCCGTTGGGTATACTTGGAAGGCATTTTCTCAGGCAGTGCTGATATTAAATCTCTGTTGCCGCAAGAAACTTCACGTTTCCAAAGCATTAGTTCTGAATTCTTAGGCCTCATGAAAAAGGTAGCCAAATCACCTAAAGTGATGGATGTTTTAAACATTCCTGCCGTACAAAGATCTCTTGAACGTTTAGCTGATCTTTTGGGTAAAATTCAAAAGGCTTTGGGTGAATATCTGGAACGTGAACGTACTTCTTTCCCACGTTTCTACTTTGTGGGTGATGAAGATCTATTGGAAATCATAGGCAACAGCAAAAATATTGCTCGTTTGCAAAAGCATTTCAAGAAAATGTTTGCTGGCATTGCTGCTATTCTGCTCAATGAAGATAACACTGTTATTTTGGGTATTTCTTCTCGTGAAGGTGAAGAAGTTAAATTTATTAATCCCGTCTCTACTGTGGAACATCCCAAGATCAACGAATGGTTATCGTTGGTAGAGAAACAAATGCGTTTTACTTTGGCATCGCTCTTAGCACAAGCCGTACAAGACATCAAGCAGTTCCGTGAAGGTCAAATTGAGCCTCAAAAGTATATGGAGTGGTGCGACAAATATCAAGCACAAATTGTCGTCTTGGCAGCACAGATTCTATGGTCTGAAGATGTTGAGGCTGCATTGCAACAGGCCTCTGAAAACAACAGCACTAAACCCTTACAACGTGTGTTGGGTACAGTGGAGTCTACGCTAAACGTTTTGGCCGATTCTGTACTGCAAGAACAACCGCCTTTGCGTAGAAAGAAATTAGAACACTTGGTAAATTTATATTGGATTCGTAAAAGAAGTAATGTTTGGTAATGGATTGTATTTTTTGTTTTTGTAGATCAATGAATTTGTACATAAACGTACAGTTACTAGACGTTTAATTACGAATGGCGTAACCAGTCCCAAATCCTTCCAATGGTTATGTGAAATGAGATTCTATTTTGATCCCAGACAAACTGAGGTAAGCATAAAGCATAACTTTACTTAAAGTTGCTTATTTTATCGTTTGAGCCGTATTTTTATATTTAAATGATGATATTTATTGCATTTTAGGTCCTCCAACAACTTACCATACACATGGCTAATGCACGTTTCTTCTACGGTTTCGAGTATTTGGGAGTACAGGATCGTTTAGTCCAAACACCGCTTACCGATCGTTGCTATTTGACAATGACTCAGGCATTGGAATCACGTTTGGGTGGTTCACCATTCGGTCCAGCTGGTACGGGTAAAACAGAATCCGTTAAAGCTTTGGGCAATCAATTGGGTCGCTTCGTTCTGGTGTTCAATTGTGACGAAACATTTGATTTCCAAGCTATGGGTCGTATATTTGTGGGTCTTTGTCAAGTAGGCGCTTGGGGTTGTTTCGATGAATTCAATCGTTTGGAGGAACGCATGTTGTCCGCCTGTTCACAACAAATTCAAACCATACAGGAGGCTTTGAAATACGAAATGGACTCCAATAAGGAAAGCATAACTGTGGAGCTTGTAGGCAAGCAAGTGCGTGTATCAACCGATATGGCCATCTTTATTACCATGAATCCTGGCTATGCTGGACGTTCCAATTTGCCTGACAACTTGAAGAAACTCTTCCGTTCCCTGGCCATGACCAAACCCGATCGTCAACTCATTGCCGAAGTTATGTTGTTCTCACAAGGTTTCCGTTCGGCCGAAAAGCTGGCCTGTAAAATTGTACCCTTCTTCAAGCTTTGCGATGAACAATTGTCCAACCAATCTCACTACGATTTCGGTTTGCGTGCCTTGAAGTCTGTACTCATTTCAGCTGGCAATGTCAAACGTGACAGAATACAAAAGATCAAAGAAAATCTGAAAGCACGTGGAGAGGAAAACATCGATGAGGCTCAAGTTGCCGAAAATCTACCCGAACAGGAGATTCTTATACAATCCGTATGCGAAACTATGGTACCCAAATTGGTGGCTGAAGATATACCACTTTTGTTCTCTCTCTTGAGTGATGTCTTCCCCAATGTAGGCTACACCAGAGCCGAAATGAAGGGCTTGAAAGAAGAGATTCGCAAAGTCTGTCAAGAAGATTATTTGGTTTGCGGTGAAGGCGATGAACAAGGTGCTGCTTGGATGGAAAAAGTAAGTTACACTCAGTGTTATTTTCTTGTCCCTCTCTCTCGATTGTTTTATAATGTTAAACAAAATTCATTTCTTTTTTATTAAATTTCTTCCTTATTAATTTCAAATTTCTCTTCAAATCAATAAAAAAAACAAAAAAAAAACCCCTCCTTAACACAATACTTAATGAAATCCTGAAACCTGTAATTATTATTAACAATTACTTAACACTGTATATAAATAATGAATTAAAAAAAAACAGGGATTTGGTGAAACTTGGGTTGATAAAGTAAGAAATTTTCTAAATTAACATTTTTTGCTTTTCACTTACCACGACAAGTTTAAAAGAGTTTCGAAATCGTTAACAAAAATTACCAAAGAAAGAACTTCTTAAACTTGTCACAAACGCTTTTGAATGTTACAACCGTAAAACACTATGCAACAAAATGATTTTACTTTCTTTAACTTAAAGATTTAATTTAAAAAAGGTCTTGTCGGCGTCTAATTTATCAGTTTTGTTGCATAGTAAGGTTCAAATCTAATTTTTTAACATTTCTTTCCTCTTCTCAATTAAAAATCTGCTCTCTAGGTACTACAACTCTATCAAATTTCTCGTCTCAATCATGGTCTTATGATGGTGGGTCCCTCTGGCTCAGGAAAATCCACTGCCTGGCGTACTTTGCTTAAAGCCCTCGAACGTTTTGAAGGTGTAGAGGGTGTGGCACATGTTATCGATCCTAAAGCTATTTCCAAGGAAGCTTTATATGGTGTTTTGGATCCCAATACACGCGAATGGACCGATGGTTTGTTCACTCATGTTTTACGTAAAATTATCGATAATGTTCGTGGTGAAATCAATAAACGTCAATGGATTATATTTGATGGTGATGTCGATCCTGAATGGGTTGAAAATTTGAATTCTGTTTTGGATGACAACAAACTCTTGACTCTACCCAATGGTGAACGTTTATCTCTGCCACCAAATGTACGTATCATGTTTGAAGTCCAGGATTTGAAATACGCCACCTTGGCTACCGTGTCCCGTTGTGGCATGGTATGGTTCTCTGAAGATGTCCTATCGACCGAAATGATATTCGAAAATTATCTCTCACGTTTGCGTTCCATACCCTTGGAAGACAATGATGACGATTTTGTTGGTATTGTCAAGCCTGTCAAGGATAAAGAAGATGAAGTATCACCTTCATTGCAAGTACAGCGTGATATTGCCTTGTTATTGCAACCGTTCTTCACAGCAGATGGTATTGTAGTGCGCAGTTTGGAATATGCCATGGATCAGGAACATATTATGGACTTTACACGTTTAAGAGCATTAAGCTCTCTCTTCTCTATGCTGAATCAAGCTGCTAGGTATGCAATATGCAAAAGTGTTATAAATTTATTTCGTTATTAACTCCTCTATTTCTCTCTCTTTCTTTAGAAATGTTTTGAACTACAATTCAACACATCCAGATTTCCCTTGCTCGGCTGATCAATTGGAACATTATATACCAAAAGCTTTGGTATATTCTGTGCTTTGGTCATTTGCCGGTGATGCCAAGCTTAAAGTACGCACTGATTTGGGTGATTTTGTACGCGGTGTAACAACTATTCCCTTGCCTGGCTCGTCGGGAGTACCTATTATTGATTTCGAGGTTAGCATGAATGGTGAATGGGTGCCCTGGTCAAACAAAGTACCCGTTATTGAGGTTGAAACTCATAAGGTGGCTTCGCCCGATATTGTTGTACCCACGTTGGATACTGTTAGACATGAATCGCTGCTTTACACTTGGCTAGCCGAACATAAACCTTTAGGTAAAGTACACAAAATCTTGCAATTATTATTGAAATTTAAAGAAAAAAATTATTTTTGTTTTCAGTTTTGTGTGGTCCTCCTGGCTCCGGTAAAACTATGACATTGTTCTCGGCTTTAAGAGCTCTACCCGACATGGAAGTTGTGGGCTTGAATTTCTCATCGGCCACTACACCAGAACTTCTACTCAAGACTTTCGATCATTATTGTGAATACCGTAAGACACCGAACGGTGTAATCTTGTCGCCAGTACAAATTGGCAAATGGTTGGTGTTGTTCTGTGATGAAATCAATTTGCCCGATATGGATTCGTATGGCACCCAACGTGTCATTTCATTCTTGCGTCAGTTGGTCGAACATAAAGGCTTCTATCGCGCCAGTGATCAGGCTTGGGTCTCTTTGGAACGTATACAATTTGTAGGGGCCTGTAATCCACCTACAGATCCTGGTCGTAAACCTTTATCTCATCGTTTCTTGAGACATGTACCCATTATTTATGTCGACTATCCTGGAGAAACTTCATTGAAGCAAATTTATGGTACATTCGCTCGTGCCATGTTACGTTTAATGCCAACATTACGTGGCTATGCAGAGCCTTTAACCAATGCCATGGTCGAATTCTATTTGGCTTCACAGGATCGTTTTACTCAAGACATGCAACCCCATTATGTGTACTCACCACGTGAAATGACTCGCTGGGTACGTGGTATTTGTGAGGCTATACGCCCTCTAGATTCCCTACCCGTCGAAGGCTTGGTACGCATATGGGCTCATGAAGCTCTACGTCTTTTCCAAGATCGTTTGGTTGATGACACCGAGCGTAAATGGACCAATGAAAACATAGACGTTGTGGCCTTAAAACATTTCCCTGGCATCAATTCAGAAGAGGCATTGGTTCGCCCCATATTGTACAGCAATTGGCTATCCAAGGATTACATGCCGGTTAATCGTGAAGAATTGCGTGATTATGTACGTGCTCGTCTTAAGGTCTTCTACGAAGAAGAATTGGATGTGCCACTTGTACTCTTCGATGAGGTATTGGAACATGTTTTACGTATCGATCGTATCTTCCGTCAGCCCCAAGGCCATCTGTTGCTCATTGGTGTCTCTGGTGCTGGTAAAACAACATTGTCTCGTTTTGTTGCTTGGATGAACGGCTTGTCCATATTCCAAATTAAAGTGCACAACAAATATACCGGCGAAGATTTCGATGAAGATTTACGTTCTGTATTGCGTCGTTCGGGTTGTCGTGATGAAAAGATTGCTTTCATTTTGGATGAATCTAATGTTTTGGATTCTGGATTCTTAGAACGAATGAACACCTTGTTGGCCAACGGTGAAGTTCCCGGTCTATTTGAAGGCGATGAATATACTACTTTGATGACTCAATGTAAGGAGGGGGCTCAGCGTGAAGGTTTAATGTTGGATTCAAGTGATGAATTGTATAAATGGTAAGGCTTATACGATTTTATTTTCGGCCTTTTAAATTCTATTTTAATATTCCGTAGGTTTACTCAACAAGTCATGCGCAATTTGCATGTTGTCTTTACTATGAATCCCTCTACGGATGGTTTGAAAGATCGCGCTGCTACCTCACCGGCCTTGTTCAATCGTTGTGTGCTTAACTGGTTCGGTGATTGGTCCGATTCTGCTCTCTTCCAAGTGGGCAAAGAATTCACAACTCGTGTTGACTTGGAGAAACCGTCCTGGAGTTCACCCGACTTCTTCCCAGCAGTTTGTCCTCTGGTACCTACACAACCCACACATCGTGATGCTGTCATCAACAGTTGTGTGTACGTTCATCAGACACTTCATCAAGCTAATGCCCGTTTAGCTAAACGTGGTGGCCGCACTATGGCTGTAACACCACGCCATTACCTTGATTTCATTCATCACTTTGTTAAGCTATACAATGAAAAACGCAGTGATTTAGAAGAGCAGCAATTGCATTTGAATGTGGGTCTCAATAAGATCGCTGAGACTTTAGAACAAGTTGAGGAAATGCAAAAATCTTTAGCCGTCAAGAAACAAGAACTACAGGCTAAGAATGAGGCTGCCAATGCTAAACTGAAGCAAATGTTCAAAGATCAACAGGAGGCTGAAATTAAGAAGGTACAGTCTCAAGAGTTGCAAAATAAATTGGCTGAACAAACTGTTAAGATTGAGGAGAAACGTAAATATGTCATGGCCGATTTGGCTCAGGTTGAACCAGCCGTTATTGAAGCACAACAAGGTAAGTCACTGATTATTCAATTCCATTTGAAATTTTAGTTAAATTTAAACGAAGACAAAAAGAAAATTAAGTTAAATTTTAAGTGTTTTGTAATTTTGTTTATTATTTAATGAACGTTGTTGAGATGATAAACAAGTTTAAGTTTTTTTTTTTTTTTGAATACCATTAACAATAACTATGAAATAAATCTTTAGCTGTTAGCGGCATTAAAAAGAAACAATTGGCTGAAATACGTACCATGGCAAATCCACCGCCACCCGTTAAATTGGCTTTGGAATCGGTGTGTGAGCTACTCAATGAGAGTGCACCCGACTGGAAGGCAATGCGTGGCATCATTGTTAAAGACACTTTTATATCGTCCATTGTTAACTTCCAAACTGAAATGATCACGTACGACCCTCTCTTTATATACATTTTTATATTTTTTTTTTTTTGCTATCTCTCTTTCATTTACAAAATATAAATATTCATACATTTTATTTAACTACTATCGTACTATACTCTAACTACTATTTTGTCCTCCTAATCAACAATCTTATCCATCTTGACTCATATATATTTTATATAAAACAAAAGCCGTTCTCTCTCTCTCTAATTCGAAATTCAATTCATTCAATTAAAACCAAAAAAAAAAATTCACTTGCTTTAACAAAAATTTATCAACTGAAAGACAAGAATTGAATTTTAAGGAGAAATGAATTTTCAAAATTAAATCAAAATCTCTGTTAGGGCTGTTGTAAATATTATAATTTTATTTTATTTTAGTTTTTCGGCTAATTTTTTAGAAACTAAACAGCAAACAAAATTCTAATTGGTATATAATTAGTATCTCTGTCTCTCTTAAATATATATATACGTTATATATGAAATTTCACAACAATTCTCCTTAAAAATAATATATCCCATCTACAATCAACCAACAAACCAAACCAACCACCACTACCACCCACCAAAACACCATATGCAATATGCCGCGCACTCTGATAATATATACATATATTTATTTGTTCTTTAATTTATTAAGATTTACGTATTTTATATATTGATTACATATATATATTTTTTATAGATGCTTTTTTAAGTTTATTTTCTAATAGCGACAATAGTTTTGAATTTATTTTTTCAAAAAAAAAAGAGAAGTTTTTGTTTCTTCAAGTATTATATTCTTAGCAATAGTTGGTTAGTTATTATGTTTCCTGTTGTTATTGTTATTGCGTTTTTGCTATTTTCATGAAGTCAAAGATTTAAATTTTAAACTTAACATTGTGTATGAAATTCTAAAGTTCCCCATTTCCTACTGAAAGTGTGTGAAATTTCACTGAGAAATTCCATTTCTAACTATTCTTTTATTTTACAAACCCTTCTGCTGGGAGCAACCATTTGGGAGGTTACCATTATTATTGCAAAGAATTTGTATTTGATAGAAGAATTTGTAAGGAACTGTAGAAATCGAAAGCTGATTTTTGCATTCAACGATTTGCAATAAGATTAGCTGAACATTATTTTAACAGCCTGTAATTTCTTCTAGGAATCATAAAAATATACAAAATCTTTCAAACTTTATGTATCGCCTATAGACCGCAACTGAATCCCAGTTGCATTACCAGCTGGCAACTATAAGCTTGCATTTTCCGACAAGAAAAATTTGTTTGTTTTAAACGTTTTAAATGTTGCTTGCAAGTTGTCGTTTGTAATATTATTTTTGGCAGACTGGCTTTTGCCATCATTGGTTTTATTTGATATGGCATAAATTCTGTCGATTCTTTTTGTAAATTTTCGATAAAGTAAAATGATTTCCTGAAATATAAAGCCCCCCATCACTAAGATCCATAGGAATTCAAATTAAAGCCCTTGGCTTAGTAGTCAAATAGTTTCAGATTTTTGTAAATATTTTTCCCAAAAACTTTGCATTATTTCGCGAGTTGCATTTTGTTGCCATTATAATATTCATATGGGTCAACAGCAGATTTCATGTTATCGTTATCCGTTAAAAACAAGCATATTGCCAGCTACGTTTTTAAAATATGCAATAGTTTGAATATGATAATCTCTTTTTCTTACGTGCTCAGACAACAGGACCAAAACTTTGTAGGGGAAAATATTGTGTTTAGTTGTAAAAGCTACGCTTTATCTGGAAGTGTTTCCCTGTGTAAAAAAACTTCTGAAAAATACTTTTATTAGCTTGACAATGCTTAATCGAATTTGGTTCAGGTCGATTCAAAGCGAAATTCGATGGTCGTGGATATAATTTTTTTTTAAGATAAACATTCGATTGTTCTTCACCTATGGGGACCTTCTAACAGGCCTAAGAGTCAAAACCTGACGCAAATTAACACCGTCTAATTGCCAAATTTGTATCTGCTCCAGGTATCTAATGCAACAAAATTAATGTAACAATATAATGTTGATGCTGATGGTAAATATATTTTTATTGAATCTATATGATTTTCAGCTTATAGAATGATGCGCTTAATAGCTGCTTCGCTCTGTAAAATCTTGATACCGATCTAGCAAGCAAAAACTTGCCTACATTCTCAATAGGTTTCTTGTATAAATGACCCTTAGGCTCCCGATTTGTTTTGTTTGTTCCGCATTTCGTTTTCTCTGTGTTTAAGCGAATGCTAAATTTTGACAGATCATTTGTTTTCCTTTACATTTTGCCTTTAGTTGTTGCTAGTACCATGATATCACCAGATATCAATATTCGAAATTTTAGAGATTATGATTGAGTCTCCGGTAAATATCCTTTTCTAGGTTGCTTAAGTATGCAAGTGCGATTATGAAAGAAGTGAGACTAGCAAGCATTTTTGTTTTACTGGTTTTGAAAGAATATTTTTCAAAGCTATATATTGCGTTTTTTACCCGTAAAAACTTATATAGAAAAGAGCTTAAATATTTGCTCTGTAGTCTGAGTCTGGAAATTTAATTTGAAATGACAGATTTGAAATCTTTATACGAATTTTTCATTTATGACAACTGTATTGTCGTTTCAATTATAGGATTTTAATTTCACTTTCCGAAAGGAAGAAAGTTCCACAATGAATTCGAAAGAACTCTTAAGATTACACTGTGGTGGTATGATCTGATAATACAGTAGATTGAACGTCATTCTTATTTACAAGTGTAAACTCTCGATAGACCTTGTGCCCTTTGTTGTATAGATTTCGATTCGCTCTTGTTTGATTTTGTAAAAAAAGAGAGAGGAAATGATTTATTTGATGTTTTTAAACGTTGTCGTTGTGTGTAATTAAATATTAAAAAATAATAATAATAAATTTATAAAATATTCACAATACTAAAATTAAGTTATTAACTTAGTTAACACAGCCGTACAGAAATTTTAAGTAATAGACAGACAGCAACACAGAATGATGAAAATAATGAATAATAATAATAATTATTATTAGTTTTCTTAACAATTAATTAATTGTCTAATATTGATTGTCTTGTATTATAATAATAATAATAACTTTGAATAACCATTATATTAATTTTACTCACAACAAACAAACAAACAAAATGAAATAAAAAATCATCCCCCACCTACCTACCTAATTCAGCTGTAAAATCGATACGCAAACAACAACTTGTTGAAGTGAGAACAATGGCAAATCCACCTTCCGTGGTTAAATTGGCACTTGAATCGATCTGTTTGTTACTGGGTGAAAATGCCAACGATTGGAAATCGATTCGTGCTGTTATAATGCGTGAAAATTTTATAAATTCAATTGTATCTAACTTCAGTACTGAAATGATAACGTAAGCATGTTTTATAAAGATTCTTTACAAAAACAAAAAAAAAAACCGAAAAAAAAGAAACATTTTTTTCATGTTTTCTTTTTTTTTTTTTTAATATAAACTTCTGAATTGAAATCCTTTTTCAGTTGTTGTAGTTTTGATTTGTTGATTTTCCAGTAATGTTGTGATTTGAGTTGTTTTTTTTTTCGTTTAATTTTTAATTTATTTGTCGTTTTTATTTTTTCAGTTGAGTTTAGTTTTTGTTTTTTTCTTTTAATTTAATTTTTTTTTATTTGTTGTTATTTTTATTAACCCTTTTTAGTATTATCTTGTGTTAAACTAACATTCTCGTTTTTTACTAATACATTGTTGTATTTGTTGTGGTTTTTGTATGATTTTATGTTTCATTCCAATAATTCCTTACTAATTAATGGCTACGGGTTATGTTGCTTTTTGCTTTTAATTGCATTTCATTCACCTGCTTGTCTAATAATTAATATAATATTCGTTGCAGAACTCAATTGAAATTCTGTTAATAATTTTTCAATATTTTCATTTCACTTCCCCCTCTTCTGTTTAGTGATGATGTACGCGAAAAGATGAAATCGAAATATTTAAGTAATCCCGATTACAACTTTGAAAAGGTTAATCGTGCCTCATTGGCTTGTGGTCCCATGGTTAAATGGGCCATTGCTCAGGTTAGTTAGCTTACACCATCACCTACCATACAAACCATTTCTTACCAATTTTACCTCACACAACCACTGTTTTGTCCTTAGATTGAATACGCCGACATGTTGAAACGTGTTGAGCCTTTGCGTGATGAGTTACGCTCGCTGGAAGATCAAGCCGAAGTCAATAAGAAGAATGCCGATGAAACCAAATCTCTGGTAGAACAGTTGGAACAAAGTATTTCCGCCTATAAGGAGGAGTATGCCCAATTGATTTCCCAGGCTCAGGCAATTAAAACCGATCTGGAGAATGTCCAAGCTAAGGTGGATCGTTCTATAGCTTTGCTCAAGAGTTTGAATATTGAACGTGAACGGTGGGAATGCACCAGTGAAACATTTAAATCTCAAATGTCCACCATTATTGGTGATGTCCTGTTGTCGGCTGCCTTTATAGCCTACGGCGGTTACTTTGATCAACACTACCGTACCAACTTATTTACCACATGGTCTCAACATCTACAGGCCGCCAATATACAATATAGAGCCGACATAGCTCGCACTGAATACTTGTCTAATCCGGATGAACGTTTAAGATGGCAGGCCAATGCTTTGCCCTCGGATGATTTGTGCACTGAAAATGCCATCATGTTGAAGAGATTCAATAGATATCCTTTGATTATTGATCCTTCGGGTCAGGCCACTACATTCTTGTTGAATGAGTATGCTGGCAAAAAGATCACCAAGACCAGTTTCTTGGATGATTCATTCCGCAAGAATTTGGAATCTGCTTTGCGTTTCGGTAATCCTCTCTTGGTTCAGGATGTTGAAAACTACGATCCCATTTTGAACCCGGTATTGAATCGTGAATTGAGACGTAGCGGTGGCAGAGTTTTGATTACACTCGGTGACCAGGATATCGATTTGTCACCTTCATTTGTCATCTTTTTGTCCACTCGAGATCCTACTGTGGAATTCCCTCCCGATATATGTTCTCGTGTAACATTTGTTAACTTCACCGTGACTAGAAGTTCATTGCAGTCTCAGTGCTTGAATCAAGTACTTAAAGCCGAAAGACCCGATATCGATGAAAAGAGATCTGATTTGCTTAAACTGCAAGGTGAATTCCGCTTGCGTTTGCGCCAACTCGAGAAGAGTCTTTTGCAGGCTTTGAACGATGCCAAGGGTAAGATTTTGGACGATGATTCCGTCATAGCTACTCTAGAAACATTGAAGAAGGAAGCCTATGACATCAACCAGAAGGTGGATGAAACGGATAAGGTTATAGCCGAAATTGAGACAGTATCTCAACAATATTTGCCTTTATCGGTGGCCTGCAGTAACATCTACTTCACCATGGACAGTTTGAACCAGGTTCACTTCCTATATCAATATTCATTGAAAATGTTTTTGGACATTTTCTCTACCGTTTTGTACAATAACAAGAAATTGGATGGCAAACATGATAATACAGAACGTTTGGTTATTATAACGCGAGATCTATTCCGCGTTTGCTATGAACGAGTAGCTCGCGGCATGTTGCACAACGACAGATTAACCTTTGCTTTGCTAATGTGTAAGATCCACTTGAAGGGCACTTCAGAAATGAATCTGGATCCAGAATTCAACTTCTTCTTAAGAAGTAAGGAAGGACTTTTGGCCAATCCTATACCGGTGGATGGCTTGACTCATGAACAAATCGATGGCGTTAATCGTTTGCAGACTCGTGTACCCATATTCCGTAAACTGATTGATAAACTACGTTCCATACCTGAATTGGGAGCCTGGCTACAACAAAGTTCTCCCGAACAGTGTGTACCTCAACTGTGGGATGAATCAAAGGCTTTGTCACGCATTGCCACCTCTGTACATCAGATGCTGTTGATTCAAGCTTTCAGGCCAGATCGTGTTATAGCAGCTGCCCATAATGTGGTGAATGCTGTTCTAGGAGAAGATTTCATGCAAACAGCCGAAGATGAATTAGATTTTGCCGCTGTAGTGGATAAACAACTCAATGCCAACACACCAGCTCTATTGTGCTCCGTGCCCGGTTTTGACGCTTCTGGACGTGTAGATGATTTGGCTGCCGAATTAAATAAGCAAATCTCTAGCATTGCTATAGGTTCTGCAGAAGGCTTCAATCAAGCGGAAAGTGCTATTAATATGGCCTGTAAGACGGGCAAATGGGTTTTACTTAAGAACGTGCACTTGGCTCCTCAATGGTTGGTGCAATTGGAAAAGAAATTGCACTCTCTGCAGCCTCATTCTGGCTTCCGTCTGTTCTTAACCATGGAAATCAATCCTAAGGTACCCGTTAATCTCTTAAGAGCTGGCAGAATCTTTGTATTTGAACCACCACCAGGCATAAGAGCCAATTTATTGAGAACCTTTAATACAGTGCCACCAGGCCGCATGATGAAGACACCTAGTGAAAGAGCCAGATTGTACTTCTTGCTTGCTTGGTTCCATGCCATAGTACAGGAACGTCTACGTTATGTGCCATTGGGTTGGGCTAAGAAGTATGAATTTAATGAAAGTGATTTAAGAGTGGCTTGCGACACGCTCGATACTTGGATAGATACTACAGCCATGGGCAGGACTAATTTGCCTCCTGAGAAGGTGCCATGGGATGCTTTGGTTACTTTACTCTCGCAATCGATTTATGGTGGCAAAATCGATAATGATTTCGATCAACGTCTATTGACCTCATTCTTAAAGAAACTGTTTACTGCTCGTTCCTTTGAGGCCGATTTCGCTTTGGTGGCCAATGTGGATGGAGCTAGTGGCGGCCAGAGACATATTACCATGCCTGATGGCACACGCAGAGATCATTTCCTTAAATGGATTGAAAATCTTACAGATCGCCAAACACCCTCTTGGCTGGGTCTACCCAACAATGCGGAAAAGGTCTTACTTACTACACGGGGTACAGACTTGGTTAGTAAGTTGTTGAAAATGCAACAGCTGGAAGATGACGAGGAACTGGCCTATTCCATTGAAGAAACTAATGAAGCGGCTGCAGCTGCTGCCCAAGTTCAAAAGGATGGCAGACCTTCCTGGATGAAGGTCTTACACAACTCGGCTACTGCATGGTTAGAGTTATTGCCCAAGAGTTTGCCTACTTTAAAGAGAACCGTTGAAAACATCAAAGATCCGCTTTATCGTTATTTTGAACGTGAAGTTACAATGGGAGCGAAATTATTGCAGACCGTTATATCCGATTTGCAGGATGTTGTGCTCATCTGTCAAGGTGAAAAGAAACAAACCAATCATCATCGTTCTATGCTATCGGAATTGGTGCGCGGCATTATACCCAAGGGATGGAAACGTTATACGGTACCGGCCGGTTGCACCGTCATTCAATGGATCACTGATTTTAGCAATCGCGTTAAACAATTGCAAAAGGTTTCCCAATTAGTATCACAGGCAGGTGCTAAGGAATTGCAAGGCTTCCATGTTTGGCTGGGAGGTCTCTTAAATCCAGAGGCCTATATCACGGCCACTCGACAATGTGTGGCCCAGGCTAATAGTTGGTCTTTGGAAGAGTTAACTTTAGAAGTTACCATCACCGAAACTGGTGCAAATGCCGAATCGAAGGACAGCAGCTTTGGCGTAACTGGCCTTAAATTGCAAGGAGCCCAATGTAAGAATAATGAATTGCTTTTGGCTTCCACAATAATGATGGACTTACCAGTCACCGTTTTGAAATGGGTCAAGTAAGTTTAATTGAAAAAATAATTAAGAATGGATTTATTTTATTGAAATATTAAAAATTTTCTCACACACAGAATTACTACCGAACATCGTGTTAGCAAATTGACTTTGCCTGTCTACTTGAATTCCACACGCTCTGAATTGCTATTTACCGTTGATTTGGCTGTAGCTGCTGGCCAGGATTCTCACAGTTTCTATGAGCGTGGTGTAGCCATTTTGACTTCCACGGCCTTAAATTAAATTCCCTTATTTTTTAAGATAAAATTTTATTTTTTTCGTTTCAATTTGTTTTAATCTTTAGCTATTCCCTTAATTATTATAAGCTCGGCTTTTTTTATTAACGTAATCCTTTACTACATTATGATTAATTATTTCTAACAGTGTTTAAAACTTGTTACATTCTTTTATTAATTCAATAAAACTTTATTTCTTTTAAACCCTTCATAAATCCATGAGTTTTTCTTCATTCATAAAAATAGTCGAAGGGGTGGATAGAATATCCTTTAGAGATGTTCAAAGATAACGGTTTAAAAAAAAGGTGGTTTAAGTGTTCGTTCATACTCAACATAACCGAGGGGAATATCCTTTACAGATATTCAAGGTGGGCCGGTTTAAAAAATGGTGATTTAGATGTATATTCATACATACTCAACATGCGCATTATTACGTGAAGTGGTCTTATGTGTGTATACGATGGATGTGAATGTATGGTAAATGTGTTTGTATGTGTAAACAACAGAAAAACATCCTTAATATTTTTTGCTGCAACATGATATCCTTAACGGGTTCCATGGTGTAATGGTTAGCACTCTGGACTCTGAATCCAGCGATCCGAGTTCAAATCTCGGTGGGACCTAAGATTCTTCTTTTTTCTTTCCTTTTTATTAATGTTTTTTGAAGAAATCTTTTTACTGTTAAGGTCTTTAGGTCACTTACAAAAGAGTAGCTATTTCGCACAACCTAAATCGTTGAGTCGATCCTTATTTGATGCACAGGTCCACAGAAGGATTTTAATTTAGCGAATTGGGAATATAGTAGTTTTTGTTTTGCTTTGAGGGAATTGTGAAGTCTTGACTGTTGCAGTGGTCCTCCAGATATCCGTCTTGGATATGGGTAAATTGTATTTATATATAGATAATGTAGAACTTCTCCTTTTTAAAGGCATTCTATTTAAGATGTTGAAAGATTGATAGAAGGAAAGCTTACAACGTCACGCACAAATACAAAATTTTTTGAGCATCTGGGAGAAATGACGTCACGCAATGTGCATTCGAACAGGTATAAAGCTAAATTGAGGAGAGTGGCCCATATTATTTCATTTTTACTGACTTCTGGATACAAATTTCATTATATTACAGGGGAAATGAAAATAAAATGAGCCTTGTTATCGATATTTATCTGTTTAGTAAATTTTAGTCATCTTTCCCGTATGTTGAATCGATTATTAAACAAAATTCGTTAATTTTTATTGTCAAAAATTGTTATTTAAAAAACAACAGTTTCTTGTAATTCAGTTTAAAATTTTTAATTCGAAAGTTAATAAAAAAAAACGTTTTTGAGGCGTAGATTAGTGGGGCAGTCCGTTACGAAAGATAAGTATTTCGCGAATTAAAAAATCTGTATTATTAACATGATTCTCTTTTCTAAATTTCGTTTATAGTAGATAGGGTAGGGTAGGATAGGTTAGGTTAAATTTGCAGCAGCCTCACTGAACACAGGTTCCTTGGATACTGAAAGTTCCTGTTGTAGCACCGATATTATCTACTCTGCCATATTATTATAGCTTCTGGTTGCTATCTATCTCGACTATCCTGAGAGTTTTATGAAGGTGTGAATTTTCTTCAAATTACCTTTGGCTAGACATGTTTTGGCACTAAATACTGTTCTGCCAGAATTCTACTTCTCAGATTCCCAGGTGCCGAACAATTACAACGCAGATATTCTGTAGTCTCCTTTTTTCCTCTTTTTTCCTTGCAGCTTCTGCTGATGTCATTATGAGGTATTAAGAGTCTCTTGGCGTGAACACCCAAAGACCCCTGTCTCGTTATCACTGCTCGTTATCACTTCTTCAGGTGGAATCTTTATTGGTTCAACGCCAATTCTGTTCTGTATTTATCCATATTGAGGCAGATCTGTCTGATGTCGCTATATGTGGGTTCATTATCCCATTTTAACTTTGCCAAAGAATGGGGTTTTGGTGAGAGCAATTGTTTTTCTCTCTACAGGGGGAACGCCAATCTCATGTAGGAATACACTTGAATTTTTCGTGGTTCCAGGTTTACCCTGTTGCTAACTTCGATGTCCCCATGTCCAGGAATCCAAAAGAGGATAACCGTCGAATGTCTAGCTATCTATTCCAGACACAGACGGCATTCTTGGACAATCTTAGATGTGGTGTGCACAAAAATGCGTATATCACCAGGATATACTCTGATAACAAATTCCCCTGTCGGCAATTTTTATGGCCATTTCAGCCTACCTACAATAACCTGGTATTACAAGGCACGATCAAATGTTCAATTGTCCAGAATAGATTATGCATCCGACTTTGTTAAGCGCCCTAAATCCCACAGTGAAAACCTGAAAGACTTTTCCTGGGAGATGTAAACCAATTTCATAATATCTACGTCGTAAAATCAGGATCGAAAGCAGGCCCATGTATCGTGTAAGTCGATAGACACATTCAAACCAATCATATATGTACAAGATTTTGGCATGACCACAGCTTTTATGCTTCCATACTCTTATGGCGCTCAGTTTCATTGCCACGTTTGCAGCCACTTGTTTCGCCAATATGTGGGTTGGCTGCCAGTTAAGGATGATAATAAATACCCTGAATATCGTAGTCCTAAAGGCACCTGTTGTCATCATAGCCTATCATTCTCATCATACGCTGAAACCGCATTTGATGATTCCAACCACCAAACCGCAGCCCTGTAGAATAGTGATAAACCCCATGATGCCATTTGATGATACATCATGATGCAGTCTGTTTAGATAAAATCCTTTCAAGGAATTTAGATTGCGCTTTTCACGTTATACCAAAATCTGAGGGGTGTTACCTCTTCATATATTTTCAAACCAAATATTTCTCATTCATCATGTTACAAAATTGTGGTTCCCGAACAGAACCATTAGAATTTCATGTCGTATAAAAGGGACACGGCTTTCAATCATTATCAGATTCCTTGCACCACATGATACTGTTCCAGCAGTACTTATAGGTATTATGTATTCAGATAAATGCTGATGCTACCCCCCATCATAAGGAATATAAAATTCGAGATAGGGAAGATTGAAGACAAATTTAATCTTTTGAACGCTAATGTTTAGATCTCTACCAGCAATATAATAATATGCGGATACAATCTATAAAAAATAGTACTATCTGCCGTGCTGTTTAACATTAAGGGGGTGCTTTAATTTTGTACCACAGTGTTTGAAGGGTATTTACTTTTAATTTGTATTGAATAGGATCATAATTTTCCTTAATGAGAAAATAGAAAACTTTAGATTGTGCAGATTTCCTCAAGCGGTTCTATGGTGTAATGGTTAGCACTCTGGACTTTGAATCCAGCGATCCGAGTTCAAATCTCGGTAGAACCTGGTCTTTCAATTTAAAGGACTGCAAAATTTTTATTTTATTTGGATGCTATGGAATCCCGTATTTTACTGTACTGGTTACTGGTTTTACGGTATTTCCATCTTATTTGTTGTATGTGGGTATATTTCCAACATAATAAGTATGGTAAATCTCAACTACAAATTCTAATTAGAGAACAAGCAAGCACATATGAAATCAATTACTGTAAATAGAATTGTTTTAAAACAGCATTTTTCGTAAGGCATATTTTAGGGATGATAAAAATAACTTTATACTCAATCGTTTCGTCTATAGTATACACTTTGTGGATTGTATTTACTCACATGCGCATTACTGTTGTGTTAAGTTGAAATAAAATTATTACCTTACGTGTGACAAGCGGTTCCATGGTGTAATGGTTAGCACTCTGGACTCTGAATCCAGCGATCCGAGTTCAAATCTCGGTGGAACCTTATGCGTACTACCGCCGCGTTAAATTTTTAATAAAATTTTCTTAATGAAAACAAAATATTCCTGAAACGTGGCATTTATATTTTACATAAAAAATAATTATATTTCTTATTTTTTTTATTTGTTTTCATATTCCTGAAACGTGGCATTTATATTTTACATAAAAAATAATTATATTTCTTATTTTTTTTTATTTGTTTTCATCAAGAAAATTTCATTAAAAATTTAACGCGGCGGTCGAACGCATAAGGTTCCACCGAGATTTGAACTCGGATCGCTGGATTCAGAGTCCAGAGTGCTAACCATTACACCATGGAACCCTACGAGTCAAGGTTGACATAATCTGATTTTTTTTTATAATTCTGAAATAATGGCTTTTGATGGACCCAGAAACAAACAACATTTTATATTTATTTATTGTTGGTACTTTTTAAATAACATTAATTTTAAACTTTTTTGTTGTTTGTTTATTTTGCAAAAAACTTCTTTACTTCCTGACCTTCTAATAAAAATTACTTTTAAACAAAGAATATGAATTAATAATAAATAAATTAAAAAAAAAAATAATAGAATAAGAAAAATATTACGCGACGACAAAAATGTGTATCTATACATCAATCCATATCGGGTACCCCATCCCAGCAGCATCCCTACCAGTGGTTTTTTATATTATCCCTTCTCTCCTATCGGTTTTTGCCAAGGAAGTGAGTGTGATGATAAAAGCCTGTGAAACCAGTAATACAAACAACAACAACAAAAACAAACAATAAATACCACCACAAAAGTTGTTTCGTTTGGTGGGTAGGCTCTAAAATTTTTCCCTCCTGGCAATACTGAAAGATGGTGGATGGAAAAGATACGTTCTATAAACAAAAAATGTTTGTAATTCGCACATTTTTTTTTCGTGCCCGGTTTCTATAAATAAAAATTTAAAGCCCCATTTGTCGTTGCGAAAAGAAATTTTGGCGTGGTGGTGGATGTTGTGGGCTGGGTGGGGCCGGGGGCTTATTTCAGAATTGATATGCTTTTGCTTCGTCGCGTGAGAACGGAACGATGTTGTGTGCGCAAGCAGGTTTTGTTGTTTTTGCGTTTGTGTATTGTTGTTCCAACAGCAACCAACAAGAGGATTTAATCGGATTCGATGGGGCGGTGGAGCTGGACCGCTCCGAATTCTTGGTCTGTTTGTGTTGGTGTGTTTTTCTGAATTTTTGGGAAGTGTGGTGAATTTATTCGTTGTGGTGTGTCTCTAACGTGGTGAATTTTTTGAAAACGTGGCGATTTTTTTGAAGTGTGGTGAATTTTTTCTTTTTGGTTAGTTTCTTCATGGTGGTGAGTTTTTGCAAAAAGCGGTGAATTTGTCCGGTGTAGTAAATAACATTGAAATTTATTTACTACCACTGTTCGGAATATATACTGAATTACCATAGATCACTGTATTATCATCATTAATATACAATAAACTAACGACATTACCGACATATAGGTAATACCATATTTCCATTAAGTTATTGGTTGTGAAGTAGGCGATTTGTGTCTGTAAAAAGCAGTCATTGGGTTTAAAAAACCCACCACAAATTTGAAAATGAATTCCAGATGGTGATGGTATTCAGTTAAGGTGCACATACATACATACATAAAAATTCATGTCATTTACCAAAATTTCGAGAAATTTTAGGCAATATGCCTGCCTTCCTGGTTTTAGGAAATTTTGTGGTTAATAAATTCGAAATCAGGGGGTAAAAAACTTGAACACATGAACTCCGAATTTCCCAATAATTTAACAAAATTCTTCAAGGATTTTATGTTCGAAAAGGATATTTAGGCATTTAATAAGGAAATAAATCACAAACCTATACACAATAATAAGAATTATTATAGCAAGGAATGTCCTTTTAGAGTTAGACTTTTGTAAACTTAACAAATTTATTAATTCCTTAAGGAATTTCCATAAGTTTGCTCTCAAATTTAAGTACTCTTTTAATATGTTTTTGCTTTAATTTTATTTCGCCCACACTTTATTGTTGTACGTATGTTTTTAATGAAATTGTTGTTTATTATTGAATAATTTAAAATTATGGCAACACTTTGCAAAAATATTTTTTACTCGTTTTTTTATTGTTAATAAAGTTTTTATTTAAATCATATTCAGTTTCATATGCTCTGATATGTTAATTTTTTTTTATTTGTTTAGGTAGGGGCAATGCATATAAATTTCTTTATTAAGTTTTATGTCTGTTTTTTTTTTTTAATTTTATTACTTTTCGAATTAATTAGTTTAAAATTAATAAGAGTTGGATTGTATTTTTTGTTTGCAGAGAGACACAAGCTAAATGCTATGGGGTCGTCAGTTAAAAATAAGAAATTAAGAAAATAAATTGTTCGAGTTGCAATATGAAAATCAATTTTAAATTAAAAAAACATTCTCTTGGAATGAAAATTAAAATTTAATAATGTAGGGTAGGTAAATGTGGTTGCCAATCCTAGAAAATAGACACACTTAGACCACGTATGGTCCATTATATCCATTACCACAATTGTCCACCCTAGTGCTAAAACCATCTGGAGATTCTAATCTAGCCATTTATATATCCAATGTACACCCTCAATAGACCAAGTATGGTTCATTGTAATACCACAATTGTCCATTTCCCTTAGTGCTAAAATCATCTGAAGATTCTAATGTAGCCATTTAGGTATCCAAGCTCCATCCTCGAAAGATCAGTGTAATCATTTGCACAGTAGAAGCTTGTATTTTTTTTCTTCTTTTACGACATTAAAGCTGGCCATTAGACAGTAGCGAGAAAAAAAGTGCATCTCGATGCCATATTATGTTCAACACCGTGTCTTGTCTTATTTACAGAATGTTGTTTATTTACAGAATTGTTGTGAATATCTTTGTTTTGGGGGCCGACGAATGTGGTTTAACCCACCAGAGCCAAATAAGTTAAACTTTGTTTCGTCGCTCCACAAAACTTTGGCCCACCGCTCTTTTGACCAAAGCAGATACCGTCTACCAAAGTCAAGCCGTTTTTTCTTATTAACCTTACTTGTATGTGGCTTCTTTGTTGGTCTTCTAGCTATTAAATTTGCCTCTCTTAATCAGTTTCTGGCTGTGTGGACGCCAATAGAAACCCCTAATTGGTCGTTTGCATAGTTAGTAACATCTACTGCCGTTTTTCGAGGGTCAAATTTTCCTATTTTTACCATTTGACGGCCTTGGCGGGCAGTAGATTTACGAGGTCGGCCAGTTCCTGACTTTCTTTCCACGTTATTTCTTTGACGATATCGCGATGAAATCCGACAAACCGTTGATTTGTTGATATTAAATAGACGAGCAACTTCATTAATTGATTTGCCTTCTTCCAAAGACCTTATAATGGCAAATTTGCTATCTGCTGACAGCTATTTCTATTTTAAAATTCACAATTTGCAAATTTTTCATTAAACTTTTATTTTAATTACTCTACCTACCTTTAACACATTGCGTTAATTTTTTTTTCTCCCTAAATTTGTTCACTTTTTTATAAATCTAAAAAAATTAAGTAGAAAGAGAAACAAACAACGCTTACTGATGCTTTTAATAAAATTTAAAAATCAACGAATAAAAAAAAACAAAAGTGGAGTGGAATTGGATACCGTTATAAGTTTCAAGCCTCGATTGAATATCATATGACATAGCGTTGCATTTTTTTTTTCTTGTTACTGTATACCAAACAGATGAAGGATAGCTTCCTCCTGTTCCTTGTGCCTGCAGCTCATGTAAAAGTCGTTGGCCATAAGCCAACAAAGTCCAGCAATGACTCTTACACCCCTACGCTTCCATATTAATTTAGAATTTCAGCAGCTTTTCCGTGCACTCTTCATCTAGTCATGGTTAGATTTGCTTCATTATCTGGCACTTATTCGAAGGAGCACATACTGTTTTAACAGGAGCACATACTGTATAACTATTATTTCCTTAGTGTATTATTAATATTAATCTTCCAGATTCTGTAGAAATTTTCCAAAGTAGACAACTCATCTACAAAATTGAATGGTTGTGACAATTCGCTGTTTTCAGGTATATCAGGGTGTTTATTCTGGAACAGAGTTTACTATGTCAAAAGCCAGTGTCCTGATAGCCGCCTTGATATATGAATTTATGGCAATAATTTTGTAAGAGAAACTTACATAATTGGTCTTAACAATGCACGTTTATCGAAATTTTGTCTTAAAACATTCTTCCAGGCGCCTCTCTTTGCTTCTCGCGCACCTTCATCTGTTGGTCACACCAACCAATGACATAGTTTCTACGATTTGATACTTCTAACGTAGATAAGGTTTCTCCTCTTCATCGACTTCTAAATAACCCGCCTTTGACAAGGAGACATAATTGTAATGCTCTCTTTATAAAAAATTATTCAGATCAACGTGTACCCTTCGTGACAACGTAGAAAGCAAGCCAACCAAGCAGGTTTCGGTAACCAAGTAGTCAATGTGAAAATCTGAGAGTGTGGGAAGTTGTGGACCCGGAAACAGGTCTATTACACTTTGTGATTAAAAAAGGTCATCCGTTTGATCGCTCACAGGGCTCTAATTTTACTCAATAGGGCAACTATTTTGTGAAATTGTCAATATCGCCAGGCCATACACTTTAAAATTAATTCACCTAAAGGTTCAGAGACTTGTTCGGTTTTTTATTGAACTATTTTGCAGTCATACAAATGTTAGTTGTTAGTAAAAGAAATTTACTTTGCGATTTGCTTTAATTTTGTGCCAATAGGAGCGGGGTTATTTTGTTTTATAGGGAGGCTAACAGAAATCTATAAAAAAGGAGCGGCAAGCGTTTTTTAACTGTCGAAATATATATCTCATGCCTATACAATTTGTATTGCCGTAGTCTAGTAGGTAGTGTGTTGGCTTATTTAGACGTAAGGCTACGGTTCAAACTCCAGATCAGGCATCTCCAACTAAAACGAAATATGACAAAATATTTCTTTGGCGACTTCCTCTCAGCAGATTTCTGGAGTAAATAAAATTGACGTGAAAAGTTTCTCAAAAATTTGTCGTTTGGAGCCGACTTAAAACTGTAGGTCCCACCACTCATGAATAAAAATTAACGCACACAACAGAAGTGGTGTGAGAAACTAGGTCGTAATCCTAACTAAAGGGCTGTAATGACCAATTACGTATGTACATATGTATGTATACAATTTGTAAGGAACATACCAAATTAATGCGGAGGCATCGTAGCGGCAACAGTTTGCAAATCCGATTTTGACAGAGCCTTTAATAGTGAGGTTGAAGTATTACTTAATAATAGATTTTTTAATAACTTTGTTTTTAGATATATTTGCCGCTCTTATTCTGGCATGGCCGCAGAGCGTTAAAGCTAAGCGGCTGCAAATGTTCCGCTTGCCGCGCTCTTATTTAGGTGTGACTTTAAGAAACTATATTTTAATTTTGAAAATTCTTTCTGTGAATAAAATTTTATTAAATTAATCATTTCACTAATAATCATTATTAAATTATTATGACTAAATTGCCCACTCTAATTAAATTATTTAAAATATTATTAACGTTATGGGCGTTATGATTTGCCGTCATAATGCCTACTGTATTCTGTATTATTATTCAAGCTTTAATGCCCAATTAATTGTGTTAAATGCTTAATGCCAGCTTGAGAGTTTGTTTAAGCACAATAAAATTAAATATTTTGACTTCTTTCTATGATTTATTTATGTCTTAATGCTTGCATGCAAGCAAGTCAGTGATCAGTCAACTGAAATACTATATTTATATACCAGTTTATCAGCTTGAAAATAATTGTAAATTGTAAGTGGTAGTTAACAAAAAAAAAAAAACTGAATTAAATTCTCTTAAATTTAGTTTCTTATGAATTGTTTAATTCTAACATTTGATTTCTACATATTAATAAACCAGAGCAACATTTCGTCTCTATTCTGACAACTAATTTGCGAATTTTTTTTAACTGACATGCAGCTTTTCTTGACAACTGCGGTCAAATGTTTTAATAGTTTTTTTGTTTTCAATGTGAAATTAAATTCGCAAACTTAAAGCAAAAAAAAATTTTTTAAAAGAATTTAAAAAACAAAATTTGGAACATGTGCCACATTGGAATGAAGTTATTTCAGGCCAAGCTTAGAATAATTTAGTCTGATTTAAATTTATAAAAAAATAAGAAAATAATATAGGAGTTCAAATCCTATATTTGATACCCTATACCAACCCACAAACTTATTAAAATATATAATCGAAAGGGCACATTAAACCATATTCTTTTCCTATATAAGTCCTCTTATTTCTCACTTGCTTACTTCTTTACTTAATTGGTCATTACAACCCTTTTAGTCAGGATTACTGCCTAGCTTCTCACACCACTTAATGCTACAAATGAGTGTTAGCACCTACAATTTAAACTTCACTCCAAATGACAGATTTTTGAGAAACCTTTCATGGCAATTTTATTTTCCCTCAGAGTTTTTCTCCAGAATGCTGCTGAGAGGAAGTCGCCTAAGAATTATTTTTTTCTCATATTTCGTTTTGTTCAAGATGTCTAGGCATAGGTTTGAAACACTGGCTCTCGTATATTAATCCAATACACTAACTAGCACAAGCAGGGTGAAAATTGAAATCTCGCGTCAATGTCAATAGACTATCACGTTATGTAGCACCCTGGACGATATCCTAAGGCAATATTTAATCGTTGGTTCTGTGAATATCTCACCATCAAACAACAGGGTGTTGTTAGTGCACGCTAGGTTAGGTTAGAGGACGTGTACTTGTCCAGCTGTGACAAGTACAGTACCCGGAGGTCGAATTGACCCATTGTACAACGTCCTAGCTTCTCACACCACTCATGTTGTGTGCGTTAATTTTATACGTGAGTGGCGGAACCTACAATTTAACGTCGACTCCAAACGACAGATTTTTTAGTGCACGTTAGTGTTCCAAACTAACTGAGTCCTTGACCCATTTTGCTTATCGTAAAAACCAATTACTAGGGTTGTATAGTAGAGGAGACAGTAAAGGAAATAAAATTGGAACACTTCATTAAACTACTCTTGATATTTCAATAAAAGCTCAAAAGCTATGAATTGGGTTCCAACTTAAAAGCTAGTGGCTCCTCAATGATTTCATTACTTACAGCTGTACGTAGGTAGGTAGGTTGAAGGAGAGGAGACCATAGCCTAGACTTAAATCTAAGCCATCATGTAGGCCTGTTGTGCGCTCACCATTAGGAAGATCACATTACATTCTATAGAAAGCTTGCATCTTGTACAAACTCCTTTAACTACTTCCAGTCCACTCCTCTGAGATGAGTTATCTCTGGCATAGTGTCATTCCCAAAACTTTGAGAGCTTATTCAATATTGGAACGTTTGCGTTTACTTCCTGAATAGTTTGTTTGAATAGAGCTCGACCTGCTTGACAGCTGCTGAAGTTGAAACACTTTTAGTTTAAATTTTATGACTTACATACTTCACCAAAAATTAAATAAAACACACGTACAATGCCATTATTACGATGAAACTTTAATTTGATGTTGGAACCTTGCCACAATGTACGAAATACAGGGTCATTTAAATGATTGCCTCTGGTTAGGTTGCAGCAGCTGATACTTATCAGCACATTAGTATCTTGGCCATAAACTTGAAGAATATAGGCTTCCAAATGTTTCAACGTTATGAGGTATTTGCGTAGACACGGGCTTTAACGTAAACTTGGCACAAGAAAATCTGACGGCATCAAATTGTAAGACCTTGATGGTCAATTGATGGTCTACAAAAAATTACAAAATCTTTTGGCTTGTCTAGCTTTCAATTGGAGGCAAAAAGAGGCTCCCTTATCATCATGTCATATGCCTGTAATGCTCTGGATTGATGGTAACAGTTCAGTTCAGGGTTATTTAAAAAAAAAAAAAAAATTCGGCTCAAATACTTACCTTTTTTAATTCTGAGTACTATTGCCAGATTGTTTTCAGAATTATGAATCTCCTTCTCTTTAGTGATTGCCAATGGTCAAGTTTACAATGGGTCAACTTGACCTCCGGGTACTGAACATACTTGTCTCAATTGACAAGTACCCATCCTCTAACCTAGTGATTGCCATGCATAAAACAAAACCTGGTAATTTGCAAACAAAACTGGCGTTACCTGGGCAAACGTTAATGTCCCTAATGTGCCATTAAACCTAAACATTACAAATGGTTTCTGGACTGGCTTTTCTACCAAGTTTTTGTTTTTCCTTATTAACTCGTTTGAATTCCAATGCAAAATGAAGTTGTATTTTAAATGGAAAAATTTGTTTAAAGTTTGATAAGGGTTTTCAACTTTATCTTGACTTATGCTGTGTTTAACGATTAAAAGAACATGACTTATGCTTTTATTTAAAATGCAAAACTACAAAACTGGGCTTATAAAATAAAACAACAACAATAACAGAATGAAATCGTTCTTAACGTTTTAATATTTGCCATGCAATTTCAAAGCGATGATTTGGCACTAATATGAATGTGATTTAGGTGTTGTGCAGCAGTCTGTGGCAAGGTGCGATGCAGCTCATACAGACTTTTCCATACCAATAACTTTTGCATTTCAGGCAAATCAATAAATTTTAAATCATCATCGATATTCAAACATTTATAGGTGTCGTCGTCGTTGCGCTGTAACGCACGCCATTTCACACTCTGCATGCCAGGCACTTTGGCATTATTTGGATTGCCAGTCTCTGCAAATGTTGTCCACAATGAAATCATGCGTTGTATGCAATAATATTCACGACTTTGCCGTTCCATTGGTCTGGCTAAAACGCTGCTGAAAAGATATGCCAGTTCATCGGTGTGTGCAGCACCACTTGCAGCAGCAGCACCACAGTCAGCTGCCGCATTATCAGTGTCAATGTTACGCATTAAACGAAAGGGATTTACCAGTTTATCGGAATTAAAATTGAAACGGTATAGATATGTGGCGGCTTTGCGACTATACTTTAAACGTGCATCAATGGTTTTCTGTATAGGATGCCAGTAGTAGGCAAAGGTTATGATCTAAAATGTTATGAAATATAAAAGGAAAATGTTGAAAATCAAAGAGTTTTGCTTGAACATTGTAACTTACTTCATAAAAGTCTTCTAAGGTTGGCATGTCATCTTTTACATGAATCGCACGCAATTTTAAACCCTTATCCAAACACGCTGGACTCTGGACATTGGTAGCAGCGCCCTTGGGTACATATTGCGTACATGTTTCCAAAAGTTTTAAAACATGTGTTCTGTTCTTATAAGCATCTATTGATCCCCATCCCAAAAAAATTATTTGAAATCCTATGGCTTTTATATTTACCAGCAAAAATACTTACTCTTCCGAAAGAAAAAACCCTCATTGGAATTTGCTCCCAAAACCAATGGTATTTTATTACCCCAGGCATGTTCCAGCAACTCTTCTAAGGGTTTACAAAATACTGTATGTGCCGTAAAATAAGGTTCTATACTGGGACAGAAACTAAACATTTCTCGATCGTTACGTTTTAGACATTTAGCTTCAGCTTCTAGAATTTCTTGTGCTGTAATACTGAGTAGGTATTTTAAAATATGCTTCTCTTTACATTCACCCTGATAGCCAGCTGCCTTGGCTAAAGCATAAGCACGACTTGTACTGTCGGTTGTACACCAGTCACTCATCGATGTACCCGATTCCAAGATAGCACGATGAAATAAACCTTCAGCATGATCACTTAGCATGAGCATGTGTGCAGCTGCTGCACCAGCACTTTCACCAAACAATGTCACACAATCGGGATTACCACCAAAGAATTTGGCGTTACGTTTAACCCATTTCAGGGCTAATATGATATCCTTTAAGCCCGCATTGCCAGGTGTATGCAATGTGGGATCTTTTAAGCTGAGGAAACCTTAAAGGGGGAGGTTTTCATTATTATTTTATTTTAATCAAAAAATACAATTTTTATTTACAAAAATCTAAGTGAAGCCTTTTCTAACCTCCTAACACAATGCTCACGACACCCTCTCCAAAATCAAATTACTATGATGTGGGTACAAAGCGCGAGGGGGACCATCACTGCCCTAACACCATCTTTTGGCTTCAACAGGATTTTCCTTAAAAGAGAGATAAGTCAGAGAGAGACGTGGGGTAGAACTAACACCATTGGCTCCGACTAGTGCAAAAAAATCCATATTACCGCAACTAGTAGAGTGAATTTTGCTCCGCATCTGGTTAGAAAGATCTTGACGACACTTTCGAGACAACCTTCACATCTCAACATCTGTATAGGATGTGCATTTCCTTACGTTAGTATAGGCTAACAAACGTACATATACTCGTATACATCGGGTGAAGAGGCCTTACCGACGTTGCCTATCAAGACGCTAGTACGGTTCCTTAACACATTAAGTTTGCGATTCACAAGGAGTACACAATAGCTCAATAGTGTTCGCAGCATAAAAGGTTGTTTTAGGACTGAACGCTACTTTAATACATTACATCCACTCTGAAGGGTTAGGGGGTTAGGGGAGGTATTGGTGAAAAATCAGCTTCTCATACAATCAGTCAATTAAGCACTGCCTCACATCACTTTCATTGTGCCCAGAGTAGGTGTAATCAATCTTGTACGAAATAGATGCCGGATTTGTCCGTGTGGATGGGTCACTGGTCAGTCGACACATGGAATCGTCTTGGTTGTTTTTGGTGAATGTCTAGTACTATTCTTCTTAACATATTTAATAGGTCATTACAACTCTGCAGTCATGGTTACAACTCCGCAGTCAGGGTTCCGACCTAGCTTCTCACACCACCTATGTTGGGTGTGTTAATTTTATTCATGAGTGGCGGCACTTACAGTCGACTTTGAAGGATAGATTTGTTGAGAAACTGTCCAGACGTCTGAGCTGATGTTTGGACCATGGCCTCACGTCTATTAAGCCAACACACTGCCTACTAGACTACGGCGGCTATTACACTTCGACGGACATAATATTCACAAGCAGAAACAGTTTCCTTTACAATTCTAAAACCTTTGCAAGTGTAGAGTCCAACGTCATACCAAGGTGATCGGTCATGTCAGCCTTTGGTTTTGTCTTGAAACCGTGTTCAAACTTCTCTGTGCCAACTCTAGCCGAAAATTATTAGACAAGTTCGAGGCAATAGTTCAAACGGTTGCATATAAATCAAACATGAGTTCAAAATGAATACTTCTAAGCAATGAGGTTTAATTTTGAAACGATTTTCGAATATAAGCTTAACTGTATCAACAATCATTCTTTCAGTTGAAATAATTAGAGGAACGCATTTAACAACTCCTAGTTTTTTAATTTTTAAGTCAAAAACTATATGCATCACATGTACAATTTTTCGAAATGATGAATCACTTGCATTTCAATGTCCTTGCCTAATATTTCTTAAACATGATTCGACTTACCCAATGCACCCAAACGATATTGTACCGTTACTAAAACAACATCTTTCTCCATGAAATAATCGGGCCCATACCATTCACGTGTTGCTTCTCCAAATTGAAAACCTCCACCATATATCCATACCATAATAGGGCGTGGTTTAAGAGTTTTGATCTGTGGCAATGCAAAATAATGTTACTCCAGTAATATGTCCGATTTATTAGCGAAATAAAAACTTACATTATTCGTGTACACATTTACGAATAGACAATTCTCGGAACCTTCTATGGTTCCCGGGTCTGTAGGAAGCCGTTGCATTGGCTTGTCACCATACCAGGTACAATCTTGCACATGTTTCCATGCTGTTATGGGTTTTGGTGCTCTAAAACGTAAATCGCCAACCGGTGGTAAAGCGTAAGGTATACGTTCAAAACTATAATACGTTCTTCTATACAGGGTATATCTTTTAGAGCCTCGAACTTTACCAGAGTTTATTTTCAGTTCCACTACTTCATTATCAATAGGTTTTTGTTGTAGTTGTGCTGTTTTAAATTCCAAAGTCCTATGGAGGGGAACAATAGAGTTTGAAAGAGTTTAGCGATAAAGAAAAAAGTATTAAGTTTAATCAGATAAGAGGTATTTTTTAAAGGCATTTTTTTTTGTTCTTAATTTACGGATTTATTTCTTATGTTTTGCTTTTCATACTTGATTTTTAAATATAATTTATCTTTCTCACTTAATTCATAAGCCATATTGCTTTTATTATTATTATTAATTTTTATTTTATTTTTGTTTAAAGAAAATTGTAAAGCATTCTCTCTGAATACTTTTTTAATACTGAACGCTTTCCGCTGAGTTACTAATTTTATTTGTAAACAAAACTTATTGAGATAACATAGCAATTGTACTCGAATTGCTTATCATTTCAATTGATAATAATTTAATACATATTAGACTCGTTTCACGCGATAATCTAATATTCTAAGGGCCATTATTACAACTTGCCGTTAAGGTTGGGTTTAGTTAAAGGTAACTTTAGCTAAAGTGAACTTTAAAGTCACCTTTAACTTCTTTTCTTTATTACAACCTACAGATAAAATAAAGTTAACTTTTTCAAAAATATGTAAGTGCCGGAGCAATGTCGATAATAATATCTACATAAAACAAGCTATTTTTAAACGCAGTGGAAGTCGCCATATTGTAAATAATATATAATATGGCAAGTTCAAACATAAACTTAACTTTAAAAGTTACATGTAAGATGAACTTCCTTTTAACTTAACGCACACTTCTACCTTATTATCCACTTATAATAATGAAATACAATTTATCTGCCCGTTAAAATCCTCCCTTTAGTTAACGGCAAGTTGTAATAACGACCCTAAATGTTTCGGTTGAATACATTAGTAATGAAATCGAGGTGTGATTTCGTCTTTCTTCCATGATATATTTTTCTAGCTCTAACATAATCTACTGCTTGGATAAGGGTCATACCCTTTAGTGTTACCTATTTAGTTATCCTATATTCCCCCACTGGCATTGGCTGTGTTTAACCAAGAATCTCTTTATCTTAACCATCTTAGTGTGGCATAGTTGTTGAATAGCATACAAAATCTAACAAAGGTTTATGTGACCTTAGAATTTAGTTTACTTTAGAATTAAAATTTCAAAAATTGTTTTAAGATTAATTATGTTGTGACCCGATCCCGATAGTCGAGACAGCAGTAGAGTTGCGGCATTTGTTCAAATAATTCTTGTGATTGTTAGGTGTATGGTTACGTATGGGGTATCGAACCGTTTTCCACTGTAATTGTGTTTATATGCGATTAACACACAGGTGATGACCACCTGCCTTCATACCCAGTGCCTTATGAAGGCGAGAATTTTTTTCAATCCATCTTTAGCTACACATGCTTTGCCATTAAATTCTGAGTGTCTAAATTCCCCAGCGACGGACAATCACAGAGAAAAAGTTCTGTGGTCTCCTCTTCTTTCTCTCCGTTGCAGCGTCTGCAGAAGTTATTATGAGGTATTCCCAGTCTCCTGGCGGTAACACCCAGAGTGTACCGTTATCACTGCTATGAGGTTTCTCAGTTGTAATCTTGATAGGTTCAATGTAAATTCAGTTCTGCATATACATATGTATGTATGGCAAGCCAGATCTGTCTGGTGTTTCTACAAGTATGTTCATTATCCCATCTTACTTTTGCCAATGAAGTCATCGTAGTCTAGTAGGTAGTGTGTTGGCTTATTAGACGTGTGCCCTCGGTTCAAACCCCAGCTCAGACATCACGAACATAATGAAATATGGAAAATCGGAGGTTTCATCTCAGCAGCATGCTAGAAAAACTCTGAGAGTAAATAAAATTGCCATGAAAAGTTTCTCAAAAAATCTGTCGTTCGGAGTGGACTTTAAAGTATAGGTCCCGAAATTCATGTATTAAATTAACGCACATAAGTAGGGTGAGAAACTAGGTCGTAATCCTGACAAAAGGGTTGTAATGACCAATTATATATGTATATACAGTACCTTTGCCAATTAAAGAAATTTTTGTGAGACCATTTGTCTGTCTCTCCGTAGAGGAGCGCCTTTCTCATATGGGACTTCATTTGAATTTTCCGTGGTGTCAGCTTTAGCAAGTGCGAAACCTATAGTTAAATAGTTGATTTGATTGATTGATGTTCGATCTCGGCCACTATATGGAACAAATATTGAAACAGTGGGCGTATTATCTTCTATGTTAACTGAATATTGCTTGTAATACGGCTATGAAAACGTAAAAGCTAGGTAGTAGTGGTTATAGATTAGGGAAACCAAGTTCCTCTGCCATATATGTTATGGTCAATTGAATTGAATTGCATTGAATGTAAAACATCGGGTTTCTGCCAGACTTGCTATAAATCTCAGACACTTATTTTGTATGGGGATCATTATGTGTGGTATCTGTTAAACAAAATAAATCATTTTTACAGAAAAAATAAATCACATACATACTGACATACAAACATATTTAAATTTAAATACAAAATACAGCGCGCCACAGAGTAAATGACAACAGCATAATGAAGTACCGACAAGTGCAGCATGAATGAAATTCATATGTAATGTTGTCTGAGGCGTATAAATGAGCGAATACATGTCATAACTGAACTGTGTACATGGGTCCAGTAAGACTATATAACATATCATAGTCGTACACGTACGTACGTATGTACGTAATGATATGTGCTATTATTGTATTATTTTTTGAAATGAAAATACCGCATTATGGTTGTGAAAAAAAAAGAAGAAGAATGAAAATTAAACATTATTTACATACATATTGTAAATGAAAATAAATATCCATACCATCCATATGTATGATATACTTCTATGTATGTACATATATTCATTAAATGTATGAACAATACTTAATTCAATTGTTAAGTACAAATTTAAAAGCCATTTGATATACGAATTTTAAATGCAGCACACTTAAATTGAAACTTTAATTTTATTGATTCCCATTAAGTGGGGGGGGGGGGGGGGTGGTGGGTTTTCTCATTATCTCTTAAGTTTAAATAAAATTGCATGCAAAAAAAATTATTTAAAAAAGTTTACATTTTTTTGCTTTAAGTCCGTATGCAATTGTTGTTCGTTTGTTCGTAAGAAGGGCAACAAGAGTTTCAATTGGCTGTATACATAGAGATGAATGTTAGTTATTATTCTATTAAACGGATAGCTTTTTAACCATTTGGTTTTTGAAAATTAAAAAGAACACAGAAAATTTGGCATTTAGTTTTTAAATATTATTTCATGAAAATATTAACCACGAGTGCATTGAAGGGGGTCTAGAGGTGAGCTTTAAATTTGTCATATTTCTTGCAGCTTTTCGACCGGTATCCTACCAGTCGGTGCTGTAGTGTTTAACTCCAGGACTGGTTCTGTGACTGGCTTAGAATTTTTTTTTTGAAAAATATTCCAGGTTATCAAACTGGACAACAACTATTTTGTGCTACAAAATAAGTGAAGAGGTATGCACGTTTTATGTATACATTACCCTGGATGTCGCTTTCCTTCGCTTTTAGGAAAGCAAGCAATTCTGTAATTATAGGTATAAATATACCTATACGGCGGTTCAAAATTGCTTCTTCATTTACGATGTTTTTTTCCAACGCCATTTTAGGCCAACCACATGATAGTAAAGGCAACACAGAAATTATAATTTCAACAACTATGTACACTTTCCGAAGTATGTATATCTGAAATTATTATTATGCCTACAGTTTAACATAAATAGCTTGTAGGCCTCGGTTAATTATTTAAAATCAATGAACAGGTCAGTATAATTGATGAATAATTTTTGTAATCCAATGGTTCATGTATTGGCTTTCTAGACGAGAGCTCCTAGTTGTGGTTCAAAAACTGCATTCTGTTTCTGTGTGGAACTTACATACACATAATTGGTCATTACAACGCTTTAGTCAGGATTACGACCTAGCTTCTCACACCACTTATGCTGTCTGCGTTAATTTCATACATGAGTGGCTGAGGCCTACAGTTTAAAGTCGATTCCGAACGACAAATTTTTTAGAAACTTTTCATGGCAATTTTATTTACTCTCAGAGTTTTTGTTAGAAATCTGCTCAGAGGAAGTTGCCGAAGAAATATTTTTTCAAATTTCGTTTTGATGTCTTGAACCGTGGCTTTACTTCTAATAAGCCAACACACTACCTAGTAGACACGGCGACTTTAATCGAAACCCTTAACTGCGTACATATCTTTTTAAAGTAATTTTGAAAGTAGGGAACCCATGAGAGAGTTCATTGGTTATGTCACACCTGGCCAGTGCAACTGCTCTACAGCTAATGGGAATATTGCCACGTTCCTGGCTAAATTCATATCGTCATGGGCTCTAAGAAAGTTTATCTGTCGTTTAGTGTTTTTCCTTCTTTTGTCCAAAACTCTGAGAGTAAATAATTTTGCCATGAAAAGCTACCCAATAATTTGTCATTCGGTAACGACTTTAAACTGTAGGTCCCGCGACTCATGAACGAAATTAACACACACAACATAAGTGGTGTGAGAAACTAGGTCCATGTATGTATACAACCTGGAGCTTGAACTTCTTCTCTGGTGGCACAAATTATTCAAACTGCTTGAGATGACATGACAAATTTTTATACAAGAAAAACAATCAGTACTTATCGCATATACAATGTATATGTGTTTGTATATACTATACCTTCTTATATAGCTCAGCGGGTGGTCAAATTCATAAAATTGTTTTCAAATTTCAAAAATTTATATCCAATCCATCTAATTTACATTCTATTTGTTGAGCTTCTTTCTTTAAATCTAAATTTCATGGCTTTGCTTTTGAACGTGTGCCTTTCTTTTTGCTTCTGATTTTGTTAATCCATTTTCTTTAAAACAATTTTAAAAACTATAAATTTTTAACAAATCTTGTTGTCACTTAATTAGGCAAAATTAAAATAATTTCCATAAAATCGAAAATAAACCGCCTTTGTGTGTCTTTAAAACATGATGTTTATTTAACGAAATTATGGGATTATAAGATTTTTGCCAATACTTTATGACTATCATATTACTTCGCTTAGATCATTAATTAATTCAGGTTCTAAACTTAATGATCGGTCGTCTATTTGTTTGATGTTTAACTTTGGTTCATTCGCCAGACATTTCGCTTGACATTTCTATAACAAAACATTTTTATGGGACATGCTTGCGTTATATTTAGGCTCCAATGAAATGGAGACACATATTTAAATTCTTTTATAATTAGTTGTAGATAAATTAATAAAAAAAGTTGTATTCTATAATAAGAACAAAAACAAAAAAACAGTTTAAAATGGGAATTTAGAATTCAAAGACAAAAAAATTTGTTGTTTATAAATTTCTTTTTCTTATAAGGCGCCAAACATTTAAGTAAATTAATTTGTTTTATTTCAATATTAAAGCTGTGGTATATTTATCAAGGTGTGTTTAATAGTTTTATAATTTAGAAATAAGAAATATAACGTAACAGTAACGTAACACTATACTACATGAAGCTAGGCTACGTTATATAGTTAGTCAAAGATCAGCAATGAATATTCAGTAGAATTTCTGATACTTATGCGCATTCATACTTATATTTTGGAACCTCTCTCTACTCATATTCAAAGTTTGAAGTACTCATCATATTCATACTTAACAACACGTATGATGTTGTTGATTTCGACTCTCCATAACTCAACATATACACGAAGCACAAAATAAGTATGATTCGCGTACGAACACCAAAATACTCACTAAATGTTTGTGTGTTTGCTTTGCTTGGAGCTCTGTCTTTTTTGCTTATGTGTCTTCTGTAAATTCTGATGAATGATTCGAGTCACTCGGATCATTTATAAGTATTATAAGTATTTTTCTCAAGTAATGAGAATGAGTAGATTTATGAATCAAACGTATTTCGAATGGCATGAGTTTGATGTTAACGTTGTACGATGTTAGTGAGTACGAATGAATCAGAGTACATAGTTAAATATCAATATTGTTGACTCACTTACATATATTCAAAATTTCATGAGTACTTAAGAGTAGCGAAAAAACGATTCATTACTGATCTCTGTGGCTAGTATAACTAGAGACCGTACACTCTAAATCTACTAACTATTAATCTCTCTATGCTCTACTAAGAAAGCTGATAATACTAGCCCAAGCCGACTTCTGCTAGAGTGCAATAAAGAAATCATATATTAAGTTCCAGGCATTTAAGGCCCTTATGGCCATAATTACAACTTGCCGTTAACTAAAGGAAGGATTTTAATTGGCAGATAAATTCTTTTTCATTATTATAAGTGGACAATAAAGTAGTAGTGAACGTTAAGTTAAAGGGAAGATCATCCTATTAGTAAATTTTAAAGTTAAGTTTATGTATGAACTTGACATATTATATATTATTTACAATATGGCCACTTCAAATATAAACAAAATGAGCAATTTGAATTTGAAAAAAGGCATGTCCCTGTGTTATCGACATTGCACCGGCACTGCCATATTTTTGAAAAAGTTAACTTTATTTTATCGGTAGGTTGTAATAACGAAAAGAAATTAAAGGTAAGGCCGAAATCCGTTGATCGGGTTGTTAATGGCCAATTAAGTATTAAGTAAGTAAGTTAAAGGTGACTTTAAAGTTTAGTTTAGCTAAAGTTACCTTTAACTAAACCCAACTTTAACGGTTGTAATAAAGGCCCTTAATGTTTTTAATAAGAGTGTTATGATTACGTTTGTATGATGAACAAAGTCCAGAGATAGAGATTTCCTTTAAACAGTTCTTTATCAAACAAAATATCCATAAAATTATTGAATCATAGTGGGATTTAGTAATTTTATTACACACTTACTAACGCAAAAAGGGCGAAATCTACAATTTTTTTTTTTAAAATTAAAATAATACCAATTATAAGGTACACAAATATTAAATTTCATTGATTTTCTGAATGTAAAAACACCCACTCTGTGATCAAAGCCATGTAAAAACATTTTGTAAACGAAGAAATTGCACAATCCCCCAAAATTATATCTCAATTGATTGCAATTTGAACTATTAATGAAATTAAAAACTTTTAACTTGTTTTTTGTGGCATTCAATAAATGGCATACTTATCAACAATTGAAATTCCTTTGGTCTTGATTTTGTTTTTTTTTTATTCAACAGAATTTAAACGTAAATTTTTTTGTTTTCGTTAAGAAATCCCTGCATTTAGGTGTGTCGCTGTTGTTGTTTTTTTATGAATGGATGGATGACTGTCTGAACTGACTCTGAATTGAATTGAATGTGTGAGTGAGTGGATGCAATACAAAATTATCAATTTTATTCGAATGCATTCAATATGTTGATTGTCTTCAAGTTAGGTTTTAAGCTTTGCTTTCTGGTGCTATTCAAATGACTCACATTTTGAATTCATTTCGATTCATTTGTTTAAAATTTTCTTTTAATTTTTTTTTGTTTTATTCGTATTCACATACATAATTTCTAAGTTCAATAGCATTCATACAGACAATTTGACAGTTGGCAAACACAGGGAAATTTATAGTGGCCCCACATAAATCGTTATGGTTAGTATGCAAATGAAAAATGACATCGAAATTATTGATGATGTCAAGATTTGAACTTTAAAACAATTAATTCATTTGCTGGAAAAGATATTATATATCAATTTCAGTATTAATATAATTTATAGACGTTTTATATTACATTTTTTTTTAAGTGAAACTTATTCACAGATTTATCAATCACTCTGCGTCAATCTGAGTTGATTGTTTTCTTCATTACTTATCTTGTAAGCATCTTCAGCTTACTTGGTTTCATTTTCTTATTCTCTCAAGGTTATACTGTCCTATTTCTCGAATGTACCTTTGGAAAGTTCGTCATTCATTACATTTAAATAAATGCTTGAGTGTCTCGTTATTTACACATATAATTGGTCATTACAACTCTTTAGCCAGGATTTCGACCTAGCTTTTCACGTCTCTAATGCTGTGTGTGTGTTAATTTTATACATGAGTGACGGTACCTACAGTTTAAAGTCGATTCAGAACGACAGATTTTTTAAGAAACTTTTCATGGCAATTTTATTTACACTCCGGGGTTTTGCCAGAACTCTGCTAAGAGAAAATGGCCAAGGAAATATTTTTCATATTTTCGTTTTCTTGTCTGACCTGGGGTTTGAATTGAGGCCTCTCATCTAATACACACACTACCTAATAGATTCGGCAACTTTTTACTCATATGTTTAGCTAATTGATCCAGTGACCAAGTGAAATTATATATGGAGATTGGATTCATTGAAGGTACGATTTCATTGGAGATAATTTTATGCCTCCTACCGCTTGCTCTCTATTGTAAGGGGCATGGCTGCTAGTATTAGTACCCAGAGACACCTGGGTGACTGCACAGTGGCGTGAATCGGATACTGGCCACGCAAACACTAATTTGGGAATGTTGGAAGCAGTGCCCATCACGATACGACTTCTCAATAAGATTTCAGACATCCATTCCGGATAGGGAGGTTTAGAAGAATGGAACCTCGTAAAAGACTCCGTACAAATTTACACAGAAGACTCCAAGTTAAAGGAAACCGGTAGATGTGGAATATTTTGGGAATCGATCAGAATATACCGGTCCATAACACTGCGTAATCACTGTAACGTCTTTTAGGCGAAAGTATTGGCAATACAGGCTGCTCAAATGCCCCAAGCGCGAAATTACCATACTTTCCAATAGCTAGGCGGCTTTCAGAGCGCTGTATTCTAATGTGATGAACTCTAAGATGGTGAGAAACTGTCGTAAATACCTCAACGAGGAAGCAGATCGATATGATGATACAGAAATATTCCGGATAATTGCAGAATGAATGAACTGGCCAGATGGGGTACAATTCTTCTTCCTCTACTGTGTAAATGCTCGCAACTATGTTTGGGTAGAAAAAGGCATCTTGGTGTTGTTTACTACATGGATGATCTTGAGCAACTCTCAAGCATTTATATTGTTAGTCTGAGTCGCTTTATTGGAAGCTCCGAGTGTTTCCGAAACTAGGAGACAAAAGGAAAACTGTGGTATCACAATGACCTCCTATGTGGCCTAAGTGTGTCCGTTTAAACTCATTGAGTGGATAGCCAGTTCTATCACTTACCTAGCTTGGTTGTAAGTTTTGGAATTCAAAGCCCTACTTGCTGCATTGCAATCTATGTACGTTTAAATTTTTAGTGTGTCCAGTTGGAAACAGAATTGCAATTTGATAGACTCTGACACTCAGAAATTTAAGAACAGTTACCAGAGTCCAATGTCTAATAAACCGTGAAGCCTACGACAACAGATTTTCTGTTACAAAAGTGCACAATCTAATTGTGTCTGAATAGGAGATAAAATCTTCAACTTCGCGAATGTAGTTCTGCTTCCAAACTAAGTCGATTCACAATTGCTCTTACCTAACTTATATTAAAGCATATTATCTAGAAAAGTTTACATGGCAGGGTGTAGTGTATATCATTCAGTGGATTTAAGCTTACAGAAGGTTTTTTTTGATATTTATTTTTGTTCATTTTATTAAAAAAAAAAATAATAATAATTAAATTCATGTGTGGCATATACAATGAGCGTCAAAAGAAACTGTACATTTACATTTTTATTTTTAAATTGTTTCATTGCCTGTTTTTAAAATTGAAAAAAAAAAAAATACAATATAATTCCTCCTTAAGTGGTAAAAGTTGAGTGTACAGTTTGTTTTGATGCTCACTGTACATACAACACATGCATTTGGTGTTGTTGTGACATAATTTTTGTTTTTGTTCGTTAATATTTTTTTTCGTTATCAAAAATAAATGTGTATGAATATATTGAGTCTATTTATGCATTTGTGTATGATATATCATGGACATGAATCATAATTGATATTGATTTAATTGAAGTGTATTACAATTTTACATAATTTTTTCAGTTTATTGAACTCTTGCAGAGTAATCGGTTAATCAGTATGCAGTTGTAAGACTAGGGTTGCGAATTTATATTTTAAATTCAATGTTTTTTTTTTAATAATCATCGTTGTTAGGTATCTTATCTTTAAAGTAATTGTTATCATTAGAACACATGACACAAACACCAATTAATTGTTAAACTATCATAAATTATATGAAATGAACATGGTTTGATAGACTTCACATACACCTTATAAAGGTTTTATCAAGATTTATTGAAATATCATTTAAAACTATACTGGCCTGCTGTAATCTTTTCAGATCTTTTACTTTTAGTTCACATTGACTTGGGATGAAACATTTAGTTCTTCTCTCTCTCTGAAGAGACAGGCTTTTTTCATGATTTCATCAGGTATATTAGTTAACAAAGAAGGTCGTAACCTTTCTCTCCACTCTAAGAATTTTTAATTAATCGATTACTATGCGTAGAGTGGAGTGAATTTGCCGTAGGTAGTGTGTTGGCTCATTAGAAGTGAGGCCAGGGTTCAAACCTCAGGTCAGATTTCTCCAACAAAATGAAATACGAAAAAATATTTCTTCGGCGAATTCCTCTTAGCAGATTTCTGGCAAAAACTCTGAGAGTAAATAAAATCTTTTCGAACACAGGCTAATTTTTCCATGTTGAAGGCAGCCCTTTTTTTTCTGCCAGACAAATGTACAGTTCAGCTTTGGTTTCCATTTCAAGATGTAGATTTTCAGCTAGTTTTTCATTTTCGTTTGAGGCTTAATTACTATGTTATTTTGCAATCACGTCACGTTATCATAAAATCCGTAAGTAATTTTCAAGAGATCTATCGTTGTCCAGCTCCACAGATGATTGTGATAAAACGCAATTCAATTTCAATTGGGATTTCTATATCAGCTTGTAGAATTTCGGTACTATTTAATAGCTTTTCGTCGGTATTTTTCAACTCATTTTGATCGAAATAAACCAAAAAAAAACCTAATCCCCGACCAGACCAATTTCGAACAAAAACGAAGTTTGAAAAATATTTCTTTGGCGACTTTCTCTCAGCAGATTCCAGGCCAAAAAAACGCTTAAGAGTAAAATAAAATAGCCATGAAAAGTTTCTCAAAAATCTATCAATCGGAGTTGACATTAAACTGTAGGTCCCGATAAGAAACGATCTTGTATTCCTGACTGAAGTGTTGTTATGACCAATTGAGTAAGTCGTCTATACACACTCACAATTAGTCATTACAACGCTTCTGTCAGGTTGACGACCTAGTTTCTCAAACCATTTATGCTGTGTGTGTTAATTTTATACATGAATGGCGGCGGGACCAACTGTTTAAAGTCGACAGATTTTTGAGTAACTTTTCATGGCAATTTTTTTTCCTTCAGAATTTTTGCCAGAAATCTGCTGAAAGGAATTCACCGAAGAAATATGTTTATTATTTTGTTTCAATCGAGAATCTGACCTGGGCTTTGAACCTTGGTCTGACGTCTAATAAGCCAACACACTACCTACTAAACTACGGCGCCTTCTAAACTACTTCGTCTATATTTCTAGAGTTTATTTGATGGTCAATATAAGCAAAGTTTCCATTTACAATCGCGAATGTTGTTGTTAAACTATATTGTGCCATATGATTGATTGTGGATGAATGCGTTTTTCTGACTTAGCTTTTAATTGAGTTTAAAATTCTTTTTAATTTACTGCCATATAGAGTTTAGATACCTGTCTCTAATGGCATGGTACTCATGTAGTTTTTTTTTTTTTTTTTGAAATGCATAAATAATTACCAAAGCCTATGAAAAAAAGAGAAAAAAAACACATGCAACATAGAGGCTATTTTGCATTAAACCCCGAGAGGTTAAGCGAACAGCAGGCAAAGTATTGTCATACTGTTGGAAGCCAGTTCTTGGAACACATTTTTAGCATAACATTTTTGCTTGGAATCTAATCTACTTTCAGTTTTCTAATGTTGCAAAAGACTAGAAAATTCTAAATCGAATAAACAACTGCATGTTCATGTTCATAATTTTTTTCTGGTTTTTTCTTCAGCAAAAAGCAAAAGAAAAAAAATATAGAAAAACAAAAACTGATTTATTTACAGAACCACACACAGATGGTTATTTATTTGTTTATTTACATTTTTTTAAAAATTTTTTTAAGCGTTAAAAATATTTTTTACTTTGAATTGTTTGCATGTAAATGTGCATTGAAGCTTAACACAATGTAATCAAAATAATTAAATTTATTATTCAACTTCATCAATCTTAGGGGCAGAACGCACAATACGCTCGTTCGTTCGGTCATCTGTAAGTTTACAGGCACAACAGCAACAACATGATGACAACTTAAATGTCTTTTTCATTTCGAACAGGCTGAAGTAGTGGTCACTTCTACGTTCAACTCTACTTATAGTTGGAATTGTTGTACAAAAAGATTGTGAATCAACATGCATGCACACAATCAATCTACGCAGAGATGGGATGGCATACACAAACAGTAGAATAAATAGACAAATGTTCAGACACATAGAAAGTCTGTTTGTCACTTGAAGAGTTGTTATTGGTTGTGTTTTTTTTTTGGTCACTGTACAGAATATTTTCACTTTTTAAAACTTAATTGTGTGGAACCGAAAATCGTTAATCTCTTTGTATATGTTGCAGATAATTATCAAAAAGGAATTCGTATCGTTGCCCCCTTTAAATCGGTAAATACAAGGTCTTATAAATTCGAGTTTATTTTTTAAAAAATCGTTCTTTTGTGTTTAAATGCTTCCAGTGCATGCAGAAGATTATGACCCTAGAGAGAGAAGCAGCATAAGATTTAGCGCCACCTCTTAAAAAATAGTATGACTGCTGGAGTAAATTTCCTGAATTTTTGTTCGAAATTGGTCTGGTCAGGGATTGGGTTTGTAACACGGCCTCAAGTCTAATAGGCCAGCACATTAGATCGATTAAAATGAGTTGAAAAAGATCGACGAAAAGCTAAGAAATAATGCCGAAATTCTACGAACTAACATCGAAATTCCAATTGAAATTGAATTGCTTTTAACACAATCATCTGCGAAGCTGGACAACGATAGATCTCTTCAAAATTGCTTACGGATATCATGAAACCCTGTTCACCTAACCAAAGTGAAAGACACAATTGCAAAATAACATACGTAGTAATTAAGCATCAGACGAAAATCAAAGACCAGCTGAAAATCTATAGCTTAAAATGGAAACGAAAACTGAACTTCACATTTCTCTGGCAGAAAGGAACGGCTGCCTCCAGCATGAAAAAAATTAGCATCATTGTAATGTATTCGAAAAGATTCGATTTGAAAGTTTGTAACACCAATATTGCAAGCCTAATATATGTTGACAGATAATGTTATTTATAGGTCATGGCAGATGGCAACCCTATTATTCTAGAAACTGCAACATTAGACCCTTCATATAATTAGAAAATGTTAAGACAGGAAAGGAAGTGTTAAGGCAGGCCGAAGTCCGACAAATGGTTTATTAAGGTTGCTTACGAAAGAGGGCTGTAGACAGTCGTCTACGTACGTCATGCCTCTTACACAAAAAAAGGTAAAATATTCTGTATTGATCATGATCTGGAGGCATAGTCATGCAGGCATTGAAAATATGCTGGTTATTGGAGTTCTATTTACTTAGTTACTTTCTTAATCTGTTATTACTAAACTTTAGTCAGGATTACAACCCAGCTTCTCGCAACACCCATGCAGTGTTTGTTAATTTTATCAAAGAATGGCAGTGCTTATAGTTTAAAATCGAGTCCGAGTTTTTGAGAAACTTTTCATGGCAATATTATTTAGTCTCAGAATTTTTGCCAGAAGAGTATTGAGAGCATATTTCGAGATGTCTAAGCCAGAGTTTAAACCACAGACTCTCGTCTAATAAGCCAACATGCGACCTACTAGACTAAGGCGTCTTTAATAACTTGGGTTGAAACGGAATTTGATAGAATGTTTGGATATTAAGGGCAATATAGTTTGCTAAACCTGTAGTACTCAAAAAAGACATCTATGAATGTATGGTTGTAGGGCAGATGGATGGTGAGAGGTCATATGATGATGATTAGACAATAATATGTTCTGTACAAGATGTCATCACATAGAGTAGGTTGGACTTTCACTACAACTTTGTGAGGCTTATGAGAGAACTTCAAAATGATTCAGGGATGAGTTAACTTAATGGTTCAACGGCCTAGTGCGCGGTCTTAAGTGAGGAAGAATTGGGATTTGTTATACCCCTTCCGATCCCGGCTTACATATAATTTAAACAACATCTGTGTGCCACTGTTTACAACTTGATGTAAACAACAACAATTGCTTTGTTTGTTATTCCTCTATTTACACTTTTACATAAACAATAACAATTACTACTCGAATGTTTGACAAATCTTTGTAACGAAGATCTTCAAACCACGATTACTCTTTTCAAACACACCGCGTCTTCACACAAGTCTGGCTGACCTTTTACTGACTTAGTTACCTGCTTTGCCTTGCCTTTTATATGTAAATAGTCTGATCAATGTTCTTGTAGGCGAATATTCGTGGCTTCACCTTCTCGAGATCTCTATAAATGTAGACATCGTTGTTTCATTATTGTTATTTGTGTATTCTGTTTACATTTATTCTCGTAGTGTTTGTTGGTATATTTTTGTTCACTTGTTTATCATTTATTTATGCTGGTGTTTGTTGTTATATTACGCAGTGCGATAATTTGTAAACAAGTTCATTGTTCTTGTTTTTGTAGCTTTTGTTTATAATTTTAATGTTAAACAATGTAAAAGCTGAACATCAGTATCTAGATTTTTCCATTTTCGTAATAATATAATAATGCTGATGTATATACAATATGCAGGTGATATGTATGTCGATTGATTTTTCGGGCCAACTTAAGCGTAAAGTCAACTTTCCAAACAAATTGCTTAGCTTTGATGCACTCTACTTAAAAATCGATTAATTTCTTCTTTTTCTTTCAAAAAATATTTTTATTTTTTTAGTCCTCGTATGCATTTCCCTTTAATCCCACACAACTTCCTTTAATATCCTTGGCTAGACATTTGACTTTCTTACTTGACTTGTGTTCAGTCGTTGGTTCTCCCACATACAAAAGCTTTGAACATATAAAATATGAATCAAAATAAAATGCGGAAACTCATACAAAAAACAAAAAAATATTTGTATGATATGTATGTGTGTGTATGCATAAATATATTTAAAAATTGTATATTTTACAAATCGTTTATTTTATTTATTTTGTTTTTCATAGAGACTATAACACTATACTACGTACATATGTAAGTATGTACATAGATGGCGGGCAAATAATATAAACTATACACTTTATATGCAAATCTTTAAATAAACCATTAGAATGGCTACGTACGATATTGTTTGTACAGCCCATGTATATATTTTCATTTGATAGTGGTGTTTTATGGATTCATATTCTCATTCATATGATCTTTATTTTATGCTTTAATATCTCTCTGGCCTGGAACATGTACTATTCATTACTTGGTCTTCTTATTGAGTTTATACAATATATTGGCAATAATTTTTTTTTTGTAAATCCTTAGGAATTATGTAAGAAAGTAACAATAGTGGGATAGGATACACATGAAGAATTGTTTGCATATTTATGAGGTTTTTAACCCTTTTAGGAGTTTAGCATAACGTCATGCAGACGTTATGATTTATAATTGTTTGTATTAAGGACTACAAGAAACGTTTAAACTATGAAGGTATACACAGCTGCATGGGTGAAAATCATCGTATAATCGTTATTATAACTATACTGACTGCCAAAGATCCGGCAGTACTGGCCATGTTGAAGTCGCCCTAGTCTAGTAGGTAGTGTGTTGGCTTATTAGACGAAAGGCCCGAGTTCAAAACCCCGGTCAGACATCAAAACGAAAATATGAAAATATTTCTTCGGCGACTTCCTCTCAGCAGATTTCTGGCAAAAACTCTGAGAGAAAAAATTGCCATGAAAGGCTTCTCAAAAATCTGTCGTTCGGAGTCGACTTTAAACTGTAGGTCCCGCCACTCATGTATAAAATTAACGCACACAACACGAGTGGTGTGAGAAGCTAGGACGTTGTGCAATGGGTCAATTCGACCTCCAGGTACTGTACTTTTCACAGTTGACAAGTACACGACATCTAACCATGTTGATCTGAGTAAAAATAATTAAAGAAATTAAAATCATCGCATACATATTGTTACGTTTTTACCTTTTAAAATCGTTTAAAATATGAGTTCGTAGATTGCAAATAAATTTTTTTTTTATTATTATTATTATTTATTTGCCATCTATTTTCCAATAACAAGCAAATATGATAAATTGAAAAAATAACATGTCCTATTGAATCCCTTTGGAAACAATAATATAAATTATATGTACAGTTATATTTAAAGATAATATAATAAAATTAACAAAAAAAAAATAAGAAAAATTAATTAAATTAGTAAATAATTATAATAAACTTATTAAATAAAAGGGAGATCTAAGATATGATTTCTTTTGAGTCTTCTGATTTCATCAGTCTCATCTAGTAATGTAATTGCCAATACGTTTGTATGGTTACTGAGCCTAGCTAAATAATTGGAGCTTTATCTTTTTATTTCTGATTTTATAAAAGGCATGTTAAGGTCATTATGTAGTGATTTATTGGTTATATAAAAAGGAGCGTTTGTTATTGATCGTAAAGCCTTAGATTGAAATCGTTGTAGGATTTCTATATTAGAGTTGCTGGCAATTCCCCACAATTCTATACCATAGGTCCATATAGGTTTAAGTATGGTTTTCAGAAGTGCAAATAAAATAAAAATAAATATGTGTTTAGTTTTAATTAAATTCTTTATTGTTCGCACAATTCTGTGTGCCACTGTTCACAACTTGATGAAAACATCAACAATTGCTTTGTTTGTTATTCTTCTTTACATTCTTTTGTGTAAACAATAACAATTGTTCGACAGATCTATATAACGGAGTTCTTCAAACCACGATTATTCTCTTCAAACACCGCGCGTCTTCACACAAGACCGACTGAATTTTTATTGACTCCGTTGCCTGCTTTGTCTTGCTTTTTATATGCCAACGTAAACAGTCTGAAGTCGAATGTTCGTGGCTTCACCTTCTCGAGATCTTTATAAATGTAAACATCGTTGTTTCAGTTCATTTTTTTAAATAATCTCTCTTTTGAGTTGCCAAATGCATCCAGTGCATGCAGAAGATTATGATCTTAGAGAGAGAGAAGAAGAATAAGATTTATGAGCAGGTTATCCTATTATTCTAGACCCTACATGTGCTTAGGAAATGTTAAGACAAGAAAGGTGGTGTTAAGGCAGCAGGAAATTCAACAAATGGGTTGTTAAGGTTACTTATGTACATATGCAAAATAAACAAGGTCTATATCAAATGGGTTGTTAAGGTTACTTATGTACATATGCAAAAGAAACAAGGTCTATATCAAGCCTTTTCTAGTCACATGAATATAGATTTCTGCTGGATGCTGAGTACAGATAGATAAAAAATCAACTACTGGTGCTCCTTTAGACTTTTATATTACAATGGAATGGAAGAATTTCAAAAATTATTTTCTTCGGTTTCAGAGATCAGCAATGAATCGTTTTTTCGCTACTCATGAAATTTTGAATATATTTTGAATATATAACAATATTGAAATTTAACTATTCTGATTCATTCATACTCACTACAACGTTGATTTATAAGTACAGATTGCAATGAGTATGCGTACAAAGTTGACATCAAACTCATAACATTCGAAATATGTTTGATTCATAAGTCTACTCATTTAGATGCATAACTTTAGAAAAATACTCATAATACTTATAAATTCTACAGTCTGAGTTATTGTTGCCTTTGCAAAAAAAAGGAAAAAGACGCATTAGCAAAAAAGACAAAGCAGCAAGCAGAACAAACACACAACCATTTAGTGAGTATTTTAGTGTTCGTAAGCGAATCATTGTACATATTTTGTGCTTTGTGTATAGGATGAGTCATGGAGAGTCGAAATCAACAACATCATACGTGTTGCTAAGTATGAATATGATGAGTACTTCGAACTTGGAATATGAATAGAAGAAGTTCCATGATACTAAAATAAGTATGAATGCGCATAAGTATCAGAAATTATGAGTATGATTTGATTCTACTCATCTTTTTGAATACTCATTGCTGGTCTCTGTTTGGTTTATAATTTCTGAGTGTGTGTGTCAGACTACAATGCAATAATTGTAGGCGCATGGTGCGTAATTTAAAATACAAAAAACTACAAACTTCATGGTTATGTGTATGTACGTGTTGGACAAATCCATACTTCAAAGAGCAAAAAGTAAGCAACAAACGACAGCTAGAACAACAACAACAAAACAATAATAATAACAAGAATACAAAAGCAATATCGATGTTAAAGTTCCATTAAAAAGATTACACGCCCTTGTGGCAATTGAGTGGCTTTTAAGCCACCATATAATACATGTGCAAAAAACTAACAACAACAACCAAAACGACAACGATGGCATTAAGGAAACTGAAACTGAACACAAAACTATAGCCAGGCTATAATGCAACGATTGTGGCCTGCAAGTATTGCGTATCTACACATATATGTATATATATAGAGGGTCGTAGGTGGTGGTTGTTATTGCCAAAAGAAAACAGGTCTTTACAAACACAGGGGGGTAGAATTTCTTTTTTGTCGCCCTTACTGTTCCATCAAGGGTATGAGGTGTCGCATAAATGCGTAAGGCATGCACTGACTCAAACATAAATCTGTAAGAGACTTTGAGCCCTATACGTACATACCCACATACATATTTATGTATATACATATGTATATGCAGTCTATCAATTTTTCTTATTCCTTCTTGTTGCTGTTGGTGTTTTTGTTAACCATTAACTTTATTGACTCGTTTTTGCAACATGTAGCATGTAAAACAGTAATAATGAAAAGCACAAAAAAATTCAAAAAACTATACGGTGTAGTGAAAACAACAACAACGACACTAACAAAAGTAGCATAAACTAAAAAAGTCGACAACTCGTGACATTATAAATTATTCACACATACCATTACGCATACATACACATACGCCTACATACGTGTAAACCTTATGAACTTAAGAGGAAAGGACCAAAAAAATAAATTGTAAATAAAGGAAACAACTTTTCATAAAAACACACTTACACACACATACATTCAGAAATACACACAAACGGTATATACTCGTGCGTAGACACAACACACAGTCTTTTTCATTTTCCATCTCTGATGAGTGCTTTGCAATACACAGCGAAAGCGCAACAATTGTTCGTAAGTGTGCGTATTAAACTTGTTATTGAATAAAAGTCTTGTAGCACAGTGTAACCGAACAAAGTAAATTTCCCGCTGTAATATTCATTAGATTTTGTTTTTAGGTTCTAGACTGCTTAGCTCCAATTATGAACTGAATTTTTATTAAATTGAGAGACAAATGTGAGCAAGAATTATATTCCAAACTGATCTCCTTTAATTAATTGCACAGCTCTGCAAATTTGGACTTTTTTTGTGCAAATAACATGGCTCCAGGTGTTTCCGAAGGCATTTAGCGCGCTGAACATGAAACTTTCCATCACGTCAGGTTTTCGAGAAAAAGGGGGCTGAAACCCCTAAAAATAGCGTTTTTGGCCATTTTTTGAAAAATTGTAGAGCTAAACACTGACGTGCTAGAACCATCGCTATTGTCAGAAATTGACAATTGATCTTTGCTCTTTAAAATTGGTCAATTGGCCAAAGCCAAATTGATTGGGTGCGTCCTTAAAGTAGGGGGTGGGTTTATGTCATGGGGAGCAAGAGAAAAAGAAACACATAAGGGGTTTTTGGGGTCGCTGATTACAGATCTTCATTCAGATTTAAACAATTCAAAATGGCGGATGTAACCGCCATATTACATCCGCCAATTTGAATTTTTTTTCTCTGAATAAAGAACTGTAATCAGCGACCCCAAGAACCCCTGAGTAACAATTTTCAAGTAAATCTGATTAATTTTTAAGGGCAAAATTGTCGGTTTCTTGAGTTTATTGACGATGGCTTGCATTTTATAGGCGATGACTTGCATTTTTTTGTCGATGACTTGCATTTGGTGGTCGATAACTTGTATCTTTTGATCGATGAATTACATTTTATTGTTCGATGACTTTCCCTTTTTTTTTTGGATGACTTGCACTTTTTTTAGTCAACGACTTGCGTTCTTTGGTCGATAACTTGCATTGTTTTGGACGATGACTTGGATTTTTTGATCGATGACTTGATTTCTTTGGGCCAAGAACTTGTATTTCTTTTCAATGAGATGCAGTTTTTGGTCGATAAATTGCATTTTTTATTCGATTACTTTCTTTTTTTTTTTGTTCAATGATTCTCATTTCTTATGTCTTGCGTTCTTTGGTCGATGAACTGCATTTTATTATTCGATGACTTTCTTTTTTTTTCGATGACTTGCATATTCAGTCAATGACTTGCGTTCTTTGGTCGATGACTAGGATTTTTTGGTCGATGATTTGCATTTTTGGTCAATGGCTTGCATTCTTTGGGCGATGACTTGCATTGTAGTGGTCTATGATTTGAATTATTTGGCCGTTGATGAAGAAATTAGCTTTAGTGCCTATATTAGCATCGTCAGCGATATCTCCGGTTCTAAGTAATGCCCAACCTTAACAAAAACTGTTTCGGAAATCTCGACAACACGGCTATCCAGCCCCTCACAATTCCGTTTTTTATCTTTTTTTCTGGTTTATGAATGTTATGTGTGGTGAAAAAGGCCGGTCCTTACAACTTGATCATCTATGATCAGGAAACATGATTACGTTTTTTTTTTTAATTTTCACCATTTATGTCCCACTGTATCGAATGGTAAATTGAAAAAGAAAAAAAAAAAAATTAACAAGAGATCAAACAAAACCTTCCCTGTTTGCGTTTTTCTTTTTTCGATGATGCACTATTATTCGTTTAAACACTAACAAGCATTTAATTTTTCTTTCTTTCTATTTTTTTTTATATCAACTTTTAGGATTTTCGTTCCTTCACTTTTTATTTTTCATTTATTTTGTTCTCTCTGATTATCTTCAGTCCATGCATTTCTATGCAACCTATGTACGAATAATAAATTTTATATTATAAAAGTAACACGCCAAACACCGATTGTCGCTGTAGACATCATGCAAACACTTTAACTTCCTTTTCTCACTTTGTGCATGTGCATTTAAATGTGTGTGTGAATGGGTGTGTATGTGTTTTTTGTTTTTATATTTTCTGCCTACGCCAACATCAACACTTATCACTACATTATCCTGTACACACAAGTCTGATTGTATTCAATGGGACATGTGTTGTTCACCAACATTATGTATACCATTGCCTACCTATACACATGCAAATGGCATGTGTATATGTGTGTACTCGTATGTATGTATGTAGTTAAACTTTTACACTTGAAAATTTGCATCATCATTGTATTATGCTTACAAACTTTCATACATAATATTTATGCTCATACCTTACATTGGTAAACACCTACATGCATATGCATGTGTGCATAAGGTACATATGTGCATGTGTATGTAAAATACCATTTAAATTGTAATTTTAGTTGTGACTTTTCTCTAGTCGTGTTGTGTCTCTCTCTCTCTCTGGGTGTGTGTGTGTTCTTTTGTAATAAAATACAATTCTAATAGCTTGATAACGATGCTGTTGATGTTTCAGGAACAAAATATACTAATCTACACACATACAAACACCTATAACGATAGCTAACGCAACAAACAAAAACAGAAACGAAAATGTTATAAAACACAAAGCCCACAAGAGCTTTGTTTATACACACACACACATGTATTGCTTTCAGTACTGCCTCGGTTCTGTTTATGTTCTGCGCGTTAACGTCTGCGTTGATGCCAGCATAGACAGAGTTAACATAAGCGCAGCTACTCATTCTCTCGTAAATAAGGCATGTGCTCTCTGTGTACTCATTTTTCTTTTTCTTTCCCTTTAGTTTGTTTACATTTTACTGTGCTGTGCTGTGCTATTGTTTTTGTTTTTTTTTCGGGTCTAACAAGTCTGCTCTCCATTGTTAGATTTTTACGCACAACAACTTGTTTGATTGCCAGCCGGTAGTTGTGTATCACAGCGAATAAATATGGGAGAACAAAAATAATTTAGTGTATGTGTATAAATGCGTGTGTGTGTGCCTAGTCTCTTGTAAAATCCGTAATGACAAGCAATTTTACTTGTGATGTGAGGGTGATATTTACACTGAAAGAAAATCTATTGAAAATCGAGCAATAGACCGAATTTCCGTACGTCGAAGAAACGCAAGATCTTTTGAAAACATCGCCGCTGTCTGTGAGATGCTGCGGATTTCACGTGTCCCAGTTGATTTCGATTGACATTTCGCAGACCGTAAATTTTGAATTTGAATAGACAACGACAAGTGTTCGCTAAATAGACCCTGGAGCAACTGGCTCTAATTTTCATTAAAAAATTATCTTCAGCGAGGAGTCACATTTTTGGATGAATGTCGAATTGTCGAATTTGAAACGCTACCAATCCATATGGGATCCAAGAGCATCCAATGCATCCCGGAAAGTCAAGGTTTAGTGTGGATCATTGGTCAAAGTTTGTTTGAGAACGACGTTGGCAAGGATATCACTGTCAACGGCTAGCATTATAGGTCAAAGATTAAAAAATTTTTTTGGCCTGAATTTCATTATCAGGACATAAGCGACATGTGGTATAAGCTGGCTACAGAGATCGTTCAGTTTGAAGCCGTAAGAGTTTTGTCCTGTGGGATTTTCTTAAGCCGCAGTTGTATTCAAATAAGTCGTCCAAATTGAGCTTGATTTATGAGCCACAGTCATACAATATTGGCTATTTCGAATGTGCTCACTCAAAAAGACATGGTGGACATTTGAGCTGTGTTGTATTCCACACATAATGGCATTAATAATCCTTTCAAAAAAATAAAAATTTCGATGATATCTCATACACACACACTTTGTTTTATTTAAATTTTAGGATATGAAGCGTACATAGAAGAATAATATAAAACCTAGAGTGTATAAATATAATATGTATTATATATCATATATTTACAAATTATATCTTAATTATTGGGTGCCCTTGCAGTCTAGTGGGTAGTGTGTTAGACTTTTAACATGAGGATCATGGGCTCGATCTGTTACACTACACCAAGCTTAAGATCTATGTTACTTAGTTCGTAATAATTATAGAATAATTTGTAATTGTATTCCAATTAATAATAAATAATTATTTTAAGCTGAGTACCAAAGACTATTTGCTCTAAGTAAAGTAACTGATCAGATTCTCTAATGGGAATCAGATCAACACTACCCAGACATTAATAAACTATTGCTCTACCCTATCAGGGCACTAATATTTATTTATATATCATCCATCTGGTAATCTGTTTTATCCAACAGATAATCCTTCACAGTTTTACCCTCGTAATTCTCAACATCTTCACAATTTAGAACATATTTTTCCAGTATAGGCACTATAGGCTTCAAATCATATTTCACCGCTAAATGACCAATTGAGTCGCCAGTTTGTAACGTTCCATAATCCAAAACATTAATTTTATTGTCTACACAAAATTTCAGTAAATGTTCGAACAGTTCGACCTTTCCCTGGAGAGCAGCAGCATGTAAAACTGTATAACCATTATCATCGTAGGCCCGCAACATTTTTATGAAACTTTCCTTTACGCTTTCTGGATATTGTGTTAGATTTTGTAGGCACTTTTGAATTGTTAAAATAACTTGATCACTGTTTCCACTTATGGCAATATGTAGTGGTGTTCTACCCATTATATCCTGTACATTTAAACTACATCCCAAGCCAATGAGTGGTCCTATGAATTGGGGATTGTTTTCCTTGCAGGCAACATGTAAAAGATTTTCACCATATTCATTGCGTGCATGTGCAACAAATTCGCAGAATTCTGGTTTCTTCTTGCACAACTTGTAAAGATATTTCAGGTCTTCGATCGAATTCAAGGCATCAAATATTGCAGAATTATCTGAAATGAAAGAATGTAATTGAAATGATTTTTTTTTCTGTACAGATTTTGAAAAAATTAAGAATTCAGGATATGAAAAAAACTCGAAAGCTTTCAATTTTAAAAACCTCTTTTAAGCAACATTCTTGTACAGGGTGTTGCAGCAAGAATTCGTTCAGTCATTCATTAATTCATTTTCAAATAAAGAAGAAATTTTACGATTAAGTATGAAATAAAATATTCATCACATTGCCCCGCCATGATGCCGATGATAGGACAATATTGATGGCCATTTTCATGGTTTGAGCTTCTGTGTAAACTGAATGTTGTATCATTTTCAGGGACACTTTCCTTTACAGTATCAATGTTTTTAAGAATCTGCCGAATAACTGATACACGGGAGTCTTACTGTCCATAATCGAGTCAGTTCCTTTGAGCGCCTGACACATTAGGTGCACTTTCACGACTGAATTTTCTTCAAGGTTCGCAAGCGTCCTAAGCATAATTTTTTAAATGTTTGCAGTAAGTTTTCACAATTTTTAATAATCGAAATAAGGACATGTGACAGCTGCCAAATATCACAGTTGCCACTTGCACAAAAAAAAATGCCACTAAGTTTTACAAGTGCACTCCTACTGAAGCACCCTTTACTATTTAGTTTGCCAAATTCACGTAGACGGGTTTTTCACAAGGGCATGGTAATCTAGATGTTGCGAAGAAAAGAAAAAAAGAAATACTGCGTGACTTGTATTTGCCACTTACCCAAATCAGTTTCGTCTTCTTTTGCCACCATATCGTTAATCTTATCAATTCCACTTTTCACTGTTACCTTTCCATATGAGATATATAATGTGTCCAAATGCGGCATAGCGAAAACACTATCCTTTGAAATAATATTCGGACGTGCATTGTGGGTTCTTGGTTCGCTATCTACCTCTGGATATGGGCGTTTACGGTTACGGTTCTCTTTAACATAATAAAATTTAACACAATTACTTTGGTATGTCGAGTTTTCAATTACGACACTTATATTGACTTCTATATCGTTCCCATTATTAGCTTCATCACATTGGGGATTGTCGTAGGGTGGCGTTGTAAAAGTAATGGCATGATTGCTAAATATATCGGATTGTGTTACTATTACAATTTTTTTCCATTCCGTTTCCTTTGTTTCTGGATGAATTTTTTTGATGCAAATTTGAGGGCTAAGTTTTGAAGGCAATTTGATCAGTAAAGTAACTCGGGTGCCACCATGAATACTGCCCTTAGTATTGCATATGCTATTTATGGATAGGTCATCGCCATCAAAAATGTTGCAAGTATAAATTGTATTTGCAATCAGTGAATAAGTATCATCGTAAAAATTTCTCTCAAATATGGTTACACCTAGACAAACCTGGAAATGAGAAAATAAAAAATTATTTTTTAGTTTTATCGGCTGTGTTGTAAAGACCAGAGCGATATGATCACAACCAGAGATCAGCAATGAGTATTCAAAAAGATGAATAGAATCGAATTATACTCATAATTTCTGATACTTAGACGCATTCATACTTATTTAATATCATTAAACCTCTACTCATATTCCAAGTTCGAAGTACTCATCATATTCATACTTAACAACATGTAAGATGTTGTTGATTTCGACTCTCCATAACTCAACATATATAGTACTATATATATTATATACATACATACATAATTGGTCTTTACAACCCTACAGGATTACGACCTAGCTTCTTACACCACTCATGTTGTATGTGTTAATTTTATAAATGCGTGGCGGGACATACAGTTAGATATTTGAGAAACTTTTCACGGCAATTTTATTTACCAGAAATCTGCTGAAAGGAAGACGCCGAAGAAATATTTTTTCATATTTCGTTTTGATGTCTGACCTGGGGTTTGAACCCTGGCTTTACGTCTAATAAGCCAACACACTACCTACTACACTACGGTGCATCGCGTACGAACTCAAAAATACTCACTACACATTTGTGTGTTTGCTCTGCTTGCTGCTCTGTCTTTTTTGCTTATGTGTCTTTTTTTCTTTTGTTGTTTTTCTTTTGTTGTTCATTCAATGATATTAAAATAATTATGAATGCTTATAAGTATCAGAAATTATGAGTATAATTCGATTCTAATCATTCTTTTGAATACTCATTGCTGTCTCTGATCAATGCATGACTTTACTAATCTGTATCGTACGACTGCAATTGGATCACATAATAGAACAGAACGGTAACTATCAGCTGTATTGCATCGTATCAATGATGGGCAATAAAGCCTTCAATTTAATGCCATAAGGGCGCCTGGAGGGCGATCAAATGAAATCATCAACGCCTTATATGTGTGCATGTTGTCGTTCTATACGTACACGTTGACAGCATTGTTTGATGAAAATCAAAAAATTTTGATTTTTTCATTTGATGAATTTTTATTTGATCGTTTGATTGTGACTGACAAGCATTATCTCATTTGCTTCGTTATCGTCGTAATGAACACATCCATGCGCTGATAAACAAAAAAATATTTTTTTTATTGTGAATAGTGTGTTTCTATAGTCGTCTTTACATTTAAATTTTAATTCATTTAAAAGGTTTTCATATGAAAACTGATTCTGTTTTTTATACCAACTTTTCACGCAAAGTTTTTCCTTTCTTTTCATATTTTATTTTTTTAATAAAATTGCAATAAATGGTCATCCGATGACTTTTTAGGAAACGATTACTACAACATCAAAATGCAAATGATGATTGACGAATTTATTTGTACGTATCCTTTTAAATGTCAATCACACGACACTCACACTTATGTATTATTTGATTAACTTATTTGATCCTCTCCAGGCGCCCTAAGAATGGGTTACTCACTCTCCAACTTTGATTTGAGAAATGCATAAAACTACTTGAAACTTTAGTTTATTGGTCAACATTTTATAAATCCACAAATTGTAATACTTACGTTGGTTTCGGCGCAATCATTGAGCGATTGTACATTCTCTAAATTTATTTCACCCAATAAGCTATCGAATGACAAAGGCAAACCCTTTGCAGTATAGAATTCACGTTTTCTTTCGATTGATGTTTTGTGTTCGCTTTTCTTTAATCGTATTATAACATAATCCTTTAATTCCCAATATTTCTTTGTTGGATATACGGGATCATCTTGCATTCTTTGCAATATAACATCATAATTTAAATTTTCCTCTGTTTTATGTTGCAGTAAATGTGGCGATAAGACAATATTACGATTATTTTCAGCGTAACGATGCAATGTGCACAGTACATAATAATCACGTTTATTATCAAATTCATCATTTTGATGATTTGCGGGCACATTTAATGTTACTTTTGGATATGAATCTTCGATTTGACCGTTTAGAACACCATGTGTCATATGCATTTCTGATGGATAACGATAATGGAAATTTTGTTTTGGCGGAATTTCAAATTCTGCATGGAATTCGTTGTTTAACATTTTAAAATTTTTTTAAAAATTAATTTTAATATCAAAAAAGACTTTTATTTTTCACTTAAAACACTCTTATCGCGTTAACGTCAACAATACTAATATCTTTCAACGAACAGTGCGACAGCTTTTATAGTCCATTCGCCACATTAGGGCCGTTCATGATTCAAATTCAAGTAAATACTTCGTTCTGATATATTCTTTGGGGAAATCCCAGCCTTTTTTAAAATACAACAAATTCTCACAATTGAAAAATGAGGGAATTATACATAATAATGCAATACATTGTACTGGAATAATATTTTAATAGAAATTATTAATCAGAGCTGAAATCACATACAGAAACAGGGATGTTGCGAAGTCTTTCTTATGTTAAATTATAAAAAAAACAAAAGATCGTTCGAGAAGCTTACTTTGTCTGACTTAATGGAATCATATTGAACAAATTTAATTAACATTAGGACAAAGGATAAAATTGAAATATGCAACCAGATACGACAGTTTAATTTTCCATTGAATTAATGTTGCACAATGGTGCCGGCTTTATGTTAGGAGCTGTGGTGTAGTTTTGCAGTTTCTAAAATATTTTTTTGCTTGCTAAGTTCCATACAGGAACAGAATGCAGTTTTTGAACCACAACGAGGAGCTCTAGTCTAGTAAGCCAATACACAAACCATATTGACCTGCTCATTGATTTGAAATAATTGACCGAGGCCAACAAGCTATTTATGTCAAGCTGTAGGCACGATACTAATTTCAGATGTACATCGGAAAGTGTACATATGTAATTGCTGAAATTAGAATTTCTGTATGGCCTTTTCTATCATGTGGTTGACCTAAAATAGCGGTGGGGGGTAGAAACATCGTAAACGATAGCTCACACATGTATTTGATCAGTTAGACGCAATTTTGAACCGCCTTAATAATATTTTATAGATAAGAAATGTGTGTTCTTTTAGCGCGATACGTTGTTTACAAACAAAACGTATCAAAATAAAAATTCTCCTCGTTCAATTCATATGCATGGGAGAACAAAAATTTACTTAATTTAATAGCAATCGCTTTGCATGTACTCACTGACTATAAATAGAATGCTAAATGTAAGTATTTATTGCAATAAAAATATTTAACGTTCGCTTGCCTAACGAAAATGCGGGAGTTTCCCTAAGTTTATAAATTTTAATAAAAAAAACATTGTTGATATTGCTCCAGCTACAGAAGTAGCTTGTTTACTTGAGTGAAAAGTTTCAATTATTCAACAATAGGTGGCATTATACAATGACGATAGTATTGTGATGACAATACAATTGGCCAATTCACACGACTTTATATCGTGTATGTTGTATTCAATATACTTTTCATTTGTGAACGCTCAATGTTATGCTGTATTGTGTATTTCCTATTTCAAACGTCAAAAAGTGTCAAGAAGAAGAACACCAGTATTAATAATTTGATTTTCAAGCAACAAAATGCGAAATATTACGAAAGAAAGTAAATTAATTAATTCTCTGTACGAAAAATATAATTTTGATATATCAATTGTTGACACAAGTTATATAGAAAATCTTTTGTATTTTTATTCTTCTTCTTGATTACTGTCATTTACATAAACTGATAGCACGAAATCAATACAACTTTTAAAAACATATGAAAAAATTGTGTATAAGTGTACCGATTTTTATATGAAAATTATGAACAACAAGCGTACACTGTTGTATTTTCGTCCAATACAACGATACAAGAGCTTGTGTGAATTGCCCAAATATTTTAACGTGTCTGTATGAGCTGCAAAGATGAAACCGCGTAGTGTTTAGGACTGAAAATGTTAAGACCACAAAAAAAGTGCTGTACTCCGGTTATACGCAGATCACGAATTGAATTTTGTTAAACTACAGACCACAGTCATAATAGAACACTGGTCCGTCGATATATATACATGTACATATAGGCCGACAATACCTAAGAACGACTTCTGCAGAAGCTATAATGAAACGATAAAAGGGAAGATCATAGAACAAATTCTTTATTTTTACATGGTCCCTTATAATCCGAGACTAAGGATTTTTTTTGGGCATCCAGACATTAAAAAATGTTGCACTATATACGAGGGGTTGTTTGTTTTTCTCTTAATAATCTACATATATTAAAACCATACGTCCTAACTCGGTAAAAATTTAAAGGCCAGTTCAAGTTGTAGGGATGTACCATAATATCTTTCAATGTTATTACGTTGAACTTTGTTTACGCAACATTATTATTTTGAAATATTTGGAATATTACTAAAGCTCTATTGGTTTTATTTACAGAAGAAAATCTATAGCTGCTAACGTAGTAGCTGCACTATGCCACTTGAATGATAAATATTTAGAATCATTTTTGAAGTTCAAAGTTCGAAAAGAAAATTCTTTAAAAGCGTACTAGGCATCCCCTTAAAAGTTTGTCCATAACAGAATTATGAGAATTATTTGCTAACTTAACAAACTCATTGAAACTCTTTAGTCAGGTTTACAACCTTAGATTCTCACACCACCCACTTTGTGTGTGTTAATTTTATCCATTCGAACCTTTTGATACCGTACAAGGTTTTAAGCATGCAGGCGATAATTTATCATGTGACATCTTCAACTTCGTCATGGAGAGTATACTGTGGAAGGCAGACGTGCTATCCTCCACAAAAGTGTCCAGTTGCTTACGTACACTGATGACATTGACATCAGAAGGGGTACTAAACGAGATGTTACTGCTGCCTTTAGCGCTATTAAAGGGAATCTATTAAGATATATCTGGAAGTAATTAATGGCAAAGCGAAGTAAGATATCTAGTCGACGAGTAGGAACATGTCATGTATCGGATCCCAGATTAAGGCTGATAACTATACTTGCTCCAGCGAGACGGGTATTTGATGCAAGGATTTGCGGAAATCTAGATGTTATCGTTTAGATACCGTCATACATTGAAAAATATCTTAAAAGTATTCGATTCATATCCAATTTAAACTTTGGACGCCTTTACCAGTCGTATATCGCTTCAAATCTCATTGAAATTGTGCCACAGCGCCAGTGTCGTTTTTTATTTGTCACTCACTTTACTGTAAAAAAAGCCGGCTTTTTTTTTCTTACATCTTTAACAAGTGTTTTGTCGTTAACGTTGTTTGTTTTTACTTGTGCTTCTGTTTGGTGAGAGTGTTTTCACGTAAACATGATGATTTCTCTAGTTTTCCTAACGAAGTTATTGTTGTCACACTATTTGTTTTCGTTGTTGTTGTTTTTTGTTTGTTTTTCGTTTTTCTCTTTGTACTCATTGATTTTGTTTTTGCTTGTGTTTTTGCTTTTGCTCTGTACTTTATTGCATACACTTGTGTCGGTGTGTAATGGGGAAGACTGTTTAGTTTGTTATCATGTTGGAGACATAGGGAATAGCGGTCTGAATAAATGGAGTAAGAATTTTATTTTGAACAACCTATTCCAAACCAGGCTAGAATCGACTGCGTAAATTACTTTTGAATTGAATTGAATGAATCATCAGCGATGAAGTTTTTTTTGTTTTTTTGACAGTGAAGTACAGCCAGGGGCAGTTCAAGAACTTCCAAGCAGAGATCAGCAGTGAGTATTCAAAAAAAATTAATAGAATCGAATCATACTCATAATTTCTGATACTTATACGCATTCATACTTACTTGAATATCATGGAAGCTCTACTCATATTCAAACTTTGAAGTACTCATCAAATTCATACTTAACAACACGTATGATGTTGTTCATTTCGACTCTCCATAACTCAACATTTACAAGAATCACAAAATAAGTATGATTCGCGTACGAACACTAAAATACTTACTAGAAGGTTGTGTGTTTGCTCTGCTTGCTGCTCTGTCTTGACTGTAGATTTTCGATGAATGAGTGGAGTCACTCGAATCATTTATAAGTATTATAAGGCTTATGAATCAAACATATTTCGAATGGTATGAGTTTGACGTCAACGTTGTACGCATACTCATTGCAACCTGTACTTATAAATCAATGTTGTAGTGAGTATGAATGAATCACGGTAGTAAAATTTCAATGTTGTTGACTCACTGATTTTCAAAATTTCATGAGTTCTTATGAGCAACGAAAAACCGATTCATTGCTGATATCTGCTTCCAAGGCACACTGCTGCAGATACTGTTTGGTGCAGCTTGTGTACTGCCACCAACATAAGATCGTACTTCTTGAGATTACTGTTTAAATGACTCGTGGTTGGGAGGCAAGTTTGGCGTGCTATTATCTGGCGTTGCAGAGTAGTCATTTATGAAAAAAGACATGGGAATCGCCCATGAGGAAAGAACCATGCGTATTCTAAAACTAAATAAAGAATCCCGAGCACGCTAATGAGGGTACTCACGGGACAGTCCGCCGTACATGTACACCAGAGATTCGCAATGAGTATTCAAAAAGATAAGTCACTCGAATCATTTATAAGTATTATAATTATTTTTCTAAAGTTATGAATCTTAATGATTAGGCTTATGAATCAAACATATTTCGAATGGTATGAGTTTGATGTCAACGTTGTACGCATACCCATTACAACCTGTACTTATAAATCAACGTTGTAGAAAGTGTGAATGAATCAGAATAGTTAAATTTCAATATTGTTGACTCACTTATATTCAAAATTTCATTAGTGCTTATAAGTAGCGAGAAAATGATTCATTGCTGATCTCTGATGTACACCTGAACCCTAATGGCGTAGTGGAAAATGATGAATGCCGGGCATGCGGTGAAGACATCGAAAAGATGGAGCCTTTTTGTGTTACTGCCCAGCTATTGTTAGCTTGAGATCCTAATAATTTGGAGATGATACTATGCCAGAGCTAAATTATCTTAAAGGAAAGGACTGGAAGAAGTTGAGGAGGTAAAGTGGTATTTCAAATGGTGAGCACACAACAAGCCAACATTATGGCTTAGGTGTATGTTAGTTGGCATGAGGCCCATGGTTTGTCTCCTCCCCTTCAGCCTACTTACCTACCTAACTACAAGAAAATACCAGCCAGGATTGTCTGAAATGAAATCGGGTTACATATATATGAAGGTTACAGTGAATCTTATGATGCTTGGGACTTATATGGGCCTGATACTCATAATTCGGAGGTTAAAGGTATTCGTTTAACAGGTGTTAGAGACGTGGGGAGTTCAGAATCAGTAAAAATAGTCGGCTCTTGCATATAGATTCTGTTGCTATGTTGGCCCATTAAAAATCGTTTGCCATATCTAGTCGGCCATTGACCAACTTCAGTTTCTAGGTTTTTTTATTTTCGTATTTCTCTCGTTTCTTATTGTTGTTGTTATTATTGTTCAATGATTTCTGATTGTAACTTTTACTTGTTCGTTCGTCTATTTGTTTTGTTTTTATAAGTTCGTTTATTATTGTTGTTGTTGTTGCTTGCTGGCTCATTTGCTTGCTAAATGGCATTGATTTTCTTTTGCTGGTTTCTCTTTTTTGTTTTCCTTTGCGTTCTTTTTTTGCTCCATGTGTGCGCCTTATTATTATATTGACTGGCGCTTTTTCTTTTGTTTTTGTTTTCTTCTTGGCTCTTGTCTTTCTGTTGGGGTTCTGCTACTGCTAGGCGGCTGCTCTGTTACAGTTACTGCTGCTGCTGCTTAAAACTGTAGCTGATGTTTAATGTTTGACTTTACTTTGCTTCTGCTTTTTACTTAAGGAGAGCATACGTACTATGTGTATGCATGTTTGCATGTTTAACTCTGTGTCGGCCTCTTTCTCGTTGGGGTTTTTGTGTATGTGTCGTGGATGGCAACGTTCTCGTCGTCGTCGTTGTTGTCGTTGCCGTTGTCTACACTATAAAATGCCTGTGCTTTGTTTTGCTTGTTGGCTGGATGCCTGTGTGCTTTGCCTAAGTATAAGTATATATGTGTGTATGTGTATTTTTACATACATACAAATATTGTTGGTTGGATACATGCTTGGTTGGTTGGTTGTTGGCTGCTGGTGTATATGTGTACGTGTATGTTTTGTGTTTTTTTTTTTTGTTTGTTGGGTATCATCGTTCTAAAAGTAAAAAGCCTGCCTCAGTCTGTCGTTTGACGTTCGCAGAAGCATAACCAAGTGCAGGCGTGAATATACGATTTTTTTCAAATTTCAATAATAAAACGTGCGTTATTAAATGTGTGTTTTTTTCTCTTGTTTTTGTTCTTTTTTTGTTTAATTTATTGATACCAATGTTTTTTGTTGTTATTATAGTTCATAAATAGCTTGTTTTTTATTGTAATTTTTAAATTTGTAAAAGAAAATTTAAAAAAAAAATCAATTTTTCATTTAAAAGTTTTCATTAATGAATGAAAGTTTTTCTTTTCATTTTAAAAAGTGTGTGTTTTGTCGAATTCCATTAAAAGGCGCGAATTATGTTTTAGTCTGTTTTGTGTCTTGCTTTTTTTTGCTGTTGTGTAACATAAATAAAGTCTTGTTTTTACAGCCGCTACAAAAATTAAAAAAAAAAAAATAAAAAATATAAAAAAATATAAAAAAGTGCACGAGTGCTATTGCTGGCCTTTATGCCTATCACATGAAACTGCAATAGTTCAAAGGCCATACTTAGGAGTATAAAAATTACCAGAAAAAAGTATTTAAAATAAAATAAAAATCGAAAAAAATAATTTTTTTTTTTGGCCAGCAAAAAAGCCTGTTAATACAGTATAATAAATAATTAAAAATAAAAAAAAAAAAAATATTTGTGTTTATGTGTACTGCATAAGAATGTATATAACATAAAAATAAATTTAAAAAAAATATTCAACAATTAAAAAAAATAAAAATAAAAAAAATTAAAAAAAATTTTATGAAAAATTTAAGAAAAATATTAAAAAATCGTCAATCGAAAGTTGAATATTTAAGGGATTTAATTAAGTGGATTTAACCTAATAATCCTGCACATACTACAGGTAATTAAAATTAATATTATTGATACAGTTTTCGCATTTAAAAATAATGTTAAATATTTCCATGAATATTTTATGTTATTATAATGCTTAGATCTTGGCCTTACACTCGAAGAACAATGTCATTTAAGTTTTTCGTTGAATTCGTTTGACTAATATTGGTTTTCCATCTAGAAATATCTTGTACGTTAAAGCCTAAATTGTCCGTGTTGTATAGCTCGTGACATAGTGATATTGAAAACGCATTTAGTACGGCTTACAACCTTTAATTGGACGCCAAAATAGTCAGCACTGAATAGCAACGGCCTTTGACACCTTAAGGCTATAATGCACAAGGAATAGTCACTGTTTGTGAATGCAATCGCTTTTCTACAATTTCGTCTGGGTTCTCCGAGCTTTATGTCACGACTTAACTATGGAGTAAGAAATAGAATTCATCACTGAAGAATATTTTATGTGATAATCAGCATTTAATGCCTGCTTCTCTTATATCCAATCAGCATAGGGAGTTCTTAATGCACAGCGTGTGTGAGTTTCACTTCATACAGATCCAAATGCAGAATATGTCCCAATGTGTACAATTCCCTTCACAATACATCGCTTATGATATCATAATGAGCTCGTAATGCTTAAAAACTGGCTAGATTTGAATTCTCTTTCTCTACACAAATGATACTTCAGGTAGAAGGCAATTAACAGCTGACAGCCTTGCCATACTGGAGGTTTTGGAACCGTTATATGCAAAAGCCGGCATACTTTCGAAATGCAAATTAATATGAAAGTAGTCAGAACCCGGTAAGCTGCACTATCCGTATCCGATCCATGGGAGCAAGTAGTAGTTTAGTCAGATTTGAAACTCATTTGAGCCTGGCCCTATAGCTGTCCGGCTTCGGCAATCAGCATAAGGACTTCGCTTAACAGTTTAATTTATTTAGGATAAAGCTGAGAACCATTTTGAAAACTTTATAAATCTAGTGATGTGAAGTAAAATTAGCTTAAGAGGCCATCTGGAAAGAGGAGTCCAATGAGAGAAATTTGCAGCTAGCCAATGATAAATAGTACCAAATTAAGTGGCTCTCTTCTTCCCAAATCAATCAACAATGTCTTCAGAAGTCAATAAAATTTAAGCGAAGCCTCTCATTATCTGCTAGCAATATGCAGTGAATAAAGACGATAATTTTTTTTTTATATCTCTGGTGATGCACTTGAAATCTTCAAATAGGTCTTCGATGTCAGTAAGTCGGATTTATACCATTGTCATCTTCAATCTTCAAATTGACGGCATGACTTTGTAGTGCCTGTGTGCGTTTTTATTGTGGAGTAAGATTTCCTCTTCTATAATGATTCTCTATATTGTCCTTTTTAGTTCTTCCGAAACCATTTAGTCAGGATTACAACCTAGTTTCTGACGCCACCCATGTTTTATCTATGAGTGGCGGGACCTACAGTTTAAAATCGACCCCCAATGACATATTTTTAATGACAATCTTATTTGCCAGACGGCTGCTGAGAGGAAGTCTCCGAAAGAAATATTTTTTCATTTTTTCGTTTTGTTCTAGATGTTGGTCTGGTCTGGGGTTTGCACGTCGGCCTCACGTCTAATAAGATCATTTGGAATTTTAATTTTTTTGCACTGGAGCGCCAAGAGATGTAATTACCACTGAGGGTGGATATACTTCAAGCGATTCTTAAAATCGTCACATTCATGCAGTTATACATACATAATTGGTCTGACCTGGGGTTTGAATCGTGGCCTTACGATCTAATAAGCCAACACACTACCTACTAGACTACGGCGATATACTATGTTAACGTTAAAAGTGCCGTAAAGATTTACGAAGTTAAGCATCTGACTGACTTCTTGGGACTTTAATTCTTGCATCAATTGAATTTTAGTGGATGCCGGTCTAAATGATATGTAATGATGATATGTTGGCATTTAAGCTTTTGAGAATGTTTTTATTAAGGAGTTTGCTTTGCTTCCACCTTTCCTATCTCCATTAATGATTTTAATGGCCTTAAATTTTGGTTGGTCCAATATTGCAGAATCTATGAGCTGCTGTCGTGGAATTGTACTTCCGGTTAGCATACCTCAAAGGCTGTTTAAAATCGTCACAAGGTAGAAGTTACAACCGTATTTATTAATGTATTTCGAGAGGACCATAAACCGTTTACATAGAATCTTAATCTTTTCCAGTCGGCTGCTTTGTAGAACAGGTTTTTAGGGTTCCCGCTTTCAGTTGAAATAGTTCTTCTACAGAAGAATTTTTTCTTTTTCCTTCCTTTTTATTCTTAAAATGTTCATTGACTGTTGAGGTCTTTCTGCAAATGTTGAATGTGTGAGTTAGTCATTTCATACACAGTGTGAAAGAGTTCAAAATACTCTTCTGGGTTTTCAGTTGCGCAGATTATGTTTAAATTTTCTTTGAGGAAATCTTGTATTTTAGTCTTGAATGACCTGTGATCTCATTACATTCCCTTTTAAAAATTGGTTTTTTTTTATTATTGTTTATGTATGTATGCATATATATGTATGTTTTCTAATATTGTCTGCCTTAAAGTTTTGTTTTGTAAAATCCACAATCATTTTTGCTCTTAAAAACTGGTTCACATTTGTATCAAAGCAGGTGTCCATATTTAAAAGAATATCGACACAGTGTGTGTCCGTCTCTACAATTATATGGACGTTTATGAATTTTTTTTTTTGATTTTCATAATTAATCCCCTAATGTATATAAACAATGGTATTTAAAAATATATTGCATTTTAATTTCTTTATTTTTTATTTTTATTTTCAATTTCAATTTCGTTTTTATTTTAACGCCAATCACCCACAAACAATAAAAAAAATAATTTTTTTGAATATATAAACGAATAATTTAATCCATTATAATTAAAACAAGTTGACATAATAAATAAAAAAACAATAAAAATTTCAAAACAATATCAAAATAATAAACCACTAGAAATTATTTTGAACGACATAACCTTTTACGGAGTACCCTACGAAGCTAAAAAAGAAGAAACAATTTTTTTACCAAATTCAAATTTAGGCGCTCCTAAAAGGATCATAGAGTCTCAATCATATCTCTATTTTATGTCTACGCCTTCCGTTTACTTTGGCCGCAGTCAGTCTTCTTCAAGTATGAGCTGGGCATTCCCTTCTTTTGTTCCCTTGCAGGTTCCAATTTATGGCAATTCAAGGGTCAAGTATGGGTATGTCCTTTTATTTCATTCAGATTCGATTTGATTTTTTAGATATGATTTTCGCCTAGAATATACAAAACGATCTTTAGCTGAAGATTGCAATTTACATACGCAGACATGAACAGAAATAGATTTCTCACAACCGAATGTTTGGTATGCATCCGGCAAGCGATTATCGAACCCAACCATTCATAGCTTTAGCATAGGTTAGTTGAAATGAAATCGTCATAGTCTAGTAGGTAGTCTCAGACATCTCGACCAAATTGAAACATGAAAAACTTTTTCTTTCGGCGATTTCCTCTCAGTAGATTTCTGACAAAAACTATGAGAAAATTGCCGTTAAAAATGTTCTCAAAAATCTGTCGTTCGTAGTCGAGTTTAAACAGTAAGTCTCGCCACTCCTGGCTGACGTTAACACACACAACATGAGTGCTGTGAGAAGTTGGGTTGTAATCCTGACTAAAGGGTTGTAATCACTAATTATGTAAGTATGTAAGCGGAATTAGCAGCTGTCTCAATAGACATGGCTTACTTGGTTCCTAGAAGGTTCCGTTGCAATGTTGATACTAATTCTACCATCACAAAACAATACAAATTTTGGTTTACATCTCTCAGTCATTTCAAGGGTTTTATAGAGACAAGTTGGCTAGACAAATTCTATCAATAGTTTGTCCATGTATTCTTTCTCTTTAGGTGCCCAAGCATCTGGCAATGATTGCGAAGCTATTCTGTGTTCTTTTCTTCTTCCATGTCATTACAGCTTTCGCAGAAGGCATTATGAGCATATGCACCAGAGATCAGCAATGAGTATTCAAAAAGATGAGTAGAATCGAATCACACTCATAGTTTCTGATACTTATACGCATTCATACTTTTCATTGAACCTCTACTCATATTCAAAGTTTGAAATACTCATCGTATTCATACTTAACAACACGTATGATGTTATAATTTCGACTCTCCATGACTGAACATATATACGAAGCACAAAATAAGTATGAATCGCGTACGAGCACTAAAATACTCACTAGAAGGTTGTGTGTTTGCTCTGCTTGCTGCTCTGTCTTTTTTGATTATTTGTCTTTTTCGTTTGTTGTAAACGCAACAACAACTAAGACTGTAAATTTTGATGAATGATTCGAGTCACTCGAATCTTTTATAAGTTTTTTTTTCTTAAGTTATGAATCTAAATGAGTAAGTTTATGAATCAAACATCTTTCGAATGGTATGAGTTTGATGTCAACGTTGTACTCATACTCATTGCAATCTGTACTTATAAATCAACATTGTAGTGAGTGTGAATGAATCAGAATAGTTAAAATTCAATATTGTTGACTCACTTATATTCAAAATTTCATGAGTGCTTATGATTAGAGAAAAAACGATTCATTGCTGATCTCTGATGTATACCTAGAGGCCAGTAACTCGTTATAGCTATGGGGTTCCTAATATGGAATCTGATCCGGTTTAACAATAATTTTGTTCTGCAAATGTTCATAGATTTGTCTGAGATTTGCTCAACTGGTTTTATGACTCCATTTTTCATTTGCAATTGAATGGTGGTTATGTGCGAACATTTTGTTGTTGCTCTGTAAAGGAATGCCAATCTCATGCGTGAATTAAGTTAACCGTGTTGTTTGTTGTTTGTCTTAAAGGTTTCCTGGTACTTGAACCCATATCAGAGTAACCATTGTGTCGCTATGTCCTTCACCATTCTAGGACAATTTTAGATCTGTTTTATGCATTATCTAGAGATCACAATGGCCGTTTTCCTATCGGTAAATATGCGTATATCACCGTTAAATGTACTCACTTTGATCTTTCTCTGATTTGTGTGCAAAGAAAAATCACATAAATTTATGCAGTTTTTTCCAATTCGATTAAATTAAATAACAATTAAGGGGAAAAAATTCAGTTGTTTATGGTGGCTAGCTGGCTGATTGGCAATGCTAAACAATAAATTATTGGTTTTAAAATATTTAACATTTTATTGTTATATTTTAAACATCACTACCGTGGTTGCTGCTGAAAACGTTTGTTTAAAACATTAAAAAAATTTTCAATTTAAATATACAGCAATGGACAGCAATGATTTGAAGAATAAAATTAAACAAGTTGCTATCGATACAAGAATATTTAAAAAATATTGAAAAACAAAAAAAGAAAAAATTTGTTTTTTAAATGACGGTAAAGAAAAAAAATTATTTTAATTTGTTGTCCCCTCCCCAACAGCTACAAATGTTGTACAAACAATTTAAACAATAACTTGTTGTATTGGCTTACAGAAACAGAAACAAATTCATTATGAATAGCAACTACAACAATAAATAAAACTGATAAGAAACACAGAGCAAAAGCAAAAAAAAAAAAATGAAAAGAATCTAAAAAATAAATAAAATATGCTAATCAAAAACAATTATTTAAATTCGATTTTAACTTCACCACTTTACTTCTTTCGAACAACTCTGTATAAACTACACAATGGGGAATTAAAATACCCTTTTTTCTCTTTATCTTTCTCTCTCACTCACTCTCTGGCTTTACAACTCAATTTGACCTCTGACTACCGCGCTACATTCAGCCACAATTGTCTAGGAAAACGTAACAGCCGTATTTATGTATTCAAATACACATATAGGAAAACTTTAAATGGGGTTTTTATTTTTAGCAAAAAAAAAAAAATAAAAAATGGATTCAATATCACAACATCGATTTTATTGGTGATTAATAAATAATCCGCCCCGGTTTTATTTGAAATATTTTTTCTTGCCTTCCAATTAAAGACAAAAAAAATATTTTTTAAAGAATTTCATTAAAAATTTTTTTATTTTTTCGGAAGTGGAGTAATTAAGGTCATGTGCCTGACAAGTAATTTGTAAATTGGGTCATTGACTTTTAAAGTGACAGAAATCAGGAACATACATACACATAGGAATGTATGTATGTCACTGAATGTTAAGGTTTATCCCGAGATATAATACACAGGCATTCATTATTTACAATTAAAAATGTTCTAATTATTCTTTGTCAGGTGGTTAGGGGATGACTCCTACTTTTATAATGTATGATGTTGTTTTAACAAGTTAGTTGGTCCAAAAAATTCTATGTGTGTGAAGATAAATTCAAATTTGAAAATCCAAGACACAATCCATAAATTTTAGCAGCGCCACATTTGGCGTTAACAGAGCAAAATTTCCTCTTAACAGAACAAAATTTGCCCTTAACAGCCCAACCTAAATTACGGCATAAAGCGCAAAATAAATGTCAAAATTTCTCATGCCCATATAAAATGTATGAGACCAACCATTATTGCGAGGCGTTAACGCTTTGCAATTGGAAAATCCAATTTTGACAGAGCGTAAAGAAGTGAAGTTTGTTGTAAAACATGTGATTTTTGCATTTGTTTACTTTTATATTTGTGTTTACAAAAGTAAGTAATGACATGTTAGCTGCTTTCAGTCCAATTTTGCGATTTTATCTCTATTTTTTTATTTTCATTTGGCGATTTTTATTTAACATGGTAAGTTAACATTACTGTTCTTGGCACAACGTTGACGCTTTTATTTACGTTGCTCATTACAGCGTAAAAGCTGGGCGCGACTTAACAGTATCCATCTGAACTAGCTCACTTGTTTAGGAGCTAATTTTGGGAAATACTCCAGGTCTATAAGTAAGGAGTACGCACGAAAAAAACTGAACTTACACTTTTCGTTATAGAAATAAAACTAAGTGGCGGATATTTTTCGTTTTATATTTCAATTAAAGTAAATAATATTTGAATTCTTTTGTGTATAAAATTTTTTTCTGACAAAGGTCTCAGAGCATCCAACTTTTTGAGCCACTTTTTGAAAAATACATATTATTTTACTTGCTTTGTTTTGGTTGGCAAATCCTTTTTTTCTTCCACTTCCACGCTTTCTCTCAATACTTAAAGACTCCTTATATTGTTTTATTCTTACCTTAGGAACTGTTTTTTGGTTAACACCTACGAGCCTAGCAATCGTTTTTTCTAAGCGGCGCGGTTTTTCATTGAAAATTTCAATTATTTTCTACGACATTCTTGTTGGGTGCCCATTTTCAAAAAACTAATTTTGCTATTGCAACGAGATTTCGCACGTGGATTTTGAAACAGATGACTAACAAAAACAACGTAACGGTATTCATTTTTTTCAATTATTATAAAAGTTATAAGCTTAAAAGTAGGCCCATTTTTTTTTGTGCGCACTCCTTACCATACCATATGCAAAAGAAGGTTCTAGGGCCTCTTAATATAATCAGCAACATAGTCACATATAAAGTATTATGATTTTGAGAAAATTTGCTCTGAAAATATAAATTTTTTGATTGAAAATTCTCTAGAAGATCAGTGCCCATTTTGAAACATATAAGAAATAATACACCTACCCGACTATATGCAAATGGCATTCCAGGGGGTCCTCTTTCGAACCGTGGTAGTAGGATAGTTGGAATAATTTTGAGAGTTGCGAAAATTTCCGTTCTCCACCCTCACCAACCCATCCTTTACATTTTAATACTTTTGTTCACAAATAATAATGATCATAATGAGAATTATAGTTTATGTCAATAGTTCGCAATAATTGCAAAGTAGACTTAATTATCTACTATTGCCACTGTTAAACAGTTAACAGTGCTCTGTTAACAGCAAAGTTTATCCTGTTAGATACAAGAATTGGTGCTGCTAAAATTGTGGGTTTGCGTCTTTGGTTTCTAAATTTGAATTTATATTCACATACATAAAAATTCTGAATTAATTTTGAAGAACCTCCATATGCATATCATTTTTCATATCATATCAGTTTTCTGGCGAAAACTCCTAGAGTAATTCAAATTGCCATGAAAAGTTTCTCCAACATCTAACGTTGTACTCGTATGTCCCGCCTTCTATGGATAAAATTTACACATATATTATGGTTGGTGTGAGAAGCTAGGTTGTAGTCCTGACTGAAAGGATTGTAATGATCGATTAAAAGCACAACTTCCCTACGCTGGAAAACCAGGCTGAAAGTTTATTAAACGAAGTTATATCCTCCTGACATCAATGGATGAAAGCTCCGTCAAACTGACAAGGATTGGAGAGCCAAATGACCCATATCTGCACCTCGCAAGAGATGGGCATTGATAAAGAAAGTGAATAACAGTCTCCTCTTCCTCAGCGGACTTGCATTCTTTCCGCGTGTGTTCCCATAACACAATTACCTGTAAGCATAGCCACTGTAGTCGAGATGATGTTACGAACAAGTCCAAATAACTGTGCGCCTTCTATCCATCGAGGGCCAAGTGAGTCTAGCGGTGGAATAGGACTCCTCATTGACCCATGATAGGTTGGCGTCCCGAAAGAATTTCCGCCCAATGGCCAACTTGACTGATGTAAGTGGCATACCCAAGTCGATTGAAGAGGATTCCGGAAGGCGAACTTGTCGGCTCTGCAGTTTCCTGGAAAATTACTGTGCCCAGGAACCCAGAAAAGTGACACACTGAAGCACCCAGAAAGAAGGTCGAAGGACAGCGGCAACATTCCCTAACGATCCTTGAGTTATTCATAACGCTCGACAGAGATCTTATGGCAGCCTGACTATCAGAGAAGATTGAGATGTGGGTGAAAGCAGCACCTTTGATGAGGATCCATTGACCAGCCCGGTAGATGGACATTACTTCCGCCTGAAACTCGCTACAATAATCCGGCAGTCGGAGGGAAATGTTCAAGTCCATTAAGTCAATATTATCCATGGGCAGAGAGGTATACCCATCTTCACAGATCGGTCTAAGTTAGGTGGACGAACAGGTGCTGGAGTTTTCTGTAGGGAACTCGGTCTTGAACTTCACTTCAGGTTGAATGATGACTGCAGCGTGTTTCAGGCGGAGATTTTCGCAATCTTGAAGGCTATTGAGGCCATAGCCAGTGGCCCCATTTCGGATTCGGAATCTTACATGATCTTCGTTGACAGTCAGGCTGCCCTAAGGGCCATTGCATCAAATCACGGCTCGTTCGCGAGTGCAAGGAGGCGCTGAGGACCTTTAGACCGGACCGTATCTGTATATGCTGGGTTCCGGGTCATAACGGAATACTGGGCAGTGAGACGGCGGATGCTCTCGCTCGGCTAGGTTCGTTTTCTGAGAGCGATTTAGTGGTTAGTCCTGACCCCCCAATCTGCCACCTCTACGGCCTCATCAATGGATGGGTCAGAAGGGAACAGCATAAGCGTTGGGGGAACGGATCGGGCTGTTGTGTTTCTAGATGTCTGTGGCCTGCTATAGACAGTACGAGAACAGGTTGGCTGCTGGGCTTGGATAAGGCCAGTTTAAGGTTGGTTATCGGTTTTATCACGGGGCACTGCGAGATTAGGTCGCTGACGGGGATCTGGAACAGATCCCAGCCGGACTATTGCAGGGTATGTTGCGCTGAGGAGGAGTTGAAGACTGTCGAGTACCTCCTCTGCAACTGCCCAGCCCTTAGCAAGTGGAGGTTGAGGACCCTTGGCAGGGGCTTTTTTGATGGTTTGAATTCTGTGTCGGGAGCCGACATCAAGGCTCTTCACAGATTCATTAGTGGCTTGAGATGGTTGAGAAGTGCTGGGGCTTCATCAGTGTAGTCGCGTTCTTCCAGTTTTTGTTTTTGTTTTTTGGTCTGTGTAATTTCTACGCTTCTCATTCTCCCTTTCCTACTTCCTCTCCGTTTTCCTATCCCCTCTGTTATCCTTCTTTTAACGACGCTGTACAATGGGTCAATTCGACCTCCGGGTACTGTACTTGTCTCTGTCGACAAGTACACGTCCTCTAACCTAACCTAACCTAAGTCAATATTAAAGTTTTTCCACAGCTATGTCTGACACGTGATTCCGTTAGGAGTTTGTCTCCCATAAGATCTTTTCATTCGTCTTAGCTAAGTGCAGTTGGATCACGACTGACCATAGGTTTTGCGGCATTTCATGTTCATTTTTTTTTATTAAAATTTAGTCTCTTAAACACTACAAAACAAAATATCGTACAAATATTTTCTTTAAAAGCTTTTGGAGCATATTAAACATTGGACACATTTAATAGGAATGCCTCTGGCACCAGTATGAAATCATAAACTGAACGCTGAACAAGCATATTTCCTTACTCAACGCTGTTGTACCATCAACAATTACAAGAATGACTACGTAAATGAATAAACGACTACACAAGTTAATGAATGAATGAATGACTAAATGAATGAGTAAATGAATGGTAAAGTATTGTTTTAATTAAAGACAGAAATAATATTTTATTTGCTTTTAATTGACTACAAAAATATTAAAGAATTTTTGAAAGAATTTCAAAAAAAAAAGGAATACAAAACTAAGTATTTATATTGTTGTTGTTGTTAATAGTTGTTATTGTTGCTGTTGTTGTTTTAGTTATAGTGTGATTTCACTATATTACTCGTTGTTGTTGTTGTCTTACTAAATGAATTATAATTGTCAAGCCATATAAGAAAGAAAGCCATAAAGGAACGAAACAAACAATTCGTGAGAACGGACTGGGCCTTCTCTCTGTCATTAATAATAAAGGATTTCTTGTGTAGATTTTTGGTCTTGAAACATTTTTATTGCCAGTACCGTACCGTACAGACATGGTTATAAAATTGTTGTAATTAAAAACGTATAAAAAGAATGAAAATTTTTTATTAAAGCATTCACAACGGAAAAGGGAGAGAAATAAAGGCAAGAATCTGAAGAGAAAATATATATTTTTTAAGACTTTTAAACGAATTTAAAGGGCTTTTGATTTTAAATGAAATTGAAATTCTGTTAATATCTTAATATATTAAAGGGGGGGGGGGGGGTAATAAATAATACATGCTTTAAAGGCTAATTGTGGTTCATCTTGTCTCAATTACTTGCGAGACAAACATTTTAAGTTCGTTATAATTAAACCAATTTAGCGGAATCCATAAATTAAACTATCACATCAGACAACCAACGATTTGTGATTGTTGCCTTAAAGGCTTGGTGGTCTTTGTAAATAAATTTAAAATTACTGGTCTTGGCTTAGCAAACGGAGATATTATTGGCCGTTGGTCTCCAGTTTTCATATTGTGAACTTCCATATCTCATTCCTATTCTTAAAGGTCTTAAGATTCAACAATTAGTTCATTTAATTACTACACTTCTTGCTTTTGATTACTCTCCAATATCTCTGCGGAACAACTAAAAATTAAAATATGCTCAAATATGCTCTTAAATATCTTATTAATTCTTTCATCAATATTTTTATCTTAACTCATTATAATATTTTAAATATATTAAACACAGTAAATATGCTTTAAAAATTAAAATGTGTTTTAAAAATTAAAATATGCTTTAAAAATTAAAAATTGCAAAAATATGCCTTAAAAATTAACACATGCAAAAATATACGTTAGAACTAAAAATATGCTTTAAAAGTTGAAATATGCAAAAATATGCGTTAGAACTAAAAATAACCAAAAATATGTTTTAAATATTAGAAGTCGCCGTAATAATTGGTAGTGTGTTGACTTATTAGACGTAAAGCCCGGGTTCGTATCTCAAGTCAGGCATCAAAACGAAATATGAAAAAAAAAAAAATATTTCTTCGGCGATTTCCTCTCAGCAGATTTCTGGCAAAATCTCTGAGAGTAAATAAATCTGCCATGAAAAAGTTTCTCAAAAATCTGTCGTTCGGAGTCGACGTTAAACTGTAGGTGCCGCCACTCACGTATAAAACTAACGCATACAACATGAGTGGTGTGAGAAGCTAGGCCGTAATCCTGACTGAAGGGTTGTAATGGCCAATTATGTACATATGTTTTAAAAATTAAAATATGCAAAAAATATGCTTTAAGAATCAAAATATGCAAAAATATCCTTTAAAAATTAACGTATGCAAAAATATACGTTAGAACTTAAAACAATATGCTTTCAAATTAAAATATACTAAAACATGCTTTAAATATTAAAATATGCAAAAATATGCTTTTAAAATTAAAATATGCAAAAACATGCTTTAACTTGTAATGACAAAATTTCGAACGTGAACACATATTTCCTTAATAAATTGCAAAAAAATTAAAATAAAAAGCATTTTTTCTAAAATCTAGCCATTTTTAAGCATGTAATATACGATATATGTATGTATGTTTGTATGGTACATTATACATTTTATTTATGCTTTTGTCTGCTTCTTGAAACCTATTGAGAATTTAGGCTAAATATCTATAAAAAAGCTTAAATGCCCCTAATGCTACAACATGCTTACAATGTCTATGAATTAAAATGCAAATTATGCCACTTTTCCCCTTACATTGCGTTACGTTGCTTGTTGTTTTAATTAGTTATTGGATTAGAAATTCATTTAAGGGATTATCTCATACGCTTAAATATGCGTCAACAGTTCTTTTTTTATTTCGTTTTCTTTTTTTAATTTTTTTTTTTTGTTCAAATGCAAAGAGTGACTAATGCGAGTGTTCTAATGATACAGTATATGCTTAGGATTTTACGATTATTGTCTCTGATTATAATGCCGTATAATTTATTTTACTTGCATACGAGTACATATTCAGTTTGATAACCCACTTAAGTGGCATTCAATCATATATTTTTTATTGTTGTCAAATTGCATACGAACGAATGATTACGAATTGATCATATAAGAGGGGAGAGAAATTATCTGTTTTTATTTATTTTTTTTTTCATTAAAACCGTTTTAAATTTATTATCAACTAAATTCTAGAAGATTTCCTAGTATAACTAGTATAGTTTTTAAGCCTTTAATGAATGAATGAATTTCCATGACAATATCGGTTAAGGGTTAATGCAGGAGGAGTTTAATATTCTATGCTGTGTGATCATAATCTGTAACGGTAACGGTTACTGCCGTAACATTTGACTTTCGAAGAAATTTTCAGTTTTCCTATTGTGGTCGAGAATTTGTTGTCTTTATTTTTGTAGTCAAGCCATATGAATATGACCCAATTACAGGGCAATTTTTCTTGCTTTTGCCGTTTACTTTACTTTACATATTCCTTCCATTGAACTCGTACATTCAAATATTCTGTTCTGAGTTTTTTTTTCGTTTTTTTTTTGCCTTTTTCGTTATGTAAATGAAAATGTATTTTAGAAAATGTGTGGTTTACAGTAACATACATCAACAACAACAACAACAACAACAACTTTAAACACCATTTATGAATTAGTCTTATGTGAAGAAAATGCATTCAATGAAAACAGAAATTTCATTTATTTTTCCCTTCTTTTTTATTCTTTGACTTCCATTTGGTGGTCTGATTAGAATTTGTTTTTCGAAATCAAATGTTGGGGATGATTAATGATTATAAGTTTAAAGCGGGGGAGTGTAAAGATGGTGCTCTGGTTCAGTAAGATGGCAAATATTTTAGAATTGTAAAACATTTTTACTGGCATTACTTTAAAGACTAATTTAATGGTATTTTGAAAACGATGCAGACAAAAGTAATGGCGTTGAGAGCTTAAGTAGTAACACTTAGAATATATAAATTACTTGGCTAATAATTTCAACAAAGTCTTAAAGAAAAGCCTATGTCAACAGATGGCTTCATATAACCTTGAATATGTGTTCGTGAAGGATGATCCCCAGCTATGTTTTGTTGACTAGCAAAAGAATGCAACCAGCGTGTGAACTTCAAAATACAACTGAATTGGCCTCACGCTCAGTAAAGACAATAACAAACTATGTCTTAGAGCCCAAGAAATAATTTGTAAAGCGATGTGTAACATCACAATAATTGAATTCGTAAAGGATCCAATCTGTGTGAAGATGAATTTTAAAATCTATCTCTTCAGACGCAAACCAAGTCAGTTAACAGAGCTCTGTTATGTTGCAAACAAAACTCTGTTAAACAATTAATTTAAGACTGTGAAAGAGAAACAGGAAAAATTCCTGGATAAAATAAGATAAAAAAGCAAAAGTTGATTAAAATAAGTCCTATAGTTAATCACTGTTACAAAATATTGCGTAATAAGAACAATAATAAACAGATAATCACACATTCCCGAAAGTTAAGGTAATCCGATAAATAAATCCATATAAGGATAAGTCCGGACAACATGGTCGGACAAAGTAAATTGTTTTCAAAGCATTTTATGTCCCTTTAACAGAGCGAATTTTCATAGTAAATTTTGAAATTTTGCGAGATTTCAGATTTTAAAATCCACTAAGTGTCCTTTTGTGGGAAAACTGGACAATGTGATCCGACAAAGTAAATTGTTTTTAAAGCATTTTACGTCCTTTTAACTAAATCAATAGCCAGAACCCTTAACAGATCCAGAACCCTTAAGGATCCATACTTGCACAGAAATCTTGAATGCAACAAAATTAAAACAACTTATCGATAAGAGTTCCGCAATGGTAAAATTTTACTGACTGGCTATGCCCACTGTTAAGTTAGCCTTGTAAGCAACAACAACCTATTTAATTTACAGTAGAACAACATCTAAGTAAATGGATTATGGATCTCTACATAAATAAGTTTTTAAGACGAATGGTATTTCAAAAGCATTCCCGAACAAGACTATTTTACACGCACCTATGCTTTCGATAACATTTGAAGTGCCTCAAGCCATTACAACTTGCGCTAACCAACTTATTCTCTAGTTTGGTGGAACACGGTCAGTACAAGAACTGCGTTTACCTGTGGCATTACAATGGACCGCTATGCGTGCTCAACTGAGCTTTTGGTATCAAAGCTACCACATCAGAAGGATATGTCCTATAACCTACAAAACTATTGTACAGTGGCAATATGTTTCGGATTTGTCTAAGGACATAGTCAATATCTAGAATATAACAATCTTATCAGTAACATGCGGTATGGCCGCATTCTATGGATGACATTTGGTTTTCCAAATGTGGTACGAGCCGCACAAAAGATTTGTTGAAGTAAGGATTTGGTGAAAGTGAGGATGTCACAAGTAGGTTATGTGTTAGCTGAATAGACGAGAGTTCGTGGTTAAAAGTGGTTGGTAGAAATGTTACAATAACTATATATGAAAAACATATTTCTTTCGACAACTTCCTGTCAGCAGACGTCTTGCAAAAACTCTGTGAGAGTAAATATAATTGCCATGAAAAGTTTCTGAAAAAAATCTGTCTTTCGAAATCGACTTTACAATGTCTGTCCCGCCACTCATGGATAAATTTAGCACGCCCAATATGGGTGGTAAGAGAAGCTTGGTGCAAATCCTGACTAAAGTGTTGTAATGACCAACAAAGTAAATAATAATTTTACATCAAATCGAGAACTGAATGCAACACTTATGTATGAGCCTGCTTTTAAAGTCTGCTTTAAGGTTACTCGGCCGCTTAAAGGAGAATGTGAAAGTGGGTAGTAAAGTCAGTTAGGTATACAAGTTAATGGATTCATTAAAGACTAGCTACATAATGTAGTATGTACCTTTCTTATTTTACTGTTATTACAGCGGAAGGTATAATAATTTCAATTTGTTCTGCATTTCGTAATAAATTTGAAAAGTTTTACCAACCGATTTAATATCCTTATTAGCACAGTAACATTGAAATTTTCTCTAATTTTTTTTTGTAATTGAAATAAAGTATCAGCAACGAATATAGAGTATCCTTAACGAGAACTACAATTTCATGTGAAATTTCTTTCAAATCAAGTACCAGCGTAACATAATTAAATTGCCATGAAAAGTTTGTCAAAAAATCTAGGAATTGGAGTCAACTTTAAACAGTAGCTAATGCCACACATGTATAAAATTAATACACTCGACATAGGAGGTAAGAGACGCTAGGTCGTAATGCTAACTGAAGGGTTGTATTGACCAATTATGTACGAGTATGTATGTAACATGATTAACATCACTTGCAGTGGGGTTCGAAGTGGCTGTCGCACGGGGATCTGTTAAAAATAGTGCATGCATGCATGGCACAATAAAATACAAAATAATTAAATTGGAAAAAGAAAATTATAGAATGAGATCTACAGCATCTTTTCAACCAAAATTTTTATACGAAAACATATGTAAAACTCTTGAAATGAAGTTAAAGAAAATAGTTTTTCCAAATCAATATTTCAAATTGAATTGTTTTTGATTTTTCATCACGCCATACTAACTTATTCGACGATTATCTATAGAAATTTGGTTTTGTTTTTTTGCCAACATTTTTCCTGTAATCGGATATTTGTTATGCACATGTAAAATACATATAATTTTTATATCACAGTCATCATATTATAATAATGACAGCTCATCCTGAATGGTGTCAACCAAAAGCTGTTTTATGTCACTTAACGAATTGCTCCACTAACAATGAGCCAAATGTGATAAAATATTGTAAAATAAAATAGAAAGAAAAACTGAAAAATAATGTTTTTGTTTTAAAAAAAATATACAAAGAAAAAGTTGAATCTGATAAAAATTGCTGTGAAACACAACAAAAAAAAAAAAAAAAAAACACATGTTAACCACTTGAAAGACGTTTAAAAGAATCATAAGATATACTAATGTATGATTAATGCCCCATTTATATAAAATCCATTATGTATTGACCACCAATGCAATACTTTACCCAAAAGACTCATACTGTGTGTGTTAATTTTATACATGAGTGTTGACTAAGAACGTAGGATTTGAGGAGCTTTTTCAAAGCCTTTAGTTAGTCATGTAGTTGTTGCCTAAAGTATATTCAAAAAGCATACCGTACTCTTACTCTTATTAAAAAATTATGAAATGAATGCAGACAAATTCCTTCACATCCCAATACTCAGGCTAATGGAAACAATATCTCAGTAATACTTCTTTCTGACTAATCGTATATCAATCGTTAATTCTTTCAAGTGGACTGAGCATTACATACATATATATTGCGAGGATCAGCTCCGTTACTCTCTTACTATTGCTTTAGGTTCCATAAGGAGCTTAGAATTGTCAAAAATACCTTATTCCATAGTCTTGTTCGGTATCCGTATTTCCTTTTCAGTTGCATTAGCTACTCATTAATTTAGGTAGGTCTGTCGCTGCCTAGATACATATGTACATATTGTTACGTTTTTACCCTTTGAAAAACGTTAAAAATATGAGTTCGTAGATTGCAAATAAAATAAAAATAAATTTGTGTTTAGTTTTAAATTAATTCTTTATTGTTCGCACAATTCCGTGTGCCGCCTTTCACGATTTGATGCAAACAATAACAATTTGTTTCAATTGTTATTCTTCTTTTACACTATTCCGCGTACACGATAACAATTGTTCGTTAGATCTTTGATACGGAGATCTTCAAACCACCACTGTTCTTTTCACACGCAACGCGTCTTCACACAAGACCGACTAAATTCTTTCTGATCCTGTTGCCTGCTTTGTCTTGCCTTTTATATCGCTGGGTAAACAGTCTGATGAATGCTCTTGAAGGAGAATGACTGCCTTTGCGAAATCTCTACAAATGTAAACATGTTGTTTTGGTTATTGTTGTTTGTGTATTTTGTTTACATTTTTCACTGCGGTGTTGTTGTTGCTGGTTTACTTGTTTATCCCCTTTTTTTATACTGATGTTGTTGCTATATTTTTGTTTATCCGTTGATCATGTAAACAAGTCCATTGTTTTGTTTTTGTAGCTTTTGTTTATCATTTTAATAACACAATTTCCATTTTTGTAACAATATTTATTTGGTCATTACAACCCTTTCGTCCACCATTTTATACATGAGTGGCGGAACTTACACTTTAAAGTCGACTCTAAACGATAGATTTTTGAGAAACTTTTTATGTCAATTCTTGTTTTACTCTCAGAGTTCTTGTCAGAAAGAAGAAATATTTTTTCAACCGCGGCTTCAGGTCTAATGAGTGACCTACTAGACTACGGGAGCTACTAAAAAGGGGATAAAAGTGTAGCTAAAGAATAAAGACTCTCTTTTATGACTTGTGCATCCACAAGCCAAGCATATGCTGTATGGAAAAGACGGGTCCTACGTGAGCACAGAGTTACTACATTTCTGCCATTGATAAGCCCTCTTCACCTATAGAAGAGGTCTTTAAATATACTTAGAGATACTGATTTCGATATGAGAATTGTATTACGTTTCAGTCTGAGAGCAGATGAAGTAAAGAAGTTTTGATAAGTTTTAGGTATCATCATTAGCTGGAAACAATGGAACATATGAGTTCAAGCAATTGATTAAAACTCCTCAAATTATATTAATTCACGATCATTTGAACTTTAATAAATTCATGAACTATTTTTCCAAGAATGTAAGGATAGTCGCAATGTAAGAGAAAGTTAAAGGTTATCACTGTTAACAACTCCAGTATAAGCAAACCTGAAAACCTACGGTCAGCAGAAGCCATTTTCATAAGATATTAACAAAAAGTCAAAATTTCATCTTAACTCGCTAGAGAAGCGGGAAAACATCGTAAAACACCAAACAAATTAGAGCATTAAAAAAATTTTTAAAAGAAACAAGTATGCTTTTTTTTATTTTAGATTTCATAACAGTAGCAAAGCTTAAAGTCAACCATCTTCTAGTTCTTAAGGTCTTAAGTTCTCTTGTATCCAATCCATGAATGAACCAACTCTGGAAAAAACGGCTATCCCCCCAACTAGATGGCATTTCTTATCAGCCATCGATGCAATGCCAACCAACACATAAACGTCATGAAAATCAACACTTTGTTGATATACCAATGGACCACCAGAATCACCCGCACAAGTACTAGCATCTTCCATTTCACCTGCACACAAGTGAATGTCTAGTAAAGGCGCTCCAGTTCTTCGGCTGCACACATCTAAATTCACACCTGAGAGGAAAGCTTTCTGTTTTACAGCAGCAGCGACTTCCGTTGCCGTTCTACCCCAACCAATAGCAACCATCTGTGAGTCATCGTACGTTTTAAAACGCAGGCGTGGATAGATAGGCAAACATACAGGCTGTATGAATTCTGTGAAATTAACATAACGATCCAAGCGTATAAGAGCAATATCATGTGTTAATAAACTCCCATCATTTGTATAATTGGGATGAATAATGAACTCTTCGATGCCGACATCCAAATGAGGATCAGCACAATAGCTTTCTCCATTTTTACTCACTTCACAATCTGGATCCGTCGTTACGTTCCACTCTCCCAAACGTACGGGAGCCTCAATGATATTGAGTTCCTGCTCAATCAAACAATGCGCAGCAGTCAACACATAACGGTTATTTATCAAGGTTCCACCACAGATAAACTCATTATCATCGTTTACTGTGACAAGAGTTAGAGTCAGTAATAGAAAGATACGCAATTTCTGTAATGAAAGTGGAAGGTTATGCTATTTAAACTTACTTTTCCTCATCGTGATTATTGCAGTCCACGGATATTCATTGAGATGCGTTGCAGAACCGCCGTAAATGCGATTATGAAAAGATTGTCCACAGTGACGGGTATCAGGCAATAAATCAGTGGCTTTGAAACGGCAACAGACATACTCAGAAGAGTCAGATTTGCCACAATCACTCTGTTCCAAGAAAGTTGTTTCATTTGGACTTCTATTTGCATTTTCTGTCAATGCCAACAATGCTGGACACTTATGGAGTTCTACGCATTCACCTTCCCAATGATCCGGAGTTTCACAATCCTCGCCGTTTGTGTCATCATTTGCAATATCAACTAAATTTGAGTAGAATTTGTAACGAAATAAATGTGAAGAAACCATAAAACAAGAATGACAAATTTAAGTTCCAATGAGTGGGAACATCAATCAATTTGCATTACAAAGAAAAAATGCATGACGCGTGTTTCAGAATTTATTCATCGGATATGTACAAATAAACTGTGTTCTATAAGTGTATCAATACAAAAACAGGTGCCAAACCCTTGAACACTGAGTGGTCCAATGTTCATAGTGTTAGCTTATGATTTTTATATTTGTTTTGCCCTTCAGAATCGGAAATATCACAGGATTAGTACACTTTGCGCTCCTCGAAATACCTTACGTGTGTCTATTCACATTCTATTCAGATTAAAATTATAAAATATGTCTTAACTAATAAAAATTGAAATGTTATAGTTAAGCTTTAAGCTTAATGAATCACTTGAGTGGCTCGTAAAAAACTTTTCCTAATAATGAATGGCATTCTCACAGTAAGATTCGACGATTTGATTTTGTGGTTGGTTTCGTCACAACTCCTGATATCAATTTTGAGGCCGCTGAGGCCAACGGTAATCTTTTTTGAAATACGAGTGTATTTGTGGGATATTTTGAAAACCTTACTTACGAGATTCAACTGAAGCATATAATGTTACCAAAAGACAAGCTATTTCTAGAATTAATTGTCTTCCCATTCTTCCGATATTTTTTATCTCTCTCTCTAGTTATAGTTCCAGTTTCTGTTACTGTTCCCGTTCCTGCGTATATTATTTTTATTTATTTTTTCTTTTTTAACTTCAACAATAGTTTTCGATGAAATTTTGATATTAAACTGAATTCCATTTGAAAATGATTAAATTTATAAAGGTTTCTAAGTAGCCATATTTACATATCCGAAACGTTTCGCATTATCGCATGCTGAAATTCGTTGGCGACATTCGTACGTTTCGCATTTCAAAGAATTTAAAGCGTTAAAAATTGTCAAACATTTAAAAAATTTTGTTTTTTATGGTTTCAATTCGAATAGTTTTTTAATTTTCCTTTTAATTTTTAAATTTATCGTTCGATATACTTTATTACATCCATTAGAAAACCACTTGAAATCCTCACACAATATTATTAATTTGCATGGTTCGTTCTAACTAACAATGACTGCCTCCCTTCCCTATAGTTATTTTTATCGCTTCAAGCGCCCACAACCATAGCTGCTGGATTTGACGATTTTCTACTCCAAAATTATCATATTGACGATATGACGACCTTATTTGACCTTATTTTGATGAATTTTAGATATTAAAAATTTACATCATAATCTTTACTTTACGGCTATCGAGATTAAATTTACGAACGCTAAAAGGAATATTTAGAAGTTTACCGGGATTAATAACTAAACTATGAATACGTAACTGGTCATTACCATCCTTTAGTCAGGATTACGACCTAGCCTCTCATACCACTTAAGTTGTGTGGGTTAAATTTATCCATGAGTGGTGGAACTTACACTTTAAAGTCGATTTTGAACGACAGATTTTTGATAAACTTGTCAAAATATTCACTAGAAAGTTGTGTGTTTAGCTCTGCTTGCTGCTCTGTCTGTTTTGTAAATGAAACAAGAACTAAGACTGTAAATTTTTGATGAACGAATCGAATTATTTATAGGTCTTATAAGTATTTTTTCTAAAGTTATGAATCTGAATGAGTAGGCTTATGAATCAAACATATGTATATCGAATGGTATGAGTTTGATGTCAACGTTGTACTGATACTCATTGCAACCTGTATTTATAAATCAATGTTGTAGTGAGTATTAATGAATTTCAATATTGTTGACTCATTTATATTCAAAATTTCATGAGTGCTTATGAGTAAAACGAAAAACGATTCATTGCTGATCTCTGATATTGAGGAAATCACATCCCACCTGTGCTGTAGGTAATATTTTTTAATCACATCTGAAATGAAAATTGTCAAGAAACTTGCTAAGACACAGTGCTTAGTAGGCAATATTAAACCAACGTGTGCTTAACGATTTTACTCTTTTAAATGCTTGCAATCTCCTTTATGTAACTCAAATATATCCTAGAAAATTTTCACTCTTGTTTCTATTGCTAGAAATAGCGGGACAAAAAAAAAACCACCAACAACAAGGTAATAACAATCAGTAGGTTGTATATTTGTGCAGTTGGTTGTTCCTATACAGAGCTCTGCAAAGTCACAGTTTACAGTTTAGTTTTAGTTGCAGTTGTAGTTGTTGTTGTAGTACCACACACACATACACAACTGACAATAGCAATAAGTAGCAACATTAACATGTTGTCAACACTAACAGAGACATGTTGCAGCAAGTGAACAAAAAAACAAAAGAACACAGTTGAAAGAACAACAACTGCACACATACAGTACAGTACAAGGAAAACAAATGATGACAATGACAAGTGACAGTCTAAATGACTGACGTACTGACTGAAATAACATAAAAAAAAATTTTTTTCTTCTTCTTTTTTTTGTTCTCTCATATTTAATAAAAACAAGAGAAAAACATTTGGAGACAAAAAAAAAAAAGAAAGAAAGACAGAAAAACATTGTATTTGTTTTTAAATTTACATTTCCATTAAAATACACACAAATTTTTTGTCTTGGCTTCATACGAGTATGTGTGGGCGAGTACTTCAGACTGACTTTTTTACTGTGCTGCGTGATGATTACCTCAAATTGGATTTTGGAATTAAAAAACAAATGAAAAGCGCCATAATTTCTATGGAGGTGTCAAATAATACACTATACATTTAACATTTTTTACACTCTTGTAAATAAAAAGATAAAAATTCAAACTTTCAAACTTTGTTCTGTTCTGGCACGGTAGTTTCAAAATGTGAAAACAATGTGTAGCGCACGATAAAACAAGAAAACGGTAGCAAGTCACATGCATTGTTTAACATTTCACTTCCTAGTTGGTTAAAGGCAGTTCGAATAAAATAGGTTTTTACATGAAAACAATGTTTTTTAGTTATCAATGGTCTTTGTTTCCATTTACAAGGATACATACATACAGACATAACTGGTCATTTTAACCCTTCAGTCAGGTTGACAACCTAGCTACTCATCACATGAGTGGCAGGACCTATAGCTTACAGACGACTCCGATCGACGTATTGTTGGAGAAATTTTTCATGACAATTTGTATTTACTCTCAGCGTTCTGCCAGAAATCTGCTGAGAGGAAGTTGCCGAAGATAGATTTGTTCATATTTCGGGTTTGTTGGAGATGTCTGACCTGGGATTTGAACCGTAACCTCACGTCTAATAAAGTAACACACTACCAACTAACCTACGGTGACTTCATTTATGTGGATAAATCATAGAAAAATCTACTACGGGACTCTGTTTATTTTAAATTTACTTCCGTGAATTGTTTTAAAATTTTCTACAGAATAAGGCAATGGTAACTGGGACAAGATAGGCTTTGTCGAACCTAGTTTAAGATATTTTAAATATTCTTAGAGTCTTCACATCCATACGTTTGGAGTGTAACCTTAGTTTTTAAGTCTTTCTTCCGCATTTCACTCGCCTTATAATTTACTACCGCAACTTTCGAAATCTATTACAATTTAAATGCTTCCACCAATGCCAGTAAACTAATTAGAATTATGCTGACAAAAGTAAGAGCTTCTTCGCCCAAAACAGAGGTTTGACTTTCTGTTTATACAACCTGGTTTACGAGCTAAGCACTAGTCCCTTAATCTCCCATACTTATCCTTAACTTTGTAGTCTGTCACCTTGGCTTCTCATAATATGACAAATCAGGTTATATTTTCTAATTTCATTGTGAACTTGGAATGGCGCTCACATGGCAATTATTCTGAAAGTCTTGTCGGTATTAAGGCATAAAATTTTTTTTTTTTTGGGGTCTTAACATCAACAAATATTTCCCATTCAATGCAATGCCCCTACTTTCCTCAGAACCAAGGCTAATACTAAAATGAATGACAATGCCGTATAATACAGCACTCAAGTACGTACATATACCACTTCTGTTGCTGAACATATTGACCGGTCTTGCCATAAGCCGAGTTGTCACAAGTTGCTGCACAACATCATCTTAAGTTCAGTTCCAGCCATCGAGTTATTAAACTAAGCAGGTTATTGATTTACTGCAGTAAGTTCTAGAATAACAGGGTTGCCATGTGTCGTTAGCACAAACTACGTTCTCTATGTAAATGTATTGGGTGTAGTGGTGAGAAACTTTGCTTACTGTGTTTCTTTCTTTTACAAATGATTGAACTGCAGGTCTTCTTGATGTTTGCAGTTGATGATATTGTCTCTGGGGGGCAAAATTAAGGGGCTTTCTGGATGCATTATTTAAATGGGATTGAAGACAATTAAATTTGAAGAATCGCAAAATAAAATGAACTTTGTTTTCGCTTTCTCTGAATTTGAATAAGGGATTGTTTGGGCTTATAACCGAGTACTTTAATCTCTCCTTGGTTTTCTCTTAAGTGGTCGATTCATTTCAGTTCAGAAGAGCTTCATAAGCCGTCTGATCATGGGGTACACTTTAAATGGATTATCTCACTATGAAACCTGTTTATGTGATCAGTAAAGGAAAAAGCAGATCAAAAGTCCATTTGTTTGTTTCAAAATCATATTCCTTAAGGCTATGAAATGAAGTATGAAGACAAATATTTCTTACGGTTCAACTTCAACTATACAGTCTTTACTCGGAAAGCAAAAAAAATCGCGATTAAAAGTTTCTCTGTCTTACAAAGTTGACATTATACTGTAGATCCCGCTATTTATGGATAAAATTATCTCCCCCAACAGAGGTGGTGTGGGAAGCTAGGCTGTAAACCTAACTAAAGAAGAACAGTGTCCTACTATACCTGTACCATAATGTTTATATCATCGAACCATAGGATCTTAAGAAAGCGTTTTCACCGTGATTTTTCGAATTTTTACTGGTTTTAGGTTGGCATTTCTGTTAATATAGTGTGATGGCCTTGTCGCAGAATATAATGTATACAGTTTCATAAGACTTTCTTTATGGCTCTAGGAATTGACTTAAATTTGGTCTGAAGATGGTACATATGCTATGAAGGTATTGGTTTATTTGCACACCTGCAGATACTGGATATTGCTGTTTGCAATCTTTCAAGTTTCAAATCAATAGTATAGAATTAACGTTACGTTAGTAGTGAGTGCTTTAGAATTTTACTCATTGGGGAAGTGTTCGCTCAAATATTGTCATACCTCTACAGTTTCACTAAACGTTGAACTCCCATCCTCTTTTTCTAAACTTACTTAGTTTGGACCAGAGATCAGCAATGAATTGGTTTTTCGGTACTCATAAGCATTCATGAAATTTTGAATATAAGTGAGCCAACAATATTGAAATTTAACTACGTACTCTGATTCATTCATACTCACTACAATGTTGATTTATATGTACAGGTTTCAGTGAGTATGAGTACAACGTTGATATCAAACTCATATCATACGAAATATGTTTGATTCATAAGCCTACTCATTCAGATTCATAACCTTAGAAAAATACTTATAATACTTACAAATGATTCGAGTGACTCGAATCATTCATAAAAATTTACAGTCTGCATTTACAAAAAAAGAAAAAAGGCACATAAGCAAAAAAGACAGAGCAGCAGGCAGAGCAAACACACAACCTTTTAGTAAGTATTTTAGTGTTCGTACGCGAATCATACTTAATTTGTGCTTCGTTGAGTTATGGAGTGTCGAAATCAACAACATCATACGTGTTGTTAAGTATGAATATGATGAGTACTTCAAACTTTGAATATGAGTAGAGATTCCATGATATTAAAATAAGTATGAATGCGTCTAAGTATCAGAAATTATGAGTATGATTCGATTCTATTCATCTTTTTGAATACTCATTGCTGATCTCTGGTTTGGAATGATGACAGTGGTTTGTATTTTTAGACCCCTCGGAGCAGATTATCTATCATTTTTAAGATATTTCCGTTGCATAAAAATGACTTACAAGAGATTATACCTGTCAAGAATTTTTTAAAACTAAGCCTTACGCTATTATTAACAGTAATCATTCCAAACCGCCTTTGAAGTGTGGCAAAAACTAAAACTGTTGTATGTTTATTTTTCTTTTTGTTGTTGCTGTTACTACTTGCAACATAAAGAACATGTCATATTTATTAGTTGACACATTACTGACACATCAGATTTAACACGTTGCCAACATTGTCATCATTGCCTCCAACTAATGTTTTTTCTGTTCGTTGTGTTCTTGTAGTTTTTTTTTCTCTTTGATTTTATTTCTATTTTCCAGTAACACACATAAATTTGTCCTTTATCTAGTTTTCATGACAAAAAATAAAAAAATAAACAAGAAAGGAAAGAAAAAACAGAGAGAGAGAAAGGGAGAGAATTTATAAAGAGAAAAACGGTTGTCATTTACTACTCTAGAATTAGTGTGTGTTGTTAGTTAGTTATGCCATGAGTATAACAATAATTAAAACTGTCATATTGTAAGTCTAAAATGAATTTATTTGCATACAGCAACAACAAGAACAACATGAACAACAGCAACAACTCGTACAGATCCATATGAGTTTAATTACAATTGTTGGTGTTTTTAAACATTTCTTTGTGAAAACAAAAAAACAAAAAAAAAACAAAAAAAACAAAAATTTTAAAGACTGGCTAACAATAATGGTAACAAGACAATAATAACAAAAACAACAACAACAATAAATAAGCAAAAATTTTTTTGTTTCTTTTTTTTTAAGTTTTTGTTTACTTTTATTTGTTATTGTTGTTGTTGTGTTTTTGTTGCACATTTTTAATTAAAATTCTTGTCCAGTTTTCAGCTCGTCTGCATTTTTTCCCAATGATTTTTTTGTGTATGTGTGTGTGTGTGTGTTTATTTTTTTTTGTCTTTGTTTTTGTAAATAATTCTCACATGTTGCTGCTGCTCTTCTGCTTCTGCTGATCGTTTAGTTTAGCTAAGAGGAGAGAGCTACAAAGTGGAAACCGTTTGTCGAGGGAGGTACACTGCTAATGGGAGAATGAATACGATTTTGTCTTGTTGTTTTGCATTTTTAATTGATTTATATTGCGTGTATGCAATATTTCTTTTTAAGGAATTACTTGTGAAATGTTTTTTTGTTTGAATTGCTTTTCAATGTTCGACAGTGTTGGGTGATCAATGTGGCGGCTTGTATCAAGTACCCTATAGGCAAAAAAATTTAACATATTCTGGAATATATTCCAGAAGAATTAAGTGGCACCTTAAGTATACATAGTTGTTTTTACTGGAGCGATAGCCAAATGCTATTGATTTCTGTATATGTAAGGGGATATCTACCGAATATTGAAACTATATTTCATAGTTTACATATAAAGGGCGAGTGCTTTCCTTAATGCATTAAATTTCAATTTATTTTCAAACAGCAATTCTGAAATCATTTGCAGTTATTTGACCCATTTAGCTATTTTTTTTTGACACTACTTTGTGTAGATAAAACCTACAAAATATACGGCATTCCAAGTCGCTTAGTCTAGTAAGTAGACACGGTTCACGCTCCACGTCAGACATCTAAACGAAAATATGAAAAACATTTCTTTGGCGACTTCCTCTCAGCAGATTTCTAGGAAAAAATGTGAGAGTAAATAAACCTGCCATGAAAAAGTTTCTCAAAAAATCTGTCGTTCGGAGTCGACTTTAAACAACATAAGTGGTGTGAGATGTTAGGTCGTAGTCCTGACAGAAGGGTATAGTACTTGAGTTAAACCCTTCAAACCTGTAATCCATCTAAAAGAACACATGGCGACTAAAAACCAAAGACCAATATAGTACGTCATCCTGAAAAGAAAGTTTAAGTGGATCGGACATACATATATTGAGATTCATTAAATAAGACGGAAAGACTAGACTGCAGTTTCTTTCGAAGGGCACCGATGTCTTGAATGCCTAATAACATCCTCGATATTACAACAAAGTACGAACTGCCTGTCGTTGGGTTTTCATGCGATACAATAATAAGAAAATCTTTCGAAAAGAATGCGATGCATGTCACTAATTGAGAACGTTTGCTTGCGAGCTGGAGTATAGGGAATCATCATAATCGAATGATGATTAAGTGATAGCACATACTGCCGTATCTAAAAGTATGGTCTAGTCTCTCTTTGCTGTTGCCTCTTTTAAGCGAGTCTTCAAACAATACTGAATCAAGCAATCATTTTTCAGGACCATTGAAGGATATTATATGGTGTAGAGAGTTTTGAATGAAATGGTAGTAGCCAGTTAAACTTGCCAGAGAACATAGCTAACATAGCTTTGTTTTGTGATCTCTTGCTTTAGTCTTTATATTCAATTTATTCAATATGTTGAATAAAATTAAATGAACAAAATTTTATTGGTTATTTACAGGTTTATTCTATCACAGATAAAGGGAGAGTGTTGGAAGTTTATAACACATTATTTATACGCCAATTTAATTTGAACACCCAATATTTACAGTGACAGCAAAAAAATTTCTCAAAGTGAAATGATTGCCTTTACCTCTGGTTTAAATTAAAACAGCATTTTAGTCGTTCAAATTCCAATTTAATTGGCGGTAGTTGCTGTGTTTAGTCGATATGACTGCTTTCTTTTCGTGATGTTTGTTTATTTGAATGGAAGATATAAAGTATAGAACAGAATTTTTATTGCCGAAAAAAAAAAAAAAAACAATTAAAGGAGCCTTTTATGTTTCTGACACAATACGACACAAATAAAGTGCCAATATAAGAGAATAAAACATTGGAAACCTCTTATACCATATGCGTGTTGCAATTTTTGTTATTGTCTTTATAAAAGTGTATCCTTTTCAATACATACATATGTATATCGATAAGCAATATATTGTGTGCTTTTATTATAAAGAGTCCTTAAGCAATGTTGTTTGCATTTGTTCAATTTTTGTATCCCTATCCAACGACGCATGTTACTAACTTCGTTAAAAAAAAATAATTAAAAAAGAGAACAACAAGATTCACTTGTCATTTCATTTTAATTTTTTTCTTTCGTTTTTCACTTTTTCTTTTCCGTATAAATTGTTGCCATTGTTTCTGTTGTTGTTGTTTAGTCGTCTGTTCATTTTTACTATGTTCAGTTCCAGTTAAATACTGATTTACATACATTGTTGTTCCATATTGCAGTTGTTTTGTTATTGTTATTGTTGGAATAATAAATTTATTATGACATCTTTTTGTTGTTTATATGCGAAATAATTTATTTGTTCTTAACAGAGATATTTTTTATATACCACAGGATAGTGCAAAAGTAATGTCATATTGTGGTTTACGCACACTAAAGTGATTTTATGACAAATATTATATATTTGTACGGCAAAAGACTTGAGTTTGTGGTCGAAATCGAACTCCAGACTTTCACAAATACGCATTACGCACTACCTACTAGAAAGAGTTCTATTTATGCTGTGCCTAGTTTTGGAGGTAATGTGTTTATGGACCTTAGGTCTGAATCTGTTGCGAATATAAGAGACTTCAATAGGTAGAGAGCTTCAATAGTGATAATAGTGTTGCTAAAAATATATATGTGTTTTCATTGGCACCAAAACACTCAGGATAAATGCCAACTCAGCGCGAAAATTCCTAATAATTCCTAGTATAAGGCAAGGAAATTGATGTAGTGGAGTCCTTCTGTTATCTAGGCAGTATAATCGATAAATCCGGTGGTTCATCAGCAGATGTTGCCAGTCGCATTAATAAGGCACTTAATGCTTTTGACCAACTTAACCCTGTTTGGAAATCGTCTAACATATCGAGACGCATCAAATTTAAAATTAAACATTAAATCCACATTACTGTACGGTTGCGTAACGTGGAATATGGCACCACGCGATTTCCAGTCTCTTCAGGTATTTGTTAACAAATGCTTGCGTAGAATCTTGCGTGTTTATTGGCCGTCCATTACATTCAATGCCCAACTCTGGTCAGATACAAACCAGCAACCAATTGAGAGGGAAACAAGGAGACGCAAGTGGGAATGGCTAGGGCACGCTCTTCGCAAGCCATTAGATGACATCACAAAGAAAGCCATAGACTGGAACCCCCAGGGAAGCATCGGACGACCATCACACACCTGGAAACGCCAAATCTCAACCGAACTATCCAAAAGTCAAACATCGCGCTGATGATCGAGCTCATTAGAATCAACTTGTTGCAGTCCTATGCTCCCTAGAGGAGTAAAAGGAACATATATGTATAACGAGTGCATTTCATTGAAGAGTACTGTATATGAAACTATATGTAGGAGTATCGGGAACCACTCTTCTTGTAATTGTATTGGATACCCCTGATCCTTAGTGCGCTACTTAGTAAAATTTTTTGGCTTCAAAACAAACTTCGTTGAACTGACTATAATTCGAGATACTTAATCCATTTTCTTAAAAAACCATGGGCTCTTGTATGTTGTTTTTTGCATGGATGACGCTGGTGCCAGTGAACTCTGCATTTAATACTGATACTTCAAATATTGGGCTTCTCGCCTTAGTCTTTAAAAGGTACAGCCCTAATCAAACGAAGGGCGAATTTTGCTTTCGTTTGCCAAAAGGTAAAGAGAAATAAAAGCTACAGTTTAAACTCGTTTTGAAAGACAATAGTTTCTCTGATTTACGATGTATTTCATCAAAAAATATTGTCTCGTCAAACAAGTTTATTAGAACTTTGAACTGAATTTAACTCCTTAGACGGGTCAACCCAAAGCGGTTTGAGTGTGTCTCTATAATTAATTACAATTACAATCGTGGTGGCTAATCACACCCGTTTTTTTTATCGAGTCAAGAGTCCCTAATTGCAGCCGTCATTCATTGATTACCTAAGTAGCAAGAACTTTGAAAGTTGATAACGGTAGGTTAATTACAGTTCGATTTATGCCTCAGAGTCATGGAAAATTTAAGATTTAGGAGGCGCTCCACTCAAAGTAGCCGTGGCACTCAATAGGTCTTTCAAACAAAAGAATATGGATGTTTTATCACACTTACTTACTTTCTATATTGACAAATTAATTTCAGCCTTCCAGGCGCCTCAGCATCTCGCGCGACTTTATTTGGTTCTTCTAACGCAACAGAGATTGTCCTCTTCGCTGACTTACACAATTCCTCTTATCAAATAACCGACGCGCCGGAGCATACTCTTTCATTCGAACGACATGACGGAGCCAGCGCTGACGTGTGATAATAAGAGGCACAATGTCCATGTCTTTGAAGAGCTCATAGAGCTCATTATTGGATCGGATGCGGAAATCATCTCAAACTCGCACTGGACCGAAGATCTTACGTAGGACTTTTCTTTCGAATACTGTCAAGGCTTCTGCATCAGTGCTTAATAGTGTTCATGCTTCTGCGCCATAAAGAAGCATGGGGTGTAAGAGCGACTTGCAGAGTCGTACGAGAGAGGTCTCTGCTACTCACTTGCCTATTGAGGCCACAGTAGCACCTGTTGGCAAGAGTGGCACACATGTTGTTTTATTTAAATTTTAAGATAGGAAGCGCTTAAAATGACCCTAAAGTTTTTCCAACGATATTTAATATATTTGACAGTCTGTTTCTAGTAAGAACTGTATTGTTTGAAAGTTGTAAGCCTTTAAATTTTGTGACCGCTCTGGTACCACATTTGCACTACTTTTGCAACAACTGGTAGCAGAACACAACCAAATATGAATTAATTGTTATAAATGATTTTGGGATTTATTGTCTTGATTTCACCGTTTTTTTTTTAATTTCAAAAATAAAATATTTCAGGGGAATGAAATTTATGATTTAAAGTTTTTTCTTTTTTTTCTTTCCTTTTTTCTATTATTCATACCAAAACAATGTTGCTTTTGAGATTGTAAAGAAATAAATTTAAAATTATTAAAAAAAAAATAAAAAAATATTATTTTACTATAACGGATGTTATTTTATTGAATAACAACAAGAAATAAATTTCATAATGAATTTAATGCATCACTTTCAAATTGAACGATAAAACACTGGAGAAGAAAAAAAAAAAAAGAAAAACTCGTAAAGGAAGAACTTGAATCGACGTCATAAAAATATTATTTTATGCACGTGTACATACATATGTGCATGTATATAATTATGCATTTGCGAGGGTGGGTTAATAATTCAATTAAATTTCTTAACAAGAAGAAGAAAAACTATTTCTGTTGAAAGGTTATCTACCGATTAGGTCGCTGCCGCTAAATTTCGAAAGACATTATTCACTGGAATTAGTGCCGCATGGCTTGCGAAAAGAACTTTTTCTTAAGGAAAGTCATTTGACTTCAATGATTAAAATATGTAGTCGCCGTAGTCTAGTAGGTATACCTACTAGACACACTATAGTGTGTTGGCTTGTTAGATTTGTCTTAGGCGACTTCCAGATTTTCGCAAAAAATCTGAGAATAAATAAAATTGTCATGAAAAGTTTCTCAAAAATCTATCGTTCGGAGTCGCCTTTAAACTGTAGGTCCTACCACACATATAAATTACCACACACGACATAAGTGGTTTGAGCAACTAGGTCGTAATCTTGACTGAAGGGTTGTAATGACCAATTATGTATGTCCATGTATGTATGATTAAAATATCTCACAAACAAATCTATTTAATTGATCTCGACAAATCTTTTTTTTCTGAACGAATAAATGTTGGAATATATGTTTCATTCTAAAAGTTACGAACTTATTGATCCACCTTCGTATAAATAGTTGAATATTAAATTCAATAGCATTAAATTTGCTTAGTCTATACTAAATAAAATTCCCACAGCGTTCATTTATTGACAAACGTTTAACCATATCTACATTGGCTGTTAGTACATAAATATTCTTGGAACTCTTAAATATGTGGTCATACGAGAAATATTTTCATATTTCTGCGATAGTAGTAGTTACATGCAGTATTACGAGTAAATATTTCAGCGGAATACTCGTACACACATAAGTCAGTTCGGTTAATTCGGCCTCAAGCTAAATATGACACTTTATACAACTTTATGCATTGCGTACATACTCGCTCGTACGTACCTAAAGAAAATATATTTTTTTTTTTATCAGATTTTCATTCATTTTCAGTTAGACAATCGCCAATCGATATATGTATGTTTGTTGGCCAGTATATTTACAGCCGTTTTAGTTGCTTCTTGCCTTCTCTGTACCGATGCAAACATTTTTGCAGGCATTATCAGTTACATAGATGGTTGGAATTATAACGAAAGTTCCTTCATAAATTTACTTTTAATGGAATTTTTTTATTCCCAGTTTTTTAATTAACAAAAAAAATAATGTAACAGGTGTGACAGAGTCAAGTACTTTTTTTCTTTATCTATCTTTACTTGTTTCCATTCAATATAAAAATTGTAACGGGTGTGACAGAGTCAAGTGAATTGGGCCTTTATGTATCTTTACTTGTTTTCATTCAATTTAAAAAATATAACGGGAATAAAATATAATTAAAGAAAAATTGTAACGGGTGTGATAGTTCCATGTAAAATTTTACTTACTTAATTTAATTAATGTACAATGGGTCAATTTCGACCTCCGGGTATTGTACTTGTCTTAACGGACAAGTACACGTCCTCTAACCTAACCTAATCTAACCTAATTTAATTAATTTTAATTGTGTGTGTGTGTTAAATTTATCCCTGAGTGTTGGAAAGTTAAACGTCGATTCCGAAGTACAAATTTTTGAGAAACTTGTTCTGAGAGTTTTTGCCAGAAGACTGCTGATTTGTCTTGCGAAAGAGAAATATTTCTCCAGATTTCATTTTGCTCGGAAGGTTTTTGAGCTGTGGTTTGAAACACGACTACGACTTTCAACTTTCTTTTGTAAACGAATGAAATTTGTGTGGGACTCGTCTGTAGTCACCGTCGTCTAGTAGCTAGTGTGTTGGCATATTAGACGCAAGGCCAGGGTTCTAACCCCAGGTCAGACATCTCGAACATAACAAAATATGAAAAATTATATTTCTTTGGTTACTTCCTCTCAGCAGAGTTCTGGCAAAAACTGTGATAATAAAAATTGCCATGAAAAAGATTCTCAAAAAGATGTCGTTCGGAATCGATTGTAGGTCGCGCCACTCATGTATAAAATTAACACACACAAGCTAGTTTGTAATCCTGACTGAATGGTTGTATTGATCAATTATTTATGTATGTATGTTGTCTGTAAGGGAATGTCAATCTCATGTATAATTCGATTGAATTTTCCATTGTGACAACTTTTGCAAACGCATTGGCTTTGTATTCGTCTCCAGGAATCCATATTAAGGTAAGCATAAAATGCTCTGCTACCTCCTTTAGGGACAACAAGCATTCTTGGACAAGCTTATATGCTTCTACAAGCGCTTTACTCTGGGTATGCGGAGGTCCACGTAGTCTAGTAGGTAATGTGTTGGCTCATTAGACGGGAGGCCGTGGTTCAAATCCTAGTCCAGATATCTCCAGCAAAACGAAATTTGAAAAACATTTCTCTGGAGACTTACTCTCTATAGTCTTCGCTGAGAGTAAATCAAATTGCCATGAATTGCTTCTCAAAAATCTGTCGTTTAGAATTGACTTTAAACTGTAGGTCCCGCCACTAATGGATAAAATTAACACACACAACATGGGTGGTGTAAAAAGCTAGGTCATAATCCCGACTGAAGGGTTGTAATAACCAATTGTGTATGTATGTAAAGATAGATTACAACCCTACCATTTTATGACCTAATTCGGTAGAACAATCACCTGTGTAGTAGACAAAATTTTATCAATGCAAGTGCTACAGAACTATAAAAAAATTAAATTGATGGTGCTAAGATGTTTCGCGATAGTTCTAGGAATGAAAAGAAATGAAAATTTGTTTAAAATGTTGGCCATCACTGGCCATTTCCAATGAGTCATATTGATTGATTTCTACGAAAGATTCTGCATTCAAAATCATAAGCTTACTTTAAATCCTGTCTTAAGAGCAATAGAAACTTCCTGTTTATTATTTTAATTCCGGTGTTCATATTACTAGGGCCTATGTAGGGGGTGACTACAATTTTATCATTGAATTTCTAGCACCTTAATAAGCAAGCAATTGACATATTGAATATATGTAATATTGATCTCCTATGTATACATTTGCTCGTTTGAATTATTTATTAATGTTTTTTCAATTGTAATCACAAGATTTGTAACGAATATTGATGTTGCTGTCAGTTGGACTGTCGAAACGGGCATGTAAAATCAAGCAGGGTACTTAACGAACGCTAAATGCTAAAAGACTATTATTTTGTTTCATTTTAGTTTTAATGAAAAGCAGCTACGATGTGAACAAAAAAAAAAAAAAAAGATAGAAAATCTTTTATCATGAATATTACAATCTAAACCGCTTTAATATGATTTGCATAATCTATTGGAAACAAAAAAAAAACAACAATCACAACAACCAACTACTATAAGTATTCACTTTGAATAAATATTCATACTGTATGCACGTACATAAATACGTAAATATGTATGCACATACATATGTATGTACATATGTACGTATGTATGTATGAGCAAGTATCATAAATAAATTCAACGGAGTCTATTTATGGCTGGGCTATACTGCTGGTTGTTTGGTTTGCTTGACTGGCGCTTAAATTAAGACCATATTTGTACAGCACCAGTAACAGCAACAGCTACTGGTGTCGGTGCTGTTAGTAGCAACAGCAGTAGCTTATATGTATGTATATGAGCAAAATGGCTGTTTTTTTTCATTTTTTATTTCTTATTTTGTGTTTTTAATATTGTTTTCTGGCTAAAAGATCTTGTAACAATTTAATAAATGAACAGTAAAAATCATAAAATAATTACAAAACGTTTGATTGCCTATTATAGGCGTTATTGACTGCTTAAATGACTGACTACCAGTTCGTACAGCTGATATATTGATTGCATATACTCGTACGCCTACTTTTTCGCTTTTGTGATAATCGTTCGTTGTACATCATCACAACAGCTCAATTGCTGTACGGGGTGTAGCAAAAGTAGGGCCATATTGGTGACATGATTTCAAATCCCGTTGAGTGCCAGAAACAATGGCATGATAATGTTTACTGAAGAAATTTTCTAAAATGTGTCTGAAGATAAATTCGAATTTGAAAATCTAAGACGCAATCCATAAGTTATAGCAGAGCCACAGAGTTTAACAGTGTTTAACAGTGGCAATAAGTAGATTAATCTTTTACTCTGCAATTATGGCAGAGTTTAGGTTAGGTTAGGTTAGGTCGTAGTGGTAGCCCTGATATCACAAAGTTCACTTGAGCACGCATAGCGACCTGTTGTGATGCCACGGGTGAACGCAGTCTCTGTACTAACCAAGTTCCACCAAAATCAGGGAAAAGGAAGAAGTTGGTCAGCGCAAGGGCTGCACAACAAAAGCACGACTACCCCGCACTGGAAAACCAGCCAGAAAGTTTGATGAACGAAGCTATATCCTTGATGTCAATATATGATAGCTCCGTTAAGCTACCAGGAATGGGGAGCCAAATAACCCATATCTACACCTAGCAAGAGACGGGCACTGACAAAGAAAGTGAACAACAGTCTCCTCTTCCTCAGCGGACCTGCATCCACGGCAGAAGTCGTTTAAAGCGAGCCTCATTCTTTCCGCGTGTCTACCCATGACGCAATGACCTGTAAGCACGGCCACTGTAGTCGAGATGACATCACGACCAAGACCAAGTAATCGGTTGGTACGCCTTCTATCCATCTTGGGCCAGGTGAGTCTAGCGGTGGAGCAGGACTCCTCATTTACCCAGGATAGGTTAGCGTCCCGAAAGAACTTCCGCGCAATGGTCAGCTTGACTATGGCAGAGTATTGACATAAAGTTTAATTCTCATTATGATCATTATTATTTGTGAATAGTGTTGAAATGTAAAGAATGTAAAGGTGCAGATTGTGGACTGAAATTTTCTCAACTCTCAAAATTATTCCAGCTGTTCCACCACCACGGCTCGAAAGAGGACTCTCTGGACTATCATTTGCATATAGTCTGTATGGTGTACTATTTCTTATATGTTCCAAAATGGCCACTGATCTTCTAGAAAACTTTCAATCAAAAAATTGATAGTTTCAAAGCCAATTTTCACAATACATTATCACTTTATATGGGACTATTTTGCTGATTATGTTAAGAGGCCTTGGAACCTTCCTTTGTATATGATATGGTACTCATAGACCTCCCAAAATTAGTTCCTAAACAAGTGGGCTTATTCAGATGGATAATGTTAAACAGCTAACAGTGCTCTGTTAAGGGCAAATTTTGTTCTGTTAAGAGGAAATTTTGCTCTGTTAACGCTGCTAAAATTTATGGATTACGTCTTGGATTTTCAAAATTCGAATTTATCTTCACACACATGAAATATTCCTCCCTTAATAAGGCTGCTAATGGTTAGAAAAGTATTGAAAAGGAATTCCTTACCCAAGGGACATTGTAATGGATTTAGAGAAGAAAACAGTGTTAAAGTCTCTGTAGTCCAGCAGGTCGTATATTGGCGCGAGACTGTGGATCAAACCAAAGGTAGGACATATCGAACAAATTTAAATAATCAGCAGTCTTCTGGCAAAAATTTTGAAAGTAAATGAAATTGCCATGAAAAAGTTCTCAATAATAAAATTAACACTTACAACATGGGTGTTGTAAGAAACTAGATTGTAATCCTGGCTAAAGTGTTGTATTAACCAATAAAGTAAGTAACAGTGTTGAGACTGTCTAGCGAAGTAATGGATTTGGGGAAGATAAACTGTGTTGAGCAGGTTTGAGAGAAGTATTCTGTATGAATTTCAGTTGCGGGTTTCGATTACGCATCTGAGGATTGTGGAATTCTACCCTCGAAATTACTGTTTGACGTGGCATTTGCAATGGAAGTGTATTGTCGCTTGATTTGTACAGGTTTACGGAAATAAAATTATCAAAAAATCAGCATCTGCATGCAATACCGATAACGGTTTCTATATTGGAATCGATTTCTATACATACACAGCTCGACTTTATTCTTTCAACAAAACACAATCAGTTTACATTGTGACATTACATTTGCGTCACCAGTTATAATTGTCTTAAAGAGTAAAGCTGGTCGTCAGAGTATTATGACGTTAAATAATCGTTCTGTTGCTATACATATTTTGTTGCCTCTGTTTATTGCAGCAGCTAATTTAATGTTTTTATGAAAATGTTGCTGATGATATACGAGTATTTACTACTACAACAGGGTCAGTATCTTTGGCTTTGCCGCTATGCGGTATCACTGTCACTAAATTGCCCAGCATTATCGTCTGTTTATGATAAATTGATAGTGTAGTGTTGTAATGCATGTCAAACCATTAATTTGAAAAAATCATGTTATTGTTGTTTTTCTACTCTTTCGTAAAATGAATAAAGCAATCAGTTTTTCTCCAACAGTTTTAGCGATATTTTAATAGAAAATGGTATTAAATTTCATTAGAAAGGCACTCAATGTATGGTAAAATTCAAATAATTGAATATGTAATCGATATGACAACAAAAAAAAGTGAGACTTTATGCAAAATTTTATTTGGTTTTTTTGCAGTCGTTGGTCATGCAACAGGATGGACAGCCATCAATCGAACATCAGTGTCGGTGCATAGTAAATTTATTGATACTGATATATTATTTTATCCATGAGTAAACCCCATTTAAAATATTTTAGAAATGTTTCAAGATAAATTTTTTGCATTCCGGCCAGCAAACAGTGACCTTGTAAAAAAACACTTGAAAGCACTTCGACATTAGTAAGTCCTGGATGTCTAACATAAACATGCTGCTACATGAGATAAAACACGAGTAATAAAGCTTCGAAGTCGAGTGCAGGCGGAAGACATTTTTAATCAAGACTATTTTGTAATTGTAAAAAACAAAAAAACTTCATTCTACCTTGAAATAATCCAGCAAGCAAACCGCTTGCCATCAGACCTACCAAATAATTAACTTTGGCAACGAAAATCTTAGAGAAGTCAGGCAAGGCTACCTCTATGAATACCCAATATCTTGGAAGACATGGTACTACTTTTGGGTAAAGATAGATTTCAGAAGTCGCCGTAGTCTAGTAGGTAGTGTGTTGACTTATTAGACGTAAGGCCACGGTTCAAACCGCAGGTCAGACATCAAAACGAAAATATTAAAAAAAATTTCCTTCAGCGACTTTCACTCAGCAGATTTCTGCAAAAAAACCTCTGAGAGTAAATAAAATTGCCATGAAAAGTTTCTCAAAAACTTCTCGCATTCGGAGTCGACTTTAAACTGTAGGTCCAGCCACTCATGCATAAAATTAACGTACGCAACATAAATGATGTAAGAAGCTAGGTCGTAATCCTGACGGAGGGTTGTAATGACCAATTATGTGTGTATGTATGTATGTATGTGATTAGCGTTGTTCGTTTGCTAGGCTTTGAATTGTGAATGTCAGGAATCTTTTTTCTTTCATTGTAAAATGAAATACCAAAACATTAACCGCTATTGGTCTGGACAATAAGGCTAGGTCTGCAATTTTCGACTACTGCTTTCGAAATAGTTTTTTGTTTACATTATTATCTTCCATTACAACATTATTTACCACTTTAGAACGATCAGTATAAGTAATTACATTGTGAATATGTGAGACTAAATTACAGATGTTTATCATTCAAACATAAGTTATTACAGACACAAATCATGTGCAATATAATAAACATGCCGTTTATCATCTGTATTTAAACCAGACATCAGCAATGAGTATTTAAAAAGAAGAATAGAATCGAATCATACTCATAATTTTGGATACTTATACGCATTCCTACTTATTTTAATATCATGGAACCTCTACTCGTAATCAAAGTTTGAAGTACTCATCATATTCATACTTAACAATAAGTATGATGTTGTTGATTTCGACTCTCCATAGCTCAACACTTACAAGAATCATAAAATAAGTATAATTCGCGTACGAACACTAAAATACTTACTAAAAGGTTGCGTATTTGCTCTGCTTACTGTGCATACTCATTGCAACCTGGACTTATAAATCAACGTTGTAGTGAGTACGAATGAATCAGAGTAGTTAAACATCAATATTGTTGCCTCACTTATATTCAAAATTTCATGAGTGCTTATGAGTAGCGAAAAAATGATTCATTGCTGAGCTCTGATTTAGATCTTTGATATCTATTTTAGAACTTCCTAAAGTAGTCTTCTATGACTCTGTTCATGAAAAAGAACAAACCGATGACTTCATGTGGTATTTTCTTGAAGTAAATAATGATACAAAAGCCACATATGTATATCTCTGGCAAGGCACTAAATACTATCCAAGATAAGACTTCTCTTTGATTAATTTTGTTATCATAGGTATACTGCTTGTGATATCTTAAAAAAACTACTCGTTTAACTTGTTTGTTTTCATATATGCATTTCTGTGATGCTCCATTAAAGTGCCTACATGTGGGAAAATAGTTCACCTGTTTCTTTCAAACTAAATCTCTGATCCAATTCACCGTCATTTAGTGTTGGTAAATGTTTTTTTTTCGCCTGTTAAACTATTGATTCCTTTAACGTGCTTACGTACTACGCTACGTAATTTATTATTAATTTATATTCTCAATTCAATTTTGTAATAAAAAATACAAATTTATTGCAGCTCGTTTTTTTGTAAGCTAAAGTTAAAGCAGTTCACAGTTAATGATTTATTCATAAACAATATTTTTCATTCATTCATTCATTCATTGATTACGTTTGGTATGTAAAAATGAAAGAAGAAAATAAAAAAAAATGAATTATTTACTCATGGTTAAATAAATTCATTCATTCATTTATTCATACATACATACGTACATACACACATTCATTGATGCTCAGGTGTTTAAACATTTTCTTAATCATTCTCCTTGCTGCTGCTGGTTGCTGTTGGCCATTGCCGTTTATGTGTCCAACTCTAAACTGTTTGGCTTAGATAAACCACTCACAGGTAAAACTGAATGTGTTTTTTGTTGTTTGTTTGTTTGTTTGTGCGGTCCATTGGAAATTGCAACAATTTGTCTTTAACACTGTTGTTTTGGGGTTTCAAGTTTTTAATTAAAATAAACGTTTTAGTTTTTCTACTTGTTGTTGTAGTCGTTGTTGTAATAGTTTTTATCGTACTTTTTTTTCCAATTAATTACGAGAACAAAATGTAGAAAAAACAACAACAAAAAATAAAAACGTTTAATATTACTCGTAATTGATTAACAATTACCAGAGAGAAAGAGAGAGAGAGTGGAGATGATTTATAATGAATTTCTTGTTAATTCGCATCGAATGGTGTTGTGGAATTTTAATTGTTTTGATTAAAACTTTTAATTAAACAGTTGACATGGTTAATGGTAATGGTAATAATAATTTAATTTGTTTAAAAACAGGCCAGTTAAAGTTTTTAAAACTCAAGTTGTAAAAATATTTTGACAGGAAATATTTTGTGTCAATAATTTCACAAAAGTACACACCATTAATATATTTTTTGGAAAGATTTTTGATAACATTTCAGCCAAGTTGTGTCTCTGCTTTTCAAAATGTCATCTATTGGTTTTAAATTTGGATAATTGACATCCAAATTGTTCCAAAGATCGCCGCAGTCTAGTAGGTAGTGTGTTGGCTTATTAGACGTAAGGCCACGTTTCAAACCCCAGTTCAGATATCTCCAATAAAACAAAACGAATGAAAAACATATTTCTTCGTCGACTTGCTCTCAACAGATTTCTGGCAAAAACTCTGATAGTAAATATGCCATTTAAAGTTTCCAAAAATCTGTCGTTCGGAGTCGACTTTAAACTGTAGGTCCCGCTACTTATGTATAAAATTAACACACACAACATAAGTGGTGTGAGAAACAAGGTCGTAATCATGACGGAAGGGTTGTAATGACCAATTATGTATGTATGTAATCTCTTTATAATACCTGCCACGTTATTATGGTAGCAGTCTGATCTACACCCTAATCCAGTGTTGTGGAAATTCTGAATTTGTTTGTTGTCCCTACCCAGTGTGTCTAGACTAAATGTTCTTTAGAAGTAGTCTCTATTACTAGGCAACTGTAACTTTATACAGTCGAACTTGGAGGAAATGTTTTTGTGTAGAGATTCTAGTTGCAGAGCCTAGTAATTCGATCATTAATTGCCGTCTAATATCACATGTTTCCTTTGCTTTAGAGTCATTGATCCAATTCCTCTACTTAAACAATGGCATGCCGTTGGGTAGACGAAAGGATTCCCATCTGACGCGGCATAAAAACATTGTTCTTTGAGAACATGTATTGGCTTTAGTCTCAAAGAACTTTTGCTGCTTGAGTCTAAATTTTCTTCAACTCACTAATATTTCGTGTAGTAATTGGCAAGGGTTTGAACTGGGACACTTGAAACATCTTAATAGACTGTTTTATACTGACTATATTGATAGCCACGAAGCGATATCCGACAAAAGTCATGCGTGTGAACAACATATGAACGAATGCCATATTTCTTAACGATAAGCCTGCTTAAGAAGTCGCCGTAGTCTAGTAGGTAGTGTGTAAACTTATTAGACAGGAAAATTGTGGCAATTTTCATAAATTTACAACGTTTATTTTACCTGACAGCTTTTCAAGAGCAAATAAAAGGAAAATCTGTCAATTCAAATAAAAAAAATCGAACTTGAAAGACACTGTCTTAAAATATTAATCTTCTAATGCTGAAGCTTTTATTTTTAAGGCAATCAATTAATTTCCAATTTCCGAATTTTCTACATATGCTGACCGCTGGCTGTAGCCAATGACGTCAGTTTTCTGTTAAATTTTTGATGCCATTTTATGCAAAAAAATTCTAAGAAATTTGAAAATCTATTAAAAAAAATTTATTTTCAATAACTTAATGTTTTATTTGTAAATAAAACAGAAGTTTTTAAAAATATTTTATAAAAAACTGGAAATGTTGTTAGTTGTTGTTGCTTTAAATTTTCTTGATATGATGATGTATTTATTTAAAGAAGAATAGGAAAAAAATCATATTGCCAATGGCCATTTTCATATTGCTGTTGTGTCTCATATATAAATATTGGCATCTTGTTTAGAAAACATTGTTTTAGCCATTATTATAAAGACAAAAAAATCTATTGGCCATAAATTCATAATTTTAAATTGTTTTCATCTTTCAAGAAAAAACAAAAAGAAAAAAAAAATTGAAAAATACTTTCGTTTTCAGCATAAAGAAAGCTTAGGGCATGAAAAACGTTCACAAACATATGGTAAAACAAGTGTTGGCAGGGGCATAAATTTGTGTTTAATGGAGGAGAAAACAAAGGGGAAACAAAAAAAACCAAAAATTTAGGAAAAGAAATAAATTAAAAATGACCACACAAAGATATTGCTTGAATGAATTTAAAATACCCTACTCGGTGGTACAAAAAGTTTGAATTCCAAATGTTTGAATTACTTTTTGAAAGAGGAAGAGGTTTGTTAAACGAAATAAATATTTCCTGCTACAAGATCTAATTTTTGTATTAAATTTCTTAAGTATGAGACACATAGCCGCTTGAGAAAGCTGTAAACATTTAAAAAATATTATAAATTGACCACCCGATTAGGATTCTTACATGCGATAAGAAAATCTTTTAAAATTTATTGAAAATTCGCATGTCTTTTGTGTTTCTTTAAGTCTCCATTTGCCAGTTTATAAGCTAGAAAATATGCTCAATATTGTTTCTATAATTTTTGGTTTATCCGAATATTGTTCCGAAGTAGCCGTAGCCTAATAGGCAGTGTGTTGGCTTATTAGACGTAAGGCCCGAGTTCAAATCCCAGGTCAGACATCAAAACGAAAATATGAAAATATATCGTCGGCGACTACCTCTCAGCAGATTTCTGGCAAAAACTCCGAGAATAAATAAAATTGCCATGAAAAGCTTCTCAAAAATCTGTCGCTCGGAGTCGACTTTTAAACTGTAGATCCCGCCACTCATGTATAAAATTAATGCACACAACATATATGGTATGAGAAGCTAGCTCGTAATCCTGACTGAATGGCTGTAATGACCAAATTATGTATGAATAATGTTCCATTGAAGATAAAAAAATTTTACTCGATTATTTTTATTTTTGTTAGCACAGGCCTATTTATCAAGTTATAAAACATTCCTTTTCCGAAAATTATGCTTAAATACACAATAGTAACGTACATAAAAACTTTGGGTAGTTTTATATGAAATAAGTCATAGTGATAGGTGAAGTCACTGTAGTCTAGTAGGTAGTGTGTTGGCTTATTAGAAGAGAGCCCGTGGTTCAACCCCTGGCATCTCGAACAAAATGAAAAATGAAAAAAAATAAATATTATTTTCGGCGACTTCTGCTCAACAGTCTTCTGGCAAAAACTCAGAGAGTAAATAAATTTGCGATGAAATGATTCTCAAAAAATCTTTCTGAGTCGACTTAAACTGTAGGTCCCCTCACTCATGTATAAAATTAACACACACAATATGGGTGGTGTGATAGGCTAGGTGGTGATCCTGGTTGTAGTAAGAGGTGAGGTTACTTACGTAGAATTCAGAAGAAGAAAATGTCTAAAGAAGAGTGTTATTAACATACTATGATTTGCAATCCGGATATGGATTTCCTAAGAAACATTTTCTATCAACGAAAACATTGATGATGGAGGCTATAATATGAAAATAATATTGGACAGACCACTTACTTCTAAAGAGTGAACTAAACTATTGCAATGATCACAGTTTACATCCTTCAGTCAGAATTACAACCTAGACTCTCACATTGCTTATGTTGTGTGTGTTAATTTTATACATGGGTGGCGGGACCTACAGCTTAAAGTCGACTCCGAACGACATCTTTTTTTGAGAAATTTTTCATGACAATTTTTTATTTACTCTCAGAGTTTTTGCTAGAAATCTACTGAGTTCCTCTCTCTTGCCGGAGAAATATTTGTTCATATTTCGGTTTAAGCGTGGCCTAATGTTTAATAAGCCAATACACTACCTACTAAACTACGACGTCTTCAATATGATCACAATTAGTCTCCTCCACTATCCTAAGTGTATATGGTCTCTTAACATGCTGGCTTAAGTCGATTATATTCTCTGGTCATAATGTTCGTAATTTGCCTCATGATAGCAGATGTTCTGTGGCCACATTGACCAGCAAACAACCTCTACTTTATGAGAGGCGACTGCCATCATGACTGCCACATTTAGCGGCCCTAAAGACTGCAATAGTCTAGTAGGTAGTATGTTGTCTTATAAGACGTGAGGCCACGGTTCAAACCCCAAGTCAGACATCTTCAACAAAACGAAATACGAAAAATTTTTTATTCGACGACTTCCTCTCAGCAGACTTCTGGCAAATATAGTTTGTGTTTGACAGCCATTGACTGAAAATAAGATGAAATTTTTAAAAATTTCTTTCAAAACAATGACTAAAATTCACGAATTAGGCCACGAATTCGACCCCCGTCTCCATATTCTCCGTATTTAGCCTCGTATAACTACCACGTCGCCATAGTCTGGTAGCTAGTCAGGTCAGACATCACCAACCAAACGAAGTTTAAATTATTCCACGGCGACTTCCTCTCAGTAGCTGCCTGGCAAAAACTCTGAGTGTAAATAAAATTGCCGTGGAGAAATTTCTCAAAAATCTGTCGTTCGAAGTTGCCTTTAAACTGTAGGTCCCGCCGCTAATGTATAAAATGAACACATACAACATAAATGGTGTGAGAAAGCTAGGTCGAAAGCTAGGGTTGTGACGATCAGTTATGCCTTTGGAACAGCAAGTAAACTGGCAATTGGAGGATCGAGTGAAACAAGAGGGCGACTAGCACTTTCTGTTATATATCACTGTTGTTATACGAAGCTCCTAGAGGTAGAAGTAAAGGTTTAACATAATACTTTTGACTTTTTTTTTATTTTTTCAACAGTTTTTGTTTTAATCATTATGGTGTGATGAAACATAAGCGGAGACAAATGTACGAAACCATGACATGAAAGTCTTCTTAAAATAATGTTAAAATATCAGTAGTAACCTAATCTAGTTTTACTCTTTATAATCTACGTCTACGTTTAAATGGTAAAATATTTAAAATTTTACTTTTAATTCATGAGAAAATAAGCAAAAATTTTAAGAAAAACAAAAAATAATTGTGAACTTTAATCAACAAATATTTGGTACACAGAAAAAAAAAAAAGAAATGAAAATGAAAAGAGTTTTGATGTTTACGTATGTATATCCTTTCACTTTTTCCCAAGGAAAGTAGAAGAGAGTTGTTAAGAAAAAAAAAAATTGATTTATATTGAGCATTTGTTGACAAATACGAAGCTTAAAATGGAATTAAACTCGATGTCACACAACAAAATTGGCCATAAAAATAGTTTCATAAGACTACATGCTTTATTTGTATTTTAACAGGGTAATATGCAGAAGTAATGTCTGAAATTATTTAAATTATTATATACGATTTAAGCTAGTTCTTATGGCCCTTACAGTACAATTACAACATGAAAGTATTTCGAGAAAAATTAATATTTTTTTAATTCCTCTTTAAATTAATCATAATTCTAATTTCCATATACTTTTTTTCTTAGTGATAGTTGTCACCTATTTTTTTTATGAAATAAATTTTTATATGTTATCATATTACATTCCATATACAAATAAATAAATACAAATATCAGCTGAAAATTTACAGGAACTGTTGTATCAGGAAAATTCTTTTCTGTTGCTTTCACAAACTATTGCTCGCTCGTTATCAGTGAAAATAATAAATCATCCTTCATTAAATCATATTTTATTTATTGTTGTTTTTGTTTTTTCACTGAAATAATCAATTCATTTATAAAATAATTTCTGTTTCATTGTTTTCATGCCAATAGACAATGATTTAGAGCATTAGAAAATAAAAAAAAAAAAAATAATGAAAAAATTGAGAGTGAAACCTTTAAAGTATCTGAACTTAAGAATCCAACATGAAATGAATACAATATAAACACTTTTAAATGCAAACAATACATGACTGATTTGAAAATGAAAAGTGAAAATTATTTGCAAATGCAATGGTCAATATAGGGTGTCTCAATAATATGTGGATCAGTTGTTACGAGTTCAAGAGACTTTCTTTCAGAATATTCAATGTTCCTCATCACCTTACTCAATTCATTTTCACAGATAGAGTTATTTCCAGACAAAGTAAATGGCAACCCTTTCATTCTAGAAATCTATACTGTAGCTCAGCCACCTGGTAAACTTGAAAAACTTGCTGAATGAAACTGAATGCTGATGGACATGAAAAAAATAAATATACGAGCATATAAAAAATATCTTAAGGGTAAGCTTAGCTAGAGTCCAAATAGCACAGGCACCCACTTTATTCAGCTGCTAAATTCTGTAATTTTGCAGTGTCTTTAGCCAGTCGAATTTTGCGCATTGAATTTGTGTTCTTTAAGGCAATTACAACGTTATCGAAGAGCCTCAAATATTTTGAGCTTAATCAATCAGGTACTTTCTTAAATTTAGGCAGATTGTCTTCCACCAGGCTAGGCGAAAAAAATGGATTGTATGGGTTACTCCCAAATTTTTAAAATGACATCCTGATAGCTTCTCACATCATGTGTTTTAAATTTTATTTATAAGTAGAGCGTCATATATTTCGTAGCCCAAATTTATAATTTTCTTCATTGTTATTAGAACTTTTTGGGCTTTTACCAGAAGAATGCATTTCTTTCTCTTTTTTTTTTTTGAAATATCAGACGTGGAACTTGAACTCTCCAATTCTCGTATAGTAACCCAATTCAGTACTCCCACCAATAGACTATTACACTAGGGTAATGGGATGGCCACCTGGATGAAGATAATTTAATGGAGTTGTTGTTTTTTTTCAGTCTGTTGGGTTGTTTCGAAAAAAAATTATTTAAAATTCATCTGCATATATGATAATAAATTCGAATTGGACTAGCAGAGACAAAACCAAAAATTTTTTTTGATCAATTATAGTGTTAACAGAACACTATTAAGTGTTTAAAAGAGTCCCCTACATATGATCATAGAACTAATCATCCAAATATTAGAAATCGGTAAGGTACACTCCAGATTCCAAATTTAAGGAGTTCCTATAATAGTACAATTATCGTGAAAAGAATTGACTTGATACTATGGACAATGGAGACATAGTGAAATACTATACGGAAGTAGAAATCAAAGCATCCCTAAGCATGATTAACAAAATATTCCATTTGATATTGGAAATGCGGAAAATTAGATTGGATCGAAGTCGCCGTTGTCTAATGGGTAGTGTGTTGGCTTATTAGACGTGAGGCTTAGGTTAAAACCCCGGATCAAACACCAAAACGAAAATATGAAAAATATTTCTTCAGCAACTTCCTCTCAGCAGATTTCTGGCAAAAACTCTGAGAGTAAATAAAATTGCCATAGAAACTTTCTCAAAAACAATCTTTCATTCGGAATCCCTCTCTTGTATAAAATTAACACACACAACATCAGTGGTGTGAGTAGCTAGGTGGTAATCCCGACTAAAGGGTTGTAATGGTCAATTATGTAACTAAGGAAGTAAGATAAATTGAAGTTTTGAGCCTCTAGGGAGAAATTATACTCTAGTTTCCAGAGTTCAGGAGTTCTAATAAAATGGTTTTGAAAATGGAAAAGGATTGATTTAAATGTGGGTTCTATGGAAAATGGAGACATTGTGAAATGCTATATAGGAGTTGAGATCAAGGCGTCAAGGCCCGATTAATGAAATTCCATATAATTTTGGAACTATGTACAGACAATTGGATGGAAAATTTTAATTTTGTAAGGTGTTTTGAATGGATGTGGATACTGTGAGTTATTGATACGTAATGGAAACACCACTCTATATAAGAGTGGAGTTCAAGGGGCCACTAACAGTGACTGAATAGTGCTATTGAACGGGAGACTACTAAGTTGGGTCTAGCAGTAAATGAGGGCAAAAGGAAGTTTATGGTATTAAGAAGTAGGAATAGCCGATAACTATACTTTCGATATAGTCAATGAATTTATTTATCTTGGCTCCGTCGTTACCAGCAAAAATTATGTCAGTCTGGAGATCAATTGCCTGTTAACAGCAGGCGTTGCTATGGCCTCAATAGGCAATTGAGTAGCAGAAAACTTTTTCGTACGACAAAATTAATACTCTGCAAGATGCTCATGCTCCCCGTTATTCTTTAGGGCGCAGAGGCATGGACCCTATTAAGTACTAATGCTGCAGCCTTGAGAGTATTCGAGAGAAAAGTTTTATACGTTAGATCTTCGGTCCAGTAAGAGTTGGCAATGATTTCCGCATTCGTGAGACTGGTATTTGATGCGGGGATCTACGGATTTGCGTTGGACTTGCGTTGGAAGGAACAAATCCAGGAAGTCCTGTCATCAATTGATGTGACCAACTGGCGTAAACGCGCAAGAAGCAAAGGCGCCTGGAATTATGTGTTAAGCCAGGCTGAAATCCATTAATCAGGTTGTTAATGGTCACTTAAGTAAGTAAGTAAATGAGAATAGTGGTATTTCCCATATGATGTTGGAATTTGAGAAAATCGGAAAATTTAATTTTTTTCTATTTAGTTTGGAGAAGACAAGTGAATAGCATGAGATTGACACGCCATAGAAACATTCCCGTATTTGTGGAGTGAAGTTTAAGGGGCCCGTAATAAATCCTGATTAGGTGTACAATCAAATGACTCACTTTGTGTGCAGCACCCTTTAATAAAAAAATCGATGATTGTGATTTTGTTTTTCTATTCTTGTAAAAGAAAAGAAAAAAACTACACTGACATACATACTTTGTAATTAATTTAAATTTTATAATAATTAATAATAATATAAATTTAATATATTTTATTATTATTATTATTGTTGTTGTTGCTGCTGATTTGTTATCAACATAAATGGTTCAGTGTCATACATTATAGCGAACGAATAAACACAGCCAGACAAGACATCACCAACAGTAGCGTAATTTTTTAAATTCACATTCATTGCGATGTTATTGCTGCTGTTGTGCTGCGAATTATGGCAGGCCTATATGCTGATTTGGATGCTATTTTATTACAAATTAAAAACAATTCGAAAACAATACATTTTAAAAGAGTAATTGATAAACTTTATTGATAAGACTTTTAGAGCATCAGCAGATAGAATATTTTCTTTAAAAGTTTTCTGTGTGAGAAAAAAAATAATTTTAAACTTTTCCTCGTTTAATATTTAATTGAATGCCTAGTGCAATTTTATAAAATTAATTTATTCTTCTCTTTTTTAATTTATTTATTAAAAAAGAAAGAAAATTAATTAATGAATCTATAATGGCCAGAGAGATTCACGATAAGTTTGTAACAAATTAATCATTCTGCTAATGTCAGTTTTGCTGACGCTTTCATGTTGTTGTTGTTGTAAATGTAAATGTAAATTTCTTGTAATTAAAATTAGAACAAAATAGCGCCATTCAGACCGTTTATTTAATAAAACATTTGAATTATTTTTTTTTATTAGTTTTTATTTTTTTATTATTTTTATTTTGTTTCATTCAATAAATGATTATTTCTTGTTAATTAATTTAAATATGGTCTAATAATACAACAACAACAACTACAACAACAACTACATGTAACATTATTAATTACACGATGACATGTTCATGTCTTAATTACTTAAAAGTGATTAAAAAATTTAAATGGCACTGCTTTCATGGGTATTTGAAGCACTTTTGAAAAGATCTCTTGGCGATTTTAGAATTCAAAAGAATTTTACGAAAATGTTTTTTTTTTTAAATTATTTTTCTTTCTTTTTTGAGAAGCTAATTACAGTTTACATACATACAGGCATAATTTCTCTACGATGATTTGTGTGTTTGAAATGTATTTCAAATGGTTGTTGACAGTTGGAATATATTCTCTGAAAAAGTTTTCTTAGACAAATTTTTTTTGTAGGAACATATTTAGGAACATATACCTACAAATATACATAGGTATGTACGTATGTATGTAAGATGGAATTTGTAAAAAAATTTTAAAAATTTATTTGATATGCAAGCCAACTATTTTTGCCTTGAAATATCGAAATTTTTATGAATGCCAAACACATTGTGTCCAAAAATTTAAAAAAAATTTGTTTCGGCTCTTTACTTGTTTTTGTTCAAACGATTTTCATATAAACATGTTTATTTTCCAAATTAAATTTGATTGTTATTCCACAGAATTAGGGTTTAAATATCGTGTACTGCTCAAGGACCCTATCATTCATGCATAACCTATCATTACAATCCTATACTTAGATTTAAATAAAACAAAGTCAGTGTGAGATATCATCGAAATATTTTATTCATTTCAAAGACGTTTTGGCTCCATTATGTGCGGAATATACTTACTTGGTTACTTAATTGATCATTACAACCCTTTAATCAGGATTACGACTTAGCTTCTTATAACATCCTTGTTGTGTGTGTTAATTTTACCTATGATTAGTTTAATATCGGCGCCGTATGATAGGTTTTCAAGAAACTTTTTCATGGCAATTTTATCTACTCCTAGAGTTTTTGCCATACCATCGAAAGAAGGTAGCCGAAGAAATATTTTTCCATATTTCGGTTCGTTTCAGATGTCTGGGCTAGGGTTTGAATCACGGCCTCATGTCCAATAAGCCGACATACTATTTATTAGACTATGGCGAATTCATGTGTGGAATACAACATCGTTGTAATGTCCGTCACGTCTTCTCTAGGAAGCAAATCATCTGAAATGTCTAATTTCCCATAACTCTTCCATAAACCAGATTGAATTTCATGGATGGCATAGGTTATATTGGCTTTGATAATCATCACAATTTGTGGTTTATTCACATACACCTGCGAGTTTAGAAAACTGGCACAAAAGAGATTTAACTGGCCAATTCGCGCGATCTCAGTGTCCAGTTCACATCACCTCTATGTGATATGACAATGTCCTAAAAACTGCTTGGGCTGAATTTGTAACATGGCATGAACTATATTCACTACTCCTGGAAGAATTGCATATTGTTGATGTCCAGTTCGTTCAATTCAGACCAAGAAAATATGGTACTCCTCGGCCTATAGTTTTCGATGTGGAAAAATGACGCCGGCAGCCTTAAATCGGCATTAAACTGTAATTTTTTCGGAATGCATTCGACGGTCTTGTAAATCATGTGAATTTGTATCATTCCAAAGTCGACAATTTTAGTTTGTTCACGTACCCATTTATCCAGAAATGGGTCACTCCGCTAAAAGCAACTTTTTAATGAAAACGTTGTCTGAACAGAATACTCATTTTGATGAAATAATTTTATTCTTTGCACGGCTTGTAGAATGCTATATCCATCCAGATCGAATAATTGACAACTACTTTGATAGATGTTCGCAAATCCCTGTTGGAAGACCCGATAGAATAAACAATTTTCTATTTTACTTTCTTCACTTTCTGAGGAACTCCTTTTCTTCTTAATGCTTTAAATATGGCGGCTCATGTGATGGTAGTCGAGACTATCTTGAAGCCGATGAAAAGTAAATACAGAGGAGTGCGGAATTTTAGAGTTCTTCTATTTTAATGTGAAGAGTATTAATCTGATTGGAAGTCACCGTAGTCTAGTAGCTAGTGTGTTGGCTTTAGCCTCTAGTTGAACAAAATATGAAAAAAAAAATTCTTTTTGCGAGTTTCTCTCAGCAATACCTTTGATAGTTAAGAAAATTGCCATAAAAAGCTACTTAACTCTGTCGTTCGGAGTCGACATTAAATAGTGGGCCCTGCCACTCATGGATAATCATTTTATCACAATATAAGTGATGCGAGAAGCTAGGTTGTAATCTTGACTAAAGGGTTGTAATGACTAATTAAGTAAGTGAGAAGTAGTGTGACTCTTACAGATTCTTTCAAATCCTCTTTGTATTATTAGTGCCATGTAGCAGAGTACTTCCAGGTCCGTGCATACATACATAGTTAAGTGGCCATTACAACCCTTCAGTCGGGATTACGGCCTAGCTTCTCACACCACTCATTTTGTGTGTGTTAAATTTTTATACATGAGTGGCGGAACCGACAGTTTTTAAGTCAACTCCGAACGACAGATTTTTGAGAAACTTTTCATAGCAATTTTATTTACTCTGAGAGTTTTTTGCCAGATATCTGCTGAGAGAAAGTCGCTGAAAAAATATTTTTCATATTTCGTTTTAATGTCTGACTTGGGGTTTGAACCGTGATTTTACGGCTAGTAAGCCAACATGTCCATGTTCCATGTCCTTACTTTTCGTTAACCTATGTTATGAACTTAATTTTTTTCTTCTTGCACTAATGTGATGAGGCTGTAGAAGTTCGGTTGTGTTACTATTAATACCGTTGTTTGGTAACATGCCACGAAGATGCAAAGCCATACCTTTATTATGTTATCACATGAGTTTCTTATCATATACAATTATTTTATAGTTTCAACGAAGATTTTTAGAAAACTCCTGGAAAAATTAAATTAACGATTAAAATTGAAAATGTTTTAAAAGCAACAGGCAGTTTTTCTTTGAATTTCCTTGATTTATTTTTTCCTTCTTTCAAAACGCAAAAAGAATAATAAAATGCCTCGAAGTTCTTACGTGAGTTTTGTTTGCTGGCAAATGTATTATCACAGGTAAATTTCCGAAATGTTTATGTCTTCTAATGAATCTTCAGTTTTTCATTTCTTTAGAAATGAAAATTTCAATTCAGCAACAGCATTATTAACGCCGCCAGCAACAGTAGTACATACATACATATGTATCACTCTCTTGTGTACGCAAAAATACAAATAAGGAATGAGATAATAATGCTAAGATGCGTGTGCGATTGAGTTTTGATGGTAATGGTAGGTATCCTTTGTAGGATAAAAGGATATGTTATGTTGCATATGATGGGGATATTAAGTTTGTTTTTATATTCATCCCACATACACAGTTTTACAAGTAGTTGGCTTAAATAAGCCTATTGGCAATAGAAACAGCAACAACAACAACAACGAAAAAAAATTGTATCTAAAAGGTAACACTTTCGTAATAACAACAATAGCAACAGTATTGCCAGTATTGCTTACCTTACCGGGTTTAGTTGCTTGTCTGCATTCGAACTTTATTCATCAAACATCTTAAAAGGTCAATTGTTATAATATGATGAAACAGAAGAAGCAAGAAAAACAAAAAGACAAGACATAAAGGGAAAAACTTGACGATACTTAAGGATATTTGCAACAAAAAAAAAAAAAACAAGGTAGAAAGCAAAAAAAAAATAACATTCCTTAGCAAGTGGCGATAATATCATCATCATCAGTGGCGTTTAAAACACACGTCGTCGTATTTCTTTATTTTCTTTTCATTCCCAGTTTTTTTTTTCTTCTTTTTCTTCTTTACCGGTATTTGCCTTTTAGTCATTTTGTTGTTTCTCTTGCCATTTCTTGCTTGCCAGTTGTTATTATTATTAAAACGGAAACGGAAGTATTTTAGCAGTAAACCAGCCATGTTGTCGATGTAATGATAAGTCAGGTAAATAAAGTCACAACACGTTGTCTTAATAAAACATCTTTAACGGATATTGAGGAGAATTTTTCTTCTCGTTTTTGTTGCTGCCACATTGTAAATGATTTCTATTAAATTTTAACAAAAAGTATTGGTTGGTAAGAAATGAAAGCCATCTTGGTGTGTGAGATGAAAATTGATTTTTGACAAATATTTCCGGGAGTCTTAGACGAAGTTCACGAAATCCTAAATTTTTTATTTGATTTTACTTAAGTTATGTAAACAGTAATAAAACAGCCAATTAGGCAATGGTGATCGAATGAACGGTGATCTGTGATCAAATTTTCAATTCAAGTCCAACAAACTAGGATGTGATGCCAGCATTGATATCAATTTTTTCGCCTTCTACTATATTCCAACCCAGAATTGTTCAGATTGTTGTCTGAACTTTAATTCCCAACTATACCGCGGAAGAATTATATTTATCTTATGCAAATGTGACTGCGATTTAAACTATATAATATATTTGAAGTTGCTGTAGTCTAGTAGGTAGTGCGTTGGCTTATTAGGCCACAATATGAAAAATATTTCTTCCACGACTTTCCCTCAGCAGACACACATAGAGGAAGCAAACATATAAATTCTTAACATTTGGCGCTCGACCGGCATCGATATGAAATCAGAGATAAATTTTGTTGGAGAAAAACTAGGCCAGACGCAGAACAATAGTCATGCCAAAGGTCGTAGTAAATTTAAGAAATTTTTGGACGAAACTATCTACCATTAAAGCGATTGGAAAGTAATTTAAATCGAATTTTATATTCTCTCGTAGGTGTATGACAGACCGTTTTCTATCGACTATTTTTTCTCAAAACTCTTTCACTCAGCGGCTACAAATATGTATGCATGAATGGAGAATATTTGTGAATTCCATGCTCTGAAATTGATTCGTTTCATTTCTTTCTTAGGCGTTAATCTACTAAAAAATTTAATAAAATTTGTCAGGCATTCACCAAAAATTCTATTTTTATGAACAATTTAAAACTGTACGAAAGGACTTCACATGTTTCTTGAAGATAAAAAGGAAAACGTTACCATTAAAATCCTTTTGATTCAATTATAACAACGTACATATACATGACATTCCTTAAGACACCAGTAAGCCTCAATTCATATTTCAAAAAGATTTTCAAAATTAAATTTCAATCCCTTGGAATTTAAGCATGATTTATTGACACTTATCCAAAAAATCAAATGTATTATTCATTAATAAACTCACACCGCACCACCCCCATCCCACTCAGCCGGTTTTTAAACCACCCAAAAGAAAGGAAAAGGATTCCTTTACTAATCGATAGAAGTAAACATGTGTTATTGACACATGTTGGGCTTCTATTTTTATCCTTTTTTGAAAATTTAAAGAAAAAAAAATAAAATGAAATCCCGTGAGTTTTTTTTTATTCCATTAACCGATTTTTTGTTCTCTTTATCTCTGGCCTTTGCTGGAGTACAAAAAAAAGGAAAAAGAAAAATAAACGCACATGTGGAATCATTCTATCGAGAAGGAAAACTTAAGATTGAAATATTATTAATGGTCTCCGGTTATGTATATGATGATTTCAAAGGAAAAGAAGACCAACTTCTAAACAAGGGAAGTATTTCGAAAAGTTGTTTTAAGATTTTACATACAAATTTGTTTTCTTCTAAAAGGATTCGTCGTATTTAAAGAATTCTTCGTAAATATTGTTACGATAGATACTGGTGTTTTGATTTTACATCGCTTAACATTCAAATTATAAACAAAGGCTACAAAAACAAAACAATGCAGTAAACAAACCTGTTTACAAATAATCGTACTGCAAAAATGCAACAACAAACACCAACATAAAAAAATGATAAACACGTGAACAAAAATATACAAACAACACTACAAAAATAAATGTAAACAACGATGTTTACATTTATAGAGATTTCGAGAAGGCGAGGTCATGAAGATTCGTCTTCAAGAACATTCATCAGACTGTTTACTCGGCCATATAAAAGGCAATGCAAAACAGGCGAGTGAGTGAATGAAGTTCAGTCAGTCTTGTGTGAAGTAATCGACGTTTCAAGATAGTAATTGTCATTGTTTATGCAAAGGGTATAAACAGAGGAATAACAAAGAAAAGTAATTGTTGTTGTTTACATCAAGTTGTGAACAGTGGCACACAGAATTGTGCGAATAATAATGAATTTTAATTAAAACTAAACACAAATTTATTTTTATTTTATTTGCTATCTACCAGCTCATACTTTAAACGTTTTTAAAAGGTAAAAACGTAACAATATTTATGTTTTCCAGGATTGGTGGCCTCTCTTCCCAAGAGGTAGTGTTGCCCGCTTTTTTCATGATATTATATGTCGCTATCATATTCTTAAGGGAGGCCTTTGGATTAATCATTTAGTGGATTATTATTATTTGAGACAACAATCAGGGCATCACTGGGTTGGTAGCCAAGCATTTTAATCACTGTACCACGTCACATTTGTTTTAAAATAAATTTTCTGTGGTAAAGTAGAAATAGGCTGGTATTTTTTACACGAAATACCAAACTCTAGTAGCAATACGATCAAGCGATTAAGGATTGATAAGGATTAATTAGGGGCGCAGTTAATTACAGTAAATTAATTGCTTAACAGAGTTCTGTTAGTAACATAACATAGCTCTGTTAACTAACTTGGTTTGCACGTGGGGAGATAGATTTTGAAATCTATCTTCACACACATTTCCCAAATTACTCTTCCACAAAAAGGTTTTGTTCTCATCAGCGGTGTGAAACCTCTCCTCCTGAGAAGATTCGATAAATTCGCATATAATCCGAAAAGAGTAACTTTTTCTCCTCTGCCTGGCGGACACAGCATGTCCATATAAGAAACTAGGTCGTAATCCTGACTGAAGGGTTGTAAAGGCCAATTATGTGTGTATGTATGCAGAGGATACTAATGGAGGGAGTTGTTAGCCAACTGATATATCAGATTACGATGTGTCCTATAATTTTTACCATGTGGTCTGTCTTAATATGTTTATTTGCTTAAACCTTCTGCTATGGGTTCGGGTTATTTCCCTTAATCCTAAATAATACCCATACAACGTACAAATTTATTCCTTTTTAAACCAATTTACTTATAGTATAACAGGAGGATAGCATTTTTGGTTTAATCCTTAATGGTTTAATGTTTTGCGATAAGTACGTGTGACTAGTTTTTAATTCGATATCATAAACGTTATGGTTTTACCATAAAGTGGTTGAAATATGGCAGGAGTATACAGAATGGCTGGTTAATTAAATGGCTCAAGCAGAAAAGTATCCTTTAAGGATGAGACAATGAGAGGGTTGTAAATGGGGGTATATTTATTGGTACAATGCCTGTTTGTTTTGGAGCTATTTCATTAAAGAGTATTATTTATAAAATCATGTTCTGCTAGTATTTTATTATGGCCTTTAAAGTATGGGAATTTGATTTAATTTATTTAAATTGTATATATGTTAAGTGTTTAAATATATTTTTCTTTTAACTCTCATTGCAGTTTAAAATAATTTTGAAATCAAAATTTGCAACACAATTCCAGTTCAACACTCTATTGCCACCCTCTATTGGTTAACAGTTTAGCCATTGTATAGTCAACTCATTGTGGACAAGTGAATTGATTACGAAACATTGATGGATTTAGCATTTAAAATACAAATAATGTGGTAAGTAAAGTGTTATAATTTCCAATAAAATTTTTATTTTTATTGTGTTTGTTTGTGCAAAATTTATAGGGTTTCAGTTCGAAAATGAAAATTAAATTGACTTGATTGTTTACGTTTTTGACGCCTCATAACATGTTTAAAATATATACATTTGCACATACATACATACTGGCTAACAGGAGACATTATTGCAAATATAATTACATTATGAGTGACATAACATTCATGCAAACCATAAGTTTTGTAGAATTTATAAACAATTCCATCATATGGGGGTCAGATTGGATTTAAATACACGAAAATAATTAAATTTCTCAACTTAATGAAAGACTTTAAATGAATTAGTTTCACTTTAATCGTTCTGTAGTATTCTGAAATTTTTATTTGTTATTCTATTCAAAAACTTGAAGAGATTCTTTCATTTTTATTCGCTTGAATTCAGTGATATAAACGAATCATCATGGAAATTCAGGTTAATTAAAAATAAAGTGCATGAAAAATTTATAAAAAAAAAAAAAAAAAAATAGAAGAAAATCGTTGCCACACTCCTTAAAAGTAACCCAGCCAACTGTTTTCACTTTGTTTTAAATATGTTAAGCTATATATTTTTACGAAAATGAAAAATCTAGATACTGGTGTATTGCTTTTACATTGCTTAACATTAAAATTATAAACATAAGCTACAGAAACAAAACAATGCAGTAAACAAACCTGTTTACAAATTATCGTATTGCTTAATATAACAACAAACACCAGCTTAAAAAATGTTAAACAAGTAAACAATAAATACAACAACAAACACCAGCATAAAAAATTGGTAAACTAATAAACAAAAATATACCAACAACACTACAATAATAAATGTAAACAACGATGTTTACATAAAATTCCCTGTAGTCTAGGGGACATCAAGTGATTTAATTACAGGTAGGCCTCGTTTAGCACGTACTCTTTTTAACACAGCCTCGGTCTAACGCGATTCACATTTTGGTTCACATTTTCGGTTAACACTAAAAAAGCCTAGGTTGTGCGCGGTTTACAAAAATCTTTCTAATGATCAGACAAAGATAACAGATTTTTTAAAGAAAAAAGTAACAACATTGAATCACTACAAAAGCGTCCACGCTGGATAGATCTATCCAGTGATGAAGATTAAATTTTATTTTTATGTATTTTTATTTTTTTTTAATATTACTGTCGTGAAATTTTTTTTTTAATATTTTGAGAATTATTAAGTTAATTGAATGTAATATTTTTGTTTTTATGCGTAGACATGGATTAACATGTATGTATATATTATTAAAAAGAAATTAAAATTAATAAAATTTGCTTTTTTGAAAACCATGGAACGTAACCCCTCTTTTTGTATTGGTTTCTTGTATCGCTTAACACGATTTTGCTTAACACGGTATTGTCATGGATTGTCGTTTTCATAGCATTTCATTCCTGGCCACAAATATTTTGTTTCATTTTCTTATTATTTCTTTGCTTTGTTTAGCGGTAATGAAGCAAACAGAGCCATACTAGTCGCCGCTTATTGGATGTGAGGTCACAGTTCAAACCCAGGTCAGACACCTCTAACAAAACGATATGAAAAAATATTTCTTCGGTGACTTCCTTTCAGCAGATTTCTGGCAAGAACTCTGAGAATAAAATAAAATTGTCATGAAAAGTTTCTCAAAAATTTGTCATTCGTAGTCGACTTTAAATTGTAGGTCCCGCCACTCATGTATAAAATTAACAAACACAACATAAGTGGTGTGAGAAGCTAGGTCGTAATCCTGACTGAAGGGTTGTAATGGCCATGTATGTATGTATGTATTTTCCTATTTAATCGAAAGGATTAGTAACTGGAAAAACAAATATTTTTCTATATCACTCGGCATGTTAAACAATGCTTAGTGGCCCTTGTCGAATCAGTCCTTTCTGTACGATTATTCAAAACTATTAAAATTTCTTGTTCTTGCCTTCAAACAATTTATATCAGTTGTTCAAACATCAACACAATCTGTTTCAATTACTTTTGCTGGGCATAACAAACTGCGACTCAGTTAGCGGTCTGGTTGTGTCTGAGTTTATGTGTAAAAGTTTTTAAATTAAAAATTATAACACTTGTTGTTGTTGTTGTTTCTCTTTATGACTTTTTTCAATTCATACAATAAACACAAACAAAAAATTTAAATAAAAATAAAACTAAAAACAATTATTTTTCCATTTTTTTTTGTTGTTTTTGTTTTTTTGTTGCATGTGTCGGAAATAACAAAAAAAACTACAATGAGTTTGTGGCAAAATAAATTTATTTTCAGAACAAGAATTAAAAAAAAAAATTCTCACAAAATTTTAGAACACCTACACTAACACTTGCCTTCATTTACTTGCAACATGTCGCGCACACCATGTAGGTGGTGGCACTTTTCATATGATATCCAAAAAAAGTTTTATTTTGTTTTTTTTTTGTCAACTTGTTGGTCATGTTTTTCCGTGTTAATTTCGAGGAGCAATGACCGGGTGTAGACGATTTATTAAAACTGGCATTCCAAATACGGTTTATAATATAAATTTAAATATACGAAGTAATGTTTATTTAATTTCTGTTGTTTTTTGTTTAAATACGATATTTATTTTGGTCAAAAAACAATTTGAAATTGAAAATTATTGCTTGGCTATTAATTTTTCTGTCTTCCACTGTTTTTTTTGTTTTTGTTTGTTCTTGAATTTAATTTACGATATTGTGATGCCTGCAACTTGTGGCATTTAGATTTATTTCGTTTGCAGACATGTCAACAAATTTGTCAGAATTATTGTCTTAATTCATATAAATTATTGGATTTTTTTTTTGCATATACAATATGTATTGGAAAAAATCAAAAAGAAATTCTTAAAAAATTCCAAATGAAAGCGAAAGTAAGAAAAATTATTTTTTAAATATATTTGGATTGTTGCCTAAATTGTTATAAAGAAAATATCTCGAAATTATTATTACGATATACTTTTTATAATATTATATTAAATACGTTTTTTAACCCTAGACTGTTACTCTTCTATTTTGTACATTAAGGTTACTCTTCGTTGAATCGACGAACGCTTTCACCCTAATTGGTTACTGTTCGTCGAATCGAGGAAGCTCATTTACTGTTTATCATATAATTCTTTTATGTTTGACCAAATTTCGCTCTTTTTATAAACAATGTTGATTGATTACGAAAGCTTGTAGTGAGTTAACGTACCCGGGCCACCCATTTTTTTAATCCGGGATGGTCATATTTGTACAGTAAGGTTACTCTTCGTCGAATCGACGAACAAAAAAAAAAATTTTTTTTGTTTACTGACTGTAAGCTTTTATTATCAAATAACGTTGTTGAAAAAAAAGAGCAAAGGTCAATCATAAAAGAGTTATATGATAAATTGTGAATGAGCTTCGTCGATTCGACGAAGAGTAACCGTCCAGGGTTAAATAATTATAGAAGCTCTTTTCCAATTATTTATCAAAATTGTAAGTATTTCGACCTCTTAAGTGAACTGAAATTGGTATGAAAAAAATTGATGAAATAAAACTGCTTAATGGCTCGATTATGGATGGCAACTCAACGTCAATTGCTTTGCTAGTTGCTAGAAATGATATTACAAAAAGCAACTGACAACCAATATTCACACATTTCACGTTCAAAAAGAAAAATTTTATTCGGCACTCAAAAATTTTTAGTTACACGATGGCAACGCAATTGGGGTTTAGTTTCCGTCCATAATTGACCCATAACCACGTGGAAATATATGAAAGACATTGTCACAGCATGATAGATCATAAACTAGTTGCTACAGATCACAAGCTAATCATACACATACATGCATAATTGGTCATTACAAGCCTTCAGTCAGGATTACGACCTAGCTTCTCATACCATCCATATTGTATGTGGTCATTCTTATCCATAAGTAGTGGCATCTTCAGTTTAAAGTCGACTCCGAAGTACAGATTTTTCTAAGAAAGTTTTCATGGCAATTTTTTATTTTCCTTCAGAGTTTATGCCAGAAATCTGCTGCGAGGAAGTCGCCGAAGAAATATTTTTTTTTCATATTTCGTTTTGATGTCTGACCTGGGGTTCGAACCGTGGTCTCATGTCTATTAAGCCAATACACTACCTACTAGACTACGCGACTCACAAGCTAGTCGCTTCAATTAAGTGTCATGAAAACGATACGATCTGACGTTCAACATCTCAAACCCACCCTTACAAAACTGGATGATCAAAATTGCCTGAAAAATAAAAACGAATTTTTTTCACAATGACAACATATTACAACCATACTTAATTATTTACTTAATTGGTCACTACAACTGATTAGTCAGGATTATGACCTAGCTTCTCACACCAGCCATATTGTGTGTGTTCATTCTTATCCATAAGTGGCGGCATCTACAGTTTAAAGTCGACTCCGATTTTTGAAAAAGATTTCATGGCAATTTTTTATTTTCCTTTAGAGTTTTTGCCAGAAATCTGTTGAAAGGAACATATTTTTGAATCTCCCTTGAAAATTTTGCAAGAGCTATACTATACTCTGCTCTTTTGGAAACCTCCTTCACGACCATGAATATAACAACGGTGCCATAAAGGGAAAATACTGCACATATGTATGTAGGTCAATAGAGAAGTAAGAAAGAAAAACTTGATTTTCTATGAAAGAAGAGTAAAATAAAAGATGAAGAGGAAGTGTGATGAAAGAAAAACGCTCTGGAGCCTAAGTGATATTAGGAAACATGACTGTAAAATAGAACGCTACGTCTAGCCCAAGAAGAAGACACTGCGATTTAATCTAATCGAATGTTCAGGTTTTAAAATCTCACTCAATTTTCCAAGATGTGGGCTATAAACGATAGTGACTACAAAATGACCCCAGAACCAATCACAGACGATGATGTCGAGTGTACTACATTAAATCAAAAGGAAGCTAAAATATAAAAAAAACGGTTGAAAATCTACAAAACTACTGCTGCCACAAGAGTAGCTAAAGTTCGGGTATTACCCTATTAACAATATGCAGTTCGATAACGACACGATCTTTAATTGCAAGCTTAGCATCTGGTGACTTTAAAATATTAGTCTGTATGCACCAAGACTCTCCAATGTATAGCTATTAAGCAGGTTCTGTATGAACAATCGTCTCGTTAATCATTCTCAAATTCTGATCATATCAGAATAATACTTCAATAAATAATTGAAATATTTCTTTACAAGAATAATTCAAGAATATTATGTGTACTTCAAATGCAAAAGTAAAGCAAAAATTCGACTACTTTGCTTAGCCGACCATATTCTCCCGCTGTTTTATTGCCCATAAAATAGCGAAAAAAAAACTTTTTAAGCATTTAATGATTATGGAAGTGACATTATTTTGTTCGTGTGTTTTTTTTTTATTCATTCTTTTTTCTTTTTTGGCAAATTTAATTTAATGAGTTGGCTTTACGCCAAGTATTATAATTCACCCAAACAAATTTCAACGCTATTATTTGATGATATGCTTGCTTGCTTACTTTCTATTCTTGTAGGAGAATACTTCTTAAATGTGAAAGACATTTTCTTGATATTTTTGTAAAGATTATATCAAAATTTTCTATTTTTCTTTGCGGATTGGGACGATTATTATATGTTGAAATGTGTATTCAAAATTAAAGAAATAAATAATCAATGAATTGTGAAAAAGGTAGATTCGTGTTCAATGAAGCGAAGTACATTTCATATCATATGATGTGCGTTCATTTTCGAGTGTTAATTGTTTTATGATTAGTTCAGTTCTGAAAAAGGAGGATACGTCACTCATTAGTGGACTTTTATACATTTGATTTGGTCAAACACTTAACCACTGCCTCACGATACTTCGGACCACTTATTTACATTGCTCCAAAACCCTGGAAAAGATTCGCAGAAAGAAGATGACACTTAAGCTTTTTCTATTACAATTTCTCTCTCAACACTCTAATACATAGCAAACACGACTCCATGACGATTAGAACTGCATCTGAAATATAAATACAATGTTTTCTTAGCTCTTCAGATACTGTGTGCTTAGCGTACTGTGTTTTAGTTGCAACAAGAAGTGGCTTATTTGTACTGATTACCTAGAATTCCAAGAAGTTTTCTTACTCACTAGCTTCTCACACCACTTATGTTGTGTTTGTTAATTTTATACATGAGTGGCGGGACCTACAGTTTAAAGTCGACTCCGAACGACAGATTTTTTGAGAAACTTTTTCATAGCAATTTTATTTACTATCAGAGTTTTTGCCAGAAATCTGCTGAGAGGAAATCGTCGAAGAAATACTTTTTATATTTTGTTTTGATGTCTGGCCTGGGGCTCGAACCCTGGCTTTACGTCTAATTACGTTCAAGAAACCAGATCAATAATCCTGACTGAAGGGTTGTAATGACCAATTATGTATGTATGTTTCTTTCTCGCTGTGTAGAGCATCTTTGTAGAGGGCAAATGAACTTCTGCCTCTTGAGGTAATTCGTCAATAGCATCTCTTTAAGAAGTAATCATTGTGGTTTTAAAAAGGGCTTGTTAAGAAGCATCAGAATGCTTACATAAGATACATAATTAGTTATTACAACCTTTCAGTCGGGAGTACGATCTAACTTCTCACATCACTACTGTTGTGTGTATTAATTTTATACATGAGAGGCGGCACCTTCAGTTTAATGTCTACTTCGAACGACAGATGGTTTGAGAAACTTTATTTCAGAACGCTTATGATTACAAAAAAGATGCATAACACAAACTAACCTCTATTTACAAGAGAAGATAGTATTTAGAAGGGTGTTTCGAAGTATGGTTACATTCCCTTGAGCTTCTTTAATGTAAGATTTCTTTTTAGAAGGGAAGATAGTATTTAGAATGGTCTTTGGAACCTTGGTTTCCTTTGAGCTTATTTAATGTAAGATTTCGTCCATAACCTCCACTCCCCTTCCCCTTTAATATTGATAATAATGGTTTCAGAAGTAATATGAACAAGTGGTATAGGACTACGACCATGGGATCTATTGTAATAACCTCAACCTTTATAGGGTACTCATTTAATGAGTCCTTCAAGCCTATTGACCTGACAAACTGTAAAATGATATTAACAAGGGCAATTACCTGCCCAGTATCTGGTGTTTTCTTTTGTGATGCATTTGTGCTGGATAGTGTGGAAAAATGTACTCTGCTGATTCATTCTCATGAGAACTAAACAAGTATACTTTGACACTATAGTACCCTGTCCCAAGACCGGTTAACAACCTCAAATCTTTCCTGGATAGTATGATGTATGACTTAAATTTTCTGTCATTTAAATTTCCTAACAAAAGGTTTGATTTTCCCAAACCTATTTGGTAGTCGCCGTATTCTAGTAGGTAGTGTGTCTGCTTATTAGAAGTGAGGCTACGATTCAAACCCTAAAATTGCCGTGTAAAGTTCCTCAAAAAATCTTGCTAAACATCTGTCTCCATTGCAGTTAAAGGTTCTTTCAGAAGTAATAAGTTGTTGATCCGTATTTGAAGTCTGGTTAAAAGGACTGTACATCCAGTAAAACTAAAAAACCGACTTCAGCTCTTTAACTGGATCTATTATCCATATGATAACCAAGTTGGCCATTATTCCGTGGTACTTGAGTTTTCCTTGGTGGGTGGTTTTTGTAGGGCGCCTACAGAAATTTTGGCGGAATCTTCAAATGAAACGTTTCAGGTCAAGTGCACAAATTTAATGGCAATTAGGGAGATTATTACACATGTCTAAGATATCAAGCTGCTTATTCGTTAGTCTGAAGTATCTTCCAACATAAGAAGATGATAAAGCAGTATTTAATTGCGTGGTGAGGTACGGTACCGATGCAGATTCTGTGATTGGATTAAAATAATGACAAAAGCCTTCTTTCTTTCTGTTATATTTTTGGGAAATAAAAGGAGACCTTGCCTTCTCTGGCTGGCAGTGATAAGATAGAAATTCATCATGTGGAAAGTGCTCCTAATAACGTTCTAAGATATTAATTGAGTGGTAATTATAGATTGGTTGATTGCTATTTTCTTTTAAAAAATCAATCTAAGTATTGTATTGTGATAAAGAGGTCAAAACAAACTTAAGTGTTGTAAATAAACCGGAAATTCCAAATCGAATTCAATTTAGTAATTAAAAAACATAAAAAAAAAAATAATTTCATCAACGCCAAACAAATTTACGAAATGTTTACATAAAATTTATGAATCAAATAAAAGCACTCGGGAGTGGCCAACACCAAGTGGATGTCAATCTAAAAATACCAGAGAAATCAACACTTGGCCGAATAAATTCGAAACGAAATAAATAAAGAAAGAAACTCACAAAACTGAGTCACTAGTGTAGAAGAGAAGAGAACAACAAACAACTTAAAATAGATTTTTGTTTATGTTTTAAAATTTGATTTTTCAAAATTGGCAGCACCCACCATGCCATGCCATGGCATGGAGTATTGCAACATGCTTAAAAACCAAACATAAAGTGCAACATTCATCATCATTATTATTGTTGTCAGCATGAGCAGCAGTCGCAATGTGAATGCAAAGTGTGTTTCAGTTGTTTTTGTTTTTTTTTTCTTTTTTTTTTCATATAAAAATAGAAACGCAAAATAATGCCACAAGAAAAAGAAGAAGTAAAAATTTTATGAGAAAACGGAGTGCCACTTATTGCAGCACTTGAAACAAGAAGGAGTCTTCATTTAATGCTGTTCATACAGATAATTTAATGGAAGAGGAGAACAATTTGTGCTGCTTCTTTCTTTTATTTTTTTTTTTATTAATAACGCATGACAACTTGTAGTCACAGCCTATAAAATAAAGTCGAAGGGCTTGAATGGGACAATTTTGTGATCAACTGAAGATTCCTTTTCTTTTATTGCCTTTGATTTTCTTTAGTCTTGAAATCGAGGGTCTTGTTACATGTTTTTAATTGCTATACACATACATATATGGCATGAATATGTTCACAGTTTTATGAGTAATATTTTGTAATTGCAACATATCCTCATATGTTACTGCTTGTCATTGCTTTTGTTGTCTTGAGAACTAATAGACAATAAAGTTCAATGATACGTTCTGCTTCATTAACCATCAATTGTTGTTGAAATCAATAACACAGACATACTGCTTCAGTCGTACACATAAATTCGAACACAATTGCCACGTCGGAATCTATAAAAGCGTCTTCATTTATGACTAAAGTGGAAGTGTTTAAATTTTTAAAGTGTCATCATTATTAGTCACTTGAACATGAGTTTCAATGTCTGTCACTTTATTACCATTAAAACAATTAAATTATTAGCCGATAAGATTTATGGCAGGTAAGAAAAACTTTAAGAATTCCACACCGTTTTTGGAAAATTAAAAAATTAAATTGGATTACAACTGAAAAAAAAAACATTATTTGGAAAGATTTTAAAAGAGAAAAGAGATTTCATAAGAAATACTATCCGTTTTGAACCTCAACACGAGCGACATCACGTATCCCCAGTCTAAAGGGTTCAAATCACATGATCTTGGCAGCCAGTATCCTACTTCAAAACATGAGATGAACTGCTCATCAATCATAACACTTTACTTTAACGCCGTCCCACAGAAAATAGTCCATCGGTGTTAAATCGCAACTTCTTGGCGGCCAATTGACATCACCATTTCGGCTAATTAAACGGCCATCAAACGATTGATGCAATAAATCGATTATAGCATTTATATGCTGCAAATTGCAACATTTAGTTGATACCAAACATCGTTCATATCAATACCATGAAGAGCGGGTACAAAAAATCGGTTACCATACTGCGATAGGAGTCTTCATTGACCATAATGGTTGCGCCAACCTCGTTTTCAAAGAAATATGGGTCAATGATGCCTACGCTCCACAAGACGGACCAAACAGTCACTAGTAATGGGTGTATTGGCTTCTGTAAGACCACTGCTGATTTGTAAGCACCAAATACGGTAATTTTGCTCAATAAAGTATCCACCAAGATGAAAATGAGCTTCATCTGAAAAGATGATTTTTTTGGCAAAAAATTTCCGACAAATTGTCCTTGTTTTTGAAATAAATTTTCAATAAATCCCAATGTTGCCCAAGCGTAAGTCAATTCATTACGATCAGTGGAGATAATATACTGAATTCTATGACAGAATAGAATGCCATTGCCGGATTCGAAATAATCGCTGGTTAAAATATAAACAGCTACATGGCCCACTCGATATAAGAGGTCAGAGAGAAATAAGAATGACTTGAACTCAGACAGATTTTTTTCTATTTTCCTAAGAATTTCACAAGCTAAGATCAGAATGACATGAAATTCTGCATGCAAATACATAGTTTGTTAAAGTCTCATGCTATAAACACATAAGACGCAGCATTTGCGGCGCGGCAAATTTTTGTAATTGCCGCCTTAGGCGAGTAGCATGCCAACTTACTTATTTAATTGCACATTACATCCACTCATGTTGTGTGTGTTAATTTAACCATGAATGGCGGGAACTTACAGTTTAAAGTCGAATCCGAAGGACAAATTTTTAAAAACTTTTAATGGCAACTTTCAGAATTTTTGCTAGAAGACTGCTGAGGAGAAGTCGCGGAAGAAATATTTTTTTTGTATATTTCGTTTTTTACTGATGTCTGAGCTGGGGTTTGAAGCACGGCCTTACGTCCAATAAGCTAACACACTACCTGCCAGACTACGGCAAGTAGCATGTGCTTTAATTATTTTAAAGGCGGCAGCGACAAAGCAATGCATTATAATCGTAGATATCAATGGCTTATGTATGCTTGGCAAGCTCCATTATAGACTTCTCAGCTTTATCGACAACTTATGCATTAACATTAGAAAAGGAACAAAAGTCTCAAATGGTTCGTAATGCGTTTGCATTTTGAATGCAAAAGTATTTAAAAAATTTGTATGGCATTACAACCCTTCAGTCAGGATTACGACCACTTACACATGTTGTGTATGTTAATTTTATACATGAATGGCGGGACCTACTGTTTAACGTCGATTCTGAACGACAGATTTTTGAGAAACTTTTCATGAAGGGACATTTGTGAGTCCTGTAGTCTAGTAGGTGGTGTGTTGGCTTATTAGACATGAAGCATCGGTTCAAACCCCAGGTCAGACATTTCCAACAAAACGGAAATATTCTTCGGCGACTCCCTCTCAGCAGATTTTTGGCAAAAACTCAGAGAGTTAATAAAATTGTCATGAAAAGTTTCTTAAACATCTGTCGTTCGGAGTCGACTTTAGACTGAAGGTACCGTCAATCATGTATAAAATGAACACACACAATATAAGTGGTGTGAGAATTTATGTCGTAATCCTGATTGAAGCGTTGTAATGACCAATTATGTATGTACGAGTATGTATGTGTATCGAACGATTATTACTTGTTGCATATGGGTTCATTGATCAGCAGTTTCTGCCGTAAGAGGAAGCCAAAAAGTATCCTTATTTGGGGATAGAATTCGATTTACGCAAAAAAGATGGGGATGAGATGGACAATACCTTGAAAGATATTTTTTGAATTTATTCACAATTATGTTGAATTTTCAGAGAAAAGAAGAGACATTTATGTGCCTCTATCCACTCACCAACTTAGAAGTCATGTGACTTATGGTCAAATTAAGTTTTCATGGTACTATTTTGCTCCTCTTTTAAATTCTTAAAAGTTACGCTAAGGATAGCAATTGATTTCACTTTTTTTTTAAACACACCGTTTAACACACTTTTCCCATCCACTAAAATTATCACTTTGCCTCATTGAGGCAAGCATTTATGGGTTTCTTTTCACCTTTTTTTTCGTTTTTCTTTTCGTTTTTATTTTTTATTTTCATTTTACCACCAACATTATGCAATTTTTATTATAACGATTATGTCCGTAGTTCTTCTTTCTTTTATCTTTTTATCGTTTCATTTTTCTTCTCATTCATAACCAGAGTTCTTAGATTTTTCTGCTTCACATACCTAGTTTTCATAGTCTTAGTTTGCCTTCTAGTTCTCACTACAGTGTCTGTTGTTTTTTTCACTCTTTTTCTATTTCCATTTCATTTGACTATTGTTGTTGACCAGTTTAGAATGTCTCGAAGCCAATAATATGCATGAATGGCATGCAAAAATCAATGGAAGAAGAATATCGTCTCTAGCTGAATGACTTCATAATGGTTGTAATCTTCTTGCCTACTTTGTGGCACTGCACTCTCACACACTAAATTACCAATAGAGGGCTAGTAAAAGTTTAACGAAACTGTAGGAATTGCTGGAAAAAATTCGAAATCGAAATGCTTTCAATACATAGCGGTAACCATGTTTGTTTTCTTTTTATTTTTACTTTTCTGGTTCATCTTTCTCTTTCTCCTTCTCTTTTACGTTTGTGGTCATATTGGTTTAGGAAGTTGTTGTAGTTGGTTAAATGCAAGTGACTGCCCGGCGCCCAATAGTGCAGAACAGTCAAGTTCCTGTCACATTGATGGCATTGTTATTGCCAATCATTTCTTTCACTCCACCAACAACATTAACTACTAGAACTCTCGTAGTAAAAATGTTCACATCTTATGGTCTTTTTTGTTGTTGTCGTTTTAGCTGGAAGCAGTTTCTTTATCATTTTTATTCTTAACAAATAGTTGGAGAGTTAAACAGTTTGTATTATTTTTTATGACTCTCTTGGTGTCCATGCTTGTGGCTATTTTAGTACGCTACTCATAAAATGCTTCACTTAATATAGGAGGTCATGGGTTAGGCTAACCAGTACCGGATAGTTTTTCTGTCCTTCAACTAACTTGGTTGATTCTAGATTGTGTCGTGAGCCATCACCTGCATAAAATTCAATTCATCCAGGAACTCAAGGTAAACAGTCATAGGACAACGACAGATGTTCAATGAATGGTTTTTGGAAGAGTGGAGGACTGATTCTTACTTACTTACTTACTTAATTGGCCATTAACAATCTGATTAACGGATTTCGGCCTGCCTTAATACATCCTTCCAGGCGCCTCTGCTTCTTGCGCGCCGACGCCAGTTGGTCACTCCAATCGATGACAGGGCTTCCTCGATTTGGTCATTCCAACGCAAACAAGGTCCTCTTCTCCGATTTCCGCAGATCCCCGCATCACATACCCGTCTCGCCTGAGCATCCTTCTCCATTCGAACGACATGGCCGAGCCAGCGTAGCCGCTAGATGTCAATACGCTGCACAACGTCTACGTCGTTGAGGGTCTTATACAGCTTACTGTTGGATCGGATGCGGAAATCATCGCCAACTCGCACTGGACCGTAGATTTTACGTAGGATTTTTCTCTCGAATACTCCCAAGGCTGCTGCATCAGTGCTTCATAGAGTCCATGCCTCTGATTCTTATTTTCAGTAAACAGTAACAACTCGAACAAATACTTCGCATGAGATCCACCAAGAGCGTTTGCTGTGGATATTGAGTTGGTGACGTCATCGGTTCATATATCTTTGAGAACGTGCTTAAACAGGCCATCACTGTTGTCGGCGAGCACAATAGGTCGATAATTACCAATTTCTTATGGCCTGAACTGGATAATCTGGACACCAAAGACAGGAAGGCGCTACATGCCGCTGAGCTCATGCCACATTGTATAATGTGCACGAGCATTTTGAGGGTGTGGTCATCTCAGGATACTCAAAGCTAATATAACCCAAGCTATTGGTCGAATTCAGTCTTCTGCTAATGCCTTTACTTCTCCCAATTTTTATAGCTTCTGTGTAACTCCACTTAAGTTCTTCTACTGCTTCGGATTTATTCGTAATGACAGAAGAGCTCTTTCGAGACAAAAATTTCTATGAGTTACTCTAACTTATTAAAGAAATTGAGTTTCTGTAAGGAAAACCAACTGGTCACTTAAGAGATCTTTGTCAAGCAAATTATCCACGCTAACATTCGTCATTTGACGACATGGTTTCTGTAAGTATAAGGAGTCTTTAAGTCAAATTTTTTGTGATAACGTGTTGAAAATGTTTGCGCTTGATTAGAAACCCGAGCAATGCGGGTTGAATGGTTTTCGAATTTTTGAATATTCAAAGACTTTTCCGCCTTCAAACAGTTCGTTCAGAAAGTCCTCAGCACCACTGAGAAGATATCGTTAGCAACGGGCGTCATATGAAGATCGGGTCTTGAGGAAAGAAGAGATTTCAATCAGCCATTACCACCACATGTCATTCATATTCGCCGAGGACTATGTTTTTAGACCCTAGAATCAATCATCTATTTCGAGGGAAAAATTTTGTTAATGAAAGAGTAGAAGAATACACACAGGGTGGGGCAAAAGTCACGAAGGGGTTTAATCGTTTAATCGTTCTTGGGAATCTCGTGGCTTTAGTTCTTGCACTAACTGCAGCTTGTATGGGAAAAGATGTAAATTTCCCTTTAATATTCTGCGTAAAGACCGCCGAGATATTTGCAGCTCAGCACAGCGCCTTCGAGTTGATGTTTCAGGATTCTCCTCAACACTCTCCAGAACGCGTTGAATATTTGCTTCATTAATTACAGAATGTGGTCTTCCGCTTCGTGGAAGATCCCTTACTGAGCTTTGTTCCTGAAAACGTGTCACTAAGCGTCGAATCATTGATTCGGATGGTGATACGATGATGGACGATAGGCTCGTTGAGTTTGAATTATTGATCGATGATGTTCAAAATAAAGTTCTATGATTTTGGTTCGCTGGATAACGTTGTAACCTTCCATAATTAATCTCCCAGATTTATTTTACAAGTCCTAAAAAGAAAAATTAAAAAAAAATTAAATTAAAAAAGTTATTAACTTTTCAAATCCCTTCGCGACTTTTGCCCCACCCTGTACATAGAGAAAAACTGCTACACATAGGCCAATTTTGCAGTATTGATAGAGAATAAGAAAGCAAAATCTTATTTTCCAAAGCAAGAAGGGTGTAGTCGCCACGTTTCAAAGCCCGGGTCAGATATCAAAACGAAAATATGAAAAAAATATTTCTTCGGCGATTTCCTCTCACCAGATTTCTGGCAAAAACTTTGAGAATAAAATAAAATTGCCATGAAAAAGTTTCTCAAAAATCTATCGTTCGGAGTCGACTTTAAACTGTAGATTATGCCACTCATGTATGAAATTAATACACACAGTATAAGTGGTGTGAGAAGCTAGGTCGCAATCCTGAACTGAAGGCTTGTAATGATCAATTATGTATGTATGTATGTATGTACTGGAAAGCTTCTTGTCACAGAAATCATGATTTTATTTTCGTTCTTATATTAGAAAAAATTCGATAAATTATCCCAAGGGGAAAGTGCTATTGCTGTGGGCAATACATTCCTATATTTTATATTCACATATCCTCTCTACTTTATAACTTTCATTATTCTTCCATTAATTTCAAAAATTTACTTTCTTTGGCTTGTTGTGCCCACATCTATGAATAGTTAATGCCGATTACTTTTTCATTAAATGGTTGACTCTTTAAAACCAAAAACATTTACCCGTAAAATGGTCACTAAAGAAATAACATCAGTTTTATGTAAATTGTACCACAAAAACCGAATATAAATTGAGTAAAACTTTTAAAATACAAATTGACCTTAATACCTGTATGCCTTGGAATAATTTCTTTATTTATCGTATAAAGTACAATTAAAAAAAATTTGGTTTTCCTATTTGGGATTCATACGAAATCGGTTGTATCCTACCATGGCATTGGTTGGCAACGTCAATATGTAACGGTTGTAACTGTAACGTCTTTGAGTTTTAGTTTTCATTTCCCATATTATATTGACAGTTTATGTACTGACTACAGCTTCTGCTTTCCAGCAAAATACAAATTTTTTCATATTGTGGCCATTTATAGTTGCCAGTTGCCTTCTCTCTGCTTCTACAATTTGTTTTTTTTTTGATTTTATTTTTATTTCTGTCTTTCGGCGTTGAGTTTGATACCAATTTTAGATACAAATAAACTAAAAAAAAACACGACACAAAAAATATCCACAACAATGGAACAAGTGCTTGAAAGAAGTAAACAAAAAAAATATCAAAGCTTTGGGCTAGACATACGAGTGTAAGTAAGGGTGTCCCATTAAAAGAGAAAAAAATACAAAAAAAAAAATAAAATTAAAAAAAAAATCCAACACAATACAAGCCTTAAAAAAATTATTGAAAATATTAGTAAATACGTTTCGTATTTCCAATAAATTTGCCTCTAATTTTCTCTCTTAGGGGGCATTCCCATGTTTGTCTAACTCTACGATGTTTGTAGTTTTTAAATAATTTTTCAACAAATTTCTTTATAAACATACATACATACATTTGGCATGTTTTTTATTTTCAAATTTCTTTTCTTTCTCTCCTCAAATTGTTTTTTTAAAGTAAAAAAGAAAACAAATTTCTTCTTGTAACTCCTGCAAAAAAGTTATTAAACAGACTGTAAAGAAAGTGTAGTGTAGTGGCGGTATTGGTGTTATTCTAAAATATTTAGGTTTTGTTAAAATATTTAAATTTGAACAGTCAGCATAACAAGCAAACAAGGAAATGAAGAAATTAAATATTAAACATCCTATTCAAGCTTATACTGGCAGTTGTATGGGAACTTTTTGTCTTTGTGGGAATTGTTTTAACAAATAAAATACATGAAAAGGATATTCACGACTTCTTAAGAAACGGAAGTGAAAAGATTGAACATACTGGGGGGTTACCTTTTCACCATAAAATATTCGTTCATCAATATTTAATTTATCAGCTTCAAAGCAGTTCTCAATAGACAAAAGACACAGAAGATCCAGTCTTCATTAATATTTGTTTTAATTCCGTTTCGTTTCATAAAGGAACATACATGTGACAGTTTCAAAGCATGTCCCTAATTTTGTTTTTATTTCTGTATTTTGCTTCAGATTCATTGATCATGTGTTTCCTGTTAAGCAGGAATCATTTGTTACTGAAACAGGATGATACGTTTGCCATCTGTCGTTGGCTAGAATCGATGTTCTCTGGGAACATGTATTGTGTGTAGGAGCGAGAAAGTTTTTGCTGATTGAAATTCATTCTCAAGAGGATGTTCGTTTATAGGATGTTCGTTATTGATGTTATACACTCTCGGAAGCATGGCTCAGAGAGCTTCCTCGATTGAATCCTCAATTTAAATTCGAAGAAACTGTGTTACTGCGGAACTTGTACTCAAGCTGTTTAATCCCTATATCAAGCTACCACTTAATCATTTTAAAATTCAGTATTTCCATGGAATTTGAAATTAATCCGAAGAAATCCACAATTATTTGTTTTGTTTGGTCTGTGTAATCCCTCCGCTTCCCATTTTCCCTTTCCTACTTCCTCTCCTTTTTTCCAATCCCCTCTATTATCCTTCCATTTTAAGGACGTACAATGGGTCAATTCGACGTCTGGGTACTGTACTTGTCTCAATTGACAAGTACACGTCCTCTAATCTAAAACCTAAATCCACAATTATATTTTCCGCAGACACTGCGAGCTTACATCGCTGACAAAGATCTGGAACAGATCCCAGACGGACTCTTGCAGGGTATGTTGCGACGAGGAACAGTTGGAAACTATCGAACGCCTCCTCTGCAATTGTTCAGCCCTTAGTAGACTGAGGTTGGGTACCCTGGGCAGGGGATTCTTCATAGGTTTGAACTCTTTGTCGGGAGCCGACATTAAGATTCTCCATAGATTCATAAATAGGTTGAGTTGGTTGAAAAGTGCTAGGTCAGTAAGGTTGTGGTAGCGCTCTCTTGTGTACTTGTGGTCCTCCTTTTACCACCTCTTCTCCTGTTCCAATTTCCCTATCTCCATTACTATCCTCTCCCTCTCTCCTTTAGGACGTATTACAATGGGTCATCTTAAGCTCTGGGTATTGTACTTGTCCCAATGACAAGTAAACGTCCCCAAACTTAATCTAACCTAAGAAGCATAAAGCTTCCTAAATGCAGGGAAATTCGACTAATGGGCCAGGTAATCTCGAGAACAATCCCAGGAAGACTAGACAGGAATAGCGTACTCAGTTGTTATTCAAAATGCTACATGAGATGTATACAATGATGGTCAGAACAATTCTGAATTATATAGTCAATGCCTCGGCAATAGCTTATTTGGATAAGGTACAGAGACTAGAATGAGATGTCATTAGCTCTGTTAGATTTAATCCTTTTGCATATTTAGTAGACATCAAAGCCATAGAAACTAGGGTTAGAATAATAGGCAGTAAATCGAATATTGAGTTCAGAGAGCATCGTGGTCTCACAGGCTGAGTTGTAGTCATTAGCGTTCTTCTTGAAAAAACTTACAAACTCTATAACTTTGGAAAATGTTCTGTAAATTAAGGAAGAATTTGTTTGTTGGATGGAAAACTGCTGCTACAGAAATGTATTCTCCTTCTTTTAATGCAAACATATCCGTAAGTCCTTCGTGTTTTGTTTCATAATCTATGACTTTAGCTGTGTTGTTTGTGCAGCATCAAAGGGAGTATTTTGTTCATTGTTGTCTCTCTCTACTTTGACTGTTTAGCAGCCTAAGCCAATCTTTGGCCTGATGTTCACATCTGCATCATGGCGAGGCCTCTTAGGGAGTGACGTGATGGTTGTGATTTTTAATATTCTTCTACCCCTAACCAGAAGGAAGTCATCTTCATAGAAGTCGCCGTAGTCTAGTAGGTAGTGTGACGTGAAGCTACGGTTCAAACCCAAGCCCAGATATAAAACCAAAATACGAAAACATATCTTATCGGCAACTTCCTTTCAGCAGATTTCTAGCAAAAACTCGAGGAGTAAAGAAAATTGCCATGAAAAGCTTCTCAAAAATCTGTCGTTCGGAGTCGACTTTAAACCACTACTGTATAAAATTAACACACACAACATAAGTGGTGTGAGGAGCTAGATCGTAATTATGACTGAAGTGTTGTAATGATCAATTATGTAATCCCTTCATTTGAGCATCGTGTGATAAACCGTTTTTGGCGATGCTTACATGAAGTTCTGAATACAACGTTCAAACAAAGATTTGCAGCGAGATGTGGAGCTCAATTGCGTCTTTTCATTTTCTCTTTTAAAGGTCTTAATACAACAATACAACAAAAAAACTTTTTCATTTTCCCGTGTCTTACACTAATCCTCATAACAGGCATCTGACCTCAGATTGTGGGAGCCGTAGATATATCACATGGCTCTGTAATGCCAATTTTGAGAGATCACTTGGGTATGACAGTGCTTTCCAAAAGACGTGTGCTTACAATTGTTGAAGAACGCAAACATGTGCTGATATCACCGGAATGCTTTAGAGGACTACTTAAAGGCATTCATACATACAGAACATAATTCGTCATTACAACAAGATTTTCGTGAAATATTTCATGGTAATTTTATTAACTCTCAGAGTTTTTGCCAGAAATCTGCTGAGAGGAAGTCGACGAAGAAATATTTTTTCATATGTCTGACCGAGGGTTTAACCCATTACACTACCTACTAGACGACGGCTATTACTACTTAAAGGCATGTCGTTATAAAAAATAGTCTGGTTTTGAAGTTGTTGGCAATTTCTTTCCTTTAAGGCCTTGTGAAAATATGAGTAATAAATTCAATTTAAATTTATAAACAACTGTCTCCACTTAAAAACATAAATTTAACGCTTAACTGGCTTTTTGTAAAGTATTTAACAATTAACTTTTGTCTTGTATTTGATTTCGTTGAAGAGCGAGAAAAAAGAAAACAAAAAAAAAGAGTTTTTTCCTGAAATCACAAGAAGCAAAAAAAATCAGCGCCAACTTTTTCATTATCAAAGTTGCTTGAGCTGAGCCTTCATCTATGCATGGATGTATCTCAACGCAGTGCAAACTCATCTCGATTAGTTTACAAAAAAAAAAATTATTTTTAAATCCTCTCGTCGCCTTCATAACTCAAGTTCAAAACCTCCGTTTTTTTCTTCCTTTTTTTTTTTGTAATTCCAAGATTTCATACGTCTACTGCCAGTAGCAGTCGGTCGTCGCTGCTGTGTGTGATGTGGCAAAAAGAAGAAGTTGTGGGAATGCATTTTAATTTTGCTTTTTGTTGTTGTTGTTTATTTTTGCATCATTTTTATTTCTTTACTTTACTTTGTAGATCATTGTGTTATAATTTTTTATTTTATTTTTGATTTTTTGCTGCTCGTTTTTGGTGTCTACAGTTTGATTGCATGACTGCTAGCGCCCGCATATTTTTATTGCAGAGACACACTGCCAAATAGGAACGACGACGACATTGTTGTGTTGAATTTTTTTTTTTGTTTTGTTTTACTTCACGTTTTCATTTTTATTTTTGCACTCTCCGTAGGAGTTGTTGTTTAAAATAGTTGCCGCTTTTTCATAGTAGCAGTAGTAGTAGTTGCCACAGTCATAAATTTGTTGTTGTTGTTTTAGTAATCTTAGTTGCAACTTAAAGTGTTGTTGTGTAAAAAGTAAAATCGTTGCTATTTCAATAAGTGATTTGGCTATACGACAGGGTAAAACAATCTCTGTGGCAACTTAGGACCAAAGTGTACGCGAATTAAGTGACAAGCTAATGAAAACATTGCCAGTGTGGCAACTGTGTTCATATTAGGCCCCTAAAGTTGGCCTTATAAAACGCCCCCATATGTGCTTTACTTATTAAGCTTCATACTCCTTCAGTTTCATTAGCATTTGAATTTCCATGAAAAGTATTTCCTTTCGCTTTTTTTTCTGTGCTCTATACGTCACGTCTGGTCGTACAACTAAATCTCGTCGTTTAATTGTTTATAAATTCTCAATTTTTCAAGAAATTTTATCTAAAAAACTTACAAAAAAAAAAAAGAAAACAAATAAAATTTACTTTGAAATCCTAACATATGAACGTATGTATATTCGGTAATTTGTTTAAGGCTGTGTTTCTTTTTTTTTTTATTTCGAATTTAATTGCATTCCGCAATTATTGTGAAGTCTGCAGAAAACCATTTTTTTTTGATAATTTTTTCTTCAAATAGTTTTTATTTAATCTACTGCTTCGCGGACTTGTTTCATTTGGTGTTAAATTATAAGGCAGTCAGTCGACCAGTCAGTGAGGCATTTATTATTTAACAACATCTGCGCATGCGTGTATGTTTACAAGTATGTTTCCATCTTTGTTTTTTCGCCAATTTTTCATACAAATTAGTTTCATAGAGTGAACAAAAAAGACATGCCACTGGAATGTTGTAATTTTTATGAAAAAGGCTCTGATGATATTAAACGATTACTGGGATCACTGCAATACACCTGTGAAATTAATTTAAATTGTATTGTTTTTAATTCATGATGGAATTTTTACTGAAAGCTGATGCATATTTAATTTGATCACCAAAAAAATTGAAGTCATCTTCCAAAAAATGCAAGTCATCGAACAAAAAAGTGTAAGTCATCGACCAAAAAATGCAACTCATCATCCAAAAAACGCAAGTCAGCGACAAAAAAAATGCAAGTAATCATCAAAGTAGGAAGTCTCCGTAGTCTAGTAGCAGAGAGCAAATAAAATTGTCATAAAAAGTTTCTCAAAAAATCTGTAGTTCGGAGTCGACTTTAAACTGTAGGTCCCGCCACTCATGTATAATACACTCAACATAAGTGGTGTGTAGGTTGTAATCCTGACTAAAGGGATGTAATGAACAATTAAACAAATAAACTTGAAAGTGTAGGTGTCCAATAGCCAGAAGCTATTGAATTGGTTTTCAGTGTCTTATTATGATGATTTTGTATCGTTTCCGAAGTTCAATATTTGCCAATCGCTTGTTTTGAATTTCTTTAGATTTTCTAAAGCTAAAGCGATAGATTTTTTTACCATTGATGTATTGGAAGTCGCCGTAGTCTAGTAGGCAGTGTGTTGGCTTATTAGACGTAAGGCCACGTTTCAAAGCTCAGGTCAGATATCAAAAGGAAACATGAAAAAATATTTCTTCGGCGACTTCCGCTCAGCAGATTTCTGGCAAATACTTTGAGAGTGAAATTAAATTGGAATGAAAAGTTTTTTAAAAAGCTGTAGGTCCCGCCACTCACATATATATAAAATTAACACACACACACAACATAAGTGGTTGCAATCCTGACTAAATGATTGTATGTATGTGAACCCTAGAACCACATTAATGAGTATTCCAAAGGCTCAAACTTTAAATTTTTGAAAATTCCCTTATCATGACAACATATCTTCTATGTAATGAAGGTGTATCGTACGTTAAGTGCATACCTTTTGTATTCTCTGATACAGTAATCCTTCGATTTACGTCGCCTCGATTAACGTTGTTTCGATTTACGTCGTCAGATTTTTTGTTCCCTCTAACTTCAATTTGCGCCGTCATTCAATTTACGTCGTCTTTTTTTGGAACCAACTGCGACGTAAATCGAGGGATTACTGTAACTTTTTTAAGTTCCTTTTTAAAAACAATATGAAATTTGATTTACGTCGTTTCGATTTACGTCGCCTTTTTTTTGGAACCAACTGCGACGTAAATGGAGGGATTACTGTATTCGTGTTTTGTCTTAGAGAATCTCTACAGATACCGTTACACTGCTTCCGAAAAAATGGTGACAAAAAGTATGCCAGTTTATTACGATTACAGTTCGTTTGATGTGTAAGTTTCGTGAAGGCCAGACAAAGAAACCGATTCTAATCAATATAAACGAGGTGATCTATTATGTGAGTGTGTGAACTGTTATTACAAAAACTGACAGCAGACTCTTACCAATACAATCAGTCATGTTCAATATAAGTTTTCATAAATCATGGCCTCTTCTAATATTTCGGAATTAATCATTAACAATTTGCCTCTTCAAACATTTTGACAGCTATATGCACAAGTTGACGGCTACTTTTGAAATTCTATCTCAACATATGCCACTTTAGCTACGATACTTTAAATTTCCTATTCATTATCATTTTTTTGTTTGTTTTTTTTTTTTTTGATTTTCTAAAGTTAACTAATGAATGTTGTCAAATCATTGCGGCTTATAGGGGGGGCCACCGTTACATAACAAATGCAACATTTCAGTTGTCAAAACTAAAAATAGAATCAATTTTTCTTTCTCTTCGTTTTATCATTTTGGTCTATGCAATCTATCGATTAAAGTATGAAAAGGAAATAAAAAAAGAAAAAATGACAAATGAAAATTCACTTGCCATTAAAGTTTCTACACCCTCGCCTCTATAACTCGTTATATTTTAAAAATAAACCAGAGTCTTAAGTGAAAGATAAAAAATTAAGTGCTACAAACATCAGCGACAATTTAAATTGCCTACCTCCCTCTCTCGCTCTGTCTGTCTGTCTGTTGTTAATAGAAATTATGACTGATACACAGGCAATCTAAACAGAAAACAGTCAACTAAACAAGCAAACAACAACTACTGCTACTTAAATGGCTGTTGCTGATGTTTTTTTGTTGTAGTTGTTGATAAATTTAGTCGTTTTATTTTGAAAAGTGCGTGTTTGGCTGCATGTGTCTGTCTGTGTGTGTTGCTTGAATGCATACATGTTCAAACATTAGTTTGGCGTTAAAACATTGAAACGAACATTAGTTGGGTGCCCTGTATACAGATTGCAGGCTGCTACGGCTGCCACTTTAATTGCCTTCTCTTAAAACGCGTGCACGCTTTTTTGTTGTCTGGCATGGCATGTGCATTTTAGTTTTTCGCTGTTGATGCATGATTCTTTAATGGTGTTGGTGTTGGTGTTAATATTTCCAATGTTGTCTGCTGCTGCTACTGTTGTTGTCGTTGTTGTTGCCTTCTATTGCATTAAGTCATTGAGTAATAGCCAGCATGACTTTATAGCTTCTAGTCAGCATGCACTTGCATTTTAATTTGAATATTTAAACATTATGGAGGAAGAATTTTTTTCAAAAACTTCTCCTTATTGCCGCCCTCCTGCACTCCCTCACTTCGTACTTTTGAGTTTCCATTGTAGTTTGTTTTTTGCAATTGTTTCTGATACATGATCGCTGTATTAAAGACGATGATTTGTCGCTGATGCTGAAAATGTTAATGCAAACACATGTTAATGATTTATTTTTTTTTTTGTTTTTCATGTACATATTTTGTTGTTATTGTTGTTGTAAGTCTGGTTTTATTTAACTTTAGATTTACTGTTTAAATTAAGAATTATAGGCTGACTTCATTCAGTTAATTACAATACACATAGAGAAATGCACATTTTGGTGCACTTTTCTTCTTTTCTGTTATTTACGTGGGAATTATGGAATTTTATTGAAATTCTTTTTCAATTAATTTTGCAGTGGGAAATTTAATTGCTTACAATGTGTTAAAATAAAAATATAAATTCACTTCTATTTTTTACTTTGTATGCTTCTTATGGCATTAATAAACTTTTAGACGGTGTTCTAGAAGTGGGAAAAGTTTTAGGCTTTGAAAAAAGAAGGAAGGGTTTTATCCAGCTTAAGTTAATATGAAATAAATTATGCAAATTTGAGATATTTCATATAAATGAATGAAAATAAATTAATTTTTGTCTGAACTTGTTTTACAGAAATGAACAATAGTCCTGTATTCTCATACATGGCACTTAAGGTAAAATTCATGTAAAAAAACTTACTCAGGGTATGGCAAAAAACTCATTTGTTTGCAAGTTTTTCCCCAATTCATATCTAATATTAACAGTCTTATTCAATAACTTTTTGCAACGTTGAAGTTAATTTGCTTAAGAATTTTTCTTAGGAACCTTCGTTACGACCGTCAAAAGGTTCAATTAAAACCAAGAAGATGACACGGAACAAATTGCCATTGGAAGAGACAAAAGTTATACACTACACAGATCTGCCATAAGTACATGTATAAAAACCTCAAATCAATACACACAGGCATACATAATTGGTTATTGCAATCATTCAGTCAGTGAGGAAGTCGCCGTAGTCTAGTAGGTAGTGTGTTGGCTTATTAGACGTAAAGCTCGGGTTCGTATCCCAGGTCAGGCATCAAAACGAAATATGAAAAAAAAATATTTCTTCGGCGATTTCCTCTCAGCATATTTCTGGCAAAAACTCTGAGAGTAAATAAAATTTGCCATGAAAAAGTTTCTCAAAAAATCTGTCCTTCGGAGTCGACGTTAAATTGTAGGTCCCGCCACTCACGTATAAAATTAACGCACACAACATTAGTGGTGTGTGAAGCTAGGACGTTGTACAATGGGTGAATTCGACCTCCGAATACTGTACTTGTCACAATTGACAAGTACACGTCCTCTAACCTAACCTAACCTAACATCATTCAGTCGGGATTACGATGAGCTTTTCACACCACTTATGTTGTGTGTGTTAATTTTAAACTTGAGTGGCGGGGCCTACAGTTTAAAGTCGACTCCGAACGACAGATTTTACTTACTCCCAGAGCTTTTGCCAGAAACCTGCTGAAATGAGTTCGATTGAGAGATTTGTTTGTTTGCAAAATGTTTTGAGCTGTCTCCACTCACTAGACTACAGCGCCCCCATTAACCCGAGTTCTGGTTACAAACCATTTCATTCTCTTACAATTTTCTATTTTCTCATGAATTTTTCATCAATTAGAAAAAGAAAAATAATTTTAAAATGCCCCAAATTCAGTAATGTTGTTGAATACTTTATTCTTCCTTATTTTCTGGCATTTTTTTTCTTCTTCTAAGACATCTTGTTTTTAGTTCACATTGTCCATAATTTATTTTCAAAATGCCTGAAAAAAAAAACTAAAGAAAACTAAATTATTCTATTCGAAAAAGACGATGCAAATGTTTTTTATTCTGTTTGAATTTTTATTGTGTATGAAAATCAATAGGAAACTGAAGTACATATAAGTTTTTAATTTTTCATCAATAAAAAAATTTTTATTTTCTATTGAATTTACTTAAGATTTTTCCATTTAACTCACGAAATGAAGTGAAATTGCACATAAAATTTATGCAAAAAAAAAAAATGTATAAAAATCTTCTGCAGAAAATGGAAATTTATTTTTAGTGTGTGTTTTTACTTTATTTTTTATAGATAAATTTAGTCGGCATTAAGGAAAAATATTCGATTTTTATTTACAAACAAAACACAAAAATTGTGTCAAAAAGATTCATGTTATGATACAAGGGGAGATGAAGAAAAATTATTTGGAAGAAAAAATTTATTTTATTTAGGTTGTAAAAAAAAAAAAATAAAAATTTTGTTATGAAAGGCCTATTTATTAAGGAAAACATAAAAACAAAATGTAGAGATTTAAAATGAAAAATTGGATTCGTATTTTAAATGACGTTTGTTCTTGGGTTACTCATCGTATTATACACATAATTGGTCATTACAATACTTCAGTCGGGATTATGGACTTAGTTTCTCACACTACTTATGTTGTGTGTGTGTTAATTGAGACAATTTGCATGGTAATTTAATTTATTCTCAGAGTTTTAGTCAAAACTCGGATGAGTGGAAATCACCGAAGAAATCTTTGTTCATATTTCGTTTGGATTGACATGTCTAAACTGAGATTTGTCTCAGAACATGTATTTTTTTTAAAATTAAATTCTTTCTTCAAATGAATACCCATAATAACTTTGTAAATCTATCCTTGCAACATACATAATTATTGTGTACATGTTAATAACATCCATTGTTTAACAACACAAATCAACTACTGGAGTATTTCAAGGTTAAAATGTTTACATATTTCGCAAAGTATTCAAATAAAATATTTCATTTATTTATTAGTTTTTTCTCTACTCCTCTACTCTCAAGTTGAGATTTTAATTGAATCAAAGAAACATTTACTATTTTTGCCTATTTTGTTTGTCTGTTTGTCAATGTAATCCAGTCGTTGTAATTATGACCTACTTGGGTTAACAAAATTGTTTGTTTACTTATGCACAACGATAAGATACATTTTCAAAATATTTCAGATATTTTTTCGTTAAAATAAATGTTTAAATAACAACGATAATGACATGCAATAATTTATTTTTTTTCAAAATTTTCGTATTTTATTTCTGCTTTGAACATTTCGAATGTGGATAGGAGTTGTCAAATTAAAGATATACTGGGCAGTTGGTTTAGGTCACTATGTAGTAAACAAGTTGCAATGGAGTTGTTAAATGGTCATACACATTCATTAGGGTGGTAAAGATTCGGGAAAGCAGGTTTTATGTTGTGATACTAATAATAAAATATAAAAAATGAAAATCTATCAAAGTTTCCTATGCCCATAAAGGAACTTGTTATTCTCATTTCAATTCTAAACTTGTTTTTTGTATGGCTAGTTTCGAAATGCATGGCTAACCTACATATGTACATACATACCTAATTGACCATTATAACCCTTCAGTCAGAATTACAACCTAGTTTCCCACATCATTCATGTTGCGTGTGTTAATTTTATACATGTGTGGTGTAACCTACAGTTTAAAGTCGACTACGAACGACAGATTTTTGAGAAACTTTTCATGGCAATTTTATTTACTCTCAGGCTTCTTGCCAGAAATCTACTGAGAGGAAGTCGCCGAAGAAATATTTTTTCATAATTCGTTTTGATGTCTGACCTGGGGTTTGAACCGTGGCCTTACGTCCAATAAGCCAACACACTACCTACTAGACTACGGCGACTAACCTACATTTGATTTAAAGTAAATCTATGAATAGGGTGTGTGAAAACATCGATTTCTATGTGCGTTAGAACCCTAAAGTTTTTTTTTGATTCCACAGTGTCCCATTATTTCAGTGTCGTCTGAGTTATTAATAGTTTTAGTAGTAAGGAGTTGCCGTAGTTAAGTAGGTGTTGTGTTGGCTCATTGGACGAGAGCCCGTGGTTCAAATCACAGGTCAGGATTCTTGAACAAAACGAAAAGCAAAAAAAAAATATTATTTACGGCGGATTCCTCTCAGTAGTCTTCTGGCAAAAACTGTGAAAGGCAAGAACTCGCAGTAGACGTTAAACTCTAGGTTTCGCCATTCATGAATAAAATGAACACACATAACATAAGTGGTTTGTAATCCTGACTAAAGGATTGTAATGATCAATTAAGTAATTGTTGGCGAGTTATACTCTCTATATAGGATCTACCAACAGGGACTTTCGGACTTTGACATCTTCTTGACCCCAATTTTTATCGAAAAATCATCTTCGCAATGAGGCCCATTTTTGGGACAATATCAATTCATAGAAGATCGAAAAGCGTATAGATTTTGGTCTGGTGGCATCATCGGTATATATTTCCAGGCCAGGCCTTCTCTGTCAACGGCAAGCGCTATAGGTCGATGATTACCAACTTTTTTTTTTGATTGAATCAGATAATCCGTGCAAAAACGACACGTGGCTGCAATAGAATAACGCTAGGTGCCGTACAGCTCATGCCACATTTAATACTATTCTTGAGCAATTTTGAATACAATAATCTAATGGGATTTAATCACATTAGAATTTTTCTTTTGGGATTTTCTGCAGTCGTAGGTGTATCCGTACAAGCCATAAACCACAGCGGCCCTACTTAATCCATGTTATCGGTTAAATTTCGCTTAATTTCTGAGTCAGAGACCAGGAAAATTGTCCGTTTCGAATGCGCTCCACACAGAGAAGAACTGGCGAATACTTAACTGATGTTGTATTTCATACGTAATGCTATCAATACATCCTTATGTGTGCGTCATATTGTTTTATTTAAATTTAAAAAATAGTTTTTATAAGAAACATTTAAGTACCTTGAAAATAAAACAAAAAATAAATAAAATAAATAAAGCAACGTCTAATGGGGTATGAAAATCGCTTTGATAAATAAAAAATAGCAAAATAGGACCGAAACAGACGCCACAGCTAAAATGACAATAACAAGGAACATCTTTTTTTAACCATAAGGAATAATTTTAAAATAAATAAATGAAATGAAAAAAAAGATAAAAAAACAAATGAAAAAACGTACGTGCAACATGTGTCTCTGGTTAACTTAAGGCAAATAAACAAATGAATTTGTATATGCAAATTTTTTATATATGTATGTGTGAAGCTTCTTTCTTTTTTTTGCGAGCATATCTAAAGAAAATACCCAGAAGGCAGTTGGATGTTGATCTTTATAATACTTACTGTTTAAAAATTTCTTTTTATTCACTTTCATTTCGGTGCCACGAAAATCATTTTACTTACTAACTTAAGTGGCCATTAAAAACCCGATTAACGGATTTCGGCCTGCTTTAACACATCCTTCCAGTCGCCTCTGCTTCTTGCGCGCCTACGCTAGTTGTCCCACCAATCGATGACAGGGCTTCCTTGTCTAGTCCTTCCAACGCAAACAAGGTAGTCCTCTTCGCTGACTTTCGCAAATGTCTGCATCAAAAACCCATCTCGCCGGAGCATCCTCCACCATCTGAACGATATGACCGAGCCAGAGCAGCCGCTGGATGTTAATACGCTGCACAACGTCCATGTCGTTGAGGAGCTAATAAAGCTAACTGTTGAATCGGATACGGAGATTATCGCCAACTCTTTGCTTATTTGGTTGCTTCTTTGGGTTTCTTGAGTGAAAGTCGCCGAAGAAATATTTTTTCAAATTTCATTTTGTTCGAGCCTGACCTGGGGTTTGAACCGAGGCCTCACGTCTAATAAGCTAACACACTACCTACTAGACTACGGCGATATCTGTGTTTCAGTTTCTTTATAAAATTTTTTCTAGATAAAAAGGTAACTGGTTTAACGTTACGCGTCCTAGATAATAGGATCGCCGTTTGTTTCGATACAACAGTCTCTGCGAACATGATTTGCAGGTTTTATTTCGGCATTTGCTTTTTAAATCCTACTTTTTCAAGGCTTAGTGCTGCCTGTCTATTCAATGGTGGTTGCTGTTGATGTTATTCTCTTTGGGAGGCTTCTGTATGGACTATTTGGAGGGAAATGGTAGTTTTTTAATTTATAGATTTTATAATTTATAAAATTCAGAATTTTTACTTCAAACTCCTATTGCTTCAAACCTAAAATTTCCCGATTTATAGGCAAGCACTGTGGCCACTACAGCAAGTCATTTCAATTTATGAATTATTTTAATTTTTGTTTTATTAAAAAAATTCCACTACACTTCGGAACAAGGCAAAATTCAACGCTTTTCAAAAATCCTTAGCAATTATTATAACAAAATTACTTTTGTAAAGTTAGTAACTAGATAACTAAAATATTATACAAATTCGATAAAAGGGCGATACTTATTTAATAGAAATACGATATTTCAACTTGCAAAACAAAAATGTTTGCTGGTTATAAGTCAAAAGCACTTTCGATTGTTTGTTTGCCACAAATAAGGATTCTACATAACAAATTCACATACACGTACACACTTTACAAACTTTTTTCTCATGTTTTTCTCTGTTTTTTCTATTTTCTTTATGCTCTCAAATTATTTGTTTACATTCTACCATTTTCTTGTTGTTATTGCATATTTCCATTATTGTTTTTATTGTTCTTATTGGAATCTCAATCGTTATTTTTTTTCTTTCTTCTCTTCGTCGCTGTGTTTATTTTCCTGTATTTGCTCACTTCAGTTCGGTTCAGTTCGTTTCTAGTTATGCAAAAACGAGCAAAAAAGTAAAGCGTTAAATGAAAATTTTTGTATTACAATAATGACAACAATAACAGAAATTTATTTGTAATAAAAAACATCAGCTATTTGTTGTTTACACCCGTACACATACACACAAAGCCACCATACGCCTCCTTTGCAGTGTCGTTGTTCTGATCCTTAAAAAATGTATGACGAAATGACAATTTGATTTGAGCACAAACAAATTTGTAAGACAAGGAAGGCAACTATGTATTGGTATGTGTCTGTGTGTATTGGCATGTGTTTGTGTGTATTGGTTGTGTGTGTTCTTGTGCAGATGAGCAAATGTGTTTCGCATTTGATAATAAGATTTTTGAATATTTTCGCTCATTTTCTGTTACGTTTTGTTGGTTGTTGTTGTTGTTGTCGTTGTTTTTGTTCTATTAAAATATTTGCTCAGTGATTGACAAGCCAAATAAAAAAACAAAAAAAAAAATAAAAAAAGGAATGTAAATTGAACAAATTTGTTTAACAATTTTATTGCCAATTGATTTGATTTACTTTGGTGGCTTCTTCCTTTTTCTTGGGTAAACAATGAGTTTTCCGCAGACGCTCTATTAGATAAATGATATAATTTGTATACGCTACCCTACCTTATGTAACTTATCGTCGACATTACTAGTCTTACAACCAGTATTAGTCGAAAGTTTTAGGCATGTATTACATACTTTATAGAACCTATTTCTTGGGCTTTGATTTCGATTACTTCAGGGCCTATCCCCTATAAAGAAAGAAATAAAAAATGTAATAAAGCTTCTGTACATCACTATGTACCATGTTTATGTACTTTAACCTACGTCAGGATATCGGGCTTTTTTATGTTCTTATTATTGTTTTGTTTTGTTTAAACGTAGCAGGTTCTTGATTGACAGGATTGCCACCTGTTGTTGCCTCAGTGAAAATACGTTCTTCTATTGTTAATTGAGTGTCAAACTTCCTCATGGAGCTGATGTTTCTGTATCTTTGTATGATGTACGCTGTTGCTGTTATTCACATGTTCTGGAATTGTAGGATTGCCACCTGTTGTTATCTCAGTTTCTCAAGAGGTGACGTCTCTCTTTACCTTCGTATGATATACGTTGTTACTGTAGTGTTAGAATGCTTCTGAATGGAGTATTAAAGGGGAATAAAGGCACTTGAGGTCGCCATAGTCTAGTAGGTAGTGTGTTGGCCTATTAGACCGCAAGGCCACGGTTCCAACCCTTGGTCAGATATCTCCAACTAAAACGACATATGAAAAAATATTTCTTCGGCGACTTCCACACAGCAGATTTTTGGCAAGTACGCTGAAAGTAAATAAAATTGCCATAAAAAGTTTCTCAAACATCTGTCGTTCGGAGTCGACTTTAAACTGTAGGTCCCGCCACTCATGTATATAATTAATACACACAACATAAGTGGCGTGAGAAGCTAGGTCGTAATCCTGACTGAAGGGTTGTAATGGCCAATTATGTATGTATGTATGTAAAGGCTCTTATTTTTTTACTATTCGTATCGCAGAAGACTGGCAAATACCTGGAGACGACCAGAAGAACTTCAAAGAGGTTATGCATGGCGGGAAATTAAAAGCTTTATTTTACTTAGTCGTTTTAATATGCTGTTCACCGGATGTCAGCCTATCTTAACACTTCTTTTCAGACGCTTCTGCTTTTCGATTGTGTTCGCCAGTTGGTCATATAATCGCTGACAGAGTTTCTTCGATTTGGTCTCTTCAAATCAGACAAAGTTGTCCTCTACGTCGACTTAAGTTAATCTCCTCAACAAATACCTGTCTCGCCGAAACATCTTCTTTCGAACAAGCAAGGCGAAGTTAGCTTAGCATTTGGGAGTTAATTCGCTACTTATCGTACATGTTGTTGAAGAGCCTATGCAGCACATTGTTGTAACAGATGCAGAAATCAATGCTAACACGCGCAGGACCAAGTATCTTATTCAGGACTTTTCTTTCCAATACTCACAAGGTTGCTTCATCGCTGTGCAATAGCGTCCATGCATCTGCAAGGGAAGTCTGAGCAACTTGTAGAAAATTAGTTCCGTCGCACTAGAGCGAGTTCTGCTGCTCAATTGCTTATTAAGGTCAAAACAATACCTCTTGGCGAGAATGGTTCTGTCCTAACGATGGAGTCGTGATAACGTCTGTTTCACTACGGCTTCAGACATTAATGGCATGAGTTACAGAATTCTATTGCGGTAGTTGTGGCCAATGGGAGCATAGAAAAAAATTTTAAATCATCTTAGGTTGTGCTCCAGGGTGGGGAAGGATGATTTAAAGTCCTTTTTTATATTAGGAAGGAAGGAATTAATTTTCAGGAACTAATTATTCGATTGGGATCAGGAACTCTATTGCAGTCAGCTTAAAGTGTCTTTCTGCTTTACAGATTCCTGTAGAAATTTTAACCACTTAGGACTGTAAGGACATGAATGTAAAATATACAATGTAGGATAGTGGGATTCTGTCTGTGTTTAACGCGCATATATACACAAATATTTCGAGAGTATGAATATGTGTTCAATCTTCAATTCTTTTACTTCCATAACGCAAAGGGTGTTTTAAAATTCGCCATATAATTTCTTTTTCGAAACAAAAATAAAGTCTTCCTGTTTTTTTATAATGTAACTCTTGTTTATTTGTTGATATTTATTCATTCATTCATGCTGGGCTTGATATTGCTATTGCATCAGTTCGTCAGTCATCCATCCAGCAGTGAGTCACAAGTTTATCACAACAGAGTTTTTTTTTCTCTCCTATAAATTTGACTTTTATTATGGAAAACCATATGAAACTGGATTTATCTCTGTGCTTTTATTTTATTTTTCCTTCTTAAAATATTTGTTACTGTTGTTTTTGGGCTTTAAAATAAATAAAAATAAAAAACAAATTGATTTTTTTTATTTCTTGTTGTTATTGTTGTTTTTGTTTTTATTAAAGGGGATTTACATGTTGATTAACTTGCCGCAGCGACAACCTCAACCTCAACAACAAACATGTAAATATTTTGCACTACACCCCCTGTAAATGTTGTAAATGTTTATGCTATTGTTGTAGAGGAGGATTTTCGTTTTATTTTAATGTCAATTTATTATTTATTTAAAAGAATTTATTTTTTTTTCAGATGTTTAAAGAAAGTAAATCAACAAGTTTATCCGTAGACAATGAATTTCTAAAGTTTTTTTTTTTGTTTTTTATTAAAATATTCTGTTGTTGTTTAGAAATTTTGTGCAAAAGTTTCAGTTTAGAAGCACAATTGAAGATTTAAGGGATTTACATCGGTTGTATGTAGTCATGTATCATGGGTAGTTTGAGTTTTTTTTATTATTGTTTTAAACATTGAACAAAAAAGTGCTTAAATTCTAAGAATAAGTTCTTACATTGGATGTTCCTTTAGGTTAGCAGAAGAGCAAATTGGTGATAACTAAGAAGGTTTGCATCTTAGATAAAAGAGGTCATTCCACTGCCATATAAATTGTTATTGTAGTCCTATTCAAGAGAGTAAAATAATGTTAGATGTTAGATCCCTCCGCCCAACAAGGGTGTGGATTCCACCCAGGAATCTTATCAAAACAGTCGACGAAACAATTTAGCAATTTAGGTTAGAAAAAGAGGAAATTGGCAATAACTAAGATGGTTTGCATCTTAGATTAAAGATTAATCTCCCGTTTTCGATCAAACAATAGATTACGTTTGTGATAACTGCCCGCCATAACTGCGCGGAGTATTTACATGAAGTAATTTTTAAGAATAAATACCAGACGTTTATTTTCCAATCGTCCTTTATTCAAATTTTCAAAGTCCAGATGGTATTACTAGCAGTATAACAGAATTATTTTTACCTTTTTTGTCTTTTCAATGAAATTTAAATACATTTAGTATTTTTTATTTCTCTGAGATCTGGTTGGAGCTCAATTGGTTAGGTTAGGTTGGAGTGGTAGCTTTGATACCGAAGGTCAGTTGAGCACTCATAGCGGCCTGTTGTGATAAGACTAAGAGTTGTCCCCGTACTGTCCGAATTCCACCGAACTCATCGAAGAAGTTGATCAGTGCTGGGGCTGCACACTAAAAGTACGACTTCTCTAAGCTGGTAAACAGCCTGAAAGTTTTATGAACGACGGTATGTCCTTGATATCAGTGGATGATAACTCCGTTAGGCTGACAAGGAATGAAGAGCCAAATAACCTAAATCTGCATCTCGCGAGAGTTGGACATTTTCAAAGAACGTGGATAACAGTTTCCTGCTCTTCAGCGGGCCCACAGCCTCGGCAATAGTCATTCGATATGAACAATGACTTGTAAGCATGGCCACTGTGGTCGAGATGACATTACGATCAAACTTTGAGTGGTTGATTAGTACGTCTCCTATTCATCATGGGACACAAGTGAGTCTGGCAATGGAGCAAGATTCCTCATTAACCCAGCATAGGTTGGCGTCCCGAAAGAATTGTTGCCTAATGGCCAATTTAACCGAGGTAAGTGGCATACCTAGTCGCTGTAGTCTAGTAGGTAGTGTGTTGGCTTATTAGACGTAAGGCCTCAGTTCAAATCCCAGGTCAGATATTTCTTCGACGACGTCCTCTCAGCAGATTTCTGGCAAAAACTCTGAGAGGTAAATAAAATTGTCATGACAAGTTTCTCAAAAATCTGTCGTTCGGAGTTGATTTTAAACTGTAGGTCCCGTCACTCATGTATAAAATTAACACACACAATTTAAGTGGTGTGAGAAACTCGGTCGTAATCCTGCCTGAAGGGTTGTAATGACCAATTATGTATGTATGTATGTAAGTGGCATACCCAATTCAATTGGCTAGGGTTCGGAAGGAGTCTACCTTCTCATTGGTATTTAAAAAAAAATTGTTTCCAAATGAAACGTCATTATAAAACCAATTTCACCACACTATAGACTGAATCCATAAATGTATTCAGTTCCGACTGTAGACATTGCAGTTACTGTTGATGTTCTGCCTATTTTAATGCATATTTTCATGATTTTTTTTTTTTTTTTTTAATTTCTGTTAATAAATTACATTTAAAAAAATTTTTTTTTCACTTCATGTAAGTATTTAATATTTTTGTGTGTATTTTGTTTCGCTTTTTTTTTTTGGTAAATGATTAACTGCTCCATGCATTTTTATTACGCAGAAATGAAATTTTTTGTGCAGCAAAATTTTTTTTCAGGATCTTTGATAGTGTTACAATGAATTTTTTTTTTATATTTTTCGTGAGTTTGATTATAATTATGATTGCATTCAAATGAACTTGAAATACTTGCTACGGAACACTCAGTGTCTTATGCACTGTGCATACATAGATGACTTTATTATCAAGACTATTAAGATGTCAAGCATGCATGCATGTATTCATTTATTCATACATTAATGCATCATGTGCTGTATAGTGAGTGAACAATTTATCATTTGCTGGTAATTAATACTTTTATGAATGATAGTCTGTCTGTGTGCCATAATAAATTATTGTGAGTAGAAAAATGTTATGAAATAAATTATAAACAATTGTTTTTAGGCAATTATATAAATTTTTTGGGTGATACAAACAGCAGTGATAAATAATATTTAGAAAGTAGCCAAAAAACAATAGGAATTTATTAGAGGTTCAAAAATATTTTTAAAAAATGAAATACGTGGGAGGCCCAAGTTCTCAAAATTTAATAAACTTGCTGTGAAATAAAATTAAGATACTTTCGTTGATGTGATGTAGTGTAGTAGCTAGTGCGTTGGCTTATTAGACGTGAGGCCATGGTTCTAAAAGCAGGTCAGACATCTCCAACAAAACGAAATTTGTTTATTTCATAGGCATCTTCAACTCAGCAGATTTCTGGCAAAAAAATGAGAGTAAAATAAAATTGCCATGAAAAGTTTCTTCAAAAATCTGTCGTTCGAAATCGAATTTAAACTGTAGGTTTAAAATTAACATACACAACATAAGTGATGTGAGAAGCTAGGTGTTAATCCTAACAGAAAGGTTGTAATGACCAATTATGTATGTATGTGTGAGCGTACTTACGTCGATGTATAGTATTTGCTCTTAGGCTTCAAGATGCCTTGAATATGAAAATTGTTTCTTTCATTTATTAAGCGCCAACTGAATAGCAAATATCATCAGAACATAGGTAGTTCTATTCCTAAATTAAGGTGTTTTTAAACCTATCATGCCCACTATTTATGTATTTCCTCTTGATATTGGTTTACATCAAGTTATTCTATGAAACATAATATAAATTTAAAAAAAAAAAAAATTAAAAATTGTATTGGCATATAAATCACGTTTTCTGATTTTTTTTCCTATTCAGACTGTGTTTAATTTGTTTATTTTGTATAAAACACTAAAACAATAAAACAATTAAATTATAAAACAATGAATTATTGTATCATATTTCATCAAAAATTTTTATTGTATTCAAATTTCGATGAGTATTTAACATGGCCTACTAAACTGAATTGAATAATAAACAGACATCTGAGCCTTGAAACACGAGCGACTTAATCTAGTCAGTTTTTCTAGAAGATATATGAAGTCAATTATTACATCATGACTCACAAAAGTGATAGACGCAGCATAGAGTAGGGAAACAAAGGAGACCAGAGTACTCAGATCAATCAGTAATGAGTAAGGAAACCATAATTTTCAAAGTGAAACTATACAGAATACTCGAAACATTGTAACATACATACATACGTGCAGTCATAACCCTTTCGTCAGGATTACAACCCTTTAGTAAGGGTTACGACTGAGAAGCTAGGTCGTGTTGTGTGTGTTAATTTTATACATGAGTAGCGGGACCTACAGTTTAAAATCGACTCCGAACGACAGATTTTTGGGAAACTTTTTCATGGCAATTTTATTTACTTTCGGAGTTTTTGCGAAAAATCTGCTGAGAGGAAGTCGCCGATGAAATATTTATTCACTCCAGATTTTGCCTTCAACAGGAGTTTACTGAAAGGGAAAATGAAGTCGCCGTAGTCTAGTAGGTTGACTACAACCTTACTCTTGACTTATTGTACATAAACCCGGGGTCAAATCCCATTTCAGACATCTCGAACATATCGAAATATGAAATCTATTCCTTTCGGCGGCATTCTGAAGGGATTCTTACTTCGAATAAGTGTTCTTTGTGTCTGAATCCTCCTGTCAGAAAACCGCTTACTATGCTCAGGCTACCTTTAAATAGTCAGTAGCACTAGTCGTCGTTGTATAGTAGGTAATTTGTTGATTTATAAGACAAGAAACCGTGCTGACTCAGGCAGCTCGAATACATCGAAAAAGGAAAAATAGTGCTTTCAGTAACTTTCTTTTGGCAGTCTTTTGGCAAAAACTCTGAATAAATTGCCAAGAATATTTTCTCAAAAATCTGTCGGTGGGAATTGGCTTTTTAACTGTAGTTTCCGCCACTCATGTATAAAATTAACACACACAACATGGGTGGTGTGAGAAGCTAGATTGTAATCCTGACTAAAAATGTTGTATTGCACATTTAAGTAAATAAGTGAGCTACACATTGACGTTCTGCACATTACTTTAGTATCACAATATGATTAACAATCTAGTCAAATTACTTTGCGACTTATAGAAATTTCCCTTGACCCATTCCATAATTTGCCTTTAACAGGAATTTCTTGAAAGGGGAAAAATGTCAGTCACTTTCGAAGTCAATTACAGGTCACTATAACTGCAACAAAAGCCTGTACAGGATGGGAATATGCAATACTAGTATTTGCACAATCTGCCGTGGAGAAAAGGAAGTGATTATCAAATGTGTAGCGATACTACATAGGAGTCATAGACTGCTAATGGTTGAGCAGGACTTGTTTATACTCTTATTTGGGTTGCTTGTTTAATGGTCCTACAGTGCAGCAAAGCATTTTGTGCCTGATCATACGTTCATTACATTACTTTACATTACTCTTATTCACAGTGCTGTAATACGAGTTCTCGATAAATGATTGCCATGATTCATAAGTTTGTTGTTGTTTTTATTCATTGATTTTGTTTTTTTTTTAAGCAAAACATTTCATTTAAGATTTAATTTATGTTTTTGACCATAAAAAGTAAAAATTAAAATAAAAAGAAAACGAAAAGAAACTTTAAACAATTGGCCATAAACCAATAAACTTTATTTTATTTACTTTTTGTATTTGTTTTTGGTTTTATTATTTCGTTGGCGTTGTATTTCTACAATGTAGGCCATTACCGACATCATAATGAATATACAAAAAAATTGTTCATCTGCTGTTTTCAATTACCGGCAACCAACAACACACGTTACGGTAACGTAATGTAATCAAGTTCAAAGCGGCAATAATAAAAACTTTGATTTGATTACACTTGATTTCCTTAAAGAAACAGTTTTTCTTTCATTTTCGTTTTCTTTTTTTCTTTGCATTTGTTTTAGTTGTAGTTTTTTGATTTGAAAATTTTTAATGAAATTATTTGCCAGATGTGACCATTAGGAGTAGAGAGGAACACAAATGATTAGAAAGAAATTTAATTAAATTTATTACACATTTCTATACACATTGTTGCTGTTGTAATATTGCATGTAAACTATGGTGAATACTTTACTTTACATTACTCTACTGTGCTGCTGCCTTGACTTTCATTAAAAGTTTTTGGCAAAATCTGTGCAAGTATACATATATGTATCTGCCTCTGTATTTAGTTATTATTGCCAAATAATTTTTGTTTTTCATTCATTTTATTTTTTTTCCTTGTGATAAATTTCACTTTCAAGCTTTATTAGTTGTCTTCTTGTGATGTGTGTGTCTGTATCCTAATTTGTAATCTGAGTCAGTCAGAGTGTTTTGTTGAATGAATTTCAATCAATTATATGATGTCTACATCCGTTCAATTTGAATGGCATAAATGGGGTAAAAGACCAGAGACAGAATGGAGAACATCTGCAACAATTACATACTTACCCGTATGTAAGTATGAATGTACAGATGTATACTCGGGGGTATCTATTTAGACAATTGAGTGAAGTTGAAATATTTGTTTTTGGTCAAGGAAAATAATTTGTTAAATGAGTTATATTTTCTATACATAAATACATACATAAGAGCTAAAAATAGAGTCGCAAAACAATAACATCATTAAGGAAAGAATAATATTTAATAAAACAATATGTACCATACAAACATACGTACATAAATCTCATTCATTAAAATTACAGTTTTCTTCAAATCCTTTTCCACATTTGGTTGACAGTAATAAACGATGAGTGATCAAGCAGTCACTTTCTGTTTCGATTTTGGGCAGATAGCTAAATACGACTTAGCTTCTTACACCACCTTATATTGTGTGTGTTAATTTTATACATGAGTGGCATTTTTCGCTACTCGTAAGCACTCATAAAATTTTGAATATAAGTCAACAATATTGAAATTTAACTACGTACTCTGATTCATTCATACCCACTACAACGTTGATTTATAAGTACAGGTTGTAATGATTGTGCGTACAACGTTGACATCAAACTCATACCGTTCGAAATATGTTTGATTCATAAGCCTACTCATTTAGATTTATAACTTCAGAAAAATACTTATTAATGATTCGAGTGCAGCATGTAGAGCAAACACACAACCTTTTAGTGAGTACTTTAGTGTTCGTACGCTATTCATATTTTTTTTTGTGATTCGTGTATATGTTGAGTCATGGCGAGTCGAAATCAATAACATCATACGTGTTGTTAAGTATGAATATGATGAGTACTTCAAACTTCGAATATGAGTACAGGTTGGATGATATTAAAATAAGTATGGGTGCGTATAAGTATCAGAAATTAGGAGTATGAGTCGATTCCACTCATCATTTTGAATACTCACTGCTGATCTCTGTGGCGGATTCAATAATTCTTGACCGAAATATCATATGACTGGTGTGACATAATATCCATGTTATTCAATCTATTTGCTCTGATAACATCAGTGCAGTACACCACAAATTTGCCTATCACCACTTACGCACTGTGAGAAACAACGTAACGCAACTACTAACGTCACTTTTCTACTTATGTTACGTTGCAGTATTCTATGTAGTTGAATCGTTTTCCATTTAAATAGTTTCAGATATGTTTAGAGGCATTTTGTTACACTCTTACATCTGGCCTGCATGAAATCTCCGAATGGTTGGGGTACCTCAACCAACTATAGCGTTGGCTGGTGTAAACATTGGGTGATCAAAAGCTGTTAATATTCTGAGAGAGAAAATTAAATGTGAGGAAACATGTCCTTTGAATGCTTCCTTGGGTTTTTAAGATTCTGCAAGAAGTACGGTAGTGTGTTGGCTTATTAGGCATGGGGTTCAAACCCCAGGTCAGACATCACCAACAAAACGAAATGAAATATTTTTTCGGCGACATTCGGAATCGACTTTAAATTGTAGGTCCCGCCACTCATGTATAAAATTAACACACACAGCATAAGTGGTGTGAAAAACCAGGTTGTAACACTGCCTGAGTGGTTGTAATGACCACTTATGTATTTATGTATGTAATCACCTGCTTCGCTAGACTAGAATCAGAGCAAAGAAATAATACGAAGGGGAAGATACAATTGATCATTTTCATGTTCCTTAAGAGAACGAAAAAAAACTCGGATGTATATGAAAAATCCAGCCGCATATCTCATCCTGGTGGCAAGCCAGGGCTAAATGTTAAGCGATATTCACCAGTTTTTTTAATAAGATTTTTAAGAAGTCATCTATTTGAGCTGATCACCCAAATCGAAACTCTTTGTTCAGGGCAACAATTGGATGATATGAGGAAAACAAGCAACCAAACAGCGGTTAACTTTAGTTATTAGGGAAAAATGGTCTTGCGGTACGCTATCCACATTGATAACGTCTGCTCTGAAGTTACAAGAAGTGATAGGTTCTAATTTATGTTTAAATAGGACGCCTTTACCTTGTAGGGTTTTAAATTTGTGATAAAAGTAATGGATTACATTTGTTGTACATATTATTGTAAATCTCGTTTTTAGGTGTCTTACTCACATACATAAAATAGTAAAATTATAGAGCTAATCGTTAATGTTTTTAATAATTCTAAACCAACAATTTATGTACCAATAATTATTCTTCAATGTCGTGCAACACAAATTCCATGTAAGCCAGTAATTTTATTCGAAAGCAAGTTACGCTTTGGTGGTACTCAAATACGATTAAGTAGACTTAGTGTTTCTATATGTTGGATATTAAAAACCGAATTAAAAATTATCTGTTTAACAACTCACTGCTAAACTACAAATCCTCTTAAGATGTTTAGAAAAAAATAAAAATTTAAATTTAAATTATCGTTATCGCATGTTAAAGTAAGAGTGACAAAAAACTTTGGCATTTATTTCATTACATATAGACAAACACTTGATTTGTCCACATCAATATGTCAATAGAGATCCCCTTGAATTGACTGTCAATACGAGCAGTTATGTATATCAACTGACCAACTGAGTGAATGAGTGAGTGAGTGAGTGTGTCCGACTAAAAGTAGACAATATTTGGTAATGTTTCAATATTTTGAAAGATTTATAGGTTTTCTACAGCAAATAAACACCAACAAAAAAAAAAAAAGAAAAGAAAAAAATATTCATTCAAATTGCAAATAAAATCGAACATAAAAATTTAAAAAATCAAATTCAAATTCAATAAAAAAAACAAACGTTTATTTGGTAAGTGAAACGCGTACACATTTCAAACATGTGTTCATTTCATTCTCATTTTATTTATTGTTTGTTTTGTTATTTTGAATATTAAATTTTGTATATGTAAACATTATTTTATTAAGCAGTCAATATAAAAAAAATAAATATTATCTGAGCAAAACCAAAAATTTAGTCACCGTTGAAGCTAACAATATAATGAAATTTCTCTTTAAAATCTTATTAACAACTACTGAATATTACTTGACAATCAGTTTAAGTTTGCCACCAGGATGGGATATGCAGGTGGAATTTCCGTATGTCTTTCAAATTTTTTTTCGTTGTTTTAAGGAACTTGAAAATGCTAAAGTATATCTTCCCCTTCTTTTTATTTCTTTGCTTTGTTCCAGTCAAGCGAAGCAGATGATGGGTCCACTGTAAAAGGTCTTAGAGTAAATGAGCTACTAAAGCAGTTTCTAGATTGACAAAGTTGCCATCTCTCTTACTTACTTACTTACTTGATTCTTTTAGGTTAGAGCAGGTTTATTTCTTAGATTGATTCTTTTTATTCCTTTGCTTTATTCCAGTCAAGCGAAGCAGTTGATGGGTCCACTGCAAAAGGTCATAGAGTAAATGAGTTACTAAAGCAGTTTTTAGATTGATAGAGTTACCATCTGTCTTACTTCCTTACTTACTTGATTGATCATTACAACCTTTTAGTCAGGAGTACGGTTAAGCTTCTTACACCACCCATGTAGTGTGTGTTAATTTTATGCATCCATGGCGAAACCTACCGTTGCATGTTTCTCCCCTTCTTTTTATTTCTTTGCTTTGTTAAAGTTAAGTGAAGCAGGTGATTGGTCCACTGTAAAAGGTCTTAGAGTAAGTGAGCTACTGACATAGTTTTTAGATTGACAGAGTTGCCATCTATCTTACTCAATTGCTTACTTGATTGATCATTACAACCTTTTAGTCAAGTTTACGACCTAATTTCTTACACCACCCAGGTTGGATGTGTTAGTTTTATACATGGGTGGCGGGACCTAATGTTTTAAGTCGATTTCGAACGATATATTTTTGAGAAACTTTTCATGTCATCTGCCATTGCTTCAAAAACCAGGTCTACTTTGAAAATTCATTAAATATTGGGATGATGAACTTTGCTCATTGAGTTTCTCAAAATGCTGATATGTCCGACGATGACACATCTTGGTCTTTTATGTTGGTATTGTTACGAAAATTTAAAATCTAGATACCGGTGTTTTACTTTTACATCGCCTAACATTAAAATAAAAGCTACAAAAACAAAACAATGCTGTATACAAACCTGTTTATTGCTTAATATAACAACAAACAGCAGTATAAAAAAATGGTAAACAAGTAAACAAAAATAAACAAACAACACTACAAGAATAAATGCAAACAAAATACACCAACAGCACTACAATAATAATTTCGAGAATGCGAAGTCATGAACATTCGCCTTCAAGAACATTCATCAGACTGTTTACTCTGCCATATAAAAGGCAAGACAAAGCAGGCGACTGGAGTTAGTGAAGTTCAGTCAGTCTTGTGTGGAGACGCTGTGCGTTTGAAGAGAGTAATTGATTTCCGTTACAAAGAACTGCCGAATAATTGTCTAGCAATTGTTATTGTTTATGCAAAGAGTATAAACAGAGGAATAACAAAGAAAAACAATTGTTGTCGTTTACATCAAGTTGTGAACAGTGGCACACAGAATTGTGCGAATAATAAAGAATTTTAATTAAAACTAAACACAAATTTATTTTTATTTTATTTACAATCTACGATCTCATATTTTAAACGTTTTTAAAAGGTAAAAACGTAACAATATTATCCCTTCCGACGTGAAAGAGAGTTTTCTGGTGGATTATTTGGTAACACACTAACTGACAGTGAACATGATTCATTGTTTTTGCTTTATTAAAATCAATTTCCGTAATTTGTTTGCCTTCGTAACACTGTGCCATGCTTTCGGTTTTGTAATGCTTGTTCAGTGACCAAATGTGTGTGTTTGTATCTCATCTTCCTTTACATTGTGGTCATGTTCTTGTCTGTGGGTTAATTTGAAACCAATAATTATTTCAAAATTAATTTGACAAGTCAATTAGTTTCATAAAAAGCAAAAACAAAAACAACAACTCTATGTGTTGACAAATTTCCAAAATATGCAAACATTAGGCAGGCGACTGTCAACATGTTTCCCGTTCATCTGTCGAAAGACAGAAGACAAAACATGTTGAAATACGCATTTCGAATAACTTCAAGTAATTGGAGGCCAATTGTTTTTGAGGATGTTCAAGTGACATACATTGAAAACGTCAAACAATAATTGTGTGTTAATGTACAAGAATTCACAATTACTGCCAAGAACGGTTCACTAATATTCACCCATAATAACAGTAACATTAATGAACAATAACGGCAAAGTGTGAAAACATACGTAAATTTCGTCATTTGCCTGAATGGTAATGGAAAACCAGCAAAATTAAGAATGACAAACAACACAAGGCCAGACAACATACACACACGGCTACTAAATGGAGTTGAGTTCAGTTGGGTTGGTTGTTTGGGGCCGGCTACTCATGTCTCTTTTTTTTAATATTTTTCTGTTTTAACACTCATCGGCAGCCTGCCCACAGCTGTTAAAATTCCAAAAGATACAATTTCATAAGAACAATGCCACGAAAAACAAATAGAATTTGAAAGAAAAAAAAAGAAACAGAGGCAAATAAAAATACAACATAAAGACAAGACAAAACCATTTTAAAGATTTACAATACATTGGTTTGTGTCTTGCAAATAATTGTTTGTACGTGAAATTCATTAATAAACATCAACAACAACAACAGAAAATGAATTGTAATAAAATAAACAGCATAAGTTGTATTAATTTGCATACGTTTAATGTATTTATTACTACCAGCAAATATTCAATTTTTTAGCCAAATACTGTTCGTTTGTTTGTAGTTTTAAGTTAAGGCCACTCAATGGAAAATCATGAAAAAAAGAGTTTGTTTTTCTTCTCTGTTAAAAACAATTTTCTAAGGGAGTGCCTATCAATACTAATGACTAAGAAAAGGTAGCATTTTGACTTTTAAATAAGTCATGAAATTCAGTAAATTGAAATTCTAAATACAGTTTAAAGCCTATGCCAATAACTGCGGAAATTCTTCAATCATGCCCTTCAGCAGAGCATTGTTTAATGGCAGAGGAATAGAGAGAAAGCAAATGGAATTGGTGATGAAAATGAAATGAATCTTATTCTGCCTTTAAAAGCGGTATCATGCCAAGGATAGTGCACTTTATAATTATTCTTCATCTTTAGATATTAAGTCAGTCGAATACTTATCGTTTACAATTACTTCAATTGAAAAAGCTCCGGAAACTGTTTTATTTCTCAAATTCTGCCTGTAATCTTATTTATTCTTATTTGCTTAATAGATCTCAAAAAGTTCATCTTAATTGTAATATCTCAGATCCACTTAATATTAGTAGAGGTGTTCCCTAGGGGTCAATACTTGGGCCTCTGCTGTTTTGTATGTATATAAATGATCTACCGGATGTCTGGCTTCACTGTAATGTTCATATGTATGCTGATGATGTGCAGCTTTATACTAGTACTCCTAGGGAGGATATTGATTCTTGTTTGGATTACATCAATAGTGATTTGGTTAGGATTGACAACTGGGCCTCGGCCAATGGACTTTGCATCAATCCCTCCAAGTCTAAATGTATTATACTTTCGAGGACCGATATATCATTTGTCATACCTGAATTGTGCATCAGGGGAAATAAGATTGACTTTGTCGAATCTGCGAAGAATCTGGGTATTGTCTTTAATGGCAGTTTATCGTGGTCTAATCATATAGGTGTCGTTGTAGGTAGAATTTATAGTATGCTTAGGAACTTTTGGACTGTTATTGATTCGACTCCTTTTGTCATTCGTATGCAACTTGCTAGAACGTACTTAATTCCGGTACTTTTGTATGGGTGTGAAATCTTCGCTAACTGTGATTGTGATGATAACCGTAGACTTAACTTGTCATTTAATAACATAGCTAGATATGTCTTTCGTAAAGGGAGTCGTGATCACATTTCTCATTTGGCTTGCCGGATTCTTAATGTGAAATTTGATAATCTCTTGAAAATTAGATGCCTTATAGGATAATTGCCTTCATAGGATAATTTACACGGAACGGCCGGAATATTTATTTTGTCGAATTAAATTTGCTAGATCCTACCGGGGTAGGAACACTATTCAGCAACGATTTAGGACTCTCTTGTCTCAGAGACAGTTTTTTATACACACCACTAGTCTTTGGAATTCCCTACCAAACTACATCCAGAATCTTGGCAATGCAAATGTGTTCAAAAAGGAGTTATTTAAATTATTTTCATAAGTAAAATTTTTTTTATGATTTGTGATTTGTTTTATAGGTTTATATCGGTTATATTTTTATTCCTAGTTTTTTAGATTGATTTTTATAAATGTGTAGTAACATTTATTTAATATTTTTTTCAACTTTCTTATTTACTTCTACAGTATTATTAGTTTTTTTAAATTTCTTTATATTATATTTTTTCTTTATATTTTATATTTTAACATGATATTAATTATATTAATTTTGTATTTTTTATTTAATATATTTTGTTTCACTATTAATTTTTTTAAATCTTAATGATTCCAAACATAGCACTGTCACTTATAAGATTCATATATTGTTGTGCTATGTAAATTATAATAAATAAATAAATAAATAAATAAATAAATAAATAAATAAAATAATACATGAGAATATTACCAAGATTTCAGCTTTCAGACTTCTTTTTTATTATTCAACGTTTTACACTTAGGAACAATACTTCATTATAAACACAATAAACGCAACGCAGCAAATTTAGCAATTTTGCAAATGTCGCGTTGCATTTAAAACAATCATTTTCATATGCACCCATGTATTCTATTTTTGAAAGATTGTTGAGCATAGCATCACATTCACAATTATCGGGTTCTATATCTTCTCATTACACGCCTAAACGCCAGAGGATTAACTATATTTCTGACCAATACAGGCTCACTAATTACAGATTCTTTCTTACTCATTTATTCAAATAGAAAAACTGGGTACGTTAGTGACAAATCACAACAATGATGCAAGACATTTAGCGCTAAAAAAATCGATAAGCAAAGTTGAATAACACAAGAACTTGGAGAATTATGGTAAAATGTCAGAGAATGCAAGAGAAAAAGTTAACGCGTAAGAACATTATGAAATTGCTTCAGATATCAAAGACAACATAAACGTGCGTATACATACCATACATTACAATGCTTTAGTCAGGATTACGACCTAGTTTCTCACACCATTTATGTATGTGTGTGTGTGTTAATTTTATACATGAGTGGCGAGATAATATTTAATACCATAGCTCCTGATTTAGAGATATCAGCGGCACCTACGACAATAAATGAGACACACTCCATTGAACATTGTGATCGAACTGATAAAATCGAGTATTTCGAGCAAAGGGATCTATTGGGTAATATTTTTCCTCCCTTTTAAAATTAAATAAAACACGCATAAGCCTATGATTTCGAAGAAACTTTTTCATTATAATGCTTGAATGTATGACAAATAATGTCGTTCTCGATTCTCTTTCGACCCCTTACGACCCTATTTTTTGCACATTTCGGGCAATATCTCGTCAAAAACTTGTTGAATGTTGGTTGTTAAGGCTCAGACGTTAGAATACTATTCGCGTGGATATGGTCTTTAATTTAGTTCCACAGTACCCTTACGACATATTGATGATTGATGCCATAAGCTTAATAAACAACTGACGTCGCTGAAAAGTAAAACGATATTGTTGCTCGATTTATTGAAACCAGATAATCAGGCTTAATTAAAACATACGTACATACATAATTGGTCATTACAACCCTTCAGTCAGGATTACGACCTAGCTTCTCGCACCACTTATGTTGTGTGCGTTAATTTTATACATGAGTGGCCGGACCTACAGTTTAAAGTCGACTCCGAACGACAGTTTTTTGAGAAGCTTTTCATGGCAATTTTATTTACTCTCAGAGTTTTTGCCAGAAATCTGCTGAGAGGAAGTCGCCGAAGAAATATTTTATTTTTTTTTTTATATTTCGTTTTGATGTCTGACTTGGGATTCGAACTCGGACCTTACATCTAATAAGCCAACACACTACCTACTAGACTACGGCGACTTAATTAAAAGTCGAATGTAATTCGACCATTCTGCTTGAATTCACAATAACAATTATCCCAGGTTCATTTTCGAAAAAAGCAAACAGCCCAATGATTTGAATAAAGTGCACTAAAGTTATTTTTACACGATCTGTTCTGGGTACTTTGAGCTTCCTATGCAACAATTCTGTTTGTTGACATAATCACCGAGTGAGAAATATGCTTCATCGCTGAAGAAAATTTGATTCGAATTCATAGAGGGGACAGACAAGGCTACAGAGGCTATCAGAAAAAAGTATTATTGCATATTATCCCAATCAGTTCTGCTCTGTTCATTGAAATTAATCTTTAACATTTCGGTCTGGCAAAGAAGGATATACTTCACATTGTTAACTTTCCCTTAGAGATAGTAGCAATGGTAGCTTTCAATTGGACTTGTCTGACATTCCATAGCAAGGTTCAAAAAAACTGTTCACCAAACAAACACAAACAACACTTTGTCTTTACCTACCATAACTTGTTTTTGTTTCTAATAAATTCTTAAAAATGTAAATTAATTTCAAATCAATTTGTTAATTTTCTAGTTTATTTTTATTATTTTTCTAATTTACGACGGCTTTAAACACTGACAAAAAGCTTGTAAAGACATTAAAACGAACACTAAAAATCTGTTTTAATTTTAAAATTTTGTTTGTGTTTTTTTTTTGTTGTTGTATTGATTTCACATTAATTTTATAATTTTGACTGCGGAAAACAGTCAGAATACAAAACGTCGCTATAAAAGTCTAAAACACAGCCATAAAATCTTTATTATGAAATCAGTGTGTCAATTCAGTAGGGCGTCAATAAACATTTGTCAGCAACTGTGAGTATTTGAACTGGTACTGGTACTACGGCTTTAGAGTGAATGGATTCGTCACACGAATGCCAAGGGAAATAACAATTAAAATTAAATTATAATTGTTGTAATTTATTAATTTAATATCAACAACATCACCATCATCAAAATATTGAAATTCTTTAAATATGATTGAATAAACCATAAAAACAAAAAGAATAACAGAATACCAACACCCTTCCTTTTTCATTTAATTTTGTCATCCAAACCCATATCATAAAAGTTATGAACCCCTGTCTGTAATATTTTTATTATAAAATTGATTACGTTTGGGTATAAAGCGGCCATGTGGAATCTGTTTTGTGTTGTGGGAAAAAAATGTCATGGAGTGCTTTGTTATCGATTAATCAAGCGTTACAATTTGTTTTGAAATGGAGAAAAAAAAAATAAAGAAAATTCCAATTGCCTATTAACGTAGAGCCGCCTAAATGGAAGTTAAGAGATCCCAAGAATTTATGAATTTGTTGTTGTTTATATTGATAATCGAATGAAATTTCAAAATCTTTTTACGAAATGTTTAATTCGTTTAAAGTAAAACTTAAAAAATAGTGATTCTAAGAATGTATTTCAATTTTGCTAATTATGTTCGTAGAAGAGCTTTGATTGGAATTTCATAAAATATTTGAAAAGTAAGCCACCTTTTTACTTACCAGACTTCGCTACTTCGCAAGAATCAAATCACTTCTTTTTATAGTTGTCTTGTCAACGATATGATTGCCTTAACGTCTCGCTATTCTCTCTTTCGTTAAGAATAGCTTTTTTACCACCTCATGCCATTCTAAAGAACCGTTCTAGTCTGTTCATTTCTATAAATTTTTTACCTTCACATAATCAGACACTCGCATATAAGTTATTGAATTTATTTACACTTTAAAGTGTATCTATATAAAGCCTCTTCCAAGCCTATTGCCCTAAAAATTTTTTAGACAATTCTCTGCCTAGCATCTGATATGCAAGCAGCTGTTATGTCCTTAGATGCATTAACAGGTGCTTTAATGAATAGCTACGGTTTCAAGGATTTCAAAACAGTTTTCGTTACGCTTAGGTATTACATAGGACCGGAGATATCGGTGACGAGCTTAATATAGGCGATAAAGCTAATATCGACCAAAAAACTGCGAGTCATCGACTGAAAAAATGCAAGTCATCGACTGAAAAAATGCAAGTCATCGACCAAAAATACAAGTCATTGAAACAAAAAATGCCAGTCATTCACATTGACCAAATAAGGCAAGTCATTAAAAAACATGCAAGTTATCGACCAAAAAAATGAAAGTCATCAAAACAAAAAATACAAGTAGTTAACAAAATTGTAAATCATCGACCAAATAACGTAATTTATTCAAAAAAATGCAAGTCGTCGAAACAAAAAATGGAAGCCATTGACCAAATAAGGCAAGTCATTCACAAAAAATGCAAGTTATCGATCAAAAAAATGGAAGCCATAGAGACAAAAAATGCCATTCATTCACAGAAATGCAAGCCAGTGACCAAATAAGGCAAGTCATACACAAAAAATGCAAGTTATTGATAAAAAAAATGCAAGCCATGGAGAAAAATAAAAACATTTAATCGACAAAAAGAATATAACATGGAATGTGACAATTTTGCCCGCTTTATATAGAGAATTATTTTGCTCATTTGAAGAAAACAATTAGTTTCGCCGCCTATATCTCCGATCTCAAGTAACGTCCGATCGTAACGAAAACTGTTTTGGAGTCCTTGATACTAGGGCTACCATTCCCCACAATTGCAGTTTTTAACCGATTTTGTACGATTTTTTGATCAATTAATCCCTTATTTATAATATTTTTACAATTACTTGTGTTTGCTTTAAACAATTTAATTAAATTTGAGTTCTTAGTGATGAAATCTCACAAAAATTTATTTAAATTCGTAACCCTTTCCCTTAACTAAATTTCTCATGGCAATAAATAAAATTTGCTACTGGTTGTGTAACCAGCTATAAAATAAACTCTGGTATCATAAAAAAGTATTTAAGCACCTTATAAGCCAAAATAATAATGCAATCACACATTCAAAATGAACAGAAAAAAACAAAAAATACCGGCAATAAACAGATTGGAAAACGAAAAATATGAAGTGGGGTGGTAGGGGGTAGGAAAAACAACCAATAACTTGGCTATAAAATTATATTTTTATGGTTGCAAAACAGACACACATACACTCTGTCATACAAATAATTGAATTTCTAAAACTAATGGTTTCACTTTTATTTTTTTGTTGTTGTTGTAATGGATTTTAAAGCAATAAAAAAGGTTAAATGTGTACATAAGTGAGCACAGAAAAAAAGAATAAACGAACTTCTGAGATACTCCCATAAGGAATCCTTAATTGAAATGGCAAGTGAAACGAGCAGGAAGTGAAAAAAAAACAAAAATCGAGAAAAATATTGTGTGGCCAATAAAGAGAAACTATTTATTACGGCATTTAGTTTTTTAAAGGTAATCAAGAAGCATTTAAAATAATAACGGATAACGGATAGAAAGGATAAGAGGAGCACTCAAGACTGATATAAAATTTTATTTTAAAATGGTTTTTAAATTTCAAATTTGAAGAATTTTTGAAATCCAATTCAAATAAATTGATTGGAACACAGCTGACCCTAGCCAATGAATATATTTTTGCTCATAGTTATGTAATCACAATGGGCTGTATGTGGCCTAAGTGGGTTCATTTAAACTCCTTGGGTGGACAGCTATTTCTACAAAACTAATGTTAGATGTAGAAGAAGATTTATCCTCTGTTTCTGTAAGACAAGCGGGTTTTTCACGATCGAAAACTTGTATAAAAGTAACGTTCGAAGTTGCATGAATTATTGGTCGATTGAAATTAATTCTCTAAGACAACACGGATGATAGACTCTAGGTCAAAAGCTATTTATTATCCTAAAATTGGTATTAAGGAACCATAAATATTTCACACTATATAGGCCCAGTCATTGAAATGAAGACAGGGTAGTACATAGGTTCTATTGATCCTAAAGAAATATAAATTGTATCTCACTGTGTTACCTACACAACGTAGTAATAAACTGCCGTTAGAAAACGGAGTTCTAGAATAAATTTGTTCACACCTAATCGAATTGTGTAAAATACGTAAGTAGTGAAAAGAGGAATAAACTAACAACGTAAACAAAACCCAGTCCCCATCAAATCTTTTGAAGATGCTGATGAAACCATTTTGTTTTATTACGTTCACAGAAGCCTGGTCAGCTAAACTCTTCAGAGAGCATAAGGCTACATGCCTTTCTTCGTTCACAGGCATCGTTGGCCGAAAGATGTGAATGACAATGTCCCCCATATCTATATACATAAGTCGTGATATGACAGACCACAGTAGTCGCCGTAATCTAGTAGGTAGTGTATTGGCTTATTAGACGTGAGGCCAACTCCCAGGTCAGACATCTCTAACGAAATATGAAAACAGTTTTCTCCGGCGAATTCTTCTCAGCGAACATGTGGCTAAAACTGTGAAAGTAAATAAAATTGCCATAAAAAGTTCTCAAACATCTGTCGTTTGGAATCTACTTTAGACGGTAGGGCCCGCCACTCATGTACATATAAAATTAACACACCCAATATAATTGGTGTGAGAAGCTAGGTCGTAATCCTGATAGAAGGGCTGTAATGACCAATTATGTGGATATGAATGTTAGTGTTCCCCATATCTATATACACTCGTATGTAAGTCGTGATATGTTAGACCACCCAACCTTATCGCTGATAAGGCGATGCTGTGTAACCAGTTTAACTACCATGTATAGACATCTTTAACCTTTATTTACAGGTTAAAGCCAGATTTCATTACGACAATCCTAGAGCGGCTATACTTACCGCGTTCCCGCAAACGTAACAGAGGGATGTATATTTAAGACCTTGTAAGTCCTTCTGTGTTGTAGTGGTTTTAAAGCCTAATTATTGACCCGTGTTAAGTTAGGTTAGGTTTGAGGATGTGTTGGGACAAGAACAGTACTCAGAGGTCAAAATGACCCATTGTAATACGTTCTAAAGGAAAGAAAGAGAAGATAGTAAAGGAGATAGGGAAATTGGAAGAGGAGAAGAGGTGGAAAAACGTTGAACCGAGTTAGTCAAGTTATAATCCTAGAGAAGTTCAACAAATGTTCATCGCAATTTTCGGCCTTAAAAATGAATTAGGTTTTCATGCATATTCAAAATATGCACGCAAAGCATAAAAGCCTTTGACCTTCTCGTTTGCTTAGTCCGCTTGTAGTAGACGTTAGCGCGGGAGATTAAAAGGAGAATCGCATTGCCTGACTACCCTAGACCACCGAATTTATTGAAATTGCTTGAGTCTAGATATCAATATCAAGCTAATGGTTTAATATTTTTCAACTTACTTAATTAGCCATTAACAATCCGATTAATGAGTTTCGGCCTGCCTTAACACATCCTTCCAGGCGCCTCTGCTATTTGGGCACCTACGCCAGTTGGTCACACCAAGCGATGAGAGGGTTTCATTGATTTGTTCCGTCCAATGCAAACAAGGTCGTCCTCTTCGCCGATTTCCGCAGATCTCCGCATTAAATACCCGTCTCGTCGGAGCATCCTCCTCCATTCGAACGACATGATCGAGCCAGAGCAGCCGTTGGATGTTAATACGCTGCACAACGTCCATGTCGTTGAGGTGCTCATACAGCTCACTGTTGGATCGGATGCGGAAATCATCACCAACTCGCACTGGGCCGAAGATCTTACGTAGGACTTTTCTCTCGAATACTCTTAAGGCTGCTGTATCAGTGCTTAATACTGTCCACCTTTCCTACCTTTCAAACCTTCCATAATTTTGGAAATTGAGCTTTGCAATATTAGACTCTTGAGCAGTTTCGGCTTACTAGATACAAAGTTATCAGTCTTATCCTTATCCTTACAAGAAGGAAAAATTGTTTGTTTTTATTTGCTTGTCTAAGATGTTTTTATAATTTTTGTATTACCAAGTTGCAGATTGTAGTGTATAGTGTAGAAGTACCTTCTCTGACATTACCAAAAAAACCGCAAACAATTTTTATTTTGTGGCTTCTCGGGGGAACTTGGCTAAATTATTTATTGTTGTAAACCATGTCTAACTGTAAGCCTTGTTGGGTTATTATTTCTAGAATTTTTTTTCGCTCATTCACTTGCGTTTTAATCACAGACCTGCTACACAAGAGTATTGTGGTTAGTTTTAGTAGGATTTACTTCGTTTTGCTTTCAGGTTTAATATGCGAGTATCAGGCGGCAGGCTACATGTGCATGAGATATGCTTGTGTTGTAACATATACTTAAAATGGGGAAGGGGGGGGGGGTTTGTTATAACTTATGAGGGTGTAATATTGTCTGAATTTTATTATGAGGAGGGCTTTTTTTGCATTTCCATTTCTTGTACTTTTTCCATGTGCAAATGGACATTTTAACGTTTTTATAATCAAAATCCATAATTTGTATACCAACTGTTACTGTATCCCGGTATCCCATGTAAGCAGCGTGTATAAGCGTGTTTTATCATGTCTAGTTTTATATGTTTTATATGCAATAGGGAGTCATATGAATATAACATTACAAGCCATTTAATTATACTCGTACGTACTTTAACTTGTTGTTTCGTTACTTTGCGTTTTATGCCCTTTTTTTTGGTTTTGGTTCTTGAATTTCATTATGGTTTATGAGTCTTTGCCTTTTTAATCTTTTATTCCTGTTTTGTTTTCTGCCTTGTTTTTTTTCGGCTATTTTGCGTGATGTGGTGGTGGGTTAAAACATACCATCGATATAGGAAGACAACAATATTTTTGGGGGGTGAAAGTTTTTAAGTTTTACTCGTAATAGTTCTTTTGCTTTTTGTTTGTATCACTTGTTGTTTATTACGGTTTGACACTTGTTTTATATGTTTTTTTTTTTTTGGCCACAATTTGTGACATACTCGTATGTCCACTTAAAGTATACAAGCAACACAATAGCCCAATTGGCCTTTGCTCTAGCAATTGCATGTGGAATTTTTTAAGAAAATTATTTAAAATATTCCATGAAATTTGACCATTTGGGTAGTGACACTCATACAACTGCAATTTTTTTTGTTTTATTTACAAATTAATATAATTGCCCAGGGGTGTGGGGTTTTTTTTCTGTCTTAGCCTACATCCACAGTGTTGCCAATAATTGTGGTTTTTGTATTACAAAGTATTTTGCGGTATGTTCTTAGACTTTGTAATCTTATTCTATTCAAACACACACACATATACCTAATAATTCTTTTTTGTATACTTATGCATGCATAGCTATTGATAAAAAAGGACATGTAGATTGTGTGTATTTTTAAACGTCATACCAAAATAAAAAGATATACAGGATATGGCCACTTTATTGAGGACAAACAAAAATGATGGTGTTGATTCCAAAGCAATGAATTTAAAGGTGAATTGATCATTATGTCTTTTAGAAATTCTTGTTATAATTTTGAAAGTTCCATGTCAGAATGAATCATGAATTTTCCATATGGACACACTACTTGAATATTTATACAAGCAGAACGTGAACTCTTGTTCATTTCCTTTTTTATTTTCTAGCTATTCAATAGTTTTAATACTTACTTATTTAATTGGTCATTTCAACACTTCAGTCAGGACTACAAGACTACAATATAGCTTTTTACTGCACCCATGTTTTGTATGTTAAATTTATACATGAGTTGTAAGACCTATAGTCGAGACGCCAACCTATCCTGTGTCAGTGAGGAGTCCTGCTTCACCGCTAGGACCACTTGGCAATCGATAGATAGAAGGCGCACCAACCAGTTACTTGGACTATTTCGTAACGTCATTTCGATCACAGTGGCCATGCTTACAAGTCATTGTGTTATGAGAAGACATGTGGAAAGAATGCAGCTCCCATCTAACGAATTCTGCCGTGGGTGCAGATCCGCTGAGGAAGAGGAGACTGTTATCCACTTTCTTTGCCAATTCCTATCTCTTGCGAGGTGCAGATATAGGCTATTTCAAGGATATAACTTCGTTTATCTAACATGCGGGCTGGTTTTCCAGCGTGGGGTAGTCGTCCTTTAAATGTGTAGCCCTTGCGCTGACCAACTTCTTCTTCCCTGGTTTGGAGGAACTTGGTCAGCGCAGAGACTGCGTTCACCTGTGGCGTCAGAACGGGCCGCTATGTGTGCTCAAGTGAGCTATTGGTATCAAAGCTTCCACTCCAACCTACCTATCAAGGACCTACAGTTTAATTGTGAGCGCTGACCGACAGATTTCACAAACTTTTCACGGAAATTTTTTTCTACTCTCAGAGATTTTGTTAGAAGACTATTGAGAGTAATATTTTATCTTCATATTTCGTTTTGTTCGAGATGTATGAGCTGGGATTTAAACCACGGTCCCTCGTCTAATAAGCCAATAGACTACCAACTAGACTACGGCTACTTCAGACATATAATCACTTTCCAAGTTAATGGACTCGTGAAATTTGTGAATTACTGTGCTGATTGGGACAGTCATATATCAAAATTCCTCATACCGAAATGGTTCAAACTATTTCTGTTGAACTTAGAGAAATTGAACTGAGAGAAGCGATAAAAATGGTTTGTTCAGCATTTTCAATTCGAAAAATGTGCAACCGAAACCCATCAAAATCGAAAGAATTTGGAGAGAGATTTTGCACTATCGAGCAAACGAATATAATTTAAGATTGTCGCATTGGAGGACAATATGATGTGCACAAAATCTTATATTACCTTAGGGCCACTATTCAAACATCCAAAACGTCAAAATAACGCCCAGTATTTTGTGTTACAAGGAAGCCTTCAGTTATTGTGTGCTGCAGATCAGTGTCGAACACATTGCATTTGTTTACGACGATCATTGAATGAAATACGCTAGTAACATATAATAGTCGATCACATATTGTAAGACCAGCTCAAAACTGAGAAGTATTGCCCTCAAAATATAAGAACCCTCATTATATATTTTATACAGTTTTCATATTTATAAAATTCTGCTTTCAATTTACTGTGTTCAATTTTTGTTGGCCATATCCTGTAAATTGCATATATCCTGTAGTTAAGCGGTTTATGTTTTTTTTTAATTTATGGTTTCTCCTGATGTTCTTACGAACAAGGATACCTACAAGATTATAAATAGGCGTATAAGAAAATTTCCAAAATTCCAATTCCGATAGAGAGCCAGTGTTATAAGGATAACCGAGCCCAAGCGTCGTGTAGTAGTTAAAATGTTTTACTATAAGTTCGAACATTGTGGAGTTTAATATAAGAGAAGATAAAAAATGTATTGATCGTAGTTGTTTCAATTCATAGTCTTAATTATCCTCAAAGTAATCCTTCCAAAAGAAACCTGACACTAAGGGGGGCATTATATTAACGTTGAATATCATGTGAAAAATCATGCTGTCACCTTAATGAGAGCAGAAAATAATTTGAAACTCTATATACGATGTGATTCAGATGATTTCTTAGAAATCAGTGTTTGAACTTGCGTTATTAAGTTAGATTCTTCGTGGCAGTTCTCCGTTCGCATTCATTTGCCTTAATCCAGGAGATTTCATAAAGAATTTTATATTATTATTGTCTTAATAGGAGTACGAACGAAGAGCTCATAGCAAAGCAAATCATTAGAATTATTGGTAGATCAATATTGGTAGATCAATATATACGAACGAAGAGCTAATAGCAAAGCAAATCATTAGAATTATTGGTAGATCAATACATAGTGTTGCTAGAAGTGGCCTGAAGTGGAATACACAAGGATTTCTGATACCCCGGCCAGCCAATGACTGGCATAAAACCATATTTAAATAATTAGAAATGGAAAAACCACTCCAATACACGAAAACGATGAAGTCGGCACCTTCTTGTAACTAAGCTTATATGGAATTATAAACAAAAAAAAAAAATTGTCAGCGTCAGAATCGGTACAAAAACATATCGTACAGAATAAAATTCTTACTTAATTGGTCATTAGAATTAGGATTACAACCTAGCTTTCTTACACCATCCACGTTGTTGTGTGTGGTAAGTTTCTGCATGAGTGGCGTGATATTCATTTTATAGACGACTCCAAACCACAGATTTTTGAGAATCTATTATTGCCACAGCTTTTGCCAGGAGGCTGTTGAGAGAAAGTCGTCGAAAAACTATTTTTTATATATTGTTTTCGTTTTTTGGTGTCTAATCAGCCAGCACACTACCTATTAGACTACGGCGGCTTCAGTGACATGACAAGGTGGCCATAAACTTTTTACATTTTTCCCCTAGGGTAACGTTTCCTTTTAAGTACCACTAGACCAAGGATAATGTCAATTTCTTTGGTGTTTTTTTAATGTATTTTTTCTGAATTTCTTGCACAGTTTTGTTGTTATTGTTGTAGTTCTTAATAGGAGCCTTTTTTTGAAAAAAAAAAAAAAATAATAAAGAAAACTTCTTTGCCGGATATTGAGTTCGTTTCGTATATTTTGGCTGTCATCAAAACAAATTTATGGCAAATAAGTTCTTTTTTTTCTTTGCCATGGAAATCGTATTTAAATTGCTTTTAAGGTGTCTGTCTATGTGTAATTTAGTGACAACGATTTAAACGCCTATTTAAGGAGATTTAAATCGAAATTTTTCTTTTTCTCAATACGATTAAAATAAAATGTATTAACGTATTATAACACAACACAAATGGTTTAAGTATTCATTAATTGTTTATGGTTTAAATTCTGTTTTTTATTTACAGTTCATGGAGAAAAATGCTGCTGACGTTGATTTTGATTTCGGCCATTGGACGTTCACAATTAACACAGATTGAGTTAACAGGTCAAGGCATTAAAGGTGAGTAAGTGTGAGTGAGTGAGTGATTACTGTTCTGTTGTAAATATAAACAAAATCATGGCATACTTTTAGGGTTTTTATATTGAAACTCATGGTATGTTATTTAAATCAAGCGTAATAAATTTTGTATTTGTTTTACTTTTAATGCAAAAAAACAATAAAATTTTAATAAATTTTTAGTAAATAACAAATAAAACCCGAATAATACATTATTTTTCATCTGTTTTTTTTCGAATTAGAAAAATAATCGAGAATTTTAGCCATTGTCTCGTTTTATTAAGTGCAATTGCGTGGATGCTTGTGTGTAACCAAATAAATAAAGCGACAATAAAGCGGCGATTCGATAGAAATTGAATTTTTGCCCTAAATTTTGTATTTTTTTTTAACATATTTTATCACACTTTTTTTGAAACAAAAAGTTTGCAACTGCATTTAGATTTATTGGCTTGAAAAATACTTTCACAATTCGCTGTGGAATGCATTGTTTTGTATGTGAAGTTGGCAAATATGACCCACTTTCAAGGTTGATTAAGTGTGTATTTAAACTAAAAAAAGTAAAAATTTTTCAATGGCAGCAACTGTATATTACCCTACACTGTAGCAGACTTAAGCAATTCCGTACATAGCCATTCGTGGCTTTGCCTTGCTGTCACTTTATTGTTTGCTATTATGGCAGCTAAAAAGTTACAAAAAAAAACCAGTGTATGACCTATTTTGCTCTTGCAAAATTTTCACATCCATATGCGGGTTTCCTTTTAAAGAACGTAATATTGAGACATTCAATATCTAATCATCAGTTCCCTGGTGGGGATGGATATGAACGATGTGGCCTTACTTGTACCTGAGATTACCTTACACTGACCCATTGGAAAACAAGCACAGCCCTTGAATGTGGGTATTATGGCCACTGTCCCACCAGCACATATGACGACAAAGAAGAGGGAATAAAACATCTTCTATATCATGAATAATGAACTATACTTCCTTCTTTCTAAATCGAACTGAAAATAACCGCTGTTATCAAAGCAACTAAGAGACGTTAAAGGAGTTAATCTGTCTTCTGGTTGTAATGGAATTCCACAATTCAAACGATGTGGTTATCCTCAGCACCGGTATGTTTTCGTAAAAACTTGGGTATTGAACCTTCCTGTCTGAACATGCTGATTACATGGCCCATAGTCTGTAGAGTGGGTATTACTCCAGACAAGATCGAGTTGATACTGTTTACTTTGAGTATTAGATTTACTAGAATAGGTGGACATACGAACTATTAGGCATGATTCTGAAACCAAAACTGACCTGAAACGCAAAAAACATCGACAGTAAGAAACCACAGTGGCTTAACATATTTAACGAAAAATTTTAAGTTGTCGCTATGTACTTAGAGCAAAACCTGTACTATTTATGTACAAAACTATAATACTGTTACGTTTTTACTCTTTTAAAAACGTTTAAAATATGAGTTCGTAGATTGCAAATAAAATAAAAATAAAATTGTGTTTATTTTTAGAAAAATTCTTTATTGTTCGCACAATTCTGTGTGCCACTGTTCACAACTTGATGTAAACAACAACAATTGCTTTTCTTTGTTAATCTTCTTTACACTCTTTTGCGTAAAAGCTAACAATTGTTCGGCAGATCTTTATAACGGAGATCTTCAAACCACGATTATCCTCTTCACACGCAACTCGCCTTCACACAAGAATGACTGAATTTTTACTGACTCGTTGCCGACTTTGCCTTACCTTTTATATGCCAACGTAAACAGTCTGATGAATGATCTTGAAGTAGAATGTTCGTGGCTTCGCCTTCTCGAGAACTCCGTAAATGTAAACATCGTTGTTTCATTGTTGTTTGTGTATTTTGTTTACATTGTTTGTTGTTGCTTTGTTGTTGCATTTTTGTTTACTCGTTTATCACCATTTTTATACCGATGTTGTTGGTATATTTTTGTTTACATGCTTATTGTGTAAATAAGTTCATTGCTTTTGTTTTTGTAGCCATTTCCATTTTCGTAACAATACGAACGATACTAACTTATCACACGTTGGCATGATGACCGTTGGTAAAAAGATCCTATAACATTAGAATGTAGAGATCGGATAGTATTGAGACAATTGGGGCGAAGTGCACATCCTCTGCGAGACTCTTAATACACTCCTGCATCAGATGTCTTAGTCTGGCACCAGCGACATGTAGCGCACTAAAACTATTGTCCTATCGAGTATGAAATGCCGGACTAGATGAACTACTTCCGCTTACCAATTACTGAACTTCGATAACAATTTAAATTAAGGGGAAATTTTCTTCGCATTTGGAATGAAATCGGGGAGTATGCGAATCTACATGGACTGCTCAGAGGGATATTGGGACATTGGTCTTGCATTTTTTAAATCAATTTCTGCTTCCTTTTTCCGAATAGCTTGAGTATATTTCAGGAGGAGATCTTGGGCATTAAGACATCGTGCTCACTACTATTTAAGATCAAAGTGCTTGATCACATTTAGGTTTGCATTATCGGCACGTAGATTGAACATGATTTACTTTTAGTGAGTAAGAGAAGAAGAAGTAGCCGTAGTCTAGTAGGTAGTGTGTCGGTCACTGTTTAAACCCCAGGATCAAACATCAAAACGAAAAATGAAGAAATATTTCTTCGGCGACTTCATCTCAGCAGATTTCTGGTAAAAACTCTTGAGAGTAAATAAAATTGTCATGAAAATTTTCTCAAAAAACTGTAGGTCGGAGTCGACTATAGGTCCAACCACTCATGTATCAAAATAGCAAACACAATATAGGTGGTGTGAGTTGGTGGGTTGTAATGACCAATTATGTATGTATGTATGTGTAAGTAAGAGAATCCAGGAGAGTCAGTTTCTTTTCTGAACTGACTGAACTGATTATGTGAGCCTTTATAGGGATTTCTGTGAAAATGAACGGATATACAAGTTGGTCTGCTTTGGCGTTGATTTATAGAGATTTTCCAGAATATTTTTTAGAAAGTGTAAGTTGTAGTTGGAAGACTTTTAAATATTGTAGCATATACATGTTTTCCTAAACCGAGTTTAACAGCAAATGCTTTACTTGTATTTAACATTTTGGAGGTCCTGACTAAAGGCTTGAACTACACGCTAGTAATCACTGTTGTAGTTGTAACGATGTTTAGTAAAAGCAAGTACTTGATATATTCCTTTGCATTGTGGTCGTCTCTTTGGCACGTAGTTCTTACACGACTTCCCGAAGATATTATGTATTGACTTCGGGAGACTTTTTTAAGAGCCTTGACCTTATGATATGGTTTTGAGTTGTTAACGATTTCTCATATCTGATGTTATAAATACTTGAAATGGCATTCCATGACGCTACGAGAAGTTCGAGATAGCTCAGGTCGTTAAAACATCACTTGGAATTGTTTTCAAAAGTAGAGATATCTCAGGTTTTTTTATGGAATTTATTTATAATTGTTCTGAAGTAGAAATAATAAGTTCGATACGCGTTGTTCTCCTGCCTATTGTTTAATAAAACTTTACTTCAGGTACTCCTGTATTTGGTACAAAATTGGTATCTTTTTTAACGTATTAAACCACAATAATTCGTTTTTGGTACTTAGGTTAGAGGACGTGTACTTGTCAATTAAGACAAATACAGTACCCGGAAAAGTCGAACTGAGCCATTGTACAAAATGGTACTTGCTTAGGACATTTTTTTTTTATTATTTTTTATTTTATTTTCATATTTTCATCATCATTCCACTTCTGTCTCCCATTAGATGCTCTTGCCGAATACAATATGTTGGACATGATAAATGAAAACTTACATGGCATTGAGTTTGATTTTGCCGAAGATGGTTTTCCAGCCTATAAAATCTTACAAATGGCCAATATCAAGTCACCATATCGTATGATTTTACCGGAAAAACTTAATGATTTTGCTTTGCAAACCACGCTACAACCCATCTCCGCCAAAGGTGGTTACTTGTTCAGTGTGGTTGATCCTTTGGATAAAGTTGTGCAATTCGGTTTGCATTTTTCACCGGTGATCAAGGACTGCTGGAATGTTTCTCTGATCTACACCGATGCCACAACTAGTCAAGTGAGTAAACGTTTGGTGAGCTATCAACTGCCGTATGAGCCCAAAAAATGGGTAACATTGGCCTTCAAAGTATTAAGCGACAAAGTAGTCTACTACTACAACTGTGAAGAGACTGAAACGACACCTTTGATTCGAGATCCCATGGAATTGGTATTTGTCTCGCCATCAATATTATATTTGGCTCAAGCCGGCCCAAAAATGGGTGGTAATTTTGAGGTAAGTACTCTGGTTTCCATTATAAAATTTTATTAAAAAAAAAAAAAAGAAAAAGGAACTATTAACGTATTTAAATTGAAAAACCAAACATCAAATGATAGATGCTCTCTTTGCAAAGAACTTCAAAGAAAAAAAGGTCACACAATCAATTAAAATTTTATTTTTCGTTAATTTTTAAATTAAGACTAATGGGACCATATGGTTTTCATAAAGTGAAGGTAAGTTGAGATAAATTTAAACAAAATAATAAGAAGTACATTTTAATTATTATTAGATTTAATTGTGTATTGAACAGTTTGCTCGGTACAGTGGTACAAAACGAAAAATACATATGTCGTAAAAATTACACCAGATTCATGAGACCTTTTATCTGGTCATTAATCTTCTTTATTTGTCAATCCCACTTTAATTCTACTTTTGATAATTGTTTAAGGAATTAAATACAGTAATCTCACTTATAACACTGTACTCTTACAACGAGAGTTTTGTTTCTCATATTACACGGGTATACCCTCATATCACGCTGGTATTTCCTACGTTATATTTCTGTATACAAGAATACTCGCTCCTACAATGCCTTTTCCTATAATACGGAACCAATCTACCGCGTTATAGAGGGATTACTGTATTTGTCTTTCGCACGATTTTATAATTTTAGTTAGACGATGACCAGAATTGAGTCGTTTCAATACTTCATCATTCAAGATACGGGCGATACTTAGATACATTCATTCTTCATTAGTCATTACAAGTCTTGATTTAGAACTACAGCATATCATTTTATTCCATTGACTAATTTCTGAAGAGAAAGAAATATTTTTTTTGCTTTTAAAATATTTTTCTTAAAAATTTTAGAACAGAGTTTTGAATTCAAGTTTTTAGTCCCGTATACCAAGACACTACCCATTACATTGGGATTTTAATTCAAGGAATTTTTGCTATGCGCCGTAGTAGCCGTATTTCAAATCCCTTTAATCTTTTTCAATTACTGTCCCTGCTGTATATGTTTTAGCCACCTATGTATAGTATGCTTATTGAAGTTGATTTTTCTTATGAGGCTTCTTCTATGTGTAGGAAGTCTGTCAAGCGACTTCTCTATCATACACGTTTGGGTAAGAAAGATGGTCTCATTAGAATGCAGTAGAGTGATATCAGCGGGCCTTTTCATGGTCTTCAATACGAAGAAAGAAAACCTCATGGCTTTTTAGGATTAATTGTAGGAATGAAGACTATTTTCCAACTTAAACATTCCGATAAAACGTGTTTCAACCGGAAAAACATCTCCCTAAGGACATGTATTTCAATCTTACATGCTGTAGAATATTGGTTATATTTTCTGTCTGGTAATAGCGAGGTAAATATACGATTGAAATACAGGTACTGCCCAGTTCACTGTACAAACATTATTGTGATGTGTCCTTTAGATGTATCCATTTCTGTTTGAGTACTTGCATCATTGAGTCCAGATGTATTGGAAAGTAAGAAATTGTAACCCGTCTTTTACAGGACAATAGAAATAAATCATGTTGTCACCAGAATATTCCTTAGCATAGTGATTTAATTGACAGTTTCTATGTCACTACAGAAATTTCTTCACAAGTCCGTCTCAGTATGTTTTAGGTTTCTCTTGTAAATACCAAGGTAAGCTCTGTAAGGCTTCTTGCTTTCTGTATATCCGGATATCTGTGCTACATTGAAGCCTTCACGTGATGACTGATCCGTGGTTGAAAACTAAGTTCCAAGTTTAGTTTAAATCTCTTAAGGCAAATTTTTTAATTGAAGTTTTCCGCTAAAAAAAATCAAGAACCAGATGAAACTCTTATAATTGTTATGCCATTAATAAATACATAGAAACACAAAATATGGTGAAATAATAAAATAAATTCAAACTATATCGACAAATTCAAAAAATTTTAGAACTTTTTAGAAATGTTTCTTATTGATTAAAGTTTGGGTCGAACATATAAATTTTTTTTGTTTTGTCAAAGATTCTCTGCATTTCCCTTAGGTGAGTACTACCATGCCGTAGATGAGGTATATTTTAATTAAATAAATATCAAAATCCAAAGGAAGTCGAAGAAAGGTATTTTCTAGATCATCTTCACAAAATATTTAAAAGTCTAAAAATTGCGTAAAATAGTTATTTTTTTTATTTATTTTTTCAAATTCAAATTTTTCTCCTTTTTCTCCAAACTGTTATACATAATTTATATATGTTATACACAAAATTAGACATTCAAATTGCCGTTAAGTATTTACGTCGAAAAGTATACACAAAGCTTTTTCGTGTCCGCATAAAATGTGTTCTGCTCTCTAAAAAACATAGTGTTTACAGCGCTTTAAATTACACTCGCTTGTATTTATCGAACTACAAAATAAGGGTTGCCAATATTAAAACACACTTCCGTTATGCTCTTTTCTAAGGTAAGCCAAGTTTAAGAGAAAACTTACCCTTGTGCTTAAATATGCTTATACTCACCATCTATATTGAGAGACATGAAATTGTAAGCACACGAAGTATAACTGACCTACGATAATAATATACGAGAAAATAAGTTAAATAAACGTGAGTAAGTGTAGATGTGAGGTGTTGAGTAGTTGGGAGAGAGAAAGAGATTTTAAATGAAAGAGAGCGAGTCTCACTTCTATATTGTGTGTGTTAACTGTGATTTGTTTTGTTAAGCAAAGAATGAAATTCCTTTACATAAATGTTACTTTTATTTACATATACTTGATATAAGCGAGAGAGAGAGAGACAGTTTTTTTTGTTTGGCTTAAGTTTAGAGAGAGCAAATATATGTTTACTTTAGAGAGCTGAATTTAATTTGTTCTACAAAATGTTGTTATTAAAGGAAAATCTCTGAGAATTTTATATGCCATAGAGAGAGAGAGCAAGAGAGCTCCTGTTATAAATTGTATTCCTAGCTTTTGGTTTTTTGCTAGTATTGTTGTTGTTGTTGTTGCTGCCTTTATTGGTTTTCCTTCGTTTTGCTAAATGGTTTTTCTCAATATGTATTTATAAATATGCCAGTGTGTATACATATGTCAATGCTAAGGAACGTAAATTTTTTTCCTCTTTTTTCGATTTTTTGGGAAAAAAAAAATATATGCAGCAACGAGTACATTTACCTCAGTCGTGTTTTATAACTTAACCGGTAAACATGTATTAAGACGGTTACATTAAAATTTATTTAAAAAGCGTTTCGCATACGTTATATATTACGGTAGCTAAATATTAGAAAAAAAAATTAGGAAAAATTGAAAAAAAAAAATAAATTAAAGTAAAATAAAAGAAATTTAGAAAATTTAATTGTAATAAAAAAGAAAAAAATAAAAAATAGAAAAAAGAAATTGCTTTTAATTTTTTTATGTTAAAGGCCCATAAAATTATGGTGTAAGTGTTTTGTAAATGATTTTATGTGTTAATATTGTATGAAAAAAACGCGCGCGGTTGCCTTTTTTTTTGATGTGTTGTGTTCTCAAAGCACACCTAAAAGTATGCTATAATAATAATCAAATGAGAGAAAATAAAGTAAATATTACGACATTAACAAAAAGTGCATATTAACATGCAAAAATTCGACTTGCTCGTACATGCAAATAAAATTTACCACAATATAACCCATACACATGCAATTGCTAAACTAAGCTATACACATGCTTACACATACACATGCAAATGCAAATGTATACGTATACATTCATTTATATACAATGATAAAAAATTACTGGTGTTTAGGTAAACTATTATAATAAAAACGGTAATTATTTAAACACTCATACGTCATGTTGTATCATTACGTGGACGACGGGTAATTTTCTGTGAATGTGTTTTCTGTTCGCAAATAACAAAACAAATAAATAAACAAAAGAAGACCATAAAATAAAAACCATAAAATTAAATTTAATTTTATAGAATTTTTAAATAATTGCAATTATACACAGTTTTTATTTATTTACTTATTTTTTTGTTGCTTTTATTTATATTGTCATCATACTCATCATCATCATTACCATCATGGACATGAGTACATGAGCAACATGCACTCAACGTTTATTTACTACACCTGAGAATTTGAAATTGTGTTTAGAATATCGTTTGGTCGATTGGTCTTAGCTTGGTTGTATTGTTTTTGTTTCTGTTGTGTTAATCGCGTGTATTTCAACATTTTTTTCTAGTTAATTAAACATAAGTCTTAACACGCATATAAACAAAAGTGTTTGTATAATTTCTATGTCCGTTGTTATTGTTTTTCCTTTGTAAAGTATGAAAGAATGTTTGTTGACCATTTGGAAATTCTGTAATGGTTTTACATTTACTTTATTTTTTTTTTTTTTTTGAAGGAAACTCTATTTAAAGCCCTTAAGGGTATCAAAACGCAAGTAAAGGATATTAAATAAAATACTTAAATATTTGGAAATAAAAGGAATGTTAAAAAATACAAATGAATACAATTCAGCGTGCATAAATATTAAATGGCGGTTTATTTACCATACATGTTTAAGATTTTCTCGCCATATAATGATCGTAATGAAAAAAAAAAGAATTATTAAAAATAAAAATTAAAAAAATATAAATTAAAAAATATAAATTAAAAAATATGAATTAAAAATAATAAAAAATTAAATATAATGAAGAACAAAAAAAAAAAAATAAAAAAAAATTATGAAAAATAATTAAAAATAAAAAATTAATAAAAAAAATTATGAGGAATTATTTACTGTCACAAAATTAAATAAATTAAATATGAACTAAAAACTATGTGTACAAAAATTTTCATTAAATGTAATAAAAAAATACAGTCTATATTATGATGACAATTTATAAGAAAAAAATTTATATTTGATTAACTAATCAATTTAATAGGAAAAAAAATTTTCAAAGAGAAAAAGTGTTTGGTATACAATCTCGCTAAAAAAAATTAAAACTAAAACAAATTTAAAACTAAAAAATAAAATCAAAAAACAATTCTACTTATAACTAATATCAAAAAAATCTTATTTTTCACATCAGCATTTAGATTGAATTCATGGAATTCATTTTGATAAATTTAAATATTCAATTTTGTGTGTTAATAAATGAAAAATTTTAGTTCTACACATTTTAACAATGAAAGCAAAAACGAATTTAATTTTTTTGCTATAATTAAACGTCAAAATCTTTGTTTTCCAATATTCCCAAAATTTATTTCGTGTTTTTTCCTTAAATATATTTCATAGAGTTTTTTGGTGCAATCCGAAATCGTGTGTTGTTTTTCTTACTTTAGTTCCAGTTCTTCGAGTTATTAATATTTCAGAAAGCAGGCTCTCCACATCTACTGGGAATACTCGCTTATAATAACTCTACCTTTGGATAGAAGCTATAGAATGAGCAGGTATTTGAGGTCTTCATTGTGGTTGAAAACGGAAGTATTTATATCTTCTGGAATCCTCAATATATTCTCTGTGCTTTAAATGCTGGAATATTTTTTTTTAATTTTCGCCAATTAATGAAGTCATTCAGAAATTTGCATTTGGTGTGACCATATCGTGGGCCTGAACTTGGCTTCAATCTTTCTTAAATCTATAGCATTTGTTTGTTTGAAGCCCATTACATAGCTATCCACTTGATATAACATTAAAGCCAATTCGAAATTGTATATGAAAAAAAAAACTCGATACCAGAGTATATATTTAGTGTTGTAGTAGACGCATAATAAAAATGCGTTTCTAGAAATTTACAAAAATTCTGTGGTGGCTTGTTAATCATCATTATTACAGAAATTTTGACAAAAATCTTCAACTCTGATGTGAGCTCATTTTAAGTAACCTTTGCTTAGATCTTACAATATATGACTTTATACCCTTCTTGAGTAACCCTTGCAATCGTGTAACATACAGCCAGAAATTTTAAATACACTCGTTGACCCAAATTTGTCGTTTTCCATGAAAGTATAGACTCCCCTTTATAGTGGGGGATATCATTTACAAAAGAGAGGTGAACTGCCAAATATTCTAGAAGCAGATTTTCAAACAATTTATCGGTTGCCTGTAGCATATACTGCATCTAACCGATAACCGATTTGTCATAAACTGTACTTTCATGTCTACTGGAATTGTAACCAGGGTTCTACTTGATGGTAGTCTTTCTTGACACCAATTTGTGGGTGGGAACAGTAGAAATATTTACAGCAGCAGCATATTTTATATTGAAGAAGGTTTGCAGGAAAACATGAAAATTATTACAAATTCTTTGCAAGGTTTGATAAAGTTGGTTATCATATTTCTTCTTTTGGTGATAATAGACTGCTTCAAAATGCTTAATGGTATAATGCATGGTGTTGTATCATCTTGTTGAAGCTATACTTAATCTGGGACAAAAAAATTCTTGGAGTACCTCGCGCTATTGTTTGTACTATTGGAAATTTATTGTTATTGTAAATAAACCTTATCAAACACTGCGTATTTACACTAGCAGCTCTTAAATTGTCTCCAAATTCGGCAATTATATTGATGGCAATTGATCCTAACCGTAGTTTCTTCACCGAAGACAATTTCTCGATAGAAACAGGCTTTAAATTTTTGTAATAAAATCCAATGATTTGCAAGCTTTATTTTGTTCATGATGATATGGCAAATATTAATAAGCTTTTTTTGATTTTATAACATGTCACGAATCATTTTTTTATGCTTAAAAAATTTACAAATCGACAAGCGAAAAATTACCCGTTATCTTCACATGTATACATTACCCGTACTCAATACACCACATTATTGACACTTATGCGTTCATATGTATTAAAAATAACCGTGTTCGGTATGGGAAAAACAAAAAAATTATTTATTTTTAGAAAAGTTTTAAAAAAGTTTAAAATTTTAATAAAAAAAAAATATTGTTTTAGAAAGAAGTAATGTAAAACAGCGCGAAATGTGAAATTTCTTTATAATGTTTAATGTTTTTTTTAATATCGATCAAAGTTAACAATTATTTCCGAGTGTATTTTTTTGTTTGTTTTTAAATTATTACAAAAATATTATTATTAATAATCATGAAATATAATTGAATAAATCATATATATTTTCAGTAAAAAAAAATTAATGAAAAATCTATTTTGTTCGTAAAAGTTAAGTTTGCACACAACACTACTGAAATGAAATAAAATGTCGATAAATTACAACCATATCCACGAAAATAATAAAAAAGAATGAAAATAATATCAAACACATAAATTATATCAAACAAAAATAAATTAAAAAAGAAGCAAGGAAAAGCGATATTAAATATCAGAGCAGTATTAAAAAGAAAATAAGCATTTATAAATATAAAAAATAAAAAAAAGAAATTTATTAAAAATAATAAAAATAAAATTATCAACCTTTAAAGCAAAATAAGTTTTCTTTGTAAGACAACCAAATGGGGTTGTTAGTTTGAGAAATAAAAAATAAATTAAAAAATAATTTAAAAAGAAATATAAAAAATTAAAAACAAAATAATGATGAAATTAATAAGGATCTTATAGATTCGCCTAACTTTTGTGTAAAATTTTCAAATTGAATGCCGTGTCCAAATAGCCAAAAAAATTTCTACAAACTAACTCAATATAAAACTGACATAGAAAAAGTGAAAAAAATTATGGAATAAAAAATTGATAAAAAAATAAAATATAAAATAAAAAATGAATGCACAGTCGTAGATTATTACAAAGACAATACAAGAAACATATTTAAAATTATAATAAAAAAGTTTAATTAAAAAACCAACGCTAAATTTAATTCAATAATAAATAAATTAAATTAAATAAATAAAAAATAATAAAAAAATTTTTTTTAATTAAATAAAATGCTTAAAAATAAATACACAAAAAAGTGTAAGTTAAATGAAAAAGAAATAGAAAATAAATAAAAAATAAAAAAATGAATAAAAAATAAAAAAAAAAATAAATAAAATGGGAAAAACAATTCCAGCAAAAATTAAAAGCTAATGAAAAAAGAATTGAATTCATTTAATTAAACGTAATATAAAAAAAACACTTTAAATTTTATAATTTGTTTTATTACAGTAGAAAAAACATAAAATTTAAAAATGTCAATTATTTTATTAATCTAAACAAAACCAAAAAAATAAAAAATAAAAGAAAATAAAATAAAAATGTTATCAATTGTAGCAATTGTTTTCCCATAAAAAAAGAAAAAATAAATGAATAATAATATATTGAAACCAAAGTGCTAAATAAAATCCTTAAATCTTATTAAATATTAATTAAATTGTTTTACCATTCACAAAAAAAAAAAAATTATTTTTTTTTATTTAATATTGTTATCATTAAACTTCTTATGTTAACTTAAATGAAATAAAAAAAAACAATATTTCAATTGAAGTGTTTTAGTAAATAAAAAAATATTAAATAAATCAATAGCAAATTATTTCAAGAAAAGTTCAAGTAATTTACTTGAAATTGTGTTTTTTTTTGTATAAAATTTCTTAAAATTTTTTTAAACCAACCATCAGTATTATTTTCATGTAATTCATCTCATCTTTACAAGGCAAAAAAATAAAAGGTAAGTGTTTACTTTAATTATTTTCTACTTTATTTTTAAGTTTTATTTTAATATTCTCAAATGTTGTTTATAAGTGGCTAACAAGTGTTGGAAGTGTTATTAAAGTAAACAATAAAAAAAATATTTTCTAATCCTTTAAGGGAAACAATCAAGAGTTCTTTTTTAATTAGAAAACAATTTTTTTTTAAAATTTTAAGATTAATTAAATTTAAGAAGCAGACAAAAATTAATATTTTAGTATCATAGTATTACTTGGAATATGAGATTATTGGACACTATTTGAAAATAAATTTCTATCCGTAATATTAGTTTTCTATCCATAATATTAACACAATAATGATAAATTGAAAAGAACTGTCATAGTATACACATGTTGCTTTAATTTTCTTTTTCAAACTTAAGGTTCCCAGCACAAATGGATATAGAAATACGTTGTGGTGGTAGACTTATGTATTAGATCACTCAACATGTTATATTCATCAATACCATACCTTTTTTTACTTACTTATTTTCTCAATTGGTCATTACAATCTAGCCTCTCAGACCACCCATGTTGTGTGTATTAATTTTATCCAAGAACGAGAGGACCTACTGTTTCGTGTTGATTCCGAAAGACAGATTTTTAAAGAACCTTTCCTGGCAATTTTATTTAATCTCACAGTATTTGCCAAAAAACAGTTGAGAGTATGTCGTTGAGGGTAATTGTTTTGTTGGAGATGTCTCACCCTTACATATGCGCCCAATTTAATCCGCATCTGAATTTCTATTCAACATATGTACAGTTTTCGGATACATGATATGAATAACATTGACGTTCTTTAGTTACAACAGTTTCCTGATGAAAACTGTACACGTTGTAATAATAACTTCCATTAAATATTTGAGCTGTGACTATCACTCTGTTTGAACCCCAACAGAATTCAATAGTTTGGAAAAATTCTTTCCTATTTTCACTGATCATGTCACACCAGTTGATCTCGTTGTGCTTGTGTTATACAAATTTTTGTATCGAATGGTCGTTCTAGAGATCGGCGATACGTTATATGCATACAGACATACATACATAATTGGTCATTATAATCCTTCAGTTAGGATCTTACACCACTCATGTTGTGTGTGTTAATTTTATACGAACAACAAATTTTTTGAGAAACTTTTTCATGGCAGTTTTATTTACTCTCATAGTTTTTGCCAGAAATCTGCTAAGTTGCAGTCCCTGAAATAGTATTTATCATATTTCATTTTGTTGGAGATAATTTCACCTGGGGTTTGAACCATGGCCTCAAGTCTAATAAGCCAACGCACTACCCACTAGACTACGGCGACTATGATACTTTATTCAGGATTGTAGCATAGTTTCTTACAACACCCATGTTGTGTGTATTCATTTTATCTATCACATCAAATTAGAACGAAAGTTTTGAGAAGCTTTTTCACGGCAATTAGTTTACTTTCAGAATTTTTATTATCCAAGCATTTGATTAAATATATGCTATCAGAGGTGAAGTAATCATTATCCGTCATTTCATGTCTTTCTCGCTCGAAAATGTTTGTTAGTAAGCGTCAGTTTATTTCTTCCAAAGTTTTAGGTCATTGGAAATGATTTGTCATTTTAATTCCCAGCCTAGGACCTTTTGTTTATGGATTTATGGATATAACCTTCATTAAAATTTATTTATACTAGCAAAAGTCTAACTTAGTTGACATTTATTACTACATCCTCATAGGTACTTCATTTACGCTTAATAACAATGCTTTACTTAGACAACTGCATTGTCATGACCCATAAAAACACTCAGATAACTGATATCAATTGTAAATGAATTTTTGATGTTTCACCTCATAACCGGAGAGGGTCTCATAAATAAATCCCACAGTTTTATGAATCGAGGGTACTCCTGACTGTAGATTATCGGATTATATTATAAGTATTTTATTTTCACTTTTTTACCTCCAGCGATGTCTGCCTATTTTGTCATATAGGCGTGAATTTAGGATGAAATTTGTTCAAAAAATATTTAGTTTATGATGTCAAACTCGGCTAATAATTATATGTTTTATGTTAACACTATATAGTTTAGCATTTCATGATTCTAAGCTGTAAATAACAACAGATTTTAACTCCGCAAGTGTGTAGAACGCAATTATAAAATAAAATAAATACTATGCTTAAAAGGCATGTATCAACCAACGTTCCTTTAACGCATGCAACCTTAAGATCTACAACAACACCGAGTACACTTGACTACTCTTTTTAAAATATCCACTCAAACGTATGATTAATATTGTAAACAAAGCAAAGCATAAAGTACACGGCACAGTGGTGATGACGAATATCTATAAAAAACAGTTGCATACTTTTAAGGGGCCGAATCAAATTATATCATGATCGCCAAGCAAAAACAAAGAAGAAAAAAATGGCCGCTTGAATATTTTTAAATTCTGTTTTTCAAATTTTTTTTCTAAATATTTAAACAGTTTAATATGGCTAGAGATTCAATTCAACTCAATTTTAAAAAGAGAGAAATATTTGCAAAATGCCTAACCCCAGGCGATTAAACCACACTTTATAGACAAATGCAAAAATAAAAACATATGAAAGCAAACTGACAGAAATTTAAAACAAAAGTTTAAATTAATGCAGGAGAGAAAAAAAGAGAAAATAATTTTAAATGCCATGGTTTTCACTTCTGTACTAATTACTTGAGCTGTCAATTAATTTTTGCACTTTTTTTCTCTATTTAAGAATATTTAAAAAATTAAAATATTATTTACATGTTTTTTTTTTAACTTTACATGTGTACAAACACTAATACGCTTGAGACACAGTGACAAACTTTTAAATACATAGACAGACAGATAGCGTGTAAAATAAATACCATGTCAGAATGTAATTAGAAATTATTGTAATGACAAGAGGTGGCAGAAAAATTCATGTGTGTGTGCTTTTTTTTTTTGTTGCAAATAAAGTATATTATAAATAAATTTAATTGATAAATTTATGGCCAGACTGTGATTGTTGTTAAAAAAAAAAAAATATCTCGTGTTGCTATAGTTTTACGTTTCACAAATACACTGAAGGGGTTTAAAATAAAAAAAAAAAAAATTGCGACTTTAAGCTGATGAATTATAAAAATTTAATTTCATAATTTGCCACACCAATTTGCTGTAAACATAATTAAGTAATCAATGCATGAATTATTTATTTAGAAAATTTTTATGCCTTCGCAGGTGCATGGCCAGACAGTATTTATGAGATAACTGATACGGCCACCATCACGCTGTACCATTGCCATGTCATTTTTGCTGTATTAGGAATTCTGAAAACGTAGATTTTCAGAATATTCCTTTGCACAGTGTCTTCTAAATCAAGACAACTAGTTTATGTAGCATTTCACTAAATTTTCCTGATTTCAGATGTTCTTCCGATCATGCAGTGGCAATTATTCATAAAAAAAGAAAAATTCGTGTGCTACGCTTTATTTCTCTTCTTCTATTGCTATCAATGCACTTCATGACTCGGAGACATTCTGTTCGTGCCTCCTTCTGGGGCAGGGTAGAAAGGGAGACTATTATTTATTTATTTAGATTCGAATCGATTTACATTGCAAGAGACAGGCAAAATTTCCGCCGAAGAAGCGCTGCACCTACAGATAGAAAGGTGTAATAAAAATTGTCTTTATAACGCAATCTACGCTGCCTTACTGATTATAAATGGTAGTGCGCTACATAAAGGAGGAGGAGGTAAACAGAAAAATATTAGACTCTCAAGAACAATCGTTATTTCATTAGAACGTCTTCCGTAGTAGTTTCGATAAAACACTGTAATTCAAGCCACTTTGCAACAGTCTTTATATGGATCAGTAAGATTGGATGTCCTGCTGTCATTAATAAGAACTTTCAAACAATTCAGCCATAAAATAGACTTTTAGACACCCAGATCTGTATTATGGTCGGAAAAGAGAGGTGATCACCATAGTTTAGAAGGAAGTGTGTTGGCTTATTACACGTGAGCCCACGGTTCAAACCCCAGGTCAGACACACCAAAATTAAATGTGAAAAATATTTCTTTTGGCAAAAACTCTGTGAGTAAATATAAATTCTGTCGTTTGGCGTCAGCTTTAAATTGTAGGTCACGGCACTCATGTATAAAATTAACACACACAACATAAGTGGTATGGAAGCTAGGTCGTGATCCTGACGGGTTGTAATGACCAATTAAGTTATGCATGTTATGTTAAGTGTGGTGTAAGTAGTAGGGACATCAGATGGAATGCATATTCCAAGAAAAATAGCTCGTTCTAGCGAACATCCTCTTTTCATATCCAGAAGATCAAGATCAGAAGATTCAGGCTCTCAAAAATGTATTTACAGTTCACATGTTACTAATGTGGGCTTATGATTCTTGCGAATATTAAAAACAACTTTATTTTCAACATTTCAATCAGAAATTCTCCTGAGTTATTCGTACGTCGCCATTGTCTAGTAGGTGGTGAGTGGGCTCTTTAGACGAGAGCCCGTATTTCGATCTCTGGCTCAGACGTCTGGAATAAAAAAGAAATATTTTTAGCAAAAACTCTGGGAGCAAAATAAAATTGTTTCTTAAATCCATTTTTCAGACTCGATATTAAACTGTAGGTCCAATCACTTATGGATAATGTTAACGTGCAAAATGTGAGAAGCTAGGTTGTAATCTTGACTAAACAGTTGTAATGGCCAGTTGGTAAATAAGCAAGTAGATTCGTGTGTCATTCCTATCAAGCTTTTTCGTTTCAATATCCAAATGTTTTGCTTTTAAGTCCGGAAAATAAATCACCTGCAAAAGATAAAAAAAATAACAAGTTGAAGTTAAAGAAAATTAAACGATCCTTAAGAAAAATAATAAAATAAAGCAGAGCACAGCATAGAACAGAACCTTATGACATTCCCGAATTTTGATTGAACACATTTACTGACTTTTATTGCACAGCCGTCTGCTGCTTTAAGACCTTCCTCGTGTTCTACTTTAATTTTCTGGTCCCAACCAGTACTTCATTAAATTTTATTTTTTATGAAACTTTATGATTTTTTTTTTTTACAAACGGTCTGGCTACTTAATTAGAATAATCAGTTGCCTTTACCTTTTAATAACATATTCATTGTTTTGCACTCTTTTTTTTGTATAATGCCTTGACTAACTGCGGTTGTTTCTTTATTTAAAATTTATAAACTTTTCAACTTTGGCGAACAAAAACAAGGAAAAAAATAAACGAACGGAATGGAAAAGTTTAAATTGTGTTATTATTATATTATAGAACGTGTCTTAAGCACAATGTGGCACATGGTATTGCATACCTTAAGGGTGTTATAAAAATCTAACTTTCACGGTATACATTTAGGTAACTCTGCGTTTGTTTTTTTTTTCAAAACACACATAAAATATTACAAAAATCAATATTTTTTTAGGTTTAATGAACTTTAGCTAAGGATGGTGTAAAAAGGGTTCAGTTTGCAGTTCATTTTTAATTTCTTTAAAGGTTTTTTATACAGATTTTTCAAGAGTTTCAATTTAAATGTTTAGAAATTCATTAAATTTTGAAGTCTTTAAAAGAAGCAAACGACGTAAATAATCTGTTCTTGGTACTGGGGATTTGCTTTTCTACAATTTTCCATTTGAAAATTTATCTTTTTTATGATAATTATTTAAATCTTTTATTATGATTTCATTATTACTGCACATTTATGTATATGTATGTATGTGCCGGCTATGTTGCCATGTAAATTGTATGTCTATGTTATTATTGCTCAACTCAATTACCACAATTTACAATTGTGCCTCATATTTGTTGCCATAAACATATGTCTGGTCTGATTTTGGTCTCTGTGTTGCCAAGGAGAGTTTTTTTGTAAAAAATTTATTTCATATTCATATTATTAAATAGAGATAATACGTTTTATAACCTGCGTGTGTATGGCAATTGTTCTACATTATGATTTATCATGATTTCAATTTAAAATCTTCATTAAGCGTAACGCATAGCAGAAATTATTATAATCACACAATAAATTGGCAAAAATATGCGTAAAATTTAATTCCAACAATTTAACATTTGGAAAATATTTGGAAAAATTGTCGCAGTTCTATTAAAAAATTTAAAAATTTTTAATATTGTTACGTTTTTACCTTTTAAAAACATTTAAAATATGAGCTCGTATATTGCAACTAAAATAAAAATAAATTTGTGTTTAGTTTTAATTAAAATTCTTTATTATTCGCACAATTCTGTGTGCCGCTGTTTACAACTTTATGTAAACAACAACAATTGCCTTTTTTTGTTATTCCTCTATTTATACCCTTTGCATAAACAATAACAATTGTTAGACAATTATTCGGCAGATCTTTGTAACAGAGATCTTCAAACCACGATTACTCTCTTCAAACACACCGCGTTTTCACACAAGACTGACTAACTGCATTGCCTTCTATATGGCAGAGTAAACAGTCTGATGAATGCTCTTGAAGGTGAATGCTTATGACTTCGCCTTCTCGAAATCTCTATGAATGTAAATATCGTTGTTGACATTTATTATTGTAGTGTTCTTTGTGTATTTTGTTTACATTTATTCTTGTAGTGTTGTTTGTGTATTTTTGTTTACTTGTTTACCATTTTTTTATGCTGTTGTTTGTTGTTATATTAAGCAGTACGATCTTTTATAAACAAGTTTGCTAACTGCATTGTTTTGTTTTTGTAGCTTTTGTTTATAATTTTAATGTTAAGCGATGTAAAAACGAAACACCGGTATCTTAAATTTTCATTTTTGTAACAATATTTTAGAATTTTAGAGAATGTTAAAAATTTTTTAAAACGCTCTCATGAATAGCAGTGAATTTTCCTTTAAAGTATGAAAACTCTCAGCATCTTTTCCACTGCGTTAATTGTTCATTACTTTGTCAGTTAAGTTGTGTAATCTTAGATATTTCTGCGACGTTTATAACACAGTATTGTTTTCTAAAATCTCTTCAAACTAATTCCGTGTTAAATACTATCACACTCAAAGTACTCGCAATTAGTTTAATTACTTTGTATTTGTTTATGATATTTTTGCACAGTGGGTCCTTTTACTTTGCATTAGCATTCATGCACTAGAAGCAAATAAGTTGAGACCACACTTCTCTTATTTATCTCACAGGGGTGAAAAATTCAGTACACCCCTTGCCTTGTTCGACATATATTTCGACTCTCCATGATTCAACATATGCACGAAGCACAAAATAAGTATGATTCGAGTACGAACACCACAATACTCACAAGAAGGTTGTGTGTTTGCTTTGCTTGCTGTCTTTGTCTTTTCTTTCTTCTTTGTTTGTAAATGTAACAATAACTACTACTGTAAATTTTGATGAATGATTCGAGTGAGTCGAATCATTCGTAAGTATAATAAGTATTTTTATAAATTTATGAATCTGAATGAGTAGGCGTATGAATCAAACAATGAATCGAATGTTGTGAATTTGATGTCAACGTTGTACTCATACTCATTGCAACCTATACTTATAAATCAATGTTGTAGCGAGTACGAATGAATCAGAGTAGTTGAATTTCAATACAGTTGAGTCACTCATACTCAAAATGGCATGAGTACTTATGAGTAGGGAAAATACGATTCATTACTGATCTCTGGTTCATATCTCAGCTCTAACATTTCGAATATTAAAAAATACTTCTTTCGAGAACCTCACTTCACCAACCTCAGCTGTCTTTGAACAAAAGCTCTGATAGTAAATAAACGTAACATGGAAAGGTTTTTGAATCTGTCGCTCAGAATCGATATTAAAGTGTAGTTTAAGTCACTCTTGGATACAATGAACGTACACAAAATATAACAAGCTAAGCTGACTAAAGGATGGTAGTGGCCACAAAAGTAAATTACTTGAGTTTCTTATTATTTCGACTTACACTCAGAGAATGGCTTCTGCTTACTCAGTACATTGTACTGGACCCAGAAAATAAGTTGTGTGAGGAAGGTAAAAGGCGGTATCGTTTATGGATATTAGAATTGAATCTGTTGATATTGTAAGTGTCAAGAAAAACTGTCATTAATAGTGCGTTCTGTTTTTTGTACTGCATTGTGCGATCCACAGGCCAATCGACGTGTATTTTATAGAAAATACGCAAGTACTACGTAAAAATTTACATTTTTTGGGATTTAATTCCTTTCATCACATTCCACTACTGTAGAGATATAATAGTAAAATACTATTCAGAGTATGGGTATTCAAAATTTCAGCCGCCTTTTTTTCAAACGTAGGTATAGGCCTGGTAAGCAAGGCATAGTTCGATTAATTTTTCTTTGAGGCAACCCTGATAAATTAAAACAAAAAGTCCTCTTTTTGGACATCTCTGGAGAGCATATAGACATTAAGCGTATAATTTAAGTCACTTTGGTCCTATAATTTGAGCACTGAAACCAGGTCATATAGTACTGTAGTTAACAGTTAATCGGAAAATTTAATATACGTATCCAGAGGTTTTAAGTAGTACCTCATCATTGTGGCAATAGACCGTATAATTTTCCAACCTTCTTTAACGTTGTATTATCAGTTTTGGAGAGACCGTGATGTTTTTAACGTACATCTACAGATACAGGTTAGCAGTTTCAGTCATTTTCATGACTAGAGTTTGACAATGAAATAAGAGGTTAAAGACAGGCTCCTTCTCCTTCAGAATTCATTTACCGGAATGCCGAGTCTTTTGGCTTGTCTATTAAAAGTACAGTGACCTTTAACATTGCTACTGTGTGATAAATAACCATGCGATTTAAGGTTAGAAGTGAGTCAGTCCTCTTCTAATACAAAAGTGTCCTGTAGAGTCTAGTAAAGTTGCCAACGAGATTCATCCACCCTATAAATCGGGAGGATAATATCCAATATAACTGATGAAAGCCTATGGGCTTGATTTTATCATTTCGATTACAACAATACAGTCCAGTTCTTCAAATTTCCCTATTTTTCCTTTAACACCCACTGTGCAGAAACATACATATATTTTGTTACTACTGCCACCATTTAAATAAAAACAAACGCAAAATTGTAATAAATATAATAAAATCGTAAAAACAATTGACAATAAAAAATGAAAGAAGAAAAAAATTAAAGAACACAGCGAAAAAATGTAACAAAAATTAGGCATAAATTAACCAGAACTTATAAACAAATAAAATTATGGTAATGTAACCACAATTAAATACACACATACATACACACACACATACGTACATGTATGGATATAAAAATACTGTTAGTGAATGAATGAATGACTGAACGCTCTCACTTACTCTTACTCATACTCATGCAATATATGTTTTCTTACGTGCTAATACGTGTGTCTGTGTGTATGAGGAATTATGTTTCTAATAATAATACTCATAAAATATAAAACCATATGATCATTGTTGTTGTATTTGTATTTATTATGATAATTTTATTCGTATTTTTTATACGTTTTTCTTTTTTTGTTTTTATTTGTTAGTCGCTGAAATTAACCTTAACATGTATATGTATTTGTTAATGTGGTTGTTTTTGTTTTTGTTGTTATTTTTTACCTTCTACTCATATTTTAAAAGATTCATTTATTTCCTCATGCATAATAATTAAACCCTTTTCGCTGTTTTTTTATGGAATACCCTACAATAACATGGACTCTCGCATAGTATGTGTGCCGCGGTTGATAATGACATGTGGGGGCGACAATTTTCTGAAAAAGGGCTACAACTTCCCATATAACATTATCAACTATTTTATAGGAGTTCATTGGCATTTTAATAAAATGTTGAGTGTTTTGCAATAAAGAGAGAACAGTGCACGAATTGGTACTCACATGTCACAAAGCTGTAGTCTACAGCCTGTAGATAACCATGCCAATTGATGTTAACGTTCTTCGAATGGCAAAAAACTATGCTACTACAATTCTGACCAAGGTTAGAAGGCTGCTTGCTATCCACACTTGCTAGTTCTGGAGTGTCGTAGATTGGGCCTTAATACATAGATCCCATTTCTGAACCAGTATTCTTTGAGTTTACAACGTGCTGTTGAAAGGCCGTTTGCTATCCTCATGTCACTTCTGGAGTTGGCTTATTAGATGGTCAACAAAACGAATTGTTGAAAAAATAATTCCTTCGCAACTTCCTCTCAAATCTTAATAATCTGTAGACTTAAAACTGTAGGTCCCGGCAATCATAGATAAAATGAACACATTCAACATGAGTGGTGTAAGAAACTAGGTTGTAATCCTGACTAAAATATTGTAATAATCAATTAAGATAGCCAGCAATCAACTCAAATCCCTGCCCATTATAATTAACCAACAAAAGTACCGATAGCCTCAGACCTGTTTGGACTGATAAGAGTCTCCCCCTCTTCTACGTCTTACTTTTTGCCCAGTCTATATACGCCCTTGAAAATTTTTCCTCCTCTTCTAAAGAAAGCTTTGTTCATGTAGGGTATTTTAGCAGCCTCTTCTAACCAACCATGTAATCCTTACCTGTTTATTTTTCCCGTTTTTTTATATTTTCGTTTTTCATTTTCATTTTTATTAAATTTTTATTGACAATTTTCTTTAGTCATTGAGTAAAAATGTATGTATGTGTACGTATGTAGATGTGAGAGGGCGTGTGTTTGATTACTTGTATGAGAATTTGTGCGTGATGGAGTGTAACGTTGTATGTTTAAAAGCTTGTGCTGGGTCTGCATATGTTTGCGTGTGTGCCTTCATGCATTGCAAAGTAAAGATTTAAACGTTTATTTTCATATCATATGAATATCTACATCTGTATATGTATACCTATATATATTGAATGTATGTATATATTGAAACACTAAACAGTGTTGTTAACTTAAGGGTGAATAAAACTGGTGAATATTATTTTTACAGTCAGAAATTCGTATCGTCATAGGAGGCTTTTGTTTAGGCAATAAAAAGTAGTAACTCGAGTGTAAATATGGAAAGTACTGGGGAATAAAGCATCGTCGGAGAGATCGAGAATGAACCATAACTCTCATGTATGGGCCGGTGCCTCGAAGGCTATTTTGAAGCTTTTTGACAGTGTACAGTATGGAGCGAAGTTTCCCATTAATGACGGTAGGGCATCGAACTTTATCGATACATTGCAACACGGTCGCAATATAACTTCTGTTTCAGTATTCTATCCCTACTACAACGGATTTTTCTGTAACGTAATAAAGGCACTTGTTTCCGAAAATCTTACTTCTTCAGTTTTTAATGTTCGTTGTAAAGTGAGTGTTCATAAATATACACACATACATAATTGATCATTACAACCCTTCAGTCAGGATTACAACCTAGGTTCTCTCAGCGCTTATGTTGTGTGTTTAATTTTATATATGAGTGGAGTGACCTACAGTTTCTTGTCGACTCCGAACGACAAATTTTTTGAGAAACTCTTCATGGCAGTTTTATTTACCCTCAGGGTTTTTTTTTGCCAACAATCTACATCACACACATACAAACAATTTTTCAAGAAAAAATTTCCAAGAAAAATTGTGAGTATTCTTACAAAAAAAAAACTCTAGTTAAGCCACATTTAAACGTTTAACCAGCTCATTTGTATTGTGCATTGAGTGGAAATGTGAGGATTTGTTATTTTTTAATTGCCCATATACGATATATTTATATGACAACACATGTTACGGTTATTTTTTTATACTCGAACATAACCTGCCTTTATTTTACAGGCTCATTAAAAAAGATTTCGTTTTTGTTTATGAATTATGATTTTTTCGTTTTTATTTTATTTCAGAACCCATTTATTACTTTTTGTTATTGCTTTTGTTTTATATTTTTTTGTTTGTTTTTGAAATAAAAATTTTTCATTCATGTCTTAACAAATTCATTGAATAAGAAACAAGTTCATGTTGAATATCATTTAAATATGCCAGGCAAATGGCATACAAAAGGAGTAATAATGCATCATTAACGTTCACATTTAAGAAAAACGAAGAGCAAGAAGGAGAAAAAAAAAAGAATACATAATGAAAACATTTATAATATTTAACGTGTGTTTAGGAGAAGAGTTTAAACAAGTCAACGTGCAACAGCACTATAACAGGGTTAATGTTGTCAAGAGAGTAGTGAGCAGCGACTCAAAGCATACGAGTACTGTGTAATAAATTGCAAACATTAGTAGACAAACAAAATCATAAATAATCGCATATGAATTTTAACAACGTGGAATAAATGAATACATAAGAAATATTTTATTTTTAAATACAATAACAATAGCAATAATAGGGTGGTAACTATAATTTATCTTAAAATATTTTGCTTTCTTTGCAAAAAAAAAAAAAAATCTTGTAAAGGGTTATGCATTTTTGGGTTTTAAAATCGAAATTAAGAAAGACAAAAAACAAACGTATCCTTCCGATTAATCTTTTATTTCTTTCGCCCTTGCCATTATGTACGAAATACAATGTCATTTAAATGCCTCGAGCCTTTCGAAGTAGTTTTCAAGCAACACCTCAGCGATTATTGGCGAATATTGGTTTTCAAATAGAAGTCGCCTGAACAGATCCCAATTCTGCACAAGTGTTCCTTGGGTCTACAGTGTGCGGTTGAAAGGCCGTTTGCTATCCTCATGCCACTTCTGCAGTTGGCTTATTAGATGGGATCCCGTTGTTCAAATCTCAAAACTCCAACAAAACGAAATTTGTAAACATATTTCCATCCTGCCTTCCTCTCATAGCATAAAAATCTGTAGTTGGGAGACGACTTAAAACTGTAGGATTTCAAATAGAAGTCGCCGTAATCTAATACGTAATGTGGCTTATTAGTGGTCATGGTTCAAATCCCTAGTTCAGACATCTCGAACGCAACGGAATACGAACTAAAATTTCTTTCGGCGATTTCCTCTCAGCAGTGCTCTGGCACAATTTCTAAGAGTAAATAAATTTGCCATAAAAAGTTTCTGGAAAATCTGTCATTCGGAGTAAACCATAAACTCATGGATAAACTATTCATCATGAGTGGTGCGAGAAGATAGGTTGTAATCCTAACTAAAGTGTTGTAATGACTAACTAAATAAGCAAGTAATGGTTTTCAAATGCTCAAACGATAGGCGATTATCTGCGTGGACAGAGTTTTTAACCTACACCTACAAAGACGTTTAATGGATGATTTTTTACGCTTTCTGGAAATTCTTTATGTTATAAAGTCATGTTGTCAGATTGGTCATGTCGTACGGCTAGTGGCACTGTTTTGTTGAGAACACATGTTTTACACTTCATAATTTTACTTGCATGCTGGAAAAGGTCTGTTATAATACGGTCACTGCGCTTTAACCTGACGATAAAGGTTCTTCGTGTCACTTTTTTCGTATACAAGATTTTAAATCCGTGCGACAATTTTGCCTGCTGATATAATCACCGAGTAAGAAATAAAAATAAAATAAATATTTAAAATCTAACATCCCAGCCAGATTGGCAATTTTAAGGTCAATACATCCTGTATTTAAATTTGATCTAGCCTAATAGGAGTAATACTTGCCTGCTATCTGGCTTATGATCCACTCTAATTTTTCTGTAATTGAAAGCCCAGGGTTGTACAACTTAAAGAGGTGTAGTTATGTTAAAATAAGTTCTGTATATACAGACAAATGTATGTGCATATGTATAATACTTTTAGTATTTGTTTCTTTATGCTTTTTGTGATTAATTACAATACTTTTAACAAATATTGAAAATGTTTCAAAATTGCTAAAAAGGGGTTCATTTTACTGAAAGATTTTTTTATGTACTGGAGACGGTAGAGTAACATTTTTAAGTTTTTTTTTTATTATTTTTATTCATAATTTGTTGTAAAGGTATATTAAAAGTAATAAAAATTATGTTAAGCACGACGGGTGTAATTATTCAATTCAGTTGGAGAAATTAAAGAAGCTAGCGGGTGCACACAGCATTTTTGCTAAAAAAGAAGTAAATTTCGTTTATCTGTTAGAAAATAAAGGAAATACTGTTTATTTATTACTAATATTTGTATCCTTATGCTAACGAACCAATAGCCTCGTACTTACTTACTTAATTGCTTCGACCTTTTAGTCCGGATTGCAACCTAGCTTCTCACAACATTCATGTTGTGTGTGTTAATTTTATCCATGAGAGACAGGACTTACAGTAAAATATCGACTCCGAACGACAGATTTGAGAAACTTTTCATGTCAATTCTTGTTATACTCTCTGAGTTTTTGCCAGAAGACTGCTGATAGGAAGTCGCCGAAGAAATATATTTTTCAGACATCTTTTTGTTTGAGATATCTGAGCCAGTGGTTGAACAATGGCCACGCGTCTAATAAGCTAACAGAAGCACTTAATAATTGATCTTGAATCTTTGTTAATATCAATTGCTAGCGCCAGATACACTGGAAACTCCAAGCATCGAAGAGGAAACTACCACCACCTCTTGTTAGATGAACTGCTCTGTAGCTTTCTGTTTTCTACAGGGGCTATAGTTTTAGTTTCTTCCTTGAAAGAAACAAGGCTTTAACGTTACAAAAAGAAATCAATTGTAGTAGGTCGATTAGCATGAAGGTAATGCTCTATATTAGACGAGAGACGTGGGAAATGTCCCCATTATAGTTTAATGGCTCAGCGTACTACAAACAACAAAGCTTTAAGAATAACATGCAAGAACATTTACAGGAAAAAATTCGACACACAATGATTTTCTAGTTTTTCTTTTCATTTCTCTTTGTTTGTTTTTTCTAGCAACGATGTAGAATCATAGAGAAAGAATAAGAAGAAAACACATTCTTTCTATGTTTAAAAACAACTCGGCTATGCCATTTCCATGTAGTGTTTACACATACATATATTTAGACACTCTCTTAAGCAAGCAGCATGTTTGAGGCGTCTATATACTGCAGTAACCTTGCACGTTTATTGTAATTATGGCCAGCATAAAATGTTAAACGCCTAGTAGTAGTAGTAGTGCTACATTCATTGTTACAACAACAACAAACATGCAAGTGTACGACAACATTTTCCAAACCAAACGAGGCTGTTCGTGTTTTCTGAGACAGTTACTGGTTTAATTTCACTTTTCTGTCGTTGTTTTTTCTTGAGTTTTTTTCTGCTGCGTCTTTTGTTTTTGTAGAGTCTTTTGCCTATGGTAGGTTAAGATAAGCTTCTTTAACTATTTTGTTAGTATTGGTGGTAGTGCTTGATGGTCCCTGTTGGCATTGAAGATGTATAAGATGGCTGGCAGAAAAGTTTTCCTTTTCTTTTTACATTTTTGTTCGTTTTTTTTAACTGTTAAGGCAAGGGTTTTAATATCCTTTTTACTTTTTTGTTGTTTATTTTGCTTTTGTTAGCTAGGAAAAGTATAAGTCCTTTAAGAAAATCACGTAAATAACTTAAAATCGAGTTAATTTTTCCTTTTTTTCTTGTTGTTTTTTCTTTTCTTTCATTTTCTTATGCGATAATAATGACAATGAAGATGATCATTTAAATTACTTTCGCTGGCGTTTTTTTTTTTTGCTGACTTTACTTAAGTCAGAACACACACACACTCAAAAAGTAAACAAAATAAAGCTGAAAGGTTTATACTTAGAGAAGGGGAAAAAAATAAAGAAAGAAAACTTTTAGAAAAATGTTGTCAAATTCGTAATTTTCCTTCTTTTTTTCTGTTTTGTTTTGTTTCATTTTATTTAAACCGCTTTTTTCCGTTGCCTTTCTTTTTTTTTGCTTTAATTTCCTTTTTTATTTCAGGCTATTGAAATTAAATTATATGTAAATTAGTTTTTATTGCTGTTAAATGAGTTTCTTTGCAATGAAAAGCAAAAAAGACGTCTTTTTTCCTTGCCTTTGATACGCCTAATGATACGCTTTAAGGGCAGTAACATAAAGTTGACAGTTTGTTAATGAGCCAAAACCTAGCCACCTAAGGTTGTTTGCTTAGGCAATTGTCTGTCTAAAACTAAATGACTAATTTTTTTGTTTTAATTTTAAACTCTTTTGTTTGTTGTGTTGTATGTATTTGATTAGCAAAAACTAACATTTTCTAGCTACATTCTCTAGGGCAAACTGGGCGTATGATTTATAACCAATATTAATGATACGCCATGCGGGCCAGTTGATTAAATTATTTATCTTATGCTTAGTTTATATTGTAATTAATTCACTTTTAATTTTAGTTTTTCGTTTAAATTTATTTAAAATATTTAAACTGAAATTACATTAGTTTGTCTATAATCTTTTTTTGTTATTGTTTGTGTATACATATATTTGTTTGTATGTATTTAGTAATCCATTTAGCCTTTAAAATTATTTTCTAATTTAACTGTTAAATAACCAGATTATAATTAAATTTATTACAGGCTTTTATAACACAGTAAAAGTCTCTATTCACATTAATTATATACAGTCGCTGTATGTACATATATAAGGCGTGACCACAGTTTAAGTATGAAAAAGCATTAATACTTGGCGCAACATTAATTGTGGCCAACTATTTTAAATTGAATATAAAATTTCAATTTTAATACATACGAAATAAATATGTTCATGTGGTCAAAGTAATTCAGTAGCTCAGTAATTTCTTAATCTAAAACCTTTAAGGAATTCAAGCTGTATCTTGTCAAGACAATGTCAGCACGATTGTCGAAAAAAAATTCTTAACGTCTTAATTTACTTAATTGGGATTATAACCTAGCTTCTCACACCACCCATGTTGTAAGTGTTAACTTTATTTATGAGCAGTTGGACCTACAGTTTAAAGTCGACTCCGAAAGATAGATATTTGAGAAACTTTTTATGGTAATTTTATATATATACTCTCAGAGGTTTTATCTAGAAGAAATACTTTTTAATATTTCAGGTCGAATAACAAAAATCCACACCAACACACTACCTATTGGGCTACGGCGACTTCTGCTAGTAGTGTCACTTTGAAAAAATAAGACTAAGTCATTATCTAAGTCAAGTGGCGTCTTAAGGCGTGCAATGACACGTAATGTACTTTGTTAAGGGAGCCATAAGTCTGTTCTACTTTAAGGAAGCAAACTTTTTAGAATTGTTTTTTGTTTGGCGGTGCTCTGATACATTTCGACAAATTATGGCAGTCAACAGCAAAATTTACTTTAATTCTGCTGCAAAAAAGAATATCTCAGAGCCAATTAAAGGCAAATTGGCCCTCATTGCACCATTGCATTGACAGTGTGCTACCTTATTACCTTTTTAACCCTCATGTTCAGTATTTTTACAGCCCCACGGTCCTAAAGCTTGCTAGCTTGTGAATAAGGTCTTGGTACTCACATGCCAGAAACTATGCTGGGAATAGTCTATGTATATTCGTGAGGTTGTGTGTGTTAATTTTACAACTCAAAGTCGAACCCGAATGACAGATATTTTTAAGAAACTTTTCATGGCAATTTTATTTTACTGTCGTAGGTTTTTTACTAGAAGTCTGCTGAGTCCCCGAAGAAATATTTTTTCGTATTTTTTTTTTTATGGTACAGATGTCTGAGCCGGGGTTTGAACCAAGGGCAAATAAGCCAACACACTACCTGCTAGACTACGGAGACTTATTGAAGATTTATTGTAGATTTTTCCAAGACATGGTAATATGCAATTTATTTCTTTCAGTTTGAATCGTTGTAGCCTCTTTCTTGGGAATTCTATACACATTTCAGAGTGTGATCGATTCAACCCAAATTTAAGTTTACGGGCTTCAGTATTATGTTCTCCAAAATCTTTTCTTATCCAAAGCTGTTGGTTTATTCATATGAGTGTCAAAAACTTTTTGGTTTTCAAATTTCATTTGATTTTTTTCAGATTCATTAGAATAAAATATGATAGGGCGAGTACATCTTAGGTAATTTTTCATTTGAATTGAACATTTTGAACATTAGGTTAGAAGGATTGGTATATAAAAACTTTTTAGGTATAAAGTTGTGGATATGTTTGGTTTCGTCTCTGTACCGTTCGAAATAAGTAATAAAAATCCAGTACTTATAATCCCATGAACTCTTTATTTAGTTCATCTCAGCAAAGATGCTCACTTCATTGCATTTATTTGTACAATTCGTGAGTTTCTTATAATACGGACTATTATTTACTATTTTTATTTAATTATAATTTAATTTGAAAATTTAGTCTTAAATTTTAATTACAACTATTCGAGAATTCTATTCGGAATATTTGAATTAAAACTTACACGTGAATTATAAAGAAAATCGAATAGTACCACCTCAAATGTCTCTGCAATCAACTGGCTTTCCTATTTGTTAGCGTTCAGTAACTACAGTAACACAGCAGCTACCAATGTGATCTCTTTTCCTTTCATTCTGAATAAATTTTCTGAAATAAAAAAAGAAAACAGAAAAATTATTTCATTTTCAACTTTCTGCTGAAAGTTTGTCGATTTGCTATTTTGCTGGTTGTAGTTGTTGGCTATTTTTTTAAGAGTCTTAAATTTTTGTAATGAAATTAAGTACTTTAAGTTTTTAAAACTTTTTTCAGTTTTGGCCAATAGTCGCTGCAGTAAACACTGTAATTTTCCTAGTGTAGTGTCTGTTGTTTGCTGTTGTTTTCTCTTCTTCATGCTGCCCAGTTTTTAGTTTATTGTTTAACGCCTTTTTATGGACAATTTTAATAAAATATTGTGAGAATGAGAAAGCTTTGTTATAATATAATAAACGTTTAGTAAATAGATATTAAATGGACGCATGCATTTAAAATCATACTTTTATGGCGTAAGCAAAATTTAGTGAATTTTTCGTTTTTTTGGAGTAAATTTTCATTCTGAAATATTGCTGTAAAGGATTTATGCTGATATAAGCTAAGATTTTGTCTGTTATTAGAGTTTTAGATTTTTTTTAACAATATTTGGTAAGCGTGATTTTAATAGTTCAACACGTATCACTTTACAGTAGCTTCGTCACATGTTTTGTGATCTCAGTACGCACAAACTCCTTATATGCACCAATCCATGGTCAAATACTTAGGTTAGGTTAGGTCGGAGTGGTAGCTCTGATGTCACAAAGCTCACTTGAGCACGCATAGCGGCCCGTTGTGATGCCACGGGTGAACGCAGTCCCTGTACTGACCAAGTTCCTCCACGATCAGGGAAAAGGAAGAAGTTGGTCAGCGCAAGGGCTGCACAACGGAAGCACGACTACCCCGCACTGGAAAACCAGCCAGAAAGTTTGATGAACGAAGCTATATCCTTGATATCAATGGATGATAGCTCCGTTAAGCTAACAAGGAATGGGGAGCCAAATAACCTATATCTACACCTAGCAAGAGACGGGCACTGACAAAGAAAGTGAATAACAGTCTCCTCCTCCTCAGAGGACCTGCATCCACGACAGAAATCGTTAAAAGGGAGCCTCATTCTTTCCGCGTGTCTGCCCATGACGCAATGACCCGTAAGCACGGCCACCGTAGTCGAGATGACGTCACGACCAAGGCCAAGTAATTGGTTGGTACGCCTTTTATCCATCAAGGGCCAGGTGAGCCTAGCGGTGGAGCAGGACTCCTCGTTGACCCAGGATAGGTTGGCGTCTCGAAAGAATTTCCGCGCAATGGTCAGTTTGACCGAGGCAAGTGGTATACCCAATTCAACAGAAGAGGATTCCGGCAGGAGCGCACCAGCTCTGGCGAGCTCGTCGGCTCTGCAGTTACCCGGAATTTCACTATGCCCGGGGACCCACACCAAAGAGACACTGGTGAAGCGCCCCGAAAGAAGGTCTAGACAGCGACGACATTCCCTAACGATCCTAGAGTTAATCACGAAACCCGATAGAGACTTTATCGCGGCCTGACTGTCAGAGAAGACCGAGACGCGAGTGAAAGGAGCATCGTTGACGAGGATCCATTGAGCGGCTCGGTAGATCGCCATCACCTCCGCCTGAAACACGCTGCAGTAGGGTCAAATACTTAAAGGACACAAAAATCCATCCATCCATTCATTATTACTGGTGCATTGCTAAGATTCTAAAGATTCTTGCAGTAATCGGTGTGCAGAAGTTAATACCTGGGCGACTGGACGGCTCTAATACTAGTCATTGAATACTTGATCTATTTCAGATACAGCAGGATTGGAAAATAATGTAACGCACCTCGTAACTATTCCATACAGTTTTTCAAACATAATTCGAGACTGAATGGAAATGTGGAAAGAGGCGTTTTGTGGGATTCAGTAGGTATAATGCAATCAGTACTTCTACTGGCGTCTACCAGGAAGGATAATAATATATTCTGTAGAGATATTAGCAGACTTTATGATAGTTAGCCGGCTGTCAGGATAGTGGATCCTCACAAAATGTTCTCAGGGCACGTTTTGACTGCTGCGAGTCTTACAACGGAATGACAGAGTGTTACAATATTTGCATCATAAGGTGCCGAGACACAATCAATTCGCTGCGTTTAACGTGAGGGACTGTCGGAAAACCCACCTTACGTTCCTAAATAGCAGGGGAGAAAACAAGACGTCCAGCGACACACATGAAATTTCTCATTTGACTACCAATTCAAAAGCATGAATTTGTTCATGAATTTCTTCTTTGGTCGTAGGACGGAGTCTATCTAACTTCCTACTGTTCTGTGGGTCATGGTATGTAACACCCCACCGAACTTACGTTCTCCTCGTGATTTCGGCTTAAACCGCAACTGGCATATAGCTATGCTAGCAGCCTCGCCGCTGTTAGGCAGAGACAAAGTCTCTCTGACATAGAAATAAGTCTCCAGTCAGATGTCATAGTGAAATACTACTACCAGTTGAGTCTAAAACAACTCTGAACTGGTGGTCAATAAAGTATAAACCTCCAAAAGATTACAAGCGCATACAATTTTACAATACAGTACAAACAAGAATTGCTAGACCACATGATAATGACAAGAGCACACCTTAAAGTATGCCTAACGACGTCAATAGTGTGCAATGAATGATAAGACAGCACAAGCAAGATGAAACAACAACAGTCATTTTCGAAACGACACACTAAGCTGGACAACGGTGAAAATGGCAAGATCAGGATGTGTATGAAGAGACTTACTACTATTAACGATATTTAGAAAGCTTCATTGTTTTCAAAATCATCGAAAATGGTTTCAATATATTTTCCTAAAAAGGAACATTTTTGGCTTACGCAGTATGTATTCAACAAATATTTCCAAAGTGATATTTATTTTTATCCATGAAAGGCCTTAAACAATTAAAATATTTTAACTCCAGAGCAATAGAAAATAAATCAAATTATAATTCCTTTTCATAAAAAGCAATTCTTGAGTAAAAAAAATGAGAAAAAAGGAAAAGAAACATGATTTAATGTCTCTTTTTTCCCTTTTAAAGCTTAAGAATCCATATTTCAAAGCAACTGGAATTGCTGTTGCCTGCTATTATTGCCTTTTAATTTCTTAATGACTGTTCTTAAGCATAATAATGGCATCTGAAAAAAATGACTTGTAGCAAAATAAAGAGTAAAACCGTTCGTGTTTTTTTTTCTCTTTTCATTTTTTAAAAGATTTTGTTTTTTCTGTTTGACATTCCCTTTTGTTAACGTTTTTAAATGTCTTTTAATGTGTTCCTTTTTTTTTACTCGATTTTGTAAAAATTTTTTTTCAGTGTTTTGAAGCTTATACCGCCTATGCCAAAGTCTTAAGGGATTTGTCGTTTGTTTTCCACTTTTTTTCTGCTTTTTTTCTTGTTTGTTAAGCTTTTTTCCCTATTTACTGGTACCCAATGCTTTTCAAAAAAAGTTTTTCTATTTCTTTTCTATTGTTTTTTCTGTTTCTTTCTCGCTCTCTTTTTCCTTTTTTAAGATGACAGTTGTTTAAAGTCTTTTGGCATGAGCTGTTATATATGTAGGCGACACAGGGTGAAAGAGAGTTAAAATATAAGAAAATAAGCAAAAATTTATTCATATATTGTACGACATTTAAAGTTGAAAGAAAGCCTCATACGTAATGCTGCTTTTGGTAAACTTTACTTGCCTCCCTGAGCTTATTAACATTTTCTCTGCGTTCTCTGTTGATGTAGATGATGCAGTATATCGTAGAAGTTTTCGTTAAAACTCTACTTTATGCTTATGATAGATGCTAAAACTGTGCTCTTTAGCTGTGTTCTCTTTTATGAAACAACAAAAATGCAAAAGCCACGCCACTGTCTTTTAAAAAAACAAAAAAAAAAAAAAGAAGAAGAAATTTTGCTCGTTATGGTTATAAAGCCAAAACTGTCATCTTGGTGTTACAAGACATTATGCTAATTTTTCTCTCTTTATCATATTCCCCATACACCACCCATAAAGACACACACACTCACAAATACCAGTCAACGTCATCTCTATGTATGTGTTATTGCCGTTGTTGATGTTTTTTATATTTGTTTTTGCCTTTCATTTTTTTGTTGTTGTTGTTTAATTTTATATTACAAACTAATTGCATACTTCCGAAATGTTTTTTTATTTTTTCCATTTTCCTTTTCCTTTTTTCGTTCATTTTTTGTTTCTTCTTTACATTTTACGTAAAAGAAGGAAATTAAAGAAGAATATCACAAAGATAAAATATGAAAATGAAAAAAAAAAAAAAATAAAAATAAAAAAGGATTACAAAACAAAAAATAAAAGCAAAAGGATCAAGGATGGTATGCCAATGGAAAGTATTCAAGGTGAACAAGAAATCCTAAAAAAAGGAAATTTTAAACGTATACCCAAGGGGCAACTGTTTTTAAAAGCAGCAAAAGTGTAACTGCCCTGTGGTCTTTAGAATTTCTTTGGTACGTACTATACACACACTTCTGGCAATCTAAGTGTTGATTTTGCACTTAATTTGTTTAACAATAGCATGGTAACTATATTTTTGGTGTTGATAAGGCTTCAAAGTGTTGTATTGTTTATTTCAAAAGGCTTAGAATTAGTTTAAAAGCTTTTTAAAAGTATTAATTTTTAATCTAAAGGCTTTAATCTTACTTTACTTGATGTAGCTTCTACAACAAGCAAATTCTACAACCTAAATTCCAGAATACATGCATACACTGCAAACATAATTAGTCATTTTATCCTTTCAGTCAGGATTATGACGTAGTTTCTCACATCACTCAATGTTGTGTGTGTTAATGTCAGCCATGACTGGTGTGACCTACAGTTTAAAATCAACTCCGAACGACAGGGAAACTTTTCTTTCCAAGTTTTTATTATGAGAGTGTTTGCCAGAAATCTTCTGTGAGGAAATCGCTGAAGAAATATTTTATCATATTTCGGTTTTGTTGGAGATGTCTGATCGGAGGTGTGCATCGTGGCCTCATGTACAGGACTAAGACCTAGTTTCTCACACCACTTATGTTGTGTATGTTAATTTTAAACATGAGTGGCGGGACTTATAGTTTAAAGTCGACTCCGTACGACAGATTTTTGAGGAACTTTTCATGGCAATTTTCATTCATTCTCAGAGTTTTTGCCAGTTTTTTTATATTGCGTTTGGTTTGAGATCTCTGACGTGGAGTTTGAAACGTGGCCTTATGTTTAATAGCCAACATACTACCTACTAACCTACGGGGAGGGTTGTAATGACCAATTATGTATGTTATGAGACAGTAAACACTAGAAATGAATTCCAGTGTATATTTAGTAACTAACAGAAGACATTACTGTCTGCTGGTCTATTATGCTCACTAAACATAGGGCTAACAAGTATGAGTCCTGTGTGTGTACAAAATCGCTAAACATAGTTCCCAGTAAGTTTTCACACTTTCAGATCCACTACGAGATTTTTAAAGAATTACGGCCTGGCTAACTATGTCGGCACTGAGTACTCCACAATTGCCATATAAGATCCAAAATGTTTATAACTAATGACGAACTAAACGATGTTTTACGAAATTTTTTCATTCTAACTAAGGCTTAATTTAATTGCTAAGGGCAATTCAATTGCTAATAATTGATCTCAGAAATCATAATATTTACTCAGTTGTAATCTGCCGTGTTTCGGCTCGATCCGGGAACCTGGGGAACGTAAGCAAATAACCGATACGCAGCAAATTTGATAGATCAGAGTTCTGTTGTTAGTTTAACTGGGTAGAAATTGAGTCAAGAGTAGACAATAGGGAACACTGTTGGATTTCGGCTCGATCCGGGAACCTGGGGAACGTAAGCAAATAACCGATACGCAGCAAAGGATAGTGATCGTGATACTATTCCATGAAGTCGCCTTAATCTAGTAGATAGAAAAGTAATTATAACGCTCAATAAGCCTCTAAAAACCTTGAGTTCCTTAGAAATAAACAGTTTAGCTTAAGGCCATATGGCTTCTTTATAGACCACTTTCAAAAATTTGTGCAAAAGATTGCTTTTTATGTCCTGTGTTTATTTTAGATTTGGAAAAAGCATTTAAACTTCTATACCAGCAGGTGATCTGGCATGCAATGTAAAGAGGTTTGGAATGAATTAATCGTCATATTAGAGACTCGTTAATATACAATTAGAACTTTATATACAGAATTTAGTAACAATTTAGTTGCTATGAGTAATAGACTGTTTTATCACAGATTTTGTCCAAAATTGCTACCTAACTTTACCTATATTTATATATTTATATTCATGAGTGACGCAACTTATTGTTTAATGTCGACTACCAATAATAAATTTATAAAACTTTTTCATGGCAATTAGTTCCTTACCAGCATACTGCTTGCAAAGGATTGCCGCTTTCATTTAGTAATCCAACCCTCTACCCCAATTTGGAGACTGTCTGTTGGAATATATGTTTTTGGCTGGAGAGTCGACCCCGTTTTGATGATTTTAATCTACTTATTCAGATTCTGTGATCTGCTGGAACTAAAAAATTTGGTCGGACATGAAATTGAACAGGAAATTTGTAAACTTTTTTTTTTTCAAAGTCGAATCATGGTAAACATTTATGCGTATCGTTGTTATAAAGGGCTTTCTTAAAGAATCGATGCAGCCAATTTCGCATTGAGGCAACGGCATAGCTTCTAAGCGAATGTATTTAATTTTATATTTCTACCCTAAAATTGAGGAAATTTCAATGTCATGGTTTTCTTGTTCAATTTAATGGAATCAAACCAGAGATATATGTATATCGATAACCCTAAGCCAAAGCTGAGGATTTTAAAATTTCATTTACTTTTAGCCACATATAGCTCACGTAAGTAAAATTTACTTCTCGAACAAAATAAAGGCATCTCTCCAAAGCTTTGTAACTTATTCGAAGCAAGTAAAGACACTGGCCTGTCTGTTTGGTTGGGTTTTGAACACCTATTTCTCCACTTTTCTTTTCCAAAGCAAATCTACTTCAAAAACTATTTACATTTTCTAGTTCTCAGACTTATAAAACTTCATTAAAATCTTTAGAAAATTAAAAGAAAAAATTAAACTCGAAAGTTAAGCGGAAGAAAGAAATTTTTTCTGTACGCTTTTCGTCGTCTACCCTTTGGCATACCGTCTATGAAAATTGTTTTCTAAAGAGAAATTTATGATGGAGTTGTTATTGTGTTTTGTTTCTTCTCTTTCTTTCACTATTTTGCTGTATTTTATAAAATTTATTTTCCATTTTGCGCTTTTCTTTGTCATGACTCAACTTTTCTTGTTGGATTTGTTTCTTTTTTTTGCTTTCTTGCTTTTGTTGCTAACAATGAACCCAGGGTTAAAACCAAATGCGTTGTTTTTAAATGGTTGTTCATGTTGCTGTTGTTTTCTTCGCTTTACTGTTTTGTTGTGTGTGTGTGTGTGTTTGTGTGTGTATCTCCTTTAGTTGATTTAGATGAAAATTTGTCCTGTTTTTGCTTTTTAAAGGATGCTAACCCAGTTATACTCTCCTTACTTACTGTTTGTTTGTATGTATGTATGTTTGTATGTTTGTGTATGTATAAGTGCGTTATTTTTTGCTCATTTTAATTGTTCACATTATGGCAGACTTTGATTTTGGCTGTTCTGGTGTGCTGGTGTCAAACTTTATTTCATTTTTTCGGTGGTTATTTAAGGCGAAAACAATAAAGTAAATAATGCAAAAGCATAGAGCATGATATCCCAAAAAAATTGGGAGAGTTTTTTAATTTTTTTTCTTTTTTTTTTTCAAGTCATTAAGTTAAATGGAATTATGATGTGATTAAAATTTAATTGAAATTTAATGGAATGCTTTTTCTATTGTGGGTTATGATGTTATTTAAGCCAACTAAATATCAAAAAAAAAAAAAAAAAAGAGGGAAACCGTAACAACAATTATTTTAAGCAAACTGAAGAGATTGTTATTTGCTCGTTATTATGTTTCAAATTATCGGCGTTAAGGGGGAAAGGAAATATAAAAAGGATTTCTGGTGGAAGCATTAAATTTATTTATGGTATCCAATACACATTCAGAAATGAATTGCTGGCCACGATAAGTCAACTTATTTTATTCAAATTTTTTTCAAAGAGAACACTGCCGATTTGTGATAACAATGAAAGATAAACGCCTTCATAATGCTGACTGAAAATTTTAAATTATCGTTTAAATGGATTGAATATATATTGCTCAGATCATTTTAACTAAACTTTAGCACCTTGACTCAAACATCTCTTATGGATGGCTCTGAATCTCGTAAAAACTTCTGTTGTACTAAATGTAATATGCTCACTTGTAAGACCACAATCAGGAACGTACTGAAATCGGTTGAATTTATTTCCTTAATTGACCATTATAATCCATTAGTTAGGATTGCAAACTAGTTCTCTCACATCACCCATGTTTTGTTAATTATATTGATTAGTGCCGGTACCTACATTTTAACCTGCATTCCGAATGATAGATTTGAAGAACTTTGCATGGCATAAACGTACTCTCCCTCAAGTAGCTGATATAAAATTAACATTCTTCATAACTTCACTGGATTTTGATCACAAGCTCGAGTGTAGAATCTAGACACTTCAATATGCTTCAGCGATACACTGTTAGGTTAGGTTAAGTTAGGTTCGAGGATGTGTACTTGTCATTGGGATAAGTACAATACTCAGAATTGATATGATCCATTTTAATAAGGAATTTGTTGATCCTTATTTAACTAAAACGTTATTTACATCTCTTGTCCGGCCTATACTGGAGTATGGTTCTATCATATGGGACCCTTGTTATGCAGTTCATATAAATAGCATTGAGTCAGTGCAAAAACAGTTTTTAATTTTCTGTTTACGAGGTCTTGGTTGGAACTCCTATGAATTACCGCCATATCGGAGTAGACTTGCTTTGATTAAACTGCCAACTTTTAAAAGTCGTCGTTCCATGTTGAGTACTCTTTTTGTTCTGGGTTTAATACGTGGAGATGTTGATTCAGAGTTCCTGCTCAGTGCGACCTGCACGTAATTTTGAATTGCTTTCACTGACTTCCTACAGATCAGACTACGAAAATAATGATTCCTTCAGACGTGCCTGTAAAACATTCAATTAATGCTACCAAGTAGTTGATTTCTCTGTGCGCAAAGATGTTTTAAAGAAAACCCTAACAATATTTTTGAACTGTTAATTTAAAGTTGTAGTTGAATTAATATAAACTGTTTTGGATATGTCTCATTTAGTCAGTAAGGATATATTGTATCTATTGACGTAAAATAAATAAATAAAAATAAATAAAATACGTCCTAAATAAGAGAGAGAGGGTAGTATAGGATATAGGGAAAAGGAGAAGAGGTAGGAAATGAAGAATAAGGAGGAACTTATGAATCTATGAGGAACCTTATTGTCGGCTCTTGACAAAGAGTCAAAACCTTCGAAGAAGCTCTTGCCTGACGTCAACCTACTAAGGGCTGGATGGTTACAGAGAAGGTGTTATATAGTTTAACTTTTACTTTTGGTCACTTTTATTTCTTATGTACGAATTCGTCGCAGTCTAGTAGATATTGTGTTGGCTTATTAGTCATAAAGAAACGATTCAAACCCCAGGTCAGACATTTTCAAGAAAACGAAATATGAAAAAAAATATTTCTACGGCAATTTCCTCTCGGCAGATTTCTGGCAAAACCTCGGAGAATAAATAAAATTGCCATGAAAAGTTGTTTCGAAATCTATCCTTCGGTATCGACTCTGTACTGTAGGTACCGCCACTCATGTATAAAATTAGCAAACACAACATGAATGGTGTGAGAAGTTAGGTCGTAGTCTGAATTATTTCAACGACCGATTATGTATATATGTATGTATTTTTTTTGTCATTTACAGCATACGTGATCCTGGTCTTTTGTGGAAAGAGGCCTTTAACAATTGACTGCAGCTTTTCCGCACTTTCCGCGGACTGTGATCGAGTTTAGTCCAGTTTAGCTTCCTCATCACCATCTTATACCCCGCGCCCCAGGGATTTTCGTCCACATCATCACACATTTTCCTATAGCACCTTCCCTTGGTCCTCTCATTGGCCCAATTAAGGTTGGCTCTGAGCACTGTTTATCTTTCTCGAAGTTGTATGGAGTCATTGCGACCTCTTGCTCCCTGGAATATCCTCTGTGCTCGCTTACATATCCGCCTTAGACACGCTATTTCCGCGTTCCACCCATAAACGTGTTTTCTGCTCGGCATGGGATACTTCGCCCTATCGTTCGCGCTTCCGGCCAACCGATTGCCCCCATCGCGAGAAAAAAGGTTTTCCTATCAAAAGTACAGACCATTATGAGGGGCGCCAGTAACGATGTTTCTTGTAGGGCGTTCTTGGATTTTAAAAATAATCGCCCGATGGTCGCTATGAGTGTAGAGTATGTATGTATGTATGGATGTATGTATGTACATCCATATGTATGAGAAGTAATTTTATTGTTTGATTCCATTGAGACACAATGTTGCTCTGTGTTGAGGACTTTACTGCGCAGCATAAATCTTCCTATAAAGGTGGCGTGCTGTAGATGTAAAAAACTCGACTACAAACTTTTTCCAAACTCCTGTTAAGGAGGAAAGAATTTTCATGATTTTCGAATTTATAAAATTCAAAAGATAATAATAATTTATCAAGGCAATATAGACTTCAAATATCTGATTAGTCGATGTCCAAAGCCAAACTACTGTACTACTGTTTATTTCATATCTTTAACGGTTTGAACTGGTTAAATGATTCTTTCGGACACCCAACCCTTCAATGTAATTACACTGAATGGCATTTAGACATCACTCTGTACTAAAAAACAATTTTAGAGTCATTTACTCTTTTCAGAGTGTAGTCAATACGATTCATCAATTCACCAATTAAAGCTTAAAAGCATCTTATGAATGTACTTTTTTTTTTTCAAGCATGCCATTCAATTCGAAATTGAATTATAATTCTATTACACTAATGGCTCTTCAAATAGAAAGTATCAATGAAACGAAAATAAAAATTCTTGTATTTTTTTAAATATAATTTTTAATAGTTTGTCTCTTTATAAATTGAAATATAAATTAGAATTTGGAAGTCTTTGTAGAAATATATTAAATTTTTTCAAATAATAAAATCTAAGGAAAGTTTTAGTAGACCAGTTTACCAATCAATTAAATGTCCAAAGGAAACTTTCATATTTCAATTAAAAAATATATTTTGAATGCATCAAAGACGATAAAAGTTTAAGTCTAAGCATTTAAAGCAAATACTTTCTAGAAAATAAAATCTTGTTTAGCAGCAAATATGAAATGAAATATTTTCCAGTTTCTTTTCTTTCAATTAGAAACTTCTTTTCTTTGGGTTGAATGACCTGTTTTTTGTTTTCATTCCACGTTGGTTCTAGTTCTTTAGCAATCTGTTTAATATATTTTGTATAATTTTAGTTTTTATGTTTTTTAGCATCGTTCTGCAGTCTGCTGTTCGTTGTACAAGTATTTCTTCCGTTTTATGTAGATTATTTCCGTCTGTGTTCATTGTTCCCCTAAGTATACTTTAAGTTTTATTTCTATGTGCAGCCCCTAAAGTATGCTTTAATATTTATTTATAAATTTTTTTTCTACTACATAAGCTCCCATTTTAAAATATAAAAATTAATTTAAATTACTCTACATACAGTATACCATACTACAATACCACTAAACACTTATTTAATAGATTAATTTACACACTACCAAATATGCGTTAATATTTTAAGTTTCGTTAAGATTTTGTAGTATATTTGTAGGAGCACAAGCTTTGGAATTTCGAACTTGGGAAGTATCTTTCAATCCAAAATGCTGTCTGTAGTTAAAATTATGATTTTTAAATACTTTATTGATAGACAGGGAGAAGTGTATAGTTTTCCACGCTAATTTTGTTAACGCATGCTAACTGGTGTATGTCATAAAAATACTTGTATTGTATAGGTCCATCATCGTCTTATAATTTCTATGCTTTGTTACAGTTTTATTATTCATATCTTTCTAGCTAGGCAAGAAATTAATCTACTGTTAAAGTTTCTAGCATGATAGGGTTGCCATTTGCCGTTGTTTAGAAACAATGCCGAAACACGGTTGTTCCCGTGATGAAATGCACGTTTTTAACGTTCTTCTGTGAACACCTTCAAGGTTTGAATATCGACGGAGGTACTACCTACCGCAGTCAAATTACGATTGCGTATAAGCTCTTCGCGGTCTGCGCTAGCTACTACTATACGAAAGTCGTGATCTTACAGGACATTCTGAGATGTCTTCCGCTCAACTCTCGCATAACCTCCATCGATTGGTGGACTATAACCCAACATCTCTAATTTTTATGCACTTCTGATGGGGAAAGTCCTTAGTTTCGAGCGCTCACTTTAACGAAACGTATGATGCGATGAGGATTGTCGCGAAAAAAAGTCGTGAACCTTTGTAGAGAACTATGGAGAGAGGAGAAGGTAGGAGAGACTTTGCGAGCTTTTCAGACGCAAGAAGATAAACAGGAAAAGCAAAAATCAAGAAGAAGTCGAGCTGTGCAGAAGCTTGATTTAAGCCTCTCATCAAAAGGTTTCAAGCTCGGAGAACTTTTTTGTAAGGATCTAAACGGCACCTTAGTTACAGATTCTTAAGGGGTTCCGAGGTTATGGAGGCAACACTGCGTTACTCCACTACGAGTAGATGACGATACCATTTCCGACATTAACGATGATAATGTATCGGATCCAATCAAAGATTACGGGGTGAATCTGACAGCCATGAAGTAGTTAAAGTCGCTGTCCTGTACCTTAAGAACAATAAAGCTGTAGACAATGGTGGGCTGCCCTTTGAATTCTTTAAGACCGAAGGTAACGAGCTGGAAGGCTACATACATCAGCTTCTTTACAGGACCTCAGTGTCCGCTGTCCTGTACTGAAAAAAGGAGGAGACCCCATGATATGTGCCAACCACTTCTCCTTATCGAATGCAGAAAGTAGGGTTTTTACGAACCCACTGCGTCAACGACTGAGGTCATTCATCCAAGCACTAATTGGAGTTTATCAGTGGGGCTTCAGACTTGGTAGATCCACTATCCAGCAGATTTTCATATTATTTCAAATACTGGTGAAGACCCACGAAAACCTAGTCGGTACACGCCATATTTCTGTCGACTATAAGCAAAGCTTTAAAGTCGCTGTAGTATAAGTAGGTAGTTAGTTGGTTTATTACACACGAGCCCGGGGTTTAAACCATAACTAGGACATCTCGAACAGAACAAAATATGAACAAATATTATTTCGGTGACTTTCTACCAGCAGTCTTCTTGGCAAAAACTGTGAGAATAAAAAAAAATTCTCATGAAAAGTATTGCAAAATTCTATCGTACGGAGTCGACTTTAAAATGTAGGCCCTCGCCACTCTAGAATAAAATTAACACACTTAACATGGGAGGCGTGGGAAGCAGCCTTCGTTAGCCCTAAAAAGAATTGAGTTTTTCCGCAATATCTGAGGGCAATATTCCTGCGAAGCTGATAAGGATGCCTAGAATAATGTTGACAAACTCCTATAGCTTAAGTAGCCTCGGTTTTATACAGCCACTATCGAGTGTGGACTATAACTTAACATCGTATTATGCCGCTAATATGCTCAAAAGATATTATGAAAGAAAACCATCTAACTTACGATGCTGCTGCCATTTTAACTCAATGTATTTTGGTAAACTAATGTTAAGGTAAAAACCTGTCCTGAGCATTGCCATTCGATTACAATAATGTACGACAATAACAACATTTGTTGTAGACCCCCAAAACATGGCTACTACTAAAGTCCTTATCAAATTACTTTTTATTGCTTGCTGAATGGCAAATAGAATTTTATTTAAATTTCTAAATATGTCTCTACACTCCCCACCATGCTCCCTTAACAATTTCGGGGCAATTATTGTAACCAAATTATGTTGCTATTTAACCCTTTCAAATTATTTAAATTTTCCTCGAATAAAAAAAAATGAGGAAAACTTCTCCATTCTAACCATTTTCTTTAATGTATGTATATACGTACATGTGGATGTATGGCGTTCCTTTCCTTTCGAGGTTGAATAATAAAAATTATCTACTTCTGTTATAAGTTGTTGTTGTTAGAACTCATGGTGGAAAAAACCCTTCTTTTTTTATTGCTCATGTTAATTTCTCTCTTGAAATTTAACCCAATTCAATGGGAAAAAAAACTTTCGTTTATTGTTTGCATACGAGTTTTTTTAGAAAAAGATAGAAAACATTGGAGAAAAAAAAAAAAGAAACAACACACAACTTTAACTATACACATACACACATACATACATATCTTGTGTGCCTATTTTGGTTTTCAGTTTTTCATTTTTATACTGAATTTCACCAAACAATATGGCAACCTTATGATTCTGTTTGTCTGCCAACAATAGTGGGGTAAAAATCAACATTTGCTTAAGCAGTTGAGGGAACAAAAACACACACACAGAGGGAGAGAGAGAGAGAAAAAGTATGAAAACTTTGGCTTAAACTTTTATGATTTTTTTTTTACTGCAGTCGTACATAACGGAAAGTTACTCTCTCTGCTCTTTACGGTTTTTTTTGGGGGGTTTAAAAAACATATTCCCCAAGCTGTAATACATTTTCTTTTTCTAAGCAGAGGGTAAACGTATGGTAAACTAAAAAAAAAGCAGGGAATTTTAAATTTGGTTAAATGAGAATAATTAGTTGCCCTACATACATAAACATATAAAACATAATCATATGTTTTCTTTTTTAAACTGATAAGAACCTTCTATAGGGTAACAAATATGTTTATCTCAACTCAACTCAACTCTTGCTTTGAAATATATTTTTTTCTTTTCTTTTATGGCGGTTTATCACATAATATAGGTTGTATTCATAAGTGGTTGTTTAAATTTTCTATTTCCTTTTCTTCCTTTTTGTTTTTTAATCTTGTTTCTATTAAATGGAACATCAGCATCTGATTAACCTTTCAGAATTTGTTTAACCCACTTTAAAGGTGTGTGGAATTCATGTCAGTGAAATCACAGCATATTATAGACATGAATGAAACTGTGGTATTCTTTTAAAAAGTTAGTTAATGAATACATACGATTTTGTGTTTAATGTCTAGACTAGGCAAAGTTGTTTGTAGGACATAACACCACAAGTTTCTGCAAAAAAAAAGTTAAGGAAAACAATTTTTAGTGATTATAACTCAGCTGCAGTTGGTTCAGCATTTATGAATACATGTCTTGAGGAGGGGAATAATTTAACAAAAATATTGGCACATTAGGCAAAATTCAATTTCCTTACTGACGTACTTAACGTACAACCTTCTAGTCAGGATTACATCCTAGCATGTTGTGTGTGTTAATTTGTATCCATGAGTGGTGGGATCTCGAGTTAAGATTTTTAAGCAACTTTTCAACTTTTTCGCAATTTTATTTTACTCTCAGAGTTTTCGTCAGAACGCTATTGAGAGGAATACTCCAATGAAAAAATATGGTACAGGGTGAAGCCATACTTTGCGGGCAATTTCAAAAAGTGCCATGACTCATGTACACGGGCCATCACGGGGTATTTTTGAATCATTCAGTGTCCTGCCTATACTATCTAACCGAGTCTTGCTTATCTGAAAATACACATACAGAACAGGGCATTACAACCCTTTAGTCAGGATTACGGCGTATCCTCGCACACTACTTATGCTGTGTGTATTAATTTTTTTCATGAGTGGCGGGACATACAGTTTAATGTCGACACCGAATGACAGATTTTTGAGAAACTTTTAATGGCGGGACCTACCAGTTTAAAGCCGATTCCGAACAACAGATTTTTAAGAAACATTTCATTGCAATTTTATTTTGCTCTCAGGGTTCTTGCCAGAAATTTGCTGATAGGCAGTCGCGAAGAAATATTTTTTTGTATTTTGTTATGTTCGAGATATTAGTTTGAGCTGGTTGAGAAGCGCTAGGGCTCTAATAGTGTAGTCGCACTCTCTTGTGTATTTTGTTGGTCCGTGTAATTCGTCTGCTTCTTCATTCTCTCTTTCCTACGTTCTCTAACCTAAACCTAAACCTATGTTCGAAATGTCTGACCTGGGATTTGAACCGTGGCCTCAAGTTTTATAAGCCAACGCACTACCTACTAGACTACGGCGACTTTAAATAGCAGAGCAGAAATTGGAATTTCAAGCGCTCTAAGCTCTCCCATGGAAAAGGGTAAAGGACAGCAGATGTACTTGTGAGAAGTGAGAGATTACATGCAGGAACTCTTTCATTTCTAACAAGGAGAACCTAAAGTCCAGCAGATGATACTATGACCCTAGGGACTACGATATGAATTGTTTTTTGCAGATCAATTTATTCTTCGTTTAGTTATTTCGAATAATAACATACCACATGTGTAGACAGTAAATCTCATATGCTTAATGTATTATTAAACATTTAAAAAACATTAATAATCCTTGTATTGTATAAAAAAATAAATTTTTTTTTTTTATAAAATTCATCCAGTTAAGCTCAGCTCCAACAACACTTGAGAATATTTAAACACATTTCAATTTGAAAATACCTGACAATTTTCATTCATTAATCGCTTTTTGTATTTTTCTTTATTTCAGTGTTCTAATGGAATCAAAATTAATAGAAAAAAATGAAAAATGAAAAATAAAATAAAAAAAATTTCGTAAATCAACGTATCAATGAGGGAAAAAATAAAGTGAAATAAAAGAATATCAAAATTACAAAATATCGGGAATATTAAAATCTAAAAAAAAAACATATCCAAATCATATCAAAAACGCAAAATAAAAAAGAAAAGAAAATAAAAAATAAAACCAAAATAAAAAACAGAAGAAAATGGCTATGGTTATATCGACACGCGCTAAACTTTTAATCACTGCTTTAATAGTCTTCTTTTTACTTGGCGTAGTCCTGGTGACCGGTTCAACGAAAGGTTGGTTTGTACCAAACCGTTATAATGGTGAACGTGTAGCTGCTAGGATACAGGTAAATGGAAAAACACAATAACAAAGTTTGCAGTTGCAAGTTTGAAAGTAAAACAAAAAAAAAAAAAAATAGAAGATAAACGAAATTATAAAATAATAAAAATCTATTAAAACTTCTTTTAAAAAAAAAAAAATTTATAAATTTTTGCTTTTCATTAGTATTTAAATAATTTAAATATTTTCTATTTAAAATGATAAACACTTAAGAAGCATAATTGAAGGATAGCACATAAAAGCTCAGCTGTGTGCTGAAGAAATGATATTTGTTGTTGAAAATGTATTGCAAAGTCCTGTCTTAGTAGTTTTAAGAACATTTATACCACATTTACTTTACAATTGATATGTAAAGTTCAAAAATTCTATCAATACTATGGAATTAAATACCTTGTATTGTATATGACAAAATATCTGGCAAATCCTTTGATTATTTAACACGACAAACATAGAAGTTCCCGTAAGGAAGCCAAGCTAACTAATTAGGATTGTTGCAGATTTTAGTATAGACTTAGCCAATGAATTTTGATTTCTATAAACGTACACAGATTATTTTGTATGACATGATACATAAAGTTCTGGGGCTTTGATGTTTGTTATAAATTAATGACTCCAATTAAAACATAACTTATTGGTTTTATTGTTTTAGCCGACTAGTTTTCCAAGCACTTGGTTTCGACGACTTAGGTTATATTGCATGGCTTATGTTACCAAATTAGAATACATTCGAGTTCAATTTATATGTAAATAAATGAAAGCATTGTTATAAGACTTACATAGAAACAATGTTGGACATGTATACATTTGCAGAGAAAAATTTAATAAGTCATGTGTAAAATACATGTCACTCTAGTTTAAGCAAATACTTTGTCAGATGACTTTTGCAAAACCAAAAGCTAAACAGTATTATTTAACATGTACACTTTTGCAGTGGTTAATTTAATAGGTAGCTATACAGTGAGCATCAAAAGCAACAGTACTGTTATTTTTATTTTAAAATTGTTTCATTGCCAATTTTTAAAATTGCAACAAAAAAAAAAAAATTACAAAAAGATTTCGAAATATTGCCAAATTTTTTCGCGCACCTTCTTAAGCAGTAAAAGTTGAATTTGGTGATTGTTAGAATTTTATCCATAGTGTACAGTTTCTTTTGACACTCACTGTATATATGTAGTTTGATGTCGACCAACCAAAAGTCTCATGTCTATTGACATACAGCTAAACCAACATGTAGACTTGTGGTGTCCTCACTATTTTTAATACCAATTTACTTTCTATAGGAAGTCCTGTACAAGTCTTGTACGAAATTCCTTAACTTTTTCCAACCCATTCCTCCGATACAAGTTATATTTGGTATAGTGTTATGTCCCAAAATATTGGGATTCTAAGCTTACGAAAACTGGGCAATGACACAAGAAATGCTACATCGTTTCGATGTCTTCACCGCATGCCGTTCAGTTTTCATTTACTACCACCCAGTTCAGGTGTACATGTAAGATGGGGTGTTCCGTGAGTAAGCTCATTAGGATCGTCCCAATGTATTTTTGTAATTCTATCTACCGTGCCATTATACCTCAATATTGACAAGACGTTTCCGCCCTTTTCCACATATATGGCATGTAATACTTTGGCTATATTAGCCAGAATATTCGCTTCTTCACCTCCAATCATTTCATGATAATTAGGAACAGATATAATGAGTAACGTGGTTAATTTGTTAAGTTACATATAAAATGTACGTGAATGATGTTATAATTGTTTTATAAGACATGAGCACACTTTGCTGCTGAAGTTTTACAAGTCAGAGTTCACACAATCTAATTTAAATTACTTATAAATTATTTAAATGGCTTGTCAGATGACATCTACAGAAACAAATGTCTTAATAATATTACAAGATATGTACAAATATTACAGACGATAATTGAGCAGGTCAGATGTAAATATTTATCTAGAGTTTACAAACGATTTAAAATACTTAAATTCAAATTTACGAACATGCTGAAGATTTTCAATGAAACAATGTTTTAATCGTATTGCAAGTTACATGTCTTGTAAGGAGAAATTTGACATGTCAGCTGTAAAATACATGTCCAAAAGAAGATGCTCGATTCATTTTTTTTTTCTTTGTTGGACAATAGTTCGTTTGAATAATCTTCTTTGAATGTTTAAGGTATTCTTAAATTCTAAAATGAATAAAAATTTGTGGGAAGCTTACATTCTATTTAATTCAAGTCAGATGTAATGTTTGACTTAAATTTTTCCATTTTTGGAAATAAATATTTTTGGTTTTTTTAAATTCTAAATAAATAAAATATAAAACTGTGGTTGTTTATATAACCAATAACGCTAATTTAGTTAAAAAACATTATAATTTTTTAATAAATTAAATATAAATATAGAATGAAAAAATAGAAAACGACCACAAAATATTGTTTAACACTTTTAAATGTTGAAATGCAAATGGCATGATAAACCGATAAAAGTTAAAAAGCCAGGCAAGAAAAAAACATTTTTTTTGAATTTATAAACACTGCATTACATAAATAATTGGCAATGAATTAAGTTAATGTATTCGATTTTATTGCATACAAATATTTTCAATAAATTGTTTAAGAAGATACTTACATACATGGTAACTAATAAGCTTATAAAATATTATTAAAAATATTATTTACTTAAATTAAAAAAGGAAGAAAACTAAAACTGTAGCAATTTATTTATTGAATTATTTAAGCTATTAACTTGACATATAAAGTTATTGCTAAATACATAAGAGAGTATTCAAATGAGGGAAGCATTACTTAAGGACTAAAATGCGATTTAAAATTAAATGAAACATTTAATTCGTGATGTATTTAAGACAAAATGCAGAGATTTTTAATTGTTTTTTTTTTTTTTTTTTTTTTTTTTTTTTTTTATAAAATGTAGAATATACACGGGTTTTTATAGAGCACATATTTGCCACATAGCACATCTATCTTACAATGTTTGCTACAGTACATTCAATACACGCCTTTACACGGTCGCGTTTGGTCAAATTCTTTTCGACCAACATTTTCTCCAATTTCTTCTCGCTTCATTTTTTACTTAAAGATTGAACTCTAAGTGCCATTCTTGTGATGGTAAAGCTGACTCTACTGTATTTTCTAGGCTAAAACAAAACAGCGTTAGTAGCTCATATGTTAAGTTTCAGAGATCAGTGTTGCTGATGGTGTTGGATAGAATATCCAGCATGTGATCTGATGTGCCTGTTGATGATAGCTTTTATATGATTGTACTTGAAACTTATAAGGTTTTACTTTCAGATGACAGTGGAGTATTCACACATTCGTAAAATATTCTAAATTCGATTTCTCTATCCGTAATGGTTGTAACCGTTAGAATAATGCTCTCGCTCTGTTGAGCCTGCAGCACATATGTATTTCTGAGCACTGTATAGTAGCTGTCTATGTATTCGATTGCTTGAGCTTGTAGCGTGATGTTGTCTATGCTGACAATGAATGATGATTATAAGCGAGGGCATACAAATATCATCTGCTCAGTGCAAATCATCGTGTTGATAATATTTTATACAAGAAGACTTTTCCATTATCTTGGTGACCAGTGTGAGGTACGTGCTTTACTCCATCATTAGTATGATGCATATCGTACCTTCAAGTTACGTAGGGCTGTCGTAAGGTGTCTGCCTAAACATTTTATTGTCTTCTTTGCTTTGTGTCAGTTGCATTAAATGATTTTTTTATAGGTAAACAGACGATAGGGATGCTGTAGCATAATGAAAAAGTAGTCGAAGATAGTGCTGGTATTGTGCAGGTGCTCTTTAACCATTTCAACATGCCACGTTATTGTGAAAGGCTAGACTATGTCTTCCGTTGTTTGGGACGACGAGTTACACATGGCACGTAAATAGCTCTGGTGATATAAATTATCTTCTTGAATACACATATCCGTCGTATTGCTTTCTATGTACCAAGACGTCTGATGGTATCAAAGGCTTTCTTTTCACTGTTGAGCAGTTCAGACAAGGGAACTATGAAGTTGCATGTAATAATGTAAGTTGTATGTAATATACATAACTGGTCATTACAACCCTTCAGTCATTCAGTTAAGATTACAACCTAGTTTCTCACATCACTTATATTGTTTGTTTTAATTTTATCCATAAGTGGTGGAACCTACAGTTTAAAGTCGACTCCAAATGACAGATTTCTTGAGAAACTTTTCATGGCAATTTTATTTACTCACAGAGTTTTTGCCAGAAACCTGCTGAGAGGCAGTCGTCGAAGGAATATTTTTTCATATCTCGTACTGTTCGAGATGTCTGACTTGGCCAACACACCAGCTACTAGTATATGGCAACTACATGTATACACCGATTACTAATACGTATACCATTGTCCTGATCGATGTAGTTTTTGGTTTTTCGAAAACATACCTCTTTTCTACTTATTTTACTTTGAAGTCTTCTCTGTAGTATGATGTCCAGTATGTAAGTACTTGGTAGTTTTACATGGTCGCAGACTTCCTTTCTTCCATTCCCGCTAATGCATTTCAAGGTTGTAACTTTGGTTATGATGCCAAAGGCGATCTATTTCTTTAGAAATTATAGTTTGTGAGGAAGTGCAGAAAGAGAGATGATCTGAATATATTGCTCGAGCATGATCGAGTTGTTGTAGCACAAGTTTTTAAGAAAATGATTATTTTGTGTCACTAGTATTGCCCTTGTCTGGGTATAAATCTATCTGACTGGTATTTATTGAAGTCGCCGTAGTCTAGTAGGTAGTGTGTTGGCTTATTAGACGTAAAGCCAGGGTTCGAGCCCCAGGCCAGACATCAAAACAAAATACAAAAAGTATTTCTTCGGTGATTTGCTCTCAGAAGATTTTTGGCAAGAACTCTGAGAGTAAATAAAAATTGCCATGAAAAGTTTCTCAAAAAAAAATCTGTCGTTCGGAGTCGACTTTAAACTGTAGGTCCCGCCACTTATGTATAAAATTAACACACACAACATAAGTGGTGTGAGAAACTAGGTCAATAATCCTGACTGAAGGATTGTAATGACCAATTATGTATGTGACTGGTATTTATTACGTTCAATTCATGTAATTATTTTCATAGTTCCCGGCATTGGTTCGAATTTAGACCTGAGATGTGTTTTTTTTTCTGAAGTAATTGCCAAAAATGTATTAAAATTTTCTTTTTGAGATTTGATTTCCTTTAATTAATTTGGGTGCCACTTCTTTATAAAATTTAAAATCCTTTAAAATTTCATTTCACCTTAAACTATTGCATTAGCTTTTTGAAATTTAGTAATGAATTTAACAATTATTTTACACATCACTGAGAACTTGAATTGCCTTCTATACATTCAAAAGCATTCACTGGTTGATTCATTTACAAATCATATCATATTTGAATCAATTGAAGTGGAAATTAGAAACAAATTTTAAATAAAATTTAAAATTCAAAGAATAATTTCAATAATAAAAACAAAATAATTCAAGTCCTTTTTAAAGTGATGGACAATTCCCAAAAGATTAGTGCTGCTTTTGATTGCTAAAATCCTAAACAATTTCTCGAGTTATTACTGAGCAAGATATTTTTAATTTTTTCAAGGGTGTATAAGAATGCCTCCAGTTCTAATGAAAATTATTTAAGGATATTCTTGGGTATTCTCCTCTCTAAACAGCAATAGAGAGTTCAATTTCTAACCATAATACTGCGTGTATAGGGAATGCAAATATAGCAGGGCTTCTTAAACTGTGGGTCGCGACCCCCAGGGGGGTCGCGAGGCAACTGAAACGGGGTCGCAAAGATCTGATACTTTTCAATCATTAAAAATAAAATTTTTAAATTAGTATACACACTACGTACAAATATAAATACAAATAAAATTTATACAAAATACTATTGTAGTTTTATTATAACTAAAGAGAAATTGCTAAGAGTTCGATTAATAATGACAAAATTACCGAATTTTAACCTTTTCATTCAAGAAATTAATAAATACTGGTAATACACGCAAAGTTCTGCAAGAAAAAAATTTTATGAGAAATATGTCTTATTTGATCGTGAAATATTTATCTTCTTACTTACCTTTTCCACAAGAAACTATGTTCATTGTATCAAAAAACCATACAAATTTTGATTCATAATTAAATATTTATGAGTTTTTAAAATTTTCATTGAAGAAATTAAAAAAGATTCTAAATTTTCCCTTTTTAACACAAAATAAATAGTGCGATATTACATCTATATCTACGGTAAATATATATTTCATTATATGGAGGAGGGGGTCGTTTAAAATTGAGTAAGCTTGAGGGGGGTCGCTATAAAAAAAAGTTTAAGAAGCCCTGAAATATAGCATGCATGTGTACCAGGAAAATTTTTGTTGTGCTTCAACAATATCTACACTTTGTTCCTGGATTTTTTTTAGTGGCAGACGTTTGCATTTAATTTGGTATCGATATACACTTTTAATATATGTATCTTCACTACTATAAACATGACTAGCCAGTACAAACCACTCTGATATTGAGGCTTCTATGGAAATTCATACACAATGGAAAATACCTTAACAAGGCAGTAACAGTTGGCAGTTGGCATGCTGCTTTAACGTCAGTTGAATGTTTAAATGTTATGTGTGTTGTAGAAACCTTACTTGTACTGACATATTTATGCCTGAATAATGTTTACTCTTGTAACTGTTCCCTGTTTAAGAGATTTTAAAAATCCCAATAGGAAAATTTATTTTCTGCAATATTTTGAAGGTCAATGAAAATATTTCTAAAAGATTTTCTCTGCAAGGAAAGTGAATCTATTTTCTAGTGGTCCCTTGAGGAATTTTGGCTTACGATATGGAATACAAAAATAACACATTGCCATGTTAAATTTTCGTTGAAGCTATGCGAGTTGGTAGCTAAGCTGAAGGAAAGACAGCATTATTTGATGTTTTACAATCAGAGATGCCTTACACGTATGTATGTCTTATACTTAATTGATTTTTACAACCCTTTAGTCAGGATTAGAATCTAGCTTCTCACACCACTCTTATCGTGTATGCTAATTCCATTTATGAGTGGCGATATCTACAGTTTAATGTCCGCTGCGAACGACAAATTTAAGAAACTTTTCATTGCAAATTCTTTTTATTTTACTCTCAGAGTTTTAGCCAGAAGACTTCTCAAAGGAAGTCGCTGAAAGAAGTAGTTTTTCCTATTTCATTGTGTTTGAGGTGTCTAAGCCAGGGGTTAAACAACGGGCAGTCGTCTAATAAGCCAACATACTACCTACTACACTTCGTCGACTTCTATTAGTAACACAATTATTCAGAATCAATAGCAAGTTCTTTCTCATATCTGGGATGCCAAAAAAAAAAATCTTTACATACATACATACATACATAATTGGTCATTACAATCCATCAGACAGGATTACGACCTACATAGCTTCTCACATTACTTATGTTGTGTGCTGTAATTTTATACATGAGTGGCGGGACCTACAGTTTAAAGTCGACTCCGAATGACAGATTTTAAAGAAACTTTTCATGGCAATTTATTTTCTCTTACAGTTTTTGCCAGAAATCTGCTGAGAGGAAGTCGTCGAAGAAATTCGTGTTGATGTCTGACCTGGGCTTTGAACCGTGGCCTTACGTCTAATAAGCCAACACATTACCTACTAGACTAAGGCGACAAATTTAAATTTGTTCATCATGACAAAAAACAAAATGAATATGCTTTGGCAGAACTTTTGTTCGTTTTCATTTGGCCAAAGACTTCTAAAGCCATGCAGTGCATTTATAAATTGAATGGGTGCGTTACACAAAACGTATGCGTGGAAGAGATGTTTTGTTGCCTTAAAATATTCCAAAACAGTATGCCGAGGGAGAACCTCGTTTTGTGTGTGTGTGTGTGTGTGTGTGTGTGGAAATATAGTGAGAAGAAAAGAAAATCATTTTCAGGAAATTGCATTTTTGAGTGGATAATTTATATGCAGTCAACATATGCGAGGGACATAGCAAAAGTTTTTAAAATAAAAATTTTTATTTTAAAAATTCCACAGTTGTTCTTAACAATATTATGTTAGATTAATGAATTCTCAGATGACCTACGTTGGTTTATAGCACAATTTTTATATTTGCAATTGTTTTTCTGTTATTTTTGTGTTTAATATTATACGTTGATTTTGGTATATCCATGCATACATTCACATCTACATTTGCACTAACACATATACGTATATACGAACAGCAACAACAAAAGTGGTATAACTACAGAATAACTGCAGCAGTAGTAGTAGTAGTTGTGGTAGTAACAGCAGTAGAACCAACAAAAATAAACAGAGGTCGAGTATGTTTGCATTTTCACTACCAACTGCTACTCGTACTACAATTATGCAAACATACATATACGCATGCACCCGCACAAATTTCTGCATCTAAATGTAGCAAATATAACAGCATAAAACATTTAAATGTTGATGTGTGTAAGCAAATGCAAACTAATATAAAATTACTGCTATAAGCAAAAAAAAAAAAAAGAAGAGAAAAAAAGGAAAAAAATAGAAAAAAATAGATGAGAGAGAGAGTGAAGAGAAAACATTTACTTGTAGTTTCTCCCCATTTTACCAATACACACGTACACATACACACAGCGAGCACTCTTTGTCTAAAGTAAACTTATTTGTTTGCATGGCAGCGTGTATGTGTGTCTACCTAAATGTTTATACACAGATAAACACTGTTTTGTGCTCAAAATGAGAACTTAATATGCAATAAACACAAAATGAAATGAAAAGAAAAGAAGAAATGAAAAAAACTGGAGAATAAAAAGAAAAATTCAACAAAAACATGCTGAAGATCTAAATATAAAAGTGAGAGTAGGTCAAGATTCTAGTGCAGTGTTAGAGTGTCTTTTCCATTCGATTTTTTTATCTCCTTCTCTACCATGCTCACTCTTCTCCTCTCTCTCTTACGTCTCTGTGTTTGTTTATTATTAAAGATGGTTGCTGGTAACTTAGGTTAGGTTAGGTATGGGAATTTTGTTCTTAATTTGATTTTTCGTTCATTTAATTAATTTCGAAAATTGTTTTTCCCGTATATATGTACCCTGGTATCTGGTGTGGGTTTTTTTAATTTCATTTCCTTTTTTTTCTTGTTTATTAAGAGATTAATTAGGGAATTACTATGTATAAGAAGTGAAATTTGTAGTGCCATAAATAACCAAGATAAGGAAATATTGAAATGTTTTTTACGCAATTTTCCATAAGAATTGAAATGAGAAAGTGTTTAACAGAGGGGTTGTATTCTTAACCTTTATGTCAACAGATACATACCCGGGTATGTTTTGTGTTTTTAAATCGCCGTATCTCAGGAAGTAATAACTGTATTAACCTGAAATTTCATGATATCCTCACTAGTAGTGTTTTCTACCTTATTGCTAGACTTGAATAAAAATGGGGGATGGGGGCCAACGATATAGCCAAATTTTTATTTCTATCCTTTACGTCAACAGTTACATACCTGGGTATGTATAATGAAATATATGAAAATATGTTGATATTGGATGTTTATTGAGTAAAATTTACAAGATCATAAAATAAAATAAAATTCAAATTCAATCAAATATAAGAAAAAATAAAAAAATATTACATACTAATTTTTCTTAAATGCATTTATTACATTGCGGTATATTATTTGAGTGAGCGGCACACACGGGCTTTTTGCATAACGTGCAGGATTTTCTGGTTGGCAGACGTTTTGTACCGTATGTAGCAATTACCTTTCGCTTTTATTCTACCAGTGCTGTCACGTTCTTCCACGCTTTCATCTGCAGCACCTCTTACGGTCAAAGATTCCCCATATATGGCTTCAATAGCATTGCGTGTGGAAAAAATTTTTATTTTTGGCTCTGTTTTCTATTTCCGGCTTCGCCAGTTGTTCGCTGAGGCAGTGTAGGAACATTCTATGGCGGCTTGTGGAAGCTTTTGGCATTGGGTTATCCTCAACGTAAATTATGTATGCTGCAAGGGCAGCGACGTCTAGTATACTGTAGAAGAAAGCTAAGGGCCATCTATTTGTTCTTCGCTTTGTTGAATATTCTGCTAAAGGCTTGTCCATATTATCGACGCCACCTTTATATTTGTTGTAATCTAAGATCATGAGCGGCTTTTTCTTTGGACCTTGCACTTCGCATGAATAATGCATTGTGGAAAGAAGTAACCGACTTATTTTTTTTTTTTTGGGATGTAAGAGCACAAGGTATTGTTACTGAACCAAATGTAGTTGACTCTACTTCCCGTCCTTTAGATAAAGCGAAATATGGTGGTACAAACAAAGACTCGTCTTCTGTTCACTGTACCTAACATTGATAAACTGCTGTTCATCATTAAACTTTTCGCTAAGTTATAAGTTGTGAAGAAATTATCACAAACAATATTCCGTCCATTTCCACGAAAAAGATTGACGCACAAGTCCTTTACTACCCTCTCGCATACGGTTTTTTCCCGTTCGCCAAATGCGGCCAATCCAGTATAAATTTGTCCCTTCATTGGATAGGATGAGGCGGAGTACTTGGCGGGTTTCGGTGGTATGTATTGGGTAAACCCAGCACCACCACGGTAGGGATTCAACTGCTCATCAACTGTCATGTTTGGAACTGTTACCTAATTGCTGCGTAGATTATCATTCAGCATTAAATATAAGTAGGTTATGGCTGTAGCTTTGTCGGTTTTTCTACGCTATTGATGGGTGTTTCCGTTGATGAAACGTATAAAGCGGCTTATGTCCCAAAAATGCCGCACGCTCATGGAAGCTGGATATATTTGGATGAGCAATAATGTAGCAACAAAGCACAAACTAAACAAAACTTAAACAGAAACAAAACAATGCAACTACAAAACATAAGTAAAACAGAAATAAGCTTAGCAACAAAAGAAATTCCATATAAAATGTATGAACATACCCGGGTATGCTTCTGTTGACGTACGTATAATTTTTTATCTGTTGACATAAAGGTTAAATGGCTATTGTAATGTATTACAGTGCGTTTGAGCTATATAGGCATATAAATAAATATTACTCATACGCCAAACGCAAATTTTGAATTCTTAAATGCCTATTCAAAAGTGTTACAGTGCGTATGAGCTATATGGGCGCACACAAATAAATATTACTCATACGTCAAACGCAAATATCAAAGAAATGAAAATGTACCATAATAAAAAAAATAAAATAAAAACTAATGATATAAAACTAAAGAAGTTTATACAATGAAATAAAACTAATGAATTAGAAAGAAATTAAAAAAATAATTTTTTTGAGGAGCAAACTTTCTTTTTAAGAAGAAGCTATAACAAAGCTTTTTACCGTGTTATTCTTTCTATGCTTTGTTTCAGTTTCATTTATTAAGTTTTTCGAGTTGAACACGTCTTATGTCTAGTGTAGAAAGTTCTAGGCTGATAGTTTTGATATCTGAAGTTATCTAAAAACAACGCACTCTATGAAGATGTATAGAGTGTTATTGGGAGGAATTTTACTTATCTAATTGGCCCTTTTGTCAGGATTACTTCCAGCTTCTCAAACCACCCGTGTTGTATGTGTTAATTTGAACCATGAGTAGCATGACCTACAGTTTAATGTTGACAGCGTATGACAGATTTTTGAGAAATTTTTTTTCATATTCCGATTTAGTCGAGATATCTGACCTGGGATTTGAGACACCGTATCTCGCCTACAACACACTACCTACTAGACTACAGAGACTTTGCTTCATTTATATTTCTTGGTTTGTATCGGCTGTAATTATCATGTTATTTTAGTTAAATAGGAAATTTATCTATTTTATAATGTTTTTTTTTACGAAAATGGAAATGGTGTTGTCAAAAATAATAAACAAAAGCTCCAAAAATAACACAATGGACTTGATCACGCATAAAAACAAAATCTCCAAAATCAAAACAGTGCAGTTGTTCACGTGATCAACGAATGAGTAAGCATATAGCAACAAAAACAACAGGGTTTGTTTATAAGATCGATGAATAAACAAAAATATAGCAGAAAGACAAACAAACAAAACAACAACAACTCTGCCTGGACGAAAGCAAATAAGATACACGAACAACAAAAATGGAAACAGGTTGTTTACATTTTTGGATTGTTCCCGAAGGTCGTCATCATCCTTCAAGGGCATTCATCACACTAATGATCCAGCGATATAAAAAGGCAAGACAAAGCGAGCAATGGTTGAGTTTGAATTTAATCGTGTAAGACGACGTCACGTCGGTGTGAGAATTAAATTTATCGAGCTTTAATTCAGTCAGACTTGTGTGCAGACAAGTTGCGTTTGAGAACACAGTTGTTAGTGTGGTGCTTATAAAAAGGTTGTGAGCAAAGAAGAATAACTAACAAGTGTTGTTGTTGCTTATAAAAAAAGGTTATAAGCAGAGAAATATCACGAACAAGCACATATTGTGAAAGTTATCATTGTATACGTGGAATAAGTACGAACAGTGGCACAAAAGTTGTGCAGATAATAAAGAATTGATTGAAAAATAAACACAGATTTGTTTTTATTTTATTTGCAATCTACGAACTCATATTTTTAACGTTTTTAAAAGGTAAAAACGTAACAATATCATAGCCCTTTGAAGTTTTCTGAAATCAACGTCCTCTGTGCAAATAAGGCAAGGAAAACGGTCCGAGTCTTTCTTAAGTGAAGACGCTGCTATACATTTCTGTGTTTATTGTTAGTCAAATATTCTCTGCTGTGCAGAGGTGAAGAGCTTCCTAGACTACAACCACTTACATAATTACTTTAACTACTACATCACGCCAGCTCGAACTCTCATTACGACTGCTCTATAATGAGATTGCATCGTATTGATATCATTTCTTCAATAGACTGTCAATTGTATAATTATCGCAAGACTGCTTATATAAGTTGGGCCACTTATAGTGAAAGCGTTTGTTTTCATTACTTTGAAATCATCTTTACAATGAGAAAGCTCGACAGTAGTTATTATTATTACCCCTAAAAGAGGTAGGTTTGTCTAATATAAGAGGAATGTGTAACGGTAGACTTTTCCTTCTACAATCCACCAGCATCTTTCGACAATAGATTCATCATTAAAATTTACGATAAAATAGATTTACAAGAATTTCTTTATTCCAAGATAAATAAGGCACCTTTTAAGCGCTCCAAACATGCGATATGATGCCAATATGCGACTAATCTAATGACGCTGATTGGGACGAACTGTTGATGAATCCAAGGTTATCTGTAAATAATACTAAAAAGGTTTGAGTGCTGCTTGGCTGCTACTCTGTCATAATCATGGGTTTTAAATGCTGAATCTCAATTCAAATGTCTGATTCATTTCAGATCACCATTGGTGATGTATCTTAAGTAATACGCAATTGGTCATTGCAACCCTTCACTCAGGATGATAACCTAGCTTTTCACAGCACTCATAACGTTCATGTTCATTTTTATCCTTGAGTGTCGAGACCTACAATTTAGAGTCGACGCCGAACGATAGAGTTGAGAAACATTACCCTCAAAATTATTGTCAGAAGATTGGTGATGTGTCTAATCACTGATAATTTGCGTCCTCGTTATCGGCTGGGCTGTGCTGGGTTGCAATGAACGCTCTTCAAACAAGTTAATCACATGATGTATGATGATGCCGTATGTCTCTTAACTCAAAATTCAAGACGTCCACAAGATATTTTTACGTATCAGTTTATCTCTAAGTGATCCGGCCTGGTGATTATGGATTTAATTCTTTATCCCACACCAACGAGAGCAATGAAAACATATATCATAAATATAAAATCCAGTATAACAACTCAAAGTTTTTTTCCTGAAGTTGTTGGTCTGGCCATTCTAGGACTTGCAGTACTTACAATGGAAAAATTTCCAACTTTGCTTGATTAATGAAAGAAAATGAGACTAGATATTAAGAAAACTATAAAAAAGGAACTTGCAAGTCGTCGTAGTCTAGTGCTCAGACATTTCGAACAAATCGAAATATGGTAAAAATATTTCTTCGGCTACTTCCAGCGAAAATGAAATTTTCATAAAAAGTTTCTCAAAAATCTGTCTTTCGGAGTTGACTTTAAGCTGTAGGTCTCGCCACTCATGTATAAAATTAACGTACACACCATAAGTGGTGTGAGAAACTACGTCATAATCCTGACTGGAGGGTTGCAATGGCCAATTATTATGTATCAAAAAGCAACTGCATACTTTTTTAAGGAATGCATACTTTTTAAAGAAAATATAATTTTCTAAAAGAAATTTTTTAAAATACAAATAAAATTATTCTAATCATGTGAACAATTAGTATTTCATTTATGCTCTCTCTCTCTATAACAATTAATTTTTTTTCTTAATTTAACTTGCTTTCACCTACCAACTACATTCCAAAAAATCTACTCGATCTTGGGTAGAAAGATGTGTAAAAGCTTTATAACTTGCAACAACAACATGTAATGTAATAAATTTCAAAATTCATATCTTTTCTCTTCTCTTTTATTAACCTAATTACTTATATCCTTTACATATTTTTGCATTTTAAAACCAAGTTTTCTTGTTTCTTTTCCTTTCTGCTCTTTTCTTTTCTTTTCCTTTTTTTTTTTTTTTTGTTGACTTCATAAATCTATTAACTTGACTCTCCTCCACATACGCATGGTCATAACTGGCACTGGTTGGGCTGTTGGTTTTGTTGATAGGGTTTCCAGCAAAAAAAAGGGACAAAATTAACGATTTAAACCAAAAGTGGGTTAAAAAGTATTTTATGTGGTGTTGTGCTGGTTTTAACAACTGTGGTAGAAATCTTTTTAAAACTATTAATCGATTATTTTATTCGTTAGGATATTTCGTTAGGGTTTTAAAGGAATGACACCGTAGTCTAGTAAGTAGTATGTTGGGAGAGACACCGTAGTCTAGTAAGTAGTATGTTGGCTTATTGGACGTGAGGCCAGATCAGACATCTCCAACAAAACGAATTAAAAAAAAATATTTTTTCCACGCTTGCCTATCAGCAGTTTTCAGGCAAAAACTCTGAGAGTAAAATAAAATTGCCATGAAAAAGCTTCTCAAAAATATATCGTTCGGAATCGTCTACGGTTTAAAGTCCCGCCACTCATGTATAGAATTAACACACACAACATAAGTGATGTGAGAAACTACGTCATAGTCCTGACTGAAGGATTGTAATGGCCAATTATGTACGTATGTATTGAAGGGTAATTTAATGATTAAAGCAACGGGTTTTCTCTCTTTCAAATGTATTATTTTATGAACCCTCTACGTGCTGGCTGAGTGGTTGACCAAACGTGGTGGAAAAACCCTACCATGCAGAACATTTGGATGGGAATAAAATGGCACATCAATACAATGAGAGTAAAAACGATATTTTATCATACAATGAGATAATACAATAACAACAACAAAGAGTAAAAACTTGAAATAAAATGAATTATATTATAATATTATGTATTATTTTATATTACAACAATAAAAACAACAAAGGAAATTTCCTTTTTTTTCAATTGTTGTCAGCATGTTGTTGCTGCTGAAGCATTTTTCTTCTTCCTCTTATTGTTGTTAAAGGGTATAAAAGGATAATGTTAAATAAATCTTGTATTTTCTCTTATTCGCATATATTTATAACTGAAATATGAAAAAAAGGGAAAAAAAGAAAAATAAAAAAGAAAAAAAGGATAAAACAAGTCAAGGCAAAAATGTGAATACAATTGAGAGACACAAACCAGAGAGAGTGACTAAGAGTGTATGTATGTATGTATGTGTTTAGCATAGAAATTATATTACAACAAGAGAGCATAGAGAATAAATCATATTTTATGATAAAATATTAAGAAGATTACAGAAAAAATACACACACTCATTTTAAAATACATATACTGACACACTCGTTTTTTTCTTTCAAGAAATATTTCATTTTTCTCTGGTTGTAGTAGTTGTTTTAGTTTTTTGTTAAGTTTTTCTTTTATACACTCCTCATTATTGTGTTGTATTTGTGATTGAATAGCATAAAAAAGACCTTGAATTTGATTTTAATACACATTTTATGCTAAAATCATCCACATCATGATTATCATTATCATAGTGTTTGCTCTTAATATGCATAACATTTGAATATGATCTCTTTTTCATTATATTCATAACGTTTTCTAATCCACTCTCTGCCATATGGTGTTGCAAATATGCTGGAGAGTAGATTTCCAAGTCTTGCATTTCGATAAAATGAATAACAATAGAAACAATAAATAATTTTAAAACGTTTTGTACACAATTTTATTATTCAATTCAGCATTTTAAAGTCAACACCGAGTTACTGAACAAAGAACTGCAAATACGACAGTACAGCTAGTAAAAAATAAATATTCATTCAACGAGTTATTTATTTAGAAGATTTCAAAAGTACAGTTAAATAAAACACCCTTGTAGCTAAGATTGTGATGCCCAAGCCTTGTCATTATGTACGGAACATAATATTAATTGCATAACTTCCTTTGGCTTGGTTGTAGCAGCCAATCCTTCTTCCTTCCAGTATGTACATCTTTGCATATTTCCGACAATATGCCGGCGATAACTTAATGAAGGTTGGTTTTCAAATGCTGCAATTTTAAGGAATTATTCACGTAGACATGGTCTTTGATGTAGCTTCACAAACGGCTTCAACACGCGTATTCCTTCCTGTTGGAGCCAATTGGTGCTGACTCTCACTTTGTGTAAACCTTTAATGGAATAAAATTAAAATATATTGTATTTCGTGGTCTGTGGTACCATTTTGTTGAAACCACATACCATCCAGTTCGTAATCTCCAATTGCAGGCCCAGAACAGTTGGTGGGTACAGAGTTATAGCGCTTTGAACGGATGGTAATGCTTTATCCAGGGTAATTAAAAAAAAAGAATACAATTCAATGACAACTCCAGGTCATAACGCATACCAAACGGTAATTTTTTCTTGAAGCAGTTGATGTTCCCCAGTTACTACTGAGCCGCACAGCAAAGCAACTAAGAGTGAATGAAGTTTAATTTCTAAAGAAAATTTTGTTTGCCAAATAAGCATTGAAAACTTCTTTGTCTAGCCCCCAAGTTGCACGTTTAGTCAGCTTTAGTTGACGAGAGAGTTGGCCTTTATAAGAATGTTGGTGCAAATCCAAGCACAAAATATACTAAAATTATTGGTTATTACAACCATTCAGTCAGCATTACTTATGTTGAGTGTGTTAATTTTATACATGAGTGGCGGGACCTACAGTTTAAAAGCGACTCCGAGCAATAGATTTTTGGGAAGCTTTTCATGGCAATTTTATTTACTCTCAGAGATCTTGCCAGAAGGCTGTTGAGAGGAAGTTGCCGAAAGAAATGTTTTTCTTCATATTTTATTTTGTTCGAGATTTTTGAACCATGGACTCTCGTCTTATAAACCAACACACCATCTGCTAGACTATGGCGACATCAATCAATCAATATCTAGACTACCTAAAGAAAAATGCTGGAAAAATGATTAAAACCATCCTAAGCTTTTAATAAAATGAAGAACATTGAATATCAGTAATTGGTTTTCCCACTGAAGTGTTACTTGTGCAAAGATAAATGCAGAGTAAATTCATTATTGCCCTGCAATTTCCCAATCTGGAATGAGTCATATAGAGTGACTATCCGTTTGGAAATAGAATGGCAGGATATCTTTAAACGATTCAATGTCCTACTCTCACTACCTTACTGAATCTTGTTTATCTGAAAATACACATACATAAAAGGGCATTACAACCCTCCAGTCAGGATTGCGATCTAGCATTTGACACCAACAGCTTATATTCAACTCCGAACGATGCATTCTTGAGCAGGAATTCATGGCAATTTTATGTTACTCTCAGAGTTTTTGCCAAAAGGCTGTTGAGAGTAAATCATCGAAAGAAATGTTTTTTTTTCATATTTTGTTTTGTTCGAGATGAATAAGCTGAGGTTTGAACACCAAGCAGTTGTCGAATAAGTCAACACATTACCTGCCAAACTTTTTACTTACTTTCTTAACGGGCCGTCACAATCCATTTCTTGCTGGATTGTTTAATTGGCCATTACAATACTTCAGTAAGGTTTAACACCTAGCTTCTCTTAGCATATTTTGAGTATTCAAGTATTTAAATTTTTCTTTCTCTTTTTATTTAATTATTCCTCACAAAACCATTCAAGTTCTTTGTAACAAATAGAGTTTACAGATGCTTATTAAGACTCCCTTTAAATTTCAAAGAAGCATAAACAAATATTCTTTCAAAAAATTCTTTTCATTTTCATTTATAATTAATTTCTATAGAAATTAAGACAACCATTTCCCTCTGTTGTCTCTCGTCCTCTCGTTTTCTTTTTAATAAACACCTTTCCAATGAAAGAAATATTTTAATAACGCGACTAAATAAATACGTCTCACATTTAGTGGCATTTCACATGAAAAACAAATTTCTAATCTTTTTCGTAAACACTATTTGCGGTCTATTTGTATTGGTTAAATGGATGTGTGTGTGTGTGTGTGTATGAAAGCTATTCTGGATAATTGTTTATGTATGTGTATGTGTAAGCAAATCATACCTGTAATTTACAAAATAGAAATTAACTCAAGTCAAATAATTGTGGTTGACCACATACGTACTATAACCGTGTTAGTTCGCAGTTGTATTAACTCACGCATACCACCAACAGCTAACAAATACCAAAATAAATACAAACAAGCAAACAAATACAATACATAAGAGGATATACTTACACGCACACATACATACATACAAACATTGGCAAATATCATTCATTATGTTTGTGTCAGCGTTATGTTTTTGTTAGAAATTTACCACAACGCTTTACAAACCAGGCCTAAGCCTTTATTTTATGCTCTCACTTTCTCATATTCTCACGTACGTACGTATAAGCTTTTGAATAAATGTTCGCTCAATTTATGGCTGTAGGTATGCGTTAGTGTGCGTGTGTTTACATACATATAGTATGTCCATATGTGTAAGTCATTTTATATTACTGCACTTGAAAAACACTTTTGTTCACTTTTCTGTTAATGTTTTAGTGTGTATTTGTTTTTGAAATTGTTTGAACTTGTAGGCCTAACTGTGTATGCATGGTATGAGCGAGCAAAGGAGAGAGAGAGAGGGTGCATGAAAAGTGTAGTAGTGTGCGTGTGTGATTTTTGATTGCTTCCACTAATGAATGCAATTATCATAATCAATTTACTTAAATGCTTTTCAACTATATAAAGACATATCTGTGCTGCTCAATCTCTCTCTCTTTCTCTCTCGCTCTTACTCTCTTTGTGTTTTATATGTTATGGGCATAGGTTAATATGTAATTGTATGTGAGTATGAGTACGTGCGTTTGTTTGCTAATTTTAGTATATGTTTTGTGTATACTCGGTAGATTTTACACATGTTTGTAAATACTTATGTGGTATTCGAATTTGTGGTCATTAACTTAAAGATTTGTCATGTTTCATTGCATGCGTGGGTGAATTGTTAATTATTTGAATTTTTGTATAAACTTTTTTAGAACTTCGTGTATTCTACATTCTAAGAAAAGCTTAAATTTGACTTATTGAAGACTTGAATTGAAAGTAAAATTAATGCAACAAAATCACTCACGACCATGATATAAATGGAGTAGAGTAGACAACATCAAATTGCCTTTGAGGTGTCTATTGAGCTCATAGACTCTCAATGGGTCTTACCTAACTGAAAAGGAATTAAAAAATCCTGAGTGAAAGATTATGGAATTAAAGATATTCTTGACCAGTTGGCACCATATTATTGGAATTCTTTGGTGTTGAAATACTTGTTGAAATACTTGTTGAAATAAATCGATTTTTTCATATACTATATTGTAGATGGTGCAAGTATTTTTGTGTAATTATACATAGATAATATAATTCGTCATTACAACACTTCAGCCAGGATTACGATCTAGCTTCTCACACCACTCATGTTGTGTTCGCTAATTTTATACATGAGTGGCGGGACCTACAGTTTAAAGTCGAAAGAAACTTTTCATGGCAATTTTATTTACTTAGAGTTTTTGCCAGAAACCTGCTGAGAAGAAGTCGCCGAAGAAATATTTTTTCATATTTTCGTTCGTAGCCTTACGTCTAATAAGCCAACACACTACCTTTTAGACTACGGCGACTGCATTTTTGTGTTATCAGAACTTGGAAAACTAAGAGAAACAAGGTACTGCCTAAGGTTGCTCTATGATACCTGTAATGACAAAAAGTACATTTTCAAAAAGATTGATTCACATGTAAGAAATGCGATCCCCATTATCCTTTTTGAATCGTCTACATAACTACACATTATGGTGTCTTATAAAATAGTGAAGTACTATAAATACTGCGATAGTCTAAAGGGCTAATAGGGTTACCTTAACATAGGAAGAATTTTAACTTAAATTTTTAATAACTTGCCTGTGAATGAAATAGAAATAACAAATGGCAGTAAAGGACTTTAAGATATTCTTACAAAAATAATGAAAACATACACAAATTACTGACTGATGTTACTTAAACCGTGCGAGTTAACTATCGTATTCTGTTATATTGCCCGCACGAGCAGCACAATTTCTCTTTCAATATCATAATTAGCGAAAATGCCACGTCACATTAGGATGTTCTATAAATCGTGTAATGTAGCCACAGAAAGTGTAACTGGTGATCTGTGTAGACAGATGTTAGTTTCATCAAGATGAAACAAATGATCTTACAGCTCAGCTACGTTGAGGATTTGAATGGCTTGATTTCAGATCCAAAGATTTTCGTTATCCTGTTGCAAAATCACCGTCCTGGGACACTTTCTTTTTGGTTCAGTTGAATCTTACATTAATCTTTAGAATTTGTAATTATTGTGGTGTTATTCCAGCTAAAATAATGACAATAAAAAGTCACGTAACATATTCTGTTATGGAGTATACACATATTAAGTGATAGAGCTCTAGAGAGCATGTTGTTCGCACAGAATGTTGTATACGAATGAGGGTAGTCTCTGGAGGATATTGTGTCATTTTCAATGATTAACCTCATGTGGATAGTTAAACATGGGACATACAACAGAAAGTAGCATCATAGTGCAATCACTTGTAACATCTGCTTCAAATAATAGTTCGAACAAATTCAAAACGAATTCATACAGTGCGTATTCCTCTATTGAAAGGTAAACAAATAAATGCACTCTGAAGTCATCCATTTGCAAATCAAATAAGAGTAATAAGCCTTAGTAGTCTAGTATTAAACGTGGTTCAAACCCTACCTCACACACTAACTAACAAAACAAAATATGAAAAAATATTCCTTTGAAGACTTTCTCTTAGCAGCCTTCTATAAAAATTCTGAGAGTAAATAAAATTGCCAGGAAAAGTTTCAGAAAAATATTTTGTTAGTGGTCGACAGTTTTAAAGTCGACCTTCCACTCATGAACAAAATTAACACACACAACATGGGTGCTGTGAAAAGCTAGGTTGTAATCCCGACTAAAGCGTTTTAATGGCCAATTATGTAAGGAAGTAAAAAGTCTGATTAGACAATCTGCTCAATTACGAATATAAAAAGGGGCTGATACCAGAACCTTTATTAAGAATCTTATGGTTATTTTACTTTTCAAAGGCTCCTTAACAACTTGGAACGATAAGAAATTATCTCATCTGCTTGGCACTAATTTTACATGGTGTTATGAACCTTTTATCGTCTGTGGTAGAGATCTTTTTAAACTATTAAGCGATTATTTTATTCCGTATGATATTTCGTTAGGGTATTGAAGGGATATAGAGGCCGTAGTCTAGTAGGTATTGTGTTGGCTTATTAGATGTAAGGCCACGGTTCAAATCCCAAGTCAGACATCACCAACAAAACGAGACATAAAAAAATATTTCTTCGGCTACTTCCTCTCAGCAAATTTATGGCAAAAACTCTGTGAGTAAAAAATCTGTCGTTCGGAGTCGACTTTAAACTGTAGGTCCCGCTACTTCTGTATAAAATTAACACTTACAACATAAGTGGTGTGAGAAACTAGGTCGTGATCCTGACTGAAGGGTTGTAATGACCAATTGTGTACTGAAAAACCTGAGACAAAAGATTTTTTGGCACTCAAAGTTTGCTGAAAGCACCCGTTCAGCTAGAGGCAATTTGTGTAAAACCTGTATCTTGATAAGAATTATTAGATTGCTGAGGTATGCCAACCAGCAATTGTAATCGTAATCGTATTATAACGGTATAAAAGTCAATAAAAGTCAATAAAAGTCAAGCCATAAAAGTCAAGTGAGCTATGCCAATTTAATGTAATCGAACCTGAGAATATAAAATACGTTCAGGGGCCCTATGCTTTAGCGTTTTAATACCTGCTTAATTGTGTTACGCACAGTACAAAGGCTTCATTGGTATTAAACGTTGTTAAGTTGTCAATAAGTGTTATTAATATTATTAAAATTATTACAACATATTTACGTAAATAGTTGTGAGTGAAATTATTCCATCAGCATGCTTAAATAAAGATAAACTTCACGAAATTTACGTCACATATAATTATGCCCTGAAAGGATGATTAAGTGTATATGTCACAAGGAAAAGTAAAGAAGTTTTGAAAAGATAATTAAAGGCAACGAAAAACCACCTTAGTATACTAAAAAATATTTCATGTTTTGAATGAAAAAAAAAAATTAAATAAAATAAAGAAATATTAAATAATAAAAAATAAGGGAGAAAGCATGATTTTTAATTTAAGCTTATTACATGAAATTAAATTAAAATAAATTTTGTTTTATTTTTGGCCTTGATATTTCTTTTAATTAAACAAAGTAAACGCTCTTGAACTTCATTTCATTTCTTATTAAAAGCATGAAATTCATTACAAAGGCAGAACTTTATTTTGTGTCCTTAATTGGCGTAAGAGGGTTTTATACGTTTCTTCTTTCCTTTTTTTCTTTCTTTCTTCTTTTTATTTTTCACTGCCTAGGTTCATATGATAACTGCTCGCAGCAGTGCTTTTAATAACATTAGCAACTTGAATACTTACTTTCTTACTTTACGAACGACTTTTTTCTTGTTTTTTTTTTTGGTCTCCTGCTTTAACTAATTTGCTAAGGAATAGCGAAGAAAATGGACAAGAATTTAAGGTGCTAGATGCTGCTGAAAGTAGAATTTTATTAAAGCTATTTACACCCTCCTTATAAGTATTTTCATTGCTGAAAGAAAAGCTGCATAAAATTACGAATGTCACGCATAAATGATGCCGCCTAACACTAGCTATTTTGAAGGGAAATTTTTAACCCATACTCCTGCGTTCGTATACCCAACAATTTTCCTTTGAATGTTTTTCATTCGAAATTCTTAAAATTTCATACGAAAATTTCTGTGAAAATACTTTCACCTGACCATATTCGTTATGCTAGTTATTAGCACCCTCCACCAGACAAATAGGCGTCGACCGGGTAACACAACACCTGGCATAAATAAATGCTGTAACATTTATTTCTATTTTCTCTAGATTTTCTATTTTCTGTTTCAGTTTTTCATACCATTCAACACCAATGATGTTTATTTGTTTGCCTGTGTGTGTATGTATTGTTGATTTCCTATTACAACTGTTTACCTGTTTTTTGTGGCCCATAGAGTTGTAACAACTTTAACTACCATTTTGGGTGACACCTCTTTTGTGGCATGAGTTTTGGGTGTTGCCCCATGTTGTCGTTGTTGATTAAAACATTAACACACAATTTTTGTTTGTTGTTGTTTTTTTTTTCTTCTTCCTATTTTTATTTCCTTTCTTGTATTTGTATTTGTGTGTGTGCCTCGTTACTTCGGTATTGATTGTTGGCATGTCGCTTTGGTTGTTTTTAATTTGCAACAGGGGACCTACTGTTTATAAGCAGTTTAGTTGAGTTTTTTGGTAAAATAAACGATCATTGGTGTTTTCTATTTAAATAAATTGAATACAATTTACGTAAATTAACTGAAAAATAGAACAAGAAAAAGAAACTCGGGAATATTATAATAGACTTCTTGTAACAAATGGAACTTTATTTGTTATGTAATCATGACAATGTTGTTTGTAAATGAAAAATAATATTTCAATCAGCAAATTGGCTATGAAATTGAAACAAAAATATTCTTCACCAAGTTTTTAAAATTTTAATTGAAAACAGAGGAAAAAAAATAAAAAAAATAATTACCAAGTAAATCAGAACGATGGCTAACATTACTCTCTAAGTTCCTGAAAATAATAGTTTCAGTATCAAACTCAGACATGAAACCATGGAGCGCTGCAACACGAGAAATTCAAACAATGCAGGCTTTTTGAAATGCATGTTTAAGCAACAGCTTTCGAATATTCTGTACATTAAACATTTCTAATTAAAGCGCGTAACAGGACTCCAAACTTCGTGTAATCAAGCGTAGAATGTAGAAAAGATTACGTCACAGTATACGAAAATTTTGCAAATGTCATCGACAAAGGAGCAATAAACTAAAATGCACAAATGAAACCATAGTTAGAAAGAAATAAGAAATTATTAGACGAGAGCCAGTGGTTCAAACCCCTGTTAAGATATCTCGAACAAAACGAAAAATGAAAAAAGAAATTTTTCTTTGGTTAGTCAGTAAAAATGCCATGAAAAGCGTCTCAAACACTGTCATTCGGAGTCGACTTTTAACTTTATGTCCCGAAATTCATGTATAGAATTAGCACACACAACAAAAAGTAGTGTGAGAAGCTAGGTTGTAATCCTCACTGTAGGATTGTAATGACCAAATATGTATGTACATATGTATGTGTATGTAGTAAGTACATAGGAATTTTCTTTACGTTGTTGGTCAATGCTTTATTCAAACAAATCAATGGAATACAGTGCAGGTATACTGTCAACATGTGACCCGATTTCAACAGCTCATTAGGGATGAGAACTTTCGGCCCCAACTAAACATAAAGCCTTGTTTTGGAGACAAGGATATACATATGTACATATTTATGTCTTTTAAAGTTTTCAAAAAGATCGCAGAAGATTTTCCAAACCATGTTTTTAAACTGTTCTAAAGGGTTTATTTGTAGCGAACGATGCAAGGTACTTATATAACCTAGCCCAACCCAATTTTCCTTTACTCTTCAAATCTTAAGCTATTTTCTGTGTTTCTCGGATTTTGCTACTAAAGAAAATACACTTTTTAGCTGATTTTAGCACATACGAAAATATATTGGGGCAAAAATATTAACTCAGCTAATGCCAATGGCATTCCTTTCCTTTTTTATCATTCGATTCTTTTTTATTCTTTTGTTCTTTTTCCTCTTTTGTAGTTTCATAGACTGTGTAAGAAAAAGTAAATGTATGAAATCCTTATTTTCATATACTAGTGTAACGAAAACATGTTACCTCGTTATAACTGATACAAGGATCCTGCATGTGGCTCTGTTTTAAACCAATAACTGTTACTTTTTCAAAGCTAAAAATTCCACTCTCTCTCCCACTCAATGCTTATGCGGCAGAAAAGTTACATTTTGAATTCATATGCGCTTATTAGGGTGGTACATAGTGGTGTAGAATGTGTTTTTTTTCTATATTTAATAAATGAAGTTAAAATACTACAGTTTTCTGGTAATTAGCTGTGTTTGATCAGTTGTTAATTGAATTGTATGGGAGTAGGTGTGAAAGAAAAGAATACAAAAAACTTTTAATAATTTGTGCTGCCCTAATACATCGTTTTTCCATAAGTATTGAACTCATTCTGTGTATCATTTTGTGAAGTTCGAATTTCTATTCTTTCCATTTTGGTTTTATTTTCCAATTTTTTTTTGTTCTCCTTTTTTTTCAAATGCCTTCTGTGATTGCCAAGTGTGAGTCTATAACTTCAGTAACGATTTGTTCTATTTCCATATATTTTTCTTTGTTAGAAACATATACAAAGCCACCACATAACGTTTAAAAGGATAAAAAACAGTAGTGGAGTGTGTTTAACGGCAAAAAGTTTTGCACAGAAAATGTAGTCAGTAGTTTGCGCTCCAATCTAGTTCGTTATAAGATGAACTGCTTTATTATTCGTACATACATATATTGAAATTTATATGTCTAAAGGCTTTTCGGGTTTCAGGCACAATAGTTTGAATCCATGAATTTTATGAATTCTACGAAAAAAAAAAACAGGCAAAAGAAAATGTAGAATAATTCAATACAAAGTGAAGAGGATATTTATTGATTTTTTTCGTTTCATTTTTCAATATTTAAAATCATTTTAAATTGAATCAAATAAACTAATTGCCTAACAATTCACATTGAAAGGAAAAGTTCTGTTAAAGATCTCTGCTTAATGGAATATTTTTATTAAAAAATAGTCAACAGTTTAAGAAATTTGATAATTGACAGATTGATAATTGACAGATTTTTGAGCAGATTTTATTCACTCTCAGAGTTTTAGTCAGAAATCTAATGAAAATCAGAAACTCAATTTACTTTTATGCTTCCTTACTTTGTTACTCATATGCTTCTATTTAAGCTTCTACATAGTTTCTCTAATTTTTTTGTGTTGGAAACTTCCTTCGTGCCTTCGTTTTTATATTTCTTTCCATGGTTTTTTGATAATCTTTTCAGTCTACTTGTAAGTACAATTGCAGAAAATTTTACACTTGAATGCGAATGGTTTTTTTTTTTGCTGTTGTTAGGGATTTGTTTTATACGCTTAGGTTATGATAGTTTTATTCTCTTTAATTTTTTTTTTTTTTTTTGGAAAATTTCTTGACAAGCGTTTCCCGTGAGTACTCTAAGCGGTAGGAATGGTTTGGGGATTGAGCAGCAGCATCAAGACCATAAAATTTAATCTAAAAACGTAACTAAAGGATTTAGTGTTTCACATCAACTGCTGTAGAGCTACAAAAAGCTGTGAATATTAAATCTTCTACTGCAGCATTTTGGGTACTCTGAAGATTTTGTTTTTAGAATGTAAAATCAGTTCTTCTCTTCCTCTTTTGCTGTTTTAGTTCTTAATAATTAACGTGACTGTAGTACTTTTTAGCGTTATATTGATTTTGATATTAGGATTGGAAAACAAAGTGAAATAATTAAGAAGACTTTTAAGATGTACATCCTTCCCTTTTTGGTAAACACTTAAGTTTTACTAAAGTCTGCGTAGTCTAGTAGGTGTTCCAATACCTTGTACGACGGAATACAAAGAACAAATATTTCTTCGACTTTCAGAGTTGACCTTAAACTGTATGTTCTACCACTCATGGATTTAATTGCCACACAAAACATGGATGGTGTGAGAGGGTGGATAGTAATCGTATCGGATCGGATAGATCCAAAATTAACTGCGATGTAAGATTTGCTCTATGGAGAGTCGTTCGGAGTCGTACTATTACAGCTTTCCCTCCAATTATAACGTCTATCTGGCGAAGATCTAGGTTATTGTAAAGACCTGCTTATGACTATTTGCTTTTGCGTGGGCAAGTCTACAGTCCCTACTGTCCTTAGATCATACAATACCAATCGTCTGACAAAGAAACCCAAAAGTAAGTTCAACTCTTTATACCTCATGAAATTGCTCAATTTCTTTAAAAACGAACCGTGTACGGCTTAGTTCATAGGAGATCTGTCCCAAATGATTCTAATTATACTTTTGATGCATGCATATTATACTCGGCAATACTTTTTAGTCAGGTTGACGGCCTAGCTTTTCGCACCCTACAGCTTGTGTATGTTAAGCTATCCATGAGATAAGAGGAGTTTAGTACCATCTCTGAACGACAGATTTGAGAGGATTTCGCATACCTTCTGTCAAAGTGCCGCTAAGAGGAAATCTCCTAAGGAAATATTTTTCTCATGTTCCTTTTATCAGATGTCGGTTTGAATTCCAAGCTCTCATCTAATAAGCCATCATAATACGCAATAGCACGCTTCGTTTACGACTTCTACTTTGGGAATATAAAGTCCAAGTGTGGCACAATTGAATCCTGTATGATATCATGGTGCACTGGGCTTGAATGTGATAGCAATTTTAATAGGTCGCTCTTAGAATGGTGGTATCCATATTAGTTCATGGTAGCTTTGGTCGTACAAAAGGAATGCATGAATGATGAAAAGTTGAGTAATTTCTATGTATTTGCCTGCTTTGTCTAAACCTTACAGTCTCCGGTATCTGATTTATGTAGGATATCATCCAATGACGTGTTGTTATAAGCCATGTACTATTACTGATTTATGGGTGCAATTGTTTGTTAAACTCATGTTTAAGACTTAGTATGCATTGACGAAAGATTATTATTTCTAGCGAAAAATTCGATCGGTATTATTAAGTGTAGTTTTGTGCAACTGTCTCTTTGTGCTCGAATTTAAGGAAATGAATAGGAAGTTTAAAATGTATAATAATCTTTCTTCTTAGATTTTAGTTTCATTTAAGCAAATACAACACATTATGATGTCCAATATCCTATACATATGCATTGTTTTCCAGACATTTCAATCGCCCCAAAGATATGCTATTAATTTTGTTCAACTATTTGTTCAACTCTTTCTTTTTCTTTGTGTTGATTTCTTAAGAAACTCATTTATTTGTTTCCTTTTCGTTTTTCAATATAATATTTGCTTAAGTACTTAGACATGTTGATTTTAAACAAATTTATTTGCATGAATGTTTTACAACGAAAAATAATCCCAAAAAGTATGCTTCATATTCTTTTGTTCTGCTCTCATATTTTTCAGTAATTCTTTATGACTTTTTAACAAGTAAAATACAAAACGAACAATATAATAAAAAAAAACCAAAACAAATAATAAATATTTTCCTTTATTTAAAATAAAAGAAAAAGAAAAAACCAACAAATATTTATAATAAAAAAATATATATAAAATAATGCATATGTACATATGTTATATACATACATATGTATGTGTGTATTTGTATATTTATATATAGAGCAGGGGAGGTCAATATTTAAAATCTCTTGTCAAAAGACAGCAAATAATATAAAAAATAAAAAAGAATAGGTATTGACAAACAGCAGTTGTGTAGAGAGAGGGAGAGAGAGAGAAAAAAATTGTTGCTTTTAGACCAATGTTTTCATGTTTTCTTGTTATTTTTTTTGAAAGATGAAAAACAAATTTTATTTTTTAACATTTCTCTCTTTATAACAGAGTATTATTTTTCCGTTATTTTTTTCGGTAAAATTTTACTCAAACATATTCTGTATAAAAAAATTTATTTTTCTTTAACTTTTTTTCGTTTTATTTTCTGTATTTCTGTATCAGCAAAAAATTAATACTTGAATGCACAAAATGTTCCCCAAATACATGGTCCTCGTGTACTAATAATAAAAATAAAAACCAAAAATAAAAACGAAACGAATTTTGCAAAATACTTTCATATTAAAACTGATTTTATCTGCATTACCATAAGAACATAAAGTATCGACAACAGACCAAAAAAAAAAAAAATACATTTTAAATTTAAAATAAAAAAAATTTCATATCTTTCATGTCGTTATTAAGCCAAATACAAAACCCAACGAAAAAAGAATAGAAAAAAATATATTTTTAATATCGCTTATATCTCTTCTTTCAAACGACTTCTTTTCTTAGATAAAAATCCATGGAAAATTGTTATTCTTTTCAAACAAATACTGTTTCATCACATATGAGAGTGAGAGAGGAAGAAAACAAACTGTAGATTATTTTGTTAGTAAAAAAGCAAATAAAATGAATACACATAAAATTTAAAATAAAAATATATAATTTTTATTGCAGTATTCTCTAGATAGATAGGATTGAAAATGATAGAAAAACAATTTCTAATTTCATGGAAAATTTATTAAAAGTTGTGGTATACCTCATGACACTTATTAAAGGGAGAAAAGTTGAACTCTAGACTTGTAGGATGTGGCATTTTTAACGAAATTTATTGTATTTACTCGATATATATTCTCACTGAACGCAGTATACTGTTTCATATACGCTCTATCACATGAGCTCAGATTAAACTCAGGTGTAGTAGTACAAGAATAAAGTAGCCGTAGTATACCCTGAGATTAAATATAACTGACATGAACAGTTTCTCCAAAATCTCTCGTTCGGAGCCGACTTTAAACTGTAGTGTCCCGTCACTCATGTATAAAAATTAGCACACATAACATAAGTGATATGAGAAACTAGGTCGTAATACCGACTAAAGGATTGTAATGACCGATTATGTGCCACTAAGTTCTATACGATTCTCTTCTATCTTTTAAAATATTTTTAATTTTCCTTAGTAATCTTCTCTTTAACTATCAATGCTGACTACTCTTTTATCTTTCATATTCTTTTCATTGTAGTCAATGTCCTTAACAATTTAAAGCGGTAACCTAAGGTAGAATTAGCCCAACGTCCATGTAACTAAAGGAGATTGTATCCGTTCCACGCTTATGAAAATAAATGAGATAGAGATTGCGCAACTGGAATGTAATTTCAGTAAGCATTTGAATTATGTTAGTATGTTAAAAATGAACATACGTTGCGTGAACGTTTTGCTAATTCTACCTTAATTAATTCAAATAAAGAATCATGGAAATAGAGAACATTTAATTACACTCAAGACAAAATGTCAGTTGTTTGCTTATAAATACGACAACCAAATATGTCAACTGAAAGTATGGATGGAAAATCATAGGCTCTTGTTATTTTGAGCATGAAAAACCAAACCTGCTTTGCCTTGAATAAACAGTCTGATGAATGTTCTTGAAGGCGATTGTTCGTGACTTCGCCTTCTCGAAATCTCTATGAATGTAAACATGTTGTTTACATTCAATATTGTTGTTTGTGTATTTTGTTTAGATTTATTCTTATAGTATTGTTTGTGGATTTTTGTTTACTTGTTTACTGGTGTTTGTTGTTATATTAAGCAGTACGATAATTTGTAAGCAGGTTTGTTTACTACATTGTTTTGTTTTAGTAGCTTTAGTTTATAATTTTTATGTTAAGCGATGTAAAAGCAAAACACCAGTATCTTGATTTTTCATTTTCTAATATGTTGCTAATTTTAATTATGACTCGCAGAATTCATAGTTTAACATCGCATACGTACCAGAGGTTTAAGGAGCTATTCTATTATCAAAGGTTTAGCCAAAATACTATCTTTAGGTTTTTTAAAGATGTCAGACTAGAGGTTTGAACTCCCGAGCACTAGTCTAGTAAGCCAACACACTACTCATCAAACTACTGGGATTACCATAATGGAATGGGCTCTAGCCAAATAATGAACAATATTTTCCAAATCATATAATTTAAGGAAGCATACGCGTTTGTGTGAATTCGATATTGAGCTACAATATTCGTATGCGAAAAGCTCTTCTTGCAACCTTTCTTTGAACCTTTTGTGATTGTAACATATCTCGTGGTGTATATTAGATGAAATGATATGTTGTCTGGCATGGTCCCAAGGAGAAGACTTTCAAATATATTTTGTACTAAAGGAGGAGTCTATTGCTCATCCATCAAAATATATCGAATGGATATAGGCCCATATTTACTAACGGTAAAAGCAGACATGAAGTAGCCGTAGTTTAGTAGGTAGTGTGTTGGTCTTCCTCTCAGCAGTCTTCTAAAAAAAAACTCTGAGAATGAATAAAATAGCTATCAAAAATTTTTCAAACATCTGTCGTTAGAAGTCGATTCTAAACTGTAGTTCCCGCCGCTCATGGATGAAATTAACATAAGTGGTGTGAGAAGCTAGGTTGTAGTCCTGACTAAATAGTTGTAATGACCAATTAAGTAAGTAAAGTAGACATTAGATCGTTAAGGAGTGGATAGATTATATCTAACGTTATCTAAGAATGTTGGATATCTCCGAAAGTTATCCTCATAAGGTTTCTAGGCACAGAGAAGTTGAAGATAACGATAACACCAAGGCACTTGTATACACTCATATTGGATTGGCATTCCTTTTCAGAGTGGTAAACAAATAGTGCCACATAAACTCTTCTCTTTTGGAAAAAAAAGAGGCGATCATGAACTCACGTATTGAAAGAGACCAGATAGATCTTGTCCGATATTGGTATATGTATACGGGATAAAATTTACGTTAAACTTGATCAGAGTTCATCTTAGGGATTTCACAGTAGTAACAACGCGACAATGGCAAACGATCAGAGGCTGGCGACATCTTCTGTGTCATTGTGTAGCATTTGGTTTTCTGTGGCAAAGTATTCTAGAACCCCCACAGTTTATTGAACTCTTTTTAAATTTTCATTTCAAATTATTTGTTTTCTCTTGATTTTTAAATAAGAATTCCAAATCGTATGCCCTTAGACGAGCTTAATAAATTTCCCGAAAACTTTTTTTCTTATTCTCAACTAAAGTCCAAAATTTATTACCGAAAATATTTTTCCATTTAAACATTTCATCCCGTTGGACTCTACTCTACTTTACTCTACTTTGGTCTTAAAGTGACATGATAAAAGTGACAGAGAAATGTGTTTGAAACCAAATTGATTCTCTTAACACTTCTTTGAGATAAAAACAGAAAGAAAATTCAACACTTGGCATGCACAGTTTAGACCAACCAACATACAGAGAAAGGAGCACTAAAACAAATTGAAAATTTTTTTGTAAAAAACGTAGCGGCAAAAAAGCTGAAAAACGATTTGTGGTAGTGTTTCCTAGTCCTCAATTTAAGATATGAATCCAAAAAATGCAATTGAGTACACCATGGATGCATGCATGCTTGCTTGTATGAAGCACTGAATAGTAAAATGACACTGTCAATGGGTTATCAATCTTTGAAACTCTCTCTCTCTCTGTAGTGGTATAGCAAACACACACACACATACATACGGTCTTTTAAGCTTATATAGTGGTTTTATGGGGAAAACCTTTCATGATTTCAGTTTCATTTTTACCAAAAAAAAAAAAAAAGGAAGAGAAAAAAGTCGAGAGAAAAACAGAAAGAAAATAAAACGTTATGCTGTGAAAGAGAAAACTAATCTTAAGAAATAATGCTTCTGCTGATATATAATCCCCTCGTAGAAGTTGTTGCCATATCGTTTTTATTTTCATTTCTTTTAATATCCTTTCAAGCTTATACATATGTATATGAGTGTGTATGTGTGTGTGTATGTAAGTTGGTTTGACGAAAAATCCCATATTTCGTATGAAACCAGCTTTAAATGTTCCATTTTACTTTTTGGCTGCTTTTTTTTTACGTCAATTTTTTAAGATTTTCTCTCCGTTTCGTTTTTTTCTGCTTCCATGTCTCTGGCACGTTTTTAAAAGTTGAATTAGTGACGGATTTCATTGAAAACTTTTCAAAACAGTGAGCTTTATAAACATTTTGTTTTCATGTGTATGTGAGTGCATTCACAGTGTGTGTGTGCAGTAAATGATTGTGTAACTGTCTGTGCATTAAGTTTTTTCTCTCTTATTTTTGAATTTTCTTTCATGTATTTTTTTTTCTGAAGATAAATTGTCTTGTCTGAAGAATCTCAGCAAAGTAAGAAAGTAGGTACACTTGTATTGGTATGTATTTGTATGGATCTTCATGTTATTATAACGGAAGTGGGTGTATCTGTATTTCCGTTTTCGTTTATTGATTCTCTGTTGCATTGAGGACTGGCAGTACAGGGTTTCAAGTGATTAAAGTTAAGATTATTTGATGAGATTTTGTATTTAAAAAATCATTCGTTTCTAATAATGGGCTTGGTGGCCAACATTTACTTGAAAGTTAAGTAGTTAATTTAGTTCAATGAAAAACCCCTGTTTGATAGAAATTAATAAGCTTGTGGCAATTTATTTGAGGTTAATATGCCATCGATTATAATTCTCATCAGGAGAATTTCTTTAATTTTTTCTACAACTTATTAATACATTTTTTTTATGGTCCAAACCCCAGGTCAGGTCCAAACCCCAGGTCAGATATCAAAACGAAATAAAAAAAATATTTCTTCGGCAGCTTCCTCTGGCAAAATCTCAGAGAGCAAAATAAAATTGCCATGAAAAGTTTCTCAAAAAATCTGTTATTCGGAGTCGACTTTAAACTGTAGGTCCTGCCACTCATGTATAAAATTAACACACACAACATAAGTGGTGTGAGAAGCTAGGACGTAATCCTTACTAAAGGGTTGTAATGACCAATTATTTATTTTACGAAAATTAAAAATCTAGATACTGGTGTTTTACTTTTACATCGCTTAACATTAAAATAATAAAAAAAAGCTACAAAAACAAAACAATGCAGTAAACAAACCTGTTTAAAAATTATCGTACTGCTTAATATAACAACAAATACCAGCATAAAAAAATGGTAAAGAAGTAAACAAAAATACACCAACAACACTACAAGAATAAATTTAAACAACGATGTTTACATTTATAGAGATTTCGAGAAGCCGAAGTCATGAACATTCGCCTTCAAGAATATTCATCAGACTGTTTACTCTGTCATATAAAAGACAAGGCGCAGCAGGCGTTTTAGTTAATGAAGTTTAGTCAGTCTTGTGTGAAGACGCGGTGTGTTTGAAGAGAATAATCGTGGTTTGAAGATCTCCGTTACAAAGATCTGTCGAATATTTGCTTAATAATTGTTATTGTGTATGCAAATGGTATAAACAGAGGAATAACAAAGAAAAGCAACTGTTGTTGTTAACATAAAGTTGTGAACAGTGGCACACAGAATTGTGCGAATAATAAAGAATTTTTAATTAAAATTAAACACAAATTTATTTTTATTTTATCTACGAAAGTTAAAAGGTAAAAACGTAACAGTATGTATGTATGAAAAGGTCATAGGCGGATATTTATTATTTTCCGTCTTCAGATTTCAGAAGAGGATTGTTTTTTATTAAACATGATGTGGGAAGACGAATGCATAAGTATTCACCTTTGAAATGGAAAAAACGTTCTCTAATTCGAATAACTCTTCCTCATCAGAATACATGCATGTGAAGAAACATACATACATAATTGGCCATTACAACCCTTCAGTCAGGATTATTGACCTAGTTTCTCACACCACTTATGTTGTGTGTGTTAATTTTATACATAAGTGGCGGGACCTAGAGTTTAAAGTCGACTTCGAACGACAGATTTTTTGAGAAACTTTTCATGGCAATTTTATTTACTCTCAGAGTTTTTGCCAGAAATCTGCTGAGAGGAAATCGCCGAAGAAATACTTTTTGTATATTGTTTTGATGTCTGCCCTGGGTCTCGAACCCTGGCTTTTACGTCTAATAAGCCAACACACTACCTACTAGACTACGGCGACTACGGTAAAGAAATTTTCTCATAAAATACATGGGCATTTCCGAAATATGCACTCTTTTGTAATTTTTATCTCCCACTCTCAATATTGCCATATTGTTGGGCAAAAGTTTCAAACAAATTTTATTACTTTATGCTCCAATCATTTTAATTTTCTGCACTTTGTGAAAATAAAAAATTTTTACCTTATATTGGCCATTTTCAGTTGACCACATGGGTTGTGTTACAGAACAACAACAACAACAACATTTAGAAAATTATTTCCATATGGTAACACAAAAACAAAAAAGAGAGAACAGATTCAAATTAAACACCAACTACAAATATAGAAACAAAAAAAAACTAAAATTGTAATAATAAAAAAAAAATACAACAAAAAACAATTGAAGTTAAAATTAATTGCTTGTTTTTCAAAAACCAAAAACTTTTCAATCTGTGTATGTGTTAGAATAAAAAAACATACGTTCATACATACATACCTAACATACATATGCTACGTACATACGTTTATACATAAATGCATACCCACTGATATGTGAACAGAAAAAAAGGAGGGAATTTCTATGCCAAAAGTCTGTTAAAAAAGAGAGTTTATTTGTATTGAAAAAAGTTTAGGTTTTTATTGAAATAAAATTAAAAAACTATATAATATTGGGTGAGAGCAAAAGTAACCTTGTGTGTCTCAATCTTTCTTTCATGTTTTCTTTATTGGAAATTTTTATGAGCATTTTTCCTGTTTTTTTTAAGGGAAATTCCTTTTTCCCCAACCCAATAGTTTTTATATCATATTATAGGTTTTTTTGTGTAACAAATGGTTTTTATTTAATTTTTAATTTCAATATATTGTTGTCAGGTGTTTTTCAAAACAACAACAAAATTATAGTTTGAAGTGTTTGAGATTTTTCTCCCGCTCTTACCCTCACTTTTTTTTGATGCTTTTACTGACTTTTTTTGTTGTAAACTGGTAATTAAATTGGTTTCATGCGGCGAATATGGTTTTAAACGTTCATTCTATAAAACAGAAACAATGTTTTCTTAGCGTAGAGTTTACTTCCGAACTAGGCAAACCCACATGGGTGAGGTTATTTGAAGACAACTTATTGGCTTCTTAAAAGACCACAACTACTACTAGCTCAAGTTGAAATTAATATGGAACGTCATGTTTATAGAGATCAGAAAAAGGCAACATAGCATAGTTTGTGATTCCAATGCATTTTCAAATATTCGAAAACGATTATTATTGCAGTATTGGACCAGAGCACCTTCGTGAAAGCCATGCCCATCTGTTATTAAGTACTCTATAGAATATTATTGTTTACCAACGGGAGACCTATTTGGGAGTGTCTGTTATAGTGAGGTTCTGCGAACGAGGGGTCAAAACATCGACCAAAGTTTCCATGGAAACCATTTCAAAAGCTGTTGTAAAACCAATTAACAGTGCTATGCGCCAAATCAGCCATGGAATTTCTCACAAAATTCTGCGCTCGCTGATAAAACGACCAGAATCTGGCTCAGAAACAATTGAAGAATGTGTAAATAGAGTATGCCCGTTTGACAGATCTGATTTGAACCCTTTGGACTACAAATTGCAGACAATTTTGAGGAAATAGTTAACCAAAAAAGATTCCCCAACTTTGACTCTTTAAGACAGCCTTGACTGGTGCTGTGGCCAATTTTTTCATTGGCAGAGTGCGTGCGGTTAATGGTGTTGGGTCAGTACGAATTAAGATGTGCGTGAAGGGCGTAGTATTATAGATAGTGTGTTGGCTTACTAAACGAGAACGTGGTTCAAACACCAGCTATGACAACTGTAAAATATATCTTCGACGGCTTCCTCTCAGCAGTGTTCTTGCAAAATCTCTGATGCTTAGGCTACTTCTAGATAGTCTGTTATATAAGTCGCCGTAGTCTATTAGGTAACATATTGACTTATTAGACAAGAGCCCGTGCTTCAACCCATAGCTATAACATCTCGAAAAACTCAGACAACGAAAACTTAAAAACATATATGCCGACTTTCGGCAGTATTTTGGCAAAAACGAAGCATGAAAAGTTTTTCAAATCTGTCGTTCGGAGTTGACTTTGAACTTTAGATCCCGCCACTCATGTACAAAATTAACACACACATCATAAGTGGTGTGAGAGGCTGGGTTGTAATCCTGACTGAAGGGTTTTATTGACCAATTAAGTAAAAAAAAATTTTACAGAAAAATTTTATTTCCTAAAAAATTTTTTGCAGAAATTTATTGGGCTTTCTTCCTTAATTTCCTATGTGTAGCATATTCATTAACGTCATTGTAATAAATTATCTTCAAAATATGCAAAACTACACACACTACGAGTATAAAACTGAAGTATAAAATGCCATTAAAAGCATTATCTTACGCTTCGTCTCGTTCTTTCTTTCACTATCTGCAGAACATAGATGGAAGCCATAAATAAAGGAACAACAAATACCAAACGTAGTAGACATTAAACAAAAAAAATTTTTTTTTCTGTTTTTCTTACTTATCTTATCGTATTGTTTTACGGACTTAGCCTGTCTTGTATGCTGCTGCAATTTTTATCCCAAAACATACTTTAACTCTGCATTTATTTCATGGTGTCATTTCGTTTCGTTTCAATTCGTTTCGTTTAGCTTTTTTTGTTTTTGTTTCCATTTCTATGACATCCCAAAAGAACATTTTTTCAATTTTCTAAAAACACTTCTTGTTGGTTTTGTTCTTCGGTCCTGTGCTGTGTTGTGTTGAAATCTCATCAGTGCTGACATACATTTTACTTCATAGACAAGCATAACAACAACAACAGTAGCAGCAATAACAACAATAACAACAACAAAAGATGCATTTAAATATTGTACAACTTCTCGAGAATAAATTTTCCAAATATGAGCATGACTATGTCCTGTACAGCCAGCCTTAAATGCAGGAAAGAGAGTGAAGTAGTAGAGTAGCGAGCATATGATGCAAGGACATATACTTACTCATATGCAAATGTATTAGTTAACATATATGCACTCAACATAATTTATTATAAAAAAAGAGGCAAAAAGGATGAAAGAAAAATAAAACATTAGAAAACAGGATAAAAATAGGATAACAGAACAAAACAGAAGGTGTTGGACTACTCCAGATAATTAATGTGTATAAAAAGATCTCTCAATGGACTCAATAGTTGCCAACAATAAAGTAAGTTTCTGTGAAACAATATGTTCGTCTACGGGTTTTAAAACAGAATCCAGAAAATAATTAAAAAAAAAACAATCGACAAACTTATTCGGTGAGTTTGTCGACAATGTATATGAACATACGAGGTTGCTTCCACAAGTCCTAGGCGTTATGATTGAAACCCAGTTACTCATAGTGGTTCTGCACTGAGTACTTGAAGTTTTCGCCACTGGACCTGGTGGTGTATGTTGTGAAGCCACCCACAATCTTGAAAATATCGATGAATTGGCGGATTGTAGCTTGTGGATCTTCGTAGGCAAGTGAGCAGTGTGTAGACTTACTAGACGAGTGCTGATGAGTTCATTTTATGAACTGAAAAGGAACATAAAAATAAATTTCTTTCGGCAACTCCCTCTCAACCATAAGACTGGCAAAGAGTAAAATTAAGGCTGTGTGGGAAGCCAGGTCGTAATTGTGATTAAAGTGCTTTAATGGCCAACAAGTCGCCGTAGTCTAGTAGGTAAGCTTATTAGACGCGAGGCCACGCTTCAAACCCCAAGTCAGACATATCGAACAAAACAAAATATGAACAAATATTTCTTCAGCGACTTCCTCTCAGCAGATTTCTGGCAAAAACTCTGAGTGGAAATAAAATTGCCATGAAAAGCTTCTTAAAAATTTGTTGTTCTGAGTTGATATTAAACTGTAGGTACTGCCATTCATGTATAAAAATTAACACACACAACATAAGTGGTGTGAGAAGTTATGTCGTAAGCCTGATTGAAGGGATGTAATGACCAATTGGACCTACTACTACGACCTACTAGACTACGGCGTCTTCTCATCTACCAAATTAGTAGTAATTTATTCACTCTGACCGTGGACAACGACGTGTATTCGTTGAATGTACTTCTGGGCACATTCAATTTGGCAATTGACCCGAATTTTCTTCGAAAATAATCTTCAGTGCTGAGGCCTTTTTCTGGATGAATCGTTACGTAAACAAAACTGGACGTGGAATGAAAAAGTCATTGTTTGATGTGGATCCTGTGCTGACCCCTATTTCTTTGAGAATGAAAAGGGCCAGGCCATTCATTAACGAGCTTTATGGGTCAATGATTGCCAATTTTTGTGGTCTGAATTTGATGATTTGGTTACTAAAGACATGTGGTTTCAACAGAATGGCACTACGTGAGGCAAAGCTCATGCCAAATTGGATATTCTGTACCAGCGATTGGAAGGCATGGTAGTCTCACGTGCAGGTAATATGAACTGACCAGCGTGATCGATATTTAACGTCATTAGACCTCTTCGGCTGGGGGTCTCAAGTGTATGTGAATAAGCCACATAACCCATGCTATCGGTCAAATTCAGTCAGCCATAAAATATTGTTCATTTTGGATGCGTTCCACACAGAGGCATTGGCTTAGCTTAATAAAACTTAGCTCACTGCAGGAAACTAAAAAATTGTTTTTCTTATTATCTCTTCTGCTGCTACGTTGTGACTATATTTTTGCCACCATAGCATCATCGTTAAAAGACAGAGAGAGAGAGAGAGAGAGTGAGAGAGAGAGAGAGAGAGAGAAAAGAAAATTTGTAGTTGATTTGTTGGTTTCCAGTACATAAAACTGCAGATTAATTTGATTAATACCCACATCTTAAATGTAATGGAACGTAAACGCATCAAATGTCTACCATAATATGGTACAATACTAAACACGATAAAATATTCAAAAATCCTTTGAGATTTCAAGAGGCTGCCAAACCATACAAAAACAAATATACTGGTATAGTTACATACCATATATACATGCGTATGTACATACCAAAAGGAAACTCTTATGAAAGTCGAAATAAAAGGGAAAACTAAAGCAGAAAATGTCTAATTTAGCAAAGAAAATCTTTTTTTTCTTTCTGTGCAAACTGAAACTCTCTTTTCCTTCGAACACTAGAAATGTAGAAATAAGGATTTATTGAACTGTATGTGTATGTGTGCAGGTATATGTACGTAGTTGTGGTTTAACATCATAAATGTTCGAGTTCATTGCTCATTTACAAGATTAATGGCTATAAAATGACCTCGTCTATAATCATTTGCTTTATGTCTGTGGCTTAGCAAGTATAACATTTAATGTGTATATGTATGTTTGCGTGTCTAGAAGTTTATTTAAGTGTGTCGATATTAATGTTTACTTATACACTTTTATTCAAGCATTCCTATCAAACAGTTCAATACAGAATACTTTTGAATTTGTGACTTGACATTCATTCTTCCTTCGTTGATTTAATTCAAATTAATGTCTTCGTACAACAACACATCGGAAACTTATTTCTTATCTTTTAGCAGCTCAGTTTGTTGTTGCCAGAAAATCATTTGTTTGAAGTTTGTTTCGAATTTTTATTGTAAATTTCTTTCGATTTTCTTTAACTTTATTTGGCAAGAATTTTGCTAATAAAAAATAATACCAGGAGTTAAGGAATTTTAACAATGAAAACCAAAAAAATTTAAAAAATAATTGTTTTTGTTTGAAAATAGTTAGGGAAAGTTACAGCCCAATCTCGGAAAGTTGAAGAATCAAAAAGAAACATTTAAATAAGCGGGGTTAGCTGCTACCATGATTTGAAGAGAAAAAATTGTCGTTATCCGGCTCAAATCCGTGCCTGACAAATAATCTGAGAACTCTGGTCTTGACTGATATCGCTGTGGCCGTTAAAGTAATGAGCGCCCAGCAAGAGTCACAAGTTTCACACGAAAATCATGATCGTAGACTGAAAATGCGAAAGATAATGAAAGCCAAGGCTAATTTACATGTGATTTAAATTGGCGATAAACGTTCGGGTGCGAAGAAAAATGCAGACTCAACACAACTGATCAGAAAAAAAAAAAAATAATCCTATTAGGGGCTTTTTCTCGAAGCGATGTTAATTTGTCGGCCATTTAACGTAAGTCGACCATTTTTTGTGAAGCAACACTTCAACATTAACTAGTTTTTGGCTTATTGGGTCGATTGTGTGTGAAATTAATTAAGATTTTAAACAAATAGCCACACATGGTCATTATCTACATACATAATTATAAACCTTCAGTCAGGATTACGACATACATTTATGTTGTGTGTGTGTTAATTTTATACATGAGTGGCGGAACTTACATTTTAAAGTCGTCGTCCACGAACTACAGATTTTTGAGAAACTTTTTCATGGCAATTTTATTTACTCTCAGAATTTTTGACAGAAATCTACTGAGAGGCAGTCGCCGAAGAAATATGCTTTTTTATTTTGATTTGTTGGAGATGTCTGACCTGGGCCTTGAACCGTGGCCTCACGTCTAATAACACACTTCCTACTAGACTACAGGGGCTGTACTTTTTTAAGTGTGGATAAAACATAGATGCATCACAACTCATAAGAGACAAAACAGCAGTCAAATCAATAGTTTTCTCTAGACGATTGGATGTTATAGAAGACCTACGTGGATTTGTCGGCCAATAAATTTTTGGCGTAAATTTTTTGTAATACATGAGATGTTGACTAGCTTTGAGAGGGCAAAACAATCTACTGCGTATTGAATTAATTTTAATTAAGAATTTTAAAAAAAAAATAACCACACTTGGGCATTCAATATGTTCTTTTGCTCCAAGATAATGCAATGGTTTACAAAACTGCAGTTTCAATTCCAAAAACTAATTCTTCACTTTTACCTACCGGGAGCATAAGACTTCTTACGAGGCTTACATCTGTTGTTTTCCTTGCCTTTCAACGAGAACAAGACAGTGCCAGAAGAGATGTTCCATATTCCCTTCTTCGTTACAATATCAAAATCCTTTACCTTCAGTAAGCCAAGACAAAAACAAAACTATAAACGTTTAAACTATTATAATGTTTGTGCACCTCATTAAGAGACAATAGCTGCAGTAAAACGCATTTCTAATCCTCAACAAAAAAGATTTCAAGGTTCTACAGGAGTAAGGCTGCTCTGCAGATATTTACTAAGTTTGTAGAAACAAAAGCTTATGCTAGTCTTTCCATAGTTGCCTAAACAGCAAGAAGTTCTAGGTGGAATGACCTGAAAGCCTCTCTAATACGCTTTGTCTTAGATACTTCGCATACATTTGGAAACCTAAATACCTATGAGCTGTGGGTTCATTTGTGTAAAAATTAATCTTTCCTACTGCCTGCTGTTTCCGCCTTCCATGCCTTCCTTTTTGAATTCAAGGAAATATTACAATTATTTTGCGGTACAACAGCGGTGGTATGATCCACTGTGCTTTTCGGAGATTATTCCCTTGCTAGTTTTAAAATAGCTCCAGGTATTCCCTTGCTATTGCCAAGCACTCTTCAGGAGAATACCAGAGATTGCCATTGGCCATTACTTTACATACATACTTAATTGGTCATTACATAATCAGGATTACGACCTAGCTTCTCATACCACTCATATTGTGTGTGTTAATTTTATTGTATTCATGAGTGGAGGGTGACTCCGAAGGACAGATTTTGGATATATATTTTCGTATTTCGTTTTGCTCTAGATGTCTGATCTGGGGTTTAAACCGTGACCTTACGTATAATAAGCCTAACTACCTAATAGACTACGGTCACTTTACGGCCATTACTTTACCTAACTAAATCCGCACTTTGTCAGATTCAGGAGTCCCATTTGGAATAGAATGTAAACCACTATGGAAGTGCGTCTTAACCTCACTATATAAAGTCGGAGTTGGTTGCATTTGCGTATTTATCTGTATAAAAATTGTAAACTGTATTCTACAAACGTTTAGGTTTCTAATTCCAATTCATTTTCTTTTTCTTTCCTTAAATATTTCATTCGAAAATTATCGAACTGGGTATTGATGAGTATACGTTTCCAATTAAATTTTTTTTCTATATTTAAAGCAAATAATTTTAAAGTCAATAAATTTTCCAATTTGTTGTTTTCTCTTTTTTCTTTAATGGATGGTAACAAAGCATATACAAATTGATCAACAACAAAAATTTCTCTTGAAACATGGTCTCATAACATAACACTGTTCTTCATTTGCCCCCGAATTCTAAATGAATTTATTTCAAAAAAAAAACAATCCAATTATCATATAAATCGACAATACACATACAACACACATACACGTCCTCATTCTTTTGCCAATACACACACACATACACCTCTACAAGCTACACAAATATTTACAAAAATAAAGATTGCGAAGGAATCAAAATAAAAATGAACAGAAAAACAGAAAAAAAAAACTGAAAAACTAATGGAAATTTACATTTTTACACGAATATTACAACACAACGATAAATTTTGATTTGATTACATTTATTACATACATGTACAATGTACATACACTGTGCTGTAATGTTGATACACAAACACATGCACATACATGCAGCAGCAGCAGCCATGACACTTACATTTGATTTAAACATACTCATACTCTACAACCTTTCAATATTCGTGGCCCTTTTGCAAATATGTTTAGCTGAGCAAATAAATTCTCTTCTACATACACACGTGGGTAAGAGAAAGTGTAAGAGGGAGAGAGAAAGAGGGAAAGAGAGAGAGGGAAAGAGAGAGAGGGAAAGAGAGAGAAAGTATACAAAATTCACCTTTAAATGTGTTCCTGCACACGAGTTGAAGGGGGTGGCTGGTGTAGAGAGGGAGTTGAAACAAACATTGACAAACGTTATTAATGTCTTCGCTTTTATTGATGGCGGGGACTTGTCATTTAAATATGTGAACCCCACAAGTATTTGCCACTCAAATAATGGCAAAAAATTTTCAAGCTTGGAATAGGGCTCACAAAAAAGTAAGGAGAACAAATATTATTGGCTGAGTAACTTAAAAAGTGTGGGATTTTTGAAAATTTTTCACTTTCTAGGTTTTGGAGGATAAAAACGAATCGAGGTAATGACGGAAATACTATTTAGAAGAGAAGACTGCTCTAGTGAGAGCCTTCTACATCTTACTTACTTAATTGATCATTACAACCCTGTAACCAGGTTTGCGACTTTACTTCTCACGCCACCCATATTGTGTGTGTGTATTAATTTTATCCATGAGTTATGGGACTTACAGTTTAAAGTCAATTCCGAACGGCACATTTTTTGAGAAATTTTACATGGCAAGTTTTATTTATTCCTAAAGCTTTTGCCAGAAGACTGCTGAGAGGAAGTCGCCAAGAAATATTTGTTCTTATTTCGTTTTGTTTGAGGTGGCTGAGCTAGGGATTGAAGTCTGAGGTCGTGCCTAATAAGCCAACTCACTATCTACAAGACTATGACTACTGCATCGTTCTACTCAAACAGCAGACGCATGGAACAAATGTCTGTTTTAAAAAAATTCGCTCAAATGACACCTTCAGGCCATAATGAGGAGCAAATACTTTGATTTTCCCAATGCAATGGCTATTCCGAACCTATAATTGAGCTTCACCGCTGAATAAAATTGTTTTCGAAAAATTAGCATTGAAAGCCTGTTACTCAAGCTCCCAATCAGCATATCTGCAGCTTGTGAATGGCCAGCAGGCTTGGTTTTTAGCGAGAGTAGCCGCAACTATTGAGAATCCACAAACAGGTGGAAACAGAAGCAATATTTTTAGGACTGCATACGCTATTATGAATCGCCTGCGCGACCACAACAAACTGTGACTATCTGCCACAGTTTCTGTGAACAGACGGAATATTTTCGGCAGTGCATACAATATGCTGATCCACTTGTCTGACCATGCTTCCAGCCTCCTCAAATTTCTTTACAATTTTGTTAATTCTTTGCTCATTAGATGGAAATAGGCCGAGGTTTACATCTTGTAGGAGGTTTTAAATACTTTTACAAGTTCTTCAGTTCTTAAACGATCCATATTTGTAAATGGAAAACGTTTCACGCAACAAATGATTCTTCAGATGTAAGACAGACCCGATAGGAAAAGAGAATGCACAAATTTTTAATAAAAATATGGCAAAATTCTATTTCACGACCAAATTTACCACAAAAAATTCATTACGTCCGTACACTGTATTCTACATCGAAAGCATTCCTTTTAACATCTGCACGTTTATTGAACTCATATTTCATATGACAACCGGATACAGTGAGACGAACATGGCTAATATATACGACTGGGATTTTGTGGTTAAGAAACGGCAACATATTTTACATGATTGTTTAAGAGACCTGTATATTTTTGTGTATATAGGTGTGTGCGTGGGAGTAAGTTTACAAAAAAAAAAAAATGGAAGACAAAAAATGAATCAAATTTCACATTTGGTTATACAATGTTGTTGTTGTAAAATGCATATTTATCTCCCATCTGTCAATGTGCATTGGCATTTCCAAACAGAAAAAAAAAACTAAACGAAACGAAACTTGAGTTTGTTGTCACACATACACCTGTACTTAAACATTTACACGCACGTCCTCATATTCAATACTCAAATGCAAACATTAGCTACACATATACATACATATATACACATTATATGTGTATATGTATGTATAAATGTGTTTAAAAATGAAATACACAAACACAAAGAAAAAAATCAACAGAGAAAAGAGAAAATTTACCCTGTATATTTTGTATTTAAAAAAAAAATTTGGGGGTGTGTATACATATATTTGAATATGTATTACGAAGTATATTTGTGTGTGTGCGTGTGTGTGTTTATTGTTTATTTATTTTAAAATTCCATGTGTATTTTTTTTAGAAACTCATGGCGTGCAGACAAATCCTTACAAATCCATTAAACTCGTGTGTATATTTATTTAAAATTTATATGTTCGTGTATGCATGTATATGAGTGTCAATTTGCATGTGGATTAGTTTTATAAACAGTTACGCTTACATACACATACATACATGCATACTTATGTATTGTATGCCTGTATTTATACGTAATTTAAATGTTTAACATTTTGGTAGACATGAACAAAAAAAAAATATTTCTCTTGAAACTTTTTTCCCACTGAAATGAAATTAAAAAAAATATTATAAAAAAATAATAATAATAAAAGCGTACAAAAGGTCAAGGTTATATTTTAAACATTCTGTTGTTCTACATTTTAAATTAAAAACATTGTGAATTTAGTTTTTAGATAAATTAACTCGAAATGCGTTGTTTTTTTTTTACATGAGGGTAGTTTAATGGAAATGTTATCAGTTGCAGTGTGTTTTTCGTTAGAGGACGTAAATGTAATTGATCTTTCCCTCAATAGTATACTATACATACATGAATGAGGAAATAAATTTTTCAAACTAAAAATTACAATTTGTAAACCAGTTGATTAAAATTTTACTTCAAGAGATCTGTTTGTATTACCAAGTAAAAGAGTGAATTGACAGGTAATATTTGGCCAAACTTAGGGGCTTGGCTAAAATACAGTATCGAACGTACATACATACATAATTGGTCATTACAACGAAACTTCTCACACTACTTATGTCGTGTGTGTTAATTTTATACATGAGTGGCGGGACCTACAGTTTAAAGTCGACTCCGAACGACAGATTTTTTAGAAAGTTTTTCATGGCGATTTTATTTACTCTCAGATGTTTGTTCGAAAACTGCTGCGAAGCAGCCGCCGCTTAAACATTTTTTTTATTTCGTTTTGTTGGAGCTGTCAGACATAAGGTTTGATCCGTGGCCTCACGTCTAATAAGTGAATAGACGACCTATTAGACTATGGCGACTATCACTGCATCGTACACTACAAAATTCATATGAAAGCTAAGATACATCAGTATTCTGTAAGTAATACATCCAAAAAGCCGTCTGACCGCCAGAGAGGATAATATTGAAAGCAAAACTTATTAGATACTTAAACAGTATCATCGCTTTAAAAAGAGTACAATCCAATGAACATAGTCTGGTACTACTACACCCACTACGTATTTTAATAGGTTGTGTTATTTGAAGGGAGGTGGCATTTCTAGTAACTAGGACTAGTTGCATACCACAGATCCTATCCATATGGCCCTATCTTCTGATTATTTCTCTACTTCGTTTCAGTTGCAGTGAAATTTTTTCGAATAAATACTTAACGATTAGTCTGCTGCAGCAGATCTTAAGATTTTATGGTTGCCGTCACCTGGTGGATAAAAATATTTGCCTCTGTATAAACATTTTGGGGTTAATATAGTCGCCATAGTTTAGTAGGTAATGTGTTGGCTTATTAGATTAGACAGCCCGTGGTTCATGTTGGCTTATTAGACGTGAGGCCATGGTTCAAAATCCAGGTGAGACATCTCGAACAAAACGAAATACGAAAAATATTTCTTCAGCGACTTCCTCTTAGAAGGCTTCTGACAAAAACTCTGAGAGTAAATAAAATTCTAATGAAAAAGTTTCTTAAAAACGAAGTATAAAGAAAAGTATTTCTTTCGGCGACTTCCTCTCAGCAGTCTTCTGACAAAAACTCTGAGAGTAAAAATAAAATTGTCATGAAAAATTTCTCAAAAATCTGGCGTTAAAAATCGACTTTAAATTATAGATCCCCGCCAATCATGAATAAAATTGTCACAAACAACATGGGTAGTGTGAGAGTCCAGGCCGTAATCCTAACTGAAAGATTATAATGACCAATTAAATAAGTAAGTAGGTAGGACCTTTAATCACTGATCTCTCTGTGTTTGGAGGGAAATTAAATAATATTTTAAACTCTTAGATTTTCCTCTTCCCCGAATTCGACTGTGAATCTTTCTACGTCTAATTCGTCTTCTCTGGATTCGAATATGAATTTTTCTACATCGAATTTTATGGATTATTTCTCTGTCTACTGTAATCCATATCAAAAAACCCCGATAATCTTACTTTGATATAAAGAAGTCCACTAGTTTGTCTAAGAGATTGCTATTTATGTCTACCAATAGGGACTTCCGAACTTTGACAGATCTTTGATCTGATTGGATAGTCTGTACGAGCGATTTGAGGGCACGTAGCTCATCTCACGTGGAAGTGATGTGAATTGGCAATGGAGATCATGTAATTTGCCCTCGTTAGGCTTCTTTTTGTAAGGTTTTCTCAAGATGGGGTTGTATGCGAATAAACCACAACCGTTCGATTATTTCATGTGGGATTTTCTTAACTCGCAGGTGTATGTGAATAAGCTATTCTATTCTATTCAATTATATCCATGCCATCGACCAAATATTGGACATTTGGAAAATTGGACATTTCAGGCATTAATAACTGTTATAAAAATGTCTTTAATAAGGACGACAAGATAAATCTTTGCTTCAAGGAATTATTTTCAAGAGAATAATATTTAGAAAAAAATAACTTTTCAGGTTAAATATTAAATTTTTAATGGATATTCTTAAAATCTTTTATATTTTCATACGATTATTATCTTAGCAACATGACCCTTTAAATGCTAACAACACAGTTCCATAGCCCCTTGTAATAATTCTCTTTAAATGGCGTATAAAAATCCAACAAAAATGTGTATAATATTTTATATTATAAGTTAACAATATAAATATTAACCTACAATAACAAGGAAGTCCTTTAAAAAACAATCACTAGGTCCTTAAAAACTTTTCACAACTCTACAGTTGTTGTTGTATGTATGTAGACATCATTTCATAAAGGACTGTAATTTATTGCTATAAACGGAAGCAGGAAATGAAATTTATTTTACAAAAACACACTTGAACTCGCACTCGCACACATTTAATGCTTACAGGAAAACAAAAGGTCTGTGCTTTAAAGTAGGCTTTAATGCCCACCTGTGTGAAGCCACCCACACACACACACGCACACATACAATATAAATAGTTTGTTTTTATATTTTTACCAACAAAAGTCATGCTGGAGTCAATCAGTCAGTCTGTTAGTTATTATTTTTTGTTTTTTTTTTTTTTCATGACTTTAAATTCATAAAAGAAAGAAGAAGAATGAAAATGTCTCTGAAGAAATAAATCACAGACAGACAGGCAAGAAACCTTGTGTTGTTCTTAAGGAATTTTTTTTTTTTGCGTTTCTGTTAACTGAAATGCCTTAAAGGTAAACAATAATGAAGCATGGGTAGCCTTTAGTAAAAGTAAATTAAAAATATTTGTTTAATCTTAAAGTAGACAACAGTTGTTGTTATTGATTTCTTTTATTAATTTATTATTTTCTTTACAGCAGATTGTTGCGTTGTAAAAAGGAAATGTGTCCCCGATATTATAAATTTTTTTATTAAAAATTCCATTTTTATAAGACATGAAGACAATTAAATTAATTTTATTTTAAAATTCTATGACAATGTGAAGGTCAAGATCAAAAGAATTTCTTTTAAGTCAAATCAATTGCTTATGATTCCGTAATTTAATAAGAAAACAATACCTTATAAGAATACAACTTATAGTATGTAAAATCTAGGCATTATAGATGACAGGTTTTTAATTCACAAGCTTTATTTGTTATTGGTGCCTGTAGAACTCAGTTTTCGAAATATTCAAATTTCAAATTTTTTTTACACGTGCTGAGTGTATTCTACCAAATGCTCGGTGTAGTGCAACAGACTAAAGTCTGGTGGAAATCGAACCCTCGACTTTCACGCTAGTAGTCTAGCACACTACCCACCATATTACTATATAATTAATATTCAAATTAAATTACGTCTTTGAGTTATTATTGATGTAATCCATACTAGTGGATGTAAATATACAAACAATGCCAAGTAGTCTCTGAAATATGTGTTTGAAATTATAGAGTCATTTTCAATAAAAATCATTACTATTCGGTCTGAACACATTCGTACTTTTCACGTGACGGGATTAGAAGCCGTCTATTATGAATTGCACAAGTTAGGTCAAACAAACACTAGACGACTATACAGAAAACAATGGGTAAGTCTGAGGCTGGCAGTGTAGCTATGATATTCTGGAAGACTAGTTAAAAATTATTTTTCAAGTAGTGATTTGAAAGATTTATCTCATTCTTGTACTTCAGACGTAACTTAGTTCGAGTAGCAATTGTTAAGATCGATTCAGAATGCTGTTGCTGAAACATATTTCATTTCATCAAGGGTCAGACAAGATTCACCGGCCTTTATATATTGCCAGAAAGATATTACAATGACAAATTATCCGATTGTTTTACTGTAAGCCCCTGAAATTGAACGAAAGTTTCGTATATTTAAGTTATACACTGGAATTCCTTTAAAAACTTCATATTCGGTTTTATGTTCACGATATATCAAGTTTTTGTGCAGAACAAAGTGAGTAGTATCGTGTAAACTCAATATATGTATAATGAAAACGTATGAAATTGAGGAAAACTAAGGATAGGAAGTTAATAGTCATTCGGCTTTTATCGTGTTTTGAAAATTTTCGAAAACCATCACAGTTTATTAGATCAGAAATGCATTCACATCACTTCGCTTTGATATTTTACCAATCGTGTAAATGCAAAAATATCTGTCGTAAGATTTTTACTTCCATTTTTAATATGCGAATGGAATTCAGTAATATTTTCTTTTTAATTTTATGAACATAAATGCTTGTCGTGAAAAATGGTCTTTAACTGTAGGTAAATTCCTTTTTTTTTTATTTCAATCTTTTGCGAGTTAACTTCAATCTTTACAAACATATTGTGGGTGTGTAATTTAATAACCTTGTAATCCTTTTGTGGCCAGACATTGCTTGTAAGAATGCCTATAAAAACTGTTAAAATAAAATTTAAAAAAAAAGGCAATAAAGTGAGGATGAAAACAGCAGCAAATTTCGTATAAAACATATTTTAAATGATTTAATATTTATAAATAAATTTCATTGCATTTATGTGACTACAAGGCCCAATAAAATTAAGATTTCTCAACGAAATGTTATGTGTAATAAATTTAAAAATTAAAATGCTTTCGCGACAATTTTAATAAAAATTTAATTTTTCTTGAAGGTATTGTTGTTTAGCTATACTTGGCCATATCATTTCATTATAAATCAGTAACTGCAGGCAATAAATCAATATTTTAGTTCTTATCTCTAAATGAAGATTTTCTTTGTCTTTTTTCTCTCTTTCTCTCTCTTTGGTTTCATGTTTTGAAAAGATATTTGAAGAGAAAATGCTTTTATCACGTACCTGATATTGCATACTTATAGGGGTATTTAGATTGAATACACACGACCACACATATACATTTACATATTATTTATATAAACATGTGTACATACATGAGTTTTAAGGTGTGTGCTCGGTGTATTCATGTATTCATGTGGGTGTATGTATGTGTGGTAGTTGGATTTGAAGCCTTAAAGCTCAGCAATTCAAATTTTATTAGTAAAATCACCTGTAGCCATATTACAAGTTATTTCCACACCTGTGAATATTATGAACTCATTCAAATGCGCCATGTTAAAACAAATTTCCTGAAAACACAAACACACACATATACACATACATACATACACACACATACAACGCATATAACAAAATCGACAACTACAACACGAAGAAAAACAAGAAAATCAGAAAATTTTCTAAATGAAAAGGAGCACAAAAAAAGCAATAAAAAAGAAAGAGAAAGAGAGAGAGAGAGTGAGAGTGAGAGTGAGAGATAAAGAAACTGAATATCAATACCAGCAATTTTGATTTCTTTTTTTTTTCTCATTTTTTTGGTTACTGTTTTCAATAACTACCCCCTTAGGGTGTGAAGCACATTTATTGTCTTTATGTTTTCAACAAGAATGTTGAGTCCTTTGCCAAATCAAGGGAAGCATAGCCTAAATGTATGAAAAAAAAGAAAACTAATACTTTTCCTTAGCAGGCTTAACCTTCCTTTTTTTGCTTATTTTTCTCCATTTTTTCTTCTCTTCTCTAAGATTACAAGCAAAAATTGTATTTCATTTCAGTTTTAGGGCTACAAAATGAAAATGAAAGAAAAAAGGAGATTGAAAATGAAAAGAGAAATATTAAATGGAAAGGGTATAAACATGTGTTCTTTTCATAGTCTCTGTGTTATATTTTCTTTTATTGAATATTTCTAACATGTTGTTACTGTAAGAACATAGAAAAAATAAAACTGAAAAAAGTAAATCCACAAAAATATGCCGGTAAATGAAAAAATATAAACGAAAAAAAAAAAAAAAAAATATTCCTCTCCCACCTATTGGCTCTTTTCTCTTTAAGGATTTATCCGAATTTTGTTTTTTTTTTAAATTTTGTTCATGATTTCATGGATCCTGGTTTCTGTTTTGTCTTTTGGACGTTGTGTGGTGAAAATCAATCGATAAATAAATAAATTTTTCAAGGATTTGATTTGTTTGGCTTCACATCGTTATGCTTGGGTTTTTTTACGATTCCCAACATAAAATAAATAAATTATTGTGTGAGGGAAATTCAATTATGATTTATAGAGGCGTAAACTTAATTTTAAATTGTTTATATTAAAGATTTATGAGCTTTTGCTACTATATTAGAAACATAGAAACAACAAAATTATAATTTATGCCTTCCTCCTGTTTTCAATGCCAAAAGATTTACAATTTTTTTTATTAACTTTTGAGTCTACCAAATAAACAAAAGGCGTCTATTGGAGATCAAATGAATATGAACAAAATTTTAATAGAGTGGAAGTAGGCATTCTATTAAAATTTTGTAGATTCTATGTTGGCGTGCATAAAATCGTGATGCATTAATGTAGCCGCCGTTGCCTAGTAGGTAGTGTGTTGGCTTGTTAGACGTGACGCCTCTGCTCAAATTCCAGGCCAACATCTTCAACAAAAACGGAAAACGACTAAATATTTCTTCAGTCACTTCCTCTCAGCAGATTTTTGGCAAAAACTCTGACAGCAAATAAAATTGCAATGAAAAGTTTCTCAAAAATCTATCTTTCGGAGTCGACTTTAAACTCGCCCGCACTCGCCACTCATGTATAAAATTAACACACACAACATAAGTGGCGTGAGAAGCTAGGTCGTAATTCTGACTGACTGTACTTGCTTCAAACGCTCCTCATTGTTATTATAACTGTCGTTAGGAGAGATGACTTAGTACTGCGAACATATGTCCAATTGTACTCCCCTCAGACTTTATAGTGTATCGCTATAATATTTCCTATGCCGCTCGGTGTAACCAATCAGAATTCCCTGCACAGGTCGATATATGATATGCTCGAAGGTATTTCCTTTTGGAGTGCAATAATGGTCCACAATTTGCAAGAATTTGTTCAAAAGATTAATTTTCATCGTCACACAATCTACGTGTTGGGCTCGAAACAATTCTTATTCCGTTGAAGTGTAGTCTGAGTCTGCAGTGCCCTATTAAAACATCGGTTAGCAAACTGAGGTTATTCCCGGCTAATCTGATGCATGACTCAAAGTTTCTCTTATTCTAATTTACCAACAAAAGTTTTTCTTGGCTTAAACTCGCTTGGTTTTAGAAGAGTCTTTACCTCTCTTTACATTCTCTTTCATTGAGCATACCTTTTCAAAACTCTGCTTCTACTCCACAGAAGGATACCATCGTGGCAAACTCTTCTGCTTGTTCATTGCCGAGAATTCCTATATGACCTGGAGACCAGTAGTCTGGTCATTATTTTCCGGAAACATTATTTTCCGGTTTACTTGTTTTCCGATTTAACTTCCTGTCCCATGCTATCTTCGATTTTACTTCATAAGAGCTGAGTACTCGAGTGGCGGCCTGACTGTCAGATAATACCTGCCGATCAATATTCGGATCTAATTTCAAAGAGATTGGCATTCATAACCGAATTAATGGATTTTTCTTATTTTCAAATCACACAAAACCTTGACACTGAAAAGGCTGTCAAACGTAAACTAAATTTCCCAATTGTTCCATATTTTGCCAGGAGTTAGGTTAAGTTGGGTTTGAGCACGTGTTCTTTGCTACAAGTACAATAACCAGAGGTCGGAATAACCTTTTGTAAATACGTCTTAGAGGAGAGAGAAAGAGAGGGAGAATAGTGAAGGAGGTAGGGAAATTGGAAAAGGAAAACTGGTAGTAAAGGGAGAATAAAGAGACGGATGTAAAACAGATGGACCACAAACACATAAGAGAGCGCGCCTACAACTTTAAAGTTTAAAGTCACTTCTCAACCAGCTCAATCTATTTATGAATCTCTGGAGAGCCTAAACATCGCCTCTCAACAAAGAGTCCAAACCTTCCAAGAAGCCCATACCCAGGGTCGTCAATCTACTAAGGGCTGGACAGTTGCAGAGCTGGTGTTCGATAATTTCCAACTCCTCTTCGTCGCAACATATCCTGCAATAATCCGGCTGGTATCTGTTCCAGATCCTTGTCAGAGATCTAATCTCTCCGTGCTCTGTAATGAAACCAATAACTAACCTTAGACTGCCCTTATCTAAGCCGAACAGCAAACCTGTTATATCACTGTCTATAGCAGGCCATAGACACCAGGTGCAATTTTGGCATTATTGCGTTATAACCTTACTTACTTAATTGGTCATTACAATTTTTTAGTCAGGACAACAACCTAGCTTCTCACAACACTCGTGCTGTGTACTAATTTTCTTCATGAGGATATACATGAAAGATATGAGGATCTACAGTTTAGTGTCGATTTCGAACGAGAGATTTGAAAAACTTTTAATGGTTATTTTATTTTCACTCAGACCTCTTGCCTGAAGACTGCTGTGAGGAAGTTTCATATTTCGTTTCGTTTCAGATGTCTGAGCTCACGTTTGAACCACAGCCTCATACCTAATAAGTCAACACACTATCTATTAGACAGACTATTGACTTCATTCCAATTATTTAAATTGTTTAAAAAATTGTTTAAAAAGAACTTCAATTTTGCTTTCATTTTGAACTTTTTTTATTGTTGTTGCAGAAAATTAAATTTTCTTTATGTTCACCACAAACAACCTTGTGCGAACTAATTAAATTGAATTTTTAATTTTGCATTCCCTGTAGTGTTTCTCATTCATAAACCATCATAAATGTCTACATATTGGTTAACCAAATAATTTACATGTTTAACTATAGTTATGTATGCTACATACCTACCATACATACATACATATATACGTTTACACATTGATATGTATACATACATATGTACAATACACATATATTTGCTTCTTCATTTCCACATATTTTCACAAAAGATTTTTTTTTCTGTTCTCATATAGTTTCTTTGAACATTTATAGTCATCGTCATCGTGCTATATGGTACGGGCACAGGTATTTAGTTGTCAGGCATCACAAGCAATTGTTAAAATTCTCACGTAGTACGTATAAAAAGCATTTCTATGAAATGAATATCAAAAAAAAAGAAACCCCACATATAATGAACATTTTCTATTGTTGTTGCTGTTAGTGTTAGTGTTCCTTTATTTTTTTTTTTTGTATGTAATTGTATTACCCATGGAAAGGGGAAAAACTAACAGTATTAAAAAATATCAGAGAGTAGGAATCATGCATACATACATATGCGCCACCATTATGTTACCACTACACGTACACGGCATCATAAGTATGCCTGAATATAGGCAACATTAAATTTAAGTTTTTCATATTTAACCCAATAGTAGTTTTGTTTTTTTTATTTCATTTTCTGAACATTTTTTTTCAAAATATTTTTTGCAACGAAATATGCAAAAAAAAGGAAGAAACCGAAAGAATATTTAATAAATTAAAAACTATTGAACGTGTAGTCTTTATTTTGTTTGTTTACGAATTGCTGTTCATCTGCTTAGAGACAAATTTTTTTGATCACATTTTCCACTGACTTCCTATTACCGGTAATGGTTCAAGTTATTGATAAGTCTCTGACAATATTTCTTTGCAATTTCCTTTTTTCTCTCTCTTCTCTATGTGGGGTATCAATTTGTATTTTGTAATGAAATGTAAACATCTAATAAATGTTTAAATTGCATGTATTCGTGTTGACAAGAATCAAGAAAAAAAAAAAAACGATAAAGGAAACGTACAAGTAACGTTTGGCAAATGTTATAAAATTTTCTTGCATTCTATTAGAAATTTTTATTTAAAAAATTTTCCTTAACATGCAAGAAAAATCCCCTCCCACCACATATTCGCCCACCTAGTCTTCCGTACATAATAAAATTTGTTTATGTGTGTGGGGGGTTTTCGTGTGTAGGTTTTGTGCTTTTAAAACAAATGACATGTCAAGCTTATTCTTTATGTTGGTTTAAAACTTTTGCTTTTGTTTTTGTTTCTGTTCTTTTGTTGCTGTCAACCAATATAAATACCAGAGTTATACACACCAATTCTATGCGAACAGCAGCAACAACAATAGCAACAACTTTTTTCACTCGAATGAAAAATGGTTTTAAAGAAAGTCAGCGACAGTTATTGGTACAGTGCTGATTATTGAAATGGAGGCAATAGAATAAAATTTGTTTTAAAATTGTGCCTTAGTATTGGAACCATACGATCTGTTGTATTCATAAATTCATAAGATATCGCTGTAATGTCTTCTCCAAGCATATTGTCATGATAAATTCAAGGAAGCTGCTTGATATCAATAGCAACAATTCCCTGCCTAGCACTTAATATGCACCCAGGTATTTCCTTATGCGAGACATTAACGCCTTACGGTTTCCAAGAATATGTTCTGAAGTTTCATGCTCAGCATCAGAGAATCAACAGGGTAAACCTTCATTTTGAATAAGTGTACTTTTAGTCTACAATGCCCTGTCAAATGACCAGGATACCATCCTCATGTTATTCCTGGTTAGTCTGATGCATGACGCAGATTCCCTGTTATTGTGATTTATTTCACAACAAAAGTTTTAATTGCCACTAGTCCACTTGGTTTAAGAAGAAGTTTCTCTCTCTCTTTTCATTTCGTGGAGCATACCTTCCACTCGAGAGAAGGGTTCTGTTTATTCATTGAAGAGAATTTCGATACAATATAGGACCCAGTGAAAGGTAATTTATTCGTAAATATACGAATTTCTTGATAACAAAGAAATGAAGGCCCAAAAACTTTGCAAGGCAGAAAAGGTCAGAGATAAGTAAAGTTAAATATAAAGAAAAATCTATTCCGTTAGAGGATGTTTATTCTTCTCCAAAGATATTTTTACACTTCCTTGGTTCTTGAAATATTTTGATTCTTCAGATTCTGCTTGTCAGATACTGGGTTTTTTTGTGACATGAAAATATATCTGTAAAGCACCTGAGCTTCGTTCTGACTGAACTCCTTTTAATTTTGATTTGATTCAGTATGCTGCTCTCACTTACTCTACCTCAAGTCCAACATACATAATTGGTCATTACAACCCTTTAGTCAGGATTACGACCTAGCTCTCACACCAGTTATGTATGTTGTGTGTGTTAATTTTATACATGAGTGACACATTTTTGAGAAACTTTTCATGGCAAATTTTGCTTTATTCTCAGAATTTTTACCAGAAATCTGCTGAGAGGAAGTCACCGAAGAAATATTTTCATATTTTCGTTTTGATGTCTGACCTGGGGTTTGAACCGTGGCCTCCTAAAAAGCCAACACACTACCTGCTAGACTACGGCAACTGCTGCTCTCACTTACTCTACTTTAAGTCCAACAGGGATCACTAAACCTTCTAGATCACCTAGTTTTACTGGCATGATAGACATCTTGTACGTGTATCAACAAATATCATTCGCAAAATCCAAATCCTACAGATGACGTGGGAAACTCTATGACCTTAGGGCGCACACAGAGCCCATTGTGATACCACAGTTTCACATTCTCCCCTAGTCCAGGAACCACTCGGAGCGTTCGATGCAGCCGATCAGAGTGCCATATGTGATATCATTAAAGACTTTCTAAATATTATTGAAAAGATATCAGAGAGATACCATTGAGATTGGATTGCTCTTTGATGGTGCTTACTACTACTTTATTCAGCCCACGAAGAAGGACACCAACAATAGCTTTCTACCAATCGATTAATCCTTTGATTCAGATTGTTTACTTCACTTTCTTTTACTCTCCTGTAATTTTCTCATTTTCATACAAACTCTATCTCAAGTAAAAATTTGGGTTTTGTTACTTACGCTATTTTGTTGCTTATTCACCCTTTTTAAGGTTACTGTGAAATAGATTTCTGACGTCTTTTAAATATTAAAGAAATTCGTTGTAAAGAATATCCCTTTACTTTGAATAACTTTCCATAATTACTGACCATAATTTTCGCTCCCCACAATATTTGCTTTTAAATAATTTTATGGTGGTGTTGAGCAGATTTCTTTCTGCGGCCTCTCTGTATGTAAGTAATACGAAAACTTGCATATCATATTTCATAATGTTGAGATAAATTATGAAAACTAAAAAATGTGAATAAACTTTAAAAATTGTCACCTTCCTGCTGTGTGTTGTTACTAACATTCACACGCACACATGCATACAAATAACACGCACACTCTAGTATAAATACATATTTGTTTGAAAAAGTAGTAAAAGTTCCCCCAAAACAGGACATCAGCAGCAGGCAGACAGGATTGCAAAAACATTGAGCCAGGCAAGCAGTCAGGCAGTGAGGCAGGCAGTGAGGTAGTCAGGCAGTTATTTGCCAGTTGTTTGTCTTCAGTTATAATAAAAGAGACTTCTGATTTCCGCTGTTCCTTATACAACAAGTACAACTACAACAATAATAACAATAATGGCATGGAAGTAAAAATAACAACTGCTTTACAACAACAACTACAAATACAACAGCAATAACAAACAAATAATAAAACGACTTATAAAACTCAAATACCTTGAGGCAAATTTTTCTAATTTTTTTCTGTTGTTAGTTCTCTAACAAATCCTTTTGCAGTGTTGTCTTCTCATTCTCCTCTTTCACTTGTTTTTTTTTTTGTTTTCTATGCATTTGCATTGGCTGTAGACAAATAAATCCCAACTAAAGTTGGTAACACAGGCAAAAAGAAAAAAAACAGAATACGAGTAAAAAACCGGGGGGAAAAGAACTGTAAACAAATACGTTTAAAACGCTTGATAAAGTATTTGTTTTCAAGGCATAGACCAAACCAGAAATAAAGAACACAAAACAAAAAAACCCACTGAATTCCAATTTCTAACCATGTAATCAACGGCTATAGTGAGAGAGGGCTCATATGCAGTTGATGGATGGATGGATGGAGTTAAGAAAGAGCTTTGTGTGGAATTGAATAAATCTCTTCACTGGTCTTACAGCAACGATCATATGACAAGTTTTTAATGAGATTTACTTCTGTTTTCCTACATGCATTTTAAATGAATATTTAAAGTATTTTTGGATGGGCTTCTTGCTGGGCGTATCAGTGTTTGGCATATGGATTATTTCAACTATTTAAGCCATTACATACGACACGAAAATAAACCATTTCATGTAATTAATCTGCTAATACAGGGTAGACTCTCTGTAGTTTCTAATACCTTTTAAAGCTTTCAAATCTAAATGTGAATGAAATGTCAATGAACGATTTTGGAAAGACCAAGTGAGTATAAAAAGGGCGAAAATCAGCCACAAAGAGTGTATTTACATGCTTAAGGATTTATCTGTTAGAGAATATACTTTGCACAAGAAGTACTTGCACAATTATAAAAAGGATTGTAGATTAGGAAATACGAATTTTATTCATGCCAATCTCAGAAGAGAAAATTTATTTCTTCGGCAACTTCCTCTCATCAGATTTCTGCCATGAAAGGTTTCTCAAAAATCTGTCGTCCTGAGTCGACTTAAAACTGTAGGTGCAGCCATTCATGCATAAAATTAACACACACAGCTTGGGTGGTGTAAGAAGCTAGGTCGTCGTATTCCTCTCCAAAGGGTTGTAATTATCAATTAAGTACGTAAGATTTTTTTCTTCAATAGTCTTGTTGAACACACTGTCTATCATCCACAAACTAAATGCTGCTCGATCGGCACATTTAGACGGCAATGGCGTTGACTTCTAGAAATTATAAATGGTATGCACATCAGTCCAACCACAATATTTATTTATGTTGTATGTAGCCTCTTGAGCTCTTTCAACTAAAAATAGTCAAAAGCCCTGTTGATTGCTTTCCCCATTCCTCAGCATTCGTATGAATCTTGAATTACTGTTAGATACAGGGTTCCATCCACATCTCGCCATTTTCTCACTTCAGTTTCTTTAATAAATTTTTTCCAGTTAAAGAGATGAGAAGGCTTACGATGATACCAGGTTCCATAGAAAATTTTTCGATGATTTTTTGTCGATGACTTGCGCTTTCTAGATATAATTTTCTAGATATAATATATAATTTTTTGATGACTTGCATTTTCTATAGAACATTTTTTGATGACTTTTCTGACATTTCTGTAGAAAATTTATCGATGACTTGAATTCTCTATGTCAGTGACTTGCATTTTCCATGTCGATGACTTGAATTTTGTATAGAAAACTTTTTGATGACTTGCATTTTTGTTTTCAATGGAAAATTTGTCGATGGCTTGCATTTCTATAGAAAATTTACTGATAACTTGTATTTTCTATAGAAAATTCACTGATAACTTGTATTTTCTATAGAAAATTTATCGACAACTTGTATTTTCTATAGAAAATTTTTCGATAACTTGCATTTTCTATAGAAAATTCATAGATAACTTGCATTTTTTATAGAAAATTTATCGATTACTTGCATTTTCTGTAGAAAATTTATCAATGACTTCAATTTTCTATAGAAAATTTGTCGATAACTTGCATTTTTTATGTCGTTTTTTGCAATTATAAAAAGGTGCATGGATTTTATTTACTTTTAGTTTTACATTCAGAATTTTTCTCAATTTCAGTATTAAAAATTCTCTTTCAATTAGGAAATCAAAAATAAACAAAAATTTTAATTACAAATGTTTCCATTTTAATTAAACATTTCATCCCATTTGAAATTGAATTTTAAAATTTAAATTCAAATCCATTTTGTAACAAATGTAACACCTGCTTAAATGCAAATAAATCTCATCATTTTCGTTGATCCAAAAACCGTTGGAAAATGTGAAACGATAATGCCAAGTAAAGTTAAGTGGAAACTTACGAAAGCCATGAAACATAAACGTCTTATAAATACTTGTGCCTGCAAGATACAATTAAATTTTTTCTTTTTATTCTTGTTGTTGGTGTTGTATCTACTTATTTTCTTTAAGTATTTTGTTGTGTTTATTTGCCGTGTATTTCATCATCGTTCTTATTCAAAAGCGAAATCTCAAGTAAATAATACTGAAACAAAAAAAAAAAAAGACTTTTAATCGAAAAACTTTTGCATTACGAACAAATAAAACAAATGAAAATGAAAAAAGAAAAAGAAAACCTGGAAAAAAAAGTTTTACATTAAAGGTTTACAACTAAAATGAAAGGCAAATAAACAAATAAAATACGAAATAAAAATAAAAAAAAAACTATAAGAAAAAAAAATGAAAGAGAATAACAACGTATGAATAGTAAAGTCAGAAGATACCTGATAGAATTAAAAAATCAGCCAAAGGAATCTATGAAGAGAATAAAAATTACAATTCTCATACATATTTAACTACAAAAGAATACTTTTGTTTTTTTAAACTCAAAGGAATTGAGAGAATTTTCCATCATAGCGTTCATAGTTACAATCTAATTCTTTCACAGAAAAAAAAAAAAAAACATATTTTACCTGGCGAATACAAACAACTAACAAACGGGTCGGCAACTGACCAATTGCATGTAATACAGAAGACAAAATCCGTGCTTCAAGGCACAACTCATTCTTTCCAAATACTCCTTAATGCCGTTCATAGTTTCCAACTACACTGATTTGCACCTCTCCATACACTGTTTATTTACTTCATATTTTTTTTTATTTTTTTATTTTGTATGTCTTCTCCCACAATAAAGCTGTGTTTTGGTAACAAATGATGCCACTGACAGTTTTGTAAAGAATGCAGCATTAAACAGCAACAGAAAAAAGTATGGCAAGTAATGCCAAAAAAAAAGTGAATGAAACTAAACATAAACGTCAACACCAAGAGGTGCTTACTGTCACTAAAAAATGTAGAAAAAAGTTTCCGTTGTTTCCATTGCAGTTGTTAGTGTTGATGTTGGTGTTGACAGCAACAAACGACACAACAAGACAAATATCTTCATAAGACAAAAAAGAAGATTTACAAGAAAAAATTGTCTCTGCTGCATTCATTATTACGTAATTTTATTCAAACATAATTACGTAAATAGAATTTTTGTTACGTTTTAAATTCATTTTTCCGTATATCGAGTAAAAGTTTGGGAAGTTAAAGTTTTTTACAAAAATGGCCGCTTATGCCAACGTCAAATGGACATTCCATCCTTGTAGAACTAGATACAGAGACTAACGTATGTTTGCTTAACTTGGACAATGCAAACCGGTCATAAGGGTTGCTTTGGGGCTCTGTTGCATAAAAATCTGTTAAACATGGAAGCTAAGACCAGAGTTTGGGAGATTTTGTAGGATAATGGATGATAAAACTATTACGAGATTCATCAAAGGACTGGGCGAACTAATAAATCGGCTGATTGACTGCTTCCAACTTAACTGTCGCCTGAACAGAAACAGCGGAGTTTGTGGTTGTAGAAAATACTTCGCAACGAGATATGGTAACAAAAGGGAATGGAGCCTGAACTTTCGTTCTCAAAGTGGAATATTTCAAAACCATGGCAAAGTGATTTTGGGATGGAAATGGGTTCACGTTTTTGGAGTTTCGAAAGGAGTGTACGTTTTGGGAGTCTCTTCTCAAACAATATGAGTTTGAGGCAATCTAAATTTTTGTTGCGTATTTTCAATAGAAGATTTGAGTCATCCATTAGACTACCAAGGAATAACATGACTTTAGTTGACGGCTTTTTGATAGCGGCTAGTAGATGGAAAGAACACTTGTTCAGGATGGGGATCATATTGAGACTAAAATGAGAATAAACCATCGAACCAAATATATGGATCCTGAGCGGCTTTAATGTATTCCAGAGAAAAATACCTGGGTATACTCAACGATAGGGGTGTACATTTTTCGAGGTTCTTCTCAAACCAAATAAGTTTGAGACTATTTTTACTATTTTGGTCTCTGTTGCGTTATTGCAATAGATGAAGGTTTAAGTCATGAATTAGGCTGTACAGGAATAATCCGAGATTAGTAGTCAAATTTTTGACAGTGCACTGTAGACTCTACATTTGTTGAGGATGGGGATCGCATCGAGCCCAATATGAAAATAGATCATCCAACCACATATTTGGATTCTGAGCGGTATTAATATACAATGTTGGACAAGGAATTTTTCTGGCAGACATTGAGCAATATCCCCAACTGGCAATAGGTTTAGAGTATATCTTATACGAATGCCCTACATAGATCGAGGGCATGAATTGCATGATCGCAGTATTATAAAAACTCTTCACAACTACATTCAAAATAGAAAAAATGAAACTGAAAAATGCAGAAAAAAATGAAAGTTGAGTGAGAGCTCATATGTACATATGTTCCTTAAACGAATGCAAGAGAATAAAAAAGGGAGTGGTTTGTTACACAATTCACCGAAGTTATCATCGACTAGTAGGTAGTGTGTTGACTTATTAAGGCCGCGGTTCAGTTCCTGTACTTAGGCACGTCCAACCAAGCGAAATATGAAAAATATTTCTTTGATAATTTCTTTGAAAATATTTCTGAGAGTAAATAAAAATTAACATAAAAAGTTTCTCAAAAATATGTCGTTCGCAGTCGACTTTAAACTGTAGGTCCCTCTATTTCAAGGATCAAAATCAACACTTTGGCAACTGAAAATTTCAAATAAAACATTCCTTGATTGTTGGTCCAACTTTAGTATTCCAGAATGGTCTCTTCTCTATGTTATGCGGTAAATTTTTAATCCTTAGAATTCTTTGAAATAAATTTAAATTCTTTTTATTCCCAAAAGCCAATTAAAGTCAAAAAAAATGAATAATTAAAGCAGTTTGACACAATTTAAATTGCTGCAAATATTTCGCGCCAAATAGTGAAAATATGGGTCAAACAACAAAGTAAGAAAACCAACAAAAAAATAAAGAAAAACAACCACATTCTTGTAATACTTTCTCTCAATACAATAACCAGCATTTGAAAAGCAGCCAAATGAAAAGAAAAACAAAATAAAAAAACTTCTAAAGGGGAAAACAAACAAAAAATATGCTGCAGAAATGAAACTTTTTTTATTTTAAAGAAAAAAAGGGAAACAATACCAACTCAAAATACAAGATGTGTGTTATAGTTATTTGTACATTTTCCTCTCCTATTTTTTAATAAAAAAACAGAAAAACAGACAGATTTTTCAATTGCAACAGAAATTTGCTGTTTTAGTAAGGCTCAGTAACTGAAATAGTCACAGAGACAGGGTGGCCTATGAGTATTCTAACACCACTCAAAACAAACAAGAAAATGACAAAAATTTTAGTTTTTTTTTATATTTTTAAGTCTTAGCACCCTGTATGTAGTATGTATATATAACCATCATTAACATTTTTCTTTAGGCTTAGACACATTGTTTTTCCTGCTAACAGTACTCTCTGGCTGTTGGTACAATTGTTGTGTTGAAGTTACAACAGAATAATGTTGAAGCAAAGTTTTTTAAAAGGGACAACGATGGAAAAAATGGAAAGAATTTTTATTTAGACAGACTCTCTCTCTCACATACGCCCAGTAAAAAAGAAAAACAAAATTTTGAGATTCAAACATCGCCAAAATAAAAAAAAAAAAAAAAGGAAAAGAGAAAAACTAGAGAAAGTGAAAAACAATGTTTTGCTTAAAATCTAGAACATGAAAACAGAAGTTTTCGTTCGTAAAGGGTGGTCGACTTTATGGTTACAAAAGTAAAGTTAAAGCGCACACAAAGCAAAGATTTCGATAAGACTTTTATTTCATTATACGGCTGGGACGCAATGCCCGCCTTTTGATGTAGTCTTCTGGCAATTTTTTTGCACGTTTCGAGCGATATCTGGGCGATAACTTAACTAATATTAGTTTGCGTATGCTTAGGTCTCCTTTGAAAAACAGCTAACGATGTTTAATCGTATGACCTTGGTGGCCAATTCAATCCTGAATTACTTTTTCTGGAAACTTCTCGTCCAATAAAAAGCAAATCAAATAAGTTATGTGGCTCAATCCGAGGTAGCCATAGCCTAGTATGTAGTGAAGCAGTGATTCAAACCGCAGCTTAGATATCTCAAATAAAACGTAAAAAATATTTCTTCGACGACCTTCTTTCAGCAGTTTTCGGGCAATAACTCTGAGAGTAAAATAAAATTGCCACGAACGACAGCTTCTCTAAAATCTGAGTCGACTTTAAGCTGTAGGTTCCACCACTCATATATGAAATTTTTTACGTTTTTATCTTTTAAACAAGTTTAAAATATAAGCTTGTAAATTGCAAATAAAATAAAAATAAATTTGTGTTTAGTTTTAATTAAAATTATTTATTATTCGCACAATTCTGTGTGCCACAGTTCACAACTTGATGCAAACAACAACAATTGCTTTTCTTTGTTATTTCTCAGTCTATACCCTTTGCATAAACAATAACAATTAGTAGAGAAAATTATTCCACCGATCTTTGTAACAGAGATCTTCAAACCACGATTGCTCTCTTCAAGCACGCCGTGTCTTCACACAAGACTGACTAAACCTCACTAACATGGTTAATGTGAGAAATTATGTCGTAATCCTAACTGAAGAGTTGTAATGGCCAATTAGGTAAGTGAGTAAGCTAGTATGTGGCTCATTACAAATTTCAATTACACATTACAGCCTAGAGAAAGTCGATTATCATGTGACAATTGGGTTATGACCTAATGATACATCCAGAACATTATGCGCGTCAAAGAGTCAAATTTTGTGATTGTGAATGCTAAGTCGGATTTAAATGTGTAGTGAATTGAACTTTATATGGCTGGAGGGTCAAATTCAAATGCCATAATGACGCGTAAGATGGATCCATTTGCTGAGAAGGCCGTTAATAAACAAATTTGGATTATATGCCACACTTTCTCGAAAAGAAACATATTTTCAGGAGCGCATACACTGTGATGATACACTGATTTGATCAGATCTATAACACCTCCAGCCTCTACAAATTTCTTTATAATTTCGTAAATTCCTTGCATTGCAGTTCGATTATGACAATCCTAGTCTCTGCGAAAGGTTCGAAAATGACTACGATTTAATCACCACTTTAGTAGCAAGTTTTAGATACTTTTAGACGTTCTTTAGTTATTTCGCAATACATATCACATTTCGCAATACATATGACAGTTCAGTTGGAAGATTTTTAACAAATGACAGTCTTGCCATATCGATTTTTTTAAAACCACTTAATGAAGAACCCACTAATGCAAGCAGTTGTAGTTAAAGCATCCAAAGGACTTTATATTTTTGAACGCTAACACAAATAAAATTTAGAGAATTTCAAAAAGGACACCAAAAAGCAAAATGAAAAAAACAAAAGAAATGCAACAACAATTGAAAAAAAATTTTATTTTTGGTCAACCATACGGATCCATAATAAAATTTCATGTTTTCTTCTTTTCGCTGGCTTAGTTGCCTGCCTTTTTTTTGTTTTTATTATGGACAGGTTGTCTGCCTTAGCTATGACTTGTATTTTGCTTTTGACCGTTTAATGAAAAAAATTCTATTTGCCTAGCCCTTAGGGAATTTTATTGAATTTTTTTCAACCGCTTTACCTTTGTCAATGGCAGAAACGAAACAAAGAAAAAAAAGGAAAGGAAAGAAAAATCAAAATAATGTCGCCAAAAATGTGAAAATATTTGCTCACGAACGGAATTTTCTTTTATTTCTGTTGATTTTTCAGGGGTTTTTGGTTAAATATGGCTTAAATGTTTTTAAATGTGGTTTCAAATAAAGTTGAGCTTTTTAAACTGCCAATAAAACTTTTTTATGTGGGTGGCATTTTGTTGTTGACTTTATTAAATATGCAGCAAACAGAAAAACGAAAGATAAGAACAAAAACAAATGAATTGTAATAAAAAAGAAAAATTATTGTTAGAACGAACCGCATAAATTTTAATAACAATTCATGCATGAATATGTGAAAGATATTTAGAAGTATGCATTGCACAAATATAGAGTACTTTGGGACAACCTATCACTCTGTCAAATTACGATACTCACCTGCCTATTTATTCATTTGTTTGTAACTGATTTTCTATATTTCGAAACCTATCCTTAATCTCCAATATAGAAAAGAATGGAAGCTAGTGGCTGTTTTGTTGAAATCAAGGCTTAGTTGAGCACACATAGTAGCCCATTGCGATACCTTATGAAACGATGGCTCCCAGCTAACTGGCAAGTCCTGTCTAATCGAACTTTTCTTCGTATTAATGCATGACTCCCTTAGAAGCAAACTAAAAGGCAGCCTTAAATTTTAATAAATCTGGAGATCGATGTGATCACAATTTCAAATGAAATGTAGTGATCTATGAGAATAGATACACTCATATAAACGCTGTTGCTTTCCAGTTGAAATAGTTGACTGGTACGCTTCCTATTAAATGCTGACCTACATCTGAAGGGTAAACCTGTTATTGTAGCAAAATTCTTCTTTCTCAGCCCATCCAAAAGACAATCTAACACCAGTTTTCATATATGTGCAGGTATTGAAGATACACTACTACTGAATATGCCTCTGATCGGCAACCCATCTGTAATTGATATAAAACTGCCGCAAGAGTCGATCAAGAGGGTTGTAGCAAATACCATACAGTCTGCGCCATACAGCCGTTGATTAATAGCCGTTGATAGCAGAAAATAGTACAAAACTATTTTCATGCAAAAATTACAAAATTTCGTGAATGAACAATGATTTCCTGCGTTATCCACCATATTCTCCATGATATAGCCTCAAATCACAATTTGTTGTTTCCAAAACTAAAAAAAAATGTATGCGACTCGTAAAATTCATAGTCTTCAAATGCAAGCCAAAATCATCAAGTACAAGCCTTCCATATTTAAGATAACTGTTCCGCCAGGATTATTTATGACATAAACACACCCCAATGGTACTCCTAGATCATAAGGGCCACGAAACATTCACTTTTTTCGGATGTTGCGGTTTTGCCGCAAATCGCATCAGATTTCTATGAACGGCGTAAGTGATAATTTTGTTGGTCGGCGAAACACCGTGATGGAAATGAGTTTCAAATTATTATTGCTCTAGCATCCACACATCGTAACTACGGCATTGTGAATGTTCGTGTAGCTTTAATTATTGAGTGCACTGCTGAGAAGGCAGAGGAATTGGCAAAAGGCAGTGCCTACTTTGACAGGATGTACAGATCTGACCACATTTGTTACAATTTTGAATGAGAACTTAAGTTCCCTAATTTTTTAATAAAATTTAAAATCTTATTTACTTACTTAATTTGTCATTACAACACTTTAGTCCGCACTACGACTTAGCTGCTCACTTCACGCATGTAAATTTGTTCTATAAGTGAAGGGACCTACAGTTTAAAGTCGACTCCGATCGAAAGATTTTTGGAAAACTGTCGTGTCAATATTATTTTACTCAAAGTTTTTGTCACAAGACTGCTGGGAGGACAACAAATTTGAAAACAATGATGGAAATTTTTTGGCCTTCTTTTGCATTTCAATCTCCAATATTGCTTAGATTTTGTTACTACTTCAAGCTAGTTCTAAAAGAGTAGATATTACTTGGATTTTGAGTGTTTCATTACTGGCTTCTGTATGCCTGAAGACTCGTTTGGAATTCCTTTAAACTCTATTCATTATGACCTATAATAGCACATAAAGTGGTCGTATTTTTTTCTCTCTTTAAAGACTTTTGCAAGTTGCATGTCTAAAACGACGACATGCTCAATTGTAGTTAAATAAGCCATCAATTTGAGGGTAACCAAATATTGAAAGGCTTCAACGAAATGCTCTATAAATTAAACCACATACTGTATGTCTGCCTTCAACTACCAAAATCAGCACGAATATATGTATACACATGCACAGTGTATGCATACATACATATTTAAAAACAGAAAAACATTAAGTTTTTATAACTTCCTTCGATATTAAATATTCCCAATTTTCTGTTTTTTTTTTTATTTTTTGTTCTGTTTTTGGCCCATCAAATTTGGCATATTTAAACGTTTTATTTTATTTTTCCTGCAGGTGAATATTTTGGTTGTTACGTTTTGTTTTTTCTCTTTTCATTTCTTTTTGATTTTTTTTTTTAATGAAAGTTTAATGGTCTATTTATACATTGGGTTTCTTTCCTTTGTGCTTTTGGTATTCCTGTAGCAGTTTATCCTGCTTATTTGCCCCTGTTTTTTACTTTTTTTTTTTTTTGAAAGGGGATTTCATGTTCATTCCGCATTTACGAATTGCATGAAGATTGAAAATAACAAAAAAAAAGATTAAGTGTGACATCAAAAAAGGAAAAAAAAATAGTACCACGGTAGGGCACTATGCTCCAAACTAATGCAGCTTTATTACTTGCACCAATAGTCACATTAAGCTAAAGCAGGAGAAATGCAGAAACAAAACGAAATAAAATACAATAAAATAAAATAAATCGTATAAAACAAAACCAAAAATAATAGATTTACCCTTAAAATAAAATTGAGAAAAAAAAGGAAAGAAATTCATGTTAAAATAACATCGAATCTTAACTCCCATTTTCTAGAAGGGAAACACTTGGTCTTACCATAGCAAAACACTTTGCGAAAAAACAAAATCCCGTACAACAGTTCTATGTTTAACAGTAAAAGAGAGAAACTGCTGCAATCGTATGGGTTACACTGAAGCCGCTTCATAAGTGTTTTTTGTTCAAATTCGTTTATAACAAAATGAACTCTAATGAAAGGTTTCAGCGTGACACTATTTCACTTAATGCACACATTACTACTGGCTGGTCGGTCCTACAATTTCAATAAAACCAAAAAAAAAAATTAAAAAAAATCAAGCTCAAAATGGGGGTAATAATGTGCAGAATAAAATCACAAAATACATGCCACCTTACAGCATATGCTGTAGTAAAGGGCCCAGTTACTAGAGATAGTAGGGAGTAGGGGTTATGAAAAATACCGCAGCTTTATTTTTAGTGAAAGAAAAAAAAAAAAAAAATGGGAATGAAATGGCATTAGGAAATGTGTTGGGTTTTTATGGTTTTAAGTGTCCAAGTATGTTTAAGTATTAAGAACAACAGATGAAGTGTAAAGCCACAAATCATGGTTGCAGCAGATCTGCCAACCAGCCCGGCAGCCAGCCAACCATTTAATGTAAATGTACCACCACCAACACCAGCAAATGCAGCAAAAATTGTTGAAATATGTTGTACGAAAATATAAAAATAAAAAGCGACGAGAGCTTATGTGCTGCACAGGAAATTGTTTGGTATTTGGGTTGAATTGTTCTTTTTTTAAATTTTTTTTGCTTATTTAGTACAGTCAGAGAGGAAGAATATTAATTGAAGATATTAATGGAAAATTTAGAATTTGGAATTACATGCATTCCCATCAAAATGTTCATCTGAAAATCACTTCCATAGCTATTGAGATGTAAGGTGTAATAGAAAGAAAATCTATAATTTTCTTAGTGAGCATCTTAGGCCCTATACGGTGAGTAGACTTCAAGCTAGCCTCTCCCGAGCGCTCATCAAAAACGACATTTGCCCGAAATTAGGAGAACGTCAAGAAAGGTTTCAATGAAGAATATCAACAGTAAACCAAATTTTTCTATTACGTACATACATAATTGGTCATTACAACCCTTCAATCAGTATTACGACCTAGCTTCTCATGCTTACATGTTGTGTGTGCTGATTTTATACATGATACGGCAGGACCTACAGTCGATTTTGTGAAACTTTTCTTGGAAACTTTATTTATTTATTTATTTAGAGATTTTGCCAGAAATCTGAGAGGAAGTCGCCAAAAGAAATATTTTTTTATAATTCATTTTGCTGGAGATTTTCTAACCCTAGGACGCACATCTAATAAGCCAATACACTACCTATTACACTACGGCGTCTGCAATTCAATTTTGCTATTAAAACAGTAAAAAAAAGTTGTAACTATGGCTTAGAAATGAACCTACTCTTTACTGATTTTAAACAAGTTTTTGACGGCGTTGTTGTCTTTGTATGGAGATACTAAAATACTTCGATTATGTTATCCATTTCCCATATTTCCACCCCCAAATCCTCACAAACAGAACTGTCGAAATTGCAACGACAACAATCCGCACAGGATCCAAGAGCATATAATGCATGCCAAAAAAGTCACTGTTTGCAGTAGATTTTGTCCATTCGGTCCATAATTCTTTAAGACCGACACTGTTCAGGCCATCACTTTCAATGGTGAGCACTAAAGGTAGATGATTATCAATTTTTCTTGACTAGAATTGTAGGCTTAACAGGACGCTACTTAGTATCACGCAGCTCATGCCACATTGGATGTTATGTAGGAACGGTTTGAGGCTAATGTCATCTCACGTAATGGTTATGCCAAATGGCAATCGACATAATGCGATTTGACCCCGTTAGGCCCCATTTCTTGTGAGGTTTTCTTAAGTTGCAGGTGTATGCGACTAAACCACAAACCTTTTATTTGAAAGCAAACATAATTCATGCCATTAGTTAAAATTCAGATCACATTCATGAAAAATTGTACATTTCGGGTGCGCTCCACCTAAAGAAATAGTGCAGCACAATTGTACGATGTTATATAAACTATATTCAGATATTTTTGAGTTTAGATTATCTCAAACCCATTTAGTTTGAGATCTATGCCGAATGTACCTTTCGAAAATGCTTTACCCAATCCACAGAAAGATTATAGTACCATTAGGGGTCAGCTTTTTGTCTGGCAAGCTTCTCGGCCTACTTATTGCTTTATACCTTGATTTAAAAAATCAGCCTTCCTAATCTAAATAATCTCGCAGGCCTTTTTCGAATTGGGAATATCCTGAAACCTAGGGAAACTTAACTTGAAAACTCAGCAAATTTCAATCTCCAACAGTATTAAACGAACTCCTCACATCTATATACTGAGTAACACAAGGAGCTTTATTTTCAACGATTATATCAAGAAGCAAGGTTAAGCCAGCTGGCTACAAATGAGGAATTAGAAATAGGCGATTAATACAAAAGTCTTCGAAGTCTAGTAGGTAGTCTGTTGGCCACGATTCGAACCCAGACATCTCTAACAAAAAAATATATTTTTTTTCGTCGACTTCCGTTTAGCAGATTTCTGGCAAAAACTCTGAGAGTAAATAAAAATTGCCATTAAAAGTTTCCCAAAAATCTGTCGGTCGGAGTCGACTTTAAACTGTAGGTCCCGCCACTAATGTTTAAAATTAACACACACCACATAAGTGGTGTGAGAAGCTAGGTTGTAATCCTAAATGAAAGGTTGTAATGACAAATTATGTATTTAATATTAAATATTCAAATTGAAACTTACCACGTTCAAGATGTAGGAAGTATGTATGCAACATATATGTATATGGCCACATATCTACTGCAAATAGCTTTCAAAAACGTGAGCACAAATATCTTGATACACGACCATAATTAAACCAACTGATGGGATGAATGGTGATAACAGTTAAAGATCTAAAGCACTTACGAACATTTGAAAGAATAATGGCAAGCAAAATAGTTGTCCAAATCCTCTGATAACAAATTATTACGAGAAATACTGTTAAACTTTTCATATTTTAAACATTTTTTAAATTTTTTCTTGTATGTACAACATACATACAGGAAAATTATGGACAAATCTAATGAGAAACTTTTCAAAGTTAAATAATGAAGAAAAAAAAAATAGGAAAACATAAATAGATTTTGTAAGTAAAAGTTTTTACTTACTTTCACTGAATATTACAATATTTTGTCGTACATACATATTTCGAGTAGAAGAGTTTGGATATGCTGGTGAAATAATTATATTTTTTGCTTAAACTAAACAGAAGGAGCAGTTTATTTTATTTGAATTCAGAAAAACAAAAAGTCTAACATTTAAATTGCCTCAATGAAATGTAAATATTATACAGTGTGTTATGTGTATAAAGTTAATGGCATAACATAAGCATCTTATGATGTGTTTGCGAATTACAGAAATAAAATAAAATAAAAAGGATCTAAAAACAACACACATACACAACACACAAAACAGACTAAAATTAAATGTGACAGTTTTCTGTCTTCTTCCTAGCATGCTATGAAAACGATTACACATACAGCTGATAATGTTTTGACGGTATAAGAAATGAGGTGATTAAGATTAATATTTTTTACAATTCAAATTTCATTTCTCTCTCTCAAAGGAAAGAAAAAGAGAGAGAGAGAAAAGAAATATATTTTCTCTAGAGAAAATTGAAAAGATGTTTTCTGTGCAAACAGAGTCATCGATGTATTTTCTTTACATTTTTTATTATTTTTATATTATTCATACGCAAAAACTCATCATTATCTTCATATCATAATAAATGAAATGAAATCTGCTTAGCTCTCGTCTCTCGCTCTCTCACTTTCTCTTTCTCTCTTACTTTTATTTTTAAACTCATTTCATTTTTATTTTTGCTTTTTATGTGTGGGTGTGTTGTTTATGTATGAGTATTATACGTGAGTGTGAATTAGTAAAACTTGTGAGTTTTTAAGACTATGACTTAATGAAATGATGATTGTAACAAATACTTAAATACAGTGTGGGAAGACGTTAAAGAGACACCCACACACAATATACACACAATTACTTTAAGTTTTATTTACAATCCCATAAATAAAGCAAATTTTGTACTTTTATTAAGAGATCGTCTGCAAATTGTCTGCGTAAGAAATTATAAAGAAAAATATACAGAAGCGATACCGATTTCCTCGAGGAAGTAAATAAATTCGTTGAAAATAATACCGGGTGGTATTTCGTTATTTCAATACTTGGGCTTAGCTACCTTCATTTTTATAAACATACATACATACATATTTAATCGATCATTATAACTCTTTAGTCAGGATTACGATCTAGCTTCTCACACCACCTATGTTGTGTGCGTTAGTAGTGGCGAGGTCTACAGTTTAAAGTAGACTGCGAACGACTTATTTTTGAGAAACTTTTCATGGCAATTTTATTTGCTCTCAGAGGTTTTACCACAAATCTACTGAGAGGAAGTCACCGAAAAAACATTTTCATATTTTCGTTTTGATGTCTAACCTGGAGTTTGAATCGTGTCCTTACGTCCAATAAGGCAACACACTACCTACTAGACTATGGTGTCTTCTCTGTAAGCAATTGAAGATAATATTCAAGCCATCATTGAGAGAATTATTGGAAAGTTGGATTGATCGAATTGACCATACCGCAAAAATCATATCTCAGTTATAAATGTCATGAAATTAACCATCCGATTATAATAAATATTGTCACCGCGGTCAAGTATGTAGTGTGTTGGCTTAATAAACGAGTGGTCGAGTATTTCTTATTCTTAAATATCTTCTGGCAAAAAATATTTTACCATGAAAAGAATCCTAATCAATCGTTCAGAACCGACGCGTTACTTGAAAGAAATTTAAAGTGAAAAGTGTCCCTATTAATCTTTCGTCCAATGTATACTCAAATACACTTCCAAACACAACTAATATAGAAAAATGAAAGTGATATCACCCACAGATATGCATACACAAACAACACTGCTTGTCTCCTTCATATTTAGTTGAGTAAGAGTCATTGTACTTATGCGACTGTAACTCACTCTCTTTCGTTTGTGTATACGAAGTGTTTATTATCATTTGCAGTTTCCTTAAAGGCTCTCTCTCGCTCTCTATCCCTCTTATAATGTTTGAATGTAATGTACTCCCATTTACATGTACTCTTAAAGACATATGTACGTTGAAAACAATTAGAATTTCAGGCTGTTATATCCGGTGTTTTTTCTTCTGTTTTTAATATTTTTGTTGGTTTTCTTTTCTTCTTATATTTCTCTCATTCACTTCCTTTACATGAGCTTCTCAAACGCATGTTGTTATTAAATATTTACACTCAATTAAAAGATAATTTGTAAATAGCTTTAAAACATTTAAATGTTGTTTTTGATGTTATAATTTGGTTTTACAAATATCTCAGAAGATGAAGCAGACTCATGCAGAGAAAGAGAATAAGGCAGAGGTATATCTCTCTTTGAATTGCTAGTAAGAAAGACTTGTGTCTGTGTATGAGAGATGTAACTTGTTTGTATGCCTTTGTAATTTCTGTTTGTTTTTATATTGCTTGTGGATCATTGGTAGGCAATATTGGCAAGTTTTATAGTAATTTTGTGTAGAAAAGTTTATGTTTGTATTAAAAAGATAATTAAAATTTTTGTATTTGTATACCCAGAAAAAGTCTTAAAATAACTTTAGGGAATTCAATAAATTTATTAATCATTAACATGTGTCAATGAATTTTGTTTTATTATTGTTTTTCCAAAGGAATCAATTATTGAAGCATTTTAAGTAATGAGTTACAGTGTAAGCTACTTTGCCGATAATCTTATTAATTATATTATCTAAAAGTTATTAATAAATACATCAAATACAATCCTAAATCGAAAAAAACACAAGTAAAGCGTTATTGACTGCAATATCCTGCTAAGTAAATATTACTTTTAAATTGTTAATGATCATTGGATTCGGACATCCTTTAACAAATTGCACGAGAGCTTAAAGAGATTATTTTTGCCTTGCAGTAAAATTGTTTTAAAAATAAATAAAAAAGCTACGTACACATAATCCAGTGTTGTCTCAAAATAATATTTGTTAAGATCAACCATGAATGTCTCTTAAAGTCGCCGTAGTCTAGTACGTAGTGCATTAGCTTATTAGGCGTGAGGCCACGGTTCAAACCCCAGGTCAGGCATCTCCAACAAAACTAAAAAAACATTTCGATTTCCTCTCAACAGATTTCTTGCAAAAACTCTGAGAGTTAAAATGCCACGAAAAATTTCCCCGAAAATCTGTCGTTCGTAGTCCCCTATAAACTGTAGGTCCTGTCATTCATCTATAAAATTAACACACACAACATAAATGGTGTGAGAAGCTAGGTGCTAATTCTGATTGAAGATTATGTTATATGTTATAAAGGGTATTCTCTTAAATAACATAGGCATATAATATGACATCTCTCCATTTCTTTATTCGGATTCAGTTTTACTTACGTAGTTTTGATAGTTGGTTTTCCATGTAATTAGCTGTTTGGTGTATTGCAGCAAGTTCTAGGATTTTAGGGTTGCCATCTGGGCTTGTATTCATAACTACACCTTCCTATCCAAATAATACACACAACAATAATACTAAAATTTAATATGTTTTCACATAGAATGTTGTTTGTCGGCGACTATAGATGGCAATTCTATCATTCTAGAACCTGCCATTGTGAGAAAATCATTCGTTTTGCCTGAAAAAGAAAGAAAAAATAAATGAAAAGGTGGCAGAAGATGGTTTATGGAAATCCAAGGTATAAAAAAATGGAATGGAAATCCAATAAATAAAAAAATGTGAATTGGACCTTTCTGAACACAATTTTTTTCTGAATATCTCCAAAGAAGTGGTTTCAATGGAGTTTTATGGCTTCATATATGGTCAAATGTTTTAGATTTCTATCCAGTGCTCACTCCTAAAAATACACGTACAAAGTTCAAATTTAGTATCTCAGAACAGATGCAAATCGCCGTAGTCCAGTAAGTAGTGTGTTGGCATATTAGAGGCGAGTTTCTCAAAAGTTTCTCCAAAATGAAAAGTTTCACAAAAATCTGTTGATCGGAGACGACTGTAAACTGTAGGCCCTACCACTCATCGATAAAATTAACACACATAACATGATGGTTGTGTGAGAAGCTAGAACGTAATTCTGACTTTCTTGTGATGACCACTCAGTATACCTCTCGGTTTCAAGTCGAGAAGGCCTCAATCTTTGTTATTCTTGGATGAAATAATGTCTACAATTAATTATTTTTAAACCTTTATAGCTAACTTGGCTAGGTTTATCTTTTGAGTGAATATTCCTACTACTTATCCGCATTGGAATGAAATATATCTGCTGTTAGAGAATACTTTCGTATATGTACGTATGTATGTATTTCTAGTTAATGTTTTATGCATAACGCCTCAAGGGACTATGTGTAGCAGTTTTAATCCATTTTTACTAGTTTTCACTATAGATTGTGTAAAATTTAAATAAAAAACAATAACTAGAGTAACTAAAATCAAATCGAAATGTTTTACTTATGAAAAGTTCAACTGTAGCCTTTTCTATACAACTTAACTTATTTCAATTTTGCTCTGTTGGCCTGTCCCTTTCGCCCTTATTGCTGTCCAAATAAAATAAAAACTTGAATGATAAAATCTTTGTTATTAAATATTTACAAAAAAAGTTTTTAGTGAAATTATTTAATTTTTATTAAACTTTTACCAATCGAATCTCTGGCTTTGCTAACAACAAACAAACTCACACACACTCACACACACACATCACATCATATCATCATTGTCTAATAAAATTTATTTACAATACGTGTGTTTATTCATGTGTACGTTAGACATGGGTTAGTGTATGCTAGAGATAGGATATATGTATATAGAGAGAGTTTTAATTAAAATAAACATGTCTTCATCTCAGATTTTTCATTATCCGGCATTTGATGTTAAAGTTTTCATACAATACATGATGCATGTCCAAATAACTCATTACATTTCAAATTTCTCTTTATCTCGCTCCCTTTCTCTCCTTTTTCCGCTCTCATATACAATAAATACCAAACCAGATACGGTTATAAAGAGCATGTATTGTGTAAAAAGAGATGCAAAGAGAGAGATAGAGAGAGAATATTTCAGTGTGTCCTTTAACAAGAAACATGATTTGTATTCATGTATCCAACTACTGCAACTATTATTTGTCCAACAGAGATAGAAAAAATTTTAATTTTTATTCATACAATGAAATTTGAAGGATTTTTGTTAAAAACAATACAACAGCAACAAAAGACACAAAAAAAAAACCGAAAAAAAATTGTAAAACTTTTCCATTTCGTTCATTTATAAGCATATAATCATGCATGCATGTCTGTGTGTGTGCACGTAATACTCTGAACAGGCATTAGTATGAGGGAGGTTGTGTTGTAAGTAAACATTCACATGCTGATTAGATAAACCATACAAATAGTAAACTTAGATTCCATCTTTTTTTTCTTTTTTTTTTTTGTATATTCATGTGGTATTCTGCTTAAAAATGTATGTTTTTTGTATAAATTTACTCTTTCATTGTGTCTCTTTCCCTCACGCACACACACCCATATTTGGTTATGTTGGTGTATATAAGTTTACGGATTTATGAAGGATGAATGTTGTTTTAATTTTAAAAGAAAAAAAAAAAGATGGAAAACATTTTAATATTTTCGTAACATTTCAATTTATTTTTGTTAAACTATAATTAAGTTGTTAAGAAATAAAATATTAGAAATAATATAATGATAAATATGCAGAGAGATATTCGATGTAAATACAGTTTACATAGGAATTTGAAATTTATTCAGAATAATTTGGCGGGGAATATGATTTAAAATAATTAAATTCTTCGTTGCAGTAAAACTTAATGTACGTCATGGTGCTCTATACAACTTCTTTTTTTATTTATTATAATTATATATTAAACATAAAAAATATCTATATCCTAATGAAATATATTTAAATATCCGAGTTATTTATAAAGGCAAAGAATTTTGTTAATGAAAATCACTTGGGGGCCCTATGGCCAATTCTGATTTTAAAAAGAATTTTAAGAACTTATTTTTTTTTTTTTTTTTAATTTTAAGTCTCGAATCGGTCCAATCAAATACGACTGCAACCGTTCCTTAAACCATCAGCACCGAAATGTATTGTTATCATTTACCATTAAGCAGGACATTTACTCAGAAACAGTTCCTATAACATTCGTATTGTGGATGGCTCTTATTATCAGACATACGTTCTATGATACAGTGGCTAGTAATTATACCCCTACGTTGCCCGTTTAAATTGTGGATAAAATTCAAAAAAACGCTGATTCTTTCACGTGCTAGAGTAGGATCTGTGCAACCTATTTTCAGTTTATAATTTCCGATAAGCTATACATTGCAAATCGAGAGCTAACCAATGTCTTGAAAAATTTTAGATTCATTGGAGATATATTGCTAAGATAGTCCAGACTTACAGACAGAAAAGACTTACACCAAGACGCGCAAGCCCAAGAAGCTGAAGTTTCCTCCTCGTTATCCTGACAAGTCAGATAATATAAGCAACCCATGCATTCCGACTTAATGATCAACACCATACCAAATTATTTAATTTGATATGACAACACTATAGTCAGGATTACAACCTATTTTCCACTGCCACCCATGTTGTGTGTGTTACTTTTAGCTATGATTGGTGGGACATCGATTGGTTCAACATCGAATCCGAACAATAAATTTAAGAAACTTTTTACAGTGATTTTTCTTCACTCTCCGAGTTTTTGCCAGAATACTATTGGATAAAAGTCACAGAAAGAAATATTAGTTTTTTTTTTTTGATGTGTCTGAGCACGTGTTTGAAGCACAGACTAATAAGCACACATTAACTGTAAGACAATGGGTCAGTTCGACCTCCGGGTACTGTACTTGTCACAGTTGACAAGTACACGTCCTCTAACCTAACTGTAAGACTACAGCGTCGTACTTAAAATTATATAGGCGCCTAAATTAATTATGTACCCTCCAATCTTTATAAAATGAAAAGTTAGTTTTTGATAGAAAAGTCCAACGTGTTGCAAGTGGTCATGGTCCTTAACGCTTATTTATTTAACAAATTTGAAATTAATAGGGAACGTCTTCCTTCGTTAGAGTTACACAAAGCAATGGCTGATTAATATCATACTTGTCAGCCTATCTTTCCCTCGGATGTCTGATTGACTTGGGATCCGTATCAATACGATATAATGCCGCACACATTGGGCCAGTATTCAAAATAAACTGATGTAGACATAGTTTGAACTTACATTGGAGTTGACAGCACTGATCAATGCAATTCCCTTCATATTGATGTGGATAACTGAAGTATCGATATTTAATTACGGAACTCACAGCATGGTTCTAATAATTCTCTTCATATAGATGTCAATAACGGAAATATTGAGACTACGTTCCGGAATTCCGGAATAGTGTTAAGTTCCGCCAATAATCAAGCATTCATTTATCCAGTTTACGTTACTTGGCGTTAGTTTACTGTGTTGTCTCCTACCCATTGAAATGTTTAAAAAAGAGTCGAGGAAATTAATGATTCGTTCAATTCTCTGTTTCTATCAAATGTTGATGTTTTATTTGGACAAATCTTGACTTTTTTGCATTTCAATTGGCATTTGAAGAACAAAAAGAAAAAAAAAAATTACGTTGTTTTCCTGTTAAATATTTCTTGAAACATTTCTTAATTTGTATCTTTGCTTCCCTTTCTGTTGTTTCATTTCGTTTTTCAACATCTTTGACTTCATCGTGGAAATCATGCAAATTATGAAACCATAAAAAATTAATATGAATTTTTAAACAAACACGGAAATTGACATCGTTTAAAGTGTTCCACTTAAGTCAACTTTTTTCAATTTTTTAACTTTTCCATTTTATTTCAGTTCTACTGCCATTACACCATACCTCACCTCGTTCATCGTTCGTTGCCAGCGTTATTGCTGGAATAAAGAGAAACAAAATTAAGTTTTTGGTTTTTTTTTTTTAACTTCACATGGAAAATGGAATCGCAAGCAGACGTTGAGGAGTTGTAGAAGACGAAACTCAATAAAATGTTTACGTTTACTTTTGTTATTCATTGTTGCATGTTGTAGATGTTTAAAATTTTATTTTCTATTTTACTTGCTGCTGTTTTGTTTGCAACATTGACATTTCTTTAAGCACACAAAATAAATGAAAATTTAAATAAAAAAATAAGAAATTGAAACAAAACTTAGGCATCAAGAGAAGCGTTAAATATTGTTTCGTTTTTACCTTTTAAAACGTTAAAAATATAAGCTTCTAGATTGCAAATAAAATAAAAATAAATTTTGTGTTTAGTTTTAATTAAATATTCTTATTATTCGCCCAATTCTGTGTGACACTGTTCACAACTTGCTGTAAACAACAACAATTGCCTTTTTTTGTTATTCATCTATTTATACCCTTTGCGTAAGCAATAACAATCACTAAACAATTATTCGACAGATCTTTGTAACGGAGATCTTGAAACCACTATTACTCTATTCAAACACACCGCGTTTTTACACAAGATTGACTCAACTTCACTCAATCAATCGCCTGCTTTGCTTTGCCTTTTATATGGCAAAGTAAAAAATCTGTTTTGAAAGACTTAAATAATGAGAGTAATGGAAGAAGTCGCCATAGTCTAGTAGGTAGTGTGTTGGCTTATTAGACTGAAGGCCCGAGTTCAAACCTCAGGTTAGATATCAAAAGGAAAATATGAAAATATTTTTCCGACGACTTCCTCTCAGCAGATTTCTGGCAAAAACTCTGAGAGTAAATAAAATTGCCATGAAAAAGCTTCTCAAAAATCTGTCGTTCGGAGTCGACTTTTAACTGTAGGTCCCGCCACTCGTGTATAAAATTAACGCACACAACATAAGTGGTGTGAGAAGCTAGATCGTAATCCTAACTGAAGGGCTGTTATGACCAATTATGTATGTGTGTATGTAAACAGTCTGTTGAATGTTCTTGAAGGCCAACGTTCATGTCTTCGACTTCTCAAAATCTCTATAAATGTAAACGTCGTTGTTGAAATTTATTATGGTAGTGTTGTTGGTGTATTTTTGTTAACTTGTTTACCATTTTTTTATGCTAGTGTTTGTTGTTGTATTAAGCAGTACGATCATTTGTAAACAGGTATGTTTACTGCATTGTTTATAATTTGATTGTTAAGCGATGTAAAAGCAAAACATCAGTATCTATATTTTTCATTTTCGTAACAATATTTAGAGCAACATTTTGCCATAAAAATTTTTGATTCAATTTCGTTTGCGTTACTAAATTATTGTCTTTTGAAATCTTTAAATTGTTTGCTTAAACTTTTCATGGTTTTTTCTTGTTTTTATTCTCATTGCTGCCTAAATAACATCTGATCCAAAATGGAATAAATATGGCAAGAATTTATATTTTTATAAGAGTCGAATAAGAATATCCATTTGATTTTATTTAAGTCAAGGTCTTTTGCATACATTTTTCTCTTGTTTTCATTTTTCCATATTCTTACGTACTTTTTTTCTGTTCTTCTGTATGTTTTTCTCCTTAATGTTAACAAGAAAATATTTAAAGTAAAAGAAATAATCGTAGAAATATTCCTACAAATATTTGTTCAACAATTTTCTTTTTAGAGATTTTTTCCTTCTCTCTTCTCTTCTCTCTCTCGTGTTTCACTATAATTTTTATGCCACAATTTTTCTTTTTTCTGCTGCTGTGGCATAAAATATTTCTACTGCGCTCGGTTTTTATTTTATTTGTGTTTCACATATTTTTTAATGTTTTAACTTGAGTTTGTAACCTTGACTGAAGATATGCTCTGGCGTTTTTTACGTTATGCTTGGTTGGTAACAATTTTTATATTTTCGTTAAATTTTTACTACAATTTTTGTAATCCACCTCAAATATTTTCTTTCCTATTTCTCTTGCTCTTTCATATTGAGGTCTATATAAGTGCATGCACACGTATACAGATACATACTTCGTCTTACTTTGCCTATGTATAGGTTACAATTTCTTTAAGGGCCGAAAATGCATTAAGCATGTGTATAGTAAAGGTGCAGTAAATACAGGAGATTCAAGGGAATTCAGAAGACATTTCCATTACAAGATAAAATTTGATTTGTTTTTGGTTACCTAAAATCATTTTGAAATTTATAGTTTATACCAGCATCATTTATACGAGAATTTTAAAGGGAATCCAGATATTTAAGTCCTTAATTATTCCAAAGAAAGTGGAGATTTAACACACTCAATTGTAATTGTATTATGTAAAGCTAGATCGCATGAGCTTACTTGAAAGTAATCTAGAAGATCTTATGGGACAATGAAAACGACACCTTCCTGATCCAATTACGCTTATATCTCATTTGGTCACCTTAACAAATCCAATATACCTGACAAATCTAATCAGATGCGGAAGTGTTGAATTTCCTAGTTAACCTGCCCTGATAACAACATACACCACCGTGCCCAAGTCTAGTTTTCCAAGAATCAGGAAATGCAAATAGAAAGTGCTGTACAATTCTTTCAATAGTCATAATATGAACAGCACACATACGCTCAGGCAGATGTCCAACCATAAATATATACCTATGGAGCCTGATTGAATTCCTGTTCCTTCTACTGACAGACAACTCAGAATCACCGTAGATGTACTGCAATTTGCCGCATCAGATCATCTGCATTTTAGTATTCTCTTACAAAGAACTCATAAACTGTAAAGCAAAAATCTACGCAGTCCTCATACGAATTTCCGGTACTGTTAACAAGTTTGAGCTGATTTGTCTCCACTACATCCCCGAGATTAATCAGATCATACGATAAATGTACGCCAAAGTGTCTAAAGCAAAGCTTCAGTAGGATAGAGCAGGACCGATGAAACTGTTGTACCGACTCCTCCTGTCCCTTATTTTGACAACTGTTCACATAAAATGAGTAGCCTACACAAGTTCGACAACAAAACCGGAGGACGATGTGTATACCCTGCGCTTAATTTACATCAGTGGTGCTTTATGAAGGCCTCGTCAGCATCAAACCAGATGTCGACCTAGTTAGGATAGTGCATGACTGCAGCTAAGAAAACATTTCTTAATAACTCAGCCAACATTGTAACCTCCGCCAAGAAAACAACGCTATCTCTGCAGTCAAAGAGCCAGTTTCAGAATAAATCAAAGAGCCTGTAATTGTATACCCCTTCGAGGTTTTACTAGAGCCGAATCTTCTTTGAACATATTCTAGTCTCTTAAGTGTTAGTACATAATTTGTCATTACAAGCCTTCAGTCAGGATTACGTCTTAGGTTTTCACACCACTTATGTTACGTGTGTTAATTTTATATATGAGTGGCGGGACCTACTGTTTCAAGTCGACTCTGAATCACAAGTTTTTGAGAAACTTTTTCATTAAAATTTTTAGTTACTCTTAGAGTTTATGCTAGAAGACTGTTAAAAAACAGTCGCCGACGAAATATTTTTTCATATTTCGTTTTGTTCGAGATGTCTGAGCTGGGTTTTGAACCGTATATGTTCCTTTTACTCCTCTAGCGAGCATATGGCTTCTAGGGTTTGAACCGTGGCCTAACGTTTAATAAGCCAACACACTACCTGCTAGACTACGGCTACTTAAATGTAAGTACAGAGTGGGTAACTGGACATTGTTTTCAAAACGGGCCGCTTACATCCTGTAGTATTCATGAACATCAATGCAAGTGTGTTCGCCTTACTGATTACTTGAGATTTAGTAGCGATTTCGCAGAAAGTCATTGAACGAAGAAGGCTTTTTCTTTATGTCTAGACAACAATTGGATTTTGGAATATTTTTTCTTTTTTGGTTACTGAACATAGTTGGCGTATGATTAATATGAAATTAATTAAGCAAATTCACTATACGCTTCAGTAACTAAAGAGAGAAGTAAAATTTAAATTGAATTTTTCTAAAAAGATTTCCATATGAGTTGAAAGATCTTTCACAGCTTAAGGCATTAAAAAATTTGAATTTAAAATCTTAAAGTCTTCTATCACATGTGGGCTGTTTCAGCCATTGCCTGTAAGCCTGACAAGAATTTTTAAATCATGTTCTAAAGAAAACAAAACTAAACACTATTCCTGGTAAGAAATGCTGCGGCCTTGTTAAAATAAAAATCCTAAGCATTTTTTCAATGGGAATCTAAAAGAAAAAGAGAAAAAAATTCCTTCATAAGTTGCAAGTTGAACTGGTAAGCCAGAGTACTTAAAATAAACTACAAAAGAGTTTATGGCAGCATTGGTAAACTGCCACTAGAAACATTTTCTGTATTTCAGCATAAAAGAAATTCTTAAGTTTGAAAGCATTTTTACATTTTACAACTTGGTTACCATGGTAAATATATACGACAGAGAGAGAGAAAATAAAATTGAAAGCCTTTAAAGCAACGATGGCCCAAAGCCATGTATGTTTTCATTAAAAATTCATGTGAAATAAAACCTGGCAATACCATAAAAAGAACAACAAGAACTGTCTTTAAGCCATAATATTATGAATATAAAATATAACAACAAATTAAACATTTTATAGGCCGCATAATGAATTTGTTTATTGTAATGAGAAAAACGATTCTTTTTTTATTGTAAAAAATCATAAAAAAATATATTTTCCACCTGGCCTATGACTTTTTTATTAAATTTTTTTTTTATATTTTAATGAGTTTGTTTCAGGGTATATATATGTACGTATATATGTGTGCATGTTCCTTTAATTAGTCTAGACGACTTTTGCTCCATTTCCTTTTTCCTTTTGCAATGGGCCTGAATGATTTTGTTATTGCCTTACTTTCTCTATGATTTATTTTAATATTATTCAACACAAAATGAAAGAAAATAAAAAAATAAAAAAAAAAATAATAGAAAATGAAAGAAAAATTGCCTTCTCTTTTTATATTAAAGGGCAGGCTAGCGAGCTGCAAAACGTACAAAATTTTTCTTTAAAAACTGTATGAAGTGGAAAGAATTTTTGGTGTGGGTTTAAGAAATTTAAAATAAAAAAGAAAAGAAAAAAGGAAACCCACCAATTATTTCAAATTCCAAATAAAAAAGGAAATCTTATAAAGTAAAAAGAAACTTAATTGGCTCTTCTTCATAGCAAGCGAAAGCTATTTCGAATCTACTACTACTCTTATGGCTTTCATGTCAAGTCATATCATTGCAATATTATTCATATATTTTAATTCTTCTAAAATATTTTGGTCACAAATTCATGTTTATTTATTTATTTATTAATTATAATACAATTACCAATTATATTTAATTAAATACGAGCTGAATAATTCGACCATATGCTCGGTAAAGTTTCAGAGACCAGAGTCTATGATGGGAATCGAATCCACGACCCTCACGCTAACACACTATCCACTAGACTACTAGGGCACCCAAATTAGTGCCTAGTTAACAAAGGTACAATCTTCTTGAATTACCTATAGTCCAATAGATAGTGTATTGGCTTCTTAAGCGAAAGTGAAATATGAAAATAAAAATAAATAAACTTCTTCCGATGACTTCCTCTCAGAAGTCTTCTGGCAAAAACTCTGGGAGTAAATAAAATAGTCATGAAACATTTTTTTATGTTCTCCATCGGAATCGACGATAAACTGTATGTCCGAACAATCATGATCTATCCAAAACGTGGTTATGTGAGAAGCACGGTTTAAATACCGACTATAGGGCTGTAATGACCAATTAAGTAAGTAAATAAGCCTTATCCAGAAAATTAACTCTTCAGACTATATACACTGTGATTGATATGGAGGGTCAAGCATCGTTCAAATCAATTTCAGTGAGTGCTAGAGAATCAGTGATGCGTACATAATTATGTATTTGAATAGTCAAGCTCCAATAAGAGCTCCGGTTTCATATTCCATCCAGCTCGTCGTTAACTCGTTAACTGATTTGATGAAGAACCTGATGTGCTGTCCCCAGATTTTTTAATTAGCAGGGCAAAAGTTACGTTAAGGGTGGATCGTTTAGAAAACTTTTTCAGTTACTCACATTGGAAGTATGTCTGACATCTGGGAGGAACAAAATGATTAGAAGGACCTTTATTTTATTTAGAAAGACTTTGTAATATACAGAAGGTGAACATCGGTATTCATCATACTAAAACCTGAGAAAGATTAGGTATTCTAGAGGATTCAATTACGGATTAAATTTGGTACAATTAGTATCAATAGCCCTGAATTGGTAAAGGCTCTTTCAAAAAGCGTATCCAATCTTTAAATTTAAAAGGAACAAACTGTGTTTGAGATATCATAGAAAGATCAATTGACGCCATATAACATCTTTCATATATCTCTCGCGGTTTTGCTGGATGGAATACATCCGAAATGTACAGTGTTCCATGATTCTAGCTCATTAATCAGGCTGAACGGCATGGGTTATGTCGGCCTTGAGGATCGCTGTGGCTTGTGAACAACTGTGACCCCACAAGAAAAAGTCAAACGACTTCAAAAAATCATAGTTCACATCAGCTTTTTGTGAGATGACTACAGCCTTAAAGTATGTAATGTTGTATGAACTGTGTCATTGGTATTCACATCATCCAATTCAAGCCAAAAGAAGTTGTTAATCATTGACCTGTAGTGCCTTCTCAAAGAAATATAGCCTGAAATCAGCACCCAACAGTGAATCCTTTTAGGATGAATTGGGATCTGTTGGATCTCATGTGGATTGTTATTGTTTCAAATTCATCAATTTGATTTGGTTACGTGGCCCAATCATTGAAGATGAAATCAAAAATTAAAACACACGTCATTGTCAATGGTTGCTCACCTTTACGACATAAAATTTTACAATGTGTGGTCCACAAAAGTCCGAGATTTTATGGGAGACTGTCTTGGAAGCTATTGCTTACTCTCATGCACAACGGAAATATTTTCGGCATATTGATGTTGATTGTTCGATTAGAAAAGTTACATATATTTAAATCGTTAAAAAGAGTCAGTTTACTGTAGTAAAATGATAGAAATTCAGTCAGCATGCTACTAAATAATTAAGGAACGTCCTTGCAGAGCAGTTAGCATTCATTTATTGTGGGTTTTTGAGAACTTCAAATCGGTTTGGATACGAGCGAGTTATATTGTATTGAGCACCTCTGCACTATTTTTCATATTTTTCTAACAGAGGTTTAGAGTAAGAAACATATCCTTCTCTGGATAAAATATACCTGAATTAAGGAATTCTTTTTGTGTCCACTGAATTGTATATGGAAATACTTGAGTGTAGTAACAATATTTGAGATATCAACTGACTGCTCATTATCATTTCTGATTATGTGTGAAGCGGAACTGAACGAGAAATTCTATTCATGAACATGATTAGAATAGTTGCATGATAGTTTCATCAGAATTTATATTCACTTTTGATTGTTTTAAATTCATGTGATAAAAAAAAATCTCCAGTAGAGATTTACTATGTTTTAAAGGTTTCCCAAGACAAAGATTTTTCTTCCTTTCTTTTGTTCAAAAATGAAATATTTTTTGATTGTTTTCACATGCCCTCATTAAAAAATTCTATCAGATTTCTTACCCGAACTTAATTTGTCTATACTAACATCATTTATATTCTTTTTAATATTTTTGCTACGTTTATGAGCTTATTTGATCAAGTCCAAAATGATACAAGTTTATTAAACATTTTATGGTTATTGTCTGTTACGAAAGGAGAAATTTTTTAAACTTTTGCTGAGTATTGTTACAAGAAACTAACTCATCGTTAAGCAAAACATGTACAAGTTTTTGGTTTTTCTGTTCTGTTGTCTATTTTTCAAAACTTAATTTTCGTTGTACGTTCTGTTCGAACAACTTCCTTATTTTCTATGAAATTTTCTACGAAAAATTTTTTATTTTCCAACTGTAAACACAACGCAATTATCAACTTAATTTTTAGTGAGGGTTTTTATTTTCTTTTATATTTCTGTTGTTTTATTTTTTGCTTATGAAAAGAGATAAAAAATAACATCGAAAGAGCTGTATGGGAATACAGAAAAATAAAATTAGAAACAAGCCAACAAATAACAAAGAAAAGTTAGTTTTCTAAAGTTGTAATTAAGAATACTAATTAGCAGGGCAATAACAAATAAAAGCAAAGGCAATACAAATATAAACTTGGCCATAAAACGGTTAGATGGTAAAGCCATAACTATGGATGGGTTTTGGGCGAAAAAACACAAAAACCCCTTGAGATTTTCCAATATGGGAAATACGCCAAAGCTTTAAAGCTGATTTAACTTTGTTCCTTTAAAATATAAACATACTTTGAAAATAATTTTAATTTAAAATTGTTTGAATTTTTACCCACACTAACCACACATAAATGTCTTAAGAAGCTTAATAAAATAAACATTTATGACTTGGTATACAACATTTCGGTTTTGTTTTTTCAGTTTTTCTAAATAAGTTATCTTCCAGCTCTCTTCTAACACAATGCTGTTACTGCGGTATTTAATAATTAGAAATATTTCTCTGTAAATTCTCTCTCTCTCTCTCTCTCTCTGTTTTCCCACACACACACTCAGACAATATAATATAAAGTTATTTGAAATTATATTTCTTAAGAATGTTGTTCTTTATTATTCCATAAATTCTTATGAAGAATGAGAAAATTCCCATGAAGCTGTTTTAAAAGCCAGTAACTGTAATGCTATGGTGGAATATGAGTTGCATGTAATACAGCAACAGTTATTGGCGGAAGTGGTAGATGGTTTTATATTTGCAAAACCTTTCCTACATTTTATAGAAAACCATTTTAAAGAAAAAAAATATTTAATTTTCAAAGAACTATTCCAGGAGATGATATAAATTGAAGCTCTTGCTGATTGGTTTTGCTGCATAAAAGTATAATTGGTTTGATTAGAAAAGAAACTAAAATAGAAAAAAATACTCGTAGAAAAAAAAAATACAATAAAATAAAATTTTTAAATTGAAAAACAAACATATATTGAATGAAATCTGATCGTGGGCACAAAGTGCCATACATGACGTATGATTTATTTTTTAATGTCATTGCTCATATAAATCATACGCACAAGGTGACTAAAGTATAAATAGAATATAATATAAATGGCGCATGGCGCTACATCAAATTTAACTGATCAAATTTGCATATGTGTTGGTAATATTTGTTTTGTTTAGCACTACAGCACATTAAAACTGAAGCTTCAAACTTCATTGTATTGTTGTTGTGAAGAAGAAAAGCACATATGATTTATGCAACGCAGGTAGTAAAAATTAAATGTACATATTTTGATATTCTTCAAACTCATCTTGGCCTATACGTACGAGTATTTTTTTTACCATTAGCATTAATAAATAAGACGAGTTTGATCTATTATTTGATGCGTGGCCGAGCAACTATAAAAACACTGTAGTAAATAATACAGGCTGTTATATCCATCATGAACGGATATAGCATTCAACAGCAATATACCACGTCGCTTTGACCGAAAAAATGTCTTCAGCAAAGAAGCTCATTTCGGGGTTGTTGGATTTTGCGACGATATCAATTCACATGAGACCTAAAGATGTCCAATGCATCCAAAAAAATCACTATTTTTTGTGGATTTTGAGCTGGTGGCGTTAGTGGTCCGCATGTCTTTGAGGACGACGTTGGCCAGAGCATCACTGTCAACGGTAAACACTGTAGAATGAATATTACACATACATACATACTAATTGGTCATTCCTTCCCTTCCAATCCTTCAGTCAGGATTACGACCTAGCTTCACACACCACTTATGTTGTGTGTGTTAATTTTAAACATGAATGGCGGAACTTACAGTTTAAAGTCGACTCCGCATGACGAATTTTTGCGAAACTTTTCATGGCAATTTCATTTACTTTCAGATTTTTTTTTTGTCAGAAATCTGCTGAGAGAAAGTCACAGAAATAATATTTTTTATATTTCGTTTTGTTTTAAACGTCTGATCTGCGTTTTGAACGGTGGCCTCACGTCTAATAAACCAACATACTACCTACTTCAAAGATTGATTATTATTAACTTTTTTGGTATAAACTTGATGAACTGAATGTTAACGACAGTAGATATAGTAGAACAGCGCCATGTGCCCCACTTTTCATGCTCTATTGGACACCCTGCAATAGTGATTTTACTATTTTACTCCATAGTCATCTCAAGTAGAGGTGATGTGAACTTACTAACGAGTTCAAGTGATTTGATCCCATTAGACATTTTCTTCTTGGGGTTTTTGTTTAATCGCAAATATATGTGAATACGTCACTCGGTACTGCGCTAATTGTAACACAGCTCATGTTACTTCGGTTATCCTTCACGAGCGATATAAGGACATAGACATCTCACTTCGAGGTGTTGTTAACAGGCCACTGATATTGATATTTAACACCAGTAGACTGTTTTTTTTTTCGGGATTTCTTAAGTCGCAAGTGTATGCGTATAACCCTACCGCGCTTTTTGCCACACAGCTTGAATATTCTGCCTGCGCTATCATCTCACGATTTGACACCATTAGACTGTTCAAAGGCATTTGCGAATATGCCACAAACCACAGTGGTCCCCAAATCCAATGTAACCCATGCGACCTGACAAATTCAGTATATTTTGTATGTGCTTCACCAAGAAAAGACATGGCACGATGAGCATTCACACGTAAGAGCATCAATACCTTCATAAACACATTCTTTTATTTAAATTTGAAGATATTAAGCCTATTGAGCCTTTAATTACAATTGTCTGACTTTAAAGTTGCCGCAGTCTAGTAAGAAGTTTTGGCTTATTAGACGTGAGCCCGCGGTTCAAACCCCAGATGAGACATCTCGAACAAAACGAAACATGAAAAAATATTTCTTCGACAACTTACTCTCAGCAGATTTCTAGCCAAAACTGTCCGAGAGTAAATAAAAATTGCCATGAAAAAGTTTCCAAAAAAAAAAAAACTGTTGTTCGCAGTCGACTTTAAATTGTATGTTTCGCCACTCATGTGTAAAATTAACACACACAACACAAATGGTATGAGAACCTAGGTCGTCATGCTGACTGAAGGGTTGTAATGATTAATTATGTATGTGTGTGCATCTGACTGAACAAACTTTGAAAGAAATTTTAATAGAAGTTCCAAGGTGGCCAGTGGATCATGCTACACCACTTATGGCTTACGATAATTCCTTCAGACTTAAGCTATTTGACGATGTATTGGGGCACTGAAAAAATGTTCGATTTTATATTAAATTCCGGGTAATTGTTTCCTTATCATTCCATATCTGTTTGATTGATTTTTAATACTGAAATATTCAAATTTAAATTTCCTATGAAACTAATGTCATAAGTTTTCTACTTTTTTTCCTGTTTCCTTTAACAATAATTACATAAAATGTAATTGAATTGAATTTAATTTTAAAATAATTATTTCTCTTATTCTCTCTCTCTTGATTCACTCTTTTCCTCTCGTAAATAGTTGGAAATAATATGGCAGAATACAAAAAAGTTGAATGAATAGAAGAAGAATAACAATGAAGTTCTCCTGAACAAAGACGATATTATGCTCATCGAAAATTTTCATGTAAAAAATAAGGGAATAAATAAAGTCAGGAAGAGTAAGCATAAAAGGAAGCATTATTTAAGAAAATTTCGGATAACAAAGAGCATCACCATCATCTACCTTGAACACGTAAAAGGGATGCATTTACTCGCACATACAAGCCAGGAGTGAAAACTTTAGTTTCCTTTAAAAGACATTGACTTCATCATTTAAAGTTTTAAGCAAATAAAACGAAAAGGACGGAGAGAGAGAGAGAATATAAGGAAGAGAGTCAATGAATGCTAACGTCTTGTGTTAGTAAAGGTGCTGGTACAAATTAATTTTAACCCTTAAAAGCTATTTCAGTCTGCTTATGCTGTCAATTGCACAGGGTTTTTGAGTAACTCTTAAAGTTTAAATGTATGAGTGTAGGTAGGTTCATAGGATACTTTTTGTAGGATGCTGATGCTGCTGATAAGGCATTAACAACAATATTGTTGAGATTATATTGTAGAAAGTGCTAATGTAAGTTTCGTTCGTTTCTTTTCTCTTTCTTTATCTCCTCTTCTTTGGATTTTTTTGTATTTATTATTGTATTTATACTCTGCATTGAGTGTATGAGTGGGTAGTGTGTGTGAGTTATTTTCCATATTCCACTTTTAAGTATTTGTCTTATTCGGCAGAGAAAGAAGAAGAAAAAAGAAAAAGAAGTTACATGACAACACCTGCTGTTGTAAGTTTTCAACGTAAAATACTTGCAATTGTTAAAACGGAAATTGCAAAAGTAGTTTCTTAATCTCATTCTCAGCTGCAGATTTAACTTGTCGCCATTGTTATGCATGCCGACAGAGTGTGTGAGTTGTCGTCGTCGTAAGTGCATACAGATGCCAGTATGACTGTTGTTATGACTGTTGTTATGACTGTCATGACTGAATGCCTGTCTAGCAGACTCTCTTTTACGACTTTACTGGCTGATTTCTGGAGAAGAACATGAATTATATTACATTTCGTATTCGTATTAATTTGTTCAAAATTACATGACAATGAAATCCATGGTGATAAGTAAGTAGTACGTATATCAAATGTTGCTGCAGATGATGACAATTTCAAATGCAAGAACATTGTTACCAATGTTCTGTCTTTTAGGTTTCCCATTTGCCGTAATTACTTAAGCTGTTATTCATAAAAGGAAATGCAGTGCATTAAAATATTTCAACGTCCATCATTTCTTTCCACTAAAAACACAGATTTTTCCAATCGTTTAAGCTTATCTGATAGGCTTAAGTTCTTTCCGTAATACAACCATAATCTCCAGAAATTTCTTTTTTTTAATTAAATTAAATTGTCTTAAATTTCTACCATGCGTATCTTTAGTTTTGGGAACAGTAAAATGTTGTGAGTGGTAAAATCCAGGCGCCTAAGTAACAATTTTTATTATTCCTTTTGCTTTCCTTTAACAAATAGCAAGTGGTTTCAAGTATACATACATATATGCGGATAGTAGCTTGGGCTCTGTTACTGAGCAGATGTCTCTCTGTTTACGAACGAATCAAACATATGAATGACATGAGCCTTTGTATTCTTTGAAATGACTTGTCAAAATGGACATGAAAATTGATAATTTCAGCTAAGCATTCCAGCGGATTTCTGATGCTGCATTTTTGAACTGGGGCGAAGTACATTCAACTTTATTCAGACACCTGACCGCCTAGATTTGATAAAAGCGAGGTGAATTAAAAGCCACTTTATGAATGTTTTGAATATGACTGACTAGTAGATCCACAGAGAGTTTAAACAAAGATATTTGCCTTGAAAAAAAAGAAGAGGTCTTTTCTCTTTAATTGTTCTGACGGCCATGAATACGACTTTTTTGCATAGTTAAGGCACTTGCAGATATTAGCTTTCAAAAGAGAAAAGATAAAATAAAATCCGAAGCTATATGAAAGTTGAAGGTAGAAAGAAACGCTGCGAAAACTATGGAGATAGAACGCATGTAATAATCTTTCGAAAATTTCGCATATGACTGACAAATTCAGAAAGTTTGAAAGAAATGGAATCTAAATAGCAAAGTTATCAGAATAGTCTTCATATGTACCATATTAATTCATTATCTGTAATGTACACAAGTAACCGCCATATAAGATATCCAAAAGGACCAGGCGAATAAACGCGTTTTTACACCATATCAAAAGAAATAGTGCTGAAAGAGATTGTTATGGAAGGACTGCGGGAGCCATTGATTCGCTAGCAAACAGTCGGGCGTATGGGTTCGGTCCTTCCAATAACCAAAATCCTGTCCATATACAGAAATTTGTTTGTTATAGATTCCCTACTTTTGATATAATTGATGTACTTTAAATGGAATAACTGACTGTAATGTTATCAAAAAAAAAAAAGCCCGATTACAGTCATATGTAACGAAAGCAAAATTAATTTAAATACAAAAATACATATTTTACTGACATAACTATTAACTGTAAGGAAAAATCAAACACTGGTATTTAATTTTAAACTTTAATCGTACATGTATATTAGGTATGTGTGTGTGCTAACATCTGAAAATCAACTGTTGGTATCTCCCAGGTGGAGTATAAGTTCGAAGTCTATTTCAACGTACAATTCAATACCTAGTCTTTTATAATAAAATTTTCATAATAAATATTTATATTTTATATTTACATATATTACGTTTATACATATATATATTTTCTTCAAACCTTCAGCTTAATATTATCATCCTCAACATAAAAAACTTTTTTTGAAATCGCTTTTACGAGAATTCCATTCAGTATTATCAATAATACCTACGAAAAATATTATTAACTATTATAGAGACAATGAAATTTAGAAACATTTAATGGAAACGATTAAATTAAATTTATTTTTGTCTTTTCTTGTTTTTAATTAAAACTATATTTTTGTGGTTGTTTTATTTTTCATTGGCTGGAACCAATTTATTTTCAAAGTTCACCGTATTAGCTTATTGGGCGACAGAATATTTTAAATAAATTTGGGGGAGGTAAAGTTTAATAATAAAATTATTTATTAATACACTGAGTTACGGTAAATAAAAATGTTAAGCATATAATAACTTCTATATATACATATACATATATACATTATTTACGTAGGTAAGCTAATAAGTCTGAAAACTTTTGCAACGAAACATAAATACATGAGAATAAGTGAATTAAAACAAAATCTTTCAATGAAAATGAGGGACTTTTTCATCGTATAATAGAGAATAAGTAATATTTGTTGTGAAGCACTGCGAAATATAATTTCGTTCACCGGTAGTCATCACTTTTTGCATATTTTTGTTAACACAAGGGTTCCAAAATGAATGTATTTCTATACGTATTCCAGTAAGAGCGTAGAACGTGTCTCAAAGCTAATGACAGTTGGACAGGCTAAAATCCGAATTAAAAGGAGCCTTTCAAACCTCTATTTTCTAACTGGTTCTTGTCTAATATTGCAACATATAGCTTGACATTCTTGACATCCTGGGAAATTGCAGAATCGCAACAACAGTCCACGTTTGGAAAAGGTAGATGGAGTAGGAAATTGTCCCGCGTAACAATAAATGAAGTGGGGTACAGAAATCTGATTTTTAATTATTTTTTGCTAAAATTGAATAAAAAAATTTGAACTTGAATGGGTAGTGGTTTGAATAATACCATGCCACATGTAGTACGACACGTGTCACAATGAGTCTCTTCACAAGCTGGTTTGGTGAGCAGTTCCGCAGTTCATCTCTTATGAGGATATGAGACATCTCTCATTCACAGAGATACGATAGTCTTGGAAGGCATAATTACAGCTGCCATTGGTAAAATATCAGCCGAAATGCTGGACAATTTTTTTTTAATTAAAGTTTCAACCTCTTCAACCTCTGGTTTAGAAGAGGAAATTTTTTTTATAAAATAATCTTTAAAAAGTAAATGGCAAGCCTTTATTTATCGTTTGAAATAAATTCGAAAATTATTTATCTTAACGGCTATAGCTTAATCCATTGCTCGAACGCATCGAATCGAACTCAAAAAGCTTCAATTTTATGAGTTGCTGCTTGAATTTTTCGTATCAAGTTTTGAAAGATCCTCTTCAGCCGAATCTTACCATTCCATTTTCGGTATTTATATTCTGCATTCCTATTTACCCCAGGTACGTTATTTAAACATCTTTTTTTTGCCAAAACACTTTTACGCATACCAAGCGTACTTTTACATTACAACCCTTCATTCAGGATTACGACCTAGTATCTCACACCACCGATGTTGTGTGTGTTAATTTTACATATGAGTGGCGGTACCTAGAGATTAAAGTCGGCTCCGAATGACAGATTTTTGAAAAAAATTTCATGACAATTTTATTATCAGAGTTTTTGCCAGACCTGGGGACCTGGTACTTTAATGCGTATAACAAGGTTTATGTAACCAAATATTTTACGATACATTTACCATCTATATTGGCAGAGTCACATACTCTACGAAGTAGTTTTCTTCCTAGCAAACACTACATGCGTTTACATTGAACTTTCTCAGTCGTCCTATGTAAGCTTATATAATTTTTGGTCGAAGTATGTATATTATTTTTTATCATTGGCATTAGTTTTACAAGAGTACAATATTTAAATATTTATTCATATTATTAATAAGTAATAAAGAAAATAAAGAATTTTATTTAAAAATATTCATCCATATTGTGTAAATATTTATAATAAATAAATAAATATTTAGCATAATTAAAAATTCTTTTGTAGAATATTAAAATATTATTGGCCTATCGGATTTAAAAAAAAAAAAAATAAAGAAAAAAAAGAAAAATTATTTATAAAAGCGTATAAATTTTAATAACGCAATCTCTAAAATATTGCCATAAGAATGTATGTAGGTATGTATGTATGTTTGCTATCGGGTGATTATAATAATAATAAAATTATTATTTTATTATTAATTTATGTTAATAATTATAAAAGCATAAATGCAAACATACGTATACACACACATACAAGCAAAGTGAAATAAATTAAATTACAAATCCAAACATATCATAAATATTTAATAATATTTTATGTTTATACAAGTATTTTAATTGTTTTCTGGTTTTCTTTTTTCTTCTTCTGCTTATTTAGTATTTTTTTTTTTTTAAATAATAAATAAAGCAGTTGAGTTCAGTTAGTGGCTAACAATCCATTAGACAAATAAATTTTCCAATACTTTCCAGCAAATAGTGTTGTTCGGCAATACATACGTACAAACTGCCACTAAATATTTAATAATTTATGTCGTGAATTGTATATACATACATATGTATACACGTAAGTGTGCTTGTTGCTAAATGTCGATGGCTAATAAACAAATTTAAATTGTCATGAAATAAAAATTATGAAATGAAATAATTCATGTGTTAAAAAACAAATAAAATTCATAATAAAATAGAAACACTTTTTAAATAATTAATGATTAAATAATTAAATAATGGGTGAAAGCGAAATGTACCAGAGACAAGGCTTTCGACATCTTTCCAGAATGCTTTTGCTCAGACCAATTTTGTTCCAATCGAATTATTTGTTTCCCTATAAAGATATCAATTGAAGGAGTATGAAAAAAACGTAATAAAAACAGGGAGATTTAGCATGTTCGAAACTTGAATGTCTGATGTCGCACATAAATTAAAATCACAAAAATAAACAATGAAATTTAGAAAAGGGGTTAACTTTCTAAGTTTACAGACAATGATGAAATATGCCAGAGGTTGTGTGTTTTAGTATTATCTTCCTCCACGTCATTACAGCCTCTTCAAAAGCTTTGATATGGGAACATCGAATATATCTATCTATCTATAAGCATAGCACAGACAGTACCCAGTTATCACAGCAACCACAATATGCATTTGCTAAATTTGTGAAATCTTATCACAGAAAATCGGAGCGGTCTCGTTAAAGCACAGGAAGGTTCCCTAACCCATCTCGACTAACTTCCATCGCGGCAATTTATCTAAGTTTGAATTGAAGAGCATGCCACATCGATCAAAAGCGACGAGGTTTTCTTTACTGCTCACACTCATATGTATTTCATCCACACAATTCTGACATCAGAATAAATATCATCTAAACACAATTCAAAGCCTTTAGAGCTGCCTTTTCGTTGTATTTTAGGTTATCAATCACCTGATTCTTCCCTTACTACTCTCCTATCATTCGTAAGCTGTTGTATCGTGGTCCCAACATAATAAACTGGGTCGGATTCCAACCTGCTCTTGTGCTGCGGCATGTAATACACAGAGAATTTCTTATTCAGTATATAAGAAATCATGTTGTAGGTTATACTGGTTATACTGGTTAAGGGTCAGGAGTTAAAACTTGTCACCCTCTTTTGGGCAACTAAGCCTTGGCTACGCGAGAATCCTGACAAAATTGGTAATTTTGAGGAACGTTGACTTCATGATACCACAACATATAGAGGAATAGTGAAATGGTGTGACACATCTTGTAAATGTCTTTACAGGCATGAAACTCAATAAAGTAAAGGCATCTTTTTGAAATCGAAAAAAATGCCTAACTCGATAAGGACTTTTCCCATTTTTCAGGGGAAAAGTTGGCTTAATGAATTGAGGTGATGATTATTTACACACATACATTACAACCCTTCAGTCAGGATTTCGACCTAGCTTCTCACTCCACTTATGTTGTGTGCGTTAATTTTATACATTAGTGCAGGTCCTACAGTTTAAAGTCGACTCCGAACGACAGATTTTTGAGAAGCTGTTCATGCCAATTTTATTTACTCTCAGAGTTTTTGCCAGAAATCTGCTGAGAGGCAGTCGCCGAAGAAATATTTTTTTTTCATATTTCGTTTTGATGCCTGACCTGGGATGCGAACCCGGGGTTTACGTCTAATAAGCCAACACACTACCTACTAGACTACGGCGATAACTATTAGGTTTATTTAGGGGGGATAATATATTTGAGAGAGATGCTAGCAGATTTTCTGATACCCAGACAACTGTCGGAGCACTGGGCTTGTAAAGCGGTATTTGGCTGCCGTAAAGCTCTCAACGAGATAACAGCGTTACAACGTTCACCCCAAAGAGTATCGCGAGACGGCGTAATTAACGCTTTGGAATTCAGAAAAATTACAGAACAGATGTTTTGGCAAGTTGTGTGGTACAAGCATATAAATCTCAGAGGAATTTTCTACAGAGGAAACCCTAGCGCGACCTGCAAGCTTGGGTGTCACAATATGGTTTTCAATTCCATTAATGCTGTATGGATAGGTTCGAATACAGACAAAGAAAAGAAGCGATTTGGCCAAGGTTATATGGAGAACGCGAGTAAATTCTACTCCAGTTCCAAAGGAGTTATGTTAGGTCGGAGTGGTAGCTCTGTTGTCACAAAGCTATTTGGTACTATTAGTACCAAAGGAGTACTAATAATTAATACGTACATATATCTTGAGGAGTATAATAGTTAAAAAGGGCAGGAAATAGTTTTATACGTAATGCGTGCGTTATTGGTAGGAAAATTAAGCATATTGGCTTCTAACATGCCGAAGATTACATTAATCTGCCTAAAATGGACCGTGGACAAATAGGTGCCTTTCTTTAAAAAACAGAATCATTGCCGTATCATAATGGGATACAGTTGGCTTGATTGTGCTTTCCTTTTTGGATAGAATTAGATAGCATTGTGAGACGTTGAGTCTTTCGACAATTCCTGCATGTATTTTACCATAATAAAAACAGGAAATTTTTTGAAAATCCTTTGTATCCTTATGCCTCTACTAGATATAAAGTTTTTTTGTAATTTGGAACCATCTGTTGGAAGATTTATGTTAAAAAATCAGTCAAATAAATTGCATTTAAAAATTAATAATTTTTCCTTCTCTTTATATCATAGTTAAACAAATAAAGTATTGTTTACGATATATAAAGCTCTTCTATTAACAATTTCTCTTCCATTTTTTTAAACATTTTATTGGCAATTGTTAACAAAGTGGATTGGATTGACTATTTGTTTCTTTTTGCTTTTTTTTTTGCGTAAACTGTTATGGTTGTTGTTGTTATCGAATACTGTTTATTTAAATAAACCAGCGCAGGATTTTTATATTAACTTTTTAATTTTTTTTATTTTTTTGTTGTATGTATGTGTATAAAACATACATACATACATACGATATAAACAATAAAATGTCCTGAAGCAATAATAATTAAATGAAAAGTAAAAAAACCTAACGAAACCAATATGGCGAGGCAACAACAACAAATCGTATTTTGTTAAATATACACTTACATGGGAGTATGTGTGTGTAGGTAGGACAGAGAGAGAGAGAGAGAGAGAGTGAGTGAAGGTGTGTGTATGTGTGGTGGTGGTTTATTTAATATTGAATTTCAAACTAACAAAGAGCCACGATATGCAAAATTTTTTAATTCCACCAATAACTGCTTTTGAGTTTTTGCCAAACCACATATACACATACAGACATACATACATATGCACACATATTTATAAATACATTTAAAAGTTTCTCTCAATTTATATTAAAAAAAATTGGTAAAAATAAATAAAAAAAAAAATATCATATAAATACACTTAATTTGTTACAGCTTAAAACCAAAAATAAAATAAAACAGGAAGAGAAGAGCGTAAAATGAAATGCGATAACGTTGGCTAAAAAGAAATTGTGGTATTTTGTACTTTTAACGATTGGGAATTAATTAAAAATTCCAACAAAAAATTTAACAAACAAAAAGAGCAACAACAACTAAATACATATATACGTACATAGTGAAACTCAAATAATAATAATTAAAATAAAATAAACCAACGAAAACCAAAAAAAGGAAAAAAAATGTTTTTTTTTCGTTGAATCCACAGCTATACGTTCCAATCAATTTTAATGAGTTTAAAACCAAGAAAAGCAAATCTAAAATAGAAAAACCCTCTGCTTGCTTGCTTTAGAGACAAAAGCTTAGGGATAACTTGCGTTAATCAGCTACTATTGGTTTCAACTTTTTATTGAATTTATTTTTATTTTTTTTTGCTAGAAAATTGGAAATAAAACACGAACAACCCAATTGAAAAGGAAATTTATTGAATGTTTAATAAGGGAATAAACGGAAAATAGATCGTGGTCAAAAGGTAATGGTTTAAATGGTTTCAAGGAAATTATTTAATTGGCATTAAATATACGATACAAACAGAGTACAGCTGGGAAGCAGTACTTCACCACAAAACAGGGAATTGTTTAGAAATTATTTTTTTTATGCAACTTTTAAATAATTATTTAGAAATAATGTTTAAAATTAATAAATGTGGGATGATAACAAGGAACTACAGTAAGGATGGATATTAATTAATAAGAACAAAAAATTTTAATTGAAAAATTTCTGCCAGAAATTTTATTGAACTCACTAATTTTCTAAATACATACGTACCAGAGATCGTCAGTGAATCGTTTTTTCATAAGCACTCATGAAATTTTAAATATAAGTGAGTCAACAATATTGAAATTTAACTACGTACTCTGATTCATTCATACTCACTACGACGTTGATTTGTAAGTACAGGTTGCAATGAGTATGCGTACAATGTTGACATCAAACTCATATCATTCGAAATATGTTTGATTCATAAGCCTACTCACTTTAGAAAAATACTTATAAATGATTCGAGTGACTCGTCGAATCATTCATCAAAATTTACAGTCTTAGCTGTTTTTACATTTACAAAAAAAGAAAAAAGACACATAAGCAAAAAAGACAGAACAGCAAGCAGAGCAAACAGACAACCTTTTAGCGAGTATTTAAGTGTATTAGTATTTTAGTATGCGAATCATACTTACTTTGTGATTCTTGTAAATGTTCAGTTATGAAGAGTCGAAATCAATAACATCATACGTGTTGTTAACTATGAATATGATGAGTGCTTCAAACTTTGAATATGAGTAGAGGGTCCACGATATTAGAATAAGTATGAATGTGTATAAGTATCAGAAATTATGAGTATGATTCGAATCTATTCATCTTTTTGAATTCATTGCTGATCTCTGATACGTACATAATTGGACATTACAACCCTTCATTTAGAATTACGACCTAATTCCTCATATTACTTATGTTATGTGTATTAATCTTATACATGAATGGCGGGATCTACAGTTTAAAGTCGACTCCGAGCGACAGATTTTTGAGAAACTTTTCATCCCTAAAAAATCTGTCTTTCGGAGTTGACTTTCAATTGTCGGTCCCTCCATTCATGTATAAAATTAACACACACAATGTGGGTGATGTGGGAAGTTTGGTTGCCATCCTGACTAAAGGATTGCAATTTCCATTTATGTAAAGAAGTGGTAAAAGAGTAGTGAGTTGGTTTGTGGACCTGAGGGACTGCAGTTTTGAGATTTATGAGGATTTGTAAATGGAGTTGACTGATCAAAGATATACTGTAAGTCGATTGTTGATCGAAGCCGTAGTCTAGTCTAGTGTAACGGCGGCAGAAACTATTCTAAAGCCACTTCAATATGCTTCAACGATATACTGTTGCTTTTGGTCACTTTTATATAAGATTCCTTATGTAGGAAGACCCCGTCGTCGTCTAATAGGACGTGTGTAGAGCCAAGATTCAAACCTTAGGTAAGAGATCTGCAACAAAACGAAATTTGAAAAAATATTTCTTGTGTGACTGCCTTTTAACAGATTTCTGGCAAAAACTGGGTGAATAAATAAAATTGCCATGAAAAGTTTCTTAAAAATCCGGCGTTTGGAGTTGATTTCAAACTGTAGGTGTCAACACTTGTCGATAAAATTAAGACATTAATTATTGGTTGTAATCCTGACTACAGAGTTGTAATATCCAATTAAGCAAGTAATTAATTTAAACATACAAAGAGAATTTAAAAAGTTTTTCCTTTCAAACTTTTCTCTTCTGTTACGAATATGCTACCAAATCTGATGTTTACATTTCTTTTTGATCGCTTTCATTTAAATTTTATGGATTTTAACACTTATTCGTAAATATTTTTCATTCAGGCAACATGTTTGTTTTTTGCCTAAAAAATTAAATCAAATAATATTGTAAATAAGTTGTTAACTCTTCATTTAAGAATCTGCTTTAAAAACAAAAGATTTCTTGATTTTTTAAGGTTTTATTTATGATTTAAAAATTTCTAAAGATTATCAAACAATGCAAATAAAATAAAAATCAAACATGCAACAAAAAAGGCAAATCTAGCACCTTTGCACAGGAGTACAGTGAAGGGCATAATAAAAGAATTAAAACAAAATTTTAAGCAGCATCAAAAAAAAAGGGGGTAAAAGAGAAATGATTTAAACATTTAAGCTATTTTTAGTATTATTTTTGTTGTTGTTATTATTTCTTTTAAGATAAGTTTAAAAGCCAATTTGTTAAAGAAATTTCCATTTTTAATCCTTTCTTTCCCTTGGAAATATTTGCATATTTTTCCAAGGGAAACTTTATTTAAGGCATAAAGATGAAAAATTTTAAATACCATTTAAATATTTGCCTTTAAAAAGTTGGATTTTATTTGGGTTTCCCAACTGGTTTTCGGTTCTTTACTGTATCCTAAATAAACAGAATCCTTACGAATTTAAATACACTCTTTGGCTCTCTAGCTCTTTACTTTCTCTTTCTTTTCTTTGCTACTCTTTCAAATTTCTTCCTCTACTTTTTTTGCGTTTACACATGCATACACAATGAAACACTTGTTTACGTACAGTTACTTACAAATATTTAATAGAAAATATAGTTTTTCTTTTTTTGCTATTATTGTTATTGTTTACAGTTTATATTGTTTAAACAGTAACAACAAAAGTAACACACGAAGAAAGAAAAAATGTTACAATTTCATTGTGTGGTATTATGTACACATACATACATATGTATTCATTTATACATATTTAAACATATACATACATATATACATATGTTTGTGTATATGTAAGAAAATAATTGTTCTTCTTGTTCTTTTAAGAAATAATACAACTCAACACACAGTGGACAGCAAAAGCCTTAGTACGGCAATATATTTTGACAAAAAAAAGTCCCCACAGGCTTAATACTCTTGGACAAAGACCCGATATGACTTCAAGAGAGTATTTAGGCCATCATTTGAAAAGAACGGTTACGTAATCGCTAAACAAACAAAAGTCAACCGAAAAACTTGCTCATGGTGCCTCCAGAAAATACTAAACAAAACGTGTACATTTAATTCCAAATGGGTTAAATGGGATACAAGAGATAACATTTTCATATATTAGGCCTTTGAATTATAAATTTATTCAGGGTTCTGCTTGGGGGCACCTATGGAGTCAACTAAAACTTTTCCTTATTTTTCTCTTGTTTTATGAAAAACATTAGAAAAATTTTTGTTTTATAATAAAACAAAAATAAATTAATAAAATAAATATATAAATCATACTTTTTTATACAAACTTTTGGGTAAAATTCATGAAATTGCTAAAATATATTGCCGTACTAAGACTTTTGCTGTCTACTGTATATGCCAACTTGCATTATATGCTGCATTATGTTGAAAAGTGAGCCAAAAAAACAATATCTTAGACAAAGATGCCTCTATGCCATGACGCATAGCCCTACATATGTATGTCTGCATACAGTGAGCATCAAAAGATAAAGTGGATAAAATTCTAACGATCACCAAATTTAACTTTTACCATTTAAGGAGCGTGCCCGAAAAAATTTGACAATAATTCGAAATTATTTGTAAATTTTGTTCTTGTTTCAATTTTAAAAACTGACAATGAAACAATTTTAAAATAAAAATAACGATAATTTATTAATGTGTATTTCTTTAATGTACAGTTGCTTTTGACGCTCACTGTACGTACATCTATGCAAATATTCGTCGAAGTAATAACAGGAACATGGCAAAAATTCAACAAATTTAATTCAATTCTGAAATTGCTGTAGTCTAGCAGGCAGTGTGTTGGTTTAATAGATGTGAGGCAGTAGTGCAATCCCCAGCCTAGACATCTAAATAGAACAAAGCGAATAGTGAAAAAAAATATTTCTTTCGGCTTAAATACAAAGAAGCTTCGCATTCTACTCTTCATAGAAATAAATTACTTATCTATTCAATTGGCCATTACAAAACATTAGTCAGGATTACAACAAAGCTATCCACACCACCCATGTTGTGTGTGTTAATTTTATCCACGAGAGGAGGGACCAAATGGCAGATTTTTTAAGAAACTTTTCATTGCAATTTTTATTTCCACTCAGAGTTTTTGCCAGAAATCTGCTGAGAGGCAGTCGCCGAAGAAATATTCAAATTTCGTTTTGTTGCAGATGTCTGACCAGGGGTTTGCATCTTGGCTCAACACACTACCTATTAAACGACGACGGCAACTTCATACATAAGGAATCTTATATAAAAGTGACGTAAAGCAATAGTATATCGCTGAAGCATATTGAAGTGGCTTTAGAATAGTTTCGGCACTCGAACTCTACAAATTAGTGGCGATCCATTTCATTCAATTCGTGCCCTACATGATCGTAGTTCTTGAATAACGATCGATCGTTTCCGGACCACGTTGCTGCTGTACAGGAAAGCATTGAAGAATATTCAAATCAATCAATTTGTCGTAGTCCTCAGCTTCTTATGCTGTGTTCTTCCACTTTTTGGACACTTTAACCGCTTGAAGATACAAAACATAGACTTACATAGTACATGCACAGAGGCAAATGTGTATAGTGTCCAAATAACACACAAATTAAATGATCAAAGATCTCCATCTCTTTATGACAAGAGCAGGAAACTGACACACAAGAGATGAAGGCAGTCTCTTCATCCTCTCCTCAGACCACAGTCATTTGCCGGAATGACGAGTCTGTCGGTGTGCTTACCAAAACGGCCGATAAGAATCTCTCATGTGCGAAGAATGGCCATGCGATTTAAACACAAAAGTGGCTCAGTCTTTATCATCTCCATACATGTCCAATGGAGCAATATTGCACGTACCCTCCGAGGAGATTGATCTTCCTTATAATAACTACGTAAAATATTCATGTTAACTGAAGCAATCGGAGAATACCTTGGCATGTGGCTTCAACGGGATGAAGCCAAATATTATACAGCGCGCTTTAGAATTGATTTACGCAAAGAAACTTGTGATGAAACTTTAATTTAATGCAATAATCCATTTAAATGGACATCAAGATCATATGATTTAACAGCATTGGAATATTTTCTTCAGGATTATATAAAATAAGCTGTGTGTGGCGATAAACTAGGGAATCAACATTCCAAGAGTTATGAGCGAAATACGGTCACATATTCTCAAAAAATTATGCGAAAGTTTGTGATTCAGATCTCGTATTGTGATGCGTATTGACGTTGCATATAATTTTCTATCCATTTTATCGTTTTTCCAGCTTAGTAGTTTATTTGTGTACCGTAATACGTTCTAGGATGTTAGGGTTGCCATGTAATCTTACCTACAAACAATGCTTTCGCAATAACGCCGTATACTGCATAGTGTGTACTGTTCATTGAGTCATATTCCCACGTGTTGTATCAGCCTCTCTTCCCAGTATCTAGAGCTTCTTGTATGTATTATTTTTTTAGAGAGATTGAGGTCCTTTAACTTTTAAAAATCAAAAGCCACGTTCAGTATATATTTTGGATCTTCTAGTGATTTGAATTTCAAGTGAATTAAACTTTTTTTTTTAATAACAACAGTACGAGTACTTTGGGCTGAACACCTTTAGTACTTTGTAATGGCTTTACCATTGCATTGCAAATCATTGCGTTTTAAACGTTTTCTGTTTGTTTGTTGAGGTTCTGAAGTGTCCTTTACAGTCACTAATGAATTCATTACATCATCATATTCTATTTACAATATTTGCCAATGTATTTATCAATTTCATCAATAAATAATGAACATGAGAAAATGTGTTTTTTGTTTGTTGTTGTTGTTTATTTTAAAGAGATCAAACCTCTAACCTTAATGGCCTTTTAAAATCCATTCATCATTTAAAACAAACTATTTTATATGAATTATTATAAGAGTGTAAGTGTGAATGTGAAATTATCAATAAAATATTAAATATTTAAACCACAACCAATAAATGTTTGTATAAATCATTTTCACTTCTTTACTATACTCACGCATACACATTCACACACATACATTTAACACGCAATTAAATATAAGATTGTAAGCCTGAGTGTACAACACATGTAAATACCAACTACAAACATAATGTATTTACTGGTGTATATGTATGTATGTGTGGCATAAATCTTTAATGTTCGTTATTACTTTCCCTCTTTCTCTCTCTTTCTGACGCTCTTTCTGTTTCTGTGTAATTTATTGTTGGTATTTAATAATAAATTTTCTATAACAGTAAACACATATACATACATGCAGGTGATGGTGGTAGTGTTAGTTTGTGTAAGAAAGGTGATTAAATTTATTTTATTTTTCCTTTTTTTTTGTTTGTGTGAGTGAGTGAGTGTGTGTGATTTTCGTATTTACAAATGAAAACATGATTTCATTTATTGGCTTTGGGGAGAGAAACACGTTATAGCACGTTGACCAAATTAGTTTGGACTAATATTATTAGCAGAGAATTAAAGCTATGTATTCTTCTAATGAATGTGTTTAGAAAGTTAACATGTAAGTATGGTTATTGGGTTATCCAATTTGTGGTCTCAGAACTGTTGTACTGGCATGAGCGTCGCCAGTTAAACCTTTAACAATCAAAGAACGTGTAAAAATAGTTACTTCTTTTTAAAGTAGTTCAATCTGATTTATTACGAGCTAAATATAGTCCCCATAAACGGTCTACTGTGCAAGGAATTGGCAAGATTGTAAAACAATTTAAAGAGATTGGAAGCGCTAATAAAAAAAAAGAAAAGTGGGCTTAAAATTTGAGTTTGTCGTTTTCGTGAAGTTCCCAGCTATTAGGTTAATCTTATGCCGTATTATGGCCTATTTTGTCTTTTGGATTTGGACCTCCCTTCACATAGACTCCAATTCATGCAACATTTGAAGCTGGCTGACTATTTACAACAAAGTATGGTGGTTGGATGTCAGGGTAACATTATTTGAATTTTGATTTTTCAAGCAACCTACGCAATGAAATTCTTTTCTCTCTCGGTGTTTACGTCAGTAGTTATGTCAGAAATCGTCGTAGTCTAGTAGGTAGTATGTTGGCTAATTAGACGTGAGGCCATGATTCAAACCACGGACAAGAAAAAAATATTTCTTCGGCGATTTTCTCTCAGCAGAAGTTTGGACAAAAACGCAGAGGGTAAATAAAATTGCTATGAAAAGTTTCTCAACAATCTGTCATATGGAGTCGACTTTAAACTGCAGCTTTCGCCATTTATGGATAAAAGTAACACACACAACATAAGTGGTGTGAGAAGCTGCATCGTAATCCTAATTGTGGGATTGTAATGACCAATTAAATAAGTTAGTAATATGTATTGGATCCCGATTTCTCAACAAAAATACCTAGAAGATGACATCCATGTCGCGACTATGTCGGAAGTAGAATCTCTCTGGAGTACAATTCAATCCTTGCTCGACATTTGGTGGCTAACGTTATATGGTGTCCTTGACACAGAGCCATTGAAGTTAACAAAAGAGCTGAGTCTCTTGAAAAGTCTGGTGTAATGGGAAATACAATTGAATTCATTCGTGAAATACATATTCCTCTGCAGAGGGATGAACAAATGAGTCTCACATATATCAAATGAAGGATGAGATATTGAACTTACTTGTTGAACAACCATACAGATCTGGCTCGATGAGTATATAGACAGAATATAATTTGCGCTAAATTCGATTCGAGTCTATCGTAGGAACCTCATAACAATTATAATGGGATTCTAGCCTCTGTGTCCATACTACTTCAGCAGTGGCTGGAAATATTTCACCGCAACATCTGAAGAAAAATTGTTTGCTCATTGAAACATTTTTTTTTTGTCAAAATTGACTGGGAAGAGTCGTTACTGTCTAGTTAGTGAGCTATGGGCAGTACGTAAAGAGATTTTTTTGACCTGAAATTCAAGATTATGAACTGGACGGTGTTCGGTTTCAACAATACGGTGCCATAAGCCACACAACTCTATCGATTTTGGCTTTTTTGTCTTTAAAAGGTGTAAATTAGATTTAGGGGATATCAATTGGCCATCAAGGTTGGGCGATTTAAGGAAGAGTTAGACTTTTTTGCAGAGCAACGTTTAAAAATCGCGGAGTTATCCATGAATATAAATCCCTCACGTTGAGCATATGGACACCAGCTGTCGTAAAGTTATTGCCAAATTACTGCCAGAAATGTACGAAGAGAAGGTCGAAATTAGGATGAACTGCGGTAATTCAAATGCCATTGTATTTCGTACAGAATTTTCTGCGAAATCATAGCTTTATGTGTGCTTTATTTCAGATATCCAAGAATGAATAACCCTTTACAACTATTGTAATTAGAATTTCCTAATGAGTTATAGAAAACCACGTATATAGTAAGGATATCAATTTGCATAGGGGTTTACACATTAACATGTAATTTTTATTCGAAAATTTAAGCAAAATTTATGAATTTTTGTCATCAGTCGCTAGATTATAAAGAAAAGCGTTTCACGTTGCATTTTTTCAACTTTTCAGACCACTTAGTGACCTCCAATTCCAATAATCAAACATTATATTGTTATGGAATACCCCATATATTTAGTATATGCGCTTGTATTTGCATAAACGAAATTCCTATTGTAGTCGTACATTATTAAAAATATTTCAATATATGGATTCCATAATATTTTATGATAATTCTTTGTATGTAATCGAATTTAGGGAAGCAATTAGTTGTGGGGTACAAAACTTTTCGAATTATTTATTCCAACAATATTATTATTGTTGTTGGTATACAAAAGTTTTCTCTCTGTCTCTCTACATTATTACGTTCGATGGTGTACATATGTATGTATGTACATACGTACATACACGTACATATGTATGTATGTACATACGTACATACACGTACATATAGTAACAATACAAGGCACGATAAATGTTTATGAAAATATAATTTTATTTGAAATTTAGAATTTCGAAGTTTTTGTTGCAATTAGGGTAGGGATTTGGATAATGGGTTTTTTATGTACCATTGAAGCTTCTGAAAATCTAAGAAAATGTTTGGATTTGATTTCAGCAAGAGCAATGTAAAATTTTGTAACATTACTTCTTAGCCTTTTTTAAGTTGATTGATTTGTTAGCGAATTCTCAAACCATTTCCCCATTTTCTTGTTGTTCTTCTGCTCTATATAGTTTCATTAATCAAGTTTTCTGCAGTAAGTCTAGGATAACCTACGGTTGTTTGGATACACCGCCTTCCGTGAAAATGTGTTTCGTACAGTGGTGAAGAAGTTTTGCTGACTGAGTCCTAGCTTTGCCTGACATTCTTATTGTGTTCTTAGTTGAGCTTGTCCTCACTTTAACCTGAGCATCGTGCCACCTCCAATTATTTTCAAACCATTTAAGCAAGAAGTATTACTACACTGAAGTCGCCGTAGTGTTGGTTGATTAGACCGGTCAGGCATCAAAACGAAAGCAGATTTCTGGCAAAAACTCTGAGAGTAAATAAACCTGCCATGAAAAAGTTTCTTACAAATTCTGTCGTTCGGAATCGACTTTAAACTGTAGGACCCGCCACTCACGTATAAAATTAACGCACTCAACATGAGTGGTGTGAGAAGCTAGGCCGTAATCCTGACTTAAGGCTTGTAATGGCAAATTATGTATGTATGTATGTACATACACTCACTTATACCCTACTCAATACTCGTCTAGGGTTAGGTTAGGACAAATTTGCAACCAATTCGAAGAGTATACCATACTTGAGTTCTTTAAGCCCCCGTTTGTAACAACGATATGACTTATTCAACCAAACAATTCTAACTATTGGCTCGTCTCACAACCCCATACTGTTTTGAAAGTGTCACTTCTGTCCAAAACATCGTTGGTTAGACATGCGTTATCAACAAAATCTGAGTGCTTAAGAATTCATCATTTCAGGTTGGCAAGTATTCGTCAATAACTGAGAATATCTTCTGTGCTCTCTACTCTCGTCATTACATTACTTTATCGTCATTACAGCTATTTCAGTTGTTGCTGTGAAGTATTTCCAGCCACTGCTGAAGTAGAATGCACTCAGAGGTTAGTGTCTAATTATAATTGCTATGAGGTTCCTGAGATAGACTCTGATCAGTTTTAATTCAAATTTCGTTCTCTCAATGTCCTTATCGAGCCAGATCTGTCTGGAGTCTCAACAATTAAGTGCAATAACTCATCTTTTAAATGAAAAACAATGAAGTTCGTGGGAGACCCATTTGTTTGCCCGTTTGTAGAGGAAGGCGTATTTCACTATTGAATTCAATTACATTTTCCATTATACCAGCCCTTGTCTGTAAGTTGACTCTCTTGTCAACTTCAATATCCGCATTTTAAGGACTCCGTATGATGGTATCAATCAAATGGCGGGTACTGCAAAGCATAATCTAAGATTCAATTGCACTGATTAGATTCTACTACCGACTTAGTAGTTTGATCTTGATCAGGCAGTGAATACCTGGATGACGTTTTCAGAGTATTTTGGTCAAGAAATCAAGATTGAATAGACATTAACCAGATTAAATATGTATTTCCAAGATTTTATACTTCTAGTGGCGCTTACTATCAGTGCATGTCTTCGCAGCCAATTGTTTTAACAACATGTCTAATGGCAGCCAATTAGTGGTAGTAAACATTGCATTATATGATTTAGTCCTAAGAACACTTTTTTTCTTGAATGCAATGATCCTCATACATTCATACATACATCTCACACCACTTATGTTGTGTGTATTAATTTTAGACATGAGTGGCGGGATCTCCGAACTACATATTTTTGAGAAACTTTTACTGTCAGAGTTTTTTCCAGAATACTGCTGAGAGGAAGCGGCCGAAGAAAAATTTTTTTGAACCGTGGCCCCACGTCTAATAAGCTAGCTAAATGCTTACTAGACCATAGCGACTTCATAATTCCTCATAACACCCTTTAACTGGGTTTTTATAATTCAATTCACCAATGTCCTGATGGTTGACCTCATAGACTAGAGCCCAGCATGGTCCTATTTTTCTCTTATAATAATAAAGAACAGTTGACGCATTAATGGATTATGGATTGTGTATTAATGTTCCAGCTAAGTTTACTATCCCGTATAATTGTAAGATATTTGGTGTTATTGGATAGAATGAGAGAGCCACTCCATTATAATAGGGGTAAAAAATTGTGGTACTTTGCATCTCCTTCTGAGTAGTACTAATGCAGTCATGATAGAGAAAACTCCTTGGATTAAAAGTACGATAACAATCTTAGTCCTGAAAACAGAATACACTAGAGCCCCGACTTGCGTCGATCCGTCGTTTCGATTTGCGTCGCTTTTTAAAAATTGACAAAACTCAGCTTGCGTTGTTGCAATTTCAACTTGCGTCGATTAAATTTAGCCGAATTTGAATGAATGGAAGAGGATGACATTAATGAACTTTTACTGTCTCACGATGAGGAGCTTGATAATAAAAATTTATTATCCATTAATATTCAGCATGCTTTAGAAGATGATGTTATGATAATTGATAATACATTAGAGGGAAAAAAAAAAAAACTCCAATATTTCGAAAGCTATGCAATCCATTTCCCATAATATATTTTCTGAAAACGATCCTGACGAAAATCGTAGCGAGAGCGTAGCAGCATCTGCTGACCAACAAGCCATTAGTTGTTACAAGGAAACATATCAGCAAAAAAATCTCTAAAAATTCAACAAAACTTTTTGTTAACAAACCTGTAAGACTACGTCATCAAATGGAGTGTTGTTGATTTGAATTTATTATCTGAAGAAAGCACCACATAAACTAAACAAAGCACAATTTCTTCTTTAAAATTTATTTTTTTATAAATGAATTTTATTGATTTTTGTTAAGTTTTTTTGTTAATTTATATTTTTGCTATTTCTTTATAATAATTAGAGAAAACTTTACTGAACTTAATAAAATAATGAAATATGTTTTCATAATTCTGTTTTATCCGAAATATTAAGTTTTTTTGCTTCATTTTGATGAATTTCAATGCATTTGTATAGAAAAATTTGATTCGATTTGCGTCGCAATTCTCCGGTCCCCATTAACGACGCAAATCGGGGCTCTAGTGTAGTAATATATCCGTTCTTACTAATACACCCAATTCTGTTTTTACACGGTCTTTTTTACACGGTTTTGTAATAACACGGTCAAGAAAAAAATATTAATTCTGTTTTTACACGGTGATATTTGATATAGCACGGTTGAGAAAAGTTTATGAAAATTTCAACGTAATCTGAAATCTTGTATGGCTCGTTACTATGAGTCATACAAAGAGCTGTCCATCACTAAATCACAACGGCTAATAACCGATTTTGTTATTAAACGCAGTTCTATCCAATCGGAAACTGAAAATGCTAATCTTGTTGGAGTTGATAGCTATTCTGAACCAGCCTTACGTAAGCGATCACGTATGACATCCGATGATGATAGCCAATAGAATTCTGTTATTTTCATCATAACATTGACTGCTTTTAATTTTATATTTATGAACTTTTCATGGTTTTTAGTTTGTTTAAATTACCTTTAAGAATTGGTGAATGTACCATTTGTTTATCAACTTATATTATTTTTTTCACTTCCTGAACTACAATAATTTTAAATTTATGTAACTTTTTTTGATAAGACTTGAATTGCTTTTCATTTCATGAAATATATGAATTAATGCTTATAAAAATTTTATTTAGTTTTTTATAAGGACTCTCGTATCAGTTTTTTCCTACGAATTATTTTGTTTTTACTTTTTTTATACAAAGTTGAAGGATATGGAACCCATCCCCTTCTTTTCTATGTACTTCATGTCTTTTTTTACACGGTTTCTTTTTACACGGTTTTTCCTGGAACGTATCTACCGTGTAAAAACAGAATTAAGTGTATTTGTTATAAGGGATTTATAATATCCCATAATATTGCATTTTTTTCCAGGAATATTAATAAAATAATCTTCTCAATTCCCAGATCTGAAACCCTAATTTGGTAATACAAGAATTGTTTAATAAATAATGCCTTTTGTGTATGTGTACAGATTTACAACTTAACAAATATAATTTCCATTATTATTTAATATTACAATACATACGTAATTATCTACATGTGTATTAGAGATGAGCGATCCAGTGATTTTTGAAGAACGTTGTTCTCAGTGAACGTGATTTATTAATCACTGTTCTTTAAAACAGTGATTGTGATCACAGTATTCCAATAATACAATAATGACAATAACGTATTTTATTAAGTCGTAAGAAAGAGACAACTAGATACATAGTACGAAAAGACTACTAAACAAAATCAGTGTTGCCGTTTTTGGTTATTTCTAACCAAAATTGGTTATTTTTTTGTTCAATGTGTAGATGTGTAGATTTCTCCGGGTTTGGTTATTTATTTTTCTTATAAATAGAGCTTTTGTTTTGTTTGTAGAAATGTATTAATTAGTAAGACTAAAATTTTATTTTGTTATTTTTTGTTTCTTTTCTTACTCTGTTGTAAGTTTACACTAAATTAAAACTTACTAAATTACAATTAATAATTTAAAAATAAATAAAAAAAAATAAAATAAAAAAACTGCGAATTTAGTTTTGGTTTTATTTTTTCTTATTTGGTGATTTTTTTCACAAATGTTGGTTACAATATTTTTTTTCGTGGCAACACTGGTGAAGGGAAACGAAAGTTTGACGTTTACTAAAATTTTGTGAAAGGGACAGCAAATATTACCAACAAGTATTTCTGTCCCTGTCTGATTCTTTCTTTTTTGTTTATTTATGTTTGTTAAATTTTAGGGTGGGTTTTTATTTTCTATTTTGTTAGAATCTTATGATATTTTTGTAGAATAATAGAATAGTTTTGAAAGGAAATGAACTGTTGTATTGGGGAAACATAATACGGAACAAATGTATTTGGTGACACATTTCATCGATTGTCACTAACTTAGTATTTAACCAATTGAGAGGTATATTCACAAACTCCTGAAACAAAAAGTTATGAGTATATATTTCGTTATATTTTTCTTTTTACTTATCTTTTACACACGGAACTTATTTCATTATGAAGAGAAATTGCTAAGAGTTCGATTAATAATAAAAAAATTGCCGAATTTTAATGTTTTCATTCAAGAAATTAATAAATACTAGTAATATACACAAAGTTCTGCAAGAAAAAAATTTTATGAGCAATATGTCTTATTTGATCTTGATATGTTTAGTTTCTTACTTACCTTTTGCACAAGAAATTATATTCATTGCGACCAAAGACCACATACATTTCGATTAATAATTAAATATTTAAGAATCTTTTAACTTTTCATTGAAGAAATTAAAAAATATCCCAAATTTTCCCTTTTTTAACACAAAATCAATGTTTGTTTACATTTAATTTTTCAACTTTATCCGCCAGTTTTCAGTCTGTATATCTGTTGCTTCTAACACATTTGCTTTGCAAAACTTATAATTCATTTTTTTTCTCCCTCTAAATATTTTAGTAAACAAAACAAAATGAAATAAATTTGAGTATGTAACAATTTTGAAAGAACGACATTATTAGTACCTGTTATTTGGCAATTTCAATCACTGTAGTTACCAGTGAATTATCAATCACCGTGATTAAATCACAGTTTTGAAAATATCGCTCATCTCTAATGTGTATACATATATCACACAAAAGTACATTAGGCGTTAAAGTGTGCGTAAATAAAGCTGTGAGTGTAAATGTACATATATGTTTGAGTATACACATATGTGTGTGTATGTATATCTATTACAAGATTATTAATTGTGAAACAAAATAATTATTTGTGGTTTTACTTTTGCTTCGATACATTTAGTTTCACTACCAATTACAGTCTTTTCTTTACTGTGTTGGTTTTCAAAATTTAAAAATTTTAATTGAATAAGACAATAAGAAGACTACTGTCTATAATACTTCAGCTTATGTTGTTCATAATCTATTAACATATTTAAACTATTTATTCTATTTCATTAGCATAAACGAATTATTATTTCATCTTCATGTTGGATATGCGAATTTAAGCTTCAGTGGAGAAAATAACACACAAGCTTCAGTACACAGAAAAGAATCTTAAAATATTTAATTTATTCTTCTCATGGAAACATGCCGAAGTCCAGATCTTAAATAAGATTTGTGTATTGCTTTAAGCTAAGAATCTTTTTTCAGAGACAAAGGAAGATGCGATATCAAATCGCATAAACCACGCATCTTCAGTCTAAAATTTTGAACTTCTCTTTTTATAAATTTATGGTTGCTAATAAAGCAATTTCATTAGTTTTCTTATTCGAATGCCTTTTTTATGAAGATCGTGCTGTCTTCATCAGATTCCGTTTAATCTTCTAATTTGGCTTCATATTGAAGAAAAATTATTTGATCCTTAATTACAGTCACTGTCAAGTCACTTTCCATGTGTACAAGTATGAAGTGAGCATCAAGAACGAGCCATAATTTTGTACTAAAAAATGGTGATTTTTGTTATCATTTGAAGAAAAGTATTGGAGAGTCGACACGAATGCTTGTGCGGCATATGGTGATCAAGCTCTATCAGAAGCAACATGCACAAGATGATTTCAACTGTTCAGAGATAACGATTTTGATGTGTGGAATAAAGAACGTAGAGACCATCATATTTGCAAACAATATTAGAAGACGAGTACACTTTGAGTCAAAAGCACTTGGCAGAAATTTTAAATACTATACGACAAACAATTTCCGAACGTTTGAAAGTTATAGGAAAACATCTGAAAGTCTAGAAAATGGGTACTACATGCATCGGATGACAGGCAGCTGGCAAACCAAAAAACCGCTTAAGAAATTTTGTTTCAAAGACATGATAGAAAATCAGTGTTGCATTGAATTTTTACTGGCAAAGAAAAATAAATTTATTTTAAGAATGCTAAACGGAGGAAATCATGGCTGGATCCGGTACAACCATATATATGCATACACGCAATTGGTCGTTACATCCCTTCAATCAGTGTTACGACCTAGCTTCTCACCCCACTTATGTTGTGTGTCTTAATTTTATTTATAAGTGACGCTGCCTATTGTTTAAAGTCGGCTCTGAATGACTGATTTTATTTTGAGAAACTTTTGGCAATTTTTATTTGCTCTCAGAGTTTTTGCCAGAAATCTGCTGAGAGGAAGTCACCCAAGGAATATTTCTTTTATATTTCGTTTTGTTGGAAATGTTTGTCCTGGGGTTTGAACTGTGGTTCATCGTCTTCTAAGCCCACCTACTAAAATACGGCGACTTCAACCACCAATTACGGGCAACCATCAACATCGTCTGTAAAAGCAGATCCATTCCGCATAAAGATAATGTTGTGTGTCTGGTGGGACCAGAAAGTTGTGGTCTACCTCTAGCTCCTAAAACCTGATCAAAACATTAATACAGATCGCTACCTACAACAACTGAACAATTTGAATTATGCATTAATCGAAATACGTCCAGAATTAGATCACCAGAACACGAAAAGTTAATTTTGCATCACAACAATACTATTGCAGACAAAGCAAATTCGGTTCAGGCTACAATCAAAGCATTGTGCTGAGAGCTGTAACCTTACCAGCCGAATTGTTTATCAGAATTTTCTCCTTCCGACCACTATCTCTTTTAGTCGATGGAACATGCATTGGCTAAGTAGCATTTTGATTCCTACGAGGAAAACGGAAATTCGTAAATTGGGCGACTAATTGATTTGCTTTAAAAGACGAACAGTTTAATTGGCCTGGAATCTATAAACTGCTTGAAAGATGAAAATAATGTGTAGCTAGCAATGCCCAATATTTTGAATAAAATGTTTTTTACTTACATAACATACATAATTGGTCACTACAACCCTTCAGTCAGGATTACGACCTAGCTTCTCACACCACTTATGTTGTGTGCGTTAATTTTATACATGAGTGGCGGGACCTACAGTTTAAAGTCGACTCCGAACGACAGTTTTTTGAGAAGCTTTTCATTGCAATTTTATTTACTCTCAGAGTTTTTGCCAGAAACTTGCTGAGAGGAAGTCGCCGAAGAAATATTTTCATAATTTCGTTTTGATGTCTGACCTGGGATTCGAACTCGAGCCTTCAGTCTAATAAGCCAACACACTACCTACTAGACTACGGCGACTTAATGTTTTTTACTTTCCTATTAAAAATTGGGAAAAACACTAATTTCATACCTGTACACCTGGTAGATCTTAGAATAATTCTTTTCACATTTTTTTGTTTTTCTTTTGGTTTTTCAAAATCTGTGTATTTTGAACTTTTTCTTTTTTACTTATAAATCTCTTCAAAATTAATGCCAGTCGAAATTTGTTCTTCTGATTTTATTCATTTTTTTTTAAACTGATTGCAGGTATAAATTTCATTGAAAATAAAAACTTTTTTTAAGAAATTCTCAAGTACTTTTACTTGCTTACTGTTTACGGTGCTTGAAACTTTTACTCCAAGGTGATGGAAAAGAATAAATCAAAAAAATAAATTTAAATACGTATTAATAAAGCCGTACAAAAGAATTTAATTTTATGTTAATAACTTGAATACGCTTAAAAACCTATGCTGGAGTAAAGGCAATGTAATGTGAAAACAAAAAAGGAGAAATTTTTCTTTTTAAGAAAAATCTTGATGAAATTTCTAAAGCAATAAAGAAATTTAAAAAAAAAATTAAATCGTGCATAATTTTAGGTTATTAACCTTTTTTTTGGAATATAAACAAAGAAATCTTTCTATAAGACGGTAAGACTTACTTTTCGCGCTTAAAGAAAATTCAAATGAGATTATCAAACGTATTGTAAGACGATATAAAAACTTTTTGGGGAAAAATGAAATAAAAAATATTGGGTATTGGATTATTGGTTAGGAAGAGAGAAGCTTAAGCGTTTCATGAAAAGGTAGAAAAGACCTTTTGTTTCTTAAATAAATTTCTGAAAAAAGGAATTCAAGAAAACCGATTTTATTTTTAAGCAAATTTTTTAAAGGAAACACCCATATGCGTAAGTGTATGATAGTACACCGATATACAGTTATCCTTAAAATAACTGTGGTATGGTAGTGTTTGTTTGTGAGATTTATTTTTGGAAAACTTATGAAATTTATTTTCCCAACAATGGCTTGCCACTTAGTCATAAATTTCCTTGTGTATGTTCTGTGTGTGTGGAATAATTTGTTTCTCCTTTTGTTCGTCTGTCTGTCTGTCGGAATATGAAAATAATACTTCAAAAGTAAAACAAATAAAAATAAAAACCGAATCAATAATTCATTTCGAATTTATTTTTCTTCATTCTTTCTTCTTGTTATTGTCTTCATTTCATCTTTTCAAATATTTATTCTTTAAACTTCTTTCCTTTTCTTCGCCTTATAAATATAGTTGTTGTTGTTGTTGTTATTTTTATTTTTTAAAAGACAAATTTCTTTTGCTTTATTTGCTAAGCAGATAAGAGAGCAGTTGTATTTGTTTGTTTTCTTTTCCCATTTCATTTCTCTTTAATGTTATTGCTGCTGTTATTGCTGTTATTGCTTTTATTTTTATATTTTTTAAGAATTTGTATAAATTAATAAATTTAGAATTTATTGGATTCCTTGCTATGCCGCAGAAAGAGATTCCATAATAATTATTGTTTCGATAACTTTGAAATTCAAAAGTATTTTGAACAAAAAAAAAAACTCCTTAAAAATTTAATTCTACACGTGCGTCAAGTGTAAGCAGAGAGATTAATGTCTGGATGAGTTCGCCTTAAATTAAAAAACTAAATTAAATATTTAAGAGTTTTGGTTTAAATTAAATGAAATAAAAAAAAGAGCATAAAAAAAATATGATAATAAGGAGAAACATTGAAATATACGTTCAGAATAAATTTAATTAAGGCAGAAGGAGCAGGACACAATTATCAAAGTTCCTCACCCTCTATATTCAATATTATTAGCCAAGACATTTCCATAAAGGCTACGACTGACTGCAAGCATATCATCTTTGGTCAAACGCAGATTTAATTGGAAAAACTTAATTAATGAAATTGAAGGAAGTCGCCGTACTGTAGTAGATAGTATGTTGGCTTATTAGGCGTTAAACCACAGTGCAAACCTTAGGTAAGTCATCTCCAAACAAAAGAAATTTAAATATTTTTTTTACGACTTCCTCTCAGCATACCCCTGGCAAAAATTCTGAGAGTAATTAAAGCGAACACTCATGCAGTGCAGTAAAGCGTTTTAACTAGGGAAATTATTTGCAGCAGAATGAGAGGAAGGATTAATGAAATCGACGGATGGATGAGATCGACCGGACCAGTGGATTTTTCGTAAGAATATAAGATTTTCAGAAAGTCCTTCTTGTCACTTGATTATCGACAACATTGTAATGCACGAATACGTTACGACGATTTGCTAATAATTCAGTAGAATTAGAGTTAAACAGACTACTAACATTAGTAATAGTAGTCGTCGTAGTCTAGTAGGTAGAGTCTTGGCTAATTAGACGTCAGAACACTATTTAAATCCCAGGTCAGTCATTTCCAACAAAACGACTTCCTCTCAGTAGATTTCTGGTAAAAAACTCTGAGAATAAAAAAAAAATTGCAATGAAAACTTTCGGAATCGACTTTAAATTATAGGTCGAGCCATTCACAGCATAAGTGCTGTGAGAAGCTAGGTTGTAATCCTAATTAAAGAGATGTAATGTCGAATTATGTATGTATGTATATGAAGGTATATAGGAAGGTAGATGTGGTTGTCCATCCTAGAAGTTGGGACGAACACATTCATACCATAAAAGTCAGATTATGACACCTAAGTCCATTTCTATCCCTTAATCTGTTGAGATGTTTTGATGAAATGATGACATACAAATCGTCTACGTAGCAGATGACAACGTAGTTTTTTCTTCTTGGACCTAGCGCTGGCCATGCATTCAATAGGTCAATAATAATTTTCTTCTGTTTTTCATCTTTACGCCTTCTGCAGAAGTCTTTTGTCATGTGTCTAAGACCAATACGTATTCTATAAGAGCACCATATTGCGATATCCAGGAATAATTGAAAGAACCATACTGACCGTACTATTTTGGTTGGAATTTGAAAAGACTTTTCGTGATCCTTTGCCTAGATTTTTGCCTTTATTTTGGTCCTCATACCTTAGCTTTAACTGAGTCTATAAATGCATGGTAAGATATAAACTCGCAAGTCATCAAATGACTTCCCAGAGTAGAGAACTTGACGTATAGTTCAGTTCAGTTAGCTGAAATGTCCTTAGATTCCGGTACTTATATGATTTGAATGATGTATCGTTCTGTTTTTTTTATTAAGAGACTTGCGACAGCTACAAAAAAAGATTCTCATGGAATTCTTATAGCATTCCACTGCTCCCTTTAAATTCCTATTTGTATTACATTTAACGTATAACGTAACGCACCATTTAATGGCATTAAAATGTAATTCGTTTGCTGAAGCATCTCTCTACCTGTAACCACAATCAAATACATTGTATTAACGAAAATTACAACACAGCCATTACAAATTTAATTTGCTGATAATCTCTTTAAGCTTACGGCTATAATTTCCTTACATACAATGCTTAGATGTCAGTCACTATGTTCTTTTTTCGTTTTATTTTTTCGTATTTTTTCAAAATTTTTGAAAATTAATTTGCCATTCTCCTTGTAAAACCACTCAAGAAGACTAATAACAAATACAGAGAGAGAGAAAGAGGAAGAAAGAAAAAAAAAAATTAAACGAAATGAAACGAAAGTAATCAAAAAAAAAAAAATAATTGAAAACCGCGGAAACGGAAACGGATATGAGTAAATTCCGTTATAAATACAATATTCTTTTCTCTCTCTCTCTCTCTCTTTCTGTTCTTTTTGCTGTTGTACATACACTCAACAAACATATTTCAAAGTATACGTTATATTTCATATGATTTTTATATTTTCATGTTTTCTTGTTTTCTTCTCTTGTTTTTCACTTTCTCCTGGCCTATGAATTTTCCAAAGAAAAACGCACAACAAATTGATAGACGTTCGTACTAAATTTTCTACTCTCTGACTCTGCTCTCTTGCCCAAGTTTTTGATTTCAAAACTGTTTTCCTTTAAAGAAAAATACTGATACCGAGTGTTGGCATGGCCTTGTTGTGTAAAATGGCTTGGCTGACAGACAGTGTGACTGGGTGCGTGTTAAATACATTTAAACTGTGTTCTTGTGTTTCCGTTTCCCATTTTTGCTTTTGTTGTTATTAATTTTTAAAAGTAAACGTTTATGTGGTGTGCGCTTTTGAGCTGTAAAACATACAAATAAAATTTTATGTTTTCTTTTTTTCTACTCGTGTTTAAAAATTAACACGTGGCAATATTTTAAGCAATTTCTATTTACTATGTTTACAATTTAATAATGGCCGATTTACTTTACTTGATTGGTCATTACAATCCTTTAGTCAGGATTACAACCTGGCTTCTTACACCATCCATGTTATTTGGCGAGAGCTACAGTTTAAAGTCAACTCCAAATGGGAGATTTTTGTGAAACTTTTCATAGTTTTTTCAAGAGGAGTGCTGCAAGGAATTCAACCAAAAAATATATTTCGTTCTGTTTGAGATGTCTGAGCTAGTTAACACATTGCCTACTAGACTACGTCGACCGTTTCTAAACTGCTATGAAAGGTTTCTCAAAAATCTGTAGTTCGAAGTCGAATTTAAACTGTCGATCCTACCAATCATGAATAAAATTAATACACACAACATTGGTGGTGTGAGAAACTAAGTTGTAATCCTGTCTAAAGGGTAGTAGTGACCAATTAAGGAGTTCTAATCCACCTGTGTTTTGACTATGATTTATGACGGCATCGGGGGTAATCTTCAATTTTGATTACCCTGTAGTCTAGTATGTAGTGTGTTGACTTATTAGATGAGAGTGAAATTTAAAAAAAAAAAACCTTCGAGGGCTTCCTCTCAAAAGTCTTCTGGTAAAATTTCTAGAAATAAATAAAATTGTGATGAAAAATTTCTCTAATTAGTCATTCGGAATCGATGATAAACTGTAGGTCCCGCCACTCATATATAAAATTAACGCACACAACATTGGTGGTGTGAGAAACTAGGTTTCAATCCTGACTGAAGGGGTGTTATGACCAACTAAGTAAGTAGTATATACCGTGTAACCTGTTTACTGTCTGTCTGACGGATCTACCATAATACTGCGTTAAAACCCCTTTAAAGATTTCGTGGAATATGCGCCAAGGTCCTTTCCTCCCCACGTATGTGTTATTTACAGACTGCTAATAATACTTTTTGCTTAAAGTAGCACTCAATATACAGTTTTAGGTATTTATGTATATGAATCCATTTGCCTCTAAAGTATACAGATACCTCAATGCGATATTAAAAACAAGAAACATTTCCATTCATTCGTAGAACCGGAAGTAACTTTTCCTATAACAATCCACACAAATTGAATAAAACAGCAGTTACCCTGAGTTTACTTTTTCTGTTGCTCTGTGTTATGAAATGAAAATGTAAAAAATTGTTTTTGCTAAAAATATACCAGGTGTTCGTTCTTCTTTTATTTCTCTATAATTTCAATGTTTTTATTTCACGCAGTTTTCCTATTCAATTATCCCACGCTCCCTTTAAGTAAAAAGCGATTAGGGGGATCTGTTTTTAAATTAACACCGTATCAAATGATTAAACGTGTGTTTATTTCTTAATCGCTGGTAAGACATGCGGGGGCAAAAAAGGCAGACAACAAATTGCTGGCATTCCTAAAGCTTGTAATTCAATAATTGAATGGAGAATAAGAGATGGAAACAATTTGTAAACGAAATAAGAAACGGTTTCTGTTCATTGAGAGAGAGAGAGAGAGGGAGATAAAATGATGGGAGATTATTTTTCATTCTATGTACATATTTGTTTGGTGTGTTGGTATCATACTTTCGAGTGTGAAAATAGTTCTTTAGCCAAAAACTTGATAACATTATTAAAGTTTTTTTCTTTTTTTAATTCGAAATTGTTTAGGAATTTTAATACTGAGTTGCAGTCTACATAGAAGTCCAAACTCTTTTGAAATAAACTACAAGCGTCTTTGAGAGTTATTAAACAGTCAAATCCTTTACAAACTTTTTCTTGTCTTCCCTGACCTGGCACCAGTTTCTTGACGAATACCTATTGCGTTACTTCATTAAATATTTATTTATTGATTACAATACAATTAAAAATTGTATTACAATAATTAAGAGCTGAGTAACTTTTGACGTTACTTTATGCTCGGTGTTGTGTAACACACCAGAGAGTTTTTGGTGGGTATCGAACCCACGACCATCACGCTAATATTCTAGCACACTACCCACTAGTCTGCTAGGACACCGACTACTTCCTCCTGAATCTGAGTTCAATTGCAAGTGGTTCGCGTCTTCTCTTGTTTTTCACATCAGCTTTAAAATTCCACTTGAATTCGCCATAGTCTAGTAGGTAGTGTGTTGGCTTATGAGACGAGAGCTCGTGGAGCAACCTCTGGCTCAGACATTTCGAACATAAAAAATATGAAAAAAAAAACCTTTCGGTGACTTCCTTTCAGCAGTCTTCTGGCAAAAACTCTGAAAGCAAAATTAATTTGCCATGAAAAGATGCTCAAAAATCTATAGCTCGGAGTCGACTTTAAAATTTAGGTTGCGCTACTCATAAATATGATTAAAACACACAACATAAGTGGTGTGGGAATTTAGGTTGTAATCCTGACTAGAGGGTTGTAAAGAATAATTATGTATGTATATATATGCGTTGAAATTGCAAGTTGTTCGCGCCTGTTCCATTTTCTCACATCATGTTTAGAATTCCATATGGAGTCGCCATAGTCTAGTAGGTAGTATGTTGCCTTATTAGGCGAGAGTCCGTGGTTCAAACACTGGCTCAGAAATTTCGAACATAAAAAAATATGAAAAAAATGTTTTTATCGGCGACAGTTTTCTGGCAAAAACAGTGAGAGTTCATAAAATTGCCATGAAAGGTTATGTTAGGTTAGCGGGTAGCTTACCGTTTACATGCAATTTTACCGGTTGGCCCATATGACCCATTGTGTCACCGAGTGTGAAACAAGCCCTCTTGTCATGATCTGCTAGTGGTGGGGATGCAACACCACGAGCCAAAGATGAAACCGGCCTGTTTCTTTAGTGGCACGTTTCCACCATGCCTGTTGACTCCTGTTCGGAAGTGCAGGTCCATGAAAAGTTTTTCAAAAATATATTGTTTTTAATCGACTTTAAACTGTGGGTCCCGTCACTTTTGGATACAAATTAACCCGCGCAACACAGGTGGTGTAAGAAGCCAGGTTATAATCCCGTCTAAAGGGTTGTAATGACTAATTAAGTAAGTTATATTCCACTCGTGTTGTGACTATGATTTATTGCAGCACCAAGGGTATTATATTCGCCAAAGATTTCAAAATTGTAGTTACCAACGTGCCGTGGATTGCTTGTTCTTTGAAATCAACAACATTGTTTAATTTGAAAAATTTTTCTGTTGTGATAACTCCCGCATCGTAAAAAATATCACTCGTTGAAGTATCACTTTGCCTGAAATCTCATCTTGTATTGAATGGTGGTAATTTCTGCTGCCAAACCTGGCGATTTGTTCCAGTCGAATAAGCATAGGATCTCCTTCTTTGTATTACAAAATATCTTATAAGTGTACGAAAGTCTTCCAAAAGTATCTTCTTGTTCTGTGATGCGATACTCGACAAGGTCCTTATTATATACACATACAAATAATCCATATTGCAAACCTGAAAATGTATTCCTCAAAGACAGTAGGGGACTTAACTCTATTCAGTCAAGAATTGGGTCAAGAACATGGTCGCCATGTGTACCGAGCTTTATTGTTTTAAGTCGGTAGATATCGTAGTTTTCTACGAATATTCTTGCTGAACGTCAGAGTTGTATTCAAGATTCACGGAAATATGGTAGTGAAAGTGAATGGAACAATTTGAGTGAAGACATCTTGACAGCTACTTAAAATATAAACAAATCCAGATTGTATAACAACAAACACAAAATGTGCTTTTCTTCTCTTATTAACACATAAAATCATGTTGTGCTGATGTTGACATAGGGAATCATACTTGGCAATCATAGATGAGAGTAATGAATGAAACACTTTTCCTGGAAATTTCGTTGTACTTGCATTTTTCCCATGAATTTAATTATTTGTTGCACAAAGATTATCTTTTCATTTGTAATTTCTATTAATAACAGTACTTTAAAGAAAAAAAAGCAAAAATTCTGTCCAATTTGTGTTACTATGACTTCCTGTATAATAATATCATCCTTGGCTGTCACAATATATCGCCCACTCTATGCATGGTATACTGTAATATACTACCTCTCTTAATTAACTGAATTCCTGTCTGCAACAAGCACATTTATGGGTATTCATATATACCCCTGACAGATGATAGAAATATGCCATCACACCTTTACGATTTTGCTGATGAATGAATGGAAAAGAAACAGAATGATGGCATGATTTCTAGCAAAATCCTCTTAATTTTTAATCAGATTTATAAAAATCTGTCTGTTTCATTTCTCTTTGCCGTTGGAGGAGGATATCAGAATGCAGGACTACAATGAAAATGGAAAAAAGAAGAAAATATTGTGCCTGAAATTACAAACTGCAATACAGTTGTTGGCGAGGAGGCAGGTGGAACTTATGGTTTTGTTAAGAATATTAAATGTTAAGAAAGGATTTGTAGTTTTAATATGGCAGTATGCGAATATCAAGTAATTGCCAAAGGATTATGGACAACAGAGGAAAATTCTGATGAAGGCATTTTACTTTAGGAAATACGTCCATTTTTTTACAATGAATTTCGCTGGAAATAATTATTTTATGTAACTTGTCATAAGGGCAGTTAAAACAAGAAGGGAAATAAATATTATTTCTGATCAGTATATTCATCTTTAAATGTCTACTTAAGTGAGAGGGGATTTTATTGTTTTAATAGTCGAAGTTTTAATGGAGTGCACGAAAAAGGTTTTTGGAATAACAAAACGATGATTTCATACTCAGAAGTTTAAATTTAAAAGGATTTCAATACAGAGGCATCAAAATTATTTATTTTTAAACTTCAATGCACAAAAAAAAAAATAAAAAAAATGCTACCAACTAAGGACTGTTCACTAAAAAATTTGGGAATTGAAAAATCCAAATCTAATTGCAGAATTCTTTCGAATTTCAATATACAAAATTATTTATTTTTTTAAACCTTACAAAAAAGTGTACCAACCAAGGACTGTTCACTAAAAAATTGGGAAATTTAAGAAATCCAAATCTTATTGTAAAATTGTAAATTCGTACCAACTAATGAGAATTCACTAAAAAATTTGGGAATTTAAAAAATCCAACTCTAATTACAGAATTCTTTCGAATTTCAATACACAGCATTCAAAACTATTTATTCTTTAAACCTCACTGCTCAAAACAAAAATTTACTAAACAAGGAGTGTTCACTAACAAATTTGGGAATTTAAAAAATCCAAATCTAGTTACAAAATTCTTTCCAATCTTATTTAAATTGAAGACAAAATTGTTTAAATACTTATGCATGTCAAATACGCAACAACTAATTCCCAATTTAATTGTATTATAAATTCAAAAAGAATAAAAAGTTTACCTTTAGCATGAATTAAAGTCATTTAATGCTATTATAATGCCATGCGAGTACCAAAATTTAATTAAATTAATTTGCTTTGACTCTTCCCCACTACAAATTGTATATAATTAAACCTCTTTTCATTTAATTTTACATTATGTGGTAGCTTTTCTTATATTTTATTTAGCCGAGAGGGTTTTGAAGAAAATTAGCAAAAAAAATTAAACGCTTTTGACTGCGAATATTTGCCAATTCAAGAGGGGGTGTTAATAATGTGAGAAATAATTTGTGAAAATACATTTCCAAAAATATAGGATTTAAGGAAATGCTGCAATCCTTTAATTGAAGTTTCACTGAATAATAGTAGTGAAAGTGAAAGAAATAGTAGTAGAAGAAGAACTAATTTTTTTTAATTGTAACAACAAAAGTTGGTTTTTTAATTATCGAAGTATAAAATTCAAAGCCTTTTACCTGGTACTTTAGACATACTGAGGACTGCTGTGTATTTTCTGCTATTTTCCCCCTTTCTTGATAAATTTTATTGGATTCAGCGGTTCTTTCTTATGACTGTACGATTGTTATACAATTATTCCTTAGCAAACATAGCATTGGCTTGAATTCTAGATTGGGTAGCCTGGGTAGTTGGTCGTGTCGCACATACGATTTCTTAAACTTAAGTCCCTTGAGTAGAAGTCGCCGTAGTCTAGTAGGTATTGTGTTGGCTTATTAGACTGAAGGCCCGAGTTCGAATCCCAGGTCAGACATCAAAACGAAAATATGAAAATATTTCTTCGACGACTTCCTCTCAGCAGATTTCTGGCAAAAACTCTGAGAGTAAATAAAATTGCCATGAAAAGCTTCTCAAAAATCTGTCGTTCGGAGTCGACTTTAAACTGTATAAAATTAACGCATGTATAAAATTAACGCACACAACACGAGTGGTGTGAGAAACTAGGTCGTAATCCTGACTGAAGGGTTATAATGACCAATTATGTATGTATGTAAGTCCCTTGAGTGATTTGCGTCAGAGTAATGCTTACGTTCTTAGTTAGCCATTACATCCCTTCAGTTAGGACCACAACGTAGTCTCTCAAACCAACCATGTTGGGACCTAAAACATACAGACGATTCCCGGTCACACATACGGTTTCTTAAACTTGAGTGACAGAGTAATGCTTATTAAGAGTAATGCTTATTAGTCAGGACTACAACCTAGTTTCTCAAACCATTCATGTTGTGGATGTTCATATTATCCATGACTGGCGGGACTTACAGTATAAAGTCGATTCCGGGCCTTACAAACAATTTCTTAAACTTGAGTCAGTTGAGTGATTTGCGTCAAAGAAATGCTTACTTGTTTAGTTGGCTATTGAACCATTTAGTCAGGATCACAACCTAGCTTCATACACCACCCATGTTATGTGTGTTAATTTTATCCATTAGTGTAGGGACCTACAGTTTAAAGTCGACTCTGAATGACAGATTTTTCGAGAAACTTTTCATGGTAATTATTTATATTTTTTTTTCGAGATGTCCAAGCTGAAGTTTGAACATATGAGCTTCCGTCTAGTAAGCCAATACTACTAGATTACGCCGATTTTATAAGAGTAATGTCACTGCGTTTAAAAAAAAAACTTGTTTACTTGAGCAGTGTTATCGACATTGTTTCGGCACTGCCATATTTTTGAAAAAGTTAAATTTATTTTATCTGTAAGTTGTAATAACGCAAATAAGTTAGAGGTACCTTTAACTAAACCCAAGTTTAACGGTAAGTTTTAATAATGGCTCTAAGACAAATCAAATCAAGTCTTACTTTCCTCACTGGTCATTACAACTCTTAAACTAGGATTACATCCTAGCTTCTTACACCACCCAAGTTGTGAGTGTTAATTCTAAACATAAGTAGCTGGGTCTATCGTTTATTGTCGACTCCGAACGACAGATTTTTGATTGCGATTTTTTTTCATTGTACTTTTTATGCTACTCTCAGAGCTTTTGCCAAAAGACAGCTGAGAGATAGTGACGAAAGAAATATTTTAAATATATCAGTATCTCTCTCTCTCTCGCTCTCGCTCTTCTCCTATTTTTAATCTTACACTCAATCAAATTTTCAATTCTATTTTATGCTCTGCTCTTGTCTGCTTCTGTATGCCCAGGAACATTTATAATGTATGCCTGGATAATTGTTAATCCCTTGAGAGTGAGGGTAAAAACAACAAAAACAATAAAAACAACAAGAAAAAGGAATTCAATTAACTTTTGTTATTGATGCAATAAAATAAAAATAAAAAAAAAATGAAATAAAAAATCATTCGTTGTACACATTGATTTCATGTTACTTTGTACGAGTATTGCTGAGTTAAGATTCTTTCCTGGTTTTTTTTTTTTGATTTCATTTATATTCCACAGCACTTTGACAGCAATTTAACTTTGCAAAGTAATTGACAGCACCAACAACAATTTTCTGGAAATCTTTACGGATTTCATTTTTTTCTGATTTTCCTTTTTTTTGTGCGAAAATATAAACTAGCTTATCGTCGACTGATAAGAGTAAATGTATTGTGTGTTAAAAAATAAAACGTTGAAGAAGAGATAAAATTCCATCGAAACAAAAATGGCACGCCTGCAATAAGCTCTTCCACATGGTATAGGATATAGCTCAACGAGCATAGTATAGTATTGTGTCTTGTATTTTTAATTTGTATTCGTTTGATTTAAAGTATGGTCTTCTCTCAAATGGTGTTTTTGTATATAAAATGTTCACTTGTTGTTGCATTTTACATACTCCTTCTTCTTTTAAAGGAGTATCGTTTATACCATGTTACCATTCGAAATAAAAGTCTTGTAAAGTCTATGGAGTCTACTTGAAATGGCAATGAAATCAAATGAAAGAAAATACTGGGCAGAGATGATATTGAATTGACTACTTTATGCAATAGAAAAATGGATTTAGGTTTACTTCTAATTTTAAAGGTGTAATTCAGGGTATTATTCTTATTGTTGAAGTCGCCGTAGTATAATAGATAGTGCGTTGGCTTATTAGACGTAAAGACCACGATTTCAAGAAAATGTAAAACTAAGTGATGGCAACACCTATCCTAACAATAAGAATACATACATAATTGGTCATTACAACCCTTCAGTCAGGATTACAACCTAGTTTCTCAACCACATACATATGTATGTTAAGTGTGTTCATTTTATACATGAGCGACGGGACCTACAGTTTGAAGTCATATCCGAACTACAGATTTTTGCGAAACTTTTTCATGGCAATTTTATTTATTCTCAGAGTTTTTGCCAGAAATCTGCTGAAAGGAAGTTACCGAAGAAATATTTTTTCATATTTCGCTTGGTTGGAGATGTCTGTCTGACCTGGGGTATGAACTGAGAGGCCTTACGTCTAATAGGCCAACACACTACCTGCTAGACTACAGCGACTTCTAGGGGTACTACAGCATTTTTAAATTTCGATACATTGAAAAACCCTTCATTTCGAAAGTTATTATCCTGTTCTGCAAGACTACTAAACAAAAATATTACGTTTCCTCAATATTTTTACCACAATGACTTGCCAAAAATCCTCAAGATTTGGCTTTAAATACCACTGTAGGGCAATCGACTTAAAAATTCTTTCCAAAACACGTACTTTTCTCTCTGCTTGATAGTTTCAGTTTTTGAAATAGAAAGTCCTTATGTTTTTTATAGCCTGTGTGTAGGTATATAGTATTTATACATACGTATGAGTGTTTTGTGCTGCTCTAATTCAATCATGTAACACGAAGTAAATGCTTTCGTAATATAAAGGATTTTCTTCATTGCACTTCTCTTGCCTTGACTTTCGTGCATAAGAGAGTGTCTATTTACGAGTATGATGTATCCCTGATGTATAGTTTGTAAGCTTGTACTTGTGTTTGTAAGTTTCTAAGAATCTTGTATAGATTTTCTACGAAAATATTTTAACGAAATAATAAGAATGTTTCATTTAGTTTCGGTATGGTTGTGTTTTCTGTTCTGTTCTATTGTGTTGTGTTGTGTTTTCCCTTTTGTTTTTAGTTACGAACGCAAAAACAAAAGTTGAAAATAGAAAATGTTTTGAAAATAATACAAAAAATTTTTGCTGTTACTTAAAATATTTTCCGTTTTTCGTTTTGTTTTTTTTGCAATTTAATCCCTGGGAGATGTTTTCAATGTACTTTGTGTAGAGCTTAAACTATTTATTAAGAACTCAATGAGTTTATGCTTTTTCGAGAGAGTGAGCATGTATAGCAAGCGGAGAAATATTGAAAGTTACAATCTATTTGGATTTGATTTCATTAATTTTACGTTAAAGATTTTTGAGATTTCTTAACATAGCATGGATAGAGTAATTGTGGGCAGTGCAAAAAAAGAAAAAAAATTAATGGGATTTCTAATGTGAACGATAGGATTGATGATATTGTATTATAACCTATAAATTATGGTTCATGAAATTGTTAAAGCATTAATTTTGAACTTAATTTTGTGTAAAAATTATTCGCTTTCTACTAATCAATCTTTATATGAGTGAATAACCAGAGAAGCGAATTCCCCATACGTAAATCATTGCACATCAGAACCCTTTTGTCTGGATTACAACCTAGTTTATCATACCACTTATGTTGTGTGCCATAATGACATAGTTTTTAGAAAATTTACATGACAATTTTCTATTTGCTCTTAGAGTTTTTGTCAGACATCTGCTGACAGCAAGTCGCCGACGAAACATTTTTTTCATTTCATTTTTGTTTTGTTCGAGATGCCTTGGGTTTGAACTATGAGCACACGTCTAATAAAGCAACATACTACCTACTAGGCTACAGCAACTATATTCCTCGTAACTTTCTTTTAATAAGTCACAAACTTGACTAAAAGAAAGATTTTCTTATCTCTGGAATGATCATCCACTTCACATACATCTACCAGGAAACCTAATATCAACCTTTATATCGTTCCATTAATATTCTTTATTACTCGCATAGTGGAGGAATGTATAGTCAGCAGAAGAGAAGATAAAGCGAAGCACATCTAACTTAGAAAGACCATATGATATTAATAAAAAGTTAATGTGGACAAGTCGCCGTAGTCTAGTATGTAGTGTTTTGGCTTATTAGACGAAAGGCCACGGTTCAAATATAAACTCACACATCTCTAGCATAACGACTTCCTCTCAGCAGTCTTATGGCAAAACTCCTGATGGTAAATAAAATTTTTAAAAAATCTTTTGTTCAGAGTTGACTTAAAACTGTTGATCGCGCCATTTATTAATAAAATTGATAACCGCAACATGGGTGGTGTGAGAAGCTAGGTAGTAATCCTAACTAAAGGGTTGTAATGATCAATTAAGTTAAGTAAGTCCATCTTTTTTCGAATGGAACACAAATTTTGAGGCAAAAATTCATATTTTTTTCCAACATAATCTGTTTTTCAATATTTTTAATGCTTCTAAAAGAGTAAATTGTGCAGGTACTTAGGAATTTGTTTGAAGTCAAGCCTCTTTCCACCAAGCCATTTTATTTCCGAAGCTTACAAAATAATGAATTCATGGCTAAATCCCAAAAAAAGCGAATAGGGTAGCGATCCGTACCCAAATTCATGAATTTTTGCACAATTTTCTACGTAAGTCTCCATTTCCTGTTTGCTCCTGAAATCACGCCAAACGCTACCATCGACAGCTTCAAATTCAAATTAATGACGCGATTTTCTTAGATTTAACCAGGACTGAAACGGTTTTGCTGTACCAGTTAATATACAGAAATTGCAAAGTCACGGACAAATTAATGCAGCACAGTCAGGACTTAAGGACTCTGCACACATTCTACTATTTTTCTCGGCTTGCTTGAGAAATTTTACTGAATTTACTCTTTACTCTTGACTGAGCGATTGCCATAGAATTTATTCGCAGCAAATACAGCGGCGTAGGTATTGCGCTTGAATGTCATGAGTGATTTGCGTCTGAGTAGTGCTTATTTAGTTGTAAAGTCACGGCCTAATTGATGCAATACAGTGAGTCAAATTTTTTCTCTTTCTAGTTCATTTTTCTCTCAGGCTTTTAAGTGCATTTAGGAACGTACATATATACAGATTTCAGTTCCTCATCACAACATCTAGCACAAAAAATACTCAGTGAACGTTGTTTCTAGGTAAGGGACAGTTGGCAACCCTTTTAATATAGAATCTACTATAGTTAACCAATCATCTGTTTTGCTGTGGAAAAACTTGATTAATGAAAGTAAAATGAAAAGCAAAGAGATATTTTAAGAAGCTGATATGGAAGACGGCTGTAACAACTCCATGTTTCTTAAAGGAGTGAAAAAACGGAATTAAAAATTAATGAATTAATCAGGAAGCTTTTCAGTACTCTTTGTATAAAGTATTCTTACTTTTTTTTAGAACTTTATTTAAATGTGCTTCATTTCCTTTAAGTACCTTTAAACAAGTATTATTTTTCTTGTGTGTTTTTTTTTTTAGGGCAAAAGATTATAAACAATTTGAAAAATAAATTTGGTATAAAAATGTAAAAAATAAGTGAAAATATTTAAACATCATGTTCGTAATTGTTTTCACTTTATTTTGCATATCATTCAGGGGAAAATGATTTATAACTTTACCTTGTTCATGCCATTAAACCTTTCAAGAAAAATGCCACAAAATACAAAAAGGGAAGAACAAAAAATTCGTATATGAAGTATAAATTGTTAAGGCTCAATAAGTGAAATAATTGAGGAAAAGTTTTTTAAACAAAAAACAAAAAAAAAACAATTTTTTTAAGTTAACGTAGATAAAGGTTTTCTTAAAAAAAATAGTTCTTCTTTTACATTTTTTTTCTTGTTTTTTAACAAAATATGTCCTTTACATACTTTTAAAGGCAATTTTCTTATCAAAAATTTCTTTACTTCAGCACTTGTTGTCATAAATTGTTTCCACAGGCAGGCATGCAAAACTTTTTTGCCTTCTTCGCCTTAAAACTTGAAAATCAAAAAAAAAAAAAAGAAATTTCTTCCCTTTTTAATTGATGCAAACAAAATAGTTTCCATTATTGGCAAGTTGTTTAAAATTTTTCGAGAACTTTTGTTTGGTAAATTGAAAAATTGTTCTGCCTGCCATATGCCACCACACATATGCCATCAATGCAATGGTCATTGCCAATCTAAGTAACAATTTCGATTTTAAATTCATTTGGCAGCCATTGATCAGCTCATGCGTTGTTTGTTTGTGTAAATTGTGGTGTTACATTTGAGCGATTAATTTGTGTGGAAATATTTTCTGAATGGAATTGAGCCAATTGCTGAAATAATTGTTTTTGCAAAAAAAAAAAAAAATTCCAAGTTAAACACAAACAAAACAGCAATTGCAATAGAGAGGGGAGAGAGAAATGCAAACATTTTAGCAATTTGTTAAAAATGTATGAAAACTGCATAACTGTAACGTACAATAAAACTCATACAATAAGTGGATAAATAAATAAGTACAGGCTATTGGTATTTACTAAGTGTTGCCCATGAAATCGATTTAAAATATTTGGAATATATATCTGTTGGCTTTACAATTTAATAAGATAAAAGGATAGATTAGTTTTTGCTACTGTCAAATAACTTTTAAACTAAAATTAACTTCAGATTTTATCTAAGCCAACTGAAGATTATTATAATTATTATAAATTGTGTAACTCAGACCTTATGCGCAGACCAGAGTCTCTGGTGGGAATTGAACCCACAACCCTCACGCTAATAGTCTAGCAGACGGTTGGAGTAAATATCCCACCGATATTTATTATATTTAATACATTGGGAAAAGATTAACAAAAAAACAAAATTGTTTTAAATATCGTGTCATTGGTTTGAAAAGTGCCGTTCCTGCATGATATGATACCAGCAGATCAGCTGGTAAATATATTTCATTTGAAGTGTAGTTTATTTACTTTAAGGTTAGGTTAGATTTGGTCAGTTTATGAAGTGAATGAAAACCGCCTTAAAAGTATAGATCTCTGCAAAAATCAACTGGGCAAGTACTAGTAAATTGATTAACGATTGATACTTAAGAGAGAGAGATACGTACCAGTGCGGGTTAGTGTAACAACATAGTTTCTTTGTATAACGTTTAGATTTGTACTGAGATATGCTGAAAGCGAATTTGAAGTTTTTCACTCTACTTTTGCTGCCATTTAAACCCCCGATCCCAGCACATTTCCGTTGTGAAATGCGCCCGAACACAATGTTTTTGTATTAAAAAAAATATGAACATTTCGTGTTTCTATTGATTATTATTATCAGCAAATAGTGCTGTTTATCATATTATACAAATCATACATACATAAATACATACATAATTGGTCATTATACCCCTTCAATCAGAATAGATAGAACCCATATGGAAGAGTAATACTGTGTGACCACAAAGCCCTTCAAATAATAACGTTTCTATGAAGGCTATTTTGCAAATTAAATGGAAAATCTTTTTAAAGAAAGGGATGAAAATTAAAAGATAATTAAAAATCATTGAATATGTGTCACAGTTCCTTTTTTTGTTCAGTTGGCTTCAAATTATTTTGAATTTTTATTGCTTCACATCTATATTCTGCTTTGTTCTTATACATGAGTTTTATTCTTTATTTTTCAGTAATTTACTACTACCACCTCTGGTTACATTAAATAATGTGATGACACATGTTCGTATGCAAGCAAGTACTCGTGTACTCATGTGCGTATACGTTATATTTAAAAGAGGGGTTAGAGAACGAAGGAACCAAAAAGAATGAAACATTTTCTGTTTTCTTTGTTACTTACAAAACGCATTTGTATGTGTGTGCAAGCTTTTTGGTGAAATTAAGAATTGTTTTTGTATGAGCGTGAGTTTTTTGCGCCCACTCTCTCTCTCTCTTTGTATGACATATAAAAGCTTAAAGAACAATTAACTTTAAGCAGGAATTATGATGATTAAACATGTTCTTTTTGTTGCTTACTTGTTACAGAGTAAATGATTATGGTGAAAGGGGAATGGGAGAGAGCGTGAGAGAGAGCGAAAGGAAGAGTAAAAAACAAAAGCCTGTCTGTTGGCTATGTGTGGGTGTATGTGTATGTGTGTGCATTAAATGAGTTTGTATGTCAAATAACAATTAAATGTGAAAGACTCATGAATTTCACTTTCTTTTGTTAGTTTGTTTACTCCAGTAACTCTGGAGGTTTGAAATGAAAACAGTAAGTAAGGGCGGGTGGTAGCAAGAGAATAACGAAAATTTATATTTTTAAGTATAAAAAGGAAATTAATGAGCATAAAAGTATGACAAGAGCATTTTTTTTCCTTTTATTGTTTGTAATTCATATTATCATTCTCATTATCATTGTCTTCATATCATTTCTCTTCTTCATTTCTTTTTTTTTGAGTGTGTGTATATTTCATATCCATATGAAATATAGTGTTGACATGATTTATGAATTATTAAGCTTTAATGTGTTTGTTTGTTTGTATTATAATGGCATATGACTCTGTTATAAGTACATGCAGTTATACTTCAGGCGGATATACATACATACGTATATGCGATGGCTATGCGGGCATATGTAGCATGTATATGGGTAAGCGTTAGTGCATATAACCCAATAAACCTTTTGTCAATTTTACTTTATGCAATAAAAAAAACCAGGGGGGCTACAAGATTAATTTCAAAATCTTTATGAACAGGGAGATTAGTGTTTAAAAAAATAAAAATTTAAAACATAAATTCTAATGTTTTTTGTATCGAAATATTTAATTATGTATTGTTTGTTAAATGTATAGGTTTTTAAATAATATTCTCTCATAATTAATGAATATTTAATGTGACTATTTTATTTTCAATAAAAGTGTCTAATAAATGTTTATTTATGATAATTAAAATGTTTATAGTTTTAGTTGCAAATATAAATATACATGTGTATGTGTTGTACAGATTGTACAACAATATTTCATGCGGTTAATTGATGATTTACGATTACAATGCTCTGGCATTATTAAATCATTCTAACATATGTTCATACCATGTTTGCATTTAATTATAAAAAAATTAAAAATGTTCATAACACTAGTTTGCAGAAAGTGTTTTTAGTTTAAACAATTTTTTTTTAATTTATTTAATCATGTATTGTTGTGTGTATAAGTCACATGCAACAAGATTAAAATCTTATAAATAAATAAAAAAAATAATTTTTATTTCCTTTAAATTTAAATTCAGTGATTATCATAAATTACGGCTAATGAGTTTGGTTGGCTTAAATAGATTACTTCAAAGTCATTCATAATAATGAATGCAATAATGTACAGTCAAAGAAAAAAGTCGACATACGCCGTTTGTTTTTTCCAAGAATTTCTAGTTATATTTTTTTTCTTTGAAATCCCTTTCTCTTCAAACATTCTTATTTCTAAAAACCTTTAACAACTCTATAACATCTTTTTCGATTGGGTAAAAATCAGCGGGAAAAAAATCAACATTCAGTGGTATACATAGACTTTTTTCTTTGACTGTATTGTTCCTTTCAGCATCTCCTACCAGCGTCTCATGATGTCAGCTTGTTGACACAACGCTAAACTATCGAGAAAGTGTTAATGAACAGTCATATCTTAGAGCAAATGGGGTACAGCTCCTAACATTGTCTTATTTTATCTACCATCTCTGGTGAATAAAAAAAGGAATTTGATAATCTGTCCAGCAACGGTCAGAATTATCGTTCTTCCAATATTACTTCCTAATATTTGAAATAAGTTGAATGGACGACACGATGAAAGTAATATTTTGGAAATAGAAATTCTTAATTCCCATTAACTGCATGTCCATCATGCTGCGATTTTATTGTAAGTTATTGGTTTTAGATGGCGTGTTATAGTGACCGAAGACTTCAAACTTGATCAATTTTGTTTAAAACCTGGAGATAGATGATAAAACATTTTTCATAGTTTCTAAGTTTCTAAAAATATCGAGTTTCTCTATCTTGCTGGCAGCAAGAGATTACGTGCAATATTGCTAGACTCTGCTGGATAGGTCTGGATAAAAAGAAGAACGATCTACTTCTATCCTTGTCGCATGGCCATGCATAGCACAATAGCAATTCTCACAGGTCAATAGTACTCCTTGGCAGTATGAAAAAACTTTCCGGCGACGTTTATCTAACCTTCGTTAGATTTACTGTGCTATTTGGTACATAATTTCTTCTTTAAAATTATCGCTCTGTGAAATATTCTGTAGCTTCATCCTATTACCTATTAACAAAGTCAATCGACTTGCTAGTAACAAGCTGTAGCTATTGGGCACATGAAAATGTCATGTAAATTAGGCACATCAGTATTTAGATGCCTAAGTTCATTCACTTTTTATAACTGCTAACAAATGAAATGCAACTCTCATGTATGAACAGGGTAACTGATGTTAATTTTGAAATTTTTTCGCGTATAACTTATAACAGAAGTACTAATTAATGATTATGTATTGGCAGTATGTATGATCACTACAATCCTTTAGTCAGAATTACAACCTATCTTCATACACCATTCATGCTGTGCGTATTAATTTTATGCATGAATGGCGGCAACAACAGTTTAAAGTCGACTCCGAACTTTTAGAGTAAGTTTTCATTGCAATTTTATTTGCTATCAGAGTTTTTCCAGGTGACTGCTAAGAGGAAGTCACCGAAGGAATTATTTGTTAATATTTCGTTTTGTTGACGTCTGAGCTGGATTCTGAACCACGGTCTTTTTTCTGTTGCTAATTATTACGAGTTTATGCTTTGTGTAGTGTAACAGACCAGAGTCTCTAGTGAGAGTAATCGCGCCACACACTAGACTACCAAGGTGGTCTTAAAACCCCAAAAAAAAAATATTTCCCAAAATACCTTAATTACACAGTAATTAGGCTATCTTATTAGACAGTTTCATGCTTTATTAGCGAAAAAATTAATTAAATTGAACTGCCTTAAATCTTACTTGAAAGCCCACACAATGTTTTTCAACTTTTGCTACAACTAAAGCCACAAGACGACAAACAGCAGCTACATTTTTGCTTAAATGTCTGTGTATCTAAGCCTATTAATAAGAGAAGAAAAAAGAAAGAAAACTGTTTTTCATTTAAAAATCCCCTGTTTATTGCAGAAACTAAGGTTAATGTGTTTTGATTTAATTACAGAAAAAAAGAAAAGAAAAAAAAACGTTGAATGAAATTCTATTAATTTAATCCCACCTAAAACGCTACAGTTGGCATAATCACCCATTTTGGTTATTGTTTAAATGGTTTTGATGTGTGTGTGAGTTGCAGAACATAATCCAGCGCATAATACCAGGACTGAAATCATGTTGTTTTATATTTTTGTTGTGTTTTATTTTTTGCTAAAAAATGCAAACGGAAATGAAATTCAGTTGTTGCGGAAATACTATTTTCCTGTTATTTTATACATTTTCGTTGCCATTATGGTAGTTGTTTTTGTTGCTTTTGTTGTTTTGTTTCTTGCCATAACCTGACTGCTGATGACTTTTTGGTCTAAGCATTCTTACTTTAAATCCTCATTATAACTGTTGTTGTTTTTGTTGTTGTTCTTGCTTTTTAAATTATAAATTCAAACAGAAAAACGAGAAAAAAGAAAAATGAAAAATGAAAGATTTTTTTCCAACTTTTCTGCCAAGAACTGCAAATAGTTTTCAGCATTTCAGCCGAAGTATGTATTCATTTAAATTATTTTGTTTTTGTTTGTTTTGTTTTCTTCTCAGTTATTAAGAAAAATTTCTCTTTTTTAGAATTTGTATTGAAAAAGTATGTCATTGGTCAAGCAGAAATATAAATTATTTCGTAATTAAAGGAACAAAAAAGAGAAATGAATTTAAGAGGAATTAAAAACATACAAATTTAATGCAAATTTTTATGATTAAAAACAAATTATTTGGAAATGGCTCTGGTGTCCTTCACAATAATAAAAAAACAAATTTGCTTGTCTTAAATGAAATATTTTAAAATGATTTTTATAAAAATGTTTCTAAGCAAATCTCTCATGCACTAAAAATTAAGCCAGAAAAAACCAGAGAGAAAAACAGACAATAAAAAGCACTCGTGTTAAAGGCTGTGCCTGCAAAGAGGGGCTTCGAAATTCACATTTTAAGTCAGATTACTCGCACCACGGCTATTCACTAATGTCCGAAGTTATAGTCTTGATCATGACACATGTCCCTAGGATTACATCATCCAGGGCATTGTTCACCATTCTTAACCGGCTACCATCAGACTGGTTGGAGAAGCAAGTGGCTACCAATGCGGTAATGATACTGAGCGCCATAAGAACATTAAACTATAGAAGGTATGGTCATGGCAAAATCTTGGATAAGATTTGATCTGATGCCGCAGTGCAGTAGATAGTGTGTTGGCTTAGTAGAAGAGAGTCCGTGGTTCAGCACGAATTATGAAAAATTATTGCTTTCGACAATTCCCTCTCAGCAGTCTTCTGGAAAATACTCTGAAAGTTAAATTAAATTGTCATAAACAGTTTCTTATGTCTGTCGTTCGAAGTCTATATTAAATAATAGATCCTGCCACTCATGTATAAAATTAACACACACAACATGAATGGTGTGGGAAGCTAGGTTACGATCCTGACTAAAGGTTATACTAACCTATTAAGTAAGTAAGTAAGTAAGTAAGGTTGTTCTGAATGTAGCTATCGACTATACCTTACATTAAATTGTTTTCGATCCTGGGTTTCCGACGCAGTAACCGGATAAATCCTTTTACGATAATGATTTACAAACCCCAGGGAGCGCCATTCAGGTTTGCACTGACGGATCCAGATTGCACAACAAAGTCGAATTTGGAATCTTTGCCGATCAACTGAACATTAGATCGTCCTTTTCACTACCAGGTTATTGTAGTACTTTACAGGCTGAAATAACTTCTATTAGACGTGACGCCGTTCAAATTCGGTATCGTATGGTAATCGACGCATACTTAGCGACAGTAAAGCGGCTATTAGTTTCCGATAGAGTGTGTACCCCACATCTAGAATTGTCCAAGACTATCAGGTATCTCTGGAGAAAATAGCAAGACATTCGACGAATACCCTCGTTTGGGTTTTTGGACACAAGGACATCGAAAGTAACAACAAGGCCAACACACTTGCCAAATCTGGCACCACGAAAAATTAATTCCTACATGAGATACACGCTCCTCCACAGAGAGGTAAACAAGTGGTCTCACAGAAACTCAATTCGTTGGCAGAGGTAGAATAGAATGATGAAGTTAGAGACACGAGACGTGGCCCGACATGGATATATGTAGAACAGAATATGCATTGAACATAACGAGATTCCATCTAAGAAAACTCAAAGCAGTGATAACAAAACACTGGCCCCTGGTTGTTCACGCTAGAAGCCTGGGAATAACGATACCTAACGATTCCTGCATAAACTGCAATGACGAGAAAGAAGAGGAGATTACAGAACATATTCTCTGCCTTTGTCCGGAGCTTGGAAACCTAAGAAGAGGAATTCAGGTACACTCAGAATTTGTTAACAAAACAGTATGAGAAAAAGTCATACCTTCATAGGACTCTCAGGATAGTTGAGCGATAGCAACCAAGATCTATAATTATATAGTGGAGTAGTTTATAAAGGCGTTACAAGAGGACCTTATAGGATTCAAGTAAGTTGTGCCCATTGAGGTGGCTACCAGTTTAACCTAACTTAACCTAATTCTCTGAGTTGATTCCAGCACTTGTTGAGTCTCTTGTTCTTTCAGTCTCGAGTTAAGGACCTCTAGACCTTGTTTTCCTATGGATTCCAATCAATTACTGTTCTATCGCCATTGCGACGATTTTGATTTTTATTAGAGCTTAAAGATCTAAGTATAGTAGACTCATTGAAGTCTAATTTCTTTAATTATTTTCCTACTCCCACAAACTCCGAAAATGTTTTTCATGCATATCTTCAAGCAATAAAATGTTTAAAAAAACAGAAACATCCTCAGCAACTACAAAACGCCAACGAAGTGTGAAATGTTCTTCCATAACTTTTTCAACATTTCCCCAAGTATTGATAAAGCAAATGTTGTTACAAAAACAACTACAATAACAAAACGCTTAAAAAAAAATACAATAAGAAATTGAAGAGTAAAAGAAAACAAAAAAAAAAAAGGAAAGTGTAAGGAAGTGTACATACATATAACATATAAGTATGTGTGTATCAGAGTGTATATGTGTGGGTGTGTGTCTGGAAGCAACAATAATGTTAAAATATGTTGTTTCTTCTTGTTCATACTCAAAGAAACAATAACAATGACTGAATCCACACAACAATAACAGTATCAGTCATGCAGTGTTAAACTCACACACAAACTCTCTCTCATATACTTCATAACATACATACACACACGCACATAAAAAGCAGCACATAAAGTGTACAATTGAGTGGTGCGGGGATGTTTATTAAACGGCAATTTTTCTGTTGCCTAACAAAAGGAGCAGAAAATATGAAGAGACTGTCAAAGTGTTTTTTTTTTAACACTTAAAAAATTTCCCACAGTGAAAATTTATTTTCATTTGTAAGGATGAACTATGTTAGGATGATTTTGTTGTTTTTTATTAAAAAACTTATGGAAATAATTTTGAAAGAAGGTTGCCTTGCCAGTGTAGTGGGTAGTGTGCTAGACTATTAGTGTGAGAATCGTGGGTTCGATTAACACCAGCGGCAATGGTCTGTTACAGTGTACTGAGCATAAGGTCTTATTAACTCTATTTATAACTGTATTGTAATTAATAAACGAATGAAAAAAATTTACCAAAAGATAATGTTTCATAAAGTTTATTTCAAAAATCATTCAAAATATTTGAAGCTGAAACGCTTAGTAAAAGTTCAGTCAGTCTCGTGTGAAGACACGGTTCGTTTGAAGTGAGTAATCGTGGTTTTAAGAACTCCGTTACAAAGATCTGTCGAACAATTGTCTAATAATTGTTACTGTTAATGCAAAGGGTGTAAACAGAGGAATAACAAAGAAAAGCAATTGTTGTTGTTTACATAAAGTTGTGAACAGTGGCACCCAGGATTGTGTGAATAATAAAGAATTTTTTCAATCTACGAGCTCATATTTTAAAAGGTAAAAATGTAACTACTTTTTGAAGCTAAAAAAAACCATAGTGTCGGTGATAAAATTGTCTTCAAAGATATTGCCTGACTGGTTAAACATTTACATTGAAGACCAGAAGACAAATAGAGTTGACGAATTCATAAAGCTCGTGTGCTCTTTACAGGATAATTATAAACGATGTGTTGAAATAAGAAAAAAAACTACAATCTAAGCAAGTCTAGAAAGTAATCTATTTTCGAATGATAATTTTGTAAACATTCATTCATTCCTTAACCGAAGAAATAGAAAAACTTGTAAAAGTGAGGCCGAAGTCTCAAGATGTTCAGTGATCTAAAGAATTTTGTCAGACGTTTTAATATCGAAAATCCAGGGCAACAAGTTATGTAATGCTGTGCATTTGCTGTCACCTGGAGCCTTAAACCTATTACGAGCTGTTTAAACTGGTCCACATAATTACAAAAGTCCCCGTCGTCTAGTAACTACTGTGTTGCCTTAATAGAAAACAGCAAGACACCCTGATCCAAAATGTCTCAGTAATCTTCTGGCAACAATTCTAAACTTACCGTGAGAAGTTTCTCAAAATCTGTTGTTCGTAGACGATATTAAACAGTAGGTTCTGCCACTCATGCGTAAAATTAACGCACAGTACATGAGTGGTGTAAGAAACGCAGTTGTAATACTGACTAAAGGCTTGTAATGTTAGAGGACCTGTATAGAATTATTCGGATGGTTTCATTTAAATTCAAATAATTGGGTCTCAGCCAGTAAGACTTACATTTGTTACAATACGTCCTTCGAATTACTCTTGAACTACTTCGAATTACTCACTTGAAAGCGTAGCATCTGAAAATGTTGACTGCTTTTTCAGTGTGAAATTCATACATCTGTCCATACATTATTGACCACTATAGCCCTGTATTAAGGATTCCCTCTACCTTCTAACACAATCCATGTTGTGTGTAATACTTTCAGCCATGAATGGCTGCATCTACAATTTAACATTGACTCCGAACAATGGATCTGAAAAGAAATCTAGCCCAGCCAGTCCCCTAGATTGTAACGTGATCCATTTATTGTAAAAAAAAAATGACTGAAAAAAAGTCGAAAAATCCTCCGTTTTTAGGTTGTACAGCACAATTATGGAAACAACCATGGCCTTAAAGCCATTATAATGAAATCCCTACTGTTCCACTTCCTCACTTCTTTTTTCTTTTGGTAGTTTTCCTAAAAAAGAATAGAAACTATTTAATGTTTACTCCTCTCTCTGTATTATCTTTTAGTGACGCTCTTTTCTGTTTTTTGTTCAAATCACTCTTTTGTTTCCACAAACACTTAAGCAATCCATTCATAAAGGATAAACGAGAGTTTTTTTTGTTGTCATCCATTCGAATACTTATTTGTTTACATATCTTCTCCTTCTACTTCTCTTCTTGTTTTATTGTTTTTGTTGGTGTTTTCCTATGTTTCCGTTTTTGTTTTGTATTGAATATTTCAACACTTGCCAAACACAGTTTGAGTGGTTTTATTTTTGTTGCTTTTCTGGCACAATAACAATAAACAACACGAGCAACAGAGACAGCAGCGGCCGCAAAAGTAAAAATAACAACAATATCACTTTTCTTGTGTGTGTGTATGTGTATTGTTGTTGAAAAAAAAAACAACAAAACAATTAAAAAAAAACCTCGAAACAACAACAACAACTAGCAGAACAAACAAATGAAAAAGTGAAAATAAATTGAACGCTGAAAAAGTTTAACTTTTTCCCGTTATAACTTTGTTGTTTTTCTCGGTTTTTGTTTTTGTTGTTGTTGCCATTGTTATTTTTATGCGAGGCTTTCTTTTTCGTTATTGTATGGCAGTATAGTATAGCTGTCGTCGTTTAACAACTCCGTCTGATACGAATATTGTTGTCGTTAAAACTATTTGTGCACGTGTGTGTATGTGTGTGTGTAGTTGAGTGCAGTCGTGCGTTATGATTTTCACATTTTTTTTGGTTTTTTTTTGCAAAAACGTTTAAAATTTCCACACATTTTCATTAAAAAACAAAACAAACTTGATTACCTGAATGTATGCATGTATGGATGTATGTGTGTGTTTCTCTTTAGTTGCTGTTAAAATGTTGTTCACATGAAACAAGTATGAGAGCTTTTTACGGGAGTGTGCAGTTTTTTAAAATAATCACAGCATAGTTGAAGGTAAATATTTACTCATTTAATGCTATTTTATGTTTAAAAGTGGCAAAAAAAGTCAAACTAAAGTATTATTAACGAAAAGAGTTTTGCTTTTAGAAACTAAATTTTTAAGATTTTTTCTTAATTTTTTTTTTCACATTTTAAGTTAAAAAATTTTTAAAAATTCTAAAAGAGTTCATAAATTGACTTCACTTTATTCATATTCTCATTTTAAATTTTTACGTTATAATTCTGTTTTAGGAAATGACAAGTTTTTCTTACTGACTCCAGCAATGCATGGATATACACACACTTTTATGCAAAGGCTCGTTCTACGGTATTTTTCAAGCCAAGGTTTATGCCATGGACTTTAATAGCACTAGTACATATGTCTTGAAATTAGTAGGGAAATATCTCGACAAGCTAAATCAGCTAGTCAGCAAAGAATGGGAGGGCAGATATGTCTGAAAGCTTCTACACTTCTGATTAGACCAAATAATTTCTGTGGAATGGGAAGAGGTGTTTGGAAAAGAAGGCAAATATAGGAATTCAATTATGCTGGAAATAAATTCAAGTTTAGCATTTTATATGAAAAGTTTGAGGTTGGTAACCGGCCATATGACCGGGCAGGTATAGCAAGGCTAATATGAAGATTATATACTTAGAAGAATGATTTAGCGGAAAACACCCAATAAGGGTGATTTTTTAAGAGCTATAGGAAAATTTTTCAAAAAAAAAACACATAAAATTCCGAAAAATGCATGAAATCTTTATTTGAATCGATAGTACGGTCCATATAATTTAATGTTTGAAGGTTATTTCATGCAAATGTTGACCGCGACTGCGCCTCAAATGGTCCATCCGCTTAGTCCAATTTTGGCATACTCTTTCCAACATTTCGGCCTGTATTTCACTAATAAATGCTTCAATGTTGTCTTCCAATGCGTTAATTGAAGCGGGCTTGTCTGTATAGACATGAGCTTTAACATAGCCCCACAAAAAATAGTCTAAAGGCGTTACGATTCGCAGCATTTGGTCCTATGATGCCACCTGCCCATAAACCGCACCAAACTGTGACTTTTTCTGGATGCATTGGTAGCTTTTGCAATGCTTTTGGCTGATCTTCACTCCAAAATCGACAATTCTGCTTATTTACGTATCCATTGAGCCAAAAATGAGCTTCGTCGCTGAACACAATTTTTCGATAAAGAAGTGGATCTTCTGCCAACTTTCCAAGAGCCCATTTTGATAATAAAATTCAATGATTTGCAAGCGTTGTTCGTTTGTAAGACGATTCATGGTTAAATTATAGACCAAACTGAAGATGTTTGACAGTGAAACAAAACACGAAACGTGCGTGAGCTGTTTAAACCAGTGTTGCCAAAAAGATAATAGCTAAAAAATCACCCTTTATAAGGAGAGTTATCTTTACCGACATCGGACAGCAAACTAAAGATAGTCAGAGTAACAGAAATGGCAAAAAATTGTATAGGTAAACCCCACATAGCTTCGGGGCAGTACAATAGATTGTTTGGACACAGTACTTTAGTACCTCCACATGACAGTAATAATAATAACACATGAAGTTAATACGATCAAAATCAAATACGGTAGTCGGGAATAGCACCAAAAGAAGACCGAGGTCTCCCTGATTGCCAGCAATGACATGAAGTGCTACATGCTCTTTGCAGATACAATTTATCAAATTGTATTTGTTATGTTTCTTAGTAAGTCTTTTACGGTTTTTTCACTTTCAAAAAAATTGTGATGTGTCGTCTATAAGCCCTATATGCGAATCGCCTGTCCTGAGCTTGTTGCTAAACTAGATTCAACCATTGCTGTTAATCCCACAGCATTCTGAAAAACTTTTCATGGAATTTTTATTTACTCTCTGAATTTTTGTCAGAAATAGCCCGAAATTGCCGAAGAAATATTTTTTCATATTATCGTTTTGATATCTGATCTGATCGTGGCTTTATGTATAATAAGCCAACACACTACCTACTAGACTACAAGCATTATTTATACGTTGAAAAATGTTTAGAGTAATCTTCGTTGAACAAAACCTATCTGCAATCTGCATAGTCTACAAGGCAATATAAAAAATAAATACTGCAAAGAGACGTCAAGATCCAAACTCCATGCTAAAGGGGGACATCATTAAAAAAAACTTGAATCAGGCTTGGATATAAAATTAAAGCTGAACTCATATCTCATAACCTACTACATATTTAGAACAAGCCTAATTCTATCACTGTGAAGTTATTGTAAAAACCAGTCTGACTATCTTAAACTGACGAGGCTAGCAAACGTTGCAGAAACTAGTGCTTGTAAGTAGCGTGCAGTTGTGGTTGGATTCTGAGAAGTAAACACAGGCGAAACACATGTTAAGCGAACGTGAAAATGTTGAGAGATTGCGAGGGAAGTGTAAAACCATCATTAAAGTTTCAGATTTGTGAGCCTTCATTTATAAAGCGTTCGATCTGCTAAATAATCTACAGACCAGTTGAACACAATGCCTCTTACCGAAGTTACAAACCTTTTGTCATCTGGTTCGAATCGTACATTTTTACAACCAAAAAAACAAATTGTTCTCTTATGTTCTTGATATACCTGCCACTATGGCAGTGAACATAGCCAAGCAAATCTGATACCTCTCTATATTGAGTTAGAACAGCAAAGCGGAAAAAAATAATGTCTTAATACATTTACAGCTCTTCACACTTTGTCACTCTTGGAAAAGTAACTAAAAGTAGAAATTATTTTTTTACCAGTTTGTTATTGTTATTGTTGTTGTTGCTGTTGTTAGCCGTTGATGTATTTCGTTGTAGTACTTATAATAAAAGGTGCTGCAGATGATGGTTATTCATGTATACTTATTACACTACAATAACAACTACAACAACACTATGCATACATGCATATGTATGTGTGTATTCAATAGCTGTGTATTCTTTTAAACAAATGCAGCCACACACATACGCCAGCACCATCACCACATATGAGCTGTACTGCTCTTTATTTCTCTTCAACAAAAAATTGTTTTTGTTTTTTTTTTCACTTGAATTCATTTTGTTTTTTTATATTTTTGTATGCAGCCATAATAATATGTACATATGTATGTGAGTGTAGTAGTATTAAGCAATGCCAAGAGCAAACTTTAAAGCGTGTTAGGTAAGGGAACGAGCAAGAGAAATAGAGGTGTATAGTATCAGAGTGTTTTAAAGTATGTATGTTTTCATAACATTCATTCAATGCAACAACAGCAAAAATAAAAAAAAAATGCAGAGAAGTATTGCTGTTGCATGTCATGTTATCGTAAAGCAATTGCTGTTAATTATAGACGTCAGCTCGTGCATGTGTTTCCAAGTGGCAGTCAAGTATTTGAGCATTTTGTTGAATATTGAGCAGCAGCAGCAACAATAACAATAATATTCATACACATACTCCACACATACACACACACAAATACTCACATACATACGTAAAAAAAAAAGAAATTGAAAAATAAATTTTATAAACTTCAATCTTTTAAGGCAATTTGTTGTGTGGTTAAAGAGTTATTCCTCAACGATTTTTGTTGTTATTTGCACAAAAAGTATTTTTGTTATTGTTATTGTTGTTATTCCTGCCGTTTATGTTTGTGTTATTGCTGCCACCATTGTTGTTTATTTTAAAGCGGATGTAAACATTTTGTTTCTTTGGCCTGCTTAGGAAGCTCCTCTCTCTCTCGCTTTCTCTCTCTTAAAAAGTTTTAGAAACAGTTGGGGTAGAGAAAACAAAAGAAAGGAAGTATTGGCAACAAAAAGGAAAAAAATTGTTAGAATTTTTCAATATTGTCTTGCTCCTCTTGGTCTTTCCCTGTTGCCATAATTAAAAATAATTTCCAATTAGAAATACTGCATAATGTGTATAGGAGAAGTAATGTACATGGGAGAGTATTTTATTGCTAATCAGTTGGTATTAGAAAGTTCCAGAAGGTATAAAGTGATTGCTTGTACTGTTTGGATCTGAGGGGACATTAACAAGCAAGAATTTTATTATTGCAGAAGGAATTTTATTGAAAGATCTCATGGCTTCATAAGGTTAAGAAGGCTAAAATCTGTTTTGAGTGTAAATTAATTCATTGCCATTACATTACGTCGCTAAGGGTGTTTAAAATGTAATGATGGCTTGAGATTCATGTTGCAAAGCTACATACATGAGAGAGAATTTATGTATCGAACTTTACGTGAGTTGTATTCTTCTTATTGATGTTAAATGATTAGTGGAAAACTGTTTATCAATGAAGCCATATCACACACAGAATGTTACAAAATCACGGGTCATATAATAGGTGACTCCTTCCTAGCAATAATGCTAACAAACGCATCAACTTATTCCCTTTTATAAACGATCGACAGTCAGAGAAGGCAGCATTGTGTAGAAACAACTGAAATACATTGTGGAAGAGAGGAAAGAATACATACGACTTCCCTTCTTTTAGAAGGTACGATCAGGAAAGGTCTGCAAGAAAACGTTTCAGAAACAAATACTAAGGCTAAGCAAATTCTCTAAGTAATGCACAGCCAGAGCCACTGGTCCTTCGACCTCGAATGTATGCGGTCTGTCTGGCAGACGGGTACATAACTTACTGTTACGTTTTTACCTTTTAAAAAGTTTTAAGATATGAGCTCGTAGATTGCAAAAATTATAAAAATAAATTTGTGTTAAGTTTGAATTAAATTCTTTATTGTTTGCACAATTCTATGTGCCACTGTACAAAACTTGATGTAAACAACAACAATTGCTTTGTTTGTTATTCCTCTTTACAAATCAAGAGATAATTGTTCGACAGATTTTTGTAACGGAGATCTTCACACAAGACTGACTGAACTTTTACTATCTCCGCTGCCTGCTTTGTCTTGCCTTTTATATGGCAACGTAAACAGTCTGATGAATGTTCTTGATGGCGAATGTTCGCGGCTTCGCCTTCTCGAGGTCTTTATAAATGTAAACATCGTTGTTTCATTATTGTTGTTTGTGTATTTTTGTTTACATTTATTCTTGCAGTGTTTGTTGTTGCATTTTTGTTTACTTGTTTATCCTTTTTTATACTGGTGTTTGGTATATTTTTGTTTACATGTTTACTTGGTTATCATGTAAACAAGTTCATTGTTTTTGTTTTTGTAGCTTTTGTTTATAATTTTAATGTTGAAAGAGGTAAAAGCAAAACACCATTTCCATTTTCGTAACAATACATAATTGATCATTACAACCCTTCAGCCAGGATTACAACCCAGCTTCTCACACCACTTATGTTGTGTGTTTTAATTTTATACAGGAGTAGCAGAACCTGCAGCTTAAAGTCGAAACCGAACGATAGATTTTTGAGAAACTGTTTCATGGAAATTTTACTCTCTGTGAGTAAGAGTTTTTGCCAGAAATCTTCTGAGAGGAAGTCCCCGCCCCGAAATTTTAATATTTCATTTTGTTCGAGATGTCTAAGCTGGGTTTTGAGCCGTGTCCATACGTCTAATACATTGATACATTTAACCATCTTAGCGTGCCATGTTTCATTTATTATACTATTTTCGTTTCAGTATGATTATAATTTTCAGCTGTCTGAGACCGAAATCTATCTCTACCTCGAACAAGGTGTACACTTGTGGTAATTTTTCTTCTTTAATTTTCTTATTTTATTTTTGACAGATTTATTTCTCAATTGTGCTTCATTCTGCTTCCTTAATTAGTTTACTTATATAGAAACAATTTACGACCAAAAAAGCCATATTTTGCTTGCACATATCGAAGAAAAATTCAAACCGCAAGAAAACTAAAAAAAGAAGGAAATGAAAAAGAATTCCTAGAGAAATTATAGTTTTTTTTTCTTGCTTATTCCAGAAATTAAGAAGCCACAAATAACTTCACTTTAGTTTCTTAAGCTCTATCGGTTACTTAATTGGTGTCTACTTTAATCCTTTTTCAACTCTTCAACACACATACCTACTTACTTACATAAGAACTCAGAACTCTGGCACTTTCCTTAAGGATAAGAAAAACTAAAGACGTGGTGGTGCATGCAAGTGCAATACAGTTTAAAGCAAAAAAACTTGTTTTTTTTATTTTCTTTATTTCCTTTTTAACATGAAACATTTTTCTTCTATTGCTTGCTCTAAACTCTGCTTTAAAACCCCAGCAGACAATGGTTGTAACATCAGTAGCAGCAGCAGCAGGAGCCCTACAAGTCAGCATAAGAACGGGTTGATGGGTTTTGCAGCATTTCTAAGACCAGTAATTATTGTTTTGTATTACATTTCTTTTTTTTTGGCTTTTTGATACATATTCTTCTCATTCTTTTCTTTCTTTCTCTATTTATTTTTTTTTGCTTTCATTATGCTCTAAGTCAAACCAATAATGGAGCCAACATCTTGGAAATGAAAGGCAACAACAAAAAAACTGAGAGAACATAAGAACGAAAAATACTTGAAAAATTTAATTTGGAATGTTAAGCTTTACGTATTGCATTTAATTAGTTTTTATTACTGAAATGCTCTAACACAATAAAATACAACCAAAGAATTTATTTTTTTCCTTCTTTTCTCTCTCTCTCTCTCTTACTCTTTGTTCTTTAGGGCTTAATACACTTCAAGAGAATATCTCTACTACATGAGTATTGGCCCTGTTTTTTTATTGTGAATCTTTACGAAAGGAGAGCGTTAATTGATGGGCAGTTATTTGGCACAAGAGTCAAGAAATTTGAGAGAAGGAAATGAGAAAAAATTGGGAGATTTTAAATTAACAAAGGAAGTGCATTTCAGTTAGACATTAAAAGGGAAATAATAATAAGCCGTGCATTGAACTTTTTAAATTCAAATAATTTAATATGAGGGGAAAAGAATACTAAATCAAGTTGTACTTGAAAAAAAAGAAAAAATAGATTCTCTTGATTTTTCTAAGCATGTTCACTATGAAAAAATAAGCCATGTATTTTAGGTTTCAAGGCTTGTCATGATAGATTTTTAAGAATTGCTTAAGTAATCTGCCAACTCTTAGTAGACACCGTAGGCAACAATAGTAGTTGGAAGTAGCAGTACAATAGATTAGTTGAACATTTCAGACAAACTCTAACAAGCTAATGTTATTCATATACAATCCTCCAGGTACTAAAGAAAAACGTTTCTCATACGTGTACTGCTGCTAAGGAATAACTTCTCTCTGTAATGTACAGCCAAATCCACTGATCCTTTGACCACGAATATATTCAAGTTTTCTGGCAGACGAGTACATAACATACATAACAACCCTTTAGTCTGGATTACGACCTTGCTTCTCACGCCACTTATGTTGTGTGCGTTAATACAGTTTAAACTCGACTCCGAACGATACATTTTTGAGAAACCTTCCATGGCAACTTTTATTTCTCGCAGGGTTTTTGCCAGAAATCTGCCGAGAAGAAAGTCGTCGATGAAATATTTGTTTATGTTTTCGGTTTGAATCGTCTAATAAGCCAACACACCTACTAGACTATGGCTTCTGTAGGATCTAGCTTCTTACACCAGCCACAATATGTGTATTATATTTATGCATGAGTGAAGAGATCTACAGTTTAAACCCGATCTCGAACGACAGATTGGAAAGGCTTTTTATGGTAATATTATTTCCTCTCTGGATTTTTGGCAGAAGACTGCTATAACCATGAGTGTCGAGACTTACAGCTTAAGTCGATTCAGAACAATATATTTTTGAGTACCTTTTCTTGGCAATTTTATTCACTATTAGAATTTTTGACCAAAAGACTGCTGAGAGGAAGTCGTCGAAGTAATATTTTGTATACTTCGTTTCGTTGAAGATGTCTGGGCTGTTTTTTAAATCTCTGTCTTACGTCTGATACTAGACACGCCTACTCTACCACGGCGATTTCAATCGCACGTGAGACTGATATTTCAATCTTTGAAAGTCGCTTCTTTCCCTTCCATTGTTTAACAATTAAAATTTTGTAGAAATCTTCTCTTACAAGAGAACATATGCTGTAAATTATGTTTATTTTTTCTACTAGAGGCCTACTCAGCAAGTTAGGCAATCACATATTCTACTCAACATTTAAATTTTTTCCCGATTATCATTTACTCTTACCATGGCAATTACTAATCCAACCAGCCCATCTTGAACATAAACGCTCTCCCTCCTCCCTCTCACCACTATTTATCATATTAAAGAAAGAAAACCATAATTTAGCGAATGGTTAAAATGCAAGCAGCATTTGAAAATTACCCAGAATTTCCTGTTCCACATAATGCCAGCCAGTTGCACAGCTACAGGCTACAAGAGGCGAAATAATATTTTAAACAAAAGGGGTGGGGGGAAATGCTAGATGAACATGCTAACAAAACCAAAAATGCCGTTATAAATAAAATTCAAAAATTTTATTTCCACACAAAAGCATTTACCGCATGACCATCAAAACCAATGGGCAACCAAGGCAGCAGCAGTAGCAGTTGCAGTAGCCAAATACCTTTCTAATGCTTTGCTTTCATGATGAGCAATTCTGTTTGAATGCATGCATGTGTGTGTGGCAAGAGGTTTTTTAAAGCATTTATAAAATTGTAAAAATGCTTTAAAAAAAGCAATTTAAAGTATATATTTTTATAGCAAAGTCAGCTACAGAAATATTTCAATTCAATTATATGGTGTATGGAGAAACAAAACAGCTTTACATGCAGCACCCATAATAATAGCGTTTGTTTCAAGCATGATGTATTGCACAATGGCTCGATTATGCAGAGGCACATGCAGTATGAATTTTCCATTTAAAAAATACACAGTGTTACGAGAACTATACAAGATAGAATATTTTTAATTTTTTTTTTTTTTTTCAAAATTTAATAAGGTTTTCCCGTGTATGTTTTATTATTTGTCACTCTGTTTGGAAAAACATGCAACACACACATTTGCACATATATGTATGCACACATCTATAATAATGTATAATGATATTCGACTATAAATAGTTATGGTTTGCATACATGATTAGAGAAATTGTTATAATAAGTGATGCTTTATTATATTTGATGGCCAAGAGCTGTAATTACAAGTCACCACCTCTAACGGTGGCAAACAATTATTTGTATACATAGATGTGGTACGATTTTATGTCAAAACACACACATACACTCACACACACGCATACAAATACCAATGTTATGAAATATATATGCCACTACTAACGGTACTTAGTTGCATGAAACTGTTATAAAATATATTTCATTAGAAAATTAGGCGTCCATTTAGAAAATTAAGAGGTTTTAATCGAGATTGCCATCGCCAAGTCACCTTTTTGCAATCGAGAGTTGGCCAGTTTATAAAAGTGAAAACACTTAAAGAAAATTAAAGGGGGAAAATTCCAAAACTTAACTACACGACTCATGTATAAAAGGGGCGTATATTAATTTATGCATTGGCGTGTGTGTGTGTGTGTTCGTGTGAAACTTAGGGTATCCAAACATAGTCTGTCTATTAACAAATAGGATGGGAGAGATTTTGAAAACTAATCAACTAAAGAAACATTTTGTTATTCGATTGATTTAAAAATGAGGAATTTTTAACAAAATTATGAACAATTTGGTTTTTGTCATCGATAACTTATGATTTCTTGCTACACTTCTTATAACAATAGGATGCGGCTTTAAAAGAATTCCTCTTTTATTTACAATGTGAGTGAATTTTGGATATTTATTCTGAATCAAATCGTATACCAATGGGAAAGTTTCTGGCAAACATTATTAAATAGTTTTTATAGGTTAAGCTAGGTAAGGTTCCGAGCTATGCTTAAAGAAAAATGTCCCCATTTGATCCCATTTAGGCCACAGTTAAAATGAAGCAACCAATTCGAGTCTAAAATAAATCTTGCTATTGCAATAATCTTTATGTCAGAGAGCTCGGTCAACAATATCAGAATCTTTATCTTGTAATCTTTTTATGACAAGTGCATGGTTCCGACAAATGAGATGAAAGGATGTCTCCTCCTCAGACCTACAGCTCTTGCAGAAGTCATTTACCTGAATGAAAAGTCTTTTGTCGTAGCTACTGAAAGGACAGTGTCCCCTCATCATTGGTAATGTGCAATGGATAGCCGTGCGATTTAAAGACTAAAGTGACTCGATCCTCTTCTTATTCATACGTATCTAGCAATATTGCACGTACCCTCTTCATGGCGACTAAAGCCTCCCTGTAAAATAAGTGGATAAGTGCACAATTTAACTGAGGCAGTCGGAATATATAAGTCTTGTAACATGGCGCAGTTTGAGATCTCATTACCGACCATGACCAGCTCATGAGTAATACAATTTTCCAGCAGCATCCTTAATTACAAATTCCCGGAATGCATATGAAAGTTATCTTTGAAAGATTCGCAATTTCCTGGAGAAAACATTGACATTCATGGACAAGGACAGACATTGAAAATACGTTCGTTTGAGATTTGTCCTTATAGTCAGGCAATATATGTATGTATATAGTAAGCATTACATTTTCTGAGAAAATCCCGACACCCAACAAGCATTAAATGGTTTCTGACTGGCGTTACAGTATGTGACCGAAACTACATTTTGTTTGGAGGACAATGGTCACTGAAAACGAATCTGTTGTGTTCTGTACAGTCCCATAGCACTCTGAAAGTGCTGCGTAAGTAAGTCTATATAATCGCCATGAAAAACATTTCTAATCAGTCCTACAGAGTAATTGTTATGCTATCAACACAATAAACGTAATGCAGCAATCACAGCAATTTTGCAAACAACAATTTGCTTGTTATCGCGTTGCCTTTGAAATAATCATTTCCATATACACCCGTGCATTCTATTTTTGGAAGATTGCTGTGCTTGCGGAGTTGCGTTAATTGTGTTTATAGCATTACGCTGTGGCTACGGTCACATGAATAAAATTAACACACACCAGTTGTTATATTTTTACCTTTTAAAACGTTTAAAACATGAGCTCATAGATTGCAAATAAAAATAAAAATAAATTTGTGTTTAGTTTTAATTAAATTATTCAATGTTCGCACAATTCTGTATGCCACTGTTCACAACTTGATGTAAACAACAACAATTGCTTTGTTTGCTATTCCCCTTTGCACTCTTTTGCATAAACAATAACAATTACTAGGCAATTATTCGACAGATCTTTGTAACGGATATTTTCAAACCACTATTATTCTCTTAAACACCCCGCGTCTTCACACAAGACTGACTGAACTTGAAAGGGTAAGCTGAGATTTGATGCTAGTTCGGCAGGTTGGTCGCACCTACGATTTTTTATGCTTTGTGTTGTTGGAGTGAGTTCATTGCAAAATGTAGTACAATGTCTAGTTCTGTGCTTTACTATAAATCACGTTGCTTGTTAAGTTTTTGAAACTGTTTTAGAGTAGCATCCAATCGTATGGCAAGTTCTTGTGTTTGCCTACAGTTTTCATGGCTGATCTCTCCACCGTATTGGACAATCAGGTACTCTTTTGAAATTGCACATATTTTTGCTACTTTTTTGACTAATTAAATGATATCCGTGTAACTGTACGATCGTCTAAAAACTTGCCTGAAAGAAATAGTGAAGAAATTTAAGATACTAAAATGCTAGCTAGATACAGCTAGCTGACTAGCTATGTACGAGACAGAAGAAACAGTGGAACGTATGCAGAAATGTCAAAGCAATCAATTCGTTGTGGAACTAATGGATCAGTAGGCATGAGCATCTAATATGCTTTGAAAACGAGATTAACTCTTTAGCAGAGTGCTTATCTATGCCAGTCACCATTCATAGTGCCCTAAATATGGCTGATTGGGTGCTAAATCAATTGACTTCCAACGGCTTTTGCCAGAAATCTGGTGAGAGAAATTCGCAATTGAACACACACATCCTTCAGTCAGAATTTCGACCTAGCTTCTCACACCACTTATGTTGTGTGCGTTAATACAGTTTAAACTCGACTCCGAACGATAAATTTTTCTGAACCTTCATGGCAATTTTTATTTCTCGCAGGGTTTTTGCCAGAAATCTGCCGAAAAGAAAGTCGTCGATGAAATATTTGTTTTACCATAAATAAACTAAACTTATGGCGAAAGTACCTTTTTTTGAAAATAGTCAAGAAAGCATGAACATAAACACCGGATATGCTAACATTTATACGCTATAATCCCATCGTGAAAACATCTAAACTCGAAACCCTATTAACTGAATGGTCGCAATGAGTATGAGTGCGTGATTTGTGGCATTAAGATTTTGCTGATGTTGGCAAAAAAAAATCTCTTAAAGTTATTCAGTTATTGTGTGCAAATGAAATTGTAATTTAAATAAGTGATGGATGGATGGATGAATGAATTAATTTCTCCGCCTTTCATATTTCGCTTAAAACATATAAGGTGCGTAATTATTATTTAATTAATGTTTAATACTGAATAAGAAAAACAACAACAAAAAACAAAGTTACTATTAAATTAAACACAATTTTAAAATTAGACATCAATCATACGCTCCGTTGCATATTCATTATGTTGCTTAGGAGGAGAGTTGAGCAGGAATTTTTATTGTGTAAAGAGAATATGATTTATGTACGTATGTATGCCACCCTTGATTGCATGAACACCCATGAAGCATGAAATTAAATTAGAAGGTGGCATTGTTTTTTTGAATTAAGAGGGGATAACTATTATTATTGAAAATAAAAAAGGCTCATGAGTTTTATTAACATGATTTAAGAAGAAGTAGGTAGTATGTTGGCTTATTCGACGTGAGGCCACGGTTCAAACCCCAGGTCAGATATCTCCAACAAAATGAAATATGAGAAAATATTTCTTCGTCAACTTTCTCTCAGCAGGTTGCTAGCAAAAATTCTGAGAGGAAAATAAAATTGTCATTAAAAAATTTCTCAATAATGTGTCGTTTGGAGACGACTTTAAACTGTAGGTTCCGCCACTAATGTAAAAAAATTAAAACACACAACATAAGTGGCATGAGAAGCTAGGTCGTAATCCTGACCAAAGGGCTGTAATGGCCAATTATGTATGATTTAGGCACTAATTTCAGTTATCCGTGCTCATACAGAAATTAAAGAAAGTGTAGAGATATGAAAGGAAGGAGACTTTCAAACCTAAATATTGTTAGGAAAATGGAAAAATTTAGATACTGGTGTTTTGCTTTTACATCCTTTAACATTGAAATTATACACAAAAGCTACAAAAACAAAAACAAGTGAACAAAAATATACCAGCAAACACCAGCATAAAAAAATAGTAAACAAGTAAACAAAAATACAACAACAAGCACTATAGTAATAAATGTAAAATATAATAAAATACACAAACAACAATAATGAAACAACAATGTTTACGTTTATAGAGATCTCGAAAAGGCGAAGCCACGAACATTCGGCTTCAAGAAAATTCAACAGACTGTTTAGGTTGCCATATAAAAGGCAAGGCAAAGCAGGCAACGGAGTTAGTAAAAGTTCAGTCAGTCTTGTGTGAAGACGTGGTGTGTTTGAAGAAAGTAACAATTGTCTAGTAATTGTTATTGTTTATGCAAAGGGTATAAAGAGAGGAATAAAAAAGAAAGCAATTGTTGTTGTTTACATCAAGTTGTGAACAGTTACACACAGAATTGTGCGAATAATAAAGAATTTTAATTAAAACTAAACACAAATTTATTTTTATTTTATTTGCAATCTATGAGCTCTTATTTTAAACGTTTTTCTAAAGTAGAAACGTAACAATATGTTGTAACACCTTTCAGACTCCGACAATAAAAAGATATTTTACCTTTAAATTGGTATATTTTTAAGCAATTAGAAACCAAAACAACAATAATAAAACATACATTATTTGTATCATAGAAAATATTTCCGCATCATTTACATTTTCCTACAGATATATTTTGTTAATTTTTTTTATTTATTTATTTTCCTAAATTCAATATTAAATGTTTTATAAATAATTTATTTGTTATAATTTATTGATTTGCATATTTAAATAAAAAATATATAAAAAATTTGCCGTAATAGTTAAAAAGCAATCATAAAAAATAAATATTTAAACTCACCGTTTAATAATAAAGTCAAATAAACAATTAAAAATATAATTTAAAATTTAAAATCCTATTCTAAATAAAAACCACCATAAAGTGTTTGGCATTTTAAATCAATTAAATAATTTAAATATTATTTTTTTATTCACAAAAAAATAACCCAAAAAAAAAGCATTTTTGTTTAGCATAAATCATGCTTCTTTAAATTTTTTTCTATTAAATGCCTGTGAATATTATTAAGTGGTGTTTAAATGGCAAAATAACTTTATAAAGTAATAGAATAGAAACATAAAAAAAAGAAAACATAACCGCCATACTTTAAAGACCTTGGCGAACAGTGAAATCAAAAATGTTTATTTGTTTTTTTAAATGTAAAAATAATATTGGCTTGTATTAAAAGTTTTAGCGTTTTGTTTTCGGGGTCAATATATCGTGTAACTTTGATTTGATTGTATAAAACACACACACGTGAATGAAAGTTGATATTAAATATCTGACGCATAACAGCTCTGAAGGGAAGTGATATCCGTAGCCTTGCGGTTAGTGTGTTAATTCTTACTATACAAGAGCTTTAAATTAAATTTGAATTTTGGAAAACAATAATGAAAAAGATTTACTTTTGATTCTTCCTCCGGAATCTTTAGGCAAAGCTCGATTACAATAGCGACAGTAAGATTATGTCATATGTAACTATGATGAGGGAAATATTGGATAGTCTGAAGCTCTTGAGATTTTGGGCATAAAAATTCAATGTAATGTTCGCTGTAGCCAGCATATAGTCGAAAGAATCATTCAATACATTGGTTTCTTAGGAGATGCCAGAAATACGTCACTCCATCTGATCTTCCACTATCTATAATCGATCGAAGAGGAATGTAACTCACATGTATGGGCAGCAAACTCAAAATCTATTCTAAGGCTTCTTGACCTCGTACAGGAGAGCACTAAGTAGCTTATTACTGACAGTTGGATATCCAACTCTATTGATGCGGCTTATGTTTCGCTGTTAACCGCTACTTTAACGGAGTTTGATCGTGTAAAATAAAAGGACTTGTTCCTGAAAATATCATATTTTTACGTAATACACGTCTGTCATGTAGAGCATATACATACTTATGTATGTTTATGGTCGATTGTTCAGTGGATCGTGTAATGCATTACATAATCCGTTTGGCAAACACTTTCCTGTAGAAGTCCAGTAGAAGTGTTCCCTCTTTCCTTTTCTCTTTCCACAACTTATTTTATTAATGCCAACACAATGCATTGTTTGGCCCCTATTCAATATTTAATACCTACCCTAAGTGTTGGTGTTAATAAATTCTAATTAAGGGGAAAATAATCAGCCGCAACAAATTGGTTGTGTGGTTTTTATGTCTATAATACCGTCTTACCGCCGTTTATTTCGGTGCCTGTAAAATCCGCTTGAAAGTAAAAGATTCCCCAAAAATCACTTTCCCAAGTTGTTCACTGCTAAACTGTTCTATAATGGTAGATACCCTATAAACACTAACGCCCATTAAATTTTAATTTTATATATCAATTTACATTCTCTTGCAACGAATCAGATTATTGGTCTTGAATGTTAGGGTTGCCTTGTGTCGTTGTCATTTAGTAAAACAATTTTTTATTTGCACATGTTGTTGAATGCTATTTCCGACTGCGGTAATTTGGTAAAACAGACTAAATAAATGCCAACTTACTTGACAGATGCAACGTCTACAAGATGGTTGTTATCAACTGTCAAACTTCGGAAGTAGTTATAGTAAGTTATATATAATAACGGTAAATATGCAATTTATTTTTCAAACTACTATTTATATGACCAAATATCTATGTTTTCTTTCCCGTAATAATTTTACTTTTTTAGCACACTGTTTATATTTTGTGACCGTAAAGTGCGTGTGCCCGCACTTTAATATTCAAATTCTTTTCAATTTGTTAAAATCACACACATATGCGTGAGGATTTTATTACGAAGTAAAAAAAAAACAATTTAATTTTCTTAAAAGTTTTACCGCAGTTTGTTGGTAGATTTACTATGCTAAAGTTACAAACAAATTAAACAGGGGGCTATTTCTAACTTAACAGGGGGCTATTTCTTTAAATTGTAAAATGTTTTATGGAGTCATATTTTTAAGGCAATAAAGTAGAAAATTTTTAAGTTTAAAGGAACTGAATCACAGCTGATTTGGAGTGAAATACTTTAAACAATTTATTAGAATCTAAGGTTGGAATACACTGAAGCTGTATTTTACTATATGAAATACAGCGTTGTTTTACCGTATTAGGAAGGGGGATAATAATGGCTTCGAGAAACGCGTTCTAAAAATCGATAGAACGCAGCCAAATAAAATTTTCTTAAGAGTAAAATGAATTGTGAAAACAGTTAAAAAACATTCCATTGCGTGTGGAATATAATATCCTTCAAATAACCGCCAAGGCGGCTCTTGGTGGAGCGCATTTTAAATGTCCCATTTTCTATGAATCAATCTGAAACTGTGCGATGTCATGGATTATGTTGACTTTAAGGGCCGCTGTGGTTTGTGGTTTATTCACATACATACATACATATGCGTCTTAAGAAAACCCCACAAGCAAAACCTTAACGGGGTCAATAGCACGATCTCAGGGTCCAGTTTACGCCATCTCTACGTGAGACTACTATGTATGCTCGTGCAGAATATCTTATAAGGCATGAGTTTTGTGGCACGTTTGTATTGTTGGTATCCAGATCATCTAGTTCAGGAGAAAAGAAGTTGTTAAACATTGGCCTATAAAGCTTGTTGGCCGCGATAGCCTGGTGAACGTCGTTCTCAAAGGATCCATGGTTCAAACCCTAGGTTAGACATCTCCAACAAAATGAAATATAAAAAAAAATTTCTTCGGCGACTTCCTCTCACCAGACTTGTGGCAAAATCTCTGCGAGTAAAATAAAATTGCCATGAAAAAGTTTCTTAAAAATCTGTTGTTCGGAGTCGACTATAAACTGTAGGCGCCACCACTCATGTATAAAATTTACACACACAACACAAGTGGTGTGAGAAACTAGTCGTAAGAACGACAGATTTTTATTACCCTCAGAGTTTTTGCCAGAAATCTGCTGAGAGGAAGTCGCCGAAGAAATATTTTCATATTTTCGTTTTGATGTCTGACATGGGGTTTGAACTCGGGCCTTCAGTCTAATAAGCCAACACACTATCTACTAGACTACGGCGAATATTATATCAACAATATTGTCTATAATTTGTACAAACTTCCTTATCTTCTTCCAATCCACTCCTCTGAGATGAGTTATGTCTGTTAGAGTATCTATTGCAACATGTTGGGCCTACTCAATATCTTCATTATTAACTACAGGGCCTATAGAGGTTTTAGGAGGATAATGAAAAATTTTGTTTTTTCAAAGGCCAGACATTATGGACTTCTTTACAATATAAATCCAATTAAGAAACTTAAGAAACTAGCACTTGAGTAATATATTTGAATTTTTTTGAAACACATTTCCTGTCTCATCCGTACATTAATTTGATGCGCTATGAAATTATTATTTTTTTTTTTATTTCGGGGGCAAAAAGTTTAATTTTAAACACAAAAATTTTTTCAAATGCCTTTTGATATTCGCTGTAAATAAAACAGAGTCGAGAGAAAGAAAACTTTAACTTTAAATAGTTTTTGGCTTCATTTATTATTCTTTCCCTCTTTTTTTTTTTTTGGTTCTTTATTTGAAAAGAAGTTTTTTTTGATTATTTTATTGGCAAAATAGTACCACCTACTAAAAGGTATATTTAAGTTCGAACAGGGAAAAAAGAAAAGAAAAGACTGAAGTTTTTAACAGTAATATTTTCTTTCATTCTCGTTTCTTACCTTTTGTTTTCTTTTACTTTTTTTCTGTTGCTTTCAAAGACGATGCCTGGTGAATTGTGTGAAAATCTTGAACTTCTTGTCTAAGTTTATCTAAAAGTTATTATTATACCTGCATTGAACAACGTATTGTATTACATGCGATAAAAAACACAGAGAGAGAGAGAGAGAGAGACAGAGACAGAGAGAAAGAACAAGAAATACAAAGTTCTGAAGAAAAGAAAAAAATCCGAAATAAAACTATCACAAGAGAGTTCTGCTATAAAAATGGAAAACATAACAAAAGAAACTGCCAAACCAAAGGGGTATAAATACCATAGAAGAGCTCTAAATCCAATCAAAAGCTCACAGTAACTATCATTTACCACCAAAAAAAAGTACTCACTAAAGTACTATGAATGAAATAAAAACGAAAAAAAACAAAACAGGGAAGTGAAATAAAAACAAGACCTGTAAAGTCATAAAAAAATGTTCTGATAAAATGGAGAGCGAATATAAAAAGGAAAATAAAATGAACTTTTCCTTGTTTTTTCACGATTCCAACTTTTTAACTTTTCTATTGTTTTTCGAAATGAAAAACAAATAATAGCCGCACGGCTATCATCTGCTCCCTGCTATACTCGATGTTAGATGAGGATTCGTTGTGAAAATATTTATTTTAATTCAACTTATTTGCTCAGTGTAGTGGAAACAAAACATCATCTCTAATGGTAGTGAATATTAAAAATAAAAATTAAAGAAAGAAAAAATTAACCAACCAAATCAGCTTAATTAAAAATTAAAATCAGAATAACAATGATTTGCTGTAGGGTTAGTGTATGGTCAGTGAAGAACGACTTGAAAGCACATTTACGTTAATCACATTGGAGGAAAAAATCTGTTTTGATTTTCAAATGTAGTTGTTGGTGTAAACTATGGGTTAGGATTTCATATTGAAAGGGCCAAAAAACTTGTTAAAATGTTAATATTCTAATGGGGAATTCTTTAGTTGTGAACGTATGCCGAGGTAATAAAGTTCAAAGGGGTTGGAGATTAATTTCAGAATATGAAACGAAAGTTTAATGCAAAGCCTTCTTTCAATTTTTGTAAATAATTTTCCATAATGTATGATAGGATTAACACAAATTATTCGATATTTTATTACAACGAGGTACACTACAACTATTCGTAGACTGGATTACGATTTAGTTGCTTACATCACCTATGTAGTGCACGTTTATTTAATGCAGAAATGATGAGATTGATGGCACCGAAATATAGAGAGAAACTTTTTATGACAATTATTTACCGCAGACCTAATACTAGAGGATCCGGTAACTAATACTAGAGGATCCCCAAAAAAAAATTTTTTTTGTACCAAAACTTTCATTCCATCTAGCATATTTCCTGTAGAAAATTTGTAGTCTGTACTCTTTTACTACTCTCAGTACTCAGTACTGTAGTCTGTACTCTCGCTCCACTACCCTGAAATAGGTTATATCTGATGTATTATTCTCTATAAATATTCTCACCTTGCGTTTACGAAGTTGGTGTAATGAATTACAAAGTATTTTATCGTTTCTATGGCTTCTCCCCATGATTTGTATTCTTTATTATCTGCCAAGATTATGTGTCTCGTAAGGCCGCTCATTAGTGCAATCAGGGCGCATTTACTTAATAGATTTTTAAAACTCTTTAGTCAGGATTAGAACCCGGCTTCTTACATTCCCCATGTTGTGTGCTAATTTGATACAAGAGTAGCGGAACCTCCAGTTAAAAGTCGACTTCGAATGACATATTTTTCAAGAAACTTTTCCTGGGAAATTTATTTTACTTTCTTAGAGTTTTTGTCAGAAATCTGCTGAGAAGAAGTCGAATATTTTTCATATTTTAGTTTTGTTGTCTGACCTGGGGTTTGAACCGTGACCTTACGTCTAATAAGCCAGCACCCTACCTACTAGACTACGGCGACTTCACCCATTTAGTGCACGTTTATTTAATGCTGAAATAATGAAATTGACGACTTCGAATGGTTGATTCGAGAAACTTTTTTATGGCACTTATTTATCGCAGTGCTTTTGCCTGTAACTAATGATGAATTTTTGCATCAAAACTTTTCATGACAATTTTATTTATTCTCTGAATTTTTGCTAGAAGTCTGCTGGGAGTAAGATGCCGAAGAAATAGTTTTTCATTTTATTCGAGTGCCGAATGCTACTGTCCTAATTGTCATGAGACTATCAGTAAATTTTCTGTTAAGCTTGCCAAATTTCCACTGGTCGAGATCATACTCCCTCTCTGATTGTACGTACCTTTGCTTGGACAATCATATTATGGTCCAGCACTCTGATGCATAGTTTGGTTGCTGTTTATACTTTATAGACTACCAGTACCATTCTCTCTCCATGTTTAGAGATCCGTTCAGAGATCCCATGGTTACAGTTAACCGATAAAGTCAATCTGGTATCTGAGAGATATTTTCAGCACTTTATCTTATAATTTTGAGTTACGCGAATTACTTAATTGGTCATAACAACCCTTTGGTTAATATTATAACCTAGACTCTCACACCACTCTTGTTGTGTGTGTTAATTTTATCCACACATGGTGGAACGTACAGTTTAATATCGTAATTTTATTTACTCTCAGAGTTTTCGCGAAAAGTCTGCTGAGTGGAAGTCGCCAAACAAAATTTTCATTCTGTTCAAGATCTCTGAGCTAGAGGTTGAATCACGGACTATCGTCTAATAAGCCAACATATTACTACGGTCACTTCCAGTATCCCAAGTATGCTTTGATTATACAATTTGTCTCTCGTGTAAATCAAGTTTCCAATGATCTGTATTCATAGTATATGGTAAGTGCCGCCTAATATCGGCATATCTCAACCAATGAGATAAAGTGGATATTGTCGCAAAGCCCTGTCCTTATCCATAAATAATACGACCTATTTTTGTTGCTAAAAATATCCAAAAAGTTTTTCTTTCTCTCAAAATTTTGGCTGAGTACACCAATTTTTTTTGAATTTGAAGCCAGAAATGATACTTTTATTGCATGACTAAGAATCCTTACATATTTAGTATTGTTGTCTGCATTCAGTGCCAACTATAATTAAATGTCCTTCAGATCTTTTTTTTTTGTTAAGTAAACAATAAAAAGAAATTTTGACAAAAAAAAACTTTATCAAAACAAATAATTTTGTTTTTATTTATTTTGTTTTTATGTTTCACAAAAAAAAACTAGCGTTAAAATTTTTTTCAAGTTCTTTACTCAGCTCTTCAAAACAATTCTCATTTATTTGCTTAAATTTATTGTTTATTGTTTCTCTTTAAATTAGAAAAAAATATTAAAAAAAAAGAAATTGTAAAAATTTTATTTTCTCTTCTTATTCCAACGAGCGATAATAAAGAGTTTCTTTCTTTTCTTTTCCTTTCTATTCTTTGCTTTTCTTTTCTTATTTTTCTCGTGCGCTATTGTTTTCAATTCTTATAGTCTTGTTCGCTGGCTGCAGTTCTTAAGAAAAAGCCCGAAAGAACCAGAATCAACTGCCATAATATGAATGAAAATGTTTAAGAATACACGCTGAATAGCATGAAAAATAATAATAAAATAATAATAATAAAACAATTTTATTTCTTCTATTTTTTTTATATTTATTTACGATTTGTTTTTAACAAAAGCATCGTAGTAGTTTATTATGTTGCCAGTGTTTTTCTGTTGCGTTTTTTCTTTTATTTCTTTTTTTTATTGTTTTTATTAAAAATAAAATGCAATTACGTAAATAATTGCAGTTTTCTGGTGCATTTTTCTTTCTTTCTTTCGCAATAAGTAGAAAGGAAAAAAATTAAATTCAACGAAAAAGAAATTTCCTTTGTTTTCTTAAACAAACTTCATGACAGAAATTCATTCGTGCACAGTAATTGTATTGTTTGTGCAACATTTACACTTCGAAGAATCTCTTGCAGTTTTGTTTTTAATTATCAACGCAGGCGAACAGGCCAAATTGGTGGAAACTATACATTCCTTTCTGTTCGTCTAATGAAGATGGAAAATATTTCTTAAATTTATGATACAATATTCAATGAAGTTTTATGGAATGTTGTGGCAATTGAATTTGAAAGGAGATCAAATTTACAAAATTTCCAAAGATTTTGAAATAAATTTATTCATCTTTAGTGCAAAGAAGGTGCGTAAGAGAGCTTGATTTCATAGGAAATATATTTTTCTAGCTAGCATGATCCCTTTCTTATCTTATAAATTTCTTGCCTATATTATTCAAGATTTTTTTGTAGTTCAACAGATGATTGATTTACTATATCAGTTCCTAGAATAATAGGGATACCATCTAATGTTGCCAAGAAATAAAACGCTCAATAAAAATGTACTGCATATGCTGTAGTAGTTGCTAATTGAATCGTACACTTTTTCGAATTATTGTACTGCATTATCTCGTATCTTTATTGGTTTTATGTAATGTAGATAATCAGTCGAGAGGGGGATATTTTTTTTAAAGCCATTTGTTATTTAAAATCAATTAACTACAGCGAGCAATTCTTTCACCTTCTCCATTATTTGAATGGGTGTTGCTCGGTATTACTCTCTAAAGCATAGAGTCGTCATTGTATACTAGATTACTCGCAACTTCCATTCGAAGACCCTCTCCATCTTATTAAAAATTCTTATTTATTATTTAAAATCCGAAAACTTTCGTGAGCCATTTCTCAATTTTTGTTAAAAAATTAAAATAAGATAAGATAAGCGTTTGATAAACGAACCTTTGGACAGAACACTGTATGCTCAAAATGCAGTAATTCAGAATTATGTTGAGCCCTACACGTAGATTCTATGACAATGAAAATAAATCATCGACAAATATTCTTGAAACATGTGGTATTCCAGAAGGAAATATCAGGAGCTGGATTGGGGATTGGAATTGTTGACACCGAGCATAACAGAGGTTAGTCAACGTAAATGGCTTGAAGGGAGAATTATAGGGATACCCAATTGAATATGTAATTGCACTTTGAGACTAAAAGCAAGGACGAAAAAGTGTTCCTCCATTTTACAAGGAGCGTGAACTAAGATACATAGCAACAATGTCGTTTATCTATTATAATTGCATATACATATACATGTAATCCGAGGCTCTTAATTAACTGGAACAGTAAAAGTTCTAAGAAACTACAGAGCATATATTGATAAAATCGAGCCAAAGATAAGGAAATGAATTGTAATACAATAAAGCATTGGATTAAGCTATTTCAATGTAAAATACTCGTTATAAACTAAACTAAAAAGGTACAATTGTGCAGAATAGAAATCATTTAGAAACTGTTATGGTATGATAATGAATCATCAGAAAACATACCTGGAAACTGTTACACATAACTAATCCCTAAAATATGCACAACTGGTTGGGTAAGAAATAGTCCTTGTTGATACATACATACCTATATACATAATTTGATTATTACAAGCCTGCAGTCAGGATTACGACTCTGAACGACAGATTTTTGAGAAAACTGTTTATGGTAATCCTATTTACTTTTAAAGTTTTTGCCAGAAATCTGCTGATAGGAAGTGGCCGAAAAAAAAATATTTTTTGTAGTTCGATTTGTTGGAGATGACCTGGACTTTGAAACGTGGCCTCTCGTCCGAAACCCCGAAGCACTATGAAGCGGATTTTGTTGAGACATCCACATTCATGCATACTTACTTCCATACATACATACATATTTGATCATTACATACCTTCAGTCAGAATTACAAACTATTTTCTAACAAAACTTGTGTTGTGTGTGTTAATTTTATTCAAGTGTGGCGGGACGATAGATTTTGAAGTAACTTTTCAAGGCAATTTCATATACTCCCGGAGTTTTAGCCAGTAATCTGCTGAGAAGAAGTCATCGAATAAATATTTTTTGTATTTCGTTTTGTAGGAGATGACCTGGACTTTGAACCAACACTACGGCGTCTTCAGTCCATGTTGATGCCGACTAGTATTCTCAAATTTAATTTAGAAATAGGCTAGGAAAATACATCATAAAAACAACTTATACAATTTGAAGGAACTACAATAGATCGTATCATTGCAATACTATTCCAACTCTTCAATACAATAAGAAGAATAGATGTAGTCTAATAAGCCAGTCTATTTTTTATTAGATTATGTTGACTACCTCCAAGCTGTGGTCTTCCAAAGCTGTGGCTTCCCTTGATACCTAATATCTAGCATTGTTGGGGCTATTCAATTGAAAAATAAAAAAAAAAATATATGAATACAGTAGTTGGATCACACTCTCAGCGCCGTTTAAGGCAAAGAATGAAAAACCTCCTGCTTATGACTGTAAACATATGACTGAAGTAAATAGGTGGTCACTAATGCAAACTGAATTTTTTAAATTTCGATAAAATAAAAAGAAGCTTATAAATGCTGAAACTTTAATTATGTTTACACAGATGGAAACACAACAAAAAGCTTTAAAGCAATGATTCATATGAGAAGAGAAAAGTGTTTCACTCTATATTTTCCTAACTATGTGGGGTACACTTTACTAATTATCGCCTTAATTTGCAGTTTAGTTTTTTATTTTTTTATAAGCTGTTGTATTTAAGGATATGCTATTTACTTGCGCATAAACCACGAGCATATGAGCGCTAAACTTAAATGCTAATAACAGCCAAAAGGGATTTAAACTAAAGAGCTGGTAACTGCTGAGTACATTTAATCTGTAATTTCGTTTTCATAGTCATCGTTTGTGGTATTTTAATTGCTGGTTTTGGTTTAAACAAAAAAAAATAAACAAACAAATGAAAGACTCAAACTCTTATTATACAGTTTGTTTCACACTATTGTTAACACTTTTTTTTTAACAAATTAAGGCGAACGCGGAAAACAAAATCTAAAAACAATTGAAAAACAAAATATAAAGCTTCACCCCCTTTAAGGGTCTTAACTAAGAGCCAATTTCATTAACCTTTTGCCAGAAGAATTGTGGTGAACAGAGAGAGAGAGAGAAAGAGAGAAGAGCAGAGAAGAGCGATTGTGGGGAAAAAACATTGAAATGGTAATTTTACATTGAAAACTATTAAAGCCAAAAGTCATTAAAATACTCAACTACTTATAACTGCTACGAGTACTTTTCGTTTCGTTTGCAGGCACCACTACATTTCACTTCTTAAACGAGAAAAACCCCACACCATTACCGGGTAAGAATGGCAAAAAAAAAGGCAAAAAAAAAATCATTTTGCTTTTGGCTGAAAATCACTCGTGCCTGGTGCCAAATACACAAAAAAAAAAAAAAAAAACGGGAAAAGAATAGAGAAAATTGTGCCATAAAAAGCCAATCGAATGTTGTTGTTGGTGTATTTTTAAAGCTCGTAAATTTTTATTGTCAAACTATTTTAAAGCAATTAACAGTTATAAGGAGTTGAAAACACTCTAAATTATACTGAAAATGCCAAAAAAACAAGGATGTCGGGGAAAGGGGTGGGGTGCTGGTGAAGAAAGCACAAAACGAGAAATAAAAGCATCGTGGATAATTGTGCGTGTCTTAAAATTAAATTATGTACATATGTATGTTCACAGCAAAATATATTACCAGAGTAAGCCATTCAAACTCAAAGTCATAAAAAAAGAGGGGAAAAGTATTCCGCTTTAATACATTAATTAAATAATTAAATTCTACAAAGGAAAAAGGTGTAAAATTAAGAGGTTAAAATAGTGGTTCAAGTGCTGGTTATAAACTTATTCCTGTAAGGAGAATGCGCTTTAATTCTCTTTGCAAGAAATGCATCTGAAAGGAACATCTTTGAAGATGAGGCTTTGCCATTTTTTTGAGAAAGAAAAAGAACACAATGAGCAAAGTTCCTCATTTCAAACGAACAATAGATGGTAACCCTGTTATTCTAGATGAGTCTTGTTTCCTCTACAAACTGAAACAAAGTAAAGAAACAATAATAAAATGTGGAATTATTTTGTTGATATTCAATTCCTTGATTCCATTTCTAATGCGTTTGAGTAGAGATCGCAATTAATCGTTTCTGCAGATTTCATCAGCTGATAATGAATGTTAGAAGTTATTTATCTATGAGTGTTTTGGTGAATGGACAGTGAACAAAGTCGAATAGTAATTACGCAAAGATGCTTGGAAGTTTGGACTACCGATAGCAATGACTACATAACACCGCGAGACGACTTTTCAATGAGGTTCAGCGCATCTATTCCGGACAATAAAGTCTGGAAAAATTGTGCAGAGCAATTCTAAAGAGGCTCCCTGCCAATTAACACCGATGGCTTCATATTGGATTTTTTATTTTTTTAATCGATCGGAATAACTCAGCGTATAAGGATGCAGAAACACTGTAGTGTCTTTCAGGCGGAGATGTCGGCTGTAGAGGCTGTGGAGAGAATTATGAAGTCCATATCATATGGGTATCAGGACACAGTGAAATTTCATATGTAGAGCAGATGAACTAGCCAGGCGCCTTCTAACCATCGATTTCTCCAATGAATTTTGCATATCATATGGGTATCAGGACTCAGTGATATTTCATCTGTAGTGCAAATGAAGGATAGGCGTCTCACAACGATCGAATTTTCCAATGAATTTTCGACTTTGGGAATTCCTCTGAAGCATATAAATGACAATGCGGTCTTAGATTTCGATAACAATTGATGGGCGGGCTGGGACACATGTATAACGGCACAGAAAACTTATCTAAGGCTAGATGAAGGGCGCACGACAAGTCTGCTTAAAACTAGGGATGAAGGCACTTTGGTGTCTACTATATAGATGATCTGGAGGAAATGTTACGCGTTGACATTGTCAGCCTAAATTCAGAAACTTCGATCGGTTTCGGGACCAGGAGACAAATACATCAGAGAATTCAAAATTTCTTAAAAAAAATTTTTGTTGGTATCCCTTTTAAAATAATCTCCCTGGACTGCATATAATATTGATTAGATTTTGCATTTGAACCATTCGAAGTACCATTGTATTGTATAGCATTTCCCCGACTTATGGAATGCCTTTTTTCATTTAATTTTACTTTAATTTCTTGTCGTTCTTGTCGTTTCCACTCGTTTCCGTCTCTCTTTTTTGCGTGCACGTAAATACATTCTGTGATTGCACACGATTACAAACAGGTACAGGTAATTAAGTTTTGTGGTTTAAAGAAAATAAAGAAGAAAAAGGTTATAAACTAGAGGTTATTAAGCCATTAAGAGAAAGAAAAATTGTTTTTCTTTTTTTTCAATTGCTTCTAAACTTATACAGGAAAGTGCAAGTTAGAGAAATTTTAAAACCTGTATTAAAGTTTTAAAATGTTTAGGGTAAATTAAACGTTAAAGACTTAAATATCTTCAAACATTAAGAAACTAACAATTCTTTAAAGGTTTGAAATTTTGAAAAATCTAAACGACAGTAGTGGACAAAGGAAACTGGATAGTTGCAGCATATCCAATGCTTTGTTGTATTACAATGCAATCATAATCTTTAGCTCGATTTCACCAAGGAGTATATGAGTATTTATTCGGTTATTTTTTAGAAGTTATGCGTTCTTAACTGTTCTAAAGAAAGCAAAGATAGTTATATGAAATTTCAAACGCTGTTCTAGTTAATTAAGAAACTCCGGATATACGTACATATGTGAGAAGTCCAAGGGAATATGAATAAAATTAATCGACTTCCCTCATGCTGTATTGCAATTCCTCACTCCTTGTGAAATGTGAAAACACTTTTTCGTTCCAGCTTTTAGCCTTAAAGTGCAATTGCATATCTAATTGGGTGTCTTTCTAATTCTTCCTTCAGGCCTTGACAAGCCTCAGTTATGCTCGGCGTCGACAATGACAATTCCCTGTCCACCTCTGTGATCTGATGATTTATTTTCATTGTCACAGAATCTATATGTTGGCCTCAATACAATGCCTATCTTGAATAAGTGTACCCTGAGCTCACAGTGTCCTATCCAAAGACCCGTTATCAACTTCAGATTATTTCTTGATAATCTGAAGCATGACTCATATCCCCTCTTAATGTAATTTCCATACAAAACTTATCATTGCCTCAAGCCCACTTGGTATGAAACAAGTCTTTATTTCTCTTTACATACCCTTTCGTTGAGCATACCTTTCCCTACATCTGCACTCTCTCCACCGAAGAGTTCTGGTTTCATCAGTGGCATTGAAACTCCCCTCCTCACAAGCTCTCCTGCTTGCTTACACCACTTATGTTGTGGCAGGACCTAAAGTTTAAAGTTGACTTCGAACGATAAATTTTTTTGTTTGAGAAACTTTTCATGGCAATTTTTATTTTCTCTCAGAAATTTGCTGAGAGTTTTGCATTCGTTTTGTTGGAGATATTTGAGCTGGGGTTTGAAGCACGGCCTCACATGTAATAAGCAACCACACTACCTACAGCCATAAGTAATCAATGTAACGGACATACTTGATTTCTTTGGAATAATATAAACGATGAGATATGCAATCCTAGTAGTTCAACGTGACAATGTTGTAAGTTAAAAACTGTGTGGAAAAATATTGATTGAGAACTTGTGCTTTATTGGTCTAATAGTACAAATTTTGTCCCATTCGACTACCATTAGTTTTATGTGATGTAGATTGGTTTGACCCTGAAGGGTTTTACTGAAGGTATCTGAATGAAAGGAATGTAAAGAATTTATTTTTAAATATTACTATTATTGTCGTGAAAAGGTGCTTTCGTAGCGTGGCACGATCTTTTGTACTGCCCCAAATCTCTATAAAGTCTTCTCTTTCCGTGAGTATAACTTTTCAAACATTTGTTGTCACTTTACAGAAAGGTTCTGGCTCCATCATTGTAGTAGAAGCTGCCCACTTTGCAGCTCATTGCCATGTTTTCCCAAATTTTCCCCACCGAACTGATTGCAATGGAACAGATTTTTTCAATTAAACTTCTTACGAACTGGGTGCCTGACTATCAGACAGTCTTGCTATTTTCCGTCCTTTATACCTTCTATTCAAGTTGAACTCAACACATACAGTGGACAACAAAAGTCTTAGTACTCCAATATTTTTTGACAAAAAAATTCCTCACAGGCTTAATACTTTTGCACAAAGTCCCGATATGACTTCAAGAGAGTATTTAGGAGATCATTTGAAAGAACGATTACGTAGTCGCTAAACTTCAAAGAAAAGTTAACCGAAAAGCTTGCTCATGGTGCCACCAGAAAACACTAAACAAAAGGTGTACATTTAATTCCAAATGGGTTAAATGGAGTGCTTGACCTTAAGGGATATTCTACTAAATACAAGGGATAATATTTTCATATATTAGGCCTTTGAATTTTAAATTTACTGAGAGTTCTCCTTGGGGGCACCTATGGAGTCATCTAAAAATGTTTTCTTATTTTTCTCTTGTTTTATGAAAAACATGAAAAATTTATTGTTTTATAATAAAACAGAAATAAATTAATAAAATAAATATAAAACAACTTAATTTTTTATACAAACTGTTGGTTAAAATTCATGAAAATATCAAAATATATTGAAGTACTAAGAGTTTTGCTATCCACTGTATTTCGAAGACGTAAACTTTGTCTTGGGAACGGAATATTTTATTGTGTGATTAAAAACTCTCTCATCTATTCCAAGATTCATTCTTGACACATTCCTATACCACAAAATCGTTCCTCTTTTAAAATAGTATGTGAGTATAAATTCCTAGTCGATGTCTGTAAAACACATTAAAACTATTCCTAGCCATGCATACTGTATGTACCTGGCATTTAGTTGAATATACTACCTTTATATGGATAGAAATTTATTTGAAAAAATGTTTATCTCTTGCAAATTATGTACCACACTTCCTTTAAGAACATAAACAAGAACAATAAGAAGCAGAATCAGAGTATTATGCATGGCCTTTAAACATTCACACTAAAAAAAAAACTAAAAAAAAAACATAATAATTGTGAATATATTTTTGAATTTTCATTTTATTTCTTGGATTTCAACACTTATTCGTACGTTTATGGTGTTTCTCATATTGTTCGTGTGAATTTCTTCTTTAGTTTTGTATTTTAAAACTCTTCTTTGCAGTTTTTTTTTTTTTGAATTTTTTTTTTTAATAATTTTTTGGCATCCAATGGCAGCGTATAGCGTTTGTGTTTGAAACGAAATAAATTGCATTTCCAAACAGCATATGGTGTTGAAAAATATAATAAAAAAAAACAACGAAACTCATATCGAAATCCAGGCAACACAAACAGCAGGCAAAAGAGGTAAATTTAAGCCGTATTTTAGTTTTGAATTAGAGCCAAAAAACATTCAGAGACGGAGGGCGCAAGAGCTAGGGAAAAGTGTATAAAATTAAAATGAATTTCAGAGAAATAAAAGGAAATCCTAGAAATGAAATGAACAGAGAAAATACACGCTGTTGACACAGTGAAATTAAAAACTCAAATAAAAAAAAACACATGAAAATATGAAAATATAGTATAAAGTTTATGAAAATAAAATCCGTTTATGATTCATAAAAATATTTTTAATAGTTTTCAGCTGGTAACAAAACTGACAGGATTTTCTTAATTTTTTTTTTTTTATTAATTTTAGTTTTTTTTTTATGCACCCGGCACAGTGAGAGGTAGACTATGTTTGAGAACTTTATTGAGTATCAAATTTTAATTCTAAGCAAATTGTGAACAAATTTCAAACAAAAAAAAAAGAATTAAAACGTTTTTACGGTACATACTTTAAAGTAAAATAAGTTTTTAAATATGCAAAGATGTAAATGCATTATACAGGGCTACCCCAGGTCTGGCAACCCCGTCATTTGTTAGATATCTTTCATCCGATATATCACTTATTTAGTGAAAGTTGTACTATCCACGAATATGTATCGTTTAACAATTGAAGATAGTTGAAGTTGTCGTAGTCTAGTAGGCAGTGTGTTGGCTTATTAGACGCAAGGCCCGGGTTCAAACCCCAGGTCAGACATCAAAATGAAAGTATGAAAAAATATTTCTTCGGCGACTTCCTCTCAGCAGATTTTTGGCATAAACTTTGAAAGTAAATAAAATTGCCATGAAAAGTTTCTCAAAAATCTGTCGTTCGGAGTCAACTTTAAACTGTAGGTCCCACCATGCATAAAAATTAACGCACACAATATAACTGGTGTGAGGAAACTAGGTCGTAATCCAGACTTAAGGATTGTAATGACCAATTATGTATGTATGTATGTAACAGTTGAAGAATAAATGAAAAAAGTGAAAACCTAACTACAAAAGCGGTGCCTCAAACATGTTCTAATTTTGAGCATTGCAAGCAGATTATAATCCTCATAATTAAAGAAATTTCCAAGCAATTGGCAAGATTATAAAAAAAGAAGAAACAAAAAACCTTGCAGATATAGTCAGCCCTAAGCATCATTGGAATATACATACTGCTGACAATATTGTTTCTGTTCTGGATAAAGTATGGCCAGTATAAGCCAGGACATAGCAATACTATCTGACAGTCAGCCAGATATTTTAGCACTCAACTGTTATAGGGTCAAATCGAAGTTAGTGCGTTAGGACTGTCTCAAGAATCTGAATCAGCTAGGTAAACAAAATAAGGTTACTGTCTGCTGGGTCCCAGGCCACGGTTCAAACCCCAGGTCAAATATCTCCAATAAAATGAAATACAAGAAAATATTTCTTCGGCAGAAACTCTGAGAGTAATTAAGTCGACTTTAAACTGTAGCTCCCGCAATTCATGTATTAAAATAACGTATACAACATAAGTGATGCGAGTAGCTAGGTCGTAATCCTGACTGAATCAATTATGTATATATATACAGTGGAGAGCAAAAGTCTTAGTATTCCAATATATTTTGACAATTTGAAATAATGTGTGTGCCTTTAGATGAGTCAATTTATACCATTTTAGTTCATATGGATGTACTTTAGTATGGAAGTAAAAGATATGAAGAGTTCGATCTCAAGAAACGGTAAAACATAGTGGTGGTGGTGGTGGTGGTGGCAGTGTAATGTGTATCGGTATTATTAAGAAATTGCTTTTTATACAAACTGTTGGTTAAAATTCATGTAATTGCTAAAATGTATTGGAGTACATACTAAGACTTTTACTGTCCACTGTATGTCTACAAGCTTTTGACGTTCGTTTGGTTAGTTAGCTGGACTTCATGTAACATGGTTTCCTCCAATATGTGTTGCAAAAACTACTTTCTTGGTAAACAAATTGTTTGCTTTGAGTGTTGTTACTTGCAAAGTTATTCCCTTCAATAATTTTAAGTTCTTCTGGAGTTTCTCAACAATCTTTATAGAGTACGGCTGCCATTATACTATATGGAAACCTTTTTAGTTTTTTTTTACAATCTGTGTAAAAATATCATGCCTTCAGAGCCGCTCAATCCATCTCTCGGACATGGTAATCAAGGGACTCATTAAGGATAAGTTTCGGCGAAAAATTTATAAAAACCGTTGCGTACAAAAATCGCATGTTCGTTACCTTTTTCAGTTAAAGGAATTTATTTAACCCTAAAACAGGCTTGTTTTGTTTGTAAGTACATATCCTTCGATTACTAATTTCATTATACGGTTACCAATACCATGTATTAAATAAACATCAAGATTTTTTAATTAATTTATTGTCTGCTATTGTCTGTCTACGTGGTGGTAGTGTGGTATTATCGCTAATTATCTCTTTTCGACACAATCGTATTAATCATATTTTTCTTCTTCAGCTATTGTGGTTCATTGTTTAGCACGTCATTAGAGCGCAATATTTTGGGGCTGATTAAATCAATGGTTTATTTACTCAAAATACTTAATTAATTTCCAGTTTAATAATGCAAATCATGTAATCATGTTCTATTCACCACCATCACGACAAAAGAAATTCATTCCATTCTATTCAATACGAGTAAATAATTTTGAAGATAAAACCACAAAGAAAAAAAGGAAACAGCATGAGGTGTTGAAAGAATAACCAGCTGTTGTAAGAAATAATCAAGCATTTCTTTTGGTAATTAGAACCAGTATGTATTGAAGTCATTGTAGTCTAGAAGATAGTCTGTTGGCTTATTAGACGACTAAAAATCCAGCTCAGACATCTCCAATGACAAGAGACCATGTCTCCTCTTCACGACAATAATAGTAATAAAATAAAAATGCTTTATATTCCTTTCATACAGCTACCTTAATCTGGAATAAAACCCTCAAGGGTCAAACCACTTTACATCACACAAAACTAATGATAGTCAAATGCAAGAAGATCTGGGGTATTAAACCGATAAAGCAAAACTTCTCAAACAATATTTTCTATACAGCTGTTAATCTGCAACATGTTGCCGAGCATTTTCGCGTTGAAATATTATGACTTCATATCATGTCGTTTAAATTGTTTCAAAGCATGTGGGTTACATAGGTACTTACGTAAGTCGCCATAGTCTAATAGGTTGCATGTTGGCTTATTAGACGTGAGGCCACGGTACAAACCACAGGTCAGACATCCCCAACAAAAAGACAAAGAAAAAATATTTCTTTCGGCGAACTTCTCTCAGCAGATTTCTGGCAAAAACTCTGAGAGTAAAATGAAATTGCCATTAAAAATTTCTCATGGTGTCGACATTAAACTGTATGTCCCGCCACTCATGTATAAAATTATTACACACAATATGACTGAAGGGTTATAAAGACCGATTATGTATGTACAGTGAGCGTCAAAAGAAACTGTACACTAAGGATAAAATTCTAACAATCTCCAAACCAAACTTTTACCACTTAAGGAGAGTGCCCGCCAAAAATTTGAAAATATTTCGAAATTTTTTGTTTTGTTTCAATTTTAAAAAATGGCAATGAAACAATTTTAAATTTTTTTATTAATGTAGTGTTACATTTTTATCTTTTAAAAACGTTTAAAATATGGGGTCGTAGATTGCAAATAAAATAAAAATTGATTTGTGTTTAGTTTTTATTAAAATTCTTTATTATTTGCACAATTCTGTGTGCCACTGTTCACAACTTGATGTAAACCACAACAATTGATTTTCTTTGTTATTACTCTATTTATACTCTTTGCATAAACAATAACAATTACTAAACAACGATTACTCTCTTCCAACGCTTCGCGTCTTCACACAAGATCGACTGAACTTCACTAACTCGTCTGCTTTGCTTTGCCTTTTATATGGCAGGGTAAACAGTTTGATTAATGTTCTTGAAGGCGAATGTTCATGACTTCATCTACTCGAAATCTCTATAAATGTAAACATCGTTGTTTACATTCATTATTGTAGTGTTGTTTGTGTATTTTGTTTACATTTATTCTTGTAGTGTTGTTAATGTAATTTTTGTTTACTTGTTTACCAGTTTTTATGGTAAACAGGTTTGTGTACTGCATTGTTTTATTTTTGTAGTTTTTGTTTATAATTTTAATGTTTTAATGTTAACACCAGTATCTTGGTTTTTCATTTTCGTAACAGTATATTTTTTTTAATGTACAGTTTCTTTTGTCGCTTACTGTTTGTATGTTATTCACACAGCTTTGTAATTTCTAGTCATCAGCCAACAACGCACGAGAAGGAATTTTCGTACAAAACTTCGTTATTGGAAAACAAAAACCGTATTGAGCACTAATTAATGGTACATGACAAAAATTTTCTAATTAATATCAGCCATTATGAACTTTGAACAACGAACAAAATAAAAGTAAACAAAAAATAGAAACAACAAAAGCGAAAACAAAAAACAACCCAAGAAAAGCCACACGAACAACAACTATTTATTTAATAATATTTATTTAATCTGACAATAAATGGTATATTAAGGCCATAGAACACGTAAAACGAAATACAAAAAAAAAAAACGAAGAAAAAAAGTTTGAAAACTAATTTTTTTACTTTTTATTAATTACCCGTTATTAAATGATTGACAGTAACAGATTTTTTTATTGTATTTTTATGTAATTTCTTATTCACATTCTATCCCCATGCACATTGATTGGGGTTCAGGCATATTTTTGGCTTTCATTTAAGCATACGGTGTGAATGGGGAGTAAAGTGTGGCTGGTCATTAGTAATAAATTTTGTTTTTTTATTTCAAAGCTGTCTTTGCTCTACGATTCATTTCATGTCTAAACACTTGTATTCATTAAATATTAAAATATGATATGATGATAAAAACAGTTCCATTCAATAATAATTTATGAGCTGATTAATGTGTAGAAAACTTAAAAGCCATGGCTCTTAAATTTAATAACCATACATAGGTGTAAAATGGCTATAATGTCACTGTTAACTTAGGAATTTATGAAATATTAGAATAACAATACCATTTCCATTACTTTCTGTAGATATTATACAGTGAGCATCAAAGAAACTGTACACTAAGAATAGAATTCTAACAATTATCAAACTTAACATTTACTACATAAGGAGAGTGGCCGAAAAAATTTGACAATATTTCGAAATTTTTTGTATTTTGTTTTTGTTTCAATTTTAAAATAAAAATAACGGTAATTTATTAATGTTTATGTTTTTTGAATGTACAGTTTCTTTTGACGCTCACTGTATATGTTTTGGAAAATTTTGATGGAATACTTAACACATAACGAAGGATAAAGTAGCCAGTAATTTGTAAAAGTTATAGGAGTGCCATTATTTTTCTGATAGATTGCTTATATAGTCCATAACATTTGTTGAGTAAGTTCGAATGCGGTAGTGGGCGTTAAAAGAAAAATATTTTGTAGCCAAAAAACTACTCTAATATTTCTGTTATAGCTTAAAATACTAATTCATACCAGCTAGAAGAAAAATATTTTGTTTTACAGATTTTCTTCGATTTGTTCTAAGCAAAATGTGGTCTTGATCGAGTCTATTCAGTTAATATTGATATCCACTACGGCCTAAATTCAAAATTCAAAACTGTCAATCTTACAATTTAATGTCTACTTCGAACGACAGATTTCTGAGAAATTTTTCATGGCAATTTTATTTTACTCTACGACTACGATGAATTTTAAATTTCTTGTGGCCAATAATTTGAAGTAATTTTTATATTGAATATCATAATAACCCCGTGGGCAGCGTGTTGATTTAGTTGACGGATATCAAATCTATTGCTCGGGGCTAACGTTTAATTGTAGGCGCTTCATTTCCTGAATCAAATTAAAGCACACACATTGGTCATCTGATATGCTAGTCTGCCATCCGGTCTAAACGGTCATCAGTAAAATTACAAACAAAAGCTACAAAAACAAAACAATGCAGTAAGCAAACCTGTTTACAAATTATCGTACTGGTTAATATAACAACAAACACCAGCATAAAAAAAATGTTAAACAAGTAAACAAAAAATACAATAATAAATGTAAACAACAATGTTTACAATTATAGAGACTTAGAGAAGGCGAAGTAATAAACGTTTGCCTTCAAGAACATTCATCAGACTGGTTATGTTGTTATATAAAAGGTGACTCCACTGAGTTAGAGAAGTTCAGTTAGTCTTGTGTGAAGACGCGGTACGTTTGAAGAGAGTAATCGTGGTTTGAATATATCCGTTACAAATATCTGTCGAATAATTGTCTAGTAATTGTTATTGTTTATGCAAAGGGTATAAAGAGAGGAATAACAAAGAAAGCAATTGTTGTTGTTTACATCAAGTTGTGAACAGTGGCGCACAGAATTGTGCGAATAATAAAGAATTGCAATTAAAACTAAACACAAAATTTATTTCTATTTTATTTGCAATCTACGTGCTCATATTTTAAACGATTTTAAAAGGTAAAAACGTAACAATACGTATGTATGTACGTATTTTAAGCACTTCTTAATTAAAGACACTGAGAGAAAAAACTGAAAAAATGTTAACAATTTATTTTAAAATAGTTTCAGTGTACTATAGATGCTGTAAGTTTAATTATTTTTATTACAACTACCCTACAAGAGGCTGAGAATTTTGGTAGCCTAAACGGCTTCATTAGTTCCACACAAAAGGATATGTTATCTTACTGTGTGGAAACTTTGAAAACCGTTTTTCCTCTTCGCTCGCCTTTAATCTTTTGTATGAGATAGAAAATATATTAAAAAATATAACAAGATTGCCACTTTGTAGATTACAATTTCGAAACTGTTGGCAGTTAAAAAGGTTTTCATTACGAAATAAAAACGAAACAAAAAATATAAAAAAAGGAAATAAAAGTCAAACATTTAATATGTGTTGAGCGTATAATACCAGGGTAAACATTCACTCAAAAATGAGCACATACAAGGCTACACATGTGAGAGCAGAGAAAATAAGAGTAAAAACCGTGTCATTTTCATTTCATTTTGTTTTTATTATTGCCAGTTAAACAGCAGGAATTAAATGTTGTTTTTTGATGTTTTTTTTTTGTTTTTTGCTTTTGTTTATCAAAGATGTTATCCGATTTGTCAAGCTATGAAAAGAGTTGTGTTTTCGAATATATTGTTTCTCTTTCACTCCTATTTCTCTTTCTTTCTTTAGGACCTTTTCTCTAACTTTTATGTATGAATTTAAGGCAGCCTACGTTGTGTTTTTTTTGTTATAAATTTGTAACAACAAATGGTTCTTTGCAGGCTTTAATGCTTTCCTTTTTTTGCTTGCTTGTTTGGGTGACGGCTTTTTTAAGATGCCAGTTTATCATTTAAATGCTTTTAGGAAGCATTTAGATGATGATGGTATTTCAACATAAAACAGGAAATAAAAAGGACAAGCATAGAAGTTTTTAGAAATTTTATGAATTTTCTGGTTTTTCTCCCATATACGTTCTGCACATCATTCACAATTTATTTCCCCCCTAGAAACATTTGCGTCATATTAATTTCAGACATGTAAACATTGCCATTTTTTTACAGTCAAACAATAACAGGCAGCAGTAGCTTTAACAAATTCTTGTTAAAATAAAACAAAAAAAAGATTTAAGGTTTTAAAACAAACACACGCTTTGCAAGAGGATATCATCACCGCCATCATCATATATTTTCGGTTCCTTTTTTTGATTTCATTTTAACTTTTCAAAAGATCCTTCAAAAGAGATAGTCCAACATAGGCAAACGCCTTGTAACTAGTCCCTAACAGTTTCTACACAGTTTTTACTCAGTTTTCTGATAAGCAGCTGAAAATCTCTTATAGAAAACGCCTGCTTTGATGTTGATGTTATAAACGAGAAATCGCGTTACATTAAACGTCGCAACGAATGCTTTTCATCTCAATTTTCTATCTTCTTAAAAACAAAAGGCTCTTTTTGCAGGGTTTCAACTTCCCCTGCCAAGCATGAAACTATAATCTTCACACTTCAATCTCTTTAGGGGTGTGAAAAGCCGACAAACCAATCCGAGAATAAACACAGTTGTAAGGGGTCAAAAGTTCATTGTGAAAACAATAATTTGTTTTGAGCAAAATAATATCGTAATACGATGTGTTCCACTAAAATCTTATTGTCTATATAGAGTCATAATGAAACTAAGGGTGGTTATTTGCTAAACAAAAAGGACTTCAATGTTTCAAAATGTAAGAGAGAGCAATGGCACACGAAAACAGCTCTTGTAATTTCAAAATGTTGAATGATAGGAAGAACGTTTAATTATGTTACTTTACAGCATAATGTATACGTTAAACTTGTCGCTGTTTAACAATGTCGCCTTAATTGAGCCATTAGAAGTATTTATGAACAGTCCTATCCACACAAATATACAGAGTTCATGGCTGTCAGAAATTCGATAAGCTAATGCATTACAACTGTCAAAAGGGCCTAGACACAATTGTTTAAAATAGACAATCCTGGCATACCAGTAATAAAATTCCGTTTGAACATGGTAAACTAGCCAGTACCCATAATCTAGAAATGGCTAGGATTTCTGAGTTTCAGCAATTAGTACGAATTGAAACCCAGTATATAGACAACATTGTTGCACCATTGAACACACTCATTCTAATAGAAGATCTGAACATACCATATTAATACTACATGAGTTATGAAATCATGATTCCTGAATTAAAAATTACTTCAGTTTTCACCATAAAGTCGTCAGTTAATAAGAACCGTGTAGCTGTTATCGCACTTTATGAGTGTGATATGAGAAAAGCTGATATTTTAAAAACTCGCCGCCTGATCGGTGTTGGTGGCATATTTGTCTACAGACCAATGCACCCTTCAGAGGCCGCAAGTCATCAAACATATCAAGAACTCAGTGAAATTCTATGTAAAATCTATGGCCCATCTCCTCGCAAAAGTTCCTCGAGTGGAATTATGAAAAAAGACTTGGGATTGGTGCTTTCAAATCCATTAACGCGTATTTGCTTATCGCAGTTTTGACAAAACAAAAAAACATATGCGAAAGTTTATAACGTGCACAGAGAAATTTAATTTATCGTAAAAGTTAACAACCAAATTGATAGGACTTTGTGATGCACTTTCACTTAAGAATGCAACGGTGGTGTGCTACTTATGATGGGTCACTGATTTTCATTTTTGCAAACAAGGGTTCAAACCAGCAACCAACTTTTATCAAGAACTGTTTTCGAAACTGTCGTAAAGCCACTAAATCGTTTTATGTTCAAAAACATGCTATAGGCCTGCTAAAACAAACAAAACCTGGCTACAAATAAAATTTACCAGCATTCATCACCTCTCAAGAATGGTTCTCTGGCCTAATGGAACCCATTAGACTACAAATTGTGAACAGTTTTAGGGGACATGCTTTGCCACAAAAGCTACTCTTGCATTGATTCTTTAAGGCAGCCTTGATTCGTGCTTTAAGCAATTTTCAAAAACTCGCTGTCACCCTTTCAGATTTTTGTCTACATAGCACAGATGCACTGCATAAATACTTTTTTCTTGTGCTAGACTTATACCGGAAAGTTTTAGTGTACATATATTGATCGTTTGGACAATCTGTCAAAGCCTTCTTTTTTGAGCTGTATATGGTGAAAGGCAATACATTTTTACAAAAACCAAATGCAACCAAATTCCGTTGCTCTCGAAATATAGCCAAGCTGGTCTATTACAGCATGTTCGAGAATAATAGGGTTGCCATAGTTTCTACTATTGAATTCATACACAATTGGACATTACAACCCTTAAGTCAGGATTACAATCTACATAGCTTCTCACACCACTTATATTGTGGCGGAACGTACAGCTTAAATTCGACAGATTTTTGAAAAGCTTTTCATGGCAATTTTTGTTTACTCTCAGAGTTTTTGTCAGTAATCTGATGAGAGACAGTCACCAAGGAAATATTTTTTCATATTTCGTTTTGTTAGAGATTTCTGATCTCGGGTTTGAACCGTAGCCTCACGTCTACAAAAATTTTAGATTTTCTTCAGTTCATTTTTTTTGTTGCTCTAAAACCATAGCCAAGTTTGTCTGCTAACGCAGGTTCGAGAATGATAGGATTGTCATTGTTTCTATTACTGAATAGTTTCTATTATTTTCCTTCCAGGGTATACATTGAGGTGTTGTATAGATTGTATTAATAAGGAACTATGACCACTGAATCCAAGGATTTATCAAGACTTGGCTTTACTTTACCTTTCATTCAAAGATATTGATTGTTGATGATTTCCTTTCTGAGGGTAAGGCGTCAGGAAGTATTGCAGCTGGAACGTTTGGAGGGGTAACAAGAGACGTAAATTTTTAAGATTCAAAAACCATGATGGAATTCCTTTTTTACATTTCATTGCCAATCTTTCGATACAGATGTTAAAATTCTGATGCTGAAAGAAGAAGGTTAAAGGTTAAAAAAATCTCAGTGTAGGTGTTTTAAGAAATTAAATTGAAAATTAAAAAACTATTTTAAGTTTAACTTCGTAAATAATTCATGCCATACGGATGGACGTATAAAAACTTGATTTATTTTAGGGTTGATTAGCTTTCAAGTTAAACCATGAATGGGATATGCACGGTGTGATAGACATAAACGTGAACACCACAATATTGTGATCATTAAAATAAATTTTTTTTATGGTACACACCTAAATTAATAAAAAAGGTACTCAAACGCATACATTTCCTTAACGCGATGCGGTTTTAAACACTAAACTAAACACTAAACTTGATTTCGTATTAAAATGAACGCCATAAAAAACAGAAATAAAATGGCTTAGAAAACAACGCCAACACCAACACCAAGTGTTATAAAAAGGAATACAATTTGCAGGAAAATAGTTTAAAATGTCTATTCGGCGAGGTTTATATGAAACGCTAACTACAGGCGACAGAAGTAAAGACTTAAAAAAAAATTCTTGGTGCGTCGTAGTACGTTTGTCAACAAAGTTGACGTGTAGTATTGGTGTCACTGTTGATTTCCGTTTTGCTGGCAATTGCCAATGTTTTGTTATTACATTTTTTCTTCCTCACCCTTTACTTGCGAATGCTTTGAATTTTGTCTTCCTAGAAATATAACAGAAACTATTTATATTGGTTACCTTATGAGTGCATATGAATGTTGATGGCGTCTGTTTTGATTTGAGGAACTACACTAACGAGCTTCATACCCACAATGTAGCCAATGCCGGGCCATAACTTTATTTACAACCATGAGGTCTTTTTTTAAACTGAAACAAAAATAATATAAATTTTTTTATTTCTGGGAAGAAGGAGTTACAATTGTTTTATTTTCTGAATGTCTTTTAAATCAACCAACACTACTGGTTGTTAGGTCGAGAGAAATGAACAAATTGTCAGTATTTCCAGCTTTCAAAACAGGTAGCAAGACAAATGGTTTGGTTTCCGTAAAATGGTAAAATGTCAGCAGCAGCAGCAATAACAACAATACCTGAAACTCCTGGAAAACGTACAAAAGCAATACAAAAAAAAAAAAAAAAAACGTAGAGAATAAAGAACAAGAAACAACCACCGACTAATGTTGCATATCCATCAAAATGTCGTAAAAATGAAATCATGTACAATCAACACAAGTTTCTAAAATCACATGCACGCTCACATACATCTCCCCCCCACACACACATACTGTACAAATGTAAGTGTATTAGTATACATACTCCTTCCAAACATTCAGAGACACTTAGCTAGACTACTGCTGTTGCATATGTGTACGTATACGCCGTCTGTGGCAACTGTTCTAGACTTGAAACATGAATTGAGAATGTGTGGTTGAACAACAAGAACAGCCGGAAGTAAGTCATTGAAAGATAACCTGACATGTCACTACTTCACATACGATGGCATTTTTGTTAGATTTTTCCAAAGTGCTGAGGTAAACAGGAAAAAAAAAACCCAACAACTACAATAAAAATAACAGAAAC